>JASDFA010000007.1:96036875-97492500 GCA_035772735.1 Datura wrightii
CTCTAGACCCTTACTTTTGCATGCATGAATAGGAATGACTTAGAATAGAATTTTCCCTCTTAAAACCCACTATTCATAGATTAAAACAACATAGTTTATGCCTTAGGATCATAGGAATTACGAAAAATCCCTTACTAAATTCGCAGGAAATAACAAACTGCCAGTCCCAACGTGGGACTAGATGAGTCATCACACAAGGAAACGAGTCATGGCATTAGCCGTTGAGTGCACTGCCTAATAGATCATCTGGTGCTCATCATGGGGGACCTCACGAGTTATTACTGGTGACCACGACTCGTGGTAACCAATTTTCACCTTCACTGCCTAAGACTCAAATTATTTCCAACCTACTGACCATGACCATCCCACGAATCGTGGGGACTGACCACGACTCGTGATCAGGTGCGTAGGGACCTCAAATTCCAAAGCTTCAACCCAAGCGTTGAACCTCACCACGAGTCTCCTCACAACTCGTGGTCTACCCTTCGGGTCACAGAATGACTCGCTCTATGACCTGGTGCTAGATTTTCAATTTTCTTCATTTCAACTCCCAGGTCTAATCTTTGGGCTTTTGGGGTAAAATCTCCCTATTGGGAACATTCGTCCTCGAATGTTGAAAAACATACAGAAAAGCAGAGAAATGCAATCATCATATTGAAATACTAATCATTTAAGCTGACAACTAACGGAATGACTACCTCCAAACTAAATTACATGGCTGAATTGAATTCACAAACCAAACATACATACTTTGACATAAAAGAAACTTGGGCACATGAATTGAACATGAAAACTAATTATAACACTGGGTTAAAACTGATACCTCAAGCTAGAACTGAACTGGTAGAGAATAAATGTGGGTATCTAGCCATCATGTCTGCTTCGGCTTCCCACATAGCTCCTTCAACATGCTTATTCCTCCATAACACTTTGACTAAAGTTACTTCCTTGTTCCTTAGCCTTCAAACCCGACAATCCAGTATTTCCACTAGAACCTCCTCATAACTCAGTCTGTCTCTTACATCAACACTATCCACTAGGAAAACTAGAGATGGATCACCCAAACACTTCTTTAAGAGTGATAGATGAAAAACAGGATGCACGGGAACTAATTCTGAAGGCAACTCCAACTCATATGCCACCTTGCAAACCCGTTTCACTATTCGGTAAGGGCCAACGTAACAAGGGTTGATTTTTCCTTTCTTTCCAAACCTCATCACTCCCTTCATAGGAGACACCTTGAGAAACACCCAATCACCCACTTCAAACTCAAGTTCTCTCCTTCTCACATCGGCATAGGACTTCTGGGACTTTGAGCTATTTTCAACCTGTCCCGTATGAGCTGAACTTTCTCCATGGCCTTATGGACTGAATCTGGTCCTATCATCGCAGCTTCACCAACTTCGAACCAACCGATAGGCGATCTACATCTCCGCCCATAGAGAGCCTTAAACGAAGCCATCTAAATGTTGGAGCGGTAGTTGTTATTGTATGCAAACTCGATAAGAGGCAAATGATCATCCCAACTACATTAAAAGTCAATGACACATGCTCTCAACATGTCCTCAAGATTCTAAATTATCTTCTCCTCTTGACCATCCATTTGCGGGTGAAACGTTGTACTAAGCTTAACCTGAGTACCCAGTCCTTTTTGAAACAACTTCCAAAAATGAGAGGTAAATTGGGTACCTCTGTTTGATATGATGGACAAGGGCACTCCATGTCGATGAACTAACTCTTGGATGTATAGTTTGGCATAGTCCTCCGCCGAGTCCGTGGTTTTGACCGATAGAAAATGAGCGGCTTTGGCCAACTTGTCTACAACAACCCAGATGGAGTCATATGTTCGTTAGGTGTGAGGCAACCCTGTGATAAATTCCATATTGATCTCTTCCCATTTCCAAGTAGGAATGCTAATATCTTGAAGAACACCTTGGGGTCTCTAATGCTCAACCTTCACTTGCTGACAGTTTGAGCATTTAGCTACAAATTCTATGATGTCCTTCTTCATGCCATTCCACTAATAGACATCTCGTATGTCACGGTACATCTTGGTGGCACCTGGATGGATTGATCACCTGGATCCATGAGCCTCGTGTAGCATCCTGTTCCACAATTCACTAATATCTGGAACACATAAGTGACCCTAGTATCGAAGCACACCATTTCCCCCTTTGGAGAAGACCTATACCTTCTGATTTTGAAAGGCTTCCTTTAACTTCAACAAAATAGGGTCCCCGTCTTGTCTAGCTTTTACATTAGTCACCAAGGACGATTCTGATCCTTTCTGAACAACAACAACACCATCGGTCGACTCAACTAATCAAACTCCCAATCTGGAAAGACGATGCACATCCTTCACCAACTCCTTTCTTCCCTCATCCACATGGGACACACTCTCCATAAAGAGTCTACTAAGTGCATCTATTACTACATTAGGCTTGGCTGGATGGTAAATGACACTCATATAATAGTCCTTGAGTAGCTCCAACCACCTACCTTGATGAAGATTTAGATCCTTCTGGGTAAACACATATTGTAGACCCTTATGGTCTATAAACACATCTATATGGACCCTGTACAAATAATGCCTCCATATCTTCAAGGAGAATACCACCGCTGCCAATTCAAGGTCATGGGTCAAGTAGTTCTTTTCATGAACTTTCAGCAGTCTAGAAGCACAAGCTATAACTTTTCCGTGCTGCATCAATACACACCCAAGTCCAATCCTTGAAGAATCCCAATACACCACGAACCCATTGGTACCCTCGGGTAGGGTCAACATTGGTATTGAGGTAAGTCAAGTCTTCAACTCCTCAAAGCTCCTCTCACAATCCTCCGACCATTGAAATTTCACTTTCTTTTGGGTTAATTTGGTCAAGGGTGCTGCAATAAATGAGAAACCTTCAACAAATCTCCGATAGTATCCAGCTAAGCCCAAAAAGCTCCAGATATCTAAAGAATTCACCGGTCTAGGCCAGTTCTTCACTACTTCTATTTTCCAAGAGTCCACCTTTATGCCCTCACTCGATACCACATGGCCTAAAAATGCCACTGAGTTTAACCAAAACTCGCACTTGCTGAATTTAGAACATAGATGGAGCTCCTTGAGAGTCTATAGCACCACCCTGAAATGAGCGTCATGCTCTTCCTCACTGCGAGAGTATACCAAGATGTCATCAATAAACACAATCATGAGCATATCCACATATGGCTTGAACACCCTATTCATCAAGTCTATAAAAGCTGCAGGAGAATTTGTTAGTCCAAAATACGTAACTACAAACTCATAATGACCATACCACGTCCTGAAGACTGTCTTCGGGATGTCACTCTCCCAAACTCTGAGTTGTTGGTACCTGGATGATCTATCTTTGAAAAGTACTTGGCACCATGAAGCTTTTCAAACAAATCATCAATACTGGGTAGACGATACCTATTCTTAATGGAGACCTTGTTCAATTATCAACATACGAAGAGAACCATCTTTCTTTCAAATAAAGAGAACTAGTGACCCTATGAGGATTTGCTCGGCCTAATGAAACCCTTATCTAATAGGCCCTCCAACTTTTCCTTCAACTCCTTTAACTTAGATGGGGCCATTTTATAAGGAGGAATATATATAGGCTGCATATCGGGAAGAAGGTGAATACAAAAATCAATCTATCGTTCGGGAGAAGCTCCTAGCAAATCATATGGGAAGACTTCTGGATACTCAAATTGTTATACCCCGAGAACTCAACGGTCGGACCTAGGAGATAAAATGGGGAAAAGCTGAAAATCTAAGTTGCAGGCACAGAATGAGTCATTGGACTACTCGTGAGACCAGCCCACGAGTTGTCAGGTGGCTCGTGGGAAAGGCTAGTGAAGAATAGGAAGGTCGAAGGATAAGGGGTCCTCACAGGAGAGGGAATGACTCGTGGTCAGACACCACGAGTCTTTAGGTCAGTCGTGGGGTGAGAGAAAAGGAAAAATAGAAGAGGTCAACCAGTGTACTTAACGAGAGGAGGCCACGACTTGTCATGTCAGGCAACGAGTCGTGATGTGCATGTTTAGATGATACACAAGGAAAGTGATATGGTAGGAGCAGTGTACTTGACGATTGGTGACCACGAGTCGTGGTCACCCCCGACAAACCGTTAATTAATCCATTACAAGCCTAAGAATTTTGACTGACAGTGTACACGTCGAGCGACATAGCAAGTCGTGTGGGCCATTGACGATCCCTCAAGTCGTCCGTTAGGACCACCTAGAAGTGTTTTCCTGTGAATTTAGTAATGGTATTTTCATAATTCCTAAGTCCTAGGGGCCTATACTACGTCGTTTAAGGCTCGATTTGTAGGGTTTTAAGAGGAGAAAACCTATTCTAAGCTAGTTGGTCCCATGCATGCAAACTTGAGAGCTTGAAGGGAGGATTTAGAGCAAGTTTTAAAGGTTTCCATTGGAATCTCATCTTGGGGAAGTAGAGAAGTGTTAAAATCATTTCTCCCAGGTATGTAAGGTTATGAGTGGGTGTCTCCTTCCACACCCATGCTCAATTTCTCTCAAACCATGATAAATCTCCTATGATCATGTATGGGGTTTTTGCCCAATTGCATAATTCTTCAATCACTATACATGGGTATGATTAGATTATATTTATATTGGTGAATTGTGAAGCTTGAGTATATTTGAAATTGTTTTCAATACAAATCATATTTTCTAAGTTATGAAATCTAAATGCCCATGGATGAAAAGATCATAAAAGAAGTGAATGATGATGAATGTATGATGATGAAAAGCATGTTTCTAAAGCTACCCATGATTATAAAGTTGATTTCAAAATGAATTGAGTAGGTTCAAGCATGATAAAGTTTTGTAAAATGCCCACATGTTGATTTAAATGATAATTTTCCTGAAATAAGCTTACTACATTGTTTGGAGCGAAGTCTCCCAAATTTCATAATTTCTAGCTTGTGGTATGTTGAGTTAAATATTCCTACATATAGCTTACCACATGATTTGGAGTAGATGATCCCACTTATACTTGACCTTGTCGTATGTTTGAAATAAAGCTTCCCATATGCATGAATTCATAATTGAGATGTATGTAATTATTGAGATTTGGCAAAGGACATTGTTGAGCTTCGTTTCATACGATGTTGAGTTATGCGTGATTTCATCTTGAGCTTCATCAATAGATGATGTTGAGTTTCATCAATAGACGATGTTGAGCTTCGTTATATATGATGTAGATCATTTCATGTTTTTGGGAGAAGAGTCTAGCACCGAGCGGGTTAAGGGTCGATCACCCTATGAACTAGAACTACATGCCAACGTAGGTTAATACATATATATTATTGGGACCTCCCTTGTGAGCTATCCCCGACCCAAATGGCCCATAAGTTTGATATCAATATCATGGTAGCTTCCTTAGCCCTTTCAAAGTTTCGAACGGCTCTTCCCACTTGAATGTGATAGTCGGGACCATGTAAGCTCTATCGTGATATGTCGATTAAGTGACGAGTCTCCCACTATCTATATCATTCAGATTTGCATATTCATTACTCATGTGATTACTTTACGCATGCATGTTCTAAAATGACTCATTGTTCAGCTTTTCAATATAAATGTTATGTTTCAACTTTGAGTCATTTGAGTCGGCTATGATGTTATAAAACTATGTATGGTCATGTTGTGATAAGATTGCAATTTTAGAATGAATGCATGTAACCCATCTACTTGTTCTTGAAATCTTATGATATTTTATGAAATGTTTTAAATGATTTACTTTACTTGAGCGATTTTACTTACCTTGCATACCCGGTACATTCCACGTGCTAACTGCATATTTTCTATGTTGTATCGTTTCATGATACAAGACCTGGCTCATAGCTTCATCCCCATTCTTAGACAGCTTTCCGGAGTTAGTATCTGCTCGGATTCGTGAGTCCTTATCCTTCAAAGACTAGACTATCATTTTCCTTCAGGAATTTCCAATTTTAGTATTGTTGAGTTAGTTGGGGTCTTGTCCCATCAACTCGTCCAGATTAGAGGCTTTCAGACTTATGTATGTGCAGCTTCGAATGTTATTTTGATGTGATGTTGAATTAGACATTCGCTAAGATTATATTCATGACCTCTTTAGTATGTTGAATGAGTTAGTTGTATGCTAATACCATCGGTCGACTTGGGGACATTCAAGGTCCCTTGTCCTGTGTCTACAATTGGGGCCTCCATTCAGGTTTTGACACAAATACTATTAGGACTGATTGGATAGTCGGAATCTCAAATGTAGCATCCTTAACCCTAACTAAGTGGTACACACAACCTTTAGAAATCATCTTCTCGCCATAAGCTAGGAAATGAAATGACCTATAGGCACAGCTGAACTACCCTCCACTCTATAACTGGCTCACACGAAAATCTGAATTCTACTACCCGAGTTCCATATTAATTGAGGCATAACCTGAAAATAGCCAATTCATGCCGAGGATAACATCAAAATCGGTCATGGCTAACTCTACAAAATCTGCTGAGGTGACTTTCTAAAGGACTGTGACCGGGCAACTTCAATACAACCGTGTAGCTACAACTGAATCACCTACTAGAGTAGAGACTAAGAAGGGTTCTTCCAAAACTTCGGGATTGACTTTGAAACTACTGGACACATAAGGTGTGAAAAAAGACAAGGTAACCCCTAGATTTAACAAAGCATATACATCAAGATGGAAAACTCGTAACATACCAGTACTACATTCGTGGAGACCTCCTGCTCGTGGAGGGATGCTAAGGCAAAGAATCTATTTTTGCACTGACCACCACCTTTGCTAGTAGATACCCCCTACTGGGTTGGGCATGCGTGTGGAGCTGCTGATGTGCCATGATTTTACGGCACTTTTGATACTTAAAACTGAGAAACTATGCACATTTTGGGTATGTTTATGTAGATATGATGCGTTTGTGTTTAATATAGTAGGAAAATAGGTCCAGAACCTGAAATAGGCAAAGTAAAGACTAAAGAACTAAAATGAATGCTGCTAGGCATGTCACGAGTCATTGTCTCATAGCACAACTCGTGCCTGGAGTCATGGGGAGAAGACCAAGTTTTAATGTTGAAGAAGCAGTGCACTTAACGGGTTGAAGGCACGACTCGTTATATCTGGTAACGAGTCGTTAATCCAGTCATGAGGACTGGGAAGAAGATTTCTGAAAAATATCAAGTGAAGGCAACAACAAACATAACGAGTCATCGGATGATGGGATGACGCATTAGGAGAGCACTGGGATGAATCATCAGGTGCACTGGAATTTTGGAGAGCCAAGACCACGAGAGGCCTAACGACTCGTGCCCTGACACGATGAGTTGTTAGGTGACCCATTACTACTACTAGGCTTATTGCTGAGTACGGATGATTTTCACTGGCCACGACTCATTGGGAGGCCCAACGAGTTGTTACTTGACCTGTTACCCCTGCGGACCTAGAATCCAAGTTTAGTTATGATAAGATGATAAGATTTGTTTGGAACTATAAATATAATTTTTAGGTTTATTTTTTCGTATGCAGTTATTTTTACCAACTTTCACGTGACTTCTAGTGGTTTTAACAATCATTCTTCGTTCAAGAAACAAAGTTTGTAATTTTGTTCTTGATTTTGGGAATCAAACGACATTGGAGTTTTGGTCATCAGTTTTGGAGTTATATTCAATTCACTTGGTTTTCTTCTACGAATTTTTGTAAGTTAAAATTATTATTTATTCTATACTTTGTGATTGTGATATTTCAATTATGAGTAGCTAAACCCATAACTAGGGTTGTGGGAACCATGATGAATTAACACACATAGGTAAAACACTTAGTGATTCTTGAACGGGGTTTAACGCATGTATTGTTGTTCCCTTCGTTTTAATTTTTTTCTTAATGGTTGCAAATGCTGGAAATTGCCTTATTCTTACTTACCGGATCAAACGAGTAGTGAATGGGAAAAGGGATTAACAACATAGATTTGAGGCTATTAACTCTCATCTAATAGCTTGAACTTGTCTAGAAATAGCTAATTCGATATTAAGGGTAAGGATAATTAAGCATACACCCATATATGGACCAAGTTGTGTGGTGATAATCATCTAGATAGGGGACCAAATATTTAGGTGAACCTAAATTACAAATATTGCATGTTAAACATCAGAATAGATCACTAGTGTAAAAGCCTTGTGGGTATGAAGTCTTGGGGAACACAATCCTAGTCAATTTGTTGATTGAATACAAACTGACATTGATTTAAACATCTAGTACTATTTACTCTAGTTTATTATTTTACTTTTCCCCCCCAGGAAATAAGTAATCTGATAGTAATAGCTAATCACATTAACTTAAGTTCTTTCCATATTCCCGGTGGGATCGACCTCAATCATCGTTGGGTTCTATATTTGACATCGACCAGTTTATATCTCAATTGCGAGGTGTAATTTGAGCGACATCAAATTTTGGTGCCATTGCCGCAGAATACAACTAAGGCTTTTCTTAATTGTGTTGGCTTTACTGTTGGTTCTTATTTATTTTTTATTTTTCTTTTATTGTTTTTGTTATTAACAGGTCTTAGGTTCGTGCATCCTCAGTACTAGAAGCCAAGGAAAATCCATGGTTTAAATCGATCACGTACTTGAGCAAACACTGAGAAATCTGAGAAGAATGGCCAATAGACTAGAGCAAGAAACAGTTAACCAAGCTAAAAAGAGAATGTTGGCTGTGGAACAAGCTTGGGCTAGAGATAGTGAGTTAGCCAGGGTTGCTGAAGAGCAACGCCTAGCTGTGAAAAAAGAGCGAGCTAGAAGGAACCGGGGTCTAGAACAGCAGAGACACCAATATTTCGATGAGGATGATGATGCTGATATTGATGAAGCCAGTGCCACCGGAGCTATTGTCCCTCCCCCTTTGCTTTCTGGGTTAAAGTTTGATATTACCAATGCTATGATCCAATTGCTCGACATGAAGGGAATATTTGCGGGTCATGCAATTGATGATGCCCATACTCACTTGACCAATTTCGTGAGTATCTGCAAGGCATATAAACAACCAGGAGTGAGTTAGGAAGTGATTCGGTTGAGGTTATTTCCCTTTTCATTAGGGAGTGAGGCAACGCTCTGGTTGGCAAAATTGCCCAACAATTCTATCACCACATGGAGGGAGTTGAAGAGAGATTTTCTTGAAAGATTTTTCCCATCTTCCCGAGCCTTGCAGTTGAAAGATGAGATATATAACTTTAGGTAGTTAAATTCTGAGGCACTTCGTGAGACGTGGTTGAGATTCAACAAGAAGCTTAAAAGGGTTCCCAACCACGGGATCCTGGAAGATACATTGCTAGAAATTTTCTAGAGATCTTTAAATGCTAACACCAAGGCAGTGGCTGATACCATGTCTGGCGGATCATTCATGAGTCACACTTATGCCGAGGCTGTTGAGCTACTTGACAGAATCACCAAAACCAACCGCGCATGGCACAAAAGAAAGTTAGAGATTCTGGCCGGTTCTTATGCGGTAGGTATGACTGTAGAACAGAAAAGAAAGGACGAAGAACGAGATCAAGACATTGCTGAGATAAATACCATAATGGGGCTTCTTGCTAAGCATTTGATAGGAGTCGAAACCGAAAAAGTGAATGCTGTGGGTTCTCAGGGCAATGCCCCGAGGAATGATGAAGGCAAAATCTGAATCTGAGGAGGAAGCAAATTATCTGTATGGTCAAGGGGCAGGTTTCCGGACCAACACCCAAGGGTCTAACCAAGACTCTTGGCATTAAGGTCAGGGGAACCAAGATGGGAACTATTACAGGGATAACAATTACAACCGAGGCCAGTACAGAGACAATGGAGACTGGAAGAAGTGTGGGAGTACAAGAATGATAAAAGTCGTCTGTATGTCCCTCCAAAGAACTGTGAGCCATATTCTAGTGGCTTAAGGGTTGAAGACATGTTATCCAAGGTACTTAAGCAGATGAGGCAATAGATGGCCATTTCAAGGAGCTTCACACTGATATTTATAGTATGAGTCAAAAGGTGGAATCACTTGCCACGACCATTAAGAAGATTGAGCAGCAACTGAGTTAGATGTTTGTTGTGATGAACCAGAGGCAGAAAGGCACACTTTCTAGTAACACAGTGAAAAATCTAAAAAATGACAGTCACTGCATAGTGGTCACTACTAGGAGTGGGAAGGCGACAGTTGATCCTCCGAGGCCAATTGTGATGGATGTGACAAAAGAGACCGTATTGATTGATGATGATAGGATAGCAGATTCTGAGGATCCAATTTTGGTTGATGATTCAGTGGTGAAGACTACTCCTAGTAATGCAAAGGAGCATGAATCTGGCAATGAAAAGGAGAAGAAGGCACAACAAAAGTTCACACCGATCTCTAGACCTCCTCCCCCTTTTCCACAGCGGTTGAAGAAAAAGGTCAAAGATGGGAAGTATCAGAAGTTCATTTCCATGTTGAAACAATTTTCTGTGAATATCCCATTAGTCCAGGCACTTGAGCAAATGTCCGGCTATGCTAAATTCATGAAAGGCCTTGTCAATAGGAAGAGAACAGTAAGCTTTGAACCTGTAGATAATTTGCACCATTCTAGTGCAATAGCATCCTGTTCCATTGTTCAGAAGAAGGAAGACCCTAGAGCATTCACCATACAATGAACTATTAGAGCCTTTAACTTTTCTAAGGTGCTATATGATCTGGGAGCTAGTATTAACTTGATGCCGCTAGCAGTATTCAGACAGTTGGGCTTGGGATCCACCAAACCGATTACAATGCGGCTCTTGATGGCAGATCGTACGGTGAAGAATCTAGTGTGAATTCTATATGATGTTATAGTGAATGTGGAGTCCTTTATATTTCCGGTCGATTTTTTCATCCTGGATTATGATGTTGATTTTAAGGACCCCATTATTTTGGGGCGACCATTCCTCGCCACTGGACATGCTCTTGTAGATATGGAGACTGGACAACACAAATTCCGGTTGAATAATGAGGAAGAGACATTCAATGTATACAGATCCATGAAGCAACCAAATGATACGATGGTGGTCTTAGTAATTGATGTTATGGAAACTGAGTTCCCAATTATGCCTATTGAGGAGTTTTTGATTCTTGATGACTTAGCAGCAATTTTGATAGATGTTGGTGCTGAGGAGATCCATGAGGGTTGGGAGATTGATAATGCACTTGCTGACATGGGGTCATACACTTATGCTCCAAAGAAGATTGATCTTGACTTGAAGAATCGGGTGACCCCACCAACCAAGCCATCTATTGAGGAACCTTTGGTATTGAAACTCAAAGCAGTTCTGTCTCATTTGAAGTATGTATTTTTAGGAACCAGTAACACTTTACCAGTCGTTGTTGCAGCTGACTTGGAGGAATGGAAAGTGGAGGCTTTGGTCTCCATTTTGAAAAGATATAAAAAAAGCCATCGAGTGCAATATTGTAGACATTATTGGAATCCCAGCCAGTATTTGCACTCACAAAATCCAGCTAGAGTTGGATTGTGTTCTGAGCATTGATCATCAACTTAGGTTGAATCTACCTATGCAAGAGGTGGTCAAGAAGGAGATTATGAAGTGGTTGGATGCAGGTGCAGTTTACCCTATTGTAGATAGCAAATGGATGAGCCTAGTTCAGTGTGTAACAAAGAAGGGAGAAATCACAATGGTCCCCAATGCTAACAATGAGCTCATTCCTCTAAGACCAGTCACCGGTTGGAAAGTATGGATGGACTACAGGAAGTTGAACTGTTGGATGCAAAAAGATCACTTTCCTATGCCATTCATGGACCAGATGTTAGACTGACTTGCAGGCAGAGGATGGTACTATTTCCTTGATGGTTATTCGGGGTGAAATCAGATTTCTATAGCCCACGAAGACCAAGAGAAGATGACGTTAACTTGTCCATATGGTACATTTGCTTTTACGAGGATGTCGTTCGGGTTATGCAATGCACCCACCACTTTTCAGCATTTCATGATGTCTATATTTTCTAACATGGTGGAAGACATCATTGAAGTCTTTATGGATGAATTTTCAGTGATGGATGATTCATTCAAAGATTGTTTGGCTCATTTGAGCAAGGTGCTGCAACGATATGAAGAGACCAACTTGGTGCTTAATTGGGAAAAGTGCCATTTCATGGTCAAAGAAGGTATAATGCTAGGCCACAAGATTTTTGGTAAGGGTATTGAGGTAGATCAGGCCATGATTGAGGTAATTGCTAGTCTACCAGCTCCAATTTCGATTAAAGGTGTTTGAAGATTTTTGGGTCATGCAGGGTTTTATAGCAGATTCATCAAAGACTTCTCCAGAATTGCACATCCATTGTGTAAATTGCTTGAGAAGTAGGTGAAGTTTGGTTTTGATGAGGCATGCCTAAAGGTGTTTGAATGCCTAAAAGAAAGATTGACCACTGCCCCAATAATAGTAGCATCGGACTGGTCTTTACCATTCGAGATTATGTGTGATGCTAGCAGAGTGACCCTATGAGTTGTTATAGGTCAGAGGTGTGAAAAGATTTTCCATCATATTTATTACGCTAGCAAGGCTCTTAATGCAGCTCAGAAAAATTACACCGTGACGGAACAGGAGTTGTTGGCTATAGTTTTTGCATTGAGAAGTTTCGGGCATACTTTCTTTGAACTAAGGTGATAGTCCACACAGACCATGAAGCTTTGAGATATTTGATGGCAAAGAAAGATGCCAAGCCATGATTGATTCGATTGGTTCTGCTGCTACAAGAGTTTGAGTTCGAGGTAAAAGACCGAAAAGGGACTGAAAACCAAGTGGCAGATCACTTAGCACGATTGGAACTTGAGCAGCACTTCGAGATGAGCATGACATAGATGATGCATTCCCAGAAGAGCAGGTTTAGCATCCTCACAAGATCCCATCTCATGGTTTGCGGACTTTTCTAATTATCTGGTGAGTGATGTTGTACCGGAGCACTTATCTTTTCACCAGAGGAAGAAGTTTATGTCTGACGTCCAAAAGCTTTTCTTGGATGAGCCCTACTTATTTTGTGTATGTGCCGATGGGGTAATTTGAAGATACATGCCCAAGGTAGAGATGCTTAGTATATGGGAGGCCTGCCACTTATCCCTGTTGGGGATCACCATGGCGGGATTCGCATGGCCCACAAGATTCTACAATGTGGTTATTATTGGAAAACCATTCACCAGGACGCGTATGATTTTGCTAAGGCATGTGATGCATGCCAAAGGCAAGGAGACATGAGCTTTCTCTTACTCCCATCCTAGTCATTGAGTTATTTGATGTATGGAGCATTGATTTCATAGGCCCATTTGTGAGCTCAAACGGGATGAAGTACATACTTGTCGATGTTGACTATGTTTCGAAATGGGTGGAAGCAGTTGCCTTCCAAATAATTAAGGGAAGAGTGTCACAGCATTCTTGAAGCGGAATATATTTGCTAGATTCGAGACTCCCAGAGCCATCATTAGTGATGGGGGTTCACACTTCTATAACCGATGGTTTTGCTCTTTATTTTAAAAATATAGGGTAAAACACAGGGTGGAAACACCCTATCATCCGCAGTCTAGTGGGCAGGTGGAAGTCACAAACCGAGAGATTAAGACCATCTTGGCGAAGACTGTGAAAGCTAACCGGATAGATTGGGCAGGAAAGCTAGATGATGCTTTATGGTATTATCAGACTACATTCAATACTCCTATAGGTATGTCTCTGTATCGGCTTGTTTATGGAAAAGCATGTCATTTTCCTGTGGAACTTGAGCACAAAGCTATATAGGTGGTCAAGAAGCTGAATTTGGTTTGGAACAAAGCTGCGAACTTGTGGCTTGATAAGTTGTATGAGCTAGAGGAATTTTATTTGAAACCCTATGAGAGTTCTTAAATTTATAAACTAAGAATGAAAATTCAGCATGACCGGAAGATCAAGAAAAGAGAGTTCAGTCCAGGTGACATGGTGCTACTATTCAATTCTAGGCTTCGCTTGTTTCCTGGCAAATTAAAGTCCAAATGGTTGGTACCTTTTCGAGTGGTTCAAGTATTCTCTCATTGGGCAATCGAACTGGAAAATCATGAGGGAAAGCACTTTAAAGTTAACGGTCAACGGGTGAAAGCATATCTGAGGAGAAAATTAACGCTAGTGGATCTCTAGGCTCTGGGTGAAATCTGAGTAACCTGGGGACTAGTGTGGCGACATTAAATCAGGTGTTGCATGGGAGGAAACCCATGGACGCCTATGGAAATATCTTAGAGGACCATCTCCAGACTACTTTATGGGCTAGACTATCATACCCCGATATACACAGCTGAGTTCAATCACAAACTATTTGAGCTCAAGAAAGTCAAGACTAAGAAGCTGAATAGTGAGGAGCGAATCAGGCAATACATTTGGCTGTCATGGGTCATTGCCACAAGAGGTCTGTTGGTCGAATGGTTGCATGGCACCGAGTCCCAAATAAAGAAGGCCACATTAAAGTTTCAAACTATGTTTTGGTGGTCACTAGTTCGGCTTAGGCTAGTACCAACCAACAATTATAACATTCTTTCACCTGACAGAGCTGCACTGGTAGCTAGTATTATGGAGGGGTACATCATAAATTTCCCATGGTATATTGCTGAAGAGATTCAAGAGCAGGCGATCAATGATGGCACTACCATTCCCTTCCATGTCTTGTTGATAGACTCTTTTAGGACTCAAAGGTGCTAGACTTGCCATCGATTGACCAGCGCATAGTGGTCCACAAGATAACCGATATCGGGCTGATAAGAGATGACACAAACCCGATATCGAGAGAAAGGAATCAAGCTGCTGCATCCGCTAGAAAGACTATATTGGCAGAGGCATTTAGTAGCGGTATGCATGCTGAGGCTGTTGCATTTACTGAGATGGAGGCAGAGCCCATGGAGGCCAAAGAGATGGGTAGCCAGCCTGAGGCTACAGATGCAGCTGATACTCCCGCACCTGCGGAGATTCCAGAGTCATCATCCATAGTAGCTGCATCTCGCCCACCTGTTGCACCCTCAAGTGCCCCTTTAGCCGGTCTAGTCACTATTTCTAAGGAATTCCTGACTGACATGGCTAGACGGCTGGCAAAAGCTGAGAAAAAACAAGGACACACAACTCTGTAGGTAAAGGTGCTAATGGAGCAAGTCAATCCTTGGGTTAACAAAGAATTAGAGGCGCTCTCTAGCTCAGTGCATGGCAAGCTAGATGCTTTTCGGAGATGAATAGATGAGTGCCTTTCACAGTTATAGGCGCCTGATTTGGCAAGGTGGTATGCCGAGGTAGCAGCACTCAGAACAGAGGTAGGGGCGTTGTCCTCATGATAGGTAGTTGCGATCCCTCCACCCGTGCTTCCAGTGATAGAGGATGAGAGCGAAGAAGAGCTACCACGGATATTTGACTTCATTATTGAGGAATCAATGGCACAAGATAAGGGCAAGAGGCCTCATGAGGAGGCAATTTTTGAGGTGGATGACTCTTTGCTCCATCAGCAGAAATGAGACCGGAGAGATATGGAGACAGCGCTGTACTTATCCAGAGAGGAGGCTCGACCGAGGGCCACAGTTGACGAAATGAGAGCTCGGGGAGAAGGTACGAGCTCAGCTGGGTCTGAAAATACACCAAGTCAAGTCGGTGGTATCGGAGAAGACACTGGAAGAGTATCTGCACCCTCCACCGACTAGGTCACAAACACCTAGGTCATAAAGGTATGTTCCCTATTTCCATAGTTTTGTTTTATATATATATATGCGTCGAGGATGATGCATGCTTTTCTTGATGGGGGTGGAGAGGGATACCTGTGTCTTTTTTATGAGAATAATATAAGGGTCTTTCTTGCCGGATATCTTTTCCCTCGGGTGTTCCTTATCTAGTAGAACTGGCATATTTAGGGTTTTATGTTTTTGTGTTTGTTTGTGTCAGTTGAAAGAAAGTTAGGTGAACTTAAGGCAGTCAGGAGCTTGAGAATTTTTTATTTTAGTTGAACTGATATTGTGATACCCCTCCTAAATTTTTTATGTGTGTGTTAAAATCGACAAGTATGACCTTTGTGAATCCATGCATGGCATTAAAACTCTAACATGTTTACCATTGTATGGATGTACCTGAACTAGTAGTTAGTAGAACTGATGATGTTGACCTGTGCTATGTGTGAGCGAGGTTTAATAATTAAATTCTACTATGTGTGCGTCAATCTACAACTTGCCTAGTCAGTCGTACCGAGTTGGAGGATGGGAAACTAGGAAAGGATCATAGGCCATTTTTGATTGATGGAACAACTTTATCCTTAAAAGACCAACCAAAAGAAATAAATTATCCCTTGATCCAAATTTTGGAACTTAAATTGACCTTTCTTTTTGTTTACACCAATTCACCTTCCTGCGTTGATTAAAAATGAACCTGTTTTGTCCCTGGTCCTTCCTTGGATACTGTGAACCTCAACTCAGGCAAATCACCTAAGTTGAGGGTGGATATTATAGGGGTGATTAATAAGAATAGGGTGGAATGAGATTGGGTAATGAAAATGAAAGAGTGGGTGTGGTATGCGTAATGAAAGAAAAGAAAGAAACAAAAATGTTGAAGAGAAAAAGAGCAAGAAAAGAAAAGAAAAATGTTAGAGCAATGAATGTTTGAAAGAAGAAGAACCGCACTCATAGTTGCTAACGGAAGCAAAAAAGAAGAAGCAAGTAAAAGAAAAAGGGAGAAAATATGAAAGAAAGGTTAAAAGTGGAGTCAAGGTGTGTGTAGTGCCAAGGAGGGTTAAACTACTAGATGAGACAACGACTCGTGACATGCCTAGCATTCTGCATTTTAGTTCTTCATGCCTTACTTTTCCTATTTCCCATTCTAGACTTGTTTTCTTGCCACATTCAACACAAACGCATCATATCTACATAAACATACCAATAATGTGCATAGTTTCTTAGTTTTAAGCATCGAAAGTGTCGTAAAATCACGACACATCAACACCTTCAACTTCGAACTTTTGCATGTCCTCAGGCAAAGACAAAATAAAATAAACTACTTTGACGCTTTAGTCAAAAGAACTTTAGGAAACTTATGGAAGTCACAACTCTTCATCACATCAAAATTTCTAACCCCTCCTTTATCATACAAAAGCAAATCATAATGCATATGCAAAATTTTCAACCATGACACAGAGGAATCGAAACATGACAGAACACTATCACTTGCAACCATGCACAAAAATATATAACCCTAACCCAGACAGTTTGCAGACGATTTTGTTGACCAAATGCTCTTACCTCAAAGAAGTACCACACTCACTCATGTGTATATGATTATATCAATGTATTTCTCTTGGGACTAGGTAAGATTACACTTGCTCTCACAAAGAAATTCTAATTGTGCGAATGCAATGCCATAGGCTTGCCTTTACTTTCAATACCTCAATTTTTAGACAGGTAATTAGGATCACTATAGGACTTTTTAAGCTTGTAACGTAGGCTCGGGTTCGGGTATGGTACATATAGGACTAGAACGACATGTTCCTGGAGTTGTGGGGAGAATACAAAGTTTTAATGTTGAAGAAGCGGTACACTTAACGGGTTGAAGGCATGACTCGTTACATCTGGTAACAAGTCGTTAAGCTAGTCGTGAAGATTGGGAAGAGGATTTCTGAAAAATATCCAGTGAAGGCAACGACAAACATAATGAGTCATTGGATGAGAGGACGACTCATCAGGAGAGCACTAGGATGAATCATCAGGTGCGCTAGAATTTTGGAGAGCCAAGACCACAAGACGCCTAACGACTTGTACCCTAACATGATGAGTCGTTAGGTGACCCGTTACCACTAATGGGCCTATTGCTGAGGATGGATGATTTTCACTAGGCACGACTCGTTGGGAGACTCAACAAGTCGTTACTTGACCCGTTACCCCAGCCAACCTGGAATCCAAGTTTAGTTAGGATAAGATTTGTTTTGGAACTATAAATACGATTTTTAGGTTCATTTTTTCGTATGAAGTTATTTTTACCAACTTTCATGTGAATTCTAGTGTTGTTAACAATCATTCTTTGTTCAAGAAACAAAGTTTGTATTTTGTTCTTGATTTTGGGAATCAAACGACATTGGAGTTTTGTCATCGTTTTTTGAGTTATATTCAATTCACTTGGTTTTCTTCTACGAATTTTTGTAAGTTAAAATTATGATTTATTCTATACTCTGTGGTTGTGGTATTTTAATTATGAGTAGCTAAACCCATAACTAGGGTTATGGGAACCATGATGAATTAACACACATAGGTAAAACTCTTAGTGATTCTTGAATGGAGTTTAATGCATGTATTGTTGTTCCCTTTGTTTTAATTTTTTCTTAATGGTTGAAAACATTGGAACTTGCCTTATTCTTACTTACTGGATCAAGGGAGTAGTGAATGGGAAAAGGGACTAACAATAAAGATTTGAGGCTATCAACTCTCATCTAATAGCTTGAACTTGTCCGGGAATAGCTAATACGATATTAAGGGTAACGGTTAATTAAGCATATACCCGTATATGGACCAGGTTGTCTGGTGATAATCATCTAGATAGGGGACAAAACATTTAGGTGAACCTAAATTACCAATATTGCATGTTAAACATCGGAATTGATCAGTAGTGTAAAAGTCTTGTGGTCATGAAGTCTTGGGGAACACAATCCTAGTCAATTTGTTAATTGAATACAAACTAAAATTAACATCTAGTAGTATTTACTCTAGTTTATTATTTTATTTTTTCCCCCTAGGAAATAAGTAATCCGATAGTGATAGCTAATCACAATAACTTAAGTTCTTTCCATATTCCCTGCGGGATCGACTTTAACCTTCATTGGGTTCTATATATGACATCGACCGCTTTATATCTCAATTGTAATGTGTAATTTGGGCGACATCAACTGCTGAACTAGAAGCTGGGCCTTATCCCTTATCATGGCCCTATCAAGCTACTGGGCAATCACTGAGCATATGTATGGGCTTCCCACACCTGACACAAGCACCTGTACCCACCAAGCACTAACCTGTGTACCCCCGACCACACCGACCACAAACTAGGATAAGGGAATCTGCGGGCCTACTGCTCAGACCCCTCGTGCCTGATGCTCTCCCTCTTTGATCATGCCTAGGTCTAGACGGCAGGCTCATCACCTAAGGTGTCGGGGCTGAAGATCTCTGGTGGGTCTGCTGTCGGTGCCTACGACCTGGCCTCGGATGAGAGAATCTATAGCTATCTGTCATGGCCCTCTTGGCCTCTCTCTACTTCATGTGTTCTGCCTCCATCTGCTAGGTGTATAACACTATCTGAGGGAAATCCATATCCTAATGGAGCATAGTATTCCTGCAATCCTTGTCCAAATAGCCCGCCACTCCATGAACAAACCTGCTCACTCGCGCCCTCTGATCAACCACTAACTCTGGGCATACTTTGACAAATGTGTGAACTCAAGGGCATACTCCTGCACCATTATCTTCCCCTGCATAAGATTTACGAACTCAGCTACCCTCAACTCCCTCATCTCACGAGGGAAGAACTGATCTAGAAATGCAACATGGAACTCCTCCCAACTGATAGGGCCTACTCCAGCCGCCCTACTATCTATCCACTATCTGAACAATATGTGTGTGACCCCCTTCAACTGATATAAGGCCAACTCAGGACACTCAACTCCATTCACCCCCATGACCTTGGTGATCTTCACAATCTCGTCGATAAACTCATGGGGATCCTTGTCTACCTTCAACCCAAGGAATTATGGCGGGTTCATCCTCAAGAAATCTCTAACTTGACCTGCCACCGCATTTTCATTTTGCGATACATGCGCCACTGCCTGTTGGTTGACCTAAGAAGTCAAGGCCTGTGCTAGCATCTGATAGCTGCACTAAATTCAGCATGGACAACCAGCTCTGGTGCATGGTGCTCTTGGACTGGTGGGACTTGCTGGTGCCTATCTCCCTTGCCATCCTTATGGCCATTTCTATTCCCATTGCTCCAACTGTTAACTCTGCGGGGAGCCATGATTTTGTAATCACAAATACCACGAGTTAGAAGTATAGGGAGACATTTCATCGCACGACATAGATCATGAAAGAAGGGAACATTTCCTAAGCTTCTCATAGCCTCTTCGTCATTAGTGTGGCATGCTTCAAACCCATGAAAAGGACTCTGCTTAATGCAGATTTCAGACACCCTAGGACACTTCAAACCTATTGCTTTGATACTAAGTTTGTCACGACCTGAACATAGGCCCCGATTGAGACACAGGAGAAAGAACCCCGAGGGACTCCTAGTCAACCCATGGCATGAACATACCTTTAACTCAATCAATAAAAATGGAAGATTTAACATGACAAACTTAGCATAAATCTGAAACAAGTATACATCAGAAATACATATGAATCTGAAGCTGATTACATCCTTTTGTCTGAAAAGCCTCTATGTCTGATGAGTTTATGGGATAGGCCCCCAACTAACTCGCTAAAGTTGAAAACTGAAAGTACGTAAAGGAAACTGAATACGCATGGTCCTCAAAAGATGAGGATTTACCAACAGATGTGGTATGCTAACTCTGATAGGCTAGCTAAGGACGGGGCTGAGTCTAAGTGCGAGGCCTGTATCATTAAATGATACAACATAGAGTATGTTGTTAGTAGGTGGAATTTATCGAGTATGCAAGGTAAGTAAAACCGCTTAAATAAGTAAAATCATTTAAAACATGCATAATTTAAAACATAAACAAAATAAGAATCTGAGAGTAGGGATTGCATGCTATTTTTCTGAAAACATGATCTCTACATAACATAACATCATAACTGAGTTGATTGACCCAAAGCTAAAATTTGATAGTCATAAGTAAAGCTGAACATTGGGTCAAACCTTCTTTAGAACACATGTGTGTGTGTGTGTATATATATATATATATATATATATATATATCATGAATGATAAACATGCATAATTGAATTCATGAGGAACAATGGGAGACTTGCCTTTTAATCGACATATCACGATAGAGCTTACATGGTCTCAACTATCACACTCAAGTGGTAGAGCCGTCCAAAGCCTTGCTAGGACTAAAGATGATATAATGATATTGATATCAAGCTCGTGGCCGAATCGAGGCAGGGGATAACTCACATAGGACGTCCCAATATAATCTGATCATACCTACGTTGGCGCGTAGTTCTGAGGCCTACGGTTGATTGACCCATAGCCTACTCGGTGCTAGACACTACTCCCAAAAATATGCATATTCTCTCCATACCATACCACAAGCTGAATATAAATGGAAGCCTTCGCTCCAAAACCATGTGGTAAGCTTAAGTTTGTAAAAATCATAATCATACTTGAACAAATGGGCATTGCCCGATACTTTAACATGCTTGAAAATACATAATTCACTTGAAAACATGATCTTAAACATGGGTAACTTGAAAACATGCTTTTCATCATAAATATCTCATCATACTTGAACATTCATCATAAATCTCAACTTTCATGAACTTTTGATCATTGGGAATTTTGATTTATAAAGCATGAAACATGATTTTTTTTTATTGAAAACAATACAAAACTTGCCCATGAATCATAATTCAATAATAGAGACATCTTTAAATCATACCCATGTAGTAAATTAGAAATCTCATACATTGGGTTAAAACCCCATAGAATCAACATAGAAATTTCATGATTTAGAGAGAGATTGGGCATGAGCGTGAACGAATTCACCCATTCACAATCCTACATACTTGAAAGGGCTTAATTCTATCACTTCTCTGATTGCCCAAGGAAGGTTTGAAGAAGAACCTTGAAGGATTAGCCTTGATCACCTCTCTAGACCCTTACTCTTGCATGCATGAATAGGAATGACATAGAATTTTCCTCTTAAAACCCACTATCCATAGCTTAAAATGGTGTAGTTTACGCCTTAGGATCATATGAATTACGAAAAAGCCCTCACTAAATTCACAGGAAATAACTGACTGCCAGTTCCAACAAGGGACTGGAGGAGTCATCCCCCAAGGGAACGAGTCATGGCATCAATCATCAAGTGTACTGCCTAATAGATCATCTAGGGCAGCAACTTCATTGCCTTACGGTGCTACAAGAGATGCTCCGCTCGTTCTTCTACGCTCTCTTATGCTACGAGAAATTTAAAGGAGAAAGCAGGCTAAACTTTGTGCTAAGCAAGCTATATGACTAGCTTACCTAGTTTGGTAAGTATAGACATGCAAAAGTTTTATGGGATTAAGTCAATACAAAATTTGAACTAAGTTCTAAATTCAAGACATATTGACCCAAGTCAACATTTTGGGTTAATAAAGCCGGATTAATTATTTAAGTCAAGATTGCATGACTTAAGTCAAATCCAACTACATTGGTCTAGGTTCACGGGGGATCTCACTTGTCGTTACTGGTGACCATGACTCGTGGTCACCAGTCGTCACCTTCACTGCCTAAGACTCAAATTATTTCCAACTTGCTGACCATGACCCATCCCACGAATGGTGGGGACTGACCAAAACTTGTGGTCAGGTCCGTGGGGACCTCAAATTCCAAAACTTCAACCCAAGGCTTGAACCTCACTACGCGTCTCCTCACAACTCGTGGTCTACCCCACGGGTCACAAAATGACTCGTTCCGTGACCTGGTGCCATATTTTTCAGTTTCCTCCATTTCAACTCCCAAGTCTGATCTTTGGGCTTCCAGGGTATAATAGTTCATCTACTTTAAGCAGAACAACACGACAGTTAAGAGTATGCCTTGAAATTCACACAACTATCCAAGTATGCTCTAGACATTGTTGTCGAGCTGAGGGCTCACATGAGCAAGCTTGTATTGGGATTCTTTTACTTGGTGGTCAAGAAGTACAGGATCGCTATGCTTATCAGTGACATGGATATCTCTCAACTCATAATTCATGCCTAATAGATTGAGGATGAAAAGTTGAAGAAGAAGAAGAGGGAATCCAAGAGGGATAGGATTGGGAACTTCAAGTTCTCATAGTAGAGGACAGGTGGTGGGCATCGCTCACAGTCCCATCAGAGGTCAACAGCCCCAGCTCCATCATCAGCTAGTGTTCCATCTAGGAGTAGAGGTGATCATATCTTAGAGCATATAGAGTCGATTTAGGTGCCCGCACAATCGCTTATTTGGGGTCGTGACAAATTATTATCTTAATCATATTATTTTTATTAAAACATAATATTAAAAAATCTATAAATAAAATATGTGAGCTTTTTATACTTTTTCTATTTTGATTTTTTTATTCAGGGGAGCATGACCAAAGGACTAAGTATAGTAGGAACTACTCTAGAGAGTGCTTCATTGGCTCGAATTCTTGTTTTAGGTATGGTAAGCTCGATCACAAACTCAGAGATTGTCCTTCAATTAGATAAGGTGATGGTAGAGGTGATGCCCTAGACACCTCTTTAACAACTCTAGTAGTTCGACCATCCCAGTAGGGTGCATCATCTAGTGCAGATGGAAAATAGTGTTATGCCTTGTCATCACGACAAGAGTATGAGAGCTCACCTGATATGGTCACCGGTATGTTAGGAGTTTTTCACCTTGATGTGTATGCATTACTAGATCCAGCGATCACATTATCCTTCTTGACTCCTAATGTTGCTATCAGTTTTGATGTCAGTCTTGAAATCTTCTCAAAACTCTTATCAATCACTATAATAGTCAGTGAGTCAGTCTTAGCACGAAGGGTATACAGAAACTGCTCTATTATAATTCTCCAAAACGTTACCACAACTGATATAGTAGAGTTAGACATGACCGACTTTGATGTAATCCTTGGTATGAATTGGTTGTATTCTTGTTATGCCTTAGTCAATTACAGAACCCAAATAGTAGAATTCTGGTTTTTGGGTGAAATAGTTCTACAGTGCCTGTAGGTCACTTAGTCAACTGCCTTAAGGCGAGGAAGATGATTTCCAAGGTTGTGTTTATCATTTACTTTGGGTTAAGGATCTTAAGTCTAAAACCTAGACTCTTTAGTCAGTCCCTATTATCTGTGAGTATCTAAAGGTGTTCCCGGATGATCTACCAGGAGTCCCTCCCAAGCGGGAGATTGAATTTGGGATAGACCTTCTCTCTGATATGCAACCAATATCCATTCCTCATTATCGAATTGCTCCAGTTGAGCTTAAGAAGTTGAAGGAATAGTTTAAAGAACTCTTATATAAGGGTTTCATCGGGCCTAGTAAGTCCTAGTGGGATGCTCTAGTCCTTTTTGTACAGAATAAAGATGGTTCTCTCATGATGTGCATCGACTACCACTAGTTGAATGAAGTCACAATTAAGAATATGTATCGTATTGATGATACGTTTATCAAATTTAGGGTGCTAGTTGTTTTTACAAGATAGACTTTAGCTCCAACTGTCATCAGCTCAGAGTAAGAGAGTGTGACATTTCAAAGACAGCCTTCAGGACTCAGTATGATCACTTTAAATTAGTGGTTATGTATTTTTGAATAATGAATGCTCCAATGACATTTATGGATTTGATGAACAGGGTGTTCAAGTAGTATTTGATATGTTCATAAATGTCTTTGGACACGATATCCCTATGTACTCTCAAAGTGAGGAGGAGAATGCTGCTCTTTTGAGGATTGTGCTGCAAACTCTTAAGGACCATCAGTTGTTTGCTAAGTGCAGCAAGTGTGAATTTTGGCTAAATTGATTGCTTTTCTTAGGCATGTGGTGTCTAGTGAGTGTGTGTAGGTGGACTCTCAAAAGATTGAGGCGGTGAAGAACTGTCCTAGACTTGTCAATCCCACTGATATTTGAAGCTTTATAGGTTTAGCTGGCCACTACAGGAGGTTTACAAAGGGATTTTCATCCATTGCCGCACCTTTGACTCGGTTGACTCAGAAGAAGGTCAAATTTTAGAATTCTGATGTGTGTGAGAAGAGTTAAAGGCTCAACTCATTTTTGCCTCGATCTTAACCATGTCAAAGAGCACAGATTTCTTTGTAGTGTATTATGATGCCTCTAGAGTTGGTCGCGGGTGTGTGTTGATGCAGCATGATAAAGTCATTGCTTATGCTTCAAGACTTCTTAAGAATCATGAGAAGAATTACCCGACGCACGACCTTTAGTTAGCTGCAGTAGCATTTTCCTTGAAGATTTGGAGACACTATTTGTATGGGGTATCTGTTGATGTGCTCACAAACCATAAGAGCCTTCAATATGTGTTTAGCCAGAAGGACCTGAATTTGCGACAAAGGAGATGGATTAAGATTCTCAAAGATGACATGAGTGCTCTTTATCATCTAGGAAGGGCCAATGTAGTGGCTGATGCTCTTACCAGGTTGTGCATGGGGAATACAACTCATTTGGAAGGAAGGAGTGGTTTAGAGATGTCCACAAACTCGCTCGCTTAGGGTTTCACCTTATGTATTCAACAGATGGTGGTGTCATTGTTCAAAATTGTACGGAATTTTCGTTGGTGATAGAAGTTAAGGCAAAAAAAGATGAGGATCCTATCTTAGATAAGTTGAAGGAAGCAGTCTAGAATCAGAAAGTAAAGGTTCTGTGCCAAGGGGGAGAATGTGTACTCCGATATTAGGGTCAATTATATGCTTCGGATGTGGATGACTTAAGAGAGAGGATGTTTAGACAGGCTCACAACTCTCAGTATTATATCCATTGTCATGACCCAAGCATGGACCCCGGACTGCGGCACGGGACCTAGAACCATGAATGGCTCCTAACCCATGAGACATACATAGCATATTTTTTAGCATAACTAAGCGGAAAGAATCATGAACATAACATAAGTCGAAGACTAAATATCATAAAGCATGAATGTAGACAATAAGTCAACAACACTGAACCATCTATACATAGTTGTCTGAAAGCCTCTAATCTAGAGGAGTTGATGGGACAACACCCCCACTAGTTGTACCAATATCTGAAAATAGAAGACATAAACAAAAGAAGCATGTAACAAAATTGATGTCCTTGGATCATGAGGACTCACCAAGACTGGAATGGGACTGAAATGGTAGCGAGGCTAACGATGGAGTTGAGACTAATCACTGGAACCTATATCATGAGAAGATATAGCATAGAAGTATGCGGTCAGTACTTTGAATTTACTAAGTATATAGGTTAAGCAAAATATGCTAGTAAAGTGATAGTCTGAAATCATGAGTATAAAGTAAGAAGTCAACATGAGAGTAAGGACAACTGCTAAAATCATGATCGTGAAATAAGCATAAACATAAGTTATTCATTAGAAGCTGAAGCATAACAACCCAAGGTTTTGAAAGTAGCATCATATGGTTTAACATTCTTGAAAACATAAGTAAAAGCTCATAATTTGATAAATGGGTTGGTCATACTATAAAACATGATATCATAGATCTTATACATGCATAACTTAAAACATGAGGAACAGTGGGAGGCTTCATCATAACTGACACCATCATGAATGAGCACATGATGCCCCAACTATCTCGCTTAAGTGGGCAGAGCCGTCTATCATGACCCAAACATAGCCCAAAATCTAGACACAGAACCTAGAACCATAAATGGGTCTAAGTTAACCCAGGGCATGAACATGATAACTAAAGATCAACATAAGCAAAACTAATAACTGAATTTTGACATAACGGAAATCTGAAAAACAAAATGTCTACACAATGGTAATATCATAACACTGAGTCTGAAGATTAATATACAAGTCTATTTCTGAAAAACCTCTACTAACTGATGAGATGCTGGGACAAGCCCCCAGTTATCTCTAAGTCTTAAATGAACTGACATGACAATATTGAAAGATAGATGTCCTCAGAGAATAAAGACTTACCTAAGGCAGGGTCCGAACTGGAAAGAGAGTAGAAATAACAATGTGTTTGAGTCTGATCGCTAGGACCTGTATCATGAAATGATACAACATCGAGTATGCAATCAACACTTGGAATATACTGAGTATACAAGGTAAGTAAAATAGGCTGAGTAAGTATAAAACTGAAATCATGCATCACAAAAATCATAACATCATAATATTCTGAGAGTATGGCCTGCATCCTACTATCTGAAAAACATGAATAGACATAACTGGATCTCATAACTGAATTGAATGACTAAAAGCTAAAACTGGGATTCATAAGTAAAAACTGGTAACTTGATTATTGGGCCAAACCTACTAAAATCATAATATCATAACTGATACACATGCAGAACTAAGCTCATGAGGAACAATGGGAGACTCGTCATATAACCGACAAAATCAAGATAGAGCTTACATGATCCCAACTATTACACTCAAGTGGGTAGATCCATCTAAAGCCATGCCAAGGCTAAGGCGCTACCATGATATTGATATCAATATAAAGGCCCATTCGGAGTAGGGGAAGCTCACAAAGGAGGTCCGAAGGTATTTATATAATCTTACGTTGGTGCGTAAGGGGTTTTTATGAACCCCTAGCCTACTCGGTGCTAGACACTGCTCCCAAAAGCATGCAAGGTGCTCACTATCATTTTTCAACGAAGCTGAAACAATACCATAAGCTGAAAAGTGGGAGTAGAGACTCCAAAATCCATATGGTAAGCTGATTTATTAAATTAAACTAAATCATGAAAACATGCTAAATCTGAGTGGGATTACCCTAAATTTGAAGATCATGCATACTTGAAATAGACTTGACTAGTCAAAATCATAGATACATGTATGGGTAGTTCGTACACATACATACATGCTAGATACTTCATCATACTTGAAATCATCAATTATAGACTAACTATTTCATGGACTTACATAATTGGACATAATCTTCTAAATTTTGAAAACATGAATATGTAATCAATTAGTACATAAAATCTGTCCATGAATCTTAAAACATTCTTCGAAATATGAAAGGAATTGACCCATAAATATATCATAGAGAATTTCATAAATTTAGGTTAATACCCCATAGGATCATACACTTGAATTAACACTTGTATTCATGAAATTAAGGAGAAATTTGGGCTTGAGAGTGAGGAAACTTCATTCATGGCCCTATATACCTAGAATAGCTGAATCTACACTTGCCCTAGAAAGCCCAAAGGATTTGGAGAAGAACTTGAAGTGTTCTAGGCTTGATCTTTCATGGGAGGTCTAAGTCTTGCATGCATGGGAGGGGAATAGTTTAGAATAGATTTAATCCTCTTAAAACCTTCCTAACAGAGCTCATAGTTTAGGGCTTAGGAGCTTAGAAATTATGAAATAACCTTACTAATTTTGCAGGAAAATGGATACTGCCTGTCCTAATGAGGGACCTAATGAGTCATTGGGATCACTAACAACTTGTAGTCCTCATTCGTTACCTTTACTAGAAGGATCTTCTATCGCTGAACTTCTTCAAGTAACGATTGACATGACAAGTCATTAAAAAGGACAACGACTTGTTACCTCCTATTGTTGTCACCACTGGAAATCCCATCCTTCAATCTCAGCCATCCCAACAACGACCAACTTGATGACTCGTGAGTTGACACTATGACTCATTTCGTGTCTCATTAGGTCTCCTCTTCTGCAACTTCCTCGGCACATAACGGGCATCGTAATGACTCGTTGTTAGAAACAAAAAGTTGTTACACCATCCGAGGTGACCTCCAGATAACGAATCCTTACCAGCCTAGTACCCCTTAATGAGTCACTCAATGATTCATCGGTGACCTGATGAGTCACCTGACGAGTTATTCTATGGCTTATGCAAATTTTCCCTAATTTCTTTGATTAAATCCTCGAGTTTGATCTTATGGAATTTGGAGGTATTATAATATCTCCCCCTTGGGAATATTAAACATACTGAAAGGCTGGGGAAAGGAACTAAAATTTCAAATATTGAACATCTGAGCTGAAAATTGATGGAGTGACTGATTCTGAACTGACATACATGACTAAATCGAATTCATGAATCACATATACATGCACTGACATAAAATTAATTGAGATACATGGACTTGACATGAAACTAAATAGGGTATTAGAGAGGAAACTGATACCTCATGCTGGAACTGAGTTGGTAGGGAAAAGGTGCGGGTATTTAGCCATCATATCTGCTTAGGCTTTCCACATAGATGTAATACCTCGAAAGTTCCTAAGACTAGACTCAGGAGTTGAAAGGGTGTTCAATAGAAGTTTGGAAAATTTATCTCAAGAAGACTCATGGTATGAGTCGTAGGAATGACCAACGAGTCATAGGATGGAGCTATTGTTTAAGGTAGAGCTGGTCAGGTAAGATCGTTCAGGTCACGGTATGATCCATTGTAGCAAACCATGGGTCATTCGTAGGTGGTCGTTGGATGTTAGAGGAGTCTACCTGGTCAGCTACGAGAGCAAACCACGAGTCGTAGGTTAGGGGTATGACTCGTGGTTAGTAGTCATGGCAAGTAAGGTGGGTTTTCAGTTATTGATCAGACAATCAAAGATATGACTCGTAGGAAGAATCTACGAGCCGTTGGTTGGACCCATGGAAGACTCTAAAAACTCAGGGATGAAGTAGTGGCAATAATGGAAGGAACCCACGAGTCGTGGTATAAGGGTGCTACTCGTGGTGTGAGTCGTGGCTTCGGCAGTGAGTCGCCTTTTTTTGCAAATTTAATAAGGGAATTATCGCAATTTTTAAACTCCGGAGCCCTAAACTACATCATTTTAAGCTCGGTTAGGAGGATATTAAGAGGGTTTAGCCTATTATAACCTATTCCCCCCCCCCCCCTATGCGTGCAAGTTTAGAGAATTCCTAAGGAGATCAAATCTAGAATTTTTCAAGTTCTTTCCCAAATTTCTTGGGCTTTCAAGGAAGGGTGTAGAATCAAATTAGCCAGGTATGTAGAGTCATGAATGAGGGTTTCCCTTCACTCTCATGCCTAAATCCCATCTCAAGTTCATGAATTCAAGTGTATGATTCTACGGGATCTTAACTTGATTCTATAAAATTCTCTATGTTTAATTCATGGTTGAATCCACTTCATGTTTTAAATGATGTGTTAAGATTCATGGGCATGTTTTATACCTATTTTGATTCCAAATTCATGATTTCAGGTTTTAGAAGAATTTTTCCAAATTATACAAGTTTCATAAAAAGTCAAGTTTATGATCTATTTGTTTCAAGTATGATGAGATATGTAGCATGAAAGAATGTTCATGATTTACCCATGTATGAATCTATGATTTTGACTACCAAATCTATCTTTAGTATGTTAAAGTTTTGGGCGAGCTCGCATGAATTAAGCATGCTTTCATGATTTAGTTCAATTTTATGATATTAGCTTACCACATGGTATTGGAGTCGATACTCCCACTTTCAGCTTGTGGTATGTTTTGAGCCAAGGCTCTCTATATTCAGATTTTTAGACTATTCATGTTATTACATTATCAGCTTCATTGAAAAATGATGGTTTCAGCTTCATTGAAAAATGATGGTGAGCATTTGCATGTTTTTGGAAGAAATGTCTAGCACCGAGTAGGTTAAGGGTTCAGGAAAACCTCAAGTCTCAAAACTAGGTGCTAATGTAGGATATATTCAATTACTTTGGGACCTCCCTTGTGAGCTTCCCCTTCCCCAAAAAGTCCTTCAGTTTGATATCAATATTGTGGTAGCACTCTTAGACTTGGTAAGGCTTTGGACATTTCTGCCCACTTGAGTGTAATAGTTGGGATCATGTAAGCTCTATTGTGATACTGTCGATTATATGGCGAGTCTCCTATTGTTCCTCACGATTTCAGTTATGCATGTTCATCAGTTATGCATGTTCATCAGTTATGATGATAGGTGTCAGTAGGTTTGACCCAAATGATTAGCTTATCAGTTTTAGTTGTGAATATTTGTTACAACTTTGGGTCATTCGATTAAGTTATGAGGCTCAACTTATGTCTATTCATATTTTTAGATTTTAGCATGCAGTCCTTACTCTCAGAATCTTATATTGATATGATTTATGTTATGCATGTTTTCAGTTTATACTTACTTAGCCTGTTTTACTTACCGTGCATGCTCAGTATATTCCAAGTATTGATCGTATACTCTATGCTGTATTGTTTCATGATACAGACTCAAACGTTAAAATTTAGTCTTGTCGCTAGCTAGTTTCTAGAGTTCAGCCTAGACAACTTGTTGGTGAGTCCTCATCCTTCGAGGACCTTTAGATAGTTGAGTTATTGTCATTTCCAGTTTCAGATTCCTAGTGACCTAGTTGGGGGTATTGTCCCATCATCTCGTCAGTATGTTAAAGGCTTATCAGACATAAAATTGTAAATTCAGCTTTGGATTTGGTGTTTTGGAGATTTTCGTTGTCTAAATGTTTTACTATTTAGACTTTTGCAATTCTAGAATATAGATTTCCACTCTATGTATGTTAAGCTTTAGCTTTCATGTTCATTCCATGGGTTGATTGGAGCCATTTATGGTTTTAGGTTCCGTGTCTAGATCTGATCCTATGTTCGGGTCGTTGTATCAAAGCCAAGGTTAAGTGTGTCGTAGGGTGTCCAAAAGCCATGTTAAGTAGAGTCCTTTTTATAAGTGTGAAGCGTGCCATGCTTATGAAGAAGAGGCTACGAAATGTTTTAGGAAATTTCCCTTCTTTCATGATCTATGTCATACGATGAAGTATCTCTCTATCCTTCTAAATCATGCTATATGCATTTGCTAAATCATGCCTCCCTACTAAGTTAATGGAAGAAGGAATGGCAACGGAAATGGAAATGGCCACGAGGATGGAAATGGAGACGGGCACCATCAAGCCCAACAAGCCCTAGTAGATTATGTGCCCGAGTAGGTTGCTCATGCTAAGTTCAGAGCAGCCATTCAGATGTTGGAAAAAGCATTGACCGCTCAAGTCAATCAACAATCAGTGGCTCATGTTCCCTAGAATAGGAATGCAACGGTGGCTAGGGCCAACGATTTCCTCAGGATGAATCCCTCTGAGTTTCTTGGGTCGAGAATGGATAAGGACCCACATGAGTTCATTGAGGAGATCTAGAAGATCACCCAGATTATGAGGGTAATAGGCGAGGAGTGTTTAGACTTAGCCTCTCATCAATTAGAAGGGGTCACTCACATTTGGTACAGGTAGTGGAAGGATAGTCGAGAAGTCGAAGCGAGTCCCGTTGGTTGGGATGAGTTTCTAACCGCATTCCTAGATCGATTCTTTCTCGGGAGATGATGAAAATCAAGACAGTTGAGTTCATGAATATGAGAAAGAACAATACGACTGTTCAGGAGTATGCTCTAGAGTTCACCTGGTTGTCCAAGTAACAGCGAAGATGGTGGTCGATCAGAGGGCTCCAGTGAGCAGATTTGTGAATGGGGTGGCAGATTACTTGGTCAAGGATTGTAGGATCATTATGCTACATCAGGACATAGACTTCTCCTAATTGGTCTTGTATGCTCAACAGATGGAGGTGGTGCAGATGAGGGAGAGGGTGAGAGAGGCCAAAAGGTCCAAGATAGACAGTTTTGGGTTCTCCTAGCATAAGTCTAGTAGGGGACATCACCAGCAGTCCCGCTAGAGGTCATCAGTCCCAGTTGCCATTGTCAGCCAATGTGCTATCTAGGTCTAGGCATGATCAGAAGATAGGCATCAGGCTCTCGAGGTTAGGGGAGTCAGTAGATGGAGCCTAGTATTCCAGTTTGTGACAGGTATGGTAGGAGGTACACCAGTTAGTGCTTAGCAGGTTCATAAGCATGTTTTGGGTGTATGAAGCCTAGTCATATGCTCAGAGATTGTCCAGCAGCCAGACAGGACCATGGTAGAAGTCAAGACCTAGCCACCAGTTCAACATCTCCACCAGCACACTTAGCTCAGAAGGGTACATCCACTAGTGTTGGTGGTGGTCAGCAGTAGAACAGGTTTGATTCCCTCTCGTCTCGTCAGGAGTAGGAGGTTTCTCTAGATGTGGTCACTGGTATGTTACGAGTATTTCATCTTAATATTTATGCATTGTTAGATCCAGGGGATACCTTATCATCGTGACTCCCTGTGTTGCTAGTAGTTTCGGAGTCAGTCCCGAAATCCTATCAGAACCCTTCTCATTCTTTACTCCAGTTGGTGACTTAGTTATAGCTCGATGGGTATACAGGAATTACCCGGTCACAGTCCATCAAAAAGTCACCTCAGCAGATTTAGTAGATTGAGACATGATAGATTTTGATATTATCTTTGGAATGTATTGGCTACATGCATGTTATGCCTCAGCGAATTGTAGAACCCATGAGGTAGAGTTCCGGTTTTCAGGTGAGCCAGTTCTAGAATGGAAGGGTAGTTCAGTTGTGCATGTAGGTCACTTTATTTCCTACCTTAAGGCCAGAAAGATGACTTCTAAGGGTTGTGTTTACCATCTAGTTCTGGTTAAGGATGCTACGTTCGAGACCTCAACTCTCTAGACAGTTTCTATAGTGTGTGAGTATCCGGAGGTGTTCCTAGATGATCTACCCGGAGTCCCTCCCGAGCGGGAGATTGTCTTTGGTATTGACCTTCTTTTCGGTATGAAGCCTATGTCTATTCTTCCTTACAAAATGAATCCATATGAGCTAAAGGAGTTGAAAGAATAGTGGAAGGAGCTCTTAGACAAGGGTTTCATCAGACCTAGCAAATCCTTATGGGCTACACCAGTTCTCTTTGTTCGGAAGAAGGATGGATCTCTTCGTATGTGCATTGACTACCGGTAGTTGAACAAGGTTACAATCAAGAACAAGCATCCCCTCCCCAGGATAGATGACTTGTTTTACAAACTTCAGGGTGCTAAGTGCTTCTCAAAGATAGACCTCAAGCTCAGTTATCACCAGCTCAGTGTTACGGAGAGTAACATCCCGAAGACAGCTTTCAGGACTCGGTATGGTCACTATGAGTTTGTAAGTATGTCTTTTGGACTAAAGAATGCTCCTACAGCTTTTATGGATTTGATTAACAGGTTGTTCAAGCGATATTTGACATATTCGTGATTGTGTTCATAGATGACATTCATATATACTCTCGGAGCGAGGAGGAGCATGTTGCTCAGAGGATTGTGCTATAGACTCTTAAGGGTCGCCGGTTGTTTGCTAAATTCAGCAAGAATAAGTTTTTCCTAAAATTGGTAGCATTTTTGGGCCATGTGATGTTGAGTAAGGGTGTAAAGGTGGACTCTCAAAAGATAGAAGCTGTAAAGAATTGGCCTAGACTAGTTAATCCTTTGGATATTAGGAGTTTCTTGGGTTTAGATGGACACTATAGAAGGTTTATTGAGTGATTTTCATCCATTGCAGTACCGTTGACTAAGTTGACCTTGAAGAAAAATAAATTTCAGTGGCCGGATGCCTATGAGAAGAGTTTTCAAGAGTTAAAAACTCAACTCACTTCAGGCCCAGTTTTTACCCTACCCGAGGGTACAGATGGAATTGTGGTGTATTGTGATGCCTCTAGGGTTGGTCTTGTTTTTTTGTTGATGCAGCATGGAAAGATTATTGTGTATACCTCTAGATATCTCAAGACTCATGAGAAGAATTGCCCGACGCACGACCTAAACTTGGCAGCAGTGGTGTTTGCACAGAAGATTTGGTGGCACTGTTTGTATAGAGTGCATGTGGATATATTCATGGATCACAGGAGGCTTTAATATGTGTTTACTCAGAAAGACTTGAATTTGTGACAAAGGAGGTAGTTAGAGCTTCTCAAGGATTATGGCATGAGTGTCTTGTATCATTTGAACAAGGTCAATGTAGTGGCAGATGCCCTTAGCAGGCAATCCATGGAGAGTGTTTCTCATGTGGAGGATGGAAGAAAAGAGTTGGTGAAGGATGTACACCGGCATGAACAATTTGGAGTTCATCTTGTTGACTTGACGGATGGTGGTGTCATAGTTCAGAATGGTTCAGAATCCTCTTTGGTGAATGAGGTCAAGGCTAGGAAAGATGAGGATCCTACTTTTGTAAAGTTGAAGGAAGCATTTTAGAATCAGAAGGTAGAGGTCTTCTCCCGAAAGGAGATGGTGTACTTTAATATCCCGGTTGTTTGTATGTTCTAGACATTGATGACTTGAGGGAGCGGATGTTGCATGAGGCTCATGGTTCCCGATATTCTATACATCCAGGTGCCACCAAAATGTACCATTACCTACATAAAGTCTATTGGTGGAATGGCGTGAAGAAGGACATAGCGGAATTCGTGGCTAAGTGTACGAACTGTCAACAAGTGAAAATGGAGCATTAAAGACCAGGAGGTATACTACAAGATATCAGTATCCCCACTTGGAAGTGGGAATAGATCAATATGGACTTCATCACAGGGTTGTCTCGTACACATCGGCAGTATGACCCTATTTGGGTGGTTGTAGACAGGTTGACTAAAGCAGCTCATTTTCTACCGGTCAAAACTATCGATTTAGCTGAGAAATATACTAAATGGTATATTTGGGAGTTAGTTTGGTTGTATGGTGTTCCACTTATCCATCATATTAGACAGAGGTACTCAGTTCACTTTGCAGTTTTAGAAGTCGTTCCAGAAGGGAGTTGGTACACAAGTCAAGCTTAGCATAGCTTTTCACTCGCAGACAGATGGTCAGGATGAGTGAACCATTCAGAATCTTAAGTATATATTGAGAGAATGTGTTATTGACTTCAAACGTAGTTGGAATTATCATTTGCCTCTTATTGAGTTTTCTTACAATTACAGTTACCACTCCAGTATTCAAATGGCTCTATTTGAGGCTCTTTATGGGCGGAGGTGTAGGTCTCCTATTGGTTGGTTTGAAGCAGGTGAAACTATGTTGATAGGGCCAGAATAGTTCATGAGGCTATGGAGAAAGTTCAACTTATAAGGGACAGGCTTAAAACAGCTCAGAGTCGTCAGAAGACCTATGCGGATGTGAGAAGAGAACTTGAATTTGAAGTTGATGATTGGGTGTTTCCGAAAGTATCTCCCATGAAATGGAGTGATGAGGTTCAGAAAGAAATGGAAGCTTAGTCTCCAATATGTTGGCCCATAAAAGATTGTGAGATGTGCTGGCAAGGTGGCCTATGAGTTGGCGTTGCCCTTAGAGTTGGTTTTAGTACATCCAATCTTTCATGTATCGCTCTTAAAGAAGTGCATTGGTGACCCGGCTTTTGTTGTACCGATGGAGAGTATTGGTGTGAATGATAACCTTACTTTTAAAGAGGTTTCGATTGAAATTCTTGATCATCAAATTTGAAAGTTAGGTAATAAAGAAGTATCTATAGTAAAAGTTCCGTGGAGAAATCAACTTGTCCAGGGAGAAATATAGGAAGCCAAAGAAGATATGATGGCTAAATACCCACATCTTTTCCATTCCTGCTCAGTTCCAGCTTGAGGTACCAGTTTCCTCCTTAGTACTCTATTCAGTTTTAGGTTTAGTTCATGTCTCTCAGTTTCCTTTATGTCAGTGCATGTATGTGTGATTCATGAATTCAGTTCAATCATGTATTTCAGTCCGGAGTCAGTTACTCCCTCAATTCTCAGCTCCAAATATTCAGTATTTGGGATGAAAGTTCCTTTCCCCAACTTTTCAATATGTTTATCCACATTCAAGGTCAAATGTTCCCAAGGGAGAGATATTGTAATACCTTGAAAGTTCCAAAGACTAGACTCGGGAATTGAAAGGGTGTTCAGCAGAAAATTTGGAAAATTTGTCTTAGGACAACTCATGGCACGAGTCATAGGAATGAACAATGAGTCGTAGGATGGACTTGTTATTTAAGGTAGAGGTGGTCAGGATGGTACGAGTCGTGGTACGATCCATTGTAATGAACTGATCTTGGGCAAATTTATTTGCCCAAGTGATACTCAAATGTGGAATTTTAGCCTTGTTTATCTATCAATGTGTATACATTCTCATGTAATTGGTAATAAAATGTGAATTTATACTAACCAACATGATTAGCATTGTTTTGTAGGTAAAATGTAATTTTGGGAAGCTTAAATGCATGTTGGAAGAGATCGGGGTCGGACTCAGATGCGAGCAAGGGACAAGCCATTGGAAAGCATAAAATAAAGGGGCTCCGCAATGGAGCCGTGTCACGCTGCCATCGCGGAGGCCTTCTGCCTGGATAGGGAATTTTCGCCCAATTTCTAGATAGGGTATGCGATAGGTCCGTGGCACGGTAGCATGGCTCCGCGTTGCACATCGTGCCACGTTGGGCCTTATTCCCTGGACCCCCAGTTTCCAGTGAAGATCCGCGTCGGTAGCGTGTCATGGAGGCAGTGCTCCGCGATGCACTCCATGACACGTTGCTTGTTATTCCGGGAAAAATTCCCACCAGTATAAATAGAACACTTAGGTTCATTTTTCATTATTCTGACTTGGTGGAGCAAGAACGTGGGTTACAGGCAGTTGAGGGGACGAAATTATCAAGGTATTTCTCTCTTTCCTTCTCCTTGTATTCAATTGCACGTATGTTTAACACTCATTTAACGATGTTTAATCCACAAATGAGTGGCTAATTCCTCGTCTTGCTGAGGTTATGAACACTTGTAATGAAATGTGATCATTGATTCTTTGGTTTTTCATCTTTTCTTCCATGGTTGTTCTATTGATTCTTGTTCTTACTGCATTAATGTGTGGCCTACGTTAATGTATATCTAAAAAGTCCGGTTTCACTTGAGAGAGCACGAAATTGGAAAGTTATGAATTAATAGGATATGATCTCTTCTTGGTTTGGAAAAATTGGGAATTGATTTACTTTCAGGATAGAAATATACCTGAAAGTCGTATTAGTCAAATTAGGAATCGGTTTTGTATGGCTAGAACATGAATTGCATTTAATCACAGAAATGTAGGTGGATGGTTCATGATTCTTAAGTGGGTTAAATACGAGAGTTTTAATCCCTTGGCAATAAATCTTGACTAGCAACCGGAGGAAAAGGCTAACCAACTTATATCGATAATCAGTTTCATTACATGTTCATTAACTTCAGCATGCTCACATCCATAGTTCAGACTCAAAGTAGATAATTGTTTAGACTTAGCATAATTATTAGAAACCAAAAATATCAAAATCTTGGTTACACTATTTTCTGCATTTTTAGAATTGAAATATAGTACACTTGACCAGATTGCACTTCATCCCAGTCCCTGTGGGATCGATACTTGGCTTACTTGAGTCACTTTACTACTTGTTCGACCACGTGCACTTGCGTGTAGTTTTATACCCAACAGACCGAACATGAACCACAAGTCATTATTAGGTGGTCGTTGGAAGTTGAAGGAGTTGATCCGGTGAGTTATGGGAGCAAACCACGAGTCGTAGGTTAGGGGTACAACTCGTGGTTAGGAGTCGTGGTAGGTAAGGTGTGTGGGTTTTTAGGTATTGATCAGACGATCGAAGATACGACTCATAGGAAGAACCTGCGAGCCATTGGTTAGACCTGTGGAAAAATTCGGAAACTCAGGGATAAACAGTTGCAACAAAAAAAAAAGGAACCCATTAGTCGTGGTATTAGGTATGACTCGTGGTGTGAGACGTGGCTTCGGCAGTGAGCAGTTTTACTGCGAATTTAATAAGGTCAATTCCATAATTCCTAAGCTCCTAAGCCCTAAAATATGTCATTTTAAGCTAAGTCATGAGGATTTTAAGAGGGTTTAGCCTATTCTAACCTATTCACCACCCCCTTGAACCCCCCGCCTTCATGCATGCAAGTTTAGAGAATTCAAAGGAGATCAAATCTAGAATTCTTCATGTTTTTCCCCTAATCTCTCGGGCTTTCAAGAAACGGTGTAGAATCAGATTACCCAGGTATGTAGGGTCATGAATGAGAGTTTCCCTTCACTCTCATTCCCGAATCCCATCTCAAATTCATGAGCTCAAATGTATTATTCTATGGGGTCCTAACTCAATTCTATAAAATTATATATGTTTAATTCATGGGTTAATCCCTTTCATGTTTTAAATGATGTTTTAAGATTAATGCGTAAGTTTTATACCTATTTTTATTACAAATTCATGATTTCAAGTTTTAGAAGAATTTTTCCCAATTATGCAAGTTTCATGAAAAGTCAAGTTTATGATCTATGTGTTTCAAATATGATGAGATATGTAGCATAATGTTCATGATTTACCATGTATGAATCCATGATTTTGACTATCAAGTTTATCTCTACTATCTTCAAGTTTTGGGCAAGTCCACATGAATTAAGTATGTTTTCATGATTTAGTTTAGTTTTATGATATTAGCTTACCACATTATTTTGGAGTCAATACTCCCACTTTCAGCTTGTGGTATGTTTTGAGCTAAGGCTCCCCATATTCAGATTTTTAGACTATGCATGTTATTACATTATCAGCTTCACTGAGAAATGATGGTTGCAGCTTTGTTGAAAAATGATGGAGAGCATTTTCATGTTTTGGGAGAAGTGTCTAGCACCAAGTAGGCTAGGAGTTTAGGAAAACCCTGAGTCTCATAACTACGTGCCAATGTAGGATTTAAGTTATGCATGTTCATCAGTTATGATAATAGGTGTTAGCAGGTTTGACCCAATGATCAGCTTATTAGTTTTACTTGTGAATATTAGTTACAGCTTTGGGTCATTCAATTCAGTTATGAGGCTCAACATATGTCTATTCATGTTTTCAGATTTCAGCATGCAGTCCTTACTTTAAGAATCTTATATTGATATGATTTATGTTATGCGTGTTTTCAGTTTTGACTTAGCCTGTTTTACTTACCTTGAATACTCAGTACATTCCAAGTACTAATCCCATACTCTATGTTATGTCATTTCATGATACACACTCAGACGTTCAGATGCGGTCTCGCCACTAGCCAGTTTCTAGAGTTAAGCCAAGACAACTTATTGGTGAGTCCTCATCCTTCGAGGACCTTTAGATAGTTGAGTTATTGTCTTATATAGTTTCAGATTCCTAGTGAGTTAGTTAGGGTGTTGTCCCATCAGCTCATCAGTATGTTAGCGGCTTATTAGACATAAAGTTGTAAATTCAGCTTTGGATTCCGTGTTTTGGAGATTTCTATTGTTTAAATGTTTTACTCTTTAGACTTCCACTATTTTAGAATATAGATTTCCGCTTTGTGTATGTTGAGCTTTAGCTTTCATGTTCATGCCATGGGTTGAATTGGAGCCATTTATGGTTCTAGGTTGCATGTCTAGATCCGGGCCTATGTTCGGGTCATGACAGTAGCTCCCTCAACCAACTGAATTCTCCACAGAATCTTTAATAAAGCTACTTCTTTGATCCTCAACTTCCGAAAATGAAGATCAAGGATCTCAATTGGTACCTCCTTATGGCTAAGGTTATCCTTCCCACCTATGCTCTCCAGCAGGACAACCAAAGTCGGATCACCAACGCACTTCTTTAACAATGATACAGGAGAACGGGATGTACTAACGCCAACTCCATTGGTCACTCTAACTCATGGGCTACCTTACTAACACATCTCACAATCTTGTACGTACCGATATATCAGGGGCTAAGCTGCCCTTTCTTTCTGAACCTCGTCATTCCCTTCATGGGAGCCACACCTTCAAGAACACTCAATCATCAACTTCAAGCTTGAGTTCTGTCCGCCTAACATCTGTATATGACTTTTGACGACTCTGAGTTGTTTTTAGCCTTTCCCTTATAATCTAAACTTTCACCATGTCCTCATGAACTTATTCTGGTCCTATCAACGTAGCTTCACCTACTTCGGACCAACCAATAGGTGATCTACATCTATGTCCATAAAGAGCCTCAAACAGAGCCATTTGGATGCTAGAATGGTAACTTATTTTGTAAGCAAACTCGATAAGAGATAAATTATCATCCCAAATGCCTTTGAAGTTAATAAAACAAGCTTTCAACATATCCTCAAGGGTCTGAATGGTCTGGTTGTTCTGACTGTCTGTCTGTGGGTGAAAAGTTGTGCTAAACTTGACCTGAGTACCAAGGTCCTTCTGAAATGATCTTCATAACTGTGAGGTAAACTGAGTACATCTATCTGAAATGATGGATAAAGTCACTCCATCCATTCAAAATAACTCCCAAATGTACAATTTAGCATAGTACTATGCTTAATCAGTAGTTTTGGCTGGTAAGAAATGAGTTGTTTTGGTCAACCTGTCTACCCCCACCCAAATAGAGTCATACTACCGGTGAGTACAAGGAAACCCTGTGATGAAGTCTATATTGATCTATCCCCACTTACAAGTGGGAATACTAATGTCTTGTAGCATACCTCCAAGTCTCTAATGCTCCACTTTCACTTGTCGACTTTTCAGACAGTTAGCCACAAACCCTGTTATGTCCTTCCTCATGCCATTCCCTAATAGATTTCGCATAGGTCACGGTACATCCTAGTGGCACCTGGTTGTATAGAATATTGGCAATCGTGAGCTTCATGCAATATCCGTTCTCTCATATCATCGACGTCCTGACACATAAATGACCCTGTTATCGAAGCACTCTATCTCCCCCTTGCGAGAAGACCTCCACCTTCTAGTTCTGAACCGCTTCCTTCAACTTAACCAATTCTTTCCTTCCATCTTCTACATGAGAAACACTCTCCATAGACAGCCAACTAAGGGCATCCGCCACCACATTATTGTTATACCCCGGGAACCCAAGGATCAGACCCGGGAGTCAAAATGGAGAAAAACTGGAAATTTGCACCAGGTCACAGAACGACCCTTAAGGTGGGTCCTGAGGAGTAACCACAAGTCGTGAAGTGACTCGTGGTCAAGCAGGGCACGACTAAGTTTGGAGTAAGACCACGGGCATGACCAAGAGTCGTGGTTAGGACACACGATTCATTCGGTCTCCCATGGCATAGGTGGACCAGTTGGTTGAGTGAAAAAGGATAGTGAAAACCACAGATGGTGAATACGAGTCGTGGTCAGACCTCACGACTCGTGAGGTCACCTGTGGCTTGGATTGCATGGTTGATCAAGGATTTGGGCAGTGAGGATCAGGGTGGAGACCACAAGTCGTGGTCAGCCACCACGATTCATGGGGTCCCCTGAGGAGTTTGGGCAGTGAGCATGACGGATTCAGGCCACGAGTCGCCCCCCCCCCCCCTGGCAACGACTCGTGAGTTTCCCCGTGGGGACTGGCAACTAAGAATTTTTGACATTTTAATAAGGGTGTTTCATAATTCCTAAGTTCCTAAGGCCTAAACTACGTCGTTTTAAGCTCTAAATGGGGTCTTTTAAGGGGGATTAGATCATGTTAGGCCTCATTCATGCAGGCAAGAGTATAGAGAGGAGTCTAGGAGCTGATTCAAGGTGTTCTTCCCCCAATTTCTCTAAATTCCACCTTGGGATTTCAAGGGAGATTAAGAATCAAGTGTTTCCAGGTATGTAAGGTCATCAATGGGTGGTTCCTTCCGTGCTCATGCTTCTACTCTGTGATTTTGCTTATAAATTATCAAAAACTCATAGGGTTTGGTAATTGATTTGTATGAAATTAAATGATTTAATTATGGATCTTGTGATTTTTAAATCTTATCATAATCTACTGATTTTGATCATCTGTTGGGATTTAAATTGATAAAAATATTTTTGATTTTGAATTTCTAAAAAATTAAGCTTTTTTATGGATGCCCCATGATGAATCGATTTATAAGCCATTGATCCATTGGTGTTTTGATAAGCCCGGCATGAATTATGAATTTATTTATGAATTATCATGTTATCTACTATGAACTTATGAATTTCAAGCTACATTCATGATCTACAAATATGTATGAATTTTATCAATCATGAATTATGTTTTTGGCAGACCCATGGGCCTCAACTCATGGCTAGTTCACGTATGTTCAAGCATGTTTACAATTATCATGATTTAACTAGCACATGAACTCATGTATGCATTATTATGAGTGCTATATATTTTTTGGGAGTAGTATCAAACATTGAGTAGGTTCGGGGCTCACAATTAAGCCCCGGATCTCATGAACTACATGCCACCATTGGTATGTTGGGACCCTTTCATGTTTGTCCCAGGCACCAATGGCCCTTTTCGTGTGTGATAATTCCCTTCAGGGTTCCTACCCTTGGCAAGGTACGAACACCCTCCCGACTAGGGTTACAAGTCGGGCTTCATGTGTGCTCATATGGGGTATGTCAGTTAAGAGAATCTCCCATTGTTCCTCGTGATTTATGCATGTTATGATTATGTATGCGGCTCAAGTCATGTTAAGTAAATCTCTTATAATATGATTATGATTATGTTATGTTATGAATTCTTAAAACCTTGAGCCATATGATATTTTATTATGATTGATAACGCTCAAACCACACCTCCTATTGAAGTGAGAAGCCGACGTTGTCAATAAAGAACCCAACTAGAGGTTGGGGTCAAACCCACAGGGAATAGGGAGACTGGATTATAGCCGGTAACTGAACTTGTAAGGTAGTTACTTCAAAATAGGGGTATTCTAAAGAAAATCAATAATAAAAGCAAATATTAAGATTCCGATGTTAAGTCAATATCAAAGGATAACTAGGGTTTGTGTTCCCCATGGGTTCATAACTGCTTTGGGTATACACTCGTGATTATCACCAATACTTACTTATAGAACTGATAACTTAGGTTCATTCAAAGGACCGACCAGTCCCTATTGAATGACTATACTCAATCACTCGACCAAGTCTCATGAGCGGTTTCAAACTATCTGTTATCACTAAGTTCCCGATTTAACTATCCTGCGACCACAGCTCAAGTTAATAAAATGATCGTCAAAATCAAGGCTCTGTTGTAATTCTCTTTTCCTAATCTCTACCTCTTCGACCAAAGCAAGCAAAGAATTCGGACAAGTCCTAACGTTGCACACCATTAAGAAACATTTAAGCATGAAGAGAATACAATATAAGTGTTTATATTGGTTTTAAGATCACTCCATGGTTCCCACAACCCTAGCTACGGAGGTTTTAGCTTCTCATAGTTGCAAGGATTTGATTTTCATTCATGATTAAAAATAAAAATCAATACTTACAACAATGATAGAGAAAAAACCCTTCCTTCAATTACTCCACAAAAATCTTGAAGAACAAGTAGCAAGAGCAAGATGAATTCAAGAACAGGTTGATTACAAGTTAAGACCAACTCAATTCTCTCTCTCTCAAGGTTTCTACTCTCTAAAACTATCAAACTCTTTTAAAAATAAAACCTAAAACATATTTATATAGACACAAGAATCCTTTTCCTAAGCTAATAGGGTGAATTTCCATATCTGTCGCCGCCAGTGCCACGACTCAACCTATGATCCGTCGCATGCTCCTATGACCCGTAGCTTCCTCTCGTGCAATCTGATCTGGATAAATTCTAGGTAAGTGTTGGATCTTGGTACGGCTCGTACCATCAACTCACAACTCGTACTAAGCTCCCGTACTTTGAATTAGAGATTTTGAGGTTTTTCTAAAGTTCATCACGACCAGAATGGTACGACTCGTACCTTCGTCTCATGGGTCGTACTTTCTTCTCGTAGCAGGAGTCAGACTCAGATGCAATTCTTCTAGATTTCATCATGACTCGTACAAGCCTGCTACGAATCGTGCTGGGACTCGTGGGTCATATTTACTCAGCCTTAACTTTCAGCAACTTCTCACAGCCATCAGTACGACTCGTCCTTCCGATAATCCGTACTGTGGTCTAAACTTTTTGCCCATTTTGCACTTCTTAAGCTATCTTTTTCAATTATCAGTTCCAACACCTGTTTATCCTATAAAAAAAGGAAAAGTATCTCATATCCACATACATACACCTAAGTCCATGTTATTTTCTTAGTTTTGAGCGTCGAGTATGCTGCAAATCCACAGCACATCAACACCCTCAACTTAAGACTTTTGCATGTCCTCAGGCAAAGAAAAGAAAAATTAGAACACGACGCTCAACTAGAAAATAGACATAAGATACTACCGCCAATACTCAAACAAACCTGCACTTTCTATACAAACTCTATTGACCCTTTTTCATGGAAGCACATTAGCTAATGCATTAAAACTGACCTCCAAACATCATAAATAGGGATCAAAACATGTCATTCATCTGTCAACAGGTAATCAAGTCATCAACAATGTTTTTCACACAAACCAATAGTTAAAGAAAACATAATCCATGTACCCTCACACAAATGAAGTCCCCTCTCAGATATGAATTGTCAAACTTAGCATAGGACTAAACTAGTAAGGCACTCACTCTCACAATGAAGTAACAAGTATTATGTGTCAGATACCATAGGCTTGCCCTTATTTTCTTTGCTTTGGTTTTTTAGATGGTCGAGTTAAGATCATTATAGGACTTGGTATGGCTTGTAATGTAGGCTCAGGGCTGGACATGATAAAGATGGAAGATTTTATAAGTGACTATTACTTCCTTGGCACTACATACATTGGCTACACCATTCTCCTAATTCACCGTTTTATTATTTCATTCCCTTTTTCCCTTTTTTCTCATTTTTATTCATATTTGCATAGGTGTGGTGAGTTTTCACTTTTTTTCAGCATTTTCAAAATTTCTTTGAGCTTTATTTTTCAACATTTATAGCATTTTTCATCCTTTTCTTTTCATCTCACCATACCTCATTTTCCACCATTTCTTTCTTTTATTTTTTTTCCTTTCTTCCATTCCCACCTTTTATGCATCCCTACTCTAGCCACCCTCAACTTAAGCATTTTGCTTATGTTGAGGTTTACAATATCCAAGGAAGGACCAGGGCCAAAATAGGGCTATTATAAAAAATGGGTATGGTTAATCGGTAAATCAAAGAAATCATGGTCTATTAAGGCTCAAACTTGGGATCAAGGGATTCATGCAACTTTTGGTAGGGTAATATAGGCTAAAAGTGAGCTAAAAAAATAATGGCCTATGATCATTTCCTAACCAACCATCCTTAGCCTATGCAAAGACCAACCAGGCAAGTTCTAGATCCACAACACAATACCGAACTGACTAATATACCTTACTCACACATGGTACATGAACTATTTTCATCTCATCTACCTGGTTTATACATGGCTTAATGAAAATACTCATGCAAACTAAATGACATCCAAAGATCCACAGTAATCATGCATGTTGTCACAAATACATTGCTAATGTATCAGAAAATTTTTAAACAAGGTCAATTTTTTATAAAAACCAAAACTAGTGCAATTTTCTTTGTTAAGTACTCCTAAGCTACTTTCAGATTAAACAAAAATCACAAATTAAAAATAAAAATCCTATATATGGAGGTTCTACTAGATAGCATGTCTGAGGGAAAAGAAACACAGCAAGAAAAACCCTCAAACGGACCAAAAATCCCAAAAAACACAAGTACGCCCCTCCCCTTTAGAAAATTTAGCTTTGTCCCCGAAGCATCATCTAGAAGATCATAGGGAAGAGAACATACCTATGGCACACTAGGCGCTCCTGTCATCTCACGGAGGTGGTACCTCCGCAAGATGGTGGTGCTAGCGGTGGCCGGCGCGCTCAATTATGTGTCAATAGGGGGAGTGGTCCCCCCGGCAGCCATGGCCGCTTCGACGGCCTCTAAAAATATCTGGGATGAATGTGGCTCTCCCGAAGGATTATGGGCACTGTAAATCTCGGGCTATGCTAATGTGGAGCTACGTGCTCCTTTGGCTCTCTCCTGCAGCTCAAACATATGCGCGTCATGAGCCCGCATGCTCTCCACTCTAGCCTGCTTGCGCTCTTTCCTTTCTTTCTTCCTCCTCTTTCTTGCACTTTCCTCTCTATCCTCCTCAGCAGCTCTTTTCTTACCCTTCTCACCAGCTGAAGTTGGCTCCCAGTATTTTGCCAAATAAAGCTTGTCATCAGGATCAACATCTAAGTCTGGAAGAGTGGGAGCTACTATAATTGTTGGTTGTCGTAATGAAAACTCAACTACTTGTCTCTGAAGAGCCCCCAACTCCGTACGAAGATTGTTGGTGTCTGTCTGCTCCGCCATCCTCTCATTGAATCTGCTCTCAAAACTGTCCAGGCAGGCATATAAAGCTTGGGCTATTGCTGCTCTCTCTACCTTGACCCTTTTTCGGTGGTTCGTTGGGTATCTAAACCGACACGCAAGTGCACGTGGTCGAACAAGTAGTAAGTGGCTTTAGTAAGCCAAGTATCGATCCCTCAGAGACTCGGATTAAGTGAAGTTTGCTTAAGTATACTATACTATATTTAACTTCTAAATATGCTGACAACAACGTAACCAAAAAGTGAATAATTTGTTTTATAAATTTTATACTAAACTACAAACAATTATCTACTTTGAATTTGGACTATGGATATAAGCATGCCGAGGTTAAAGAACATGTAATGAAACTGATTATCATCATAAATTGGTTAATCTTTTCTTCTAGTTGCTAGCCAAGAACATTAGCCAAGAGATTAAAACTCTCGTATTTAATCTCACTTAAGAATCATAAACCATCCGTCTACATTTCTGTGATCAGATGCAATTCATGACCTAGCAATACAATTCCGGTTCCTAAATTGACTAATAGGGCTTTCAAGTATATTTCTATCAGGAAAGCACATCAAAACTCAATTTTCCCAAATTAAGTAACGAACAATATCCTATTAATTCACAACTTTCTAATTTCGTGCTCTCTCGAGTGAAATCGGACTTTTTAGATGTACATTAATGTAGGCCACACACCAATGCAGTAGGAACAAGAATCAATAGAACAACATGGAAGAAAAAGATGAAAAACCAGATAATTAATAATCAAAATTCATCACAAGTGTTCATAACCTCAGCAAGGAAGGGAATTAGCCACTCATTTGTGGATTAATCATCCTAAAACAAGTGTTAATCATACAAACAATTGAATTAGAGTGCATCGCGGAGCACTGCCTCCGTGACACGCCGTGAACGCGGACCCTCACTGGAATTGGGGGTCCGGGAATTTAACCCCAACGTGGCACGGCGTGCAACGCGGAGGCTAGCCACCGTGCCACGGAGATGTCGCGAACCTCCACTGGAAATTGATGAATTTTCACCCTCCAGGCAGAATGCCTCCGCGATGGCAGCGTGACACGGCTCCATCGCAGAGCCCCTTTAATTTGTGCAGTCTAATGCCTTTTCCCTTGCTCACATCCAAGTCCAACTCCGATATCATCCAACATGCATTTTAGCTCCTTGAAATCACATTTTACCTACAAAACAATGCTAATCATGTTGGTTAGTATAAATTCACATTTTATTACCAATTACATGAAAATGTATACGCATTGCTAGATAAACAAGGCGAAAATGATACTTTTGAGTATCACTTGGGCATATAAATCTGCCCAAGATCACTTACCCCACACTTAAATCCTTGTTCGTCCTCAAACAACAAACATACAATTCATGCAATTTACATCCCAACCTTCGCTACTATGGTGCGACAATGTAAGCTACGGTCATACCGATCATTCGATATTGCGAATCATCAAGAAAACATGCATGGTCTTAACAACGCAACGACCTTCAATACATTAAGACTTCCTAGACTTTAAGAATCGACTCTCGATATCGGCAAACTCATGCAAATCAGCTAATCAAGATATCCGACACGAAAATCAGTCTTTCTTCAAGCATGTGCCCTCACAACTCAAGAGAATCTTCCCCTTTTTGCTCATGTGACACACAAACATTCAAGTAGGGGCATGTAAAAATAATTTCACTCTCTCTCCCAAAAGAATTCACATGCATCATGTCATGACCCATAAGCTTGCCCTTAGTGTATTACTCCACTAATATAAAGAAATGCAATGTAAGATCACGTAGGACTTTAATGGGTTGTAATGGAAGCTATGGAACTAGTATATATTGGATTAGCCAATAATAGCCACTAGCATCCTTAAGCGCCTTTGCAACACATTCCCATCAACTCATGGACATTGTTCCTCTCTTTTCTTTTTTTTCATCATCCCATTCTTGATGATTTACTTTAGTATGGCCCATTTCATTCAGCACACTTGACACAATAACAAAGGTTATTCATGCACCTTCATTATCGTTTGTTTATAGCAAGTGCACCTTCAACCTTTTCTTTTCTTTCCTCACTCTGCTTTTCTTTTTCTTTTCACCATTCTCACTCTTTGACACTTTGGGAACATTATTTTCTCTTCTTAAGCGCTTAAGAGTTTTGTATAGACTTTACGGCTAATGAAAAGAAAGAATTAAGATCGGTTTATACTTTTTGGACAAAAGAAAGAAATAATAGGCTAAAGGCTCAAAGGGCTGACTAGGGTATACAATCACATAAAGGGGGAGTATGACAAGAAAGCAAAAAAAAATAGAAACTCTCGGTTAAAACAAAGAAATGCCTACATCCTTTCCTACAATACACCTCCTTCATTTCGTTTTGTACACACACCAGGCAAGTTCTAGACACTTCACAATAGCATGGAATAGCAATACCTCACTTCACACTTTATGCACATGCTCGATTCAAGATGTATTCACAGATTCTTCAATCAGCTAATTACATGAATTCAAACATTAAGCCTCAATCACGCCGAATCGAACTCTACATTCTAGGTATCTCAACATATTTACAAGATTGCATGCTTTCATACGAATCACTTTTGCATTTGAATATCATGTACAACACGCAACCAACAATTCACGACCATATAGTAACTACAGGTTCCGGGATGCAATCCACCAAAGAAAAAAACTGAAAAATAATTGAAAAAAAACTACTCCTACCGACTACATTTCCCTTAAGACGGTCGTCATCCATCCATCATAGGGAACAGTCACTAACTATGACGTCGGTTCAATAAAACCGAAAACAAACACCGAGAAACCCAAAAATAAAAAAATTGAAAAATTTTAAAAAAACATCGATCATTTCGATAGAAAAATTATTTACAAAATATTTTAAATATGAACAAAATATTTTCATAAAATTTTAAAAATATCGATCATTTCGATAAGCAAAAATATTTACAAAAATTTTTACAGACTCAGCTGGTAACATTCCACAACACACATCAATTCCACAAATATGTACAGATACAGAACAATTTAACAATTCACAAACACAGGGAAACCTAACATACAAAAATACAGAGGAAAACATAAAAGCAAACCAGCCCAGCCCAGCACCTAACTACTCCCCACCCCACACTTAAATCGAACACTGTCCCCAGTGTTCACAAAAATTAAATAGCACAAAGTCGGGTGGTGGAACTCCCTGATCAGTCAAAGTATTCCACTTCTTCATCAGGTGCTGCTGCCTCATCTCCCATGTCCGATTCGCCTCCATCGTCGTCATCAGACTCCACATCGGAGTCCTCCCGACGTGTCTCCTCGTCCGTGGGGACATCATCGTCTGTGGGCTCTACAAAGGCTGGCCCCACTCGGCATAGAGCCCTGGTGTTTTCGCCAAACGGGTAATCTAGCTCGAGCTGCCATAGCTCCTCCTCCGTGGCCGGTCTCCCACCTATCCTGAGCTGGAGCATTTGCATCCCATACATTCGCGCCATGTACTGGTCATCACGAGCATGTCGCTCTCCAAGTGTCAGCACTGGCCCGTGGGTGGTGTCGGGGGCCTTAGTTTTGGTCACATCCAAAGCCCGCCGCTCCAACTGCGGGATATAATCCAAAGCCTCCTCCTCGACGTCGAGGCCCCGAAGAAAGGTGGTGAGTAGTCCACCGAACCCATACCTGTGGCCCTGGTGCAATCGGGCTCTCTTCATGGCGGATATGATCGCCCCGACATTAATCTCTAGTCCTTTCATCAGGGCGTACACCAGGCAAACACGATCCCGGGTCACATCAGTCATGTGTACCCCCGGGATTAGGCACGAGCAAACTATCTTCAGCCAGATTCGGGCTTCCCTATTTATTTGAGAATATGGCAGAGTCTGGTGGTAGCCCCTTTCTTTATGACTGCTCCATCTAGCTGTGGATCGAGCCCCACACAATGTGCGTCTGATGTCGGCATACGGTGGGGTAATGTTCAGCTGGCGGAGAACGTGGGAGTCTATGTCCCGCGCTCCGATGATGGCATTTAGCTGGTGGGGTTCCAGAGTGACTATCTTCCCTCTGATCTTGATGGTTTGGCTTCTGATTAACGGGTTCCAATTTGCATAGAACTCCCAGACCAGGTGCAGGTTGCATTCTTTGGGCTCCTGAAATATGAAACCGAGCCCAGCTGCCTCGATCCGGTGAACCATTCTGGGGAACTCCTGTGCTAATGGCTCCCATGCTATATGCTCCTCGGGGAAATATTTGTTCTCTTTGTGCTTGGCATACCACTTTTTCCCCTCGTCAGTCACCCATCTCGTTCCGCATTGGCGGCGCTGGCCGCGTGGAACTGCTGGTGCAGCTGGGACTGCTGTGCCCAGTCTGAGTCTTTTCATTCCGGTGCCTGAAGTTGATGCACCCTTACCTTTATCTTGCCTGCTTGCCATTTTACCTGTCAACACAAGTAAACAAGCTTAATGTCAAGCTAAATGAATATTAACTTTGGTTAAGGTCGGGTTACGCTAAGTTAACCCCACACTTAGTCCTTAGCTACAGTTACGATTCTACGGCAAGAATAACTTTATTTATACCAAACAACCAACTATACAATCATGCTTAGTGCGTTCAAATGAAAATTCGACGGTATAACATCTGCGTACTACTCAGACTTCGTACAACTAATCCCAATCACTACCGTCGCTAGCATTTTAACCATCGCACTTAGCAAAGATAACATACGAAACAAAAACAACAACAAAAATGCTATACACATGCACCTATACAACCAACCAAATTTGAACAGAATTTCAACATTTTCCCCAAACCCGAGAATTCGTTGTCTATTAACATTCAAACAATTTTTACAACGATTCACCCATTCAACACGTACACCCCGGCATAGAATTCACGGATTCAACACATTACCAACTTCAAATTCAACAACAAAGCCCTAGAATTGATTTCTTCCATCAAATTCGAATAATTCATGCAATTGACAAGTTCAAACAATCATTACAATATTCCGAACGTGTATCAATCAACAAATAACTCGAATTCATGCTTAATTTTGGCTTAGGGCGATTTATCTCACCTCCCATGCTTAATTTCGAATAAAATCGACAAAAACTTGAGAGAGAATCGGAAAACATACCTCGAAGTTGAATAAGCGAAGAAAACTTGGTAATTTGTTGCCTTAAGCCGTGGCACGTTGATGGGAGAGGGGTTTTGGGACGTTTGGTCGCGGAGGAAAATGAAAACTAGGGAAAAAAAGGGAGAAATCGGGGTTTAAAAGGTAGAAAACACGCGGGTCACCCGGCAACCCGGTGTGACCCGTCGCAATTTACACGGCAACGTGTCACGGAGTGCATCGCGGTGCACTGCCTCCGTTACACAGAGCCATCGCGACAGCATACTGGAAATTTTAAAATTTTTGGATTACACCTCAACGTGTCACAGAGGGTAATGCGGAGATCCTCCTCCGTGACACGGAGCTATCGCCCCAACTCACTGTCTTCTACATTTTATTAATTTTTCATACCTTGCCTTTTCCTTCACGATTTCGTGCACATTTTTCTCCTCTTGACCTGAAAATCATCTCACTAAACAAAATTGGTTAGAATAATAGGTTTCACCTAACTAAAAATAAAAAACACTAGCTAAAACAAAAATATTTCGTAATAAATCAAGAAAAGAAAAAGAAAAATCTATTTACACTTTACAAAATGAAATTTTTTTTTTCACGGGTTGCCTCCCGTGCAGCGCCTGGTTTACCGTCTCGGCTCGACGTCATTTAAGCTCAATTGTCCGCTAGGGTGATGGACGATTTCTCACGATCACCATCATCCCCCTAGTAGTGCTTACACCTATCCGGTGGTCTTCCCATTAACTCTCGGGAATGTTTCATCTGCTTAGCATTACCATGATCAATTACATTGATCACCGAGAGTTCTTCACGCACCATCGGGAGCTTGGGTGCTTTATACACATCGAACACCTCTACCTTGTCGTGTACTCGCATTGTCAATTGCCCCGCAGCTACATCGATTAAAGCTTTCCCAGTTGCCAAGAAGGGTCATCCCAAAATAAATGGGACTTCCGCGTCTGGTTCAAAATCCAGAACAATAAAATCTACCGAAAAGATTAGGGAGCCAACTTGCACTAGAACATCCTCAACAATGCCATCCGGCCTAGCTAAGGATCGATCCGCCAACTGCAAGATTACAGTTGTGGGTCTAGGACTCCCTAGACCCAACTTTCTGAATACCGAAGATGGCATCAGATTTATACTTGCCCCCAAGTCACACAATCCACGAGCTCGGATGCTTTGCCCAATAGTAAGCTGGATAGTAAAACTTCCAGGGTCTTTTAGCTTTGTCGGCAATCTATTTTGGATCCGGGAAGTGCACTCCTCCTTCAAAGCCACCGTGGCATACTCAGTCAAACGACTTTTGTTGGCCACGATATCTTTTATGTATTTATCATATTTAGGCACTCCCTGCAAGACATCAACAAGAGGTAAGTTAACATGTACCTGTTTAAGCACCTCCATGAATTTCTTGAAACACGCCTCCTCCTTGTGTTTCTTGAGTCGTTGAGGGAACGGGGGTGGAGGTCTTTCTGATTCAGCTTCTTTGGTCTTCCCCCTTTCCGAACTTTGCTCCCCCTCAACTTCTGCTGCTCCCGAATTTTGAGGTGGTCTTTCTGGTTCCACCTCCTTCAGCTGCAAACCACTTCTTGTGGTCACTACATTTACCTGCTTCGGATTCGGATTCGTGTCGCTCGGCAGTCCTCCTCTGGGCCTTGTATTTTGGGCACTAGCAAATCACCCTAATTGATACTCAAGAGCCTTGGTCGCTAACTGGTTATTTTTCACTTCGGCTGCCAATTTAACATAGTCAGCCTACAAATGCGCTTGGTTAGCGATCATGGTCTTGAACATCTCCTCAATGCTGGGTGATGGTGGTGGAGGAGGTGCATTGTTATTTCTGAATTGAGATTGGTAGTTCTGTTGCCCTCCTTGATTCCTTCGCACACCCTGACCCGAACTTTGGCCTTGATGGTTGTTGCTACCTCATGAAAAATTTGGATGGTTCCTCCAATTTGAATTGTAGCTACTCCCATACTGCTGATGATTTCTTTGTGCATTCCCCACAAAGTTAACCGAATCAGGGTTGGCTCCACAGCACTCAGCTGAGTGCTCACTGCTTCCACACACTTCACACCACAATTGCTGGACTGCATTAACTGGAGCTGAAGGCTGGTTCAAAGTAATGTTGCTGAAGTGGTTGTTCAATTGATTTTGCAAGGCAGCTATCTGTGCAGCGATAGCTGTAAATCCATCCACTTCAAGCACTCCTGCTACTTTCCTTGTTCCACCCCGTGATGAATCAGCATTCCATTCTGGATTGCCCTGTGAAATCCAGTTTAGCAAGGTATACAGCTCCTCATAAGTCTTTTCCAGAGCTTGCCCTCCAGCTGCTGAATCTAGCAAAATTTTTGTATGGGGTTCCAAACCCTCAATAAATGTGTGCACCAACACGTCATTGGACTGATAATGATGAGGACAGTCCCGCAACATGGATTTAAATCTCTCCCAAGCTTGATATAAGTTCTCTCCCTCCCTCTGTTTGAAACTTAGAATTTGACTTCTAAGTCTTGCTGTTTTGCCAGAGGGAAAAAACCTTATCAAGAACTTTCGTGCAAGATCATCCCACGTTGAAATAGAATTTGGTGGCTCAGCTTTTAACCACCTCTTGGCTTCTCCGAGTAATGAGAACAGAAATAATGTAAGCCGAACATAATCAGGTGACACTCCAGCGGGTATATAAGTGTCACTTATCTCCAAAACGTTTTGGAGATGCTGTTGTAGGTCTTCATGAGGGAGACCGGTAAATTGCCCGCTTGTGTGCAACAATTGCACCTTATTTTGCTTGAGTTCAAATCTCCCTCTAGGCTCTAGTTTGCGGATACTGGATGTAACATTGTTGGCATGTGGGATTGCCACCTCGCGAACCGGCCTTGCTGCTGCTTCTTCGGGCACTAACACTGCCCTTACTACCGGTGGATTTTGTTGCTCCATAATGGTCTATCTGAGCAACTGCAGCTTCCTTTGTAGAGCTTCTCTCCGTTTACTGTGAAATATACGTTCAGGCTCTATATAAGATTCCACCAGCTCTTTGTCTCTTGCCAGTGTTAACAGCAATTAAGTCTGCAAAAAACAGGCTAAGACCAAGTTGTCAACACTTAAGAAAATAAAATAAAAATACAGTAAATTGACACTTAAAAATATTTGACCAATTGCCAAGTCCCCGGCAACGGCGCCAAAAACTTGTTCGGTGGTTCGTTGGGTATCTAAACCGACACGCAAGTTCATGTGGCCGAACAAGTAGTAAGTTGCTTTAGTAAGCCAAGTATCGATCCCTCAGAGACTCGGATTAAGTGAAGTTTGCTTAAGTATACTATACTATATTTACCTTCTAAATATGCTGACAACAATGTAACCAAAAAGTGAATAATTTGTTTTATAAATTTTATATTAAACTACAAACAATTATCTACTTTGAATTTGGACTATGGATATAAGCATGCCGAGGTTAAAGAACATGTAATGAAACTGATTATCATCATAAATTGGTTAATCTTTTCTTCCAGTTGCTAGCCAAGAACAATTGCCAAGAGATTAAAACTCTCGTATTTAATCTCACTTAAGAATCATGAACCATCCGTCTACATTTCTGTGATCAAATGCAATTCATGACCTAGCAATACAATTCCGGTTCCTAAATTGACTAATACGGCATTCAAGTATATTTCTATCAAGAAAGCACATCAAAACTCAATTTTCCCAAATCAAGTAACGAACAATATCCTATTAATTCAAAACTTTCTAATTTCGTGCTCTCTCGAGTGAAATCGGACTTTTTAGATGTACATTAATGTAGGCCACACACCAATGCAGTAAGAACAAGAATCAATAGAACAACATGGAAGAAAAGGATGAAAAACCAGATAATTAATAATCAAAATTCATCGCAAGTGTTCATAACCTCAGCAAGGAAGGGAATTAGCCACTCATTTGTGGATTAATCATCATACAAACAATTGAATTAGAGAAGAAAGAAAGAGAGAAAAAACCCTGAACTTTTCGTCCCTGAACTTCCTGTAACCCACGTCCTTGCTCCACCAAGTCTGAATTATGAGAAATACACTTAAGTGTTCTATTTATACTAGTGGGAATTTTTCCCGGAATAATGAGCAACGTGTCATGGAGTGCATCGCGGAGCACTGCCTCTGTGACACGCCGTGAACGCGGACCCTCACTGGAATTGGGGGTCCGGAAATTTAACCCCAACGTTGCACGGCGTGCAACGTGGAGGATAGCCACCGTGCCACGGAGCTGTCGCGAACCTCCACTGGAAATTGATGAATTTTCACCCTCCAGGCAGAATGCCCCCGCGATGGCAGCGTGACACGGCTCCATCGCGGAGCCCCTTTAATTTGTGCAGTCTAATGCCTTTTCCCTTGCTCGCATCCAAGTCTAACTTCGATATCATGCAACATGCATTTTAGCTCCTTGAAATTACATTTTACCTACAAAAAAATGCTAATCATGTTGGTTAGTATAAATTCACGTTTTATTACCAATTACATGAAAATGTATACGCATTGCTAGATAAACAAGGCAAAAATGATACTTTTGAGCATCACTTGGGCATATAAATCTGCCCAAGATCAACCCACGATTTAACATTATCCATCATCGCATGAATCTTCCACTGTGGTCAATCTTTTTGCTAGATTTTGGAGGAAGTCTTGTGGCACCAAGATGTAACCTACTGGTGTCTGAGTTTGTAAGCTAGGCAGTGGTGCAGTTGAGGTGCTGGGAGCTGATTCTGAATGACCGGCATCTGTAGCTGGTGTGTCGCTCTACTCTTGAGTACTGGGGACATTCACCTGTGTGTCCCCTACTGGATGGGCAGCTGGGATAGCTTTGGGAATCCTTGATCTGCTTATCGGGTTCATCTCATCCCGAATAAGGCCTATATTTGCAATCCTTTGGGCCTCCAATTAACCACTCATTGCTCGGTGCTTTGGTAGGGGTTAAAAACTGACACGCAAGTACACGTGGTCAAACAAGTAGTAAGTGGCTTAAGTAAGCCAAGTATCGATCCAAGAAGACTCTGGATAAGTAAAAATTGCTTAAGTATACTATATTCTATCTCACTTCTAAATGTGCTTACAACAACGTAACCAACAATTGAAAAATTTGTTTTACAAATTATGTACTAAAACTATTAACAATTATCTACTTTGAATTTAAACTATGGATATGAGCAAGCCAATGTTAAGAACATGTAATGAACATGATTATAGTCATACATTGGTTAATCTTCTCTTCCAGTTGCTAGCCAAGAACATCGGCCTAGAGATTAAAACTCTCGTATTTAATCTCACTTAAGAATCATAAACCATCCGTCTACATTTCTGTGATCAAATGCAATTTATGACCTAGCAATGCAATTCCGGTTCCTAAATTCACTAATACGGCTTTCAAGTATATTTCTATCAGGAAAGCACATCAAAACTCAATTTTCCCAAATCAAGTTAAGAACAATACCCTATTAATTCACAACTTTCCAATTTCGTGCTCTCTCGAGTGAAATCGGACTTTTTAGATGTACATTAACGTCGGCCACACACCAATGCAGTAGAAACAATAATTAATAGAACAACATGGAAGAAGAAGATGAAAAACCATATAATTTAATAATCAAAATTCATCACAAATGTTCATAACCTCAGCAAGGAAGGGAATTAGCCACTCATTTGTGGATTAATCATCCTAAAACAAGTGTTAATCATACAAACAATTGAGTGAAAGAAGAACGAAGGAGAGAAAAAACCCTGAACTTTTCGTCCCTCAACTGCCTGTAACCCACGTCCTTGCTCCACCAAGTCTGTATTATGAAAAATAAGCCTAAGTGTTCTATTTATACTAATGGGAATTTTTCCCGGAATAGCAAGCAACGTGTCACGAAGTGCATCGCGGAGCACTGCCTCCGTGACACGGCGTGGACGCGGACCCTCATTGGAAATTTGGGGTCCGGGTATATAGCATCAACGTAGCATGGCATGCAACGCGGACGCTTGCGTCCGTGCCACGGAGCTGTCGCGAGGCTCCAATGGAATTTGACTAATTTTTCACCCTCCAGGCAGAATGCCTCCGCGATGGCAGCGTGACACGGCTCCATCGCGAAGCCCCTTTATATTGTGCAGTCCAACGCCTTTTCCGTGCTCGATTCCAAGTCCAACTCCGATATTGTTCCAACATGCATTTTAACTCCTCAAAATCACATTTTACCTACAAAACAATGCTAATCATGTTGGTTAGTATAAATTCACATTTTATTACCAATTACATGAAAATGTATACACATTGCACAATAAACAAGGCAAAAATGATACGTTTGGGTATCACTTGGGCATATAAATCTACCCAAGATCACTTACCCCACACTTAAATCCTTGTTCGTCCTCGAACAACAAACACCCAATTCATGCAAATTACGTCCCAACCTTCGCCACTATGGTGCGACAATTTGAGCTACGGTCATACCGATCATTCAATATTGCAAATCATCAAGAAAACATGCATGGTCTTAACAATGCAATGACCTTCAATACATTAAGACTTCCTAGACTTTAAGAATCGACTCTCGATATCGGCAAACTCATGCAAATCAGCTAATCAAGATATCCGACACGAAAATCAATCTTTTATCAAGCATGTGCCCTCACAACTCAAGAGAATCTTCCCCTTTATGCTCATGTGACACACAAACATTCAAATAGGGGCATGTAGAAATTAATTTCACTCTCTCTCCCAAAAGAATTCACATGCATCATGTCATGACCCATAAGCTTGCCCTTAGTGTATTACTCCACTAATATAAAGAAATGCAATGTAAGATCATGTAGGACTTTAATGGGTTGTAATGGAAGCTATGGAACTAGTACATACTGGATTAGCCAATAATAGTCACTAGCATCATTAAGCGCCTTTTCAACACATTCCCATCAACGTATGGACATTGTTTCTCTCTTTTCTTTTTTTCCATCATCCCATTCATGATGATTTACTTTCGTATGGCCCATTTCATCAAGCACACTTGACTCAAAAACAAAGGTTTTTCATGCACCTTCATTATCATTTAGTTATAGCAAGTGCACCTTCAACCTTTTCTTTTCTTTCCTCACTCTGCTTTTCTTTTTCTTTTCACCATTCTCACTCTTTGACACTTTGGGAAAATTTTTGTTTTTCTTAAGCGCTTAAGAGTTTTGTATAGACTTTACGGCTAATGAAAAGAAAGAATTAAGCTCAGTTTATATATTTTTGGACAAAAGAAAGAAATAATAGGCTAAAGTCTCAACGGGCTGACTAGGGTATACAATCACATAAAAAGGGGAGTATGACAAGAAAAATAAATTAGAAACTCTCAGTTAAAACAAAGAAATGCCTACATCCTTGCCAACACTACACCTCCTTCATTTCGTTTTGTACACACACCAGGCAAGTTCTAGACACTTCACAATAGCATGGAATAACAATACCTCACTTCACACTTCATGCGCATGCTCGATTCAAGATGCATTCACAGACTCTTTAATTAGCGAATTACATGAATTCAAAAATTAAGCCTCAATCACACCGAATCGAACTCTACAGCCTAGGTATCTCAACATATTTACAAAACTGCATGCTTTCATACGAATCACTTTTACATTTTGAATATTAGTTACAACACGCAACCCAAATTTCACAACCATATAGTAACTACAGGTTCCGTGATGCAATCCACCAAAGAAAAAAAAATGAAAATAATTTAAAATCACTACTCCTACCGACTATATTTCCCTTAAGACGGTCATCATCCATCCATCATAGGGAACGGTCACTAAGTATGACATCGGTTCAATGGGACTATTCTCGGTAAAAGAACCGAAAACAAACTCCGAGAAACCCAAAAAAAAAATTAAAATTGAAAAATTTTGCAAAACATCGATCATTTCGATGGAAAAATTTTTTATAAAATATTTTAATATGAACAAAATATTTTGGCAAAATTTTAAAAATATCGATCATTTCAATAGAAAAAAAAACATAAGAAAATATTTACAAAAATTTTTACAGACTTAGCTGGCAACAACAACATTCCACAACACACATCAATACCATAAATAATTACAAATACAGAACAATTTGCAATTCACAAACACAGGGAAACATACATACAAAAATATAGAGGAAGGCATACAAGCAAACCAGCCCAGCCCAGCACCTAACTACTCCCCACCCCACACTTAAATCGAACACTGTCCCCAGTGTTCACAAAAATTAAAGATCACAAAATTGGGTGGTGGAACTCCCTGATCAGTCAAAGTATTCCACTTCTTCATCAGGTGCTGCTGCCTCATCGCCCATGTCCGAGTCGCCTCCGTCGTCGTCATCGGACTCCACATTGGAGTCCTCCCAGCGTGTCTCCTCGTTCGTGGGGACGTCATCGTCTGTCGGCTCTACAAAGGCTGGCCCCACTCGGCATAGAGCCCTGGCGTTTTCGCCAAACGGGTAATCCAGCTCGAGCTGCCATAGCTCCTCCTCCGTGGCTGGTCTCCCACCGATCCTGAGCTGGAGCATTTGCATTCCAGACATCCGTGCCATTTACTGGTCTTCACGAGCATGTCGCTCGCCAAGCATCAGCACTGGCCCGTGTGTGGTGTCAGGGGCCTTAGTTTTAGTCAGGTCAAGGGCCCTCTGCTCCAACTGCGGGATGTAATCCAAAGCCTCTTCCTCAACGTCGAGGCCCCGGAGAAAGGTGGTTATTAGTCCACCGAACCCATACTTGTGGCCCTGGTGTAGTCGGGCTCTCTTCATGGCGGATATGATGACCGCCCCAACATTAATCTCCAGCCCTTTCATCAGGGCATACACCAGGAAAACACGGTCCCGGGTCACATCAATCATGTGTACCCCCGGGATTAGGCACGAGCAGACTATCTTCAGCCATATTCTGGCCTCCCTGTTAATTTGAGAATACGACAGAGTCTGGTGGTAACCCCTTTCCTTATGTCTGCTCCATCTGGCTGTGGTTCGAGCCCCACACAAGGTGCGTCTGATATCGGCATATGGTGGGGTGATGTTCAGCTGGCGGAGAACGTGGGCGTCTGTGTCCCGCGCTCCGATGATGGCATTTAGATGCTGGGGTTCCAGAGTGACTATCTGCCCTCTGATCTTGATTGTGTGGCTTCTGATTGCCGGGTTCCAATTAGCATAGAACTCCCGGACTAGATGTAGGTTGCATTCCTTGAGCTCCTGAAATATGAAGTTGAGCCCAGCTGCCTCAATCCTTTGAACTATGCGGGGGAACTCCTATGCTAATGGTTCCCGTGCAATATGCTCCTCCGAGAAGTATTTATTCTCCTTGTGTTTGGCGTACCACTTCTTCCCCTCATCAGTTACCCACCTTGTTTCGTATTGGCGGCGCTGGCCGCGTGGAACTGCTGGTGCAGCTGGGACTGCTGTGCCCAGTCTAAGTCTTTTCCTCCCGGCGCCTGAAGTTGATGCACCCTTACCTTTATCTTGCCTGCTTGCCATTTTGTCTGTCAACACAAATAAACAAGCGCAATGTCAAGCTAAATAGATATTAGCTTCGGCTAAGGTCGGGCTACGCTAAGTTAACCCCACACTTAGTCCTTAGCTACATTTACGATACTACGGCAAGAATCACTTTATTTACACCAAAAACAAACAACTATACAATTCATGCTTAGTGCGTTCGCAAAGAAAAATTTGACGGTATAACTTTAGCGTACTACTCAGACTTCATACAGCTAATCCCAATCACTACCATCTTTATCAATTCAACCATCGCACTTAGCAAAGAAAAACAACGAAACAAAAACAACAACAAAAATTCTATATTCATGAACCTATACAACCAACCCAATTTGAACAATTTTCAACATTTTCCCTAAAACCCGAGAATTCGTCGTCTATTAACATTCAAACAATTTTTACAATGACTTATCTCATTCAATACATACAACCCGGCCTATATTTCACAAATTGAACAAGTTACCAATTTCAATTTCAACAACCAAGCCCTATAATTGAATTTCGCAAGCAAATTCGAATAATTCATGCAATCGACAATTTCAAACGGTCATTACAACATTCCGAACTTTTATCAATCAATAAATAACTCGAATTCATGCTAAATTTCGACTTGAGGTGATTTGGTTCACCTCTCATGCTTAAATTCGAATGAAATCGACAAAAACTTGAAAGATAATCGGAAAACATACCTCGTAGTTGAAGAACCGAAGAAAACTTGATAATTTTTTGCTTTAGACCGTGGCACGTTGATGGGGAAGGGAATTTTGGGTGTTTGGTCGCGGAGAATTGTAAAAATGAGGGGAAAAGGAGAGAAATCAGGGGTTTAAAATGTAGAAAATACGCGGGTCACCCGGCAACCCGGTGTGACCCGTCACAATTTATATGGCAATGTGTCACAGAGTGCATCGCGGTGCACTGCCTACGTGACACGGAGCCATCGCGATAGCCCTCTGGAAATTTTAAAATTTCCAGATTACACTTCAACGTGTCACAGAGGGTAACGCGGAGGTCCTCCTCCGAGACACGGAGCTATCGCCCCAGCTCACTGTCTCTGCATTTTATTAATTTTTTCATACCTCGCCTTTTCCTTCACGATTCCGTGCACATTTTTCTCCGTTTAACCTGAAAATCATCTCACTAAACAAAATTGGTTAGATTAATAGGTTTCACCTAACTAAAATAAAAATAATACTAACTAAAACACAAAAATTTTGTACTCAATCAAGAAAAAGAAAAATAAACTCTTTGTACACTTTACAAAATGAAAGAAAAATTTTTCACGGGTTGCCTCCCGTGCAGCGCCTGGTTTACCGTCGTGGCTCGACGTCCTTTATGCTCAATTGTCCGCTAGGGTGATGGACGATTTCTCACGATCATTGTCCTCCCCCCAGTAGTGCTCACACCTATCCGGTGGTCTTCCCATCAACTCTCGGGAATCATTCATTTGTTTAGCATTACCATGATCAATTACATTGATCAACGAGAGTTCTTCATTCACCATCGGGAGCTTAGGTGCTTTGTACACATCGAACACCTCTACCTTGTCATGTGCTCGCATTGTAAGTTGACCCGCAGCTACGTCAATTAATGCTTTCCCGGTTGCCAAGAAGGGTCGTCCCAAAATGAATGGGACTTCCGCATCTGGTTCAAAATCCAGAACAATAAAATCTATCGGGAAAATTAGGGTGCCCACTTGCACTAGAACATCCTCAACAATGCCATCCGGCCTAGCTAAGGATCGATCTGCCAACTGCAAGATTATTGTTGTAGGTCTAGGACTCCCTACACCCAACTTTCTGAATACCGAAGATGGCATCAGATTTATGCTCGCTCCCAGGTCACACAATCCACGAGCTCGGATACTCTGCCCAATAGTAAGCTGGATAGTAAAACTTCCAAGGTCTTTTAGCTTCGTGGGCAGTCTATTTTGGATCCGGGAAGTGCACTCCTCCGTCAAAGCTACCGTGGCATACTCAGTCAAACGACTTTTGTTGGCCACGATGTCTTTAATGTATTTGGCATATTTAGGCACTCCCTGCAAGACATCAAAAAGAGGTAAGTTAACATGTACCTGTTTAAGCACCTCCATGAATTTCTTGAAACACGCCTCCTCCTTGTGTTTCTTGAGTCATTGAGGGAACGGGGGTGGAGGTCTTTCTGATTCAGCTTCTTTGGTCTTCCCCCTTTCCGCACTTTGCTCCCCCTCAACTTCTGCTGCTCCCGAATTTTGAGGTGGTCTCTCTGGTTCCACCTCCTTCAGCTGCAAACCACTCCTTGTGGTCACTGCATTTACCTGCCTCGGATTCGAATCCGTGTCGCTAGGCAATCCTCCTCTGGGCCTTGTGTTTTGGGCACTAGAAAATTTCCCAAATTGATACTCAAGAGCCTTGGTCGCTAACTGATTATTTTTCACTTCGGCTGCCAATTTAACATAGTCAGCCTACAATTGCGCCTGGTTAGCGATCATGGTCTTGAACATCTCCTCAATGCTGAGTGATGGTGGTGGAGGAGGGGAATTATGATTTCTGAATTGAGATTGGTAGTTCTGTTGCCCTCCTTGATTCCTTTGCATACCCTGATCCGAACTTTGGCCCTGATGGCTGTTGCTACCCCATGAAAATTTGGATGGTTCCTCCAATTTGAGTTGTAGCCACTACCATACTGCTACTGATTTCTTTGTGCATTGCCCACAAAGTTAACCGAATCTGGGTTTGCTCCACATCACTCAGCTAAGTACTCACTGCTTCCACACACTTCACACCACATTTGCTGGACCGCATTGACTGAAGCTGAAGGCTGGTTCAAAGTCATGTTGCTGAAAGGGTTGTTCAACTGATTCTACAAGGCAGCTATCTGTGCAGTGATAGCTGTAAATCCATCCACTTCAAGCACTCCTGCTGCTTTCCTTGCTCCACCTCGTGATGAATCAGCATTCCATTCTGGATTGCCCTGTGAAATCCGGTTTAGCAAAGTGTACAGCTCCTCATAAGTCTTTTCCAGCGCTTGCCCTCCAGCTGCTGAATCTAGCAAAATTTTAGTATGGGGTTCCAAACCCTCAATAAATGTGTGCACCAACACCTCATTGGACTGATGATGATGAGGACAGTCCCGCAACATGGATTTAAATCTTTCCCAGGCTTGATATGAATTTTCTCCCTCCCTCTGTTTGAAACTTAGAATTTGACTTCTAAGTCTGGCTGTTTTACCAGAGGGAAAAAATCTTATCAAGAACTTTCGTGCTAGATCATCCCACGTTGAAATAGAATTTGGTGGCTCAGCTTTTAACCACCTCTTGGCTTCACCAAGTAATGAGAACGGAAACAATGTAAGCCGAACATAATCAGGTGACACTCCAGCGGGTATATAAGTGTCACTTATCACCAAAAAGTTTTGGAGATGTTGTTGTGGGTCTTCATGAGGGAGACCGGTAAATTGCCCGCTTGTGTGCAACAGTTGCACCATGTTTTGCTTGAGTTCAAATCTCCCTCCAGGCTCTGGTTTGCGGATCCTGGATGTAACATTGTTGGCATGTGGGATTGCCACCTCGCGAACCGGCCTTGCTGCTGCTTCTTGGGGCACTAACACTGCCCTCACAACCGGTGGATTTTTTTGCTCCATAATAGTCTATCTGAGCAACTGCAGCTTTCTTTGTAGAGCTTCTCTGTGTTTACTATGAAATATACGTTCAGGCTCTATATAAGATTCCACCAGCTCTTTGTCTCTTACCAGTGTTCATAGAAATCAAGTCTGCAAAATACAGGCCAAGACCAAGTTGTCAACACTCAAGAAAATAAAATAAAAATACAGTAAATTTACACTTAATACAATTTCACCAATTGCCTAGTCTCCCCGGCAACGGCGCCAAAAACTTTCTCGGTGCTTTGGTAGGGGTTAAAAACCGACACGCAAGTGCACGTGGTCAAACAAGTAGTAAGTGGCTTAAGTAAGCCAAGTATCGATCCAAGGAGACTCTGGATAAGTAAAAATTGCTTAAGTATACTATATTCTATCTCACTTCTAAATATGCTGACAACAACGTAACAAACAATTGAAAATTTTGTTTTATAAATTATGTACTAAAACTATTAACAATTATCTACTTTGAATTTAAACTATGGATATGAGCATGCCAAGGTTAAGAACATGTAATGAACATGATTATAGTCATACATTGGTTAATCTTCTCTTCCAGTTGCTAGCCAAGAACATCAGCCTAGAGATTAAAACTCTCGTATTTAATCTCACTTAAGAATCATAAACCATCCGTCTACATTTCTGTGATCAAATGCAATTTATGACCTAGCAATACAATTCCGGTTCCTAAATTGACTAATACGGCTTTCAAGTATATTTCTATCAGGAAAGCACATCAAAACTCAATTTTCCCAAATCAAGTTAAGAACAATACCCTATTAATTCACAACTTTCCAATTTTGTGCTCTCTCGAGTGAAATCGGACTTTTAAGATGTACATTAATGTCGGCCACACACCAGTGCAGTAGAAACAAGAATTAATAGAACAACATGGAAGAAGAAGATGAAAAACCATATAATTTAATAATCAAAATTCATCACAAATGTTCATAACCTCAGCAAGGAAGGGAATTAGCCACTCATTTGTGGATTAATCATCCTAAAACAAGTGTTAATCAAACAAACAATTGAGTGAAAGAAGAAAGAAGGAGAGAAAAAACCCTGAACTTTTCGTCCCTCAACTGCCTGTAACCCATGTCCTTGCTCCACCAAGTCTGCATTATGAAAAATAAGCCTAAGTGTTCTATTTATACTAATGGGAATTTTTCCCGGAATAGCAAGCAACGTGACACGGAGTGCATCGTGGAGCACTGCCTCCGTGACACGGCGTGGACGCGGACCCTCACTGGAAATTTGGGGTCCGGGTATATAGCATCAACGTGGCACGGCATGCAACGCGGAGGCTTGCCTCCGTGCCACGGAGCTGTCACGAGGCTCCACTGGAATTTGACTAATTTTTCACCCTCCAGGCAGAATGCCTCCGCGATGGCAGCGTGACACGGCTCCATCGCGGAGCCCCTTTATATTGTGCAGTCCAATGCCTTTTCCGTGCTCGATTCCAAGTCCAACTTCGATATTGTTCCAACATGCATTTTAGCTCCTCCAAATCACATTTTACCTACAAAACAATGCTAATCATGTTGGTTAGTATAAATTCACATTTTATTACCAATTACATGAAAATGTATACACATTGCACGATAAACAAGGCGAAAATGATACGTTTGGGTATCACTTGGGCATATAAATCTGCCCAAGATCACTTATCACCCCGTGGAACTTTTTCCTCCATACATAATATGAGCAAAAGACTCGGGAATGGGATAGTAGTGCTTACTCCCATTGCCCTATCTCGTATCTCATCGAGTATGATCCTCTGAATATTGATGGGGTAACGAGACATGAGGCATGCAACCAAAGCCGCTTTGTCAGCACTTAGTGTGTTGTCATTGACTATAGGTGCTAACCGATGGCGCACTAGTGTCCAGCAGGCTTTTGCAATGAAGTTCAGTGAATTCTTGGTCACCTTCTTTCCACCTTTAACCCATTCAGCCTTATCCTTATTCTCAGCAATCACCTCTTCTAGCCATTGCAGTTGCCTCTGTCGCTCCTGCATGCTCAAGGATCTTATTTGCTTCATTGCCTCCACCCCGTAATCATACTATGGCATCATCCTGGTAGGCAGGAACTTCGGGTCGTACAACAATCAAGAAATGGTCCACTCAGATATGTAAACTTCTCAACCTAGGACCATAACACTCTCTAGAAGAGGCTGGTCTTTTTTTTTCTGCCCTTCCTTTGCCTTTACCTCCATTGTGGCCAAGTAGTTGGCATAGAACTCCCAAACTATGTTTTCTGTGTACTGTGTTGGGGTCATGGACATCCACTCAAAACCATAGAAGCTAAGAATACGCTTCATCTCCTCAACTTTATTAAATGTGTTTGTGAGGATCCGCGGTTCTTCTTGAATGCTCCTCCGTGGCTTATTTTTGGCAGTGAGAGAGATGCCTTGTTCATAAATTTCTTTGGCTCCCAACACTCTCCACTGAATTATACAATTCTCCCTGGGTGGGGTCTGCTCTTGTGCAGCAGCAGGTGCCTCCTCCTCTTCTTCTTCACTGCCACTTTTCTCTTCACTCTGGGTCTCTGTTGACCCTTTTTCAGTTGGAGTCGCTCCTTGACTTTCGACGTTCCTCTCTAACTCCCTCTTCAGACTAGGGAGCTTGAGCGGATATGGCAGTGGTTGCTTCCGCTTGGGCCTTTGCTCTTGCCCTAGTGGTTCTGGTTCCATTTGTGTCTGAGGTGTTTACTTGATACTCCTCAATCAAACCACTACATGCGTCTTCGGCCTTGTTAGACTCTGAGTCAGTCGGTTCATCAATCAATCTTCTTTGGGCTTTTGGTTTGTCTTCCCTGCACTTGTAAGTCGTTGTACCTATAGAGAAAGAAGTTAGCATTCCATTTTTGAAAAAGAGAAATTAGAAAATCAAGTTGCAGCTTTTCATCATGGGTCGAAAGTACGAGTCGTATCAAGAAGGTATGACTTGTAGGAGTTCCCAGATTCTGAGTCATCTAAGCTACGACTCGAAGGTACGACTCGTACCATGAAGGTATAGTCCATTCATTGAGTCGTCTGATGTAGCTCCAATTTAAATGTTCTTATGAGTTTTTCTACGACTCATGGTATGACCCGTAGGTCGATTCCATGAGTCACTCTGAGAGATTTTCTGTGTGAAATTATTGAGTTTTAGGGTACGAGTGCTCAGTACGACTCGTAGTGTCTAACTACGATCCATACTGTGCCTCATACCCTTTCCAACCTTTGTTGTATTTTGTTTTCTCAGTGTCAATTGGTTCTCTTTTTTCACATTTTAGGTACTCAGAATTCCCCTTGGTTTAGGCATGTTTTGAACTCATTTTAATAGTGCTCAACCCTCCCCTTTTTCTTTTAGCCATAACTCATAGCCCATAACCCCTAAAAAAATTAAAGTTTCAAACTCAACCCAACAATCAACATTTATTTAAGTTTTCATGAATATCACAGTTTCAACCCAATAAAATTGTATTTCCTTTTGAACCTATTTCGAGTATCACAGTGGACTCACAAGGGCTTGAGTTTCGGCCCCTTCCACTTTTATTCATGAGTGATTGAAGAAATTCAAAGTGGAATACTTACTTTTTTGTTTTTTCATGGACCGAAAAGCAACTTCTAAGGCTTTGCAAACTTAGTTGGAGCAAGGATTTTTTCTCGATTCCTTGGTGATTAGAAGCTATGGGTGTGGGGGAGGTTACTTCGTTCGTGGGTTTGTGGTGATTGCATGGGATAAGGGTGCAATTTGAAGTTTTAAATAGGTAGGGGAAAATTTAAAATATTTGGGCCGAGTCGGGTATTAGTGCTGATTTCAACCCATCACGACTCATACCACGAGTTGTTGGAAGGTCCTATGGCTTGTCCCTTGGACTCGTGGGCAACTTGTTAAAGAAAACTTACCTGACGACCTACGATTTCATCCTACGACTCATACTATTGAGATACGATCCGTAGGATGACTCATAAGTCGGGGTTTGGAATATTTTTTGTTCTAAACCTCACCACAACTGCTGTTATGACTCGTAGGATCTCATTACGGGTCGTACTGAGAGCCATAATAGCTGATGTTTCAGCCTCTTCTTTTCAATTTTCCCTGTACACTGAGCACACATTAGTTCAGTAACTTGGGTTGCCTCCCAAGAAGCGCTTGTTTTGATGTCGCGGCACAACGTAAGTAGGTTGGTTACTCAGACTTCACCAGTCCACCACTTGGGTTGCCTCCCACGAAGTGCTTGATTTAACATTGCGGCACGACACAAATCGTTTGACTACTCAAAATTGGTCAAGTGATTCATACTTATCCTCCAGTGCTGAGATCACACTAAATTCCTTGGGTTACTTCAGTGTCTTGCAGATGTTGAAAGTGACCTCCTCTTGATTTAGCCTAAACTTCAATAGGCAAGCTTCCACATCTACTAGAGCTCTCCTAGTCGTAAGGAATGGTCTCCCCAAAATGATGGGGACCTCATTGTCAATCTCGCAATCCAAAATCATGAAGTCTGCTGGGAATATAAATTTATCTACCTTGACAAGCACATCGATCATGATCCCCACCAGCTTTTTAACTGTTCTGTCGGCCATCAGTAGCTGCATGTTGGTCAGTGTAAGAGTTCCCAATCCTAACTTCTTGAATACAACCAAGGGCATCAAATTAATGTTAGCTCCCAAATCACGGAGTGCCCTTGCGAACTCAACATTGCCAATCATACATGGTATAGTGAAGGCACCTGGTTCCTCCTTTTTCTATGCTAAGACCCTTATCGCTATGGCACTATGGTGATGCACATTGACAATAGGCTCATAGCTCATAGATCTCTTCTTTGTCACCAGGTCCTTCGTAAACTTTGCATATCCTGGCATCTGCTCTAATGCTTCAACCAATGGTATGTTCATAGAAAACTTCTTAAGCATTGAAAGGAATTTCTGGAACTTACCATTTTCCACCTTCTTCTTCATCCTTTGGGGGAATGGTGGTAGTGGTCATGGGATAGCTTTTTGCACTTGCGTTGCCCCTTGATCCATGACAAGTTCCTTCTCACCTCTCGGGGCCTCTTGCAACTCACCAGTCTCTTTCTCAGCACTTGTATCATCATCCTCCATTATGCTCTCTTTCTTCCATTCAACTTCAACTGGAAACGGGGGGTCAACTGTGGTTTTGCCACTCCTAGTCATTACCGCCTTATAATGTGTATCGTTCTTCAGATTTTCGATAGTGTTGCTAGGCAATATACGCTTTTTTCTAGGGATGATTGATGCTGACAGTTGCTCAAGTTGGTGTTCAATTTGCTTGATAGCGGTAGCATGAGATTTCACCTTTTGATCCATACTTGATATATCACCTCGGATCTCCTTCAGCTGATCATCATTGGACCTCACCTTCTTCAACATCTCAGCTATCATGCTCTCCAACTTTTATTGACCAGCCTCCCCTTCTCATACATTAGGAGAAACATAGAATCTAGCCCCGTCATTGTGATAACCATCATTGCACCTCCAATCACCTTGCGCTCACGATCCTGGCTCCTATCTCTGAACCTGTTTCTATTGTAGTTGTCTCTATACTGGTTCCGACCTTGATTTCCAGAACCTTAGTGCCAATTGTCTTGTACAGAAGCTTGGGCATTGGTTAATTAACCCGTCAACTAGCTATCTAAGAAGTTTGCCTCCTCCTCAGAATCAGAGTGATCAGCTCCTTGCTCCCTTCCTTGAGTACCCACTGCATTAACCTGTTTGGTTCCAGCTCCTATAATATGCTTTCTCAGCAAGTCCAATGATGTGCGCATGTGAGCCAACTCCTGATTGCGCTCTTCTTCTTTTCTTCGTTGGTATGCAGTCAAACCAATAGCATATGTGCCTACCACTGCATCAGCCTCCCTCTATGCCAGGATTGGTTTGTCTTAGTCACCCTGTCAAGAATGGAGGCAGCTTTCTCTCAGGTTTGACTCATCCATGCTCCTCCGGCTACCATGTCTGCTACAGCCTTGGTGCTGTTGTTCATAGACCTGTAAAGTATTTCCAACAAACTATCATTTGGAATTTTGTGGTTGGGCACTTAGTCAACTTCTTTTTGAATCCCAACGAAGTTTCATGAAGTGCCTCAGTCTTGATCTATCAAAAATTATAGATCTCATCTTTTAGCTGCAACATCCTGGATGGGGGAAAGAATCTCTCCAAAAAGGTCTGTTTAAGCTCCCTCCAGTTGGTCATGGAGTCGTTTGGCAACTCCGATAACCACAAAGTAGCTTCCCCTGATAGAGGAAAAAGGGAAGAGTCTGAGCCGTATTGCATCCTGGCTTACTCTGGGCAACCTGTACGCCTTGCATATTCCTACAAAGTTCATTAGGTGCAGGTTGGCGTCATTCGTTGCGTGACCACTAAACACCCCTTTCATATTTAGCAACTAAATCATAGTGCTTGTAATGTCGTATTTGTCCCTAGCGGGCAGTGGTGGTGGAAAAATTGCTCCATTTGACCCGACTTCATCAATATCTGGGTCATCATCATCATTAAAGAATTGAGGGACAAATCTATGAGCTCTGTTGCCCCTCCCTTGTCACCCAACATTTACCACTTCATCTCTTTCATCTTCCACATGTTGTAGTGCAGCTTGCCAAGCTAGCTCGGCTTGCCTAGCTTCTTCAGCTCAAGCCAGCTTCTTCAGCTATGTGGGCGTCTCTTTGGTCATGGTTTTCCATGTTACGTGGTGCTCTTTCTATTTTTGGATTTAATGGAACAAGAGGATCTCCTCTACTCCGAGTGCTTGGCATTCACCAGAGAACAGCCTATGGGTAACAAAAACACAAAAATAAACGTAATTAAAAAAATAACAACCAAAAAGTTAATTACAAGCTAATAACCTAGTTTCAGCCATATTCCCTGGCAACGGCGCCGCTAACTTGAGAAGCGGACGTTGTCAACAAAGAACCCAACTAGAGGTTGGGGTCGAACCCACAAGGAATAGGGAGACTGGATTATAGCTGGTAAGTGAACTTGTAAGGTAGTTACTTCAAAATAGGGGGATTCTAAAGAACATCAATAAATAAAAGCAAATATCAAAATTCTAATGTTAAGTAAATATCAAAGAATAACTAGGGTTTTTGTTCCCCATGGATTCATAACTGCTTTGGTTATACACTCGTGATTATCACCAATACTTACTTATAGAACTGATAACTTAGGTTCATTCAAATGACCGACCAGTCCCCATTGAATGACTATACTCAATCACTCGACAAAGTCTCATGAGCGATTTCAAACTATCCATTATCACTAAGTTCCCGATTTAACTACCTGCGACCACAACTCAAGTTAATACAATGATCATTCAAAATCAAGGCTCTGTTGTAATTGTCTTTTCCTAATCTCTACCTCTTTGACCAAAGAAAGTAAAGAATTCGGGAATGTCCTAATGTTGCGCACTGTTAAGAAACGTTTAAGCATGAAGAGAATACAATATAAGTGTTTGTATTGATTTTAAGATTACTTTTTGCAATCCTAGCTTGTTAATTAACCATGGTTCCTACAACCCTAGCTATGGAGGTTTTACCCTGTCAAAGATGCAAGGTTGTGATTTTCATTCATGATTAAAAATAAAAATCAATACTTACAACAATGATAGAGAAACAACACTTCCTTCAATTACTCCAAAAAAATCTTGAAGAACAAGTAGCAAGAGCAAGATGAATTCAAGAATAGGTTGATCATAAGTTAAGACCAACTCAATTCTCTCTCTCTCAAGGTTTATACTCTCTAAAACTATCAAACTGGCATCCTCTTTTAAGAATAAAACCTAAAACATATTTATATAGACCCAAGAATCCTTTTCCTAAGCCAACAGGGTGAATTTCCATATCTGTCTCCACCAGTGCCACAACTTGACCTACGATCCGCCACATGCTCCTACGACCCGCAACTTCCTCTCGTACAATCGCAGCTGGCTAAATTCTGACTAGGTGTTGGATCTAGGTAAGAGTCATACCATCAACTCATGACTCGTACTGAGCTCCTGTACTTTGTATCAGAGATTTTGAGGTTTTTTTGAAGTTCATCACGACCAGAATGGTACGACTCATGCCATCGTCTCACGGGTCATAATTTCTTCTCGTAGCAGGAGTCAAAATCAGATGCAATTCTTCTGGATTTCATCATGACTTGTACAAGCCTGCTAATCGTACTGGGACTCATGGATGACATCTTCTCAGCCTTAACTTTCAGCAACTTCTCACGGCCATCAGTACGACTAGTAGGTCCTTCCTATGATCCGTACTGTGGTTTGCACTTTTTGCCCATTTTGCTCTTTTTAAGCTATCTTTTGCAATTTTTATTTCCAATACCTTTTTGTCCTGTAACAAAAGGAAAAGTACCTCATACACACATAAATACACCTAAGTCCATGTTTTTTTCTTAGTTTTGAGCATCGAATGTGATGCGAATCCACATCACAACAATGATTTATGATACGAGCATGTTGTCCTACTCTTATGATCTTTTATGAACTTCATATATGTTTTAAATGTCTATTTTACTTACCTTGCACACTCTGTACATTTCACGTACTGACAACATACTTTCTATGTTGTATCATTTCATGATACAAATCCTAGTTCTCAGGCTCGACCTCACTCGTAGCTAGTTTCAGCCACGCTCTCAGCGCACTTGGTCATTTCTCATGTTTAGAGGGATACATGTTCACATTCTATGCATTTCTTTCAGTTTCTGGATGTTGGATTAGTTGGGGAGTTGTCCCATTAATTCGTCTTTCATGTATAGAGGCTTATCAAACTATATGTTGTATTTCACCGTATTGTATAAGTCTTGCACTGGTTTCTCCTTATGATATGTTATGATTACATTCTTTATGTTAAGTCTTCCACTTATGCGATTGAATTATATGTACGCTCATGCCATGGGTCGACTTGGTGTCTCTCGGGGCTCCTTGTCTCGTGTCTATGATCTGGGTGTACGTTTGGGTCGTGAAAAATTTGGTATCATAGCCATAGGTTTATGTGTCCTAGGGAGTCTAAAAGACGCGTTAAGTAGAGTTTTTTTCATGGGTGTGAAGTGCGGCACACTTATGACGAAGAGGCTTTTAGACGTTTAGGAAAGTTTCCTTCTTTCATGATCTATGTCGTGCGATGAACGTCCTTTACTCCTCTAATTCGTGCTATTCGCATTTGCAAAATCATGCCTCTACATCGAGTAAACGCCAGGAGAAACAGAAATGGTAATGATCATGTGGGTGCCCATGATGGTGAGCATAAGCCAGCTCCACCTGTTCATGAGGAGCATGTACTAGAGCTAGCTACCCATGCTGAGTTTAGGGCGGCGATTCAGATGATGGAACAGGCCATGACTGCCCAAGTCCAGAATCAAACAGTGGCGCATTTCCCTCAGAATGGGAATGCAATGGCAGCTAGGGTAAGAGATTTCTTAAGTATGAGCCCTCTGGAGTTAAAGGGGTCAAGGGTGGACGAGGATCCACATGATTTTTTAGAGGAGATTCTGAAAATCACCCAAATCATGGGGTGAAAAATGGGGGATGCGTTGACTTGACCTCCCACTAGCTAAAGGGGGTAGCACATATATGGTTTACGCAATGGAGGGATGCCAGGGCGGTAGGTGCAGGCCCGATAGGTTCGGATTAGTTTCACACTACATTCATGGATCGGTTCTTCCCTCAAGAGATGAGGGAGCTCAAAGAGGCCGAGTTTGTTAATCTGAAGCAAGGTAGAATTTTTTCCAAGAGTACACATTGGAGTTCACCCGGTTATCTAAATATGCTCCAGAGTTGGTGGCAGATCTGCAGGCTCGTGTGAGCCGCTTTGTGCATGGAGTAGAAAATTACTTGGACAAAGATTATCAAATTGCCATGCTTCACCGGGACATTGATTTTCCCCATATTATATTGAATTCACAGCAGATGGAGTCTTTCTACATGAGGAAAAGAGAGAACAAGAGGGCCAAGACTGATAGCTACGGGGTTTCTCAAGCTAGCTCAAGAGGTTGACCACGTCAGCAGACTCAGCACAGGTCCATTGCTCCAGCTCCATTATCAGCCAGCACGCCATCCAGGTTCAGGGGAGACCAGAGGTGCAAGGCTATAGGCTCGAGGGATCATGGTAGCATGCAGGTGGAGCGCACTTTCCCAGCTTGTGCGAGATTCGGTAAAAATCATCCCGGGAGATGCCTAGTCAGTGTAGATGCTTGTTTTGGGTGTGGCAAACCTAGACACAGGATTAGAGATTGCCTTGCAACCAGTTCTACCACTCTAGCAGCATGACCCCTACAACAAGGTGCTTCCACTAGTTCAGTAGGCGGTCAGCGCCAAAATAGGTTTTATGCCCTAGTGCCTCGCCAGGAGTAGGAGGCTTCGCCAGATGTGGTCACGGGTATGTTGTAGTCTTCCATATTGATGCTTAAGCTTTGTTAGATCTAGGAGCTACATTGTCCTTTGTGACACCTATCGGTTTTTTCATACCTTAAGGCCAAGAAAATGATCTCTAAGGGTTGCATGTACCACCTAGTCAGGGTTAAGGATGTAGAGTTTGAGACCCCGACTATTCTGTTAGTTCCAATGGTGTGCGAGTATCCGGAGGTTTTCCCTGATGATTTGCCTGGTGTTCCTCCAAAAAGGAAAATTGATTTTAGAATTGATCCATTGCCTGATAGGCATCCTATATCTATTCCTCCTTACAGGATGGCTCCAGCCGAGCTAAAGGAGCTAAAAGAACAGTTGAAGGACTTGTTGGATAAGGGTTTCATTAGACCGAGCAAGTCTCCATGGGGTGCACTCCTCTTTGTTCGAAAGAAGGATGGGTCACTTCGAATGTGTATTGACTATCGGCAGCTGAATAAGGTCACTGTCAAGAACAGGTACCCCTTGCCCAGGATTGATGATTTATTTAACCAGCTCTAGGGTGCCAGGTGTTTCTCAAAGATAGATCTCAGGTCCAGATACCATCAACTTAGAGTTCGGGAGTGTGATATCCCGAAGACAGCCTTTAGAACTCTATATGGCCATTATGAGTTTGTAGTTATGTCATTTGGACTAACCAATTCTCCTGTAGCTTTTATGGTCCTGATGAACAGGGTGTTCAAGAAGTATCTAGACATGTTCATAATTATGTTCAACGATGATATCCTTATATACTCCCGGAGTGAGGAGGAGCATGCTACTCACTTATGTATAGTGCTTCAAGTCCTCAAAGATCGTCAGTTATATGCAAAGTTCAGCAAATGTGAGTTTTGGTTTGACTCGATGGCATTTATAGGCCATGTGGTTTATGGTGAGTGCATTAAGGTAGATTCCCAGAAAATTGAAGCGGTGAAGAATTGTCCCAGACCGGTGAATCCTTCAGAAATTTGGAGTTTCTTGGGCCTGACAGGTTACTACCGGAGATTTCTTGAGGGTTTCTCATCTAGTGTGGCACCTTTGACCAAGTTGACTCAGAAGAAGGTAAAGTTTCAATGGTCAGAGGCTTGTTAGGAAAGCTTCCAGGAATTGAAGACCCGACTCACTTCAGCACCAGTGTTGACTTTACCCGAGGGTACAGACGGCTTTGTTGTATATTGCGATTCTTTGATATTTAGACTAGGATGTGTGTTGATGCAGTATTGAAAAGTAATAGCATATGCCTCTCGACAGCTGAAAGTTCATGAAAAGAATTACCCGACCCATGATCTCGAGTTGGATGCGGTGGTGTTTTCATTAAAGATATGGCGACATTACTTGTATGGGGTCCACATGGATTTATTCACAGATCACAAGAGCTTGCAATATGTGTTCACGCAAAAGGATCTCAATCTTTAGCAAAGGAAGTGGTTGGAGTTATTAAAGGACTATGATATGAGTGTTCTTTACCACCCGCACTAGTCTAATATGGTGGGGGATGCACTTAGTAGGCTCTCTATGAATAGTGTGTCCCACGTGGAGGAGGGAAAGAAGGAGATGGTGAAGGATGTCCACTGGCTTGCAAGATTGGGAGTTACATTGGTCGACTCGACCGATGGCGATTTTGTTGTGCAGAATGGGTCAGAATTGTCCTTGGTGGTTGATGTCAAATATAAGCAAGATGAAGATCCGGTTTTGAGGAAGCTGAAGAAAGTAGTGCGAAGTTAAAAGGTGGAGGTTTTCTCCTAAGGGGGAGATGGTGTGCTACGATACCAGGGTCGACTATGTGTTCTGGAAGTCAATAATTTGAGGGTTCAGATATTGCATGAAGCTCATGGTACCAGATATTCTATCCACCCGGGATCCACAAAGATGTACCGGGACTTGCAGGAAATCTATTGGTGGGATGGTATGAAGAAGGATATTGCAGAATTCGTAGCTAAATGTCCTAACTATGAGCAAGTGAAGATCGAACATCAAAGATCAGGAGGCGTACTTCAGGATATTAGCATCCCCACTTGGAAGTGGAAGGACATTAATATGGACTTTTTTAAAGGCCTACCTCGTACTCGACGGCATTATGATTCCATTTGGGTGGTGGTAGACAAGTTAACTAAGGCCGCCCATTTTCTACCGATCAAGACCACAGATTTAGCAGATGACTATGCCAAACTGTATATTCAGGAGTTGGTTCGACTTCATGGAGTGCCCTTGTCTATTATATCAGACCGAGGTGCTCGGTTTACCTCCCAGTTCTAGTGGTCTTTTCAGAAGGGACTTGGGACTCAATTCAAGTTCAGGACGGCCTTTCACCTACAGACGGATGGCCAGGCGGAATGAACAATCCAGAATCATAAGGACATGTTGAGGGCATGTGTTATGGATTTAAAGGTAGTTGAGATGATCATTATCCCTTAATCGAGTTTGCTTATAATAACAGCTATCACTCTAGTATCCAAATGGCACCGTTCGAGGACCTGTATGGGCGGAGGTGTAGATCTCCCATCAGATGGTTTGAGGTTGGTGAGGCAGCTATGATAAGGCAAGATTCGGTTCACAAGGCGATGGTGAAGGTTCAGTTGATAAGGGAGCGGTTAAAAACCACTCAGAGTCATCAGAAATCATATGCCGATTTGTGGAGAAGAGACTTGGAGTTTGATGTGGACGATTGATTATTTCTAAAGGCGTCTCCCATGAAGGGAGTCATGCGGTTTGGGAAAAAGGGGAAACTCAGTCCCCGCTATTTTGGCCCCTACCGAGTCGTGAAGAGAGTTGGTGAGGTGGCATATGAGTTGGACTTGCCCTCAAAGTTATCTTCAGTTAATCCTGTGTTTCATGTGTCACTTTTGAAAAAGTGCTTGGGTGATCCAGCTTTAGTAGTCCCGGTGGACAGCGTTGGTTTAAAGGATAGCCTCAGCTATGAAGAAATTCCGATGGAAATCTTAGATCGTCAAGTACATAAGCTAAGGAAAAAAAAGTAGCTTTAGTTAAAGTATTATGGAGAAATCAGCATGTTGAAGGAGCTACGTAGGAAGCCGAAGCGGATATGATGGCTAAATACCCACACCTTTTCTCTACTGGCTCAGTTTCAATTTGAGGTATCAGTTTTGCCCTAAACCTCTAATCAGTTTTTATGTTCCATTCATGCGTACAAGTTCTTTTCGGAGATAGCCAATCTGTTAGATTTCAGCTTAAATGATCGTAATTGCATATGATGATTGCTTGTTTTTGAGTTTTCTGCATATTTCTAGCATTCGAGGACGAATGTTCCCAAGGGAGAGATATTGTTACACCCCGGGAACACAAGGATCATACCCGGGAATCAAAATTAAGAAAAACTGGAAATTCGCACTAGGTCACAGAATGATCCATGAGGTGGGTCATGAGGAGTGACCACGAGTCGTGAAGTGTCTCGTGGTCAAGCAAGACACGACTAAGTTTGGGGTAAGACCATGAGCATGACCACGAGTTATGGTCAGGACACACGACTCTTTAGGTCTCTCGTGGCCTAGGTGGACCAGTTGGTAGAGTGGGAAACGGCAGTGAAGACCACGGATGGTGACCATGAGTCATGGTTACACCTTACGACTCCTGAGGTCACCCGTGGCTTGGATTGCATGGTTGATCAAGGATTTGGGCAGTGGGGATCACGGGTAGTGACCGCGAGTCGTAGTCAACCACCACGATTCATGGGGTCCCCTGAGGAATTTGGGCAGTGAGCAAGACAAATTCAGGCCACGAGTCGTGCCTCCTGGCAATGACTCGTGAGGTTCCCCGTGGGGACTGGCAACCAGGAATTTTTCTACATTTTAATAAGGGTGTTTTCATATTCCTAAGTTCCTAAGGCCTAAAATACATTGTTTTAAGCTCTAAATAGGGTCTTCTAAGGGGGATTAGCTCATGTTAGGCCTCATTCATGCATGCAAAAGTATAGAGAGGAGGCTAGGAGCCGATTCAAGGTGTTCTTCCCCCAATTTCTCTAAATTCCACCTTGGGATTTCAAGGGAGGTTATGAATCAAGTGTTTCCGAGTATGTAAGAGCATCAATGGGTGGTTCCTTCCATACTCATGCTTCTACTCTATGATTTTTCTTATAAATTATCAAAAACTCATGGGGTTTGGTAATTGGTTTGTATGAAATTAAATGATTTTATTATGGGTCTTGTGATTTTGAAATCTAACCATAATCTACTGATTTTGATCATCTTTTGGGATTTAAATTGATTATAATATTGTTAATTTTTGAATTTCTAAACAATTAAGCTTGTTTATACATGTCCAATGATGAATCGATTTATGATCCATTGATCCATTGGCATTTTGATAAGCCCAGCATGAATTATTAATTTATTTATGAATTATCATGTTATCTACTACGAACTTATGAATTTCAATCAACATGCATGATCTACAAGTATGTATGAATTCTATCAATCATGAATTATGTTTTTGACCGACTGACGAGCCTCAAGTCATGGCTAGTTCACGTATGTTCAAGCATATTTATGATTATCACGATTTAACGAGCTCATGAACTCATGTATGCATTATTATGAGCACTATATATGTTGTGGGAGTAGTATCGAACACCGAGTAGGTTCGGGGCTCACGATTAAGCCTCGGATCTCATGAACTACGTGCCACCGTAGGTATGGACCCTTTCATGTTTGTCCCTGGCCCAAATGGCCCTTTTCATGTGTGATCACGCCCTTCATGGTTCCTACCCTTGGCAAGGTACAAACACCCTCCCGACTAGGGTTACAAGTCGAGCTTCATCTGTGGTCATATGGGTATGTCGGTTAAGAGAATCTCCCACTATTCCTCATGATTTATGCATGTTATGATTATGTGTGTTGGCTCAAGTCATGTTAAGTAAATTGCTTCTACTATGATTATGATTATGTTATGTTACGAATGCTTTGAAAACCTTGAGCCATATGATATGTTATTATGATTTATGATACGAGCATGTTGTCCTACTCTTATGATCTTTTATGAACTTCATATATGTTTTAAATGTCCGTTTTACTTACCTTGCACACTCAGTACATTCCACGTACTGAACGCATACTTTCTATGATGTATCATTTCATGATACAGGTCCCAGTTCTTAGGCTCGACCTCACCCATAGCTAGTTTCATCCTCACTCTCAGCGCACTTGGTGAGTCCTCATGTTCCAAGAGCTACATGTTCACATTTTATGCATTTCTTTCAGTTTCTGTATGTTGGATTAGTTGGGGAGTTGTCCCATTAATCTGTCTTTCATATATAAAGGCTTATCAAACTACACGTTCTATTCCGCCGTATTGTATAAGTCTTGCACTGGTTTCCCCTTATGTTATGTTATGATTACGTTCTTTATGTTAAGTCTTCCACTCATGTATTGAATTAGATGTATGCTCATGCCATGGGTCGACCTGGGATTTCTCGGGGCTCCTTGTCCCGTGTTTACAATCTGGATGTACGTTTGGGTCGTGATAATCGGCCTTACTCGAATGATAAGGGACACTTATGTCATAGTCCTTCAGCAACTCTAACCATCTCCTTTGTCTCAAATTCAAATACTTATGGGTAAATATATGTTATAGGCGCAATCCGCAAACACATCCACATGGACCCCATATAAGTAGTGTCTCCAAATCTTCAATGCGAACACCACCGCTGCCAATTCCAGGGCATGCATCGGGTAATTCTTCCCATGAGTCTTAAGTTGTCTAGAGTTATACGCAGTAACCTTACCATGATGCATCAACACACACCCATGACCAACCCTATTGGCATCACTATACACAAAAAATCATTCAAGCTTCCCTGCAACCTAGAGTTATCCACTAAGAACATTACTTCCCCTTAAACATGAGAGTCGTACAAGTTCGAGCTCCAACCAAGAGCACCGTTCACACCATGCTTTGGTCCACCTATACATCACCACCTCATTTGATCCTATCACTTATGGCTACCCCATGGCTCCTTGTAGTTAACAGTATTCAAGAATTTCCCTATCTTCTTCACTTGGCTAATAGTTGTGCTCCATGACCTTCTACGTATCTGGATCCTATGGCAGGAAAAGAGTTATCCTGAATGAACACATTGTACCCATCAATTCCGTCATGGGGAAACATACATTGGGTTTAGAGTAAGAAAATCGAGAGCACAAATTATTCAAGAAATCTGAGCTGGGTGTATACTTGATATAGCACGATCTTATGAGCCGCTAAGGCGAATCTTAAGGACTGAGTTCATAGAGCTGGGCATGCTGAGAGAAAAGAGCTTACATACATAACAAGGGTCATGACATGAAGTTGAGATTTATGGAATCATGAAAGAATACTAGGACCACAATTTGAAGTGGTTACTTCGCATTCTATGAATCCAAACATGAATACATGTAAGGAGTGCTTGGATCTTAGCCACGGGAATAACATGTTTACATACAGCATGAGTAGAGTATCCTATTGACTGAAATATAGGAAACCAGTTGAATAAGAATGTATCCATCTCCCATAGCTATTGATCCTTCACTTTCATCTTATCATCTCCCCCATAGCTTAAAGTCATTGTTCTAAGGCTCTTAGACCCTCTCTTCAGGCTAGGCTGACGTCACTAGCTCTTGACTTTTCATTCGGCCCTAAAGCTACCACTGAGACTTTATACTTATAACCATCTCTTACCCTTCATGCAAAAAGAATCTTATACAAAAAATTACTAAAAGGGACCTTATGCATTATACTGGGAAATTCCTGAGCGTAGTAACATGCAAGTTTCGACATGAAAAAAATACTCATAGCATACCTACGACTACATTTAAAGCTACCCACCACCTGCACTAGATAATCCACCTGCTGAGATGGGCGAGCTGTCGGAGTTGTTGATCTAGTGGCTGGAGCACTGGCTCTACCTTTTCCCTAACTAGCTGATAGGCAATCCCTGCATATGTGTTCAAGCTTACCACACCCGAAACAACTATCTCTCCGAACCAAAAATTCTCTCGGGTGTTCTCTACCGTATTTCTAGCTGGCTGGCCAACTGGACAGGGCTATTGGAGGGGTGGTCGGGGCACGGCCTCTCTGGCCACTCTGCTTAGCTGATGGGCAGTCTTTGAATTTATGACCGAGCTGGTCACACCAAAAGCAACCATCTGAACCCAGCAAGCACTTTCATGGGTGGTTCTTCCCACATCTTCTGCATACCGAGTGTGTAACCTTCCTTACCTTAACCTTGTTTCTCCGAGTCAAAACTAGAGATCTCTGCTAAAATTGAAGCTGATTTCCACCACCTGACCCTTGCTGGAAAAACTCAAAGTTCCTCATCCTAGACCTCTTGTTTCCCTTTCCTCTCCCCTTGAACTCCTTATTCACTTTCGAAACGGTAAAACCTAGGCAAAATCTTTTCGAGAAGCCCAGAACCCTATTAGTTGACGTCTCTCTGGTCGAGTCTACAGGTGTGATTTCCTTCTAGTTAAGTTGAGTGGTCATGGTGGGTACCAACACTCTGAAGGTAGTCCCGAGCTCTGCATCCATAACTTGACCGAATAGGGGCCCCGCTGGGGCTAACTGACCTCCGTTGATTCTTCGTGGAAACATACTTCTGCAAATGTGTATAGCAAGAGTTATGAGAGTAGGAGAGTTGAACTTCATAGCACTAGAGAGAATCATGAAAGAAGGGAAATTTGCTAAAATGTTTCATGGCCTCTTCGACATAAGTGTGGAGTGCTTCACACCCATTTAAAAGACTCTACTTAACATGGCTTTCAAACAACCTAGGACTCTCTAAACCTTTCCTATGATACCAAGTTTGTCATGACCCGAACATAGGCTTAGATCTAGACATGGAACCTAGAACCATAAATGGCTCTAGGTCAACCCATGGCATAAACATGATAACTAAAGATCAACATAAGAAAAACTAATAATTGAATTCTGAAATAGCGAAAGTCTGAATAGCAAAACATCTCTCCAATGGCAATATCATAACACTGAGTCTGAAGCTAAATATACATATCTAGGTCTAAAAAGCCTCTACTAACTAATGAGATACTAGGAAAAGCCCCCAGCTATCTCTAAGTCTGACACAAGTTAACATAATAATACTAAAAAGATAGATGTCCTTGGAGGATGAGGACTCACCCAAGGCAGGGTTTGAGCCAGAATGAGAGCAGAACAAACTCCACGTTTGAGTCTGATCTCTAGGACCTGTATCATGAAATGATACAACATCAAGTGTGCGGTCAGTACTTGAAATGTACTGAGTATGCAAGGTAAGTAAAACAGGCTGAGTAAGTATAAACTAAAATCATGCATCTCATAAATCATAACATTCTAAGATTCTGAGAGTAAGGTCTACATGTTGATATCTGAAAAACATGAATAGACATAACTACATCTCATAGTTGAATCAAATGACCCAAAGATGAAATTGGGATTAATAAGTAAAAACTGATAACCTGATCATTGGGCCAAACCTGCTGAAATCATAATATCGTAACTGATAAACATGCACAACTGAGATCATGAGGAACAATGGGAGACTCATTATATAACCGATACAATCATGATAGAGCTTACGTTCCCAACTATTACACTCAAGTGGGCAAAGCCATCCAAAACCTTTCCAGGGTTAAGGGTGCTACCATGTTATCGATATCAAGATGAAGGCCCATTTAGGGAAGGGGAAGCTCACAACGGAGGTCACAAGGCATTTGTGTAATCCTACATTGTTGCGTAGTTCTGAGACTCGGGGTTTTCATGAACCTCTACCCTACTCGGGGCCAGACACTGCTCCCTAAAACATGCAAGGCGCTCACCATCATTTTTCAACAAAGATGAAACCATACCATAAGATGAAAAGTGGGAGTAGAGACTCCAAAATCCATATGGTAAGCTGATTTATTGAATTAAACTAAATCATAAAAAATGCTAAATCTAAGTGGGATTACCAAAAATCTAAAGATCATACATACTTGATATAGACTTCACTAGTCAAAATCATAGATTTATATATGGTTAATTCATAAACATACATACATGTTAGATATTTCATCATACTTGAAATCATCAATCATAGACTAACATTTTCATGAACTTGCATAATTAGGCATAATCTTCTAAAATTTGAAAACATGAACTTGTAATCAGTTAGTACATAAAATCTACCCATGAATGTTAAACATGCTTCGAAACATGAAGAGAATTGACCCATAAACAAATCATAGAGAATTTCATAAATTTGGGTTAAAACCCCATAGGATCATACACTTGAATTAACACTTGTATTCGTGAACTTGAGGAGAAATTTGGGAATGAGAGTGAAAGGAAACTCTCATTCATGGCCCTAAATACCTGGAAGAACTGAATCTATAGTCTCCCTAGAAGGCCCAAAGGATTTGGAGAAGAAATTGAAGGGTTCTAGGCTTGATCTTCAATGGAGAGGTCTAAGTCTTGCATGCATGGGAAGGGAATAGTTTAGAATTGGTTTAACCCTTTGAAAACCTCCTAACAAAGCTTAAAATAATGTAATTTAGGGCTTTAGAGCTTAGGAATTATGAAAACATCCTTACTAATTTCACAGGAAAACTGATACTGCCAGTCCTAACGAGGGACCTAACGAGTCGATGGGACCAACTAACGACTTGTGGTCCTTACTCGTTACCTTTACCTGAAAGATCTTCTATCACTAAACTTTTTCAACTAACGTCTGACATGATGAATCGTTAACAAGGACGACGACTCGTTACCCCTATCATTGTCACAACTGGAAATACCATTCTTCAATCTCAGCCATCCCGATAACGACCAACTTGATGAGTTGTGAGGTGTCACCATGACTCATTTTGTGTATCGTTAGGTATCATGTTCTACAATTTCCTTGGCACATAAAGGGCATCCTAATGAATCATTGTGTCAAACGAGTAGTCATTACACCATCCAACATGATCTCCTGACTCTTTACCAGCCTGGCACCCCTTAACGAGTCACTCAGTGATTTGTCGGGTGACCTGACGAGTAGTTTTGTGGCCTCCGTAGATTTTTCTTAATTTTTTTGATTAAACCCTCAGGTCTGATCTTAGGGGATTTCAAGGTATTACACTGTTCTAAGCCTTTTTAGGGAAAAGAACAATAAAGGCGTGATATCACTCATAACCATGAGCTAAGTAGCATAAGGGAGACATTCTACTTAGGATAGGGGCAAGGGAGATACTCTCTACTTGTAAGGACCCCTTATCCTGCGGTGGCACATAGTTTTGAGACCTGAATGTGCTGAACCCCAACCTTCTCGGTGCTAGACACTACTCTCAAAATGTGCACAATTCTCAGTCATAACCATGAAACATACTTGTTTTACATGGGCTAGTTAGAATGCACGAGAATCATAATCATACTTGTCATAAGTGAACTAGGCATGAAAATGATGCTCGGTCAAGATACATAAGCTTGAGATTCATGAAATTCATGCATACTTGAATGAATCATCATAACATGAAATCATAGGTTCATAAGCTTGAAATTCATAAGATCATATATAATTGAGTAAAATCATCATAAACTTGAAAACATAGTCCATGGGAGATCTTAGTGTAAAACATGTCATCATAATCATAAATCATGAATTGAATAAAAATAGACTTGAATTCATAAAAGATCATAAGAGATTTCATGAGAATTTGGTCTAACCCTAGAATTTCAATAAAACATGCTTGGAGACTTGAACTCGTGAGATAAATATGAAATTTGGCATGAGGGTGGAAGGATTCCCCATTCATGACCCTACATACCTGGGCTTGGTGAAATTCTTGCTAGGGTTTGATTCCCAAGAGATTTGTAGAAGAAGGAGGACCTTGATGCTTGAGGGCTTGAGAAGATTGATCTTCAACCTAGAGGTTTTAGGAGTAGAATGAGTGTTAAGAATGAATAAAACCCAAGAATATACCCTCTTAGGATCTTCAAATGACTTAGTTTAGGAGCTAAGTACATAGAAGTACAAAAAACCCTTAATGACTCAGCTTCAAAAATCATCTCAACAGACTTAATAGGTCACATAACGACCCATTAGTGGACTTGACGGGTCGTCAAGTGCTAGTCGTTAGATGACTTGATGACTCACCTGACGATTCATTATATGATTTGATGCAATTTTAGCTGTTGTCTCTATTTTATTCCTTGGGTATGATCTTAGGGATATTCGGGGTATTACATCCACCCAGGTTCCACCTAGATGTACTGTGATCTATGGCAAGTCTATTAGTGGAATGGCATGAAGAGGGATATTATAGAATTTATGGCTAAGTGTCCGAATTGCCAATAGGTTAAGGTTAAACACAAGAGACTAGGAGGTATGATTCAAGATATCAGTATTCCTACTTTGAAGTAGGAGGAGATAAACATTGACTTCGTTACAGGTTTGCCTCATACACACCAACAGCATGATTCTATATGGGTGACAGTGGACCGAATGACTAAGTCAACATATTTTCTATCAAGTAAGGCTACAGATTCAGCCGAAGATTATGTTAGGTGTTACATTCTAGAGTTAGTCAGGATGCATGGAGTCCTATTGTTCATTATCTCATATAGAGGTAGTCAGTTTACCTTGTAGTTCTAGAAGTCATTTCAAAAGGGCCATGGTACTTAGGTTAAGCTTAGCACAACATTTTATCCGCAAACAGATGGTCAGGCTAAGTGGACCATTTAGACTTTAGAGGACATTGCTTGATAGATTTAAAGGGTAATTGGGATGATTATTTTCCTCTCATTGAGTTTACCTATAACAACAGTTACCTCTCCAACATTTAGATGGCTCTATTCAGGGTGCTTTATGGGAAGAGATGTAGATCACCTATTGGATGGTTTGAGGTAGGAGAGGCGATGTTGATAGGTTTAGACTCATTTCATGAGTATATGAAGAAGGTTTAACTTATTAGAGAAAGGCTGAAAATAGCTCAGTGTCGTTAAAAATCCTATGCGGATGTAAGAAAGAGAGAGCTTGAGTTCGCAGTAGATGATTGGGTGTTTCTGAAGGTGTCACCCATGAAGGGAGTGATGAGATCTAGCAAGAAGGGGAAGCTCAGTCCCTGATATGTTGGTCCTTATAGGATTTTTAGGCATGTTGGTAATGTGGCTTACGAGTTGGAGTTGCCCACAGAGTTAGCCTTAATGCATCCAATTTTGCATGTGTCCTTGTTGAAGAAGTACATTAGTCATCCGGATCTAGTTGTACCTATAGAGAGCATTGGTGTGAAGGAGAGTCTCACTTTTGAGTAGATTCTGATTGAGATTGTTTACGATCAGCTTCGTAAGTTGAGGAACAAGGAAGTCGCTGTAGTGAAAGTCCTTTGGAGGAATCAGTTTGTAGAAGGAGCTACTTGAAAAGCCGAAGCAGATATGATGGCCAAGTACCCTCATGTTTTCCCTTCGAGCTCAGCTTTCGCATGAGGTACTAGTTTCTTTCTTAGTACTCTACTCATCTTCATGTCAGTTTCATGTCATTCAGTTTCTCTCATGTCTTAGTATGCATGCATGTTTCATAAATTCAATTAAGTATATGTACCTTAGTTTGGAGTCAGTCACTCCATCAATATTAATTCTATAGCATTCAGTGTTGGGATTGGAGCTCTTTCCATGTACAACTCCATTAGTCTCCATTCATGGATGAATTTTTCCAAGAGGGAGATAATGTTATGCCCCAAAAGTTCCTAAAGCTAAATCCTAGACATTATAAAGAAACCAACAAAAAAGTGAAAATTTTCCCTCAGAACAAGTGACAACACGAAACATTAGATGGTACCATGAGTCTAGTCAGACTCGTGGTGTGCAACAGTAAACTCTCAGGTTCTAGATGCCACAATTCATATGACAAGTCATCGTGACGTATAACGGATTGTAGCATCAAGTCATGGAATAAACTTTAGAGAGTATGTAACATGATTTTAGTGACCATGGAAGGATGTAATGACTCGTTATGACAAGTGACGACCCGTGGTGATGATTTATGAGATAATGTTTAAAGAATGTGCAAGACTGGTCCACTGACCACGAGTCACAGGATGACTCGTGGTATCCTATGATGGGTCTTTATGACCATCTGTGATTAGAAGTCCATAAATTGGCCAAAGGGTTCCAGCAAGTGACGACTGGTCACCACGAGCCATGGTGACAGCCAACGACTCGTGGTGTGGCCCATGACAACTGGTTGGCAGTTTTAAGTGTGAATTTTTAGGGGTATTTTTATAACTTCCTATGCTTTTAACTCCTATACTAGGTGGTTTTCGGTTTCCTAAGGGGGATATTTAAGGGTTTTACTTATCCTACACTCCTATTCTTCACTCCCAACACCGAAGAATGAAAATCAAGTTCTTAAGGATTCTCAAGGAAGCTAGGGTTCCTCTTCTCCAATTCTCTTGGGTCTCAAGTTATTGTTAGGAATTCTTCAAGCCCAAGTATGTGGGATTATGAGTGGGGGATTTCTTTCACTCTCATGCCAAAATATCAAGTCTAATTTCATGATTTAAATTCCTTCAAGTCTCCAATTACAATTTTTATGAATTTCTAGGGTTAGACCCTTTTTATGCAAAACTCCATGATCTTTCAGGAAATCGATTCTCTCATGATTCTACTTATGATTTATGATTATGATTACATGATTTCTATGAAAACTATCATGATTCTATATTTTCAAGTTAGCATGATTTGTTTAAGTATGTATGAACCTTATGAATATCAAGCTTATGTATCATGGTTGTATCTTCAGCATTGTTTTCATGGCAAGTTCACGTATGTCAAGGAATTTATGAATTCATCATGTTTTTAACTGGCCCATGCAAGATCAACCATGTTTCAAGTAAGATTATGAGAACTATGTATGTTTTGGGAGTAGTATTTAACACCGAGTAGGCTGGGGTTTACAACCCAGGTCTTAGAACTACATGACACCGTAGGATAAAAGGTCCTCGCTAGTAGAGCGTATCTTCTTGCCTCTAGAGAAAGGGTCATATCCAGTTGAGAGTGTCTCCTTTATTCTATTGGGCTCATGAGAGACATCACGCCTTCATGGTTCTTACCCTTGCTAAGTTGTGGACACCCTCCCAACCAGGGTACAGGTTGGGCTCCATGAGGCTCACTTGGAGTATGTCGGTTATAAGAATTTCCTATTATTCCACATATGTTCCATGTTTCTTCAGGTTCATGCTTTATGATACCATGACTTATCAAATTTTTGGCCCATTGATCAGTTTATGAGTTTTACTTAAGATTTCAAACATGTTAAGCTTCATGATTTTATTTTCAAAACCTTGCGTTGTTATTCTGCACTTTACAATTTATATCGTAATCATGACTTTTTAGCATGTTATCCTTACTTCTATGTTTTACTTATCCTTTACACTCATTATATTCAAAGTACTGATCACATACTTTTTGTGCTTTATAATCTCATGATATAGGTTCGGGTGTTCGATCTCAGACCCGACGCTAGATTTGCTCTTGTTCCAGATTCATCTCTATTTTTGTCTATCCTCATCATGTGAGGATGGCAGATTTGGCTTATGCCTTATTTTTGTCATTTCAGTTACACAGTTAGTAGAGCTAGTTGGGGACCTGTCCCTTTAGTTCATCTTATGTTAGAGGCTTTTTAGATGATGATGAATAGATATTCAATTGTTTGACTTATTGTTCCAGTTGACACATTTATGAAATCTTAGACTTCCGTTTATGCTATATCTTACGTTTGTTCCACTTAGTGTATGATTATGATTATACTATGAATATACCGTGGGTTATATTGGAGCAATTCTTGGTTCTAGGTCTCATGTTATGTTCAAGGTCTATGCTTGAGCCGTGACACCACTCATATTAGTGAGTTTGTTATAGCTAGGAGAATTTATAAGGTTGCACAATCACTATTGTAGAGACACCATGGCTGATTTAATAGAGTTAGAAATTGTTGAATTTGATATTATTATGGGTATGGATTAGTTGTTCTCATGTTACAATACAATCGATTTATAGACTAGAATTGTGATATTTCAGTTTCTTAATGAACCAGTCGTAGAATGGAAGGGAGGAATAGTGGTGCCAAAAGGTAAATTTATTTCATACCTAGGCTAGAAAGATAGTCTCCAAGGAGTGTATTTTTCACTTAGTATAAGTTAGGGATGTTAGTGCCGAGGTACTAACTCTCCAGTCTGTGTGAATGGCTAACGAATATCCTGAAGTATTTCTAGATGAACTTCATGGATTTACTCCCCACAGGAAGATCGACTTTGGGATTGATGTCCTTCTCGGCACCTAGTCGATATGTATTTTTCCTTACAAAAAGTCTCTAGCTAAATTGAAAAAATGGAAGGAGCAGTTAAAAGATCTTCTTGATAAGGGATTCATTATGCTAAGTGTCTCTCGTTGGGGTGATCCAGTCCTATTTTCCTACAAGAAGGATGGTTCCTTGAGAATATGCATTGACTATCTTAAAATAAATAATGTCAATATAAAGAACAAGTACCTGCTCCCCAAAATCGATGACATATTTGACCAGCTTCAATGTTCCAAGTATTTCTCTAAGATTATCCTCAAGCTAGGTCACATCAGTTAAAGGTCCAGGAAGAAGCCACTTTGATGATAGCCTTTCAGAACTCACTATGTTCACTTTGAATTCCTTGTGATGTCCTTTGGGTTAACGAATGCGCCCAATGTTATATATCTGATGAATAGGGCCTTAAAATCTTATCTCAACATATGCATGATTGTCTTCATCGATGATATTCAAGTATATTTCCATAGTGAGAGAGAACATATAGATCACCTTTGTTTTATGTTGCAGACACTTAAGGATCATGAACTCTATGTGGTGTTTTCTAAGTGCAAATTTTGGATGAACTTTGTGGCCTTTTTAGGTCACCTCATTTCCACTGGTGGTATCAAGGTAGACTTTCAAAATGTGGAATAAATAAAGAATTGGCCTAGATCGACAACCCCGATAGATATTTGGAGATTCTTGAGTTTGGCTAGGTATTATAAATAGTTTATGGAGGGTTACTTCTCTATTGCTGATATATTGAATAAGTTGATTCTGAATAAGGCGAAGTTCCAGTGGTCAAAAGTGAGAAAAGTTTACAAGAAATGAAGGGTTGATTATGTATTGCGATACTTCAAGAAATGGTCTTGGTTTTTCTCGAATACAGAATGGAAAAGATGTAGCTTATGCCTCCAAACAACTTCAAAATCATGAGAAGAACTACCCTACTCATGAACTAGAGTTGGTAGTAGTAGTGTTTGCTTTAATGATCTGCGTCACTACCTTTATAGTGTTCATGTTGATATCATCACTGATAACAAAAGTCTACAGTATGTATTTAAGTAGAAAGAGTTGAATCTTAGGTAGAGAATGTGGCTTGACTTGCACAAATATTATGATATGCATATTCTCTATTATTCTAGAAAGGAGAATGTAGTCATTGATACTCTTAGCATACTGTCCATCGGAAGTCTACGAAAGACATTCATAGATGCTAAGCTTAGGAGTTAGGCTCTTGGACTCCGATAATGGTGGAATGGTTATACAAAATACGGTTGAATCATCCCTAGAAACAGAAGACAAAGGAAAATAAACCAATGATCCCATCTTGTTCTAGTTAAAGGAAGGAGTCCACACACATAAACTATAGCTTTTGAAAAGGGGGAAATGGTACCCTGAGGTACCAAGGAAGATTATATGTTCTAGGTATGGATGAACTCCTGGAAAGGATTATGGAAGAGAGCATAGCTCTAGGTATTCCTGTTATACCCCGTAAATTTTAAATGAATAAATAGCCTAATGGCATGATGGTTAAGGGATTTAGAAGGCAAACAAAAAAATTAATTAAAATTTGATAAATAAAAGGTCGGCTTCTTCATCAAAATCAGTACATTTCCAGCAAAAAACAGGGGAAACAAGTAGTAAGAGTAACCCACGACAATATATATAAATTTCCTTCCAATTACGCGACGAAACGCGGTCTGAACTCCGTTTCGGCTTAGATACAGAGGTATAGAGCTGCAGAGAGCAATCCTACGGAGTTAGTTTCGTGAAATTTGGCCGGAGAAACATCGTGCTACCGAGGTAAAGTAAATAGAATTGCTTTAAATTAGTACCAATGTGTTCCTAGCGTTGCAGTGAGCATTTATCCCTTCTGGACTATCGAGAAATAACGAGTTTTCGACCATTTTCTGAAAGGTTGAAGTTGGAATAAATATATATATCAAAAGTGATAATTTCTCCCGAATATTAATGTATTTAGTTCTAATTGACGTGTATATGAATGTAGTTGGGATAAACAGCAGAAGTACCGACGGAAATCACATCGGTCAGTCGGGTACTCAGAAACCAGGTATGTAAAGTTATTCTTTCGGCAAGTCAGGAAGTACAGTCTAGAAAATAAATAGAATAAAGGCTATTAAAAGATACCCAGAGTACAGAAACGGTTTTAGTATAATTTCAAGTAAGCATGCTAGTATATTAATTACGTATCATGCAATAATCAGAATAATAGATATTCAGGCAATACGTATTACATCTGTTGCAATTGTATCCAGTAGTAGATGGTACATTTTATATCGTTGAGCTATATCCAGATATAATCAGATAGACAGATAAAGGCCAGGTAGCAGTTAGTCCAGCGATCAGAAACAGTGTAAAACAGAATATAGCATCAGTTATTTAATACAGACTGGCCTTGAGATAAAAGAAGAGAATATGGTTAGTATTTTTCATTGAGCATGCTTGTTGTGTATGTGTTTTGTATGTTGGGACTTGTTGTGGCATGTGGGCACCCTTTTAGCATCCCCACCGCCCCTGGGTTATAGCTGTGTCGATACCAGATTCAGATACGCCACCAGCTGGGCGATGCCGTCCGACTAAAGGACGATGATGGCCGACCACCATGATAATATTGTCTAGACCACCCTTCTTGTAGGGGTAGTTCAGTTTACTCTGCGCAGAGCCAGCACACCCTATTTACAGGGGCAGACCACTCTGTGTGCGCTTGTGGCCGGGGGCAGTTTTATATACAGATTTTTATAAAATTACCCTGTTGCGTGCTTGCACCCAGGGGCAGTTTCAGTCACAGATACAGCAGCAGATTACCCCGTGCGCACTTGCGCCCAGAGGCAGAAGTCTTCGGACTCAGACACAGTTTATTGTCAGAGGCCAAGGCCTGAGCTACGTACCCAAGGGGGTCCCGGTGGGAGGAGCTCACAGTATCAGATGAGTGGAGTGACTTATTTTTGGTTGGTTTAGACCCGGGTAGGGGTATATAGATTGCTTGCTCGGTTGGCACCTTCCGGCTTATGGGGGTCGGTCAGGTATTGTGTGTACTATTATGTATATTGATATGTGTTATTAGATACTGGTAGACAGTAGGACGACACGTCATCAGGTACGCTCAGTTAGTTACAGAGTGAACAAACTCTCCCTAGTTATCCTCAGCTAGATAGACTCAGCTGCTTCTTGCTTAAATGTCATGTTATTGTTTCTATTCATTTCAGTTTCATATTTCAGTTGCTTTACATGCTCAGTACCTGTGGTACTGACGCCCAGCGGGGCGCTGCATTGCTTGCCTGCAGGTACTCACGGACGAGGAGCCGATCCCTCGTAATTCCAGCCAGCTAGTGAGTCATCAGCTCCTGTCATCCAGAGTCTGATTCCCAGAGGTGTAGCTCCTTTTCTTTTGTTGTGCAGTATGGGTAGGTCGGGGCCCTGTCCCGATAATTTCTATTAATTTCTGACAGTATTTGTAGAGGCTTGTAGTCTGTATATATTCCTTGTGGTTAGTTGAGCCGGTCGTGTGAGGCCGTGCAGTCTGCTGTAGCTGTTTAGTATTTCAGTTTATGTTGGCCGTGTGGGGCCTTAATTTGACAGTAGTGGTGACTTTGCCGGTCACGTAGTCTTACAGTAGGTTTGTGTTGAGTTACAGATAACTAGACAGCATGGTGGCCTTGTCGGCCCGCATAGGCTCCCTTATATCGACATGTTTCTGGTTAGCTGTTATTACAGGTACAGATGTCTACAGGCCAGTGGGCCGGAGGCTGTGTTTACAGCCGTTATATAGCCGGTTGGTTTCTTGAAATAGAGCCAAAGACAGCCAAAGTACCAGATGTGCCAGGATGGACCATTTAGCAGTCTAAAGTCTAGTAGGCACCAGGTGCCCATCATACCCCCCAAAGTGGGGTGTGACAAAGGGAATTTGATATTTGCTTTTGCTTCCCCTTTAGGTACAGGTACTAACAACCAGGCGGAAATCCAATCAGCGGTTTATGGGCTTCGTTGGTGCATTTTACAGGGTTATACTAAAGTCATATTGGAGGTAGATTCATACCTGCTCTTACAATGGCTCACCAACTCCATCGAACCTCAGTGGAATATCAAAAAATACATAGAGGAACTGCAGAACCTCACATCCGGGTTGGAGTACTTTCAAAGTAAGCATACATATAGAGAAGGAAACTTCACGGCAGATGCTCTTTCGAAGTATAGTCACGACCTGGACACTCCCCACCATTTTCACAGCGTGCAGGACATGCCGAGAGAAGCGAGAGGCCACTACAAATTAGACAAAATTGGCATGGCAAACTTCAGAAGAAGAAAGTTGAAGAGAATCAAGAAACCACCATGAGTTCTTAGCTTTTTTATGACTTTCTTTTCTTACTATGTAAGGGGAGAGTCTCCCTCATTTATTGCTTTCCTAGAACTTATGTATTGGAGAGGAGTCCTCTCCGTTAGGTGCATAGTTTCCAGGATTTCATTTCGGTAACGGGGATGGGTTGGCTGTTCTTAGTAGGATGGCCGACCTATGAACCACCATTAAATAGGAGGTAAGGTTTATGTACCCCTCCATGTATTTATTTTTGTTGTTTTGTTGTTTTTATTTATGATAAGGCCTGGGGGTGTTGCTCAACCCCTGCCCGCGACAAGGGCGTTTACTTAAAAAAAAAAAAAAAAAAAAAACTTGGTATCAGAGCAGTTCGTGTCCCAGGGAGTCTGCAAGCCGTGCTAAGTAGAGTCTTGTCTATGGATGTGTTGTGCACCACATACTATAGGCAGGAGGCTGCGAGGCATAGTAGGATAGTTACCCTTCTTTTATATTCAGTCGTGCCTAGCACAGTACAGTATAGGGTTAGTTCTTTTGAAACTTACCACCCTCTTTGCTTACAAATATTATGGCAGACCAGTGGCACCCAGCTACAGGTAGGAGATTGGATACAGAAGCGGGCGAAGGCACCAGTAGGATGCCTTAGTTACAGCCAGATTCCGCCCGGTCTGAGAGCAATACGGAGGCGTCATCTCGGCCCTCCCAGCAGTCTCCGCCTCGCCAGACACCATTTGAGGCAGCACCGCCTCCCACAGCTCCTGCACCCACTTCATCTGATCAGGAGCTACATAGTGCGGTGGTTATGTTGACTCAGATGCTAGCTGCTCAGCGTCAACCAGCACCACCTACAACAGCAGAATCCCTAGGTGGGCCAGGTAGTTCCAGGGTTAGAGAATTCTTGGCGTTGGGACCCCCTCAGTTTACTGGATCGGATTCAGCGGAGGACCCTCAGGACTTTTTGGACCAGATGCAGAGGATCTTTAGAGTCATGCACGTAACCCCAGCAGAATCAGTTGAGTTAGCAGTGTTCCGGTTAAGGGATATTGCTGTTTTGTGGTACGAAAGTTGGGAGAGGTCTCGGGGAAGAGATGCGGCCCCTCCTACTTGGTCCAGCTTCTTAAAGGCCTTCCTGGACCACTACTTACCCCGGGAGGTCAGACAGGCCCGGATGGACCAGTTCTTACATTTAGAGCAGGGGGCTAGGAGCGTCCGTGAATATTCCTTACAATTCGACTCCTTAGCCCGCTATGCTCCAGCATTTGTGGACACCATGTCGTCCAGAGTCCACAGCTTTATTATGGGCCTGATTCTAGAGTACATAGAGACGTACATGACGGCTACTTTGAGAGAGGATATGGACATAGCCAGGGTACAGGCCTTCGCACAGACAATTGAGGGCCTGAGGCAGCGGCAGCAGGGTGACAGACAGGCGACTTCAGAGCAGCGCCGTAGAAGCAGACCCGCTGAGATTCAGAGGGAAATTCCTAGGGGGCCGAGACCACGGTTTTCAAATAGGCCACCCAGATATTTACCGCCGGTACAGCAGCAGAGGGGCAGATTTATTCGCTGGAGTCAGTCAGAGTCCGGTAGCAGTTCACGGACAGTAGCCTCACCTCAGCAGCGGAGGGTAGAACAGAGTAGATTTGCATCTACCCCTTGTCCTATATGCCACCGACTACATTCTGGAGCCTGCAGGCAAGGCTTCCCAGGGTGTTATTACTGCAGACAGGAAGGTCATTTAATAAGAGATTGTCCATCCAGGGGACAGGGTAGTCAGGATGATCTGGATAGAGCGTCAGCAGGGCCACGAGTTCCAGCAGCCTCAGCAGGGCGCAGACCCTCAGGTTTAGCAAATAGGGGCCGAGGTAGATCAGGAGCCTCTAGCTCAAGTGCAGGCCCCAGTCGTACCTATGCATTACCAGGGAGGCAGGATTCAGAGGCATCTCCCGACGTGGTCACAGGTATATTGATTATCTGCTCATACCCTGTTTATGTATTGATTGATCCAGGGTCTACCTTTTCATATATTACACCATTTGTGGCCCGAAAGTTGCGCATCGAACCAGAATTTCTTCAGCAACCCTTTTCAGTGCTTACACCGGTCGGTGACTCGATTACAGCTAAAAGAGTTTACCGAGGGTGTACGGTAGAGGTTGCTGATCGCCAGACCAGAGTAGACTTAATAGAACTTGAGATGGTCAACTTCGATGCCATTATGGGTATGAACTGGTTAGTGCCATGCTATGCCAACTTAGAATGCTGGACCAAGACGGTCCGATTTCACTTTCCAGGGGAATCAGTGCGAGAGTGGAAAGGGAGTACACCTACGCCGAAAGGTAGGTTTATTTCCTACCTTCAGGCAAGAAAATTAATAGAAAAAGGATGTATTTACCACCTGGTTAGAGTCCAGGACGTTCGGGTGGAACCTCCGACTCTTCAGTGTGTTCCAGTAGTCAATGAATTCCCTGACGTATTTCCAGATGAGTTGCCTGGTATCCCTCCCGAAAGGGAGATAGATTTTGCAATTGACTCGCTGCCAGGGACTCAACCTATATCCATTCCCCCGTATCGCATGGCACCAGCTGAGCTTAGAGAGTTGAAAGAGCAGTTAAAAGATTTGCTCGACAAAGGCTTTATCAGGCCTAGTACTTCCCCGTGGGGTGCACCAGTTTTGTTTGTAAGAAAGAAAGATGGCTCACTCCGCATGTGTGTAGACTATCGGCAGCTGAATAAGGTAACAGTTAAAAACAAATACCCGCTCCCTAGAATAGATGATTTGTTTGACTAGTTGCAGGGGGCCAGATGTTTCTCTAAGATAGATCTGAGGTCCGGATACCACCAGGTCCGGGTTCGTGAGAGGGACATTCCAAAGACTGCTTTCAGGACCAGGTATGGTCACTTTGAATTTCTAGTTATGTCTTTTGGGATGACGAATGCTCCCGCGGTGTTTATGGACCTGATGAACAGCATATTCAGACCGTATTTGGATCTGTTCGTGATAGTATTTATCGATGATATTCTGGTATATTCTCGTTCAGAGACAGATCACCAAAACCATTTACGAACAGTACTCCAGATCCTTAGAGACCGTCAGCTATACGCCAAGTTTTCTAAGTGTGAGTTCTGGCTGAACTCAGTTGCCTTTTTGGGGCATATCGTGTCGAATGCTGGTATACAGGTAGACACACAGAAAATAGAGGCGGTCAAGACATAGCCCAGACCTACCACTCCGACCGAGGTCCGCAGTTTCCTGGGTTTAGCAGGATATTATCGGAGATTTGTTGAAGGATTCTCCACTATAGCAGCACCTATGACAAAGCTAACATAGAAAGCAGCGAAATTTCAGTGGACGGAGGCATGTGAGCAGAGTTTCCAAGAATTGAAAGACAGATTGACCTCCGCCCCAGTACTAGCATTGCCAGAGGGAACAGATGGGTATGCGGTGTATTGCGATGTTTCAGGTTTGGGACTGGGTTGTGTGTTAATGCAACATGGTAAGGTGATTGCCTATGCTTCCAGACAGCTGAGGAAACATGAAAAGAACTATCCGACCCATGACCTGGAACTGGCCGCAGTGATCCACGCTCTGAAGATTTGGAGGCATTATCTGTATGGAGTCCATGTAGACATTTTTACAGATCATAAAAATCTGCAATACATTTTTACACAGAGGGAGCTAAATCTGCGGCAGCGTCACTGGTTAGAATTGTTGAAAGATTATGATGTAAATATTCTCTATCACCTGGGAAAAGCTAATGTAGTAGCAGACGCCCTGAGCCGTAAGTCAATGGGGAGTTTGGCGTACTTGCGGCCCGAGAAGCGGGAATTAGCCAAGGAAATTCATCAACTAGCTGGTTTAGCCGTTCGAGTAGTGGAGACAGAAAATAACAGAGCGGTAATTCAAAATTCTGCCGAGTCATCACTAGTTACAGAGGTAAAAGAACGGCAGTACGAGGACCCTGACTTAGTCCAGCTCAGAGATAGAATTCAGAAAGGTAAGGAGTCAGATTTCCAAGTGACTGAAAATGAAGTACTACGTTGTAAGGGTCGTCTATGTGTCCCAAATGTTTCAGGGCTTCGCCAGCAGATCATGCATGAGGTACATTATGCTCGTTATTCCCTCCATCCAGGAGCAACAAAAGTGTACCACGATATCAGAGACATCTACTGGTGGCCAGGTATGAAATCTGAAATAGCTGCATTTGTATCTAGATGTCCTAACTGCCAGCAGGTGAAAGCGGAGCACCAGAAACCGAGCGGTCTGACGCAGGATATAGTTGTGCCTATGTGGAAATGGGAAGCGATAAATATGGATTTTGTAACAGGATTACCCTGTACCAGATGCAGAAATGATTCCATTTGGGTAATAGTTGACAGGCTGACAAAATCAGCTCATTTCTTGCCAGTGAAAGTTACCTTCTCAGCCGAGGATTATGCTGAGTTATATATCAGAGAAATAGTTAGACTACATGGAGTGCCGATATCTATTATTTCAGACAGGGGAGCACAGTTCACAGCTAGATTTTGGCAGTCGTTCCAGAGGGGTTTAGGAACGCAGATTAATTTAAGCACAGTATTCCACCCTCAGACAGATGGACAGGCTGAGCGGACTATCCAAACGCTCGAAGACATGCTACGAGCGTGTGTACTAGATTTTGGGGGTAGCTGGGATGAACATCTGTCGTTGATTGAATTTGCCTATAATAACAGTTATCACTCGGCTATTCAGATGGCACCTTTTGAGGCTTTATACGGACGGAAGTGCAGATCGCCGGTTGGCTGGTTCAAAGTAGGGGAATCAGCGATAATTGGGCCAGACATTGTGCAGCAGTCAGAAGAGAAAGTAAAGCTTATCAGAGAGCGCCTATTGCCTGCACAGAGTCGCCAAAAATCATATGCAGATATACGGCACAGAAACCTGGAGTTCAATGTGAATGACTGGGTATATCTGAAAGTGTCTCCAATGAAAGGGGTGATGAGATTTGGCAAGAAATGCAAGCTTAGCCCGAGATTCATTGGGCCATATCAGATTCGGCGGAGAATAGGCCGAGTTGCATACGAATTGAACTTGCCTCCGGAGTTAGCATCTGTTCACCCAGTATTCCATGTATCTGTGTTGAGGAAATTTGTAGGAGACCCTTCCACAGTTGTTCCAGTTTAGGATGTCCAGGTCACAGAAGAGTTAGCATATGAAGAGGTTCCAGTAGCTATCTTAGACAGACAGATCCGTAGATTGAGAACTAAAGATATTGCGTCTGTCAAAGTATTGTGGCGTAACAGGAACCGAGAAGAAATGACCTGGGAAGCCGAGGAGGACATGAAAGCCAGATATCCCCACTTATTCCAAGCATAGGCAAATGGGAGGTATGTTAGAACTGTTTTTTTCCTTATTAATGCTTATACTTCATATATGAAAGCAGGCGATTGATTATAGACAGTTTTATACATGAATGTTATTATATCGTGTAGAGTACCTGTATTGGGCTTTTCTGCTTTTCAGGAATTTTGAGATAGTCCATAATACAGGGGAAACTCTGCCAAAATTTTTCTAGAAACAAGTTGAGTAAGTTGAGAAAGTCCTCTAGACAAAATGTCATTCGAGGACGAATGTTCTTAAGGGGGGGAGGATGTTATACCCCGTAAATTTTAAATGGATAAATAGCCTAATGGCATGATGGTTAAGGGATTTAGAAGGCAAAAAAAAATAAAAAATTAATTAAAATTTGATAAATAAAAGGTCGGCTTCTTCATCAAAATCAGTACATTTCCAGCAAAAAACAGGGGAAACAAGTAGTAAGAGTAACCCACGACAATATATATAAATTTCCTTCCAATTACGCGACGAAACGCGGTCTAAACTCCGTTTCGGCTTAGATACAGAGGTATAAAGCTGCAGAGAGCAATCCTACGGAGTTAGTTTCGTGAAATTTGGCCGGAGAAACGTCGTGCTACCGAGGTAAAGTAAATAGAATTGCTTTAAATTAGTAGCAATGTGTTCCTAGCGTTGCAGTGAGCATTTATCCCTTCTGGACTATCGAGAAATAACGAGTTTTCGACCATTTTCCGAAAGGTTGAAGTTGGGATAAATATATATATCAAAAGTGATAATTTCTCCCAAATATTAATGTATTTAGTTCTAATTGACGTGTATATGAATGTAGTTGGGATAAACAGCAGAAGTACCGACGGAAATCACATAGGTCAGTCGGGTACTCAGAAACCAGGTATGTAAAGTTATTCTTTCGGCAAGTCAGGAAGTACAGTCTAGAAAATAAATAGAATAAAGGCTATTAAAAGATACCCAGAGTACAGAAACGGTTTTAGTATAATTTCAAGTAAGCATGCTAGTATATTAATTACGTATCATGCAATAATCAGAATAATAGATATTCAGGCAATACGTATTACATCTGTTGCAATTGTATCCAGTAGTAGATGGTACATTTTATATTGTTGAGCTATATCCAGATATAATCAGATAGACAGATAAAGGCCAGGTAGCAGTTAGTCCAGCGATCAGAAACAGTGTAAAACAGAATATAGCATCAGTTATTTAATACAGACTGGCCTTGAGATAAAAGAAGAGAATATGGTTAGTATTTTTCATTGAGCATGCTTGCTGTGTATGTGTTTTGTATGTTGAGACTTGTTGTGGCATGTGGGCACCCTTTTAGCATCCCCACCGCCCCTGGGTTATAACTGTGTCGATACCAGATTCAGATACCGCCACCAGCTGGGCGATGTCGTCCGACTAAAGGACGATGATGGCCGACCACCATGATAATACGGTCCAGACCACCCTGCTTGCAGGGGTAGTTCAGTTTACTCTGCGCAGAGCCAGCACACCCTGTTTACAGGGGCAGACCACTCTGTGTGCGCTTGTGAACGGGGGCAGTTTTATATACAGATTTTTATAAAATTACCCTGTTGCGTGCTTGCACCCACGGGCAGTTTCAGTCACAGATACAGCAGCAGATTACCCCGTGCGCACTTGCCCCCAGAGACAGGAGTCTTCAGACTCAGACACAGTTTATTGTCAGAGGCCAAGGCCTGAGCTACGTACCCAAGGGGACCGGTGGGAGGAGCTCACAGTATCAGATGAGTGGAGTGACTTATTTTTGGTTGGTTTAGACCCGGGTCGGGGTATATAGATTGCTTGCTTGGTTGTCACCTTCCGGCTTATGGGGGTCGGTCAGGTATTGTGTGTACTATTATGTTTATTGATATGTGTTATTAGATACTAGTAGACAGTAGGATGACACGTCATCAGGTACGCTCAGTTAGTTACAGAGTGAACAAACTCTCCCCAGTTATCCTCAGCTAGATAGACTCAGCTTCTTCTTGCTTATATGTCATGTTATTGTTGCTATTCATTTCAGTTGCATATTTTAGTTGCTTTACATGCTCAGTACCTGTGGTACTGACGCCCAGCGGGGCACTGCATTGCTTGCTTGCAGGTACTCACGAACGAGGAGCCGATCCCTCGTAATTCCAGCCAGCTAGTGAGTCATCAGCTCCTGTCATCCGGAGTCTGATTCCCAGAGGTGTAGCTCCTTTTCTTTTGTTGTGCAGTATGGGTAGGTCGGGGCCCTGTCCCGATCATTTCTATTAATTTCTGACAGTATTTGTAGAGGCTTGCAGTCTGTATATATTCCCTGTGGTTAGTTGAGCCGGTCGTGTGAGGCCGTGCAGTCTACTGTAGCTGTTTAGTATTTCAGTTTATGTTGGCCGTGTGGGGCCTTAATTTGACAGTAGTGGTGACCTTTCTGGTCACGTAGTCTTACAGTAGGTTTGTGTTGAGTTACAGATAACTAGACAGCATGGTGGCCTTATCGGCCCGCATAGGCTCCCTTATATCGACATGTTTCTGGTTAGCTGTTATGACAGGTACAGATGGCTACAGGCTAGTGGGCCGGAGGCTGTGTTTACAGTCGTTATATAGCCGGTTGGTTTCTTGAAATAGAGCCAAATCCAGCCAAAGCACCAGATGTGCCAGGCTGGACCATTTAGCTGTCTAAAGTCTAGTAGGCACCAGGTGCCCATCATACCCCCCAAAGTGGGGTGTGACAATTCCATTCATCTGGGTTCCTGAAGATGTATCAAGTCTTGATGGACATAAATCCGTGGAACAACATAATGAAAAACATAGCAGATTTTATGGTAAGGTGTCCTAAGCCAATAGGTTAAGGTTAAGCACCAACGGCCAGGTGGTTTAGCACAAAGTATAGAGCTTCCCTTTTGAAAATAGGAAATGATCAATATGGACTTCATAACAAATTTACAATGCTTATTTTAAAAGCATGACTCGATTTAGGTATTTGTAGATTGACTTATTGATACGACTCTCTTCTTACCTATCAAAACAACTAATTCTATAGAAAATTGGCAACATGGGACTCCAATGCCCATTATTTCTTATAGGAATGCTCAGTTCACTACTCATTTTTCAAATTCCTGTAAGAAAGGATTATGTATAAAAAGTAAACCTTAATAACATTTTCCATACCTAGACAGATCTCCAAGCTGAGTGCACAATTCAGACGCTTGAGGATATATTGAGAGACTGTGTGCTATATTTCAAAGGTAATTAGGATAAGAAGCCTCTCATAGAGTTTGCTTATAAGCACAACTACCATTACAGTATAAAAATGGCACTATTTGAAGTTATGTATGGGTAAAGGTGCAGATCTCTTATTGGATGGTTTGAGGTTGATAAAGTAGAGTTCTTAGGGTCGGAATTGGTCCACCGGGCCATGGGAAAAGTTAATATCATTCAGGAGCGACTGAGGACAACTCAAAGTCACAAAAATTCCTATTCTAATTTTGATGAAGGGAACTAGAGTTTGATGTTGTTTATTGGGTGTTCTTGAAAGTTTCTCCTATGAAGGGTGTCATGCGATTTGAAAGAAAACAAAAGATTAGTCCCTGATACCTTGGACCTTACTAAATTTTGAGATGGATTGGGCAAGTAGCCTACGAATTGGAGTTTCTTATAGAGTTGGATTCAGTACATTAAGTATTTCATGTATCCATGTCAAAGAAATGTTTGGGACACCCATTCCTTTTTATCCCTATCAAGAGTGCTAGTGTAATGGAAAGTCTGACTTATGAAGAAACTCCTGTGAAAATTGTTTATCGTGTCACGAGCCGAGCTGGGACCCCAGACTAAGACATGAGACCTAAACCATGAATGGATCCAAGATAACCCATGGTACATACATAGGCTGAAAAGAGCTTCAATAAGTAGAAATAAAGAATAAACATGATATAAGCGGAAGTCTACATATCATAAGTACAAAAGCGCAAACACAACTCAACAACATTGAACTTTCTTTACATGATAGTATGGGAAGTCTCTACTACTATGACGAGATGATGGGACAACACCTCCAATTAGATTACTAGGTATGAAACTGAAAGAAATTGTAAAAACATAAAATTAATAATGTCCTGGAAAATGAGGACTCACCCAAGTGGGAATAGGACTGGACTGATCGACAATGTACTATCAGCGAGACTGACCTAGATCAATGGAACCTATATCATGAGACGATATACCATAGAGTATGCGGTCAGTACTTTGAATATACTGAGTATGTAAGGTAAGCAAAGCATGATAGTAAAACGTTAGTTAAAATCATGAATATAAATCAAGGAAGTTCATGAGAGTAAGGACAATTTACAAAAGGACATACATCTGAGATATACATAATCATAAACTATTCATCATAAGCTTAACATAACGACCCAATGTTTAGAAATAGAAATCATATAATATGTCATGCTTGAAATCATAAGTGAAAGCTCATAATACTGATGAATGGGTCAAATCTGCTATAAAACATAATATCATAAGTCATGAACATGAGTAACTTAAATCATGAAGAACAGTGGGAGACTTGTCATAACCGACAACCATCATGTATGAGCACGTCTTGCCCACATGGAGGAGAGTCATCCTAAGCCTTTCCAGGGTCAAGGAAGAATGAGGTGTGATATCATGGGTGTGCCCTCGGGTGGGGGAAGCACTCTCTTGAGAGGTCCCAATAAGCATATATCCTATGTTGGCGCATAGTTCAGAGATCGGGGTCCTCAAAATCCCTAGTCAACTCGGTGCTAGACACTACTCCCAAAACATGCATATTGCTCATATAATCATACTCTCAAAACATAGCATGAATTTGAGTATTTGGGAGTCTTGACTCCAAATATCCCTTTAAAACTGATCTTGTAAGCCTTGGAAAATATCATGATAAACATACTTAGCTTTGCATGGGCTTGCCCAAGTCAATAAATCATACATACTTGAAGTAAGCTTCATAATTTGAAATCATGGAATCATAAGTTAAGAATTCATAAGCATCCATGCATGCTAGATAATTTATCATACTTGAAATCATAGACTCATAAGATTGAATTTCATAAATCATGCATAATAGGGAATAATTTTCAATAACTTGAAATAATGAAGTTATAATCAAATTGAAAGTAAAATCTTCCCAAATAGTCTTAAATCATTAATTGAGATGTGAGGGAATTGGACCCATAGACGTAGCATGGATATTTGCATAGAATTGGGTTAAACCCTAGAATCTTTAATACACTTAATTGGAGACTTGAGTTCATAAGTTAGAGAAGAAATTGGTCATGAGGATGGAAGAAATCCCCCATTCATGGACCTATATACCTGGGTAACTTGATTTCTAAGCTTGCCTTGAACACCCAAGAAGATTGGGGAAGAAATTGATGAGGAACCTTAGCTTGATCTTGGAAGAGGATTTGATCTTCTAATGAGAGTGTTAGGAGTAGAATGAGGGCTGAGGATGAATAAAACCCTTAATACACTCTTTAGGAGGCTTAAAATGATTTATTTTAGGAGTTATGAACTTAGGAATTTACGAAAACACCCTTAATGAACTGAATGGAAAAATGGCCCTACCAAACCCAACGACCCACTTGACAACCCATCAGGTGAAGTAATGGGTCATGGTCTGAACCGTTGCAGCTGAAGCCAAAAACTCATCCTATGATTTTTCCCAACTCGACGAGTCAGTTAACGAGTCTTCAGGGGACTTGATAGCTCTTTACTGAATCTGTAAGGTACACTGGAAATCCACCATTTTTCCACAATTGCACACTTAACAATTGACTAGATAAATCGTGGGGACACTTAACAACTCGTCCTCCCATCCGTCAGGTCTCCTGAAACTAACATCTTGCCCACTCTTGCACACCTAACAAGTCATGTAACGACCTATCAGGTCACTTGACGAGTCACTAGATGTTTCATCTGTGACCTGGTGCAGATTTTCCCCTCTAATTCAACCCTTGGGTCTAATATTAGGGACTTTTGGTTGTTACATTATCTCCCCCTTGGGAACATTCATCCTCGAATGTAGATTAAGCATACTAGAAGGCTGGGGAAAGAACTGTAATCCCAAAATTGAACAATTGTAGCAGAAAACTGACGGAGTGACTGATTTCAGACTAATTTATATGACTTAACTGAATTCCTGAAAAATACATGCATGCCATAACATGAAAGAAACATAGGGACATGGACTTAACATAAAGCTTAATAGAGTGCTAAGGAGGAAACTGGTACCTCATGTTAGAACTGAGTGGGAATGGAAAATATGCAGGTATCTAGCCATCATATCTGCTTTGGCTTCCCACATAGCTCCCTCAACAAGCTGATTTCTCCACAAAACCTATTACTGAAGCTACTTCCTTGTTCCTCAACTTCCAAACCTAATAATCAAGGATCTGAATCGAAACATTCTCATAAGTAAGACTATCCTTCACACTGATGCTCTCTACCGGAACAACTAAGGTCGAGTCACCAATGCACTTCTTCAACAGAGATACATGGAAAACTGGGTGCACTAAAGCTAACTCTACTGGTAGCTCCAACTCATATGCCACCTTGCCAACTTGCCTTAGAATCCTATAAGGACCAACGTATCAGAGACTAAGCTTCCTTATCTTTCTGAACCTCCTCACTCTCTTCATGGGAGACACCTTCAGAAACACCCAATCATCAACCTCACACTCAAGCTCTCTCCTCCTAACATCTGCATACGATTTCTGACGACTTAGAGTTGTTATAGCCTTTCTCTGATTATCTGAACTTTCTCCATGGTCTCATGAACTAAATCTATCCCTATCAATGTAGCCTCACCTACCTCAAATCATCCAATAGGCGATCTATACCTCCACCCATAAAGAGCCTCAAATAGAGCTATCTGAATGTTGGAATGATAACTGTTATTGTAGGAAAACTCAATGAGAGGTAAGTGATCATACCAACCACCCTTGAAATCAAGCAGACATGCTCTCAACATGTCCTCAATAGTCTGAATGGTCGGCTCGGCCTAACCATATATTTGCAGGTAAAAAGTTGTGTTAAGCTTCATCTAAGTACCAAGTCCCTTCTAAAATGATCTCCAAAACTGAGGTGAAGTAAATACCCCTATCTGAGATGATTGACAAAGGGACTCCATGCGATTGAACCAACTCTCGAATGTACAAAACCTTAGCTGAATTGGTATTTTTGACCAGTAGGAAATGGGCTGATTTGGTCAACCTATCCACAATCACCCACATAGAGTCATACTATCAGTGTGTATGAGGTAAACATGTAATGTAGTCCATATTAATCTCTTCCAACTTCCAAGTACGAATGCTAATATCTTAAAGCATACCTCCGGGTCTCTAATGCTTGACCTTCACTTGTTGGCAATTCGGACGCTTAGCAACAAACTCCACTATGTCCTTCTTCTGGCCATTCCATTAATAGACTTCCCGTAGATCCCAGTACATCTTTGTGGCACCTAGATGAATAGAGTACTGATATCCATGAGCCTCTCTCAACATTCTTGCTCTCAAGTCATCTACAGCAAAAACACACAAACAGCCGTGATATCGGAGTACACCATCTCCCCCTTGGAAGAAAACCTCCACTTTCTGATTCTGAACAACTTCCTTCAGCTTCACTAATATATGATCCTCATCTTGCTTTGCGTTGACTTCCATCACTAATGAAGATTCCAACCCATTCTAAAAAATAACACCACCATCCATCGAATCCGTAAGGCGAACCCCTAAACGAGTAAGCCTATGAACATCCTTTACCAACTCCTTTCTCCCATCCTCGAATGAGACATACTCTTATGGACAGCATACTAAGAGCATCCTCCACTATATTGTACTTGCCCGAATGATAAAGGACACTCATGTCATTGTCCTTGAGAAGCTCTAGACATCCCCTTTGCAGCAAATTCAGCTCCTTCTGAGTGAACATGTACTGAATGCTCTTGGGGTTCGTGAACACATCCACATGCACCCCATACAAATAGTTCCTCCAAATCATCAGAGCAAATACCACAGCTGCCAACTCTAGGTCATGTGTTGGATAATTCTTCTAATGAGTCTTAAGTTGTCTAGATTCATACGCAATGACCTTATCGTGATACATCAACACACACTCAAGACCAACCCTAGAGGTATCACAATATACAACAAAACCATATGTGCCCTTTGGTAGGGCCAATACTGGTGCTGAAATGAGTACAGTCTTTAACTCTTGAAAACTCTTCTCACAAGCATCTAACCACTTAAATTTGACTTCCTCTAGGTCAACTTAGTCAACGGTACTGCAATGGATGAAAATCCCTCTACGAACCTCCTGTAGTACCCAGCTAAACCCAAAAAGGTCCTTATATCTATAGGACTTATAGGTTTAGGCTAATTCTTCACCGTTTCTATCTTTTGAGAGTCCACTTACACACTCTCTCTAGACACTACATGACCCAAAAATTCTACTGAGTTTAGCCAAAATACACACTTGCTGAATTTAGCAAACAACTGGAGATCCTTGAGACTCTGCAACACAATACTCAAATGAGCAGCATGCTCCTCCACATTCCGAGAGTATATGAGAATATCATCTATGAAGACAATCACGAACATATCCAAATACTTCTTGAACACCCTATTCATTAATTCCATAAAAGCTATAGGAGAATTCGTTAGTCTAAAAGACATAACTACAAACTCATGTGACCATACCAAGTCCTGAAGGTTGTCTTCAGAATGTCACTCTTCCTAACTCTGAGCTGGTGGTAGCCAAAACTGAGGTCTACCCTTGAAAACCACTTAGCACCCTGAAGCTAGGCAAAGAGGTCATCTATCCTAGAGATGGGATACTTATTCTTGATTGTGACCTTATTTAACTTTCGATAATCAATGCACATTCTAAGGAAAACATCCGTCTTCCGAACAAAGAGGGCTGGAGCACCCCATGGAGGCTTACTAGGCCTAATGAAACCTTAATCTAGAAGGTCCTTCAATTGCTCTTTCAACTCCTTTAGCTCGTCTAGACCCATTCTACAAGGAGCAAAGGATATAGGTTGCGTATTAGGGAGAAGATCGATATCAAAGCCAATCTCCCGCTCGGGAGGGACTCCTGGTAGATCATCTGAAAACATCTCCAGATACTCAAACACAACATGATAGAATAAAGAGTTGGGGTCTCAGACATTGCATACTTGAACCGAACTAAATGATATACATAGCCCTTAGAGATCATCTTGTTGGCCTTGAGATAGAAAACAAAGTGACCTATAGGTACAGATGAACTAACCCTCCACTCTATGACTGGCTCTCCCGGAAAATGGAACTCCATCGTATGGGTTTTACAATCAATAGAAGCATAAAAAGCATGTAACAAATCCATACTGAATATAATATCAAAATTGATCATATCTAACTCTACTAGGTCGCTGAGGTGACTTTCTAAAGAATCGTAATAGGGCAATTTTTGTTTACCCATCAAGCTAAAATTAATTCACCTACAGGAGTAGAGATTGAGGAGGATTCTAATAAGATTTTAGGACTGACTCCAAAACTAACAGCAACATAAGGAGTCACGAAAGGTAAGGTAGCCCCTGGATCTAAGAATGCATACAAATAGAGATAGAATACTCAGAACATACCAATGCCACATCTGGTGACCACTCCTGCTCCTGATGAGATGAGAGTGCATAGAACCTATCTAGTGTTGTCCCCCTGCACGAAAAGAGGTGCCCTGCTAAGGTGGGAAAGCTGCTAGAGCTACTAAAGTAGTAGTTAGGGCATGACCTTTTCACGACTTGAACATAGGCTCGGATAGAGACAAGGGACAAAAAAGCCCGAGAGGCTCCAAGTCAAGCCATGGCATAAGCATTATATCTAAATCTCAACATAAATAAGTGAAAGTCTAACATACATAATAGTGAAAGTTTGCATACATATCAAGCTAATACCGAATCAAAATGACAAGATGATTTCTACATAATGTCTGAATAGCCTCTAACATAACCGATGAGCTGATGGGACAGTATCCCCAACAAGCTTGATAGAAGTTTGTAACTAAAAGAACATAACTACAGATAACCAAATGTCCTTGAGGGATGAGAACTCACCAACACTGGCAGAGGAATGTGAACTCTGAGAATAAGCTAATGGCGGGGCTAAACCTAAATATCAGAGCCTTATCATTAAACGATACAACATAGAGTATGCGGTCAGTACTAAGAATGTACTGAGTATGCAAGGTAAGTAAAACAGATAGTCAAAATACATAAGAGTTCATAAGAATAGTACAGCGTGATCATAAAGTAAATATCATAATGAAAATATAAGGGATCAAAGTTTTCAAACCATTAGTAAACCAGTCATCATCATAACCATAAGAGAAAACTTTATAAAACATTACTTGAGACAAAGTAACACAACATAACCATGCATAAATCATGAGTAACAATGTGAGGACTCGTTATAACCAACACCATCATGATAGAGCTTACATGAGTCCCTAACTATCTCATTCGAGTGGGCAGAGTTGTCCCAGGCTTGCAAGGTAAGGGACGTACATAATGTGATATCATAGGGATCCAATAACATTAACACTTGTATATATATAAACCTACGGTGGCACGTAGTTTTGAGACCACGGGGTTTACATGAACGTCGGGTCTACTCGGTGCTAGACACTGCTCTTAAAAGTATGCACATGAGGCTCATATCATAATCAAAATTTATTCATGAAGTTCATGACCAATTACATCATAACATACTTGATCATACTTGAAATACATGATTTTCCATGAATAAGGGCCCATGGGTTGGCCAAGAGTCATAAATTCATAAATCATGAAATTCATGCATACTTGTAAAACATGTATATGTTTGACATTCATAAATCCATGATGAATGCTTGAAGAGAATTCATATATAAATCATAAATCATAATTTAGACTTGATAAGATCACAATCATAATAGAATCACAACTTGATTTTTCATGAAGCGTGCATGATTGGGCGTAATTCAATTAAGTTTGAAACTATAGATTTATAAACAAAATAGTTATAAAATTTACTAATGGATTATAAAACATGATTTGATACATGATGGGAATTAACTCATGGACAGATCATAGAGGATTTTCACAAAAATTAGGATAAACCCCATAAGATAATGAAACATAAATATAGAATTGAGATTCATGGAATGGAGATGAATTTTGAGCATGAGAGTCAAAGGAACTCTCATTCACAGCCTTACGTACCTGGGTAAGTTAATCTTACACCCTTCCTGTAATGCCCAAAGAAAATTGAAGGAGAATTGATGGAGCCTTGATCACTGATAACGCTCAAACTCACACTTCCTGACAAAGTATGAAGTGGACGTTGTCAATAAAGAACCCAACTAAGAGGTTGGGTTCGAACTCACTGGGAATATGAAAGATGTAGACTAATGCAGGTAAGTGAACTTGTTGGTGAGTTATCTCTAATTTGGGGATTTCAAGAAAACAACGGTAAATTATATATTAAAATGGTCACTTAAGTCAAGATTTTAAAACAACTAGAGTAAGTGTTCCCCATGGGTTTATAACTACTTCGGGTATACATATGTGATCAATTCCAATGCTTACTTGTAGAACTGATAACTAGGGTTCATCAAAACGACTGATTCGTCCCCATTGGATGACTATACTCAATCATCGGGTCAGGCCTCATGAGTGATTTCAAGCTAAACATTATCAATTGTTCCAAATTTAACTCTCCTGCGACTGCAGCTCAAGTTAATACAATGATTGTAAAGATCAAGGCTTTATTGAAAAGAATTCGGAAACGTACTAATTGTTCACTGTTAAGAAATATTTAAACATGAAGAGAATACAATACAAGCTTTTCGCATTGGTTTTGAATCACTTTTGTGCAACCCTAGTTTATTAATTCGCCGTGGTTCCTACAACCCCTAGTTGTGGAGGTTCTAGCCTCTTATGGTTGTAAGATTGCAATTTGCTTTTATAGACAAACACATAATTTAAATACTTACAACAAATTGGAAGAAAATCATATTTGATTATTCAAGAACAATCTTAAGAACAATGTGAGAAATCAATAATTTGATCCCAAGAATTGCTCCTCAAAACTTGATAAAAATTCACAAAAGTAACTATTCACACGTTTGATAACTCAGTTTTGTCCTCCTCTAACTAAAATAAAACATAAAGGATATTTATACAAACATTAGAAACCTTTTCCTAAGCTAACAGGGAGTTTTTCATATCTGGTGCCAACTGTGCCACGATTTGTCCTACGACCCATAGCAAGATTGTATGGGTCGTACCTGTTGTCCGTAAGTTAATGGCTACTACAGATCTGGCTAAGCGTTGGTGTCCTGGTACGACTTATCCTGCTTCCTACGAGTCGTATATTGCTTCCGTGGTCTGGCTCTGAGAACTTTGATATCTTCTAGAATTCTTCACGAGTGTTCTGGTATGACACATATATTCATGCCATGACTCGTACTATCTATAATATCTAAAGTTCTTCCAAGTATTGAAAAATCCTCTAAAGTTCACTAGGGCTCCTGGTACGATTTGTACATTGATGCCACGATTTGTGAGTCCATCCGTACCAGGAGTCTGCCTTCGTGCAATTTCTTCTGAATATTTCCATGACTCTAGTTACTGCTCGTACCATTATGATACAGATCGTACTGAGAGTCACAGGTTTCCTTCCTCCCAACTCAGCATTCTGACTTTCATCACGATTCCTAGTACGGCTCGTATAATCAAGGTACGGCTCGTATTGAGACTTATACTTTGGATGATTTTCTGCATTTTGCGGCTTCTTTTGCACATCTTTTCTCCAACACTTATTTTCTCTAAAATCAAAGTAAAAGTGTCTTATATCCATATAAACATACCTAAGTCCATGCTATTTTCTTAGTTTTAAGCGTCAAAAGTGTTGTAAGCTCACAACACATCAATCACCCCTAGAAACCTTCTAGTCTTGCATGCATGGAGAGGAGTGATTTAGAATAAGCTAAACCCCCTTTAAAAAATCCCAACTAAGCTTAAAATGATGTATTTTAGGCCTTAGGAACTTAGTAATTATGGAAAATCCCTTAATAAATTCGGAAGAAAATACATACTGCAAGTCCCAACGAGAGACTGGATGATTCATCCTCAACACCACGAATCGTGGTCTGCTTCTCATGGCCAACACTGAAATCATACCTCTGAGGGTCACCACGAGGGACACCATGACTCATAGTGTACCCAGCGACTCGTGGTGACCAAGTCGTGGCCAACACTGGCCAAATTTTCCACTTCATACCAACCTCTAGCCACAAGTGACTTGACGACTCGTGGTCCTGACAATGACTCATGGCCTCAGCCTTGGTCAACCCCAAATCCAAAAATCCAACCATGTCCACCCTTCTCCCCACGAGTCACTTAATGGCTCGTGGTGCACCTCATGGGTCACTAGATGACTCATCCTGTGATCTGGTGCTAAAAATCCTATTTTTTCCATTTCAACTCTCGGGTATGATTTTAAGGCTTTTGCGATACTACAATATATCCCCCTTAAATATTTGTCCTCAAATGTGAATAAACATACTGAAAAGCTGAGAAATGCAAACATCATACCAAATACTGAACATTTAGAGCTGAAAACTAACACAGTGATCGTCTCCGGACTGAACTATATGACTGAACTAAATTCATGAATCATATACACATACATTGACATGAAAGAAACTGGGGCACATGAACTGAACATGAAATTGAATAGAGTATTAGGGAGGAAACTGATACCTCAAGCTAAAACTAAGCCGGAAGGGAATAAATGTGGGTAGTTAGCCATCATATCTATTTTGGCTTCCCACTTAGCTCCCTCAACGTGCTGGTTCCTCCAAAAAACCTTGATTAAGGATACTTTTTTCTTTCTTAGCTTCCGAACCTGACGATTAAGTATTTCCACTGGAACCTCCTCATAGCTAAGGCTATCCTTCACACCTACACTGTCTACCGGGACAACCAAAGCCGGATCACCCAAGCACTTCTTTAAAAGTGACACATGGAACACCGGATGAACTAAAGCTAATTCTGAGGTCAACTCCAACTCATAAGCCACGTTGCCAACACGTTTCATAATTTTGTACAGACCAACATAGCGAGGCTGATTTCCCTTTCTTCCTGAACCTTGTTAATCCCTTTATGGTGGACACCTTCAAAAACATCCAATTATCAACTTCAAACTCTAGTTCTCTCCTCCTCACATACACATAGTACTTTTGACACTCTGAGCTATTTTCAACCAGTCCCTTATAAGCTGAACTTTCTCTATAGCCTCATGGACTAAATCTGGTCCTATCAATGCAACTTTACGGACTTCAAACCAACCAATAGGCGATCTACACCTTCACCTATACAGAGCCTCAAACGGAACCATCTGAATGCTGGAATGGTAGCTGTTGTTACATGTGAACTCAATGAGAGGTAAATGATCATCCCAACTACCTTGAAGTCAATCACAAATTCCCTCAACATATCCTCAAGATTCTGAATAGTCTACTCCGCCTGACCATCCGTCTTCTGGTGGAAAGTTATGCTAAGCTTAACCTGAGTACCAAGTCTCTTCTGAAATGATCTCCAAAACTGTGAGGTAAACTGAGTAAATCTATCTGATATGATGTAAAAGGGCACTCCATGCAACCAAACTAACTCCCAAATGTATAACTTTGCGTAATCCTCTGCTGAGTTGGTAGTTTTGACCGATAAAAAATAAGTTGCTTTAGTCAACCTGTCTACAACTACCCAAATAGAGGCATACTGTCACCGAGTGCGAGGCAACCTTGTAATGAAGTCCATATTAATTTCCTCCCACTTCTAAGTACTAATGCTAATGTCCTGAAGCACACCTCTAGGTATTTTATGCTCAACCTTCACCTGTTGACAATTTGGACACTTATCCACAAACTCTGCTATGTCCTTGTTCATGCGACTCCACCAATAGACTTCCCGTAGGTAATGGTATATCTTGGTGGCGCTTGGATGAATAGAATATCTAAAAGCATGAGCCACATGCAACACTCGCACCCTCAAGTCATCAACACCCAGTACATACAAATGACCCTGATATCGTATCACACCTTCTCCCCATTGGGAGAAGATCGCCACTTTCTAATTCTAAACGGATTCCTTCAACTTTACCAAAATAGGATCCTCGTCTTGTCTATCTTTGACCTCAGTCACTAAAGATCATTCTGATCCATTCTTAACAATGACAACATTATCCGTCGAGTCAACAAGGCAAACTCCTAGTCGTGCAAGCCGATGCACATCCTTCACCAAATCTTTCTCTCCTTATCTACATGGGTCACACTCTCCATAGAAAGCCTGCTAGAGCATCTACCACCACATTGGCCTTGCCTGGATGATAAAAGACACTCATGTCATAATCTTTAAGAAGCTCCAAACATAATCTGCCCTAACTCAAAAAACATTGTCTTTTGCTTGTTAATTCCTTCTTTCAACTTGAGCAAGATAGAATCTTCACATTGCTTCTCCATCACTTCCACTACTAGGGATAATTCTGCCTTATTATGAACAACCACGCTACCATCCTCGGAGTTTATCAAGCGGACCACTAGGCTAGAAAATCTATGAACATCTCTAACTAATTCCCTCTTAGCTTATTCAACATGACCCAGACTCCCCATGGTAAGTCTGCTAAGATCATTGGCTACTACATTAGCCTTTCTCAGATGATAGAGGATCTCAATGTCATAGTCCTTAAGAAACTCAAGCCATCTTCTGTTTGAAAATGTATTGAAGACTTTTGTGGTCTATGAAGATATTCACATGAACTCCATACAAATAGTGATATCACATCTTAAGCGTGAACACTACAACAACCAATTCCAAATCATGTGTTGATAGTTCTTCTCATGGATCCTTAGCTGCCTAAAAGCATAGGCTACAACCTTCCTGTGTTGCACTCAAAACACAACCGAGATTGGTTCTTGAAGCATCACATTAAATCACGAACCCAACGGTTCCCTCTAGTAAAGTTAGAATTGAAGTTGCAGTCAATTTGGTCTTAAATTTGTGAATTTTTTTCTGGCATGCATCTGACTACTGGAACTTGGTCTTTTTCTGAGTCAATTTAGTCAATGGGGAAGATATGGATGAGAAACCCTCTACGAACTATCTGTAATAGCCCAAACTCTGTAAGTTCCTGATCTCTATAGGAGTTGTGGGTCTAGGCGAATTCTTTACTACTTCTATCTTTTGGGAATAAATCCTAATGCCATCACTGGATACCACGTGGGCTAGAAATGCCACTAAGTTCAACCAAAACTCACACTTTGAAAACTTTGCATATAACTGATGTGCTCGAATAGTCTACAATACTAACCTAAGGTGGTCTGCATGTTCCGCCTCATTCCATGAGTACACTAATATTTCATCAATGAAGGCAATCACAAATAGGTTGAGATAAGATTTAAACACTATGTTCATGAGGTCTGTAAAAGCTGTTGGGCATTCGTCAACCCAAAATACATTACAAGGAACTCGTAATATCCATATAGAGTCTTGAAAGTTGTTTTCAAAATATCTTCTTCTCTAACCTTCAATTGGTGATAACCTAGTTTGAGGTCAATATTAGAGAAATACTTGGCACTGTATAGTTGGTCAAACAAATCAACTATCCTTGGAAGTAAATATTTTTCTTTATAGTGACCTTGTTCAACTGTTGATAGTCAATGCACATACATAATGACCCATCCTTCTTTCGAACAAATAAGATTGGTTCTCCCCACAGTGAGACACTAGGTCGAATGAAACCCTTTTCAAGTAGGTCCTTCAATTCTTCCTTCAATTCTTTCAGTTCTATTCGTGCCATTCTATATGGAGGAATAGATATTGGCTTGGTACCAGGAAGAACATTAATCCTGAAGTCAATCTCCTTATCAGGAGGAATCCCCGAAAGTTCATCTAGAAATACCTATGGATCTTCATTAATGATAGGCAGGGACTAAAAATATTGTGCTTCAACATCGGTATCCCTCATGTGAACCAGATGAGACAAGCATCCCTTGGAAATAAGCTTTCTAGCTCTGAGATAGGAAATGAACTTACCCTTTGATATAACATCATTACCCTTTAATTCTAATACTAGCTCATTAGGAAACTGGAATATTACCACTTTGGTTCTACAATTAAGAGTAGAATAATAAAATGACAATCAATCCATCCCCATACTGACATCGAAGTCAACCATTTTTGATTCAACTAGATCGGCTATTGTGGCTTTACGACCCACCATAACTGTACAACCTCTATAGACTCGTTAGGCAATAGCTGACTCACCAATTGGATTAGACACAGAGAATGATTTACATTATTGTTTAGGTTCTAGTCCAAACTTCTCAGCAACATAAGGGTTCACATAAGACAATGTAGATCCAGAATCCATTAGTACATAAAAATTATAAGTAAAAACCTTTAACATACCTGTAGCAATGTTTGAGAATGTCTCTAGGACCTTTTGACTTGATAAATCATATAAGAAATTCTATCCTATGCCTGTATTATTAATTCACCCTGCTTGGGCTTGATAATCACGTAGAGGGGCTGTTTGAGTGGTTTCTACATTTTGGGATGAAGTTGCATTGCCACAATTTCCCCATCTGGCTGATAGACAATATCTATGAATATGGCCTCTAAGACCGCACTCATAACATACGTTCATACCCATGTGACACTCCCTTAGGTGCCTCTTACCACATCTGTTATAGGAAGTTACTGTGAATTACTCTGTGCAACGGTACTTTGTGATTGAGAGCCCGGTGCTCTAAAGTTCTAGCTTTGGCCATTTTGACCTCGCCTATCATTCCTGTATCTGAGAGGCGGTGCACTTGTGGTAGTTTGTGACCTGTCCGATGATCTACCATTTCACTTGTGGTAGTTTGTGACCTGTATGATGATCTACCATTAAAGAAATTCTTGCCAGTGTTCTGTTTATTATTGTCAGTTGACTTTGCCCTCTTGTTGTGATTACTTTCTCGATCTACTCTAATCCTTTTCTTTAAGTCCTCCATTTGTTGGGCATAATCTATCAACCTGGAAATATCCATCTCCTTGTTCAGCAAAGCCGAAGTACATTCACCGGCCAAGTGCGTTCCAAAACCATGTGCATAATGGCGCATCCTTACCCATATAGTAGAAACCATATCTAGAGCATATCGTGATAGTTGTGTGAATTTAAGACTATACTCTCTCACACTCATAGAGCCCTATTTGAGAGAGCTAAATTCCTCAACCCTGTCTTCCATTAGCTCTACTAGTAGAAAGTGATTGATGAACGCATTCATAAAATCGTCCCACACTGCAGGGGCTGCATCTTCCCTTCCGGATAATTCCCACTAGTCGTACCAAGTAATAGTTATATCCTTTAACTGATAGGAGGTAAATTCAACTGCCTCTATCTCACTAGCATGCATGACCCGTAAAATCTTCTACACCTCATCGATAAAATTTTGGGGATCCTCCTTTGTCTTGGACCCCATAAAGACTGGTGGATTCATCCTAAGGATCTCCTTGATCCTCAATGTAGTTGTGCCTAATAAGATCCCATATTCTACAACAATGTACCTTGATGTTGAGACTATGTTGCAGCCAATTGGGTAAGCATCTGAATAGCTCCCCTCATATCCGCATCCATATATCTCTATGAATCTAGAAACTTTTTCTTGCATTGTATTATTTGGTCTAGGAACTAGTAGGTAGCACATATGTTGTAGGGTTCCCCACAGGACCCTCTATCAGTGGTGGAGAAGTACGAGTGGTCTACCCTAAGACCTTGTTTGAACTCCCTGAAGTTCATTGGAGTTCGCCTTATTGGCAGCGTTAAGCCTTTGGTTTGAGGCTGTCTTTATCTTAGCAGGCATTTTCTATAAGAATAGCAATAAGGGGAATGTTAGAATATTCACTTAGAATTCAACTCTATAGTAAGATCAAGAGTAGAAAAAAAGAGTAACATTCCTATATGCCTGGTAACTTCTAATTATAAATGTGGCGCGCTTTACACTTATAATTCAGACTATACTAGACACAACTTTGTAGACTCCTTAAGATATTTGAATCTAGTGCTTTGATATAAAATTTGTCACGCCCTGACCCTGGACTTTGGTATGGCTGACACTCGATGCCATTACCAACCCGGTTAATCTGACTTTGAAGTAGAGAGATATAACATTTTTGCGAGACTGCGCAATTAGACATGTCAAAATAGTCTAAGGCGGTAGAGGACTAATGAGCATACATCTAATCATACGAGAACATCAATAGACTGAAGCTTTAAAAATCAAAATACTCAATTTATAGAGAAGACTTTCCAAGTTTATATAACATTAGAAATAATCTATGAAGCCTCTATCATAAATGGAATAACTGTTTTACCAGGAAAAGGCACCCAACATATCTCTAAATCAACATCTAATAAATATGAATAAAAGACTAAGCCTAAAATAAATGGGCTCACCAATAGTTGAATAAAGTAGAATCTTAGCATACAACTCGATCGTCGGTATGAGGACTTAAAAACCTAGTACTAGGGTTATGATTACCTTTAGCGTACGTATACGCCAGCTAGAGCCTTATAGTTGGCCATAGTACCATTATAAAAAACTATAAATAGGTTTTTTCTTTACTTGTAAGGGGGAATGAACAGTGAAATATACTCCTATAATTTTTATCCATCTTCTGCTCTTGTTATTCTTATCACTTTCTCTTTGTTTTAGGTTACGCATCTAATTCATTGTCACCGAGGAGTCTTCGAGGTTTCGAGAAGATATCTCAATCAACTCAAATAATTCCGGAGGGCGTTTATCTTTTGATATTTTAGCTTGCCTTATATATTTCTGCTCATTAAGGATTTGTTTGAAAAGTCACCTGGTAATTGATATTGATGTAATTACTAGGTAGTAACTATATAGTCTAGTAATTACACTGAATATTAATTAAGACGACCTGTTTGTTCATCATGATGTAATCACAATATAACTATAAATGTACTATTTTGTTACACAAGTGTAATTATACAATTAAATTAAAACTTTTAAATAAAAGTAAATTATCAAAAAATAATATTTGAAAAATATATGCCTTTATAAACAATATTAAATTAGGTATTTAACATACATACTATCTCTTGAAAATATATTAAGATACATATATTTTAACTAATATTATAAAAAAAATAATTGATGTGTGTGTGTGTATAATTAATAATATGTTAATTTAATTAATCATAAAAACTAAAAGTCACATTTTCGAAGAATATCATGGAATGTATGAAAAAATATTAATTTTATAAATATAATTTCATAAAATTATTCTAATATTTGACAAAAAAAAATAATCTATTAATTCTAACTGAAAAATAAATGGCATGTAATGTGAAATAACATGTCAATACTACTAAAGTAAATAAATTAAAACAAAAAAATATAATATAAATTCAAAATTAAAAAAGAAGAAGAAGTTAACATAACACTCTTATGTCAAATTCTAACATAACATAAAATAAGTTTCAACACAACTTAAGTAAATATAATTCAATATTGAAATACTACTTTAATTGAGAAACTAGAATAACACAATTATGCTAAATGAAGAAAAAAACAAGAAATAAAGAATACAGTCAATTATTTGAAATCACAAAAAGTAAAAGTTGGGAAATGAGATAAAAAAATTAAAGGTAAATACTGTAAAATAAAAAGAAATATTTTTAAAATGTAAAATGATAATAATAAAAAATAAATTAAAATAATTGAGATTAAAAAATAAATTAAAAATAAAAGAGATTAAAATAAAAATAAAAAAGAAGAAATTTAAAAGTAACCTTGTAATTATACAATTAATTACCAACAATTCTCTTCTCCTCTTGAGAATTAGAGACTTTAATTAACCTTTCCAATTACACCTATTTTACGCGAATCAAGTAACTATTTGGCCAAACAAATAGGTCAAATAGTGTAATTACACTTAAATTCAGTTACGACTTGGTGTAATTACTAGGGTAGTAATTACACAGTCTTGTAATGACACTGTATAGTAATTACGATCACCTGTTTATTTGTCACGATGTAATTACAAGCGTACTATTTAATTGCATATGTGTAATTTCATAGTTAGATTAAATTTTTAAAATAAAAATTGATTATCAAAAATTAAAAACTAATCTTTGATTTGCCTTTATAAATAATATTAAATTAGATATTTAATATACATATTGTTTCTTGAAAATATATCAATTAATAAACATATATTTGTAACTAATATTGTAAAAAATAGTTGATATATATATATATATATATATATATATAATATTTTAATTTAATTAATTGTAAAACTAAAAGTACATATTTTTTAAGAACATCATGGACTGCATGTTTGATAAGAAGATTAATATTATAAATATAATGTGATAAAGTTATTCAAATATTTTGACAAAAAAACACTATCAATTCTAATTGGAAATGAATGACACGCAAAGTGAAATAACAAGTTAATACTACTAAAGCAAATAAATTAAAACCGAAAATATAACATAGATTTAAAATTTTTAAAAAGAAAGTTAACATAATACTCTTATGTCAAATTCCAACGTAGCATAAAATACGTCCCAACATAACATATGTTTAAAAGAAAAGGAAAACATAAGTCTATAACGTCATTCGACGATGAAATTTTACTTTAATTCAAGAAGTAGAAAATAGTGTAGTTATGCTAAATGAAAAAAAAAATAATAAAAAATGCGAGCAACTACATGGAATAACAAAAAGTAAAGATTGAAAAATGAGAAATAAATAATATAAACGAAAATACGCAAATATCTAGTTTAATGATTTTGTGTACGAAGAATAAGGAATGTATTTGTTAATTATTATAATTAAAAAAATAGAAAGAGTATAAATGTAAAAAAATCAAAGTCTTTCCACATGAAGTTACGACCATAACTAGTGGATATTATTTTTATATAATGTCTTTCTTTTATATATTCGTATTTGAAATTTACTATGTGCATGATATTAATGATGATTGTCATAAATATTTTAATATTTATTTACACATAATATATTTCTTATAGAATATTATTGCACAATATTTGAGAATAACTGTTATGGAGGGGTAATTTTACAAAGAGTGAACAGTTATAATGAACGTCACTGCCGTTATAGGTAGAATGTCGTCATAGAGAAGTAAAATATAACATTAAAAATCGGTTCTAGAGAAAATTAGGTCGTTATAGTGAAATACTGTTATAATGAATAGTTGTTATAGAGAAGTTTGACTGTATTCATCAATATATTTGTCAAATTCACCCTCAACTTTGCTTTAAAAATCAAACTTCCCTCTCAATTTTTAATAGTAAACATCCCCCCCCCCCCCCTTTTCTAATTGACTTTTTTAAATATAAGTTTTTCCCTTGTTATTTTCAATCCTCCATTTATATGTAATACTTTTTTATATTATATATAATATTTAATTTTTTAATCTAAATATTTATAGTTTTTTATTTAAATTTATAATAATATTATAAGTAGAATAAGAATTCTTTGAATTTGTCACAAGATCTAATATTATTTAATATTTATTATTATTATTATTATTATTATTATTATTATTATTATTATTATTATTATTATTATTATATGCATTAAATATTTTGGTAGAATAGCAAGAAACATTAATTGCAAATCCCTTCACCCCAATTTCGTGCGGTTGATGATTGATTCATGAGTTGAAATATCTCCTGAAATTATTTTATTTTATTTTCTATATGAAATAATTTATTCCATTATATATATTAACATAGCGGAATAAAATAATAATGAGATTAAATATTAATATTTATTATCAAATACAAAATAAAATAATTTCATAAATATCTCATTTATATTATATTAAAAGTGTGAAGACCTTATAAATGTTGATTGAACTTTTTTCCCTTTATTAAAAGACATCGCAATAAATAAAATTGTCATTTATTATTTTTATAACATTATTATTTTAAAATTATTTTCATCATTTTAGGTTTTCTATTTATGGCATAACTTTATTTGTTGTATAATTCTATAAAAAAAATATAAAAAAATTCGCCAAGTTTTTTTTTTCCTTTTTGATAGTCGCAATCTTTTAATCTTATTTTATCATATTAAATTTTCTACTTGTGACATAAATCTATTTATAAAGTAGTAGTAGTAGTAGTAGTAGGAGTAGTAGTAGTAATAATAATAATAATAATAATAATAATAATAATAATAATAATAATAATAATAATAATAATAATAATAATAATAATATTTATCAACTCTACAACATCAACATCTTTGATTCAATCTCCAATTTTGCATGTTTTCGCGTTAATCTATCTTTTATTTTTTTTCTATGTTATAAATTTCTTTTTATGTTGTGGATTGAAAAATACAATAGTAATTGCTATGTCAGCTCAAGTTATTTGTATTCAAAATAATTTAACTTATATTATCTTCTTTAGTTGATTCTAATATTGATACTATATTATCCCCTTTGATTGAGTCTTATATTAATATTATGTGATTTAGATTATGTATTAGTTATAAGCGACATCCTTCATCTACTCATACATTCACAAGTTTCATCTATTCAGGTAAGTAATTTCTTCATCTCATAAAATAATCTTCTTATAAAATTATAAATTATTAAAATTATAACTCTTGTGTATAATGAAATCTGGAAAGGATTTGAAGATGCAGTACAATCTTCCGATGGAACAATCTTTGATAATTTCTTTAAATTTTATCAACTAATCTAGCATTCAATATATGCATAATATTTTGCTCCTATTTACTTAACAAAATATTCTATAGACATAAGCACGAAGGTCCTTATAAATGTTTATGGGCAAAAATTAATTTCACCCCCAACTTTGTTTTTAAAATCAAACTGCCCCCTCAACTTTGGACAATAGACCTTCTCCCCCTTTTATTCTAATCAACTTTTAAAATATCCGCTTTACCCTTAGATTGTCAACTTTGTCTTCTTTTTACTTCTTTAAAATTATAACTTTTTTTTAATCTATGTAACAATTTTTTAATTAAAAAAGTAAATATTAACTTTTGAAAAAAACTAAAATAAAAAATACTAATTGATTATATAATCTAATAATGTTCTATAATGAAGTAAATTAGCAAAATAAAAAAATAATTTTATTAATAATTATTAAAATATTTAATTATACAAATAAAAATAAAAGGTAATAATAATTTTATTAATATATCTCAATGTATGAAATACAAAAAAATTAATAAAATAAATACAAATTTTAAAATTATTTATTTATAATCTAAATCAATTTTAAATTATAATTTACAAAATATTCTGTTAATAACAATCATATTTTGTTTATTTATATAGAAATTTTATTTATTTATATAGAAAATAGAGGATAAGAAAGAGGAGAAATATAAATAAACACGTACATGCACATACATGTATACACATTTAATGTCATACAATATTTTTATAACAATAATTTTAAAAAATACTAAATAATATTAGATTTTGTGAAAAATTCATATTTTTCTACTTATAATGTTAAAGAATTTAAATAAGAAACTATAAATATCTAGATTAAAAAATAAATATTATATATAATATAAAAAGATATTACATAAATGGAGAATTGAAAATAATAAGGGTAAAATAGATATTTTAAAAAGTCAATTAAGATAAAGGGGGGAGAATGTCTATTGTTCAAAATTAAGGGAGGAGTTTGATTTTTAAAGTAAAGTTGGGGGATGAAAATAATTTTCACCCAATATTTATTGAACATTTTGCCCTTCATTAAAAGATTTTACAATAGATAAAATTGTCATTTACTATTTTCTCAATTAGTTATTATTTAATTATTATATATCTTTACTAATATGTAAAATATAAAACTCCTAATATTTAGTAGTTTAAAATTGTCTAAAATTTTGCTTCTTATATATTTTCTTATTTGAGCTATATTAAAAGTCCTAACATTTAAAACTTTCAATTACAGTACTATTGACTTATATTAAAAGTGTAATTTTACTAAGTTTTAATACGTGAATTCCTCCTCCTCCTCCTCCTTCTTCTTCTTATTCTTTTGGAAAAATTTTATAATAATTTTTTTTAAAGAAAATAACATACTTTAAGTTGTTTCAATTAATCGAGTACTCTTGTTATTCACTCTCTTTAGTTAAATCTACACTATTTTTATAATACGTGAATTCCTCCTCCTCCTCTTCCTTCTTTTGGAAAAATTGTATAATAATTTTTTTTATAGAAATAATATACTTTAAGTTGTTTCAATTAATCGAGTACTCTTGTAATTCACTCTCTTTAGTTAAATCTACACTATTTTTTCTATTTTAATTTATATGAAGTGTTTGATTAAACACAAAATAAGAGGAAGAGAAAAAATTAAGTTGATATCATCTCATGAATGGTAAACTGAAAAGTTTAAAATTAAGTTACTATTAAATATTTAAAGTACGAAGCCTCGTAGAAAAATATAATTTACCTTTTTACTCTTTTAAAAATAAAGTTCACGTATGGCAAAATAGTTATTTAATTATCTTTCGGATATTTAAAATTTTAAAATTAACTAAATGTTATGTATTAAATTCTTCCTTATTTGAAATATATAGAAAATATTAATATTCATATATACATATAATGCATGCATTTAAGTGCTCATGTAAAAGCGAATAACTTTTTAACCTTTCAATCAAACGCTATTTATATGATGTTTTTGTTCATTGAAACAATTATTAGAACAAACTAAAGAAAGAACTATTATATTGTATCAAACTCTTAAACATAATCATTCATCAATGTGAAATTTAATTTTTTTTAAAAAAATTCTTATATTATTACACAAATACATCTTTTAAATATTATTTATGTTAAATTTTTATAACTTTATTCTTATTAATTTAGGGACACGATGAAACGTGTGCGCTTAGATTAGTTATTATAAACACGGCTAAGAATACCAAGAAACATTAATTGTATCGTTGAATTATACGTAAATTTAGTGGAAGAAGAAGAAAACATACATGAATGTCACTAACCGTTGGTATAATAATTATAAGAAATCCACTATAGTATAATTCTCGTCCTTATACCCCTGATCGGGAAAAAAAGATTGAAATGTTATTCCTTAATTACCTCTCATTTTTGAACAACAAATTGGTTAAAATAGAATTGACCAAATAGAATAATGGAGTTCAAATTGAAATATTAGGTTATTTTCTTTTCATACATTTGAGTTACTATTATAAGAATTTGTAGAACACAGTTATTATTAATTTTTTTTATAAATCTTTTGATATTAATAAATTTTTGAGTCTAGACCTCTGATCTCATCATGAAAGAAGATTTGAAATCCTTCTAGGCGAGAGTTTAGAAGAAGAAGAAGAAGGAAGCTCATTTTTATTTCACTTGAATCAATCCAAAATTACAGACTAGACAACTTATACAGCTGTACAACAGATTCGAGGCATGTGCACATCATGTGCCACTGTTTAGCTAACTAACACTTTAATTAACTAATCACCTAATTAGTTACCCTATAACTAACTAGGTAGTTATTTAATCATCACTGCCTAATCAGCTGCCAGATTGTTCTAGAAGCATTCTTCAGTTTTAATATACCCTCTCAAGCTGGAGGGTGAAATACATCAAGAACACCCAGCTTGAAAAGAAGAAGATGGTGCTGCCTCACTCTCTGTAAATTAACAATCTGAACCTGTATAGATAAGTGCTCAGGTTTGATCAATCCACTCTTGAGCCTTTCTCGCACAAAATAACAATCAATGTTAATATGCTTAGTGCATTAATGGAAAATAGGATTCGCTGCAATATGCATAGCTGCCTTATTTTCACAACAAAGCCATATAGGCAGTTGGACATGTACACCTAAATCTTGCAGCAAACCAACAAGCCAAATAATCTCAGAAACTGCACAAGCCTCGCTCTTGTACTCTGCCTCTGCTGAGCTTCTGCTCATAGTGTGTTGTTTCTTAGACTTTCAAGAAATTAGGGATCCACCAAGCTGAATTACATACCCTGTGACTGATCTTCTAGTGTTGGGACAAGAAGCCCAATCAGAGTTACGGTAGGTGTTCGGCTGCTTCGGTTGGTATTATATATTATAAACCGACACGCAAGTGCACGTGGTCAAACAAGTAATAAAGTGGCGAAGTAAGCCAAGTATCGATCCAAGGAGGCTCAGGATATGTAAAATTTGCCTAAGTATACTATATTCTTATCTTACTTCTAATTATGCTAACAACAACGTAACCAACAGTTAAATGAGTTTTTGTTTATAAAATCTATATATACTAAAACTATTAACAATTATTTACTGTGAATTTAAACTATGGATATGAGCATGCCAAGATTAAGAACAAGTAATGAATTCGATTATAATAATAATTCGGTTAATCTCTTCTTCATGTTGCTAGCCAAGAACAGTAGCCTAGAAATTAAAACTCTCGTATTTAATTTCACTTAAGAATCATAAACCATTCGTCTACATTTCTGTGATCAAATGCAATTTACGACCTAGCAATACAATTCCGGTTCCTAAATTGACTAATACGGCTTTCAAGTATATTTCTATCAGGAAAGCACATCAAAATCCAATTTTCCCAAATCAAGTTAAGAACAATACCCTATTAATTCACAACTTTCCAATTTCTTGCTCTCTCGAGTGAAATTGGACTTTTTAGATGTACATTAATGTCGGCCAAGCACTAATGCAGTAAGAACAAGAATTAATAGAACAACATGAAAGAAGAAGAAGAAAACCATATCATTTACAATCAAAATTCACTACACATGTTCAAAACCTTAGCAAGGAAGAGAATTAGCCACTCATTTGTGGATTGATCATCCTAAAACAAGTGTAAATCATACATACAATTGATTGAAAGAAGAAAGGAAGAGAAGAAATCCCTTAGCTTTTTCGTCCCTCAACTGCTGTTAACCCACGTCCTTGCTCCACCAAGTCTGAACTAATTAAAATAAACCTAAGTGTGCTATTTATACTAGAGGGAAATTTTTCCCGGAATAACAAGCAACGTGTCACGGAGGTCAACGCGGAGCACTACCTCCGTGACACGGCGTGGACGCGGACCTTCACTGGAAATCCAGGGTCCGGTAGAATAGCCTCAACGTGGCACGGAGGCCAACGCGGAGGCCTATCTCCGTGCCACGGAGCTGTCGCGAGGCCTCACTGGAATTTGCCATTTAATTTCCTCTCCAGGCAGTGTGCCTCCGCGATGGTAGCGTGGCACGGCTCCATCGCGGAGCCCCTATAATTTGTGCATTCCAATGTCTTTTCCACGCTCGTATCCAAGTCCAACTCCGATATAGTTCCAACATGCATTTTAGCTCCTAAAAATCATATTTTCCTACAAAACAAATGCTAATCATGTTGGTTAGTATAAATTCACATTTTATTACCAATTACATGAGAATATATACATATTGCACACAAACAAGGCGAAAATAATACCTTTGAGTATCACTTGGGCATATAAATCTGCCCAAGATCACTTACCCCACACTTAAATCCTTGTTCGTCCTTGAACAACACATACACAACTCATGCAAATTACATCCCAACCTTCGTCACTATGGTGCGACCATTTACGCTACGGTCATACCGATTATTCAATTTTTGCAAATCATCACGAAAACATGCTTGGTCTTACAATACAATGACCTTTAATACATCAAGACTTCCTAGACTTTAAGAATTGATTCTTGATATCGGCAAACTCATGCAAATCAGCTAATCAAGAAATCTGACACGAAAATCAATCTTTCATCAAGCATGTGCCCTCACAACTCAAGAGAATCTTCCCCTTTTTGTTCATGAAACACACAAACATGCAAGTAGGGGCATATAAAAATTAATTTCACTCTCTCTCCCAAAAGAATTCACATGCATCATGTCGTGACCCATAGGCTTGCCCTTAGTGTATTACTCCACTAATATAAAGAAATGCAATGTAGGATCAAGTAGGACTTTAATGGGTTGTAACGGGGCTATGGATCTAGTATATATATTGGATTAGCCAATAATAGTCGCTAGCATCCTTAAGCGCCTTTTCAACACATTCCCATCAACTCATGGACATTGTTCCTCTCTTTTCTCTTTTTCTCCCATTCATGCTGGTTTACTTTCGTACTGCCCATTTCATCAAACACACTTGACACAAAACAAAGGGTTTTCATGTACCCTCAATATCATTTAATTATAACAAGTGCCTCTTCAACATCATCTTTTCTTTCCTCAGTTTGCTTTTCTTTTTCTTTTCACTCTTTTCACTCCTTGACACTCTGGGAAACATTTTCTTTTCTTTGTAAGCGCTTAAGAGTTTTGTATAGACTTTAAGGTTAATGAAAAGAAGGAATAAGGCTTAGTTTATACAATTTTGGACAAAAGAAAGAAAGAAATCGGCTAAAGGCTCAACGGGCTGACTAGGGTATACAACATATAAAAAGGTAGAGTTTGACAAGAGAAAAAAAAAATGGAAACATCGGTTAAAAACAAAGAAATGCCTACATCCTTTCCAACACTACACCTCCTTCATTTCGTTTTGTATACACACCAGGCAAGTTCTAGACAATTCACAATGGTATGGAATAACAATACCTCACTTCACACTTCATGCACATGCTCGAATCAAGATGCATTCACAGACTCTCTAATTAGCCAATCACATGAATTCAAAATTAAGCCTCAATCATACTGAATCAAATTCTATAGCCTAGGTAACTCAACATATTTACCAACTTGCATGCTTTCGAACGAATCACTTTCACATTTTGAACATCAGTTACACACGCAATGAAATTTTTGCAACCATAAAGCAACTACAGTTCATTGATGCAATCCACCAAAGAAAAATTAAAAACAAATTAAAATCCTACTCCTACCGACTACATTTCCCTTAAGACGGTCGTCATCCATCCATCATAGGGAACGGTCACTAACTATGACATCGGTTTAATGGGACTATTCTCTGTAAAAGAACCGAAAACAAACTTCGAGAAACCCAAACAAAATAAAAACCGAAAATTTTTGCAACACATCGATCATTTCGATATAAAGAAAATATTTACAAGTGCAAAATATTTTTGCAAAAATTTTTGAAAAATATCGATCATCTCGATAGGAAAAAAAAATATTTACAAAATATTTACACTGGCAACCATAACTTTTCATAACACACATCATTAACCACACAAACAAATATATACACATACAACACAAATCAGTTCACCACAGGGAAAACACAAACATACATACAAACCAAGGAAAAAGCATACAGCAGATTAGAGCCTAAGTCCCAGCACCTAGATACTCCCCACCCCACACTTAAATCGAACACTGTCCCCAGTGTTCACAAAAATACAAAACAACATTTCGGGTGGTGGAACTCCCTGATCAGTCGAAATATTCGACTTCTTCATCTGGTGCTGCTACCTCGTCCCCTATGTCTGAGTCAGCTCCATCATCGTCATCGGACTCCACATCAGAGTCCTCCCGACATGTCTCCTCATCAGTAGGGACATCGTCATCAGTCGGCTCCACGAAGGCTGGTCCCACTCGACATAAGGCTTTGGCATTCTCGCCAAATGGGTAATCCAGCTCCAGCTGCCATAATTCTTCCTTGGTGGCTGGTCTCCCACCAATCCGTAGCTGAAGCATTTGCATGCCGAACATACGTGCCATGTACTGATCGTCACGAGCATGTCGCTCGCCCAAAGTCAGCATTGGCCCGTGTGTGGTGTCGGGGGCCTTAGTTTTTGTCACATCGAGGGCCCTCCGCTCCAACTGCGGAATGTAATCCAAGGCTTCTTCCTCGACATCGAGGCCTCGGAGGAAGGTGGTGATGAGTCCGCCAAACCCGTATCTGTGGCCCTGGTGTAGTCTGGCTCTCTTCATGGCGGATATAATCACCGCCCCAACATTAATCTCAAGCCCTTTCATAAGGGTATACACCAAGCAGACACGGTCCCGGGTCACATCCGTCATATGAACTCCCGGGATCAAGCACGAACATACAATTTTCAGCCATATTCTGGCCTCCCTGTTCATCTGCGAATAAGGCAGAGTCTGGTGGTAACCCCTCTCCTTATGTCTACTCCATCGGGCTATGGATCGAGCCCCACACAACGTACGTCTAATGTCGGCGTATGGTGGGGTGATGTTTAGCTGGCGGAGAACGTGGGCGTCTGTGTCCCGCGCTCCAACGATGGCATTAAATTGCTGGGGTTCCAGAGTGACAATCTGCCCTCTGATTTTTATTGTGTGGCTTCTGATGGTCGGGTTCCAATTTGTGTAGAACTCCCGGACCAAATGTAGGTTGCACTCCTTGGGCTCCTGAAAGATAAAGCTGAGCCCAGCTGCTTCAATCCTTTGCACAATACGGGGGAACTCCTGTGCTAGTGGTTCCCGTGCAATATGTTCCTCCGGGAAGTACTTGCTCTCCTTATGCTTAGCATACCATTTCTTCCCTTCCTCGGTTACCCACCTTATTCCGTATTGGCGGCGTTGGCCGGGCGGAACAGCTGGTGCAGCTGGGACTGCGGTGCCCAATCTCATTCTTTTTCTGCCGGTGCCTGAGGTAGAAGCACCCTTGCCCTTATCCTATCTACTAGCCATTGTACCTGTCAATATAAATTAACAAGCACAAAGTTAAGCTATAAAGATGTTAACTTAGGCTAAGGTCGGGTTACACAACGTTTACCCCACACTTAGGCCTTAGCTACTTTTACAAAACTACGGCAAGGATAACTCTATTTACACCAAAGACAACAACTATCCAATTTATGCTTAGTGCGTTCACAAAAAATTTCGACAGCATAACGGTTAGCGTACTACTCAGACTTCATACAGCTAATCCCAATCCTACTATCTCTAGCAATTCAACCATCGCACAAGCAATAAAAACAAAAACTAAAAACAATGACAAAAACATTCTATATACAAACGAATCCAAATAATCAAACCAATTTACACAATTTTCGCACTTTCCCAAAAAATTGAGAATTCGTCGTCTTTTAACATTCATACAATATTTACAAAGACTTATCTCAATTTACAAACACACCCCGGCATCTAATTTATCGAATTATCAAGTCACCCAAGTCAAATTCAACAACCCATGCCCTAGAATACAATTCTACAATCAAATTCGAATTATTTATGTAATCGATAAGTTCAAACGCTAATTAGAACAATCCGAACATATATCCATCACAAATAACTCAACATCATGTTAAATTGCTACTTAGGGAGATATATCTCACCTCACATGCCCAAATTCGACTAAAATCGCCAAAAATTTGAGAGAAACGAGGAAAACATACCTTTGAATTGAAGAACCGAAGAAACTTGACGTATTCCTTGCCTAATAGCGTGGCACGTTGGTTGGGGAGGGGGATTTGGGTGTTTTGGTCGCGGAGAGTAGAAGAAATGGGGAAAAATTGGGCAAAATCGGGGTTAATTTAAAGAAAAACACGCGGGTCACCCGGCAACCCGGTGTGACCCGGCACCAAATATAAGGCAACGTGTCACGGAGGGTAACGCGGAGCCCCTCCTCCGTGACACGGAGCCAACGCCCCAGTGCACTATTTCTTCAATAAAATTATTTTTTCATACCTTGCCTTATTTTTCCCTCTTCCATGCATATTTTTCTCCGTTTGACCTGAAAATCACCTCACTAAACAAAATTGGTTAGATTAATAGATTTCCCTAACTAAAATGAAAAATATTAACTAAAACAAAAATCTAAACCTAATCAAGAAAAGAAAAATAAAAATAAAAATTATTTACACTAAAAAAAGAAAGAAAGAAAATATTTTTCACGGGTTGCCTCCCGTGCAGCGCCTGGTTTACCGTCGCGGCTCGACGTCCATTATGCTCAATTATCTACTAGGGTGAGGGACGATTTTTCACGATCCTTGTCCTCCCCCCAGTAGTGCTCAACCTCATCTGGTGGCCTTCCTGTTAACTCTCGGGAATCATTCATTATATTAGCATTCCCATGATCAATCACATTGATCACCGAGAGTTCCTCATTTACAATCGGGAGCTTGGGTGCTTTGTACACGTCAAACACTTCTATCTTGTCATGTGCCCGCATTGTAAGTTGACCCGCAGCTACATCAATTAATGCTTTTCCGGTTGCCAAAAAGGGTCGTCCCAAAATAAATGGGACTTCAGCATCTGGTTCAAAGTCCAAAATAATAAAATCAACCGGAAAAATGAGGGAGCCCACTTGCACTAACACATCCTCAACAATGCCATCCGGCTTAGCTAAGGACCTGTCCGCTAGCTGCAAGATTACCGTTGTAGGTCTAGGACTCCCTAGACCTAACTTTCTGAATACCGAAGATGGCATCAGATTTATGCTTGCCCCCAAGTCGCATAATCCACGAGCTCGAATACTTTGCCCAATAGTCAGCTGGATAGTAAAACTCCCAGGGTCTTTCAGTTTCGTGGGCAGTCTATTCTGAATCCGGGAAGTGCATTCCTTCATTAAAGCCACCGTGGCATACTTAGTCAAACGACTTTTGTTAGCCACAATGTCTTTAATATATTTTGCATACTTTGGCACTCCCTGCAAGACATCAACAAGAGGTAAGTTAACATGTACCTGTTTAAGCACCTCCATGAATTTCTTGAAACACACCTCCTCCTTGTGTTTCTTAAGTCGTTGAGGGAACGGGGGTGGAGGTCTTTCTGCTTCTGCTTCTTTGGTCTTCCCCCTATCAGAACTTTGTTCCTCCTCAACTTCTGCTGCTCCTGACTTTTGAGGCGGTCTTTCCGGTTCCACCTCCTTCAACTGTAAACCACTCCTCGTGGTCACTGCATTTACCTGCTTCGGATTAGGATCCGTGTCGCTAGGTAGTCCTCCTCTAGGTCTTGTATTTTGGGCACTAGCAAATTGCCCAAACTGATATTCAAGAGCCTTGGTCGCCAACTGATTGTTCTTCACTTCGGCTGCCAATTTAACATAGTCAGCCTGCAATTGTGCCTGATTAGCGATCATGGTTTTGAACATCTCCTCAATGGTAGGTGATGGTGGTGGAGGAGGGGCATTGTGATTTATGAATTGAGCTTGATAGTTTTGTTGCCCTCCTTGATTTCTCTGCATACCCTGACCAGAACCTTGGCCTTGTTGGTTGTTGCTACCCCACGAAAAATTTGGATGGTTCCTCCAATTTGAGTTGTAGCCGCTACCAAACTGCTGCTGATTTCTCTGTGCATTGCCCACAAAGTTAACAGAATCAGGATTTGCACCACAGCACTCAGCTGAATGCTCACTACTACCACACACTTCACACCACATCTGCTGGACTGCATTGACTGAAGCTGAAGGCTGGTTCTAGTTCATATTGCTGAAGTGGTTATTTAACTGATTTTGCAAGGCAACTATCTGTGCAGCGATAGCTGTGAATCTATCCACTTCAAGCACTCCCCTTTCTTTCCTTGCTCCACCTCTTGATGAATCTGCATTCCATTCTGGATTGCCCTGTGAAATTCGGTTGAGCAAAGTGTACAGCTCCTCATAGGTCTTTTCCAGCGCTTGCCCTCCAGCTGCTGAGTCTAACAGAATTTTAGTATGGGGTTCCAAACCCTCAATAAATGTGTGTACCAACACCTCATTGGACTGATGATGATGAGGACAGTCCCGCAACATGGATTTAAATCTTTCCTAGGCTTGATATAGATTTTCTCCCTCCCTCTGTTTAAAACTTAGAATTTGACTTCTAAGTCTAGCTGTTTTACCAGAAGGGAAAAATCTAATCAAAAACTTCCGTGCAAGATCATCCCACGTTGATATAGAATTGGGTGGTTCAGCTTTTAACCACCTCTTGGCTTCACCAAGTAAGGAAAACGGAAATAAGGTGAGCCGAACATAATCAGGTGACACTCCAGCGGGTATATAACTGTCACTTATCTCCAAAAAGTTCTGGAGATGTTGTTGTGGATCTTCATGAGGGAGACCGGTAAATTGCCCGCTTGTGTGCAAGAGTTGCACCATATTCTTCTTTAATTCAAACCTCCCTCCAGGCTCTGGTTTGCGGATGCTAGAATGTACATTGTTAGCGTGTGGGATTGTCACCTCGCGAACCGGCCTTGCTGCTGCTTCATCGGGCACTAACACTGCCCTCACAACTGGTGGATTTTATTGCTCCATAATAGATTGTTTGAGCAACTGCAGCTTCTTTTGTAGAGCTTCTCTACGTTGACTATGAAATTCACGTTCAAGCTCTAAGTAAGATTCCACCAGCTCTTTGTCCCTTGCCAGTGTTCACAGAAATCAAGTCTGCAAAATACAGGCTAAGACCAAGTTGTTAACACTTAAGAAAATTAAAATAAAAATACAGTAAATTTACACTAAACACAATTTCACAAATTTGCCTAGCCTCCCCGGCAACGGCGCCAAAAACTTGTTCGGCTGCTTCGGTTGGTATTATATATTATAAACCGACACGCAAGTGCACGCGGTCAAACAAGTAATAAAGTGGCTAAGTAAGCCAAGTATCGATCCAAGGAGGCTCAGGATATGTAAAATTTGCCTAAGTATACTATATTCTTATCTTACTTCTAATTATGCTAACAACAACGTAACCAACAGTTAAATGAGTTTTTGTTTATAAAATCTATATATACTAAAACTATTAACAATTATTTACTATGAATTTAAACTATGGATATGAGCATGCCAAGGTTAAGAACAAGTAATGAATTCGATTATAATAATAATTCGGTTAATCTCTTCTTCATGTTGCTAGCCAAGAACAGTAGCCTAGAAATTAAAACTCTCGTATTTAATTTCACTTAAGAATCATAAACCATTCGTATACATTTCTGTGATCAAATGCAATTTATGACCTAGCAATACAATTCCGGTTCCTAAATTGACTAATACGGCTTTCAAGTATATTTCTATCAGGAAAGCACATCAAAACCCAATTTTCCCAAATCAAGTTAAGAACAATACCCTATTAATTCACAACTTTCCAATTTCTTGCTCTCTCGAGTGAAATTGGACTTTTTAGATGTACATTAATGTCGGCCAAGTACTAATGCAGTAAGAACAAGAATTAATAGAACAATATGAAAGAAGAAGAAGAAAACCATATCATTTACAATCAAAATTCACTACACATGTTCAAAACCTTAGCAAGGAAGAGAATTAGCCACTCATTGTGGATTGATCATCCTAAAACAAGTGTAAATCATACATACAATTGATTGAAAGAAGAAAGGAAGAGAAGAAATCCCTTAGCTTTTTCGTCCCTCAACTGTTGTTAACCCACGTCCTTGCTCCACCAAGTCTGAACTAATTAAAATAAACCTAAGTGTGCTATTTATACTAGAGGGAAATTTTTCCCGGAATAACAAGCAACGTGTCACGGAGGTCAACGCGGAGCACTGCCTCCGTGACACGGCGTGGACGCGGACCTTCATTGGAAATCCAGGGTCCGGTAGAATAGCCTCAACGTGGCACGGAGGCCAACACGGAGGCCTATCTCCGTGCAACGGAGCTGTCGCGAGGCCTCACTGGAATTTGCCATTTAATTTCCTCTCCAGGCTGTGTGCCTGCGCGATGGTAGCGTGGCACGGCTCCATCGCGGAGCCCCTATAATTTGTGCATTCCAATGTCTTTTCCACGCTCGTATCCAAGTCCAACTCCGATATAGTTCCAACATGCATTTTAGCTCCTAAAAATCATATTTTCCTGCAAAAAAAATGCTAATCATGTTGGTTAGTATAAATTCACATTTTATTACCAATTACATGAGAATATATACATATTGCACACAAACAAGGCGAAAATAATACGTTTGAGTATCACTTGGGCATATAAATCTGCCCAAGATCAGTAGGCAGTCATTTCAGTAATTTCATTTCTCCCTAGCAATATGCCAAGCCCTAGTGCCCTTTTACATGCCTAACCACTCTCAAGGATGCATCCCAATGAGACTTCTTTGGATATTACATAAACTAGCTAAGAACTTGGACAACAAAGCTGATGTATGGTCTTGTGATGGTAAGATATATGAGCTATACCAATCAGCCTTTGATAGGGAGCTGCATCATCCAAACTTGGGTCATTAGTGATTCCCATATGTTGATCATACTTAACTGATATGAGTTTCAAATTACATTCTAGCGGAGTAGAGGCTGATTTAGCACTTGTTAATCGTATCATCTATCAATGCTAATGCATATTTTCTTTGGTTGAGGAGAACTCCTCTATGAGATCTCATCACTTCAATCCCTAGAAAATACCTAAGTATCCCTAGATCTTTCACCTTAAGGGGTGACCATGTAAAGTCTGCTTAGCCTCATCAATAAGTTGCTGATCATTCCCAGTAAGAAGTAAGTCATCTACATAGACCAGAATCACCACAATACTATTCCCTATCTATTTGGTAAATAAAGAATGATCATGTGAACTTTGGCTATATCCAGTCTCCAGCAGCTTGGTGGACAATTTAATATTCCACTGCCTCAAAGCCTGCTTCAAACCATACAAAGACTTGATAATTCTACAAACAAGCTGCTTCCCTTCTTTGGGAAAACCTCGAGGGAGTTTCATGTAGACTTCTTCATGCAAATCTCCATAAAGAAAAGTATTCTTGACATCCATTTTATATAAAGACCAACCTTTAGAAGAAACCACTGCAATGACTGTCCTATCAGTCACCATCTTTGCAACAGGTGAGAAATTTTAATGATAATCTAGCCCCTCCTTTTGATTATAACCCTTAGCTACCAACCTTGCTTTGTACTTATCTAACTCCACATTAGCCTTGTATTTAAGCTTATATACCCACTTGGACCAAATGGCCTGCTTACCATCTGGTAGAGTGGTCAACCCTCAAATGTGATTTGCTTCTAAGGCATCTATTTCATCTTGCATTGACTTTATCCAGTGTGGATTCTTGGATGCTTGATGAAAGCTTCTAGGTTCTATTTCAACTGACAATTTTCCTCTATAATCTTGATATGGTTTAGGCAGATGAGAGTAATTAACATGAGTGTGCATAGGATAAAGGCAAGTGCTAGAACAGTTCACTCGTGTAATATAGTACCAAAACCAAACTGGTGGCTTGTGTGATCTTGAGGATCTAGTAGATTGAGGAGATTGGTGATCTCTTTCAAGGGGGGGGGGGTGAGGAAAAGTGTATTCACTTGACACTAGAACTTCAACAAGTGACTAGTCAATGACAGACTCCTGTGGTTGCTTCCCTACTGGTTCAGATAAAGAAGGATGAGGAGTATCTACAAAATTGTCAGTGAAATCAAGAGAATCCTCGGTGAGCTCAACATTCTAATTATCATGAAGGAGGCCAGAATTGTCATTGTTGGGAAGGTCACCAACTACAGTAGGAATAAACATATCTTTGGTCTCCTAGGAGCCCTGATCCTTGAAAGTAAATATGTTTTTCTTTGAACACTACATCCCTACTAATAAAGAATACCTTGTTCTCTAGATCATATAACTTGTACCCTTTTTGAGTTTCTGAATAACCAACAAGGACTGCTCTTCTGGATCTAGCTTTGAACTTGTCTTCCTTTGGTAATTTGCTAGCATAACAAAGTGATCCAAAGACCTTCAAGTTATCCAAAATAGGTGCCTTCTTATGCAGGATATCAAAAGGTGTGTTACCATGTAACACCCTAGAAGGCAGCTTGTTAATAAGGTACACATCAGTCTTAACACATTCTCCCCAAAAAATAAAAGGTATATTGCTTTGAAATCCCAAAGCCCTTTCAACCTCTAATATATGCCTATGTTTTCTCTCAACAATCCTATTCTGTTGTGGAGTACAAGCACAACTACTTTGGTGTATTATTCCTTTAGAAGTAAATAAATCATTACATTGATTATTGAAAAATTCCGTTCCATTATCTGACCTCAAGATTTTCACTATCACATTAAACTGTGTATCAACCAAAGCTAGAAAATCCTTCAACACAACAAACACTTCACATTCAGATTGAATCAAACAAATCCATGTACACCTGCTATAGTCATCAATAATGGTACCAAAATACTATTTTCTGTCATTTCTAGGAGTTTTGAAAGTTCCCCACAAATCCACATTTACTAGGTCAAAGACATTATCAGTAAAGCTAGTACTAATAGGAAACTTCAATCTATTTTGCTTGGCCAAAGGACAAATGTCACATTTATTCTCTAAATTTGCAAATTGTCTAATGGATGTTATATTCTTCATAACTCCACAGCTAGGATGCCTAAGCCTCATATGCCACAATGCTCCATTGTCATCACCTGTGCAAGCTGCTGCACCTATTGTAGGTTTTATTCCTTCTCTAAGGATATAAAGAACTTAATTCTCCCTAGCAATTTCCATCACCATCCCAGTATGGAGATCCTGAAACACACAGTAATCAAGGAAAAAGGACACTGAATGTTGCAACTCCTTAGTTAGTTTGGATACTGCAAATAAGTCGAACTTGAAATCTAGTACATGCAATACATTTTGAATGTTATGAGTTTGTAATATCCTTGCAAAACCTGTTTGTTCTAAGTGGCATTTACCTCCAGTTGACACCTGAACTTCCTTACTTTGTTAAGCATCTAAATGATTCAATGTTATATAAAGCTCCTTATAAGATGTGATGTGATGTGTGACACTTGAATTTATTATTCAATCATACAAGGATTTCATACCTACCATGTTAGAAGAACAGGAACCTGTAGAAGGCTTCTCCCAATAGTTTTGTCAATTCATCTTTGTAAGTGTTCTTGAAGAGCATTCCATTAATGAAACCAAGATTATCCCTACCCCTAAGTGCTAACTACATTGATTTGCTCCACAATGCATAATTTTCTGGTCCTGTTAGCTTCGTTTATATTAGCACCACTCTAGGTGCATCAAAGGCTTGAAGATAGAGTGGATGATTGTGATCTATTGCGGTTATTTCATTCACCGCTATTGTAGATTTTTTGAGAAATCAATAGTGTTTCTGCGGTATCTCTATGTGAAATGTGCTCGCAACTCCAATGCATCGATCGATGGTTTGATACCATAATAAATTTCTGAATCTAGACCTCAGATCTGGAATCCTTCTAGGTGAGGTTTAGAAGAAGAAGAAAGAAGCTCATTTTTATTTCACTTGAATCAATCCAAAATTACAGACTAGTATAGCTTATATAGTTGTACAATATATTCTAGGCATGTGCACACCATGTGCCACTGTTTAGCTAACTAACACTTTAACTAACTAATCACCTAATTAGTCACCCTATAACTAACTAGGTAGCTATTTAACCACCACAGCCTAATCAGCTGCTAGATAGTTCTAGAACCATTCTTCAGTTTTAATAGATATGGTTCAGTATATAAAACAAAAGTTGAAATCAAGATGAATATCGACGTAAATATCTAAAATGTATAACTCAAAGTTAATAAATTTTTGGTATCCCTGATGAATGCTGATAATCTTTTTAAAGAGTTTAAATTTCATATTCAAGAGGTAGAAAATATCACAGAAATGGGGATTACTACGGAATTTAACTGTCGTAAATATTTGATCATAGATTTTGGATTAGATTTTAAATATTTATCCTTAAAAATCTGTTTGGCCATGAAATTTGATCAAATTTTGAAATTTTAATTTTTAAATATTTTCATATTCTCAAAAACTGGCTCATTTAAATTTTTGGGATTTTCACTCACAAAAATTTAAACTTTTTCCAAACGCAATTATAGATTCTAAACATCACAACTTCAAAAATTTAAAATTTCAAGTTTCAGGTTTTAACTTCAAAATCTATAAGCCCAATGGGAGAAAATCAAGATAGCAAAATATAAGACAAGGGCATTTCAGACTTTTAATCAAAGGTAATTTTGGTATTAAGAAATATTTGAAGGACCTTACAAATGGCTTCAACTTATAGTCCCTGGATAAAGTCGAAAATGCACTTAGTTTGAACTTATGTACAGTTGTTTTCTTATTTTTAAAGATTGACTAATGGCGTGGATAGATTCATAATGCGAATGTTGTGCTCTGTCTTTTTTTGTTGTCTTTCTATTGCTTTGATCTTAAGACTTCATGAAAATGTCGCTTCTTCTCCATTTGAATGCTTCATCTTTTTAATTATGATTTTCATAACGGGACACTATTGCTTATCACAGTTCAATATTTTTTTTCATGACTCGATAATTCTGTAAATATGTTCAAAATTATTTTGACAATAACTGGCATAGTGTATCAACTAATGATTCAATTTGGCATGTTATAGTCCAATATTTAAAAGTTGGCATCAAATAGCCAATTTTGACTTTTTCAACTAATTAAACATATAGCCCATAAATATTTTAAAAATTTTAGATTTTTCTCTTTTTAAAATATTTTAGTTTCTCTCGCTCTCCTATTATAGCTTCTGATTTTTTTTTTCAAAGTTACATCTCTCTCCTTCATTTTTCTCTCTCTTTTTAATCTATTTCCTTAAATCTCTTTCCCATTTTCTCTTCTCTTATTCCATTCAAATCCAACTTATTTTATAAGTTTTTATAAATATTCAATTTCTTTAAATCATTATACGAACTCAAAAATTATGTCAGAAAATTCAATTTTTACAAAATTTGAGACAAAAGCCACGTATTTTTTTGTATTCTTATAAATAAAAATGATTCAAAACAATATGAGATATATTATTAATATGTATAGCTAAAATAATATGTGTGTGTGTGTGTGTATATATATATATTATCAGGATGTACAATTGATTGAAAAAATATGAGATACATTATTAGTATGTATAGCTAAAATAATACGTATACATATTATCAATATGTATACATATTATCAGTATACATACTAATCCATTTGATAGATGGAATGATGTGTATACATATTAATGTATAACACCCATTTATTTGAAATACATTATGCTAGTGTACGTACAATATTATCACATATTTTGATTGAAATTGATATTCATTTTATAATCATATTCAACCAATGAAATAATATAAAAAATATGAGATATATTTTAATAGAATATTGATTTTACTTTTAGAGATTTATGGAGATGGAACGAAAGAGAGAAAAAAATGAGGGAGAGACTTAAGGAGAAAGAATGAAAGAGAAAAAAAATAGAGGAGGGAAATACCAAGAATGAAAGAGACAAAAAAATATATGAGAGATATATTGCTAGAATAAAAGAGAGAAAAAAAAGAAGAGATTTAAGGAGATGACTATTGAATGTCAGTTCTTTTAGGCTTAATTTGCTAAATAAAATATTTAGTTAAAAACATGTCAAATTTATATAGAAATTGTATGTATGTTTCAATCCCTGGTAATAATGTTGCCATTAAATTTGCTCATAAACTTATCCTCCATTTACGACAAAAAAAATTTAGAGTTGGATTATGATTTGATTATTCTTGAGAAATAGGTTAGTCAACTTAACTTAATTGATTCTTATATTTTTTTAATTTATACATGCATTTAATAATCTAAAGTTTCTTATAATCATTTAAGAGGTTCAACCACCAATTTCCTCTGGAAGTGTATCATAATGTTGCTACCTAAAAGTGTGTTTATCATACTTGTTAATGAGTTGGGGTATACTTGTTAATGAATTATGTCTTTTAGAACATATGTGTAATGCCCCGGAAGCTCAAAATCAATATCCGGGACTTAATTCAGAAAATCTGAAAAGTTGCAGAAAAGTTGCAGAACGACCAACCTGACGGGTCGTTAATGGACCCAATGACTCGTCAGGTCAGCCGTAAGAAGGATGCCAAGAATATGTTTCAGTGTTCCTAATGGATGACCACACGAGTTGTTGTCAGGCCACACGACTCGTTAAGTCGCCCGTTTTCAAGCCGGAGTTTTAGAATTTGAGAAGTAGATGGTGTACTTGATGGGTGGTCACCACGGGTCGTCGTAAGTGGGAACGACTCGTTGAGTGACCCGTGACTAGCCTTGTATTAATTTCCTAGGAGGTGATACAGTGTGGTCGACGACTGGTGACCACGAGTCGTGTCCAGTGACCACGACTCGTTAAGTCACTCGTGGTCACTCACTAGAGTTTCCAAGCAGTGTACCTTACGGGAATGACCATGAGTCATTTGCAGACACCACGACTCGTTAGGTCATCCATTAGGAGCACCTGACAGTTTTTTCTAGCGAATTTTTGGGGACTATTTAGTAAATTTCTATTCTCTAAAGCATTAAACCACGTCATTTAAGCACCAGTTTCATACGTTTTAGTGGGGGTATTGGGTTCTTTTCCTCATTCCCCACTAAAACTTCCCAGAAACAGAACGTAGAGTTCCTCTCAGAGCAGTTCAGAGCTTCAAACTAGGGCAAACCCTTCTTCAATTCTCCAGCAATTCCTCCAGGCTTCTTCATCAGGTATGTGGGGTTTTAGCAAATCGATTGTTCATCCCTTGTGCCCCCAATATCCTTCTCAGTTTCTTCTAGTAATTCTAAGCCCTGAGTTTTCGAGTATGAGAAATCTTCATGTTTATTTTCGTTAATTTCACATAGAATGGTGTTCATATTTTTTATTGATACGATCTTCATCAGTTCCTCATAGTTTGTCAGTATTATTACAAGAGTGAATATGAGCCCTAATCTTTGAGTAAAGGTCCTTGCTCCTTAAAATTTTCTTTTGTGAAGGAAGAGTGCTTTGGGATGAATTCCTTGATTTTTATGACTATTCACATGTGTTGAGAAATATCCCATGAATGAGAATCATTTTGCACTGTTGGATGAAACTCCCAAATTCATGAAATTTGCCTTTTAGTATGAATTTGTCTGTGTTGTCGGCATGAATGATCTCTTTATTAGTTGCTTAGAAATTCAGTTAGTTAGAATATAAAACTCTATCAGTCTAGTCTTAGTCAGAACCATATTAGTCTAGTTTCATTCAGATTTTTGCAACCTCCGTGTTGTCCAAAAAATGTCAACTGATCAGTTTGACTCCAGTTTATTTTCGAGGTGTCAGTGGTGCCTCCTAGTTTTTTAGACTCAGATTCAGATTTTAGTTAATTGGTCCATTAGACGGTCATGACATTCAGTTATAGCTCTGACGAGTCCTGGACCCAAGTTTAGTAATTAGTTGTTCTGTAGATAGTTACAGTGCTTCTAGATAAGCAACTCTGATCGGTCTTAGAACCCAGTTTCAAAATCTGGTTCGATAAGGCTCTCAGGGTACACTTGACAAATGGGTCTAACGAGTCGTTAGGTGGAGTAACGACTCTTTACATTGGTTATGGTTTGAAGAATGATTAAACCTTGTGAATTTTCTAGTGTGCATAATAGGCGAGATGACGAGTCGTTGGATAGGATGACGACTCGTTGTGTGAGTCGTGACTCCAGATTCGGGGAAATTTCCAATTTTCTTCAGGGACATTTTTGTAAACTCCTATGCTTTTAACTTTTAAACTACGTCGTTTTGTGTATTATTTGGGACGTTTTTAAGGGTTTCTACAAGCCTAAACCCTTATTCTCTCAAGATATCTCTCAAGCTCTTCTTCTTCCCCTCCCCTCAAGCTGTCCAGTTCAGTTTACTTATTGGTCATGGAGTGTCATTTCAGTACACACTTTATATTTAGTATGCCTCTCCCACTTACTCAGTACATTCAAAGTACTGGTGCATGCTTTTCATGCTGTATCGTTTCATGATACAGCTGCAGGTTCTCAGGTTAAGCACAAATAGTTACTTCAGTTTCATAGCATTCCATTCCAACAGATCAGAGTGTGAGTCCTCCTCATTTGAGGGCTTGTTAATTTATTTCATTTAGTTCTATTTATATTTAGATTTAGCTGGGGGTTTGTCCCAGCAACTCCTCAGTTAGATGGATTTCATACAAGTATGGCTTTTAGTTTATTCAATGTATTTAAAGATTTGAACCTTTACTTTCAGATTTGTTCTTTTAAATATTTTATGCTATTATTTTTAGGTTCCGCTGCGCATGTTTACTTAGAACATTAGTGTATAATAGACCAAGGGTTGACTTGGGGTCACTTGTGGCTTCAAGTACGTGTTACGTTCAGAGTGTAGGCTCAGGACGTGACAATATGTAAGATCTCATAAGTTCGTACATGAAGATTTAACCAACATTCGACATAAGAGCCTTTCAAGTCAATCTAGTCCGGCATTATGGGGCTTTTGGATAGCTAAGGGAGGGTCTGGACCAGTACCATACCACATGTTCATGGTTATGTGTGTAGGAGGTGTGTTGAGAATTATTTATGACCTAAGAAGAGTTATAACACAAAGTCAGTTTGGAAGTTATGCCTCAGGCTAAGTATTTCAAGCGACCTCGCATAAGGTCCGTTTTTAAACAAGCATATCTCCAAGATTATGAAGTGTTATGTGGTGGATCACACATCAAATTAAATATATTTGAGTCTAGTTTCCAACACAATAAACCGTCTATCAATTCAATACTTGTGCAAAGACTTACCCCCATTTTATTGGACATCGCCTTGTCCGCGCTCGAGCATCAGGTGTGCGATCGATAACCGAAGGCAGTGTTATTGTCTCTAATGCGCAGTCGGTTGCATGTCCAACTTGGCAGCTGCATGATAGCGCACTTGGAAAATGTTACAAAAATACCCCAAGGTTGGGGCTCACTCCTAAGCCCAAAATTTTTCCTAGAGAGAGAAGCTATCAAGAACCCAACTTCCTCCAAGGTTCCTCCATCATCCAAGGTAAGATTTGGCCATAGAAAGTTAATTATTTCTTTATTTTAGCAGAAAATAATACCTCCTACTCATGGAATCTATTGATTTTGAAGAAATCTTCTCAAGAACTCAATTGAAGGATTTTGTGGGGATTTCTTCCTAGAGGTAAGACTACACCCTCAAACTCTCACCCATGTCGAATTCATGATAATGTGAGTAAGATGTTAGAGATGGAATTTATGGGATGGTGATTGAAAGCCATAAGTCCTTGTTTTAGATGTTATAGAGAATGGTTTAATTGTGGTAAGGTTGGTTGATAATATGTTGTTAGTGATGAGGGTAGCTCTTACACATCTATGGGTAATTCTTGTACCATCATTAGCAAGATAAAGGGTATGGTATGAAGAAACACTATTAAAGGAGGTCTTGGACCTTCATGCCCACTAGGTTGTCGGTAAAATGCTTAGATGACCAAACTATGAATGTTCTTACTAATTTTTTTCCCTTTGACGTAATTGTTGTAGATAATAGTCATAAAGGTGATCAGACGTTATAATACGCTTAACATACTAAATTGATATATATAAGGCTAACTCTCTCTCCCCATGCCAAATTCTTCCATATTTGAAGTATCTTCCTCGATAAGCGAATGTCTTCAATTATAAAATGTTATTTGGGATCTTTTATATACATAGCTGGTCGGATTCATCGTTTACTTTTTCTAGCTGGTATACATAAATTATACACTAAATATATATATTTATACATATATTGTACATATATTGTACATCTGTTGGCTATTTTAAGATTATGCAGTTGAGTGAACAACTATTAGGGTTTGTTTTTTTAAGTTATTTACTATTCATATGTAACACTCCAAATATCATGAACTCCTTATGTTATACTTGTATTTTTATCCCAAATGATCTTTTAGAGATTCCTCCTAACAGGAAAATTAAATTTGAAATCGATGTTGTTGACACCCAATTTTGACCTCCCTATGTCCGTCCAAGCTGCATATTAATATATATAGCATATTTTAAAATTATCTTTTTACGTAATTGTTCAATATTAATTATTATAACTCCTAAACTTTGCATAATTATTCCAACTTATAATTTTAAAATATTTATTTACATTTAGTTTCAATTTATTAATTTTCTAATGTTATATAATTAGTTCATATATAGTTGTTGTGTATTAATATATATGCATACATGATTTCAATTAAATAAGTTTTTATTTTAAAATGTATAATTTTACTTAAATCTTATAAACTATTTATACAATAATATTTATAATATTTTACTTAAATTTTATAAATTATTTATATTGATAATAACATTTATATAATTTTATCATAAATTAAACTATTATATTATTTGTTTACTAAACCACTTACAATTGTAGTATTTTTATTAATTTGATAGCAGCTAATTTTAAATTTTAATCCAATTTATTTAAAATTTATCCACTTTCTACCTAAATTTTGCCAATTTTAGCCATGTTTGATCACATCTGGTCACATTTTAAACCCAATTCAATTTCAATTTAGTGTAACCCATTTGTCCAACCCACGACCCACCAGATGACCCACGACCCTATCTATTTATCCTAGAATTAATCTCAGCCCTCCGTCTCATTTAATCCTACGACCGATATTAAAACCTATCTTTGTTACCTTTTATACACTACAACCCCCAAAACCCTAACCAAACTCTCAATCTCCTCTCACCTTTTACCAGCGCCGTAACACCTATCTCCTCTCTCCCTCTCATCTCCTTCCAGAAACCCTAACCACCTCTGTTCACCCATTTCCCTTAATGAACTCCGGCAAAACCAATCCCCTTTCCCTCTCCTGCCTTCCTCTCCTTCTACCACCCAAAACCTACAATCCTCTCTCGTGTGTAAGACCCTTCCACCTTTGACTTTGACAAAACATCACCACCCCTTGCTACTGTAACACCTAAAAACTTTCCTAGACTAGACTCAGACCTTACAAGAAAAATTCAGAAGGAAACCAAAAAATTTATCTCAGAATGACTGAGACAACGAGTCGTGGTGAGCTCCAACAACTCGTTGTATCAGTTGTGGTCAGCCCTGTGTGGCCAGTCAAGAACCCACAGGACAAGGAATGACCTGTTGTGAGAAAAAACAAGTCGTCCTGTCACTTATTGGTTTCCCAGCTCAGAATCCCCTTTCCAGGACTGTAATACCCCAGAAGTACCTAAGATTAGATCCGGGATTTAAAAATAGAAGTTGGTAGAATTTGGAAAAAATCCCACAAAATGAATAACCTAACGGATCGTTGGTCCAACCAATGACCCTTTGGAAGCACCCATGATGAGGATTGACTAGGTGGCATTTGGTAGTAACGAGTGAAGTAACGATCCGTTGTTTGTTATAATAAGTCGTTGTGTGGAGTTGTGGTTGGAACTGATCCTAAGCCTAAGGGGGAGTAACGGGTCATAGGACGACCCATTGTGAGGAGCCAAGGATCATGGTCACCAGTCGTGGGAAGGAATATTAATGATATCCAGTCAAGGTAATGGAAGGTAACCATGACTTGTTCGATTGAAGAATGAGTCATCGTGTGGCTCGTGGGAAGGATTGGTACAGAACTTGAAGGGGGAAACAATGGACGACATAACGGATCATCTCTTGAAGGAACGACTCATCCTGTCGAGTCGTGGCAAGTGAATATGAAAGTGTGAAATGGGGCAGTGGATCCAACGGCTCGATACCACGAGTCGTGGTATCATGTAATGACTCGTGGGACTGTCCATGGGTTCACCCAGTGTAGAAATTTTAGGAATTTCATTGAGGGTAAAACCTATCCTAGGCTTGTTCATATCCATGCATGCAAAGTTAGGGAATTAAGGAGGTGCTCAAGCTTGTTCTTCATTATTTTCTTCAATTTTTTCATTGGGCTTTCAAGGAGTGGTGAGGTTTGATTTTCCCCAGGTATGTAGGGTTATGAGTGGGTGAATTCTTTCACACCTATGCCCAATCTCTTTCAAATCATGAAATTTCCTATCTAAATTCTATGGGGGTTTTATGCAATGCATGAGATTTTGATTTCTCTACATGGACTTGATCTAATTGAGTTACTATTATTGAATTACGAATTATGGGCAAGTGTTATGTCGTTTTTCATTAAAAATCATGTTTCAAGTTTTTAAATTTTAAAATGCCTACTTATGAAAAGTTTATGAAAGTCAAGGTTTATGGTGAATGTTCATGTATGATGAATTATTGATGATGAAAAGTATGTTTTCATGTTACCCATGTTTATAATCATATTTTCCAATGAATTGAGTATTTTCAAGCATGTTAAAGTATTGGGCAATGCCCATATGTTCAAGAATGATTTATCGATTTATGATGTTGGCCGACTAAGGGGCCCTTGACTCTTGTCTAATCATGTATTTAATGGGGATCAATATGATAATTTTTATTTGTCCATGAATCTCAATAAACAATGTTATTGAATTACATACGAGCCTAATGTGCATGTTTTTGGGAGCAGTGTCTAGCACCGAGTAGCCCGACGTTCAAAGGACTGCGCCGGTATCTCATAACTACGTGCCGCCGTAGGTTCATAATGATACATTATAATGTTAATGGATCCCCTCTTCCGTGATATCACATAATGCACGTCCCTTGCCTGGCAAGCCTGGGACGACTCTACCCACTTGAGTGAGATAGTTGGGGCATCATGTAAGGCTCTACCATGATGGTGTCAGTTATGACTAGTCCTCTCATTGTTCCACATGTTTTATGCATTATTATGTTCATGTTGTTTTGGCTCAAGTGATGATTAATAAAGTTTCTCTTATGACTACGATAACGAATGGATTATGAACGATTTGGAAACCTTGAGCCTTATGTTATCTTATGATATTTATGTTACGAGCATGTTGTCCCACTTTTATGATCATTTATGAGCTTTTATGTATCTTTTTTAAAATATATGTTTTACTTACCTTGCATACTCGGTACATTCCACGTACTGACCTCATACTCTATGTTGTATCATTTTATGATACAAGCTCTGATCTTTAGATCCAGCACCGTTAGTAGTCCATCTCAGAGTTTAGCTTCCAACTTTTGGTGAGTCTTCATTCTCCAAGGACCATATATTTTAGATATTGATGTTTCCTTTAGTTTTCAGTTTTGCCGGGTTAGTTGGGGATGTTGTCCCATCAATCCATCAGATACGTTAGAGACTTTCAGACTATAAGTAGTACTCAACTATTATGTATGTAGTATGTTCTGCTTACCAGGTTATGCTATATTTATGCTTCCGCTATATTATTATGTTATGTATTCCGCTTTAATGATATGGAATTAGATGAATGTTCATTCCATGGGTCGACTTGGAGCTCTCGGGGCTCCTTGTTCTGTGTTACGATCCGAATCTACGTTCGGGTTGTGACATACTTGGTATTAGAGTAATAGGTTTGAAATGTCCTAGGGTGTCTGAAAGCTGCGTTAAGTAGAGTCTTTTTCATGGGTGTGAAGCGCGCCACACTTATGACAAAGAGGCTACGAATCGTTTAGGAAATGTTTCCTTCTTTCATGATCTATGTCTTGCGATGAAGTATTTCTCTATCCTTTTAATTTGTGGTATTCACATTTGCAGAATCATGGATCCTCGAAGAATGAATGATAGGAGGAATGGAAACGGAGATGGCCACAAGGATGGCACGGTAACGGGCACCAGCAGGCCCCACCAGTTTAGGAGTACCAAGCACTAGAGTTAGTTACCCATGCTGAGTTTCAAGCAGCTATTCAGATGCTCGCGCAGGCCTTGACTGCTCAGGTCAATCAACAGGCAGTTGCACATATTCCACAAAATGGAAATGCAGCGGCAACTTGAGTCAGGAATTCCTTGAGAATGAACCCACCAGAGTTCCTTAGGTCAAAGTAGATAAGGACTCGTATGAGTTTTGATGAGATTGTGAAGATCACCTAGGTCATGGGGGTGAATGGGGTTGAATGTGCAGAGTTGGCCTCGTATTAATTGAAAGGGGTTGCACATATCTTGTTTCGGCAATGGAGAGATAGTAGGGCCGCCGGAGCAGGCCTTGTCAGTTGGAAGGAGTTCCATGTGGCGTTTCTAGATCGATTCTTCGCTTGAGAGATGAGGGAGTTGAAGGTAGCAGAATTCATGAATCTTAAACATGGGAGGATGACGGTACAAGAGTCTGCTCTTGAGTTCACTTGCTTGTCAAAGTATGCCCCGAAGTTGGTGGTTGATCAGAGGAAACGGGTGAGCAGGTTTGTTCATTGCATGGCGGGCTATTTGACAAAGATTGCAGGACCTCTACGCTCCACCAAGACATGGATTTCCCTTGGATAGTATTGTACGCCCAGCACATGGAGGCGACTCATATGAGGGAGAGAGAGGCCAAAAGGGCCCGAACAGATAGCCATGAGTTTACTCATTAGAGATCTGGCGGTGGTCACCGCCCTCAGTTTCAACAGAGGTCACTAGCTCCAGCACCATCATCAGCTAGCGTTTCATCTAGACCCAAGGGTGATCATAGGAGCAAGGCTTTAGGATCGAGGGACCAGAAGGGCACGCAGGTAGAGCACACCTCTCCAACCTGCGAAAAGTGCGACAAGAGTCATGTTGGGGAGTGGTTTCTCATTTCAGATATTTTTTATGGGTGCGGTAGATCCGGACATATGCGCCGAGCATGTCCATTTGCTAGGCAGGATGAGGATAGAGGCCATGCGCAAATACCAGGTTAGTAGCAGCTCTGCGGGGGTGGCGGGTAACGCCAAAATAGATTCTATGCCATTGCCTCGCATCAGGAGTGGGAGACTTCACCGGATGTGGTTATTGGTATGTTATGAGTGTTTCTCCTTGATGCTTATGCTTTGTTAGACCCAGGGGCTACCTTATCTTTTGTGACACCTTATATTGCTAGTAGCTTTGGAGTCAGTCCCGAAACTCTGTCGGACCCATTTTTAGTTTCTACTCCTATTGGTGATTCAATTGTAGCTAAGCAGGTGTATAGAAGGTGCCCGATCATTATATTGCATAAAGTCACCTCTGCATACCTTGTAGAGTTAGCCATGACTGACTTTGACATTATTCTTGGCATGGATTGGTTATATGTGTGTTATGCTTCTGTTAATTGTAGAACCCGTGCAGTGGAGTTCCGCTTTCCAGGTGAGTCAGTCTTAGAGTGGAAGAGTAGTTCGACCGTGTTTGTAGATCATTTTATTTCCTATCTTAAGGCCAAAAACATGATTTTCAAGGGATGTGTGTATCATCTAGTTAGGGTTAAGGATGTTGAGTCCGAGACCCCGACTATCCAGTCAGTTCCAGTAGTGTGTGAGTACCCCAAAGTATTCCCTGATGATTTATCGGGTGTTCATACCTAGAGGGAAATTGATTTTTGTATTGGCCTTCTTCCTGACACGTAGCCTATATCTATCCCTCCTTACAAAATGGCTCCAGCTGAGCTAAAGGAGTTGAAAGAACAGTTGAAGGACCTATTAGATAAGGGTTTCATTAGGCAGAGCAAGTCTCCATGGGGTGCACCAGTCTTATTTGTTCGAAAGAAGGATGGTTCCCTACAAATGTGCATTGATTATTGGCAATTGAACAAAGTCACCATCAAGAATAGGTAACCTCTACCGAAGATTGATGATTTATTTGACTAGCTTTAGGGTGCCAAGTGTTCTCAAAGATAGATCTCAGATCCGGGTACCATCAGCTCAGAGTTCGGGAGAGTGACATCCTAAAGACAGCCTTCAGGACGCGGTATGGTCATTATGAGTTTGTAGTTATGCCCTTTGGACTGACGAATGCTCCTACAACTTTTATGGACTTGATGAACAGGGTGTTCAATCCATACCTGGACATGTTCGTGATTGTGTTTATTGATGACATCTTGATATACTTTCAGAGTGAGGAGGAGCATGCTGCTCATTTGAGGGTGGTGCTACAGACTCTCAAGGATCACCAATTATATGCTAAATTCAGCAAGTGAGATATATGGTTTATGCCAGAAAGGTACGAAGTTGGACTAATTTGGAAACATTGGGCAATTTACTTTATACCTACTATTTCGTATGGTTTTTGGTTTCTAGTCTTATTTTATTAGTAGCCATGAGTGGGGATATAGTACTGACTATGCATAGGACAACTAAGGTGAAAAGATAGGATGTATGTGAGTTTTAATTGAACTTCGCGGCATTTTTGGGCCATGTGGTATCAAGTGAGGGTATAGAGGTGGACTCACAGAAAATAGAAGTGGTGAAGAATTGGCCTAGACCGGTGAATCCTTCCGATATCTAAAGCTTTTTGGGTTTAGCTGGCTACTATCAGAGATTTGTTGAAGGTTTCTCATCTATTGCAGCACCCTTGACCAAATTGACCCAAAAGAAGGTGAAATTCCAATGGTCAAAGGTTTGTGAGAAGAGCTTCCAAGAATTGAAGACTCGACTTACCTCAGCACTAGTGTTGACCCTACCCGAGGGTACCGATTGGTTCATAATGTATTGTGATGCTTCAAGGATCGGACTGTGGTTTGTATTGATGCAGCATGGGAAAGTCATAACCTATGCCTCCAGACAGTTAAAGGTTCATGAGAAGAATTACCCGACCCATGATCTTAAATTGGTCGCAGTGGTATTCGCTTTGAAGATATGGCGACATTATTTGTATGGGGTCCACATGGATGTGTACACGGACCATAATAGTTTGCAATATGTTTTTACCTAGAAGGACCTCAATCTTCGGCAAAGGAGGTGGTTGGAGCTACTCAAGGACTACGATATGAGTGTCCTATATCATCTAGGTAAGGCTAATGTAGTAGTGGACACACTTAGTAGACTCTTTATGGAGAGTGGGTCCCATGTGGATGAGGGGAAGAAGGAGCTGGTGAAGGATGTTCATCGACTCGCAAGATTGGGATTTACGTTGGTTTACTCGACCGATGGCAGTGTTGTTGTTCAGAAGGGATCAGAATCGTCCTTGGTGACTAATGTAAAAGCTAGACAAAATGAGGACCCAATTTTGGTAAAGTTGAAGGAAGCCATTCAGAATCAGAAGGTAGAGGTCTTCTCCAAATGGGAGATGACGTGCTTCGGTACCAGGGCTGCCAATGTGTTTCGAATGTTGATGATTTGAGGAGCTAGATATTGCACGAGGCTCATGGATCTAGGTATTCTATCCACCCAGGTGCCACCAAGATGTACCGTGACTTACGGAAAATCTATTAGTTGAACGACATGAAGAAGGACATCGCGGAGTTTGTAGCTAAGTACAAACTGTCAACAAGTAAAGGTTGAGCATTATATATTGGGAGGTGTGCTTCAGGATATCAACATTCCTACTTGGAAGTGGGAATAAATTAATATGAATTTCATCACGGGTTTACCTCGCACTCGTCGACAATATGACTCCATTTGGGTTGTGGTAGATAGGTTGACCAAGGCTGCCCACTTCCTACTGGTCAAAACCACGAATTTGGTGGAGGATTATGCCAAATTATATATCTGGGAGATAGTTCGATTGCAGGGAGTGCCCTTATCAATCATTTCAGATAGGGGTAACCAAATTACTGCTCAGTTTTGGAGGTCGTTTCAAAAAGGACTAGGTACTCAGGTTAAGCTCAGCATAGCATTTCACCCGAAAACGGATGGTCAAGCGGAGCAGACAATTCAGACTCTTGAAGACATATTGAGAGAATACGTGATTGACTTCGGAGGTAGCTGGGATGATCATTTGCCTCTTATCGAGTTTGCATACAACAACCACTACCATTCCAGTATTCAAATGGCCCCATTTGAGGCTCTCTATGGGCGGAGATGTAGATCACCCATTGGTTGGTTCGAGGTTGGTGAAGCTGCAATCATGGGACCAAATTTGGTCCATCAGGCTATGGAGAAGGTTCAGCTCATAGGGGATAGGTTGAAAACAGCTCAAATTCCCCTAAAAGTCCTATGACGATGTGAGAAAGAGAGAATTAGAGTTCGAGGTGGATGATTGGGTGTTTCTGAAGGTATCTCCCATGAAGGGAATGATGCGGTTTAGAAAGAAAGGAAAACTCAGCCCTCGTTATGTTGGCCCCAATCGGATTGTGAAATGGGTTGCAAGGTGGCCTATGAATTGGAGTTGCCCTCAGAATTTTCTTCTGTGTATCCTGTATTCCATGTATCACTCTTAAAGAAGTGTTTGGGTGATCCAGCTCTAGTTTTCCCAGTGGACAGTGTTGGTGCGAAGGACAACCTTAGTTATAAGGAGGTTCCGGTAGAAATATTGGATCGTCAGGTCCGAAGGCTAAGGAACAAGGAAGTAGCTTCAGTTAAAGTGTTATGGAGGAATCAACATATTGAGGGAGCTACATGGGAAGCCAAAACGGATATGATGGCTAGATACCCACATTTATTCTCTACCGGCTCATTTCCAGCTTGAGGTATCAGTTTTTTCCCTAATACTCTATTTAGTTTTCATGTTCAGTTCATGTGTCCAAGTTTTTTTATGTATGTGGATGTGTATATGAATCATGAATTCAGTTCAACTATGTAGTTTGAATCGGAGACAATCGTTCCATCAGTTTTTGATTTAAATGATTAGTATTCGAGTGTAATGATTGCATTTCCCTATTTTCTGTATGTTTTCCACATTTGAGGATGAATATTCCCAAGGGGGAGATATTGTAATACCCAGAAGTACCTTAGATTAGACTCGGGATTTAAAAATGAAAGTTGGCAGAATCTGAGAAAAATCCCATAGAATGGATGAATTAACGGATCGTTGGTCCAATCAACGACCCATTGGAAGCACCCATAATGAGGATTGACAGGGTAGCAGTTGGTAGTAACGAGTGAAGTAATGACCCGTTGTTTGTTACAACAAGTTGTTGTGTGGAGTCGTGGTGGGAACTGATCCTAAGCCCAAGGGGGAATAACGGGTCATAGGACGACCCATGGTGAGGAGCCACGGATCATGGTCACCAGTCGTTGGAAGGAATATTAATGATATCCAGTCAAGGTAACAGAAGGTAACCATGACTCATTGGATAGAATAACGAGTCGTGGTGTGGCTCGTGAGAAGGATTGGTACAGAACTTGAAAGGGGAAACAACTGACGACACAACGGATCATTGCTTGAAGGAACAACTCATCCTGTCGAATCATGGGAAGTGAATCTGAAAGTGTGAAATGGTGTAGTGGATCCAACGGCTACCACGACTCGTGGTACCATGTAACGACTCGTGAGACCGTCCGTGGGTTCACCCAGTGCAGCAATTTCAGGTATTTTATTAAGGGCATTTTCATCATTCCTAAGTCCTAGGGTCCTAAACTATGTTGTTTAATGCGTGAAATTCAGTGTTTATTGAGGGTAAAACCTATCCTAGACTTATTCATATCCATGCATGCAAAGTTAGGAAATTAAAGGAGGTGCTCAAGCTTGTTCTTCAAGGTTTTCTTCAATGGGCTTTCAACGAGTGGTGAGGTTTGATCCTCCCCAGGTATGTAGAGTTATGAGTGGGTGAATCCTTTCACACTCATGCCCAATCTCTTTCATATCATGAAATTTCCTATACAAATTCTATGGGGTTTTACCCAATGCATGAGATTTTGATTTCTCTACATGGGCTTGATCTAGTTGAGTTACTATTGTTGAATTACGAATTATGGGTGAGTTTTATGTTGTTTTTCATTAAAAATCATGTTTCAAGTTGTTAAAATTTAAAATTCCCATTTATGAAAAGTTCATGAAAGTCAATGTTTATGATGAATGTTCATGTATGATGAATTATTGATGATGCAAAGCATGTTTTCAAGTTACCCATGTTTATAATCATGTTTTCCAATGAATTGAGTATTTTCAAGCATGTTAAAGTATTGGGCAATGCCCATTTGTTCAAGAATGATTTATCAATTTATGATGTTGGCCGACTAAAGGGCCCTTGATTCTTGGCTAATCATGTATTTAATAGGGATCAATGATGATAATGTTTATTTGGCCATGAATCTCAATGAATGATGCTATTGAATTACATACGAGCCTAATGTGCATGTTTTTGGGAGCAGTGTCTAGCACCGAGCAGTCTGACGTTCAAAGAACTACACCGGTGTATCATAAATACGTGCCACCGTAGGTTCATAATGATACATTACAATGTTAATAGATCCCCTCTTCCGTAATATCACATAATGCACGTCCTTTGCTTGGCAAGCCTGGGATGAATTCACCCACTTTAGTAAGATAGTTGGGGCATCATGTAAGGCTCTACCATGTGGTGTCGGTTATGACGAGTCCTCCCACTATTCTGCATCTCTTATGCATTGTTATGTTCATGTTATTTTGGCTCAAGTGATAGTTTTATAAAGTTTCTCTTATGACTATGATAACGACTGGATTACGAACAATTTGAAAACCTTAAGCCTTATGATATTTATATTACGAGCATGTTGTCCCACTCTTATTATCATTTATGAACTTTTATGTATTTTTTTAAAAATATCTGTTTTACTTACCTTGCATACTCAGTACATTCCACATACTGACTGCATACTCTATGCTGTATCATTTTATGATACAGGCTCCGATCTTTAGATCCTGCACCGTCAGCAGTCTGTCTCGGAGTTTAGCATCTAGCTTTTGGTGAGTCCTCATTCTCCGAGGACCATATGTTTCAGATATTGCTGTTTCCTTTAGTTTTCAGTTTTGCAGGGTTAGTTGGGGATGTTGTCCCATCAATCTATCAGATACGTTAGAGACTTTCAGACTACATGTAGTAGTCAGTTGTTATGTGTGTAGTATGTTCTGCTTACCAGGTTATGTTATGTTTATGCTTTCACTATATTGTTATGTTAGGTATTTAGCTTTAATGATATGGAGTTAGATGAATGTTCATGCCATGGGTCGACTAGGAGTCTCTCGGGGCTCCTTTTCCCGTGTTATGATTCAGGTCTACTCTCGCGTCGTGACAAGGATCCCATTTCTCAACCTCTGAGTCATTGTTAGAAACAACGACTCGTGGTGTGAGTTGTTAGTTGGGATTCACTGAAACCTCTTTTAGTAACAACAGGTGGTAACAATGACCTGTTATATCGCACAACAAGTTGTTGTGTCCACCGTGGTGTCAAGTATCGAGATTTCCTTCAGTGTCTCTAGTAGGCAAGACGGGAGGTGACAACAACTCGTGGTCCCAACCAATGAGTCATTGTGTCACTCGTCGTCAGACCCTCTAGGTTTCCTCGTACAATGGCCACGGGAGGAACCAACGACTCGCTGGTTTATCCAATGAGTCATGGTGATCCCCGTTGCCAGATTTAGTGTTTTCTAGTTCCAGGCAGTGGGACCAATGAGAGGTCCTAATGACTCATTGAGTGACCCATTGGGACGCTGTCGGCCAGTTTTTAGATTACATTTCCAGGGTTATTTTTGTAATTTTCCACCTATTTAGTCCCTAAATTACATCGTTTAAGTGTAAATTAGTAGTATTTAGAGGGATCAAATGGTTCTTCTCCCTCATACCCCACTCAGACCTTCAGAAAGCAATCGTAAAATTCTCTCAGGAGCTCTCAAAGAAATAACTAGGGCAATCCACTTCTCCTCTAATTCTCAAGGGATTTCTTCGGATTTCTTTATTAGGTATGTGGGAATTCAACAAGGGAATAGTTCTTCCCTTGTTTCCCCATAAAAATCTTCTCTATCTTCTCTATCGGTTCTAGCCCCTAAACTTTCGAATGTGAATAAATGATATGTCAAACTTCGTTTATAGCATGTGGAATGTGGTCTATGTTGATTGTTGTTATATTTTCACTATCTAGTTATCATGTTAATACTTATTCTTGTAAGAATATATTTAGCCCTAGCTTTGAATTAAGTAAATTAGAATTTTGCCTGTCGGACTAGTTATTCCTTCTGGCTTGATTTTATCAGTTGGGCTTCCCATATTACTAGAAAATTTTGAGAATTCAGTCAGATGTTTGTTAGTCCAGTCTCAGTCAATTATTAGCATATCTAGTATAATACAGAAATGTCAGTTGATCAGTTTAATTATAGTTAATTCTTGAGGTGTTTGTGATACCTCCCAGTTATCAGTGTTAGACTCAGTATCAGATTTTAGTGGTTCTTTAGGTAGTCATGACACTTTCAGATAAACAACTTTGAGCTATCAGCTTAGTAGTCAGTCTAGGACTATCCAGTGGGAGTAGGACTTAGCACTGAGCGGATAAGGGTTCCAGCACACCCCGATTCCCAGAATTACGTTGCCACCATAGGATATATTTTATTGGCCTCATGGCCCCAGACATATGATCACTCAGTTCATGCCTTTATACCCTGGCAAGGTATATTGGGTCCTACCGATAGGGTGTATACATCGGACTCCACGTCTAGCTCACGTCATTATATGTCGGTTATAGACTCTCCCACTAGTCAGCTCAGTTCAGTACAGTGTTTCAGAGTAGTATCTCAAATTTAGGGCATGTCTTTAACCATCAGACAGGGTCATTTTGACCATCTCAGTTTATCACAGTGATTCAATTTCAGCATTTTCAGTTGGTCATTGCATGTCTTTCTAGTTTAGTTATTTTATTCCTTGTGTATGAGTTCTCCTACTTAATCAACACATTCAAAGTACTAATGCATACCGTTTATGCTATATCATTTTATGATACAGTTGCAGGATCTCAGTCTCAGCCCCATTAGTAGATCGCCTACAAGAGTTCTCAGGTGCATCATTGGTGAGTCCTCATATTTCCGGGACAAGGATTATTTTCTTTTAGTTTTATTTTCTTTCAGTTAGAAATTGGAGTTAACTGGGGGCTTGTACCAGCAACTCATCGGATAGATGGCTTTCAGACACAGACAGAGTTTTCAGACTTTCAGTTTTGCTTCCAGTTGTATTAAACTTATGATTTAGTTCTTTTTTATAAAATGTTTTACTTTATTACTTCAAAGCTTGCGCTATGTTTCTACTCAAAATTCTAGTGTTATGATAGGTCATGGGTTGACTTGGGGTTACTTGTGACTCCAAGTACCGTGTCTCATCCAGGGTATAGACTCGGGGCATGACAAATTTGGTATCAGAGCACTAGGTTTAGAGTATCCTAGGATGTCTGAAAGCTGCGTCAAGTAGAGCCCTTTTCATGGGTGTTAAACGCATCATTTTTGATGGGGATGCTATGAGATGTTAGTAGGAAAACTCCCCTTTTGTTCATACTCTTTATCGTGCGTTGAAATTCTGTTTCAGAAACATTCTCCTAACTCGTGCTCTATTTCATTTTAGTGAAATCATGCCTTCGCAATGTGGTAATGGAAGAAGGGCCGCTAATGCTCACCGACCTACCCCACCAGCTCCAGCAGCCCCTCAGGACGACTCAGTGTCCCCCGCAGAGTTCAGGGCGGCTATCAAGCTGCTCTCACAGACAGTTACTAATCAGGTGAACTAGCAAGTGGTTTCGGTCAGCAACAATGGGTCTGCAGCGGCTGCCCGAGTTCGGGACTTCACCCGGATAAACCTCCAGTTTTCCACGTATCTAAGGTGGGAGAGGTCCCACAGGAGTTCGTGGATGAGATTAGAAAGATCACCTGAATTATAGGTGTCAGTTCCTCAGAGAGTGCCGACTTGGCTGCCTACCAACTAAAAGGGGTAGCACAGATTTGGTACAAGCAGTGGAAGGAGGGGAGACCAACGGGAGTAGGACCGGTGGAATGGAAGGAGTTCACTACAGCCTTCCTAGACAGATTCTTTTCCTGGGAACTCAGGGAGGCTAAAGTGGCTAAATTCATGAATCTGAAACAAGGAAATTGGACGGTGGAAGAGTATGCACTGGAGTTCACCAGGTTTTCTAAATATGCTCCAGAGATGGTAGCTAAGCCTAGGGCTCATATGTTGAAATTTGTTAATGGGGTGTCGAAGTTGGTACTCTAGGAGTGCACGACTGCAATGCTTATTAAGGACATCGATCTCTCCAGCCTCATAGTTCATGCTCAGCAAATTGAGGTAGAAAAATTAAAAGATGTAGAGCGGGAGAACAAACGGTCAAGAACTGGCCAGTCAGATTATGAACACCATAGATCTGGCAGTAGTAGCCGCCCACAGCAGCTACAGCAGCAGCAGAGGGCTCCAACACCCACCTCAGCCAGTGCCCCTACTTTTCGGTCGCACAAGGATTGGAGGGGTGGAGCATCTGGCTCACAATCCTAGAGTCATAGCTCCAGCAACCGCTAGAGCTACCCAGCCTTCCCTAAGTGTGGAAAGAACCATCTAGAGAGTGCCTTTAGGGCCGATAGGGTTGTTTTTGGTATGGACAACTTGGTCATCGTCTCAAAAAATACCGGTCCTCAAGACGGGGGAGATCACAATCCACCACGTTAGCAGCTCCAGCAGGCCGACCAGCTCAGTAGGCCAACACTTCAGGTATGGATGGTGTGCTCCAAAATCATTTTTATGCTTTGTCCTCTCTTCAGGATCAAGATAGCTCACCTGACATAGTCATGGGTATGTTGCGCCTTTTCCATCTAGACGTGTATGCCCTACTAGATCCAGAGGACACACTTTCGTTCGTGACTCCCTATGTAGTTTTCCAGTTTGATATCAGTATAGAAGTCCTCTCAGAACCATTCTCAGTCTCCACCCCAATTGGCGAGTCAGTTAGAGCTAACTAGGTGTATAGAAACTGCCTAGTCTCAATCTTGAATAGGGTCATTCTAGCTGATCTTGTAGAGTTAGATATGGTTGACTTTGACCTCATTCTCGACATGGATTGGTTACACTCCGGTTATGCCTCAGTCGACTGCAGAACTAGGATCGCCAGGTTTCAGTTCTCTAGTGAGCCATCTTTAGAGTGGACGGGCATTAGTTTAGCGGCTAAGGGTCGGTTTATTTCTTACCTTAAGGCCAAAAAGCTTATTTCCAAAGGGTGTATTTATCATCTAGTTCGGGTCAAAGATTCCAGCTCTAAGACCCCAACTATTAAGTCAGTTTCAGTTGTTAGTGAGTTCCTTGACGTGTTTCCCGAAGATCTTCCCGGAGTCCCTCTTGAGCGGGAAATAGACTTCGGCATAGACCTTCTTCCGTACACTTAGTCCATCTCCATCCCTCCTTATAGAATGGCTCCAGCTGAGCTTAAGGAGTTGAAGGAGTAGCTAAAGGACCTTCTTGATAAAGGTTTTATCAGACCTAACATCTCTCCCTGGGGTGCTCTGGTACTGTTCATGCGAAAGAAAGATGGTACCCTCAATATGTGCATCGATTACCGTTAGTTAAACAAGGTCACAATCAAGAACAGATGTCCCCTACCCAGGATTGATGACTTGTTCGATCAGCTTTAGGGAGCCAATTGTTTCTCCAAGATAGATGTCAGGTCAGGGTATCATCAACTAAGAGTCATAGAATGTGGCATACCAAAAATAGCTTTCAGAACTTAGTATGGTCACTATGAGCTCTTGGTTATGTCCTTTGGACTTTCTAATGCCCCTGTAGCTTTCATGGACTTGATGAACAGAGTCTTCAAGTAGTATCTAGACATGTTTGTCATTGTGTTCATTGATGACATTTGGTATACTCCAGAAATGAGGAAGAACATGCTAATCACCTGAGGATAATGCTTCAGACGCTCAAAGACCGCCAGTTGTTCGTAAAATACAACAAATGCGAATTCTGGGTGAAGTCTGTGACTTTCCTTAGTCATGTGGTCTCAGGTGAGGGCATTCAAGTTGATCCTCAAAAGATAGTAGCGGTGAAAGACTGGCCAAGACCTACTTCTCCAACCGAAATCAGAAGCTTCTTGGGTATAACCGGTTATTACCGATGTTTTGTGGAAGGTTTCTCCTCTATTGCATCCCCTATAACTAAGTTGACTCAGAAAAAGGTGAAATTTTAGTGGTCAGATGCATGTGAGAAGAGTTTTTAGGAGTTGAAGACTCGGCTCACTACCGCTCTAGTTTTGACCTTACAAGAAGGAACAGATGGGTTTGTGGCATATTATGATGCTTCCAGAGTTGGGGTTGCGTTCCGATGTAGCGGGGTACGGTGATAGCGTGCGCCTATAGACAACTCAAGGTTCATGAGAAGAACTATCCGACTCATGACCTGGAGTTGGCAGAGGTGGTGTTTGTGTTGAAAATATGGAGGCACTATCTTTACAGGGATCACGTGGATGTGTTCACCGATCACAAGAGCCTTCAGTATGTGTTCAGTCAGAAAGATCTAAGTCTCCATCAGAGAAGATGGTTGGAGATATTGAAGGACTATGACATCAACATGCTATATCACCTAGGCAAAGCCAACATGGTGGATGATTCCCAAAGCACGATGTCTATGGGGAGCGTGGTTTATGTTAAAGAGGGCAAAAAGGAACTGGCAAAGGGTATTCACAGATTAGCTTGGTTGGGAGTGCAGTTGGTTGATACAGCTGAGGTCGGAGTAGTGGTGCAGAGTGGATCAGATTCCTCATTGGTAGTTGAAGTTAAGTCAAGGCGGTCTGATTAAACTAAAGGAGGCGATTCTCAAAAAAGAAGTGGAGGCTTTCTCCCAAGGGGGAGATTGTGTACTCCGTCACCAAGGTAGGCAGTGTGTACCGAATGTAGGTGATTTTAGATAGTAGATACTGGCTGAAGCACACAGTTCGAGATATTCCAACCACCAAGGTGCTACAAAATGTACCGTAATTAACGGGATATTTACTGGTGGAACGACATGAAGAGAGACATCACAGAATTTGTAGCTAAGTGCCTGAACTACCAGTAGGTCAAAGTAGAACACCAGAGACTGGGAGGTATGACTCAGGATATCAGCATACCCACATGAAAGTGGGAATAAGTAAATATGGATTTTATTACAGGTCTACCTTGGACTTGTTGGCAGCACGATTCAATCTGGGTGATAGTAGACTGGATGACTAAGTCAACACACTTCCTCCTAGTTAAACTACAGACTTAGCCGAGGATTATGCTATGCTTTATATCCGGGAGTTGGTCAGACTTCATGGGGTGCCCTTTTCCATCATTTCAGATAGAGGTACCCAGTTTACCTCAAATTTCTAGAAGTCTTTTTAGAAGGGACTTGGTAACCAGGTCAAGCTCAGCACAACTTTTCACCCGCAGATAGATGGACAAACTGAACGGACTATATAGACTTTAGAAGATATGCTGAGAGCGTGTGTGATCGATTTCAAGGGTAGTTGAGATGATCGCCTACCTCTCATCGAGTTTGCGTACAACAACTACCACTCCAGTATTTAGATGGTCTAGTTTAAGGCATTGTATGGTAGGAGGTGTAGATCTCCTATGGGGTGATTTAAGGTTGGTGAAGCTATGCTAGTCATGCCAGATTCAGTTAATAAAGCTATGAAGAAGGTACAACTCATCCGAGAAAGGTCAAAAGAAACTCAGAGCCATCAAAAATCTTATGCTAATGTGAGGAGTAAAGAATTAGAGTTTGTAGTGGATGACTGGGTTTACCTAAAATTTTCACCCATAAAAGGGGTGATGAGATTTGGGAAGAAAGAAAAACTCAATTCGAGATATGTGGGATCCTACAAAATTCTGAGGTGAATTGGAAAAGTAGCCTATGAGCTGGAACTATCTTCAGAATTATCATCTATGCACCCAGTGTTTCATGTGTCACTATTGAAGAAGTGCATCAGTGATCCAACTTCAGTGGTGCCACTAGACAGCGTGGGAATGAAAGATAGTCTCTCTTACAAAGAGGTCCCAGTTCAAATCCTTAACCGTCAGGTTCGTAAGTTGAGAAACAAAGAAGTAGCTTCAGTTAAAGTCTTGTGGAGAAATCAACATGTTGAAGGAGCTACATGGGAAGCCAAAGTAGATGTGATGGCTAGATACCCACATTTATTCCCTTTCAGCTCAGTTTCAGTTTAAGGTATCAATTTCATCCCTAAAAACCCTATTCAGTTACATGTTTAGTCCATGTGTCCTAGTTTCTTTCATGTTAATGAATGTGTGTATGATTCGTGAATTCAGTTTAGTCATGTAGTTCAGTTCGGAGGTAATCATTCCGTTAGTTTTCAGCTTTCATGATCAGTATTTGAGTTTAATGATTGCATTTCTATGCTTTTCTATGTGTTTCCAACATTCGAGGACGAATGTTCCCAAGGGAGAGATATTGTAATGCCCCAGAAACCCTAAGATCAGACCTGGGAGTTAAAATGGATAAAACAGGATTTTCTGCACCAGGTCACAGAACCAGTCGTCCTGTGACACGTGGGGTAGGCCACGAGTCGTGGAGTGACTCGTGGGGAAGGGTATGGACTTGATCTTTTACACCCCATAAATTCTTGACATTTAGATGGCCTATTCGCATGTTGGTTAAGAGTTTTAGAAGGCCATAAATGCTAGAAAAGGCCCGGGGAAAGACCGGACAAGCGCCACGTCGAACCATCGCAAGAGGAGGCTGGGCAGACCCCCTCCGCGATGGCCAACGTGTCACGGAGGGCTCACCTCTTCGATGGCCAACGTGCCACGGAGGTGAGATTCAGCCTCAAGTATATAAACCCCTCCACTTCGGTTTTACCTCATTTAACTAGAAAACAGAGGGTACGGAGGATCCATTGAAATTTCCGTCCGTTTACGCTATTAAACGCGGTCCAAACTCAAACTAATCTTGGGTAGTGGAGTATTAAGCTGTCGGGAGCATTCCTGCGGAGTTAGTTTCGTGAAATTTGGCCGGCGAATCATCGTCCTACTGAGCTAAGGTAAGTGGAATTGCTCCAAATTAGTGTCAATATACTTCAGCCCTAAAGTAAGTATTTCTCCCTTCTGGACTTCCGAGAAATAGTGAGTTTTTGGCTGTTTTTTGATAAGTCAAAGTTTGGGCTATATATATATTCAAAGTAGTGTTTTCCTCCGGAATATTGATGAATTTAGTTCTAATTGCTATGAATGTGAATACAGTTGGAAAAAATAGCTGAATTTTGGCCGAGTTACGCCAGTTAGCCGAAAAGCCAACAATTGAGGTATGTAAAGCCAGTTTCTTCGGCAAGTTAGTAATTCTAGCATAGAAAAATAGAATAAATTCCAGAAGGAAGTTCCGGAAGCCGAGTATTAAGTATGTTTTATTATTATTGTCATATCCAAAATAAAAGTCAGTAAATTTGTACCAAACAGCAAGATGTCAATCCCAGACTCAGTTTAACTCAGTATTAGATACAGTTTAATACAACAAGAGATTCAGAATAGAATATCAGAACATGGATCGTATTTTCAGATTTAATATACTTGTTATATGTGATTACTGTTACTTGTTGAGACTTGTGTGTGATATGTGGGCACCGTTAGAGCTTCCTTGCCGCCCCATGGTTAATAGCTGTGTCGACTCGCCCGCTAGAGGGTGAGGATACATCACTCCAACGAGTGGCATGGCGTCCGCAGTAGGACGAAGATGGGCTGCAGCATTCCCCATAGCAGGCTGATCAGCATTATAGCATACCCTGTCGAGCGCTTGCGCCCAGAGCACAAATTACAGATTACAGACACAGATCTCAGATTACAACTCCAGGAGTCCTCCGGACTCAGATACTGTTACAGTTAGGGGCCCAGAGAGCCCAAGCTGCATACCCAGGGGACCGACGGGGTGCTCATAGTTATTAGGTGAGTGGAGTGAATTTATTTTGGATGGTTTGACCCAGGTAGGGGTATATAGATTGCATGTTGATTGGCACCTTCTGGCTTATGGGGACTGGTATAGATTTTTGTATGCTATATATATGTGTGTGTTACTTATTAAGTTGATAAATAACAGCATGCCGCAGCGACAGGTATGATTCTCATCTTCTTTCCAGTACAGTTAAGCTCGGTACAGATTCTGCTATTCTGGAAAGTTTTAGCTATCCCCTGTTATTTCAGTAACTACCAGTTTACTGTTTATCTTCAATTATGTTCAGTTTGCTTTGCATACTCGGTACCAGTGGTACTGACGCCCGTTTGGGGGCGCTGTATTACTTGCCTGCAGGTACTCATAGACGTGGAGCCGATCCCTCGTGATTCTAGCTAGCACGTAAAGTCATCATCTCCTGTCATCCGGAGCTAGACAACTAGAGGTTTATCCCTTTTCTTTTGTTGTACATTATGGGTAGGCCGGGGCCCTATCCCGACCATCTTTTCAGTATTCTTAGAGGCTTGCAGATTGTATATTCCCTATGGTTAGCTGTACCGGTTGTGTGAGGCCGTGTGTATGTTTTAGTTTGTTTATGATGGCCGTTTGGGGCCTTATTCAGTTGGTAGTGATGATCTTTTTTGTCACGTGGCAGTTTAGCACTTGTTTTCTTGATTCAAAAATAATTAGACAGCATGGTGGCCTTGTCGGCTCGCATAGGTTCCTTATTGATTCAGTTGTTCTGGGTAGCTGTTGTTTTCTTACAGGTGGCTATAGGCCTAGTCGGCCGTAGGCTGTATTTACCGCCGTTACATAGCCCGTCGTTTTCTTGAATCAAGAGTTAGAGCCAGCCTGGCACCAGAAGTGCTTAGGCTCAGCTAGTCCAGCAGCCAAGGTCTTAGTAAGGGCACTAGGTGCCAGTCATGCCTCCCACGGCGGGGGGTGATAAACTTGGTATCAGAGCAGGTCGTGTCGCAGGGAGTCTCCAAGCCGTGCTAAGTAGAGTCTTGTCTATGGATGTGTTGTGCACCACATACCATAGGTAGGGGGCTGCAAGGCATAATAGGATGGATACTCTTTGTTCATATTCAGTCGTGCCATAGAGCAACACAGTATAGGGTTGAGTTCCTAAAACTTGTCATACTCTTTGTTTACAGATAAAATGGCAGACCACGACATCCTACCATAGGTAGAGGACTGGATACCGCAACAGGAGAAGGCACCAGCAGGATGCCTCAGCTTCATCTAAAATTAGCCTGATCTGAAGGTGATACAGAAGCATCATCTATACCTTCTCAGCAGTCCCCACCTTACCAGGAGTCACTCGAAATGATACCGCCTCCGACAGTTCCTGTACCCACACCATCCGATCAGGAAATTCGAAGTGCAGTAGTTATGTTGGCACAAATGATGGCTACTCACCACCAGTCAGTGCCACCCGTAACAGCAGAGTCATCAAGTGGGCCTGGCGGTTTGAGGGTCCAAGAATTTTTAGCACTAGGTCCCCCGCAGTTCACAGGGTCGGGTCAGGCAGAGGACCCCCAGGATTTCCTAGACCAGATGCAGAGAATCTTCCAGGTTATTCATGTAACATCTACAGAATCAGTTGAGTTAGCGGTATTCCGATTGCGGGATATTGCTGTGTTGTGGTATGAAAGTTTGGAAAGATCCCGAGGGAGAGATGTTGCCCCTCCGACCTGGTCCAGCTTTTCAGAGGCCTTCCTAGACCGTTATCTGCCACGAGAAATCCGACAGGCCCGGATGGATCAGTTTTTGCATTTGGAGCAGGGGGCGAGGAGTGTATGGGAATACGCCCTACAGTTTGATTCCTTGGCCCGCTATGCTCCAGCTTTTGTGGACACCATGCCATCTAGAGTCCACCAGTTTATTATGGGTCTGAAGCCAGAGTACATAGAGGCATGTATGACAACTACACTGCGGGAAGATATGGACATTGCTCGGGTGCAGGCCTTTGCCCAGACTATTGAGGGCCTTAGACAGCGGTACCATGATAGCAGACGAATAAATCACGAGCAGCGCCGCAGGGATAAATCAGATGAAATACAGAGGGAGATTCAGAGAGGAGCCAGGCCACAGTTGTCAGATAGGGCACCTAGACCCCCACCTCTATCACAGCAGCAGAGGGGTAGATTCAGTCGCAGAGGACAGTCAGAGTCCGACAGCAGTTCTCGAATGATAGATTCACCTCAATAAAGGAGGGCAGAGCAGAGCAGGTAAACACCCCCACCTTGCCCTATTTGCAATCGACCCCACACTGGAGCTTGCAGATATGGCTCCACAGGGTGTTATATATGTGGGCAGGAGGGTCACATGATGAGAGACTGTCCAGCCAGGGGTCAGGGTAGCCGAGATAACCAGGACAGGCCGTCAGCAGGGCCGCGAGCTCCAATAGCCTCAGCAGGGCGTAGGCCCTTAGTCTCAGCAGGCAGGGGCCGAGGCAGATCAGGGGCCTCTAGTTCAAGTACGGGCCAAAGCCGTACCTATGTATTACCAGGGAAGCAGGACTCAGAGGCATCTCCAAATGTGGTAACAAGTATGATGACTATTTGCTCACACCCTGCTTATGTATTGATTGATCCAGGATCTACTTTGTCCTACGTTACCCCATTTTTGGCATGAAAGTTCAGTGTTGTACCAGAGTTGCTGTCACGCCCTGCCCTGGGGGGTATGACTGGCACCTGGTGCCCTAGTAGGACCTAGACTGCTATCTGGTGAGCCTAGGCACATCTGGTGCCTGGCTGGCTCTATCTCAAATTTCTGGAAACAAAGGGCTATATAACGGCTGTAAACGCAGCCTCCGGCCAATTGGCCTATAGCCACCTGTATCTGAAAAACAGCTAACCAGAAACATACTACTGTAGGGGAACCTATGCGGGCCGGCAAGGCCACCATGCTGTCTAGTTCTCTGTATCTTAACTTTAGCATGCTAGATAATTATGTGACCGACAAGGTCACCACTACTGACTGGTTATGGCCACACACGACCAACAGGAATTGAAATACTAACTAACTATAACAAACTGCACGGCCTCACACGACCGGCTCAGCTGACCACAGGGAAATATATACAGACTGCAAGCCTCTAGGAATAACAATAGCAATGATCGGGACAGGGCCCCGACCTACCCGTACTATACAACAAAAGAAAATGAAATACACCTCTGAATATCAAACTCCGGATGACAGGAGTTGATAACTCTGTGCTGGCTAGGATCACGAGGGATCGACTCCTCGTCTGTAAGTACCTACATGCAAGCAATGCAGCGCCCCACGGGTGTCAGTACCACAGGTACTAAGCATGTAAAGCAACTGAAATACACAACTGAAATGAATAACAACAGTAACATGGCATATAAGCAGAAAGTAGCTGAGTCTATCTAGCTGAGGATAACTGGGGAGAGTTTATTTATTCTATAACTAAACTGAGCGTACCTGTCGACTTGTCGTCCCACTGTCTATCAGTATCTAGTAGCACATATAGATAAACATATAAATACACACAATACCTGACCGACCCCCATAATTCGGAAGGTGCCAACCAACACACAATCTATTTACCCCTACCCGGGTCTAAACCAACCAAAAATAAGTCACTCCACTCATCTGATAACTGTGAGCTCCTCCTACCAGCTCCCTTGGGTACGTAGCTCAGGACTTGGCCTCTGACAATAAACTGTGTCTGAGTCTGAAGACTCCTGGCTCTTGGCACAAGTGCGCAACGGGGTAATCTTCTGCTGTATCTGTGACTGAAACTACCCCTAGGTGCAAGCACGCAACAGGGTAATTTATAAAAATTTGTATATGAAACTACCCCCGGCCACAAGCGCACACAGAGTAATCTACCCCTGTAAACAGGGTAACCTGGCTCTGCACAGAGTAAACTGAACTGCTCCTGCAAACAGGGTAATCTGGACCGTGTTATCATGGTGATCGGCCATCATCGTCCTCTAGGCGAATGGCATCACCCAGCTGGTGGCGGTATCTGAATCTGGTATCGACACAGCTATAACCCAGGGGCGGTGGGGATGCAAAGGGACACCCACATGCCATAGCAAGTCTCAACAAACAATAGCACATATAAATAGCAAGCATGTATTACTGAAAAGACTATCTGAAATCTAACTTCTTATTCTGATCTGTTTCTACACTAAGCTAATTCTTACTAATTATACTGATTCTGTAATCTCTGTTTAACTGTACGGCTAATCTGTAGCCAAGATACTATCTGTCTGAATGGCTAATCTGTAGCCATAACTGTCTGTCTACCTAATCTTTCTTTATTGACTTTTATTATGAAAATCTATTTCTTTTATTCTACTACATGCTTGCTAATCACGTAATAGGCTATACTGAATCTGAAATACTAACTTGCCCTCGGGCGCATACTTTTCTAACTTTCATACTGAATACGATATAACCACGCAAACTAGGTTTACTGAACTTTGCACAATACTTAACATTCAACTCCAGGAATTCTACTACGGAGTTTATTGTACTATACAAGGCTAAAGCTACTAACTTGCCGAAGGAACTAGCTTTACATACCTTAACCTCGAGTTATCCGTCTGTCGGACGAGGCTCGGTCAATACTCCAGCTATTTCTCCCAACTGCATTCATGTATACGCTAATTAATACTAAATATAACTTTATTCTAAAGAACAATGTCACTTTCGATATAATTATAGCCTAAACTTAGGCTTATCGAAAGACGGTCAAAAACTCGCTATTTTTCAAAAGTCCAGAAGGGAGAAGTATTCACTTCACAGCTAGGAGCACATAGTCACTAGTTTGGAGCAATTCTACTTACCTTAGCTCGATAGCTCGACGATTCGTCGGCCGTATTTCGCGAAAATAAATCCGTAGGAATGCTCTCTGCTACTAAATACCTCATTACCTGAGGTTAATTTGGGTTTGGACTATGTTTGGCAGCGTAATCGGACGAAATTATATTACCCTCTTCGTTCTTTTCTTTCCTCTGACTTTTCCTCTCTGTTTTCTGGAAATTTTATAAGGATGATATGATTTAAAACCGAAGTGGGGCTTTAATACTTGGGCCTGGACAAGGCCAACATGTCACGGAGCCAACGCGGAGGCTTGACCTCCGTGACACGCTGCCATCGCGGAGGGGCTCTACCTCGGCTCCTCCCGTGATGGTTCGACAGGTTACTCGTCCGGTCTTTTCCTGGGCCTTTCTCTAGAACGTATGGCTTCCAAATATGCTTAACCAACGCACGAATAGGCTATCTAGGTGTCAGGAATCCTACGGGGTATAACAGTTGCTTCAGCAACCCTTTTCAGTATCTACAACCTCGGTGACTCCATCAAAGCCGGAAGGGTTTATCTAGGGTGTACAGTAGAGTTTGCTGATCGTCAGACTACAGTAGATCTGGTAGAATTAGAGATGATTGATTTCGATGCCATTATGGGTATGGATTGGTTAGTGCCGTGCTATGCCAATGTAGAATGCTGGACCAAGACAGTTCGATTCCACTTTCTAGGGGAGGCAGTACAAGAGTGGAAGGGCAGCACAGCTACGCCAAAAGGTAGGTTTATTTCCTACCTTCAGGTGAGGAAGTTGATAGCTAAGGGATGCATTTACCAAATAGTCAGACTCTAGGATGTTTGGGTAGAGCCTCCGACTCTCCAGTTTGTTCCAGTGGTTAATGAATTCCCTGACGTATTCCCAGACAAGCTACCTGATATTCACCCAGAGAGAGAAATAGATTTTGCAATTGATTTGCTACCAGGCACTCAGCCCATATCAATCCCTCCGTATCGTATGGCTCCTGCTGAACTCAGAGAATTAAAGGAGCAGCTAAAAGATTTGTTAGATAAAGGCTTTATCAGGCCGAGTACTTCACCTTGGGGTGCGCCAGTTCTATTTGTGAGAAAGAAGGATGGCTCACTCCGCATGTGTATAGATTACCGATAGTTGAACAAGGTTACAATCAAGAATAAATATCCACTTCCCAGAATAGATGATTTGTTTGATCAGTTGCAGGGGGCCAAATATTTCTCCAAGATTGACTTACGGTTCGGATATCATCAGGTTCGAGTTCGTGAAAAGGACATTCCGAAGACTGCCTTCAGGACCAGATACGACCATTTTGAGTTCCTAGTCATGTCCTTTGGGCTGCCTAATGCTCCCCCAGTATTCATGGACCTGATGAACAACATCTTCAGACCATACCTGGACCTGTTCGTGATAGTGTTTATTGAAGACATTCTGGTATATTCTCGCTCAGAGGCTGACCACCAGGATCATTTGCGGACAGTGCTCCAAATTCTCAGGGACCGTCAGCTGTACGCTAAGTTTTCTAAATGTGAATTCTGGCTAAATTCAGTAGCTTTCTTGGGGCATATTGTGTCGGATGCTGGTATACAGGTAGACACACAGAAAATAGAAGCAGTAAAAACATGGCCTAGAACTACCATTCCGAACAAAGTCCGTAGTTTTCTGGGATTAGCAGGGTACTACAGAAGATTTGTTGAGGGATTCGCCACCATAGCGGCACCTCTGACTAAGCTAACGCAAAAAGCAGTAAAGTTTCAGTGGACGGAGGCATGTGAGCAGAGTTTCTAGGAATTGAAAGACAAGTTGACCTCCGCCCCAGTGTTATTGCCGGAAGGTACAGAGGGCTATGCAGTTTATTGTGATGCTTCGGGTATTGGGCTAGGATGTGTGTTGACGCAGCATGGTAAAGTTATTGCTTATGCTTCCAGATAGCTGAGGAAACACGAAAAGAATTACCCTACCCACGACCTGGAACTAGCCGTAGTGATCCACGCTCTAAAGATATGGAGACATTACTTGTACGGCTTCCACGTGGATATTTTCACTGATCATAAGATCCTACAGTATATCTTCACTCAGAGGGAGTTGAATTTGTTGTAGTGTCGCTGGTTGAAATTACTGAAAGATTATGATGTAAATATTTTGTATCACCCAGGAAGAGCCAACGTAGTCGCAGATGCCCTCAGTCTTAAATCTATGGAGAGTTTGGCGTACTTGCAGCCCGAGCAGCAGGAGTTGGCCAGAGAAATACACCAGTTAGCCAGTTTAGCCGTTCGTGTAGCAGAAACGGAGGACAACAGAGCGGTAACTCAGAACACTGCAGTGTCTTCATTAGTTGTGGAGGTAAAGGAACGGAAGTATGAGGATCCTGACCTGGTTCAGCTTAAAGACAAAGTTCAGCAAGGAAAGGCGCTGGATTTTCAGGTAACCGAGGATGAAGTGTTGCGATGTAAAGGCCGCCTTTGTGTACCAGATATTTAAGGGGTTCGCCAACAGATTATGAGTGAGGTACATTACGCCTACCATTCTCTCCATCCAGGCGCGACGAAAATGTACCATGATATCAAAGAAATTTACTGGTGGCCAGGTATGAAGAGGGAAATAGCAGAATTCGTAGCCCAGTGTCCTAAATGCCAGCAAGTAAAAGCGGAACACCAAAAACCAGGTGGATTGACTCAAGACATAGATGTGCCTCTTTGGAAGTGGCAAGCAGTAAATAAGGATTTTGTAGCAGGATTACCCCGTACCAGACATAGAAATGACTCGATTTGGGTAATTGTTGACAGACTGACAAAATCAGCCCATTTTCTACCAGTAAGGGCTACTTTCTATGCCGAAGATTATGCTGAGTTATATATCAGAGCAATAGTCAGACTGCACGGTGTTCTAGTGTCCATTATATCTGATAGAGGGGCAAAATTTATAGCTAAATTTTGGCAATCATTTCAGAGAGGCCTGGGAACACAGATTAACCTGAGCACATCTTTCCACCCTCAGACAGATGGACAGGCATAACGCACTATTCAGATGCTCGAGGATGTGTTACGAGCATGTGTATTAGACTTTGGAGGTAGATGGGATGAGCACCTACCACTTATTGAGTTTGCTTATTGTTCAGGCTTGTTGGTATAACTACACGCAAGTGCACGTGGTCGAACAAGTAGTAAAGTGGCTCAAGTAAGCCAAGTATCGATCCCACAGGGACTGGACTAAGGTATTAATCTAATCAAGTGTCAATAAACTTTAACTCTAAACTGTAGACAACAGCGTGAAGAAGATTTTGATATTTTGTTTCCTAATTTTATACTAAGTCTGAAATGAATATACAATTTGAGTCTGAACTATAAGTATGAGCATGTTGAGGTTAAATGAACATGTAGAGAAATAAATTATCGATACAATTTGGTTAATCTTTCCTCCGGTTGCTAGTCAAGAATTATTGCCTATGGATTAAAACTCTCGTATTTAACCCAACTTAAGAATCATGAACCTTCCACCTACATTTCTGTGATAAAACGAAATTCATGTTCTAGCCATACAAAACCGATTCCTTAATTGACTAATACAACTTTTAGGTATATCTCTATCCTGAAGGTAAATCAATTCTCAATTTTCCCAAACTAAGAAAAGATCATATCCTATCAATTCACAACTTTCCAATTTCTTGCTCTCTCGAGTGAAACCGGACTTTTTAGATATACATTAACGTTGGCCACACATTAACACAGTAGGAACAAGAATCAATAGAACAACCATGGAAGAAAAGATGAAAAACCAATTTATCAATAATTACATTTCAATACAAATGTTCTTAACCTCAGCAAGAAGGGAATTTAGCCACTCATTTATAGATTAAACATCGTTAAATGAGTGTTAATCATACAAGCAATTGAAATAAAGAAGAAGGAGATAGAGAAAAACCCTGAGATTTTCGTCCCCTCAACTGCCTGTAACCCACGTTCTTGCTCCACCAAGTCAGAATAATTAAAAAATGAACCTAAGTGTTCTATTTATACTAGTGAGAATTTTTCCTAGAATAACAAGCAATGTGTCATGGAGTGCATCGCGGAGCACTGCCTCCGTGACACGCCACCAACGCGGACCCTCACTGGAATCCGGTCGTCTAGGTTTTAAGGCCCAATGTGGCACGACGTGCAACACGGGGCTAAGCCAACGTGCCACGGCCCCAACGCGCACCTTCACTGGATTTTGACATATATTAAGCATCCAGGAAGAAGGCATCCGCGATGGCAGTGTTCGGTGGTTCGTTGGGTATCTAAACCGACACGCAAGTGCATGTGGTCGAACAAGTAGTAAGTGGCTTTAGTAAGCCAAGTATCGATCCCTCGGAGACTCGGATTAAGTGAAGTTTGCTTAAGTATACGATACTATATTTAACTTCTAAATATGCTGACAACAACGTAACCAAAAAGTGAATAATTTGTTTTATAAATTTTATACTGAACTACAAACAATTATCTACTTTGAATTTGGACTATGAATAAGAGCATGCTGAGGTTAAAGAACATGTACTGAAACTGATTATCATCATAAATTGGTTATTCTTTTCTTCCTGTTGCTAGCCAAGAACATTAGCCAAGAGATTAAAACTCTCGTATTTAATCTCACTTAAGAATCATAAACCATCCGTCTACATTTCTGTGATCAAATGCAATTCATGACCTAGCAATACAATTCCGGTTCCTAAATTGACTAATACGACTTTCAAGTATATTTCTATCAGGAAAGCACATCAAAACTCAATTTTCCCAAATCAAGTAAAGAACAATATCCTATTAATTCACAACTTTCTAATTTCGTGCTCTCTCGAGTGAAATCGGACTTTTTAGATGTACATTAATGTAGGCCACATACCAATGTAGTAGAAACAAGAATTAATAGAACAACATGGGAGGAAAAGACGAAAAACCAAATAATTCAATAATCAAAATTCATCACAAGTGTTCATAACCTCAGCAAGGAAGAGAATTAGCCACTCATTTGTGGATTAATCATCCTAAAACAAGTGTTAATCATACAAACAATTGAATTAGAGAAGAAAGAAAGAGAGAAAAAACCCTGAACTATTCGTCCCTCAACTGCCTGTAACCCACGTCCTTACTCCACCAAGTCTGAATTATGAAAAATACACTTAAGTGTTCTATTTATACTAGTGGGAATTTTTCCGGGAATAATGAGCAACGTGTCATGGAGTGCATCGCAGAGCACTGCCTCCGTGACACGTCGTGAACGCGGACCCTCACTGGCATTTGAGGGTCCGGGAATATAGCACCAACGTCGCACGACGTGCAACGCGGAGGCTAGCCACCGTGCCACGGAGCTGTCGCGAACCTTCACTTGAAATTGATGAATTTTCACCCTCCAGGCAGAATGCCTCCGCGATGGCAGCGTGACACGGCTCCATCGCCCCCTTTAATTTGTGCAGTCCAATGCCTTTTTCCGTGCTCGATTCCAAGTCCAACTCCGATATCATCCAACATGCATTTTAGCTCCTCGAAATCACATTTTACCTACAAAACAATGCTAATCATGTTGGTTAGTATAAATTCACATTTTATTACCAAATACATGAAAATGTATACACATTGCTAGATAAACAAGGCGAAAATGATACTTTTGAGTATCACTTGGGCATATAAATCTGCCCAAGATCACTTACTCCACACTTAAATCCTTGTTCGTCCTCTAACAACAAACATACAAGTCATGCAATTTACATCCCAACCTTCGCTGCTATGGTGTGACAATATGAGCTACGGTCATACCGATCATTCAATAGTGCAAATCATCAAGAAAACATGCATGGTCTTAACAATGCAATGACCTTCAATACATTAAGACTTCCAAGACTTTCAAGAATTGATTCTCGATATCAGCAAACTCATGCAAATCAGCTAATCAAGATATCCGACACGAACATCAGTCTTTCCTCACGCATGTGCCCTCTCAACTCAAGAGAATCTTTCCCCTTTTTGCTCATGTGACACACAAACATTCAAGTAGGGGCATGTAAAATTAATTTCACTCTCTCTCCCAAACGAATTCACATGCATCATGTCATGACCCATAAGCTTGCCCTTAGTGTATTACTCCACTAATATAAAGAAATGCAATGTAAGATCACGTAGGACTTTAATGGGTTGTAATGGAAGCTATGGAACTAGTATATATTGGATTAGCCAATAATAGCCACTAGCATCCTTAAGCGCCTTTGCAACACATTCCCATCAACTCATGGACATCGTTTCTCTTTTTTCTTTTTTCATCATCATCCCATTCTTGATGATTTACTTTAGTATGGCCCATTTCATTAAACATATTTGACACAATAACAAAGGTTATTCATGCACCTTCATTATCGTTTATTTATAGCAAGTGCACCTTCAACCTTTTCTTTTCTTCCCTCACGCTGCTTTTCTTTTTCTTTTCACCGTTCTCACTCTTTGACACTTTGGGAACATTATTTTCTTCTTAAGCGCTTAAGAGTTTTGTATAGACTTTACGGCTAATGAAAAGAAAGAATTAAGCTCAGTTTAAGCTTTTTGGGCAAAAGAAAGAAATAATAGGCTAAAGGCTCAAAGGGCTGACTAGGGTATACAATCACATAAAGGGGAAGTATGACAAGAAAAAATTAGCAACTCTCGGTTAAAACAAAGAAATGCCTACATCCTTTCCAACAATACATCTCCTTCATTTTGTTTTGTACACACACCAGGCAAGTTCTAGACACTTCACAATAGCATGGAATAACAATACCTCACTTCACACTTTATGCGCATGCTCGATTCAAGATGTATTCACAGATTCTTCAATCAGCTAATTACATGAATTCAAACATTAAGCCTCAATCACACCGAATCGAACTCTACAGCCTAGGTATCTCAACATATTTACAAGATTGCATGCTTTCATACGAATCACTTTTGCATTTTGAATATCAGGTACAACACGCAACCAACAATTCACAACCATATAGTAACTACAGGTTCCGGGATGCAATCCACCAAAGAAAAAAACTGAAAATAAATTAAAATAACTACTCCTATCGACTACATTTCCCTTAAGACGATCGTCATCCATCCATCATAGGGAACATTCACTAACTATGACGTCGGTTCAATGGGACCATTCTCGGTAAAAGAACCGAAAACAAACGCCGAGAAACCCAAAATAAAAAATTTGAAATTTTTTTGCAAAACATCGATCATTTCGATAGAAAAATTATTTACAAAAATTTTAAATATGAACAAAATATTTTCACAAAATTTTAAAAATATCGATCATTTCGATAAGCAAAAAAATATTTATAAAAAATTTTTACAGACTCAGCTGGCAACATTCCACAACACACATCAATTTCACAAATATGTACAGATACAGAACAATTTAAAAATTCACAAACACAGGGAAACAAAATATGTAAATATACAGAGGAAAGCATACAAGCAAACCAGCCCAGCCCAACACCTAACTACTCCCACCCCACACTTAAACCGAACACTGTCCCCAGTGTTCACAAAAATCAAATAGCACAAAATCGGGTGGTGGAACTCCCTGATCAGTTAAAGTATTCCACTTCTTCATCAGGTGCTGCTGCCTCATCTCCCATGTCCGAGTCGCCTCCGTCATCGTCATCGGACTCCACATCGGAGTCCTCTCGACGTGTCTCCTCGTCCGTGGGGACGTCATCGTCGGTGGGCTCTACAAAGGCTGGCCCCACTCGGCATAGAGCCCTGGCGTTTTCGCCAAACGGGTAATCTAGCTCGAGTTGCCATAGCTCCTCCTCCGTGGCTGGTCTCCCACTGATCCTTAGCTGGAGCATTTGCATCCCAAACATCCGCGCCATGTACTGCTCATCACGAGCATGTCGCTCGCCAAGTGTCAGCACTGGCCCGTGGGTGGTGTCGGGAGCCTTAGTTTTGGTCACATCCAAGGCCCGCCGCTCCAACCGCGGGATATAATCCAAAGCCTCCTCCTTGACGTCGAGGCCTCTGAGAAAGGTGGTGAGTAGTCCACCGAAACCATACCTGTGGCCCTAGTGCAATCGGGCTCTCTTCATGGCGGATATGATGACCGCCCCGACATTAATCTCCAGCCCTTTCATCAGGGCGTACACTAGGCAAACACGGTCCCGGGTCACATCAGTCATGTGTACCCCTGGGATTAGGCACGAGCAGACTATCTTCAGCCAGATTTGGGCTTCCCTGTTCATTTGAGAATAAGGCAGAGTCTGGTGGTAGCCCCTTTCTTTGTGTCTGCTCCATCTAGCTGTAGATCGAGCCCCACACAGTGTGCGTCTGATGTCAGCATACGGTGGGGTAATGTTCAGCTGGCGGAGAACGTGGGCGTCTGTGTCCCGTGCTCCTATGATGACATTTAGCTGTTGGGGTTCCAGAGTGACTATCTGCCCTCTAATCTTGATGGTGTGGCTTCTGATTGCCGGGTTCCAATTAGCATAGAACTCCCAGACCAGGTGCAGGTTGCATTCCTTGGGCTCCTGAAATATGAAACCGAGCCCAGCTGCCTCAATCCGGTGAACCATTCTGGGGAACTCCTGTGCGAATGGCTCCCGTGCTATATGCTCCTCGGGGAAATATTTGTTCTCTTTGTGCTTGGCATACCACTTTTTCCCCTCGTCAGTCACCCATCTCGTTCCGTATTGGCGGCGCTGGCCGCGTGGGACTGCTGGTGCAGCTGGGAATGCTGTGCCCTGTTTGAGTCGCTTTCTTCCGGTGCCTGAAGTTGATGCACCCTTCCCTTTATCTTGCCTGCTTGCCATTTTGCCTGTCAACACAAGTCAACAATCGCAATGTTAAGCTAAATAAATATTAACTTCGGCTAAGGTCGGGTTATGCTAAATTTACCCCACACTTAGTCCTTAGCTACAGTGATAACAATACGGAAAGAATAACTTTATTTATACCAAAATACCAGCCATACAAATCATGCTTAGTGCGTTCAACAAGAAAATTCGACGGTATAACTTCTGCGTACTACTCAGACTTCGTACAGCTAATCCCAATCACTACCGTCGCTAACATTTTAACCATCGCACTTAGCAAAGAAAAACAACGAAACAAAAACAACAACAAAAATTCTATACACATGAACCTATACAACCAACCCAATTTGAACAAATTTCAACATTTTCCCAAACCCGAGAATTCATCGTCTATTAACATTCAAACAATTTGTACAACAATTTAGTCCATTCAACACGTACACCCCAGCATAGAATTCATGAATTTAACGCCTTACCAACTTCAAATTCAACAACAAAGCCCTAGAATTGATTTCTTCTATCAAATTCGAATAATTCATGCAATCGACAAGTTCAAACGCTCATTACAACATTCCGAACATTTATCAATCAACAAATAACTCGAATTCATGCTAAATTTCGACTTAGGGCGATTTAGTTCACCTCCCATGCTTAATTTCAAATAAAATCGACAAAAACTTGAGAGAGAATCGTAAAACATACCTTGTAGTTGAATAAGCGAAGAAAACTTGGTAATTTGTTGCCTTAAGCCGTGGCACGTTGATGGGAGAGGGGTTTTGGGACGTTTGGTTGCGAAGGAAAATGAAAATGAGGGAAAAAAAGGGGAGAAATCGGGGTTTAAAAGGTAGAAAACACGCGGGTCACCCAGCAACCCGGTGTGACCCGTCACAATTTACACGGCAACGTGTCACGGAGTGCATCGCGGTGCACTGCCTCTGTGACACAGAGCCATCGCGATAGCATTCTGGAAATTTTGAAATTTCCGGGTTATGCCTCAACGTGTCACGGAGGGTAATGCGGAGGTCCTCCTCCGTGACACGGAGCTATCGCCCCAGCTCATTGTCTTTTACATTTTATTAATTTTTCATACCTCGCCTTTCCCTTCACAATTCCGTGCACATTTTCTTCCGTTTGACCTGAAAATCATCTCACTAAATAAAATTGGTTAGAATAATAGGTTTCACCTAACTAAAAATAAAAAATACTAACTAAAACGAAAAATTTTGTAATAAATCAAGAAAAGAAAAAAAAAGAAAAATCTATTTACACTTTACAAAATGAAAGAAAAAAAATATTTTTCATGGGTTGCCTCCCGTGCAGCGCCTGGTTTACCGTCGCGGCTCGACGTCATTTATGCTCAATTGTCCGCTAGGGTGATGGACGATTTCTCACGATCACCATCCTCCCCCCAGTAGTGCTTACACCTATCCGGTGGTCTTCCCAATAACTCTCGGGAATGCTTCATCTGCTTAGCATTGCCATGATCAATTACATTGATCACCGAGAGTTCTTCATGCACCATCGGGAGCTTGGGTGCTTTATACACATCGAACACCTCTACCTTGTCGTGTGCTCCAATTGTCAGTTGCCCCGCAGCTACATCGATTAATGCTTTCTCGGTTTCCAAGAAGGGTCGTCCCAAAATAAATGGGACTTCCGCGTCTGGTTCAAAATCCAGAACAATAAAATCTACCAGAAAAATTAGGGAGCCAACTTGCACTAGAACATCCTCAACAATGCCATCTGGCCTAGCTAAGGATCGGTCCGCCAACTGCAAGATTACGGTTGTAGGTCTAGGACTCCCTAGACCCAACTTTCTGAATACCGAAGATGGCATCAGATTTATGCTCGCTCCCAGGTCACACAATCCACGAGCTCGGATGCTCTGCCCAATAGTAAGCTGGATAGTAAAACTTCCAGGGTCTTTTAACTTCGTGGGCAGTCTGTTTTGGATCCGGGAAGTGCACTCCTCCGTCAAAGCCACCGTGGCATACTCAGTCAAACGACTTTTGTTGGCTACGATGTCCTTTATGTATTTGGCATATTTCGGCACTCCCTGCAAGACATCAACAAGAGGTAAGTTAACATGTACCTGTTTAAGCACCTCCATGAATTTCTTGAAACACGCCTCCTCCTTGTGTTTCTTGAGTCGTTGAGGGAATGGGGGTGGAGGTCTTTCTGATTCAGCTTCTTTGGTCTTCCCCCTTTCCGAACTTTGCTCCCCCTCAACTTCTACTGCTCCCGAATTTTGAGGTGGTCTTTCTGGTTCCACCTCCTTCAGCTGCAAACCACTCCTTGTAGTCACTGCATTTACCTGCTTCGGATTCGGATCTGTGTCGCTCGGCAGTCCTCCTCTGGGCCTTGTATTTTGGGCACTAGCAAATTGCCCAAATTGATACTCAAGAGCCTTGGTCGCTAACTGGTTATTTCTCACTTCGGCTGCTAATTTAACATAGTCAGCTTGCAATTGCGCTTGATTAGCAATCATGGTCTTGAACATCTCCTCAATGCTGGGTGATGGTGGTGGAGGAGGGGCATTGTTATTTCTAAATTGAGATTGGTAGTTCTGTTGCCCTCCTTGATTCCTTTGCATACCCTGACCCGCACTTTGGCCTTGATGGTTGTTGCTACCCCATGAAAAATTTGGATGGTTCCTCCAATTTGAATTGTAGCCACTACCATACTGCTGGTAATTTCTTTGTGCATTACCCACAAAGTTTACCGAATCAGGATTTGCTCCACAGCACTCAGCTGAGTGCTCACTGCTTCCACACACTTCACACCACAATTGCTGGACTGCATTAACTGGAGCTGACGGCTGGTTCAAAGTCATGTTGCTGAAGTGGTTGTTCAATTGATTTTGCAAGGCAGCTATCTGTGCAGCGATAGTTGTAAATCCATCCACTTCAAGCACTCTTGCTGCTTTCCTTGTTCCACCTCGTGATGAATCAGCATTCCATTCTGGATTGCCCTGTGAAATCCAGTTTAGCAAGGTATACAACTCCTCATAAGTGTTTTCCAGCACTTGTCCTCCAGCTGCTGAATCTAGCAAAATTTTGGTATGGGGTTCCAAACCTTCAATAAATGTGTGCACCAACACGTCATTGGACTGATGATGATGAGGACAGTCCCGCAACATGGATTTAAATCTCTCCCAGGCTTGATATAAATTTTCTCCCTCCCTCTGTTTGAAACTTAGAATTTGACTTCTAAGTCATGCTGTTTTGCCAGAGGGGAAAAATCTTATCAAGAACTTCCGTGCAAGATCATCCCATGTTGAAATAGAATTTGGTGGCTCAGCTTTCAACCACCTCTTGGCTTCTCCGAGTAATGAGAATGGAAATAATGTAAGCCGAACATAATCAGGTGACACTCCAGCGGGTATATAAGTGTCACTTATCTCCAAAAAGTTTAGATGCTGTTGTGGGTCTTCATGAGGGAGACCGGTAAATTGCCCGCTTGTGTGCAACAATTGCACCATATTTTGCTTGAGTTCAAATCTCCCTCCAGGCTTTGGTTTGTGGATACTAGATGTAACATTGTTGGCATGTGGGATTGCCACCTCGCGAACCGGCCTTGTTGCTGCTTCTTCGGGCACTAACACTGCCCTTACTAACGGTGGATTTTGTTGCTCCATAATGGTCTGTCTGAGCAACTGCAGCTTCCTCTGTAGAGCTTCTCTCCGTTTACTATGAAATCTACGTTCAGGCTCTATATAAGATTCCACCAGCTCTTTGTCTCTTGCCAGTGTTCACAGCAATTAAGTCTGCAAAATACAGGCTATGACCAAGTTGTCAACACGTAAGAAAAGAAAATACAAATACAGTAAATTGACACTTAACACAATTTCACCAATTGCCAAGTCCCCGGCAACGGCGCAAAAAACTTGTTCGGTGGTTCGTTGGGTATCTAAACCGACAAGCAAGTGCACGTGGTCGAACAAGTAGTAAGTGGCTTTAGTAAGCCAAGTATCGATTGTTCGGCTGGCTCGGTTAGGTTATAAAACCGACACACAAGTGCACGTGGTCAAACAAGTAGTAAGTGGCTTAAGTAAGCCAAGTATCGATCCAAGGAGACTCTGGGTAAGTAAAAATTGCTTAAGTATACTATATTCTATCTCACTTCTATATATGCTGACAACAACGTAACTAACAATTGTAAAGTTTGTTTTATAAATTATATACTAAAACTATTAACAAATATCTACTTTGAATTTAAACTATGGATATGAGCATGCCAAGGTCAAGAACATGTAATGAACATGATTATCAACATACATTGGTTAATATTCTCTTCCACTTGCTAGCCAAGAACATTAGCCTAGAGATTAAAACTCTCGTATTTAATCTCACTTAAGAATCATAAACCATCCGTCTACATTTCTGTGATCAAATGCAATTTATGACCTAGCAATACAATTCTGGTTCCTAAATTGACTAATACGGCTTTCAAGTATATTTCTATCAGGAAAGCACATCAAAACCCAATTTTCCCAAATCAAGTTAAGAACAATACCCTATTAATTCACAACTTTCCAATTTCGTGCTCTCTCGAGTGAAATCGGACTTTTTAGATGTACATTAATGTCGGTCACACACCAATGCAGTAGAAACAAGAATTAATAGAACAACATGGAAGAAGAAGATGAAAAACCATATAATTCAATAATCAAAATTCATCACAAATGTTCATAACCTCAGCAAGGAAGGGAATTAGCCACTCATTTGTGGATTAATCATCCTAAAACAAGTGTTAATCATACAAACAATTGATTCAAAGAAGAAAGAAAGAGAGAAAAACCCTGAGCTTTTTCGTCCCTCAACTGCCTGTAACCCACGTCCTTGCTCCACCAAGTCTGAATTAATTAAAAATAAGCCTAAGTGTTCTATTTATACTAGTGGAAATTTTTCCCGGAATAACAAGCAACGTGTCACGGAGTGCAACGTGGAGCACTGCCTCCGTGACACGGCGTGGACGCGGACCCTCTCTGAAAATCTAGGGTCCGGGAATAAAGCTTCAACGTGGCACGACATGCAACGCGGAGGCTTGCCACCGGGCCACGGAGCTGTCGCGAGGCTCCACTGGAAATTGATGAATTTTCATCCTCCAGGCAGAATGCCTCCGCGATGGTAGCGTGACACGGCTCCATCGCGGAGCCCCTTTAATTGGTGCAGTCCAATGCCTTTTTCGTGCTCGAATCCAAGTCCAACTCCGACATTGTTCCAACATGCATTTTAGCTCCTCAAAATCACATTTTACCTACAAAACAATGCTAATCATGTTGGTTAGTATAAATTCACATTTTATTACCAATTACATGAAAATGTATACATATTGCTAGATAAACAAGGCGAAAATGATACGTTTGAGTATCACTTGGGCATATAAATCTGCCCAAGATCACTTACCCCACACTTAAATCCTTATTCGTCCTCGAACAACAAACACATAATTCATGCAAATTACATCCCAACCTTCGCCACTATGGTGCGACAATTTGAGCTACGGTCATACCGATCATTCAATATTGTAAATCATCAAGAAAACATGCATGGTCTTACAATGCAATGACCTTTAATACATTAAGACATCCTAGATTTTAAGAATCGACTCTCGATATCGGCAAACTCATGCAAATCAGCTAATCAAGATATCCGACACGAAAATCAATCTTTCATCAAGCATGTGCCCTCACAACTGTTCGCGGTCTGCTCGGTATATATTAAAAACCGACACGCAGGTGCACGTGGTCAAACAAGTAATAAAGTGGCTAAGTAGCCAAGTATCGATCCAAGGAGGCTGCTCAAGATACGTAAAATTGCCTAGTTTACTATATCTCTATTCTATTCCGAATTATGTTAACAACAATGCAACCAAGAGTTATTTTGAGTTTTTGTTTCTAAACTATATGTATACTACAATTAATCACAACTAATTACTTTTGAATTTAGACAATGGATATGAACATGCCAAGGTTAAGAACGAGTAATGAACTTGATAATCATGATAATTTGGTTATCCTCTTCCTCATGTTGCTAGCCAAGAACGTTTGCCTAGAAATTAAAACTTTCGTATTTAATTTCACTTTAGAATCATAAACCATCCGTCTACATTTCTGTGATCAAATGCAATTTATGACCTAGCACTACAATTCCGGTTCCTAAGTTGACTAATACGGCTTTCAAGTATATTTCTATCAAGAAAGCACATCAAAACCCAATTTTCCCAAATCAAGTTAAGAACAATACCCTATTAATTCACAACTTTCCAATTTCTTGCTCTCTCGAGTGAAATTGGACTTTTTAGATATACATTAATGTTGGCCAATCAATAATGTAGTAAGAACAAGAATTAATAGAACAACATGCAAGAAGAAGAAGAAACCATATCAATTATCATCAAAATTCATTACACAAGTTCGAAACCTCAGCAAGAAAGGGAATTAGCCACTCATTCTTGGATTAATCATCCTAAAATGAGTGTAAATCATGCATACAATTGAAGGAAAGAAGAAAGGAAGAGAAGAAAACTCTTAGCTTTTCTGTTCTTCAACTGCTACTAACCCACGTTCCTGCTCTCCACTTCTGAACTCAGTCTCCAAAACTAAAAACTACTTAAAATAAACCTATGTGTGCTATTTATACTAGTGGGAAATTTTTCCCGAAATAACAAGCAACGTGTCACGGAGGCCAACGCGGAGCACTGCCTCCGTGACACGGCATGGATGTGGACCCTCTCTGGAATTTGCAGGGTCCGGATAATTAACCTCAACGTGGCACGGAGGCCATCGCGGAGGCCTATCTCCGTGCCACGGAGCTGACGCGCAGGCATACTGGAAAGTGCCAATTTATTTCACGCCCAGGCAGTGTGCTACCGCGATGGCAGCGTGGCACGGAGCCATCGCGGAACCCCTGTAAATCCTGCATTCCAAGGTCTTTTCCACGCTCGCATCCAAGTCCAACTCCGACATAGTTCCAACATGCAGTTTAGCTCCTAAAAATAACATTTTCCTGCAAAATAAATGCTAATCATGTTGGTTAGTATAAATTTGCATTTTATTACCAATTACATGATATTATATACACATTGCACAACAAACAAGGTAAAAATGATACGTTTGAGTATCACTTGGGCATATAAATCTGCCCAAGATCACTTACCCCACACTTAAATCCTTGTTCGTCCTCGAACAACACATATACAACTCATGCAAATTACATCCCAACCTTCATCACTATGGTGCAACAATTTACGCTACGGTCATACCGATTATTCAATTTTTGCAAATCATCAAGAAAACATGCTTGGTTGTACAATACAATGACCTTTAATACATCAAGGCTTCCTAGACTTTTAAGAATTGATTCTTGATATCGGCAAACTCATGCAAATCAACTAATCAAGAAATCCGACACGAAAATCAATCTTTCATCAAGCATGTGCCCTCACAACTCGAGAGAAATTTCCCCTTTATGTTCATGCAACACACAAACATGCAAGTAGGGGCATATAAAAATTAATTTCACTCTCTCTCCCAAAAGAATTCACATGCATCATGTCATGACCCATAGGCTTGCCCTTAGTGTATTACTCCACTAATATAAAGAAATGCAATATAGGATCAAATAGGACTTTTAATGGGTTGTAACGGGGCTATGGATCTAGTATATATATATTGGATTAGCCAATAATAGTCGCTAGCATCCTTAAGCGCCTTTTCAACTCATTCCCATCGACTCATGGACATTGTTCCTCTCTTTTCTCTTTTTCTCCCATTCATGCTGGTTTACTTTCATACAGCCCATTTCATCAACCACACTTGACACAAAACAGAGGGTTTTCATGTACCCTCAATATCAATTAATTACAACAAGTGCCTCTTCAACGTCATCTTTTCTTTCCTCACTTTGCTTTTCCTTTTCTTTTCACTCTTTTCACTCTTTAACACTTTGGGAAACACTTAAGAGCTTCTTTTAGACTTTAAGGCTAATGAAAAGAAGGAATAAAGCTTAGTTCATACAATTTTGGACAAAAGAAAGAAATTGGTTAAAGGCTCAACGGGCTGACTAGGGTATACAACATATAAAAAGGTAGAATTTGACAAGAAAAAAATGGAAACTATCGGTTAAAACAAAGAAATGGCTACATCCTTTCCAACACTACACCTCCTTCATTTCGTTTCGTACACACACCAGGCAAGTTCTAGATAATTCACAATGACATGGAATAGCAAAACCTCACTCCACACTTCATGCACATGCTCGAATCAAGATGCATTCACAGACTCTTTAATTAGTCAATTACATGAATTCAAGATTAAGCCTCAATCATAATGAACCAAATTCTATAGCCTAGGTAACTCAACATATTTACAAAATTGCATGCTTTCAAACGAATCACTTTCACATTTTGAACATCAATTACAACACGCAACGAAATTTTAGCAACCATAAGCAACTACAGTTTATTGATGCAATCCACCAAAGAAAACTAAAAAAAACAAATAAAAATCCTACTCCTACCGACTACATTTCCCTTAAGACGGTCGTCATCCATCCATCATAGGGAACGGTCACTAACTATGACATCGGTTCAATGGGACTATTCTCGGTAAAAGAACCGAAAACAAACTCCGAGAAGCCCAAAAATAAAAATCGCAAAAAATTTTGCAACACATCGATCATTTCGATAGAAAGGAAATATTTACAAGTGCAAAATATTTTCGCAAAAATTTTGAAAAATATCGATCATGTCGATAGAGAAAAAAATATTTACAAAATTCACAAAATATTTACAAACCATAACTTTCAAAGCACACACATCATTAGCCTCAAACAAATATATACACATAAATCGCAAATCAGTTCACCACAACAGGGAAAAGCACAGACATACATAAACAACAAGGAAAAATTATACAGCAATTTAGAGCCTTGACCTAGCACCTAACTACTCCCCACCCCACACTTAAATCGAACACTGTCCCCAGTGTTCACAACAATACAAAGCACAAAATTTTTGGGTGGTGGAACTCCCTGCTTAGTCGAAATATTCGACTTCCTCATCCGGTGCTGCGGCCTCGTCTCCCATGTCTGAATCGGCTCCATCGTCGTCATCGGACTCCACATCAGAGTCCTCACGATGTGTCTCCTCATCAGTAGGGACATCATCGTCTATCGGCTCCACAAAGGCTGGCCCCACCTTACATAAGGCTCTGGCGTTCTCGCCAAAGGGGTAGTCCAGCTCCAACTGTCATAACTCCTCCTCGGTGGCTGGTCTCCCACCAATCCGTAGCTGCAGCATCTGCATGCCGAACATACGGGCCATGTACTGATCGTCACGAGCATGTCGCTCGCCCAAAGTCAGCACAGGTCCATGTGTAGTGTCGGGGGCCTTAGTCTTTGTCACGTCGAGGGCCCTCCGCTCCAACTGCGGAATATAATCCAAGGCTTCTTCCTCAACGTCGAGGCCTCGGAGAAAGGTGGTGATGAGTCCGCCAAACCCGTATCTGTGGCCCTGGTGTAGTCTGGCTCTCTTCATGGCGGATATTATGACCGCCCCCACATTAATCTCAAGCCCTTTCATAAGGGCATACACCAAGCAGACACGGTCCCAGGTCACGTCTGTCATATGAACTCCCGGGATCAAACACGAACACACAATTTTTAGCCAGATTCTGGCCTCCCTGTTCATCTGCGAATAAGGCAGAGTCTGGTGGTAACCCCTCTCTTTGTGTCTACTCCATCGGGCTGTGGATCGAGCCCCACACAACGTACGTCTGATGTCGGCGTACGGTGGGGTGATGTTGAGCTGGCGGAGAACGTGGGCGTCTGTGTCCCGCGCTCCAATGATGGCATTCAGCTGCTGGGGTTCCAGAGTGACAATCTGCCCTCTGATTTTAATAGTGTGGCTTCTGATGGCCGGGTTCCAGTTGGCATAAAATTCCCGGACCAAGTGAAGGTTGCACTCCTTGCGCTCCTGAAAAATAAAGCTGAGCCCAGCTGCCTCAATCCTCTGTACAATGCGAGGGAACTCCTGTGCGAGTGGTTCCCTAGCAATATGTTCCTCGGGGAAGTACTTGTTTTCTTTGTGCTTCGCATACCATTTCTTCCCTTCATCGGTGACCCATCGTGTTCCGTATCGGCGGTGTTGACCGCGCGGAACAGCGGGTGCCACTGGGACTGCCGTGCCCAGTCTCATCCTCTTCCTGCCTGTGCCTGAGGTGGAGGCACCCTTGCCTTTGTCTTGTCGGCTGGCCATTGTACCTATCAATTTCCACAACAAGCACAACGTTAAACTAAAAACTTGTTAGCTTCAGCTAAGGTCGGGTTAAACAAAATTTACCCCACACTTAGTCCTTAACAATATTTACAAAATTTCAGCAAGGATAGCTCTATTTACAACCCCAAACACCACCAACTTTACACATATTGCTTAGTGCGTTCGTAACAAAATTTCGACAGCATAACGGTTAGCGTACTACTCAGACTTCATACAGCTAATTCCCAATCCTGCTATCGCTAGCAATTCAACCATCGCACTTCGCAATAAAACAACAACAAACTAAAAACAACAGCTAAAAAGACAATTTATATACAAACTAATCTAAACAATCTAACCAATTCATACATTATGCAATTTCCCACAAAAATTCAAGAATTCGTCGTCTCTCAACAATTATACAACATTTACCATGACTTATCTCAAATAATAAACACACCCCGACATCAATTTTCACCAAACTATTAAAATTCAACAACCCAAGCCCTAGAATACACTTCGACAATCAAAATTGAATTATTCACTCAATCGATAAGTTCAAACGTCAACTACAATAATCCGAACATAATCAATCACAAAATAATTCACATCATGTTTAATTTCTACCTAGGGTGATATATCTCACCTCACATGCCCAAAATTGACAAAAATCACCAAAAATTTGAAATAGACGATGAAAACATACCTTGGATTTGAAGAACCGAAGAAACTTGACGTTTTCCTTGCCTATTAACGTGGCACGTCGCTTGGGGGGAGGGGAATGGGTGTTTGGTCGCGGAGGGAAGAGGGAATGGGGAAAATAGGGGCGAAATCGGGGGTTTTTATTAAGAAAACACGCGGGTCACCCGGAAACCCGGTGTGACCCGGCACTGGGATAAGGGAAACGTGTCACGGAGGGTAACGCGGAGCCCCTCCTCCGTGACACGGAGCCAACGCGTTGGCTTACTGGAATTTTGAAAAATCCAGATTTGCCTTCAACGTGTCACGGAGGCCAACGCGGAGCATTGCCTCCGTGACACGGCGCCAACGCGCCAGTGCTCTGTTTCACCAACAATTTTTATTTTTCATACCTCGCGTCGTTTCCTCGATTCCATGTATTTTTCCTCCGTTATACCTGAAAATCACCTCACTAACCAAAAATTGGTTAAATTAATAGATTTCCCTACTAAAAAAATAAAAATTACTAATTAAAATGCAAATCTAAACCTAGTCAAGAAAAAGAAAATAAAAATACAAATACAGTAAATTTACACTAAACACAATTTTACAAATCGCCTAGCCTCCCCGGCTACGGCGCCAAAAACTTGTTCGCGGTCTGCTCAGTATATATTAAAAATCGACACGCAAGTGCACGTGGTCAAACAAGTGATAAAGTGGCTAAGTAGCCAAGTATCGATCCAAGGAGGCTGCTCAAGATACGTAAAATTGCCTAGTTTACTATATCTCTATTCTATTCCGAATTATGTTAACAACAATGCAACCAAGAGTTATTTTGAGTTTTTGTTTCTAAACTATATGTATACTACAATTAATCACAACTAATTACTTTTGAATTTAGACAATGGATATGAACATGCCAAGGTTAAGAACGAGTAATGAACTTGATAATCATGATAATTTGGTTATCCTCTTCCTCATGTTGCTAGCCAAGAACGTTTGCCTAGAAATTAAAACTTTCGTATTTAATTTCACTTTAGAATCATAAACCATCCGTCTACATTTCTGTGATCAAATGCAATTTATGACCTAGCACTACAATTCCGGTTCCTAAGTTGACTAATATGGCTTTCAAGTATATTTCTATCAAGAAAGCACATCAAAACCCAATTTTCCCAAATCAAGTTAAGAACAATACCCTATTAATTCACAACTTTCCAACTTCTTGCTCTCTAGAGTGAAATTGGACTTTTTAGATATACATTAATGTTGGCCAATCAATAATGTAGTAAGAACAAGAATTAATAGAACAACATGCAAGAAGAAGAAGAAACCATATCAATTATCATCAAAATTCATTACACAAGTTCAAAACCTCAGCAAGAAAGGGAATTAGCCACTCATTCTTGGATTAATCATCCTAAAATGAGTGTAAATCATGCATACAATTGAAGGAAAGAAGAAAGGAAGAGAAGAAAACTCTTAGCTTTTCTGTTCTTCAACTGCTACTAACCCACGTTCCTGCTCTCCACTTCTGAACTCAGTCTCCAAAACTAAAAACTACTTAAAATAAACCTAAGTGTGCTATTTATACTAGTGGGAAATTTTTCCCGGAATAACAAGCAACGTGTCACGGAGGCCAACGCGGAGCACTGCCTCCGTGACACGGCGTGGACGCGGACCCTCTCTGGAATTTGCAGGGTCCGGATAATTAACCTCAACGTGGCACGGAGGCCATCGCGGAGGCCTATCTCCGTGCCACGGAGCTGACGTGCAGGCATACTGGAAAGTGCCAATTTATTTCACGCCCAGGCAGTGTGCTACCTCGATGGTAGCGTGGCACGAAGCCATCGCGGCACCCCTGTAAATCCTGCATTCCAAGGTCTTTTCCACGCTCGCATCCAAGTCCAACTCCGACATAGTTCCAACATGCAGTTTAGCTCCTAAAAATCACATTTTCCTGCAAAACAAATGCTAATCATGTTGGTTAGTATAAATTCGCATTTTATTACCAATTACATGATATTATATACACATTGCACAACAAAAAAGGTAAAAATGATACGTTTGAGTATCACTTAGGCATATAAATCTGCCCAAGATCAACAACTCAAGAGAATCTTCCCCTTTATGCTCATGTGACACACAAACATTCAAGAAGGGGCATGTAGAAATTACTTTCACTCTCTCTCCCAAAAGAATTCACATGCATCATGTCATGACCCATAAACTTGCCCTTAGTGTATTACTCCACTAATATAAAGAAATGCAATGTAAGATCACGTAGGACTTTAATGGGTTGTAATGGAAGCTATGGAACTAGTATATATTGGGTTAGCCAATAATAGCCGCTAGCATCATTAAGCGCCTTTTCAACACATTCCCATCAACGTATGGACATTGTTTCTCTCTTTTCTTTTTTTTTTTCATCATCCCATTCATGATGATTTACCTTAGTACGGCCCATTTCATCAAGCACACTTGACACAAAAACAAAGGTTTTTCATGCACCTTCATTATCATTTAATTCTAACAAGTGCACCCTCAACCTTTTTCTTTTCTCTCCTCACTCTGCTTTTCTTTTTCTTTCCACCATTGTCACTCTTTGACACTTTGGGAAATTTTTTTTTGTTCTTCTTAAGCGCTTAAGAGTTTTGTATAGACTTTACGGCTAATGAAAAGAAAGCATTAAGCTCAGTTTATACATTTTTGGACAAAAGAAAGAAATAATAGGCTAAAGGCTCAACGGGCTGACTAGGGTATACAATCACATAAAAAGGAGAGTATGACAAGAAAAAGATAAAAACTCTCGGTTAAAACAAAAAATGCCTACATCCTTTCCAACACTACACCTCCTTCATTTCGCTTTGTACACACACCAGGCAAGTTCTAGACACTTCACAATTGCATGGAATAACAATACCTCACTTCACACTTTATGCACATGCTCGATTCAAGATGCATTCACAGACTCTTTAAATTAGCAAATTACATGAATTGAAAATTAAGCCTCAATCACACCGAATCAAACTCTACAGCCAAGGTAACTCAACATATTTACAAGATTGCATGCTTTCATACGAATCACTTTTACATTTTGAATATCAGTTACAAACCGCAACCAAAATTTCACAACCATATAGTAACTACAGGTTCCGTGATGCAATCCACCAAAGAAAAAAACTGAAAATAAATTAAAATAACTAATCCTACCGACTACATTCCCCTTAAGACGGTCGTCATCCATCCATCATAGGGAACGGTCACTAACTATGACGTCGGTTCAATGGGACTATTCTCGGTAAAAGAACCGAAAACAAACTCCGAGAAACCCAAAAATAAAAATTGAAAAATTTTGCAAAACATCGATCATTTTGATGGAAAAATATTTACAAAATATTTTTAATATATACAAAATATTTTCGCAAAATTTTAAAAATATCGATCATTTCGATAGAGAAAAAAAATAAATTAAGAAAACATTTACAAAAATTTTTATAGACTTAGCTGGCAACCACAATATTTCACAACACATATCAATTACCACAATTATGTGCAGATACAGAGCAGTTTGCAATTCACAAACAAAGGGAAACATACATACATACAAAACAGAGGAAAGCATCCAAGCAAACCATCCCAGCCCCAGCACCTAACTACTCCCCACCCCACACTTAAATCGAACACTGTCCCCAGTGTTCACAAAAATTAAAAATCACAAAATTGGGTGGTGGAACTCCCTGATTAGTCAAAATATTCCACTTCTTCATCAGGTGCTGCTGCCTCATCGCCCATGTCCGAGTCACCTCCATCGTCGTCATCGGACTCCACATCGGAGTCCTCCCAATGTGTCTCCTTGTCCGTGGGGACATCATCGTCAGTGGGCTCTACAAAGGCTAGCCCCACTCGGCATAGAGCCCTGGCGTTTTCGCCAAATGGGTAATCCAGCTCGAGCTGCCATAGCTCCTCCTCCGTGGCTGGTCTCCCACCGATCCGAAGCTGGAGCATTTGCATACCAAACATCCGTGCCATGTACTGGTCATCACGAGCATGTCGCTCGCCAAGTGTCAGCACTGGCCCGTGGGTGGTGTCGGGGGCCTTAGTTTTGGTCACGTCAAGGGCCCTCCGCTCCAACTGCGGGATGTAATCCAAAGCCTCTTCCTCAACGTCGAGGCCCCGGAGAAAGGTGGTAATTAGTCCCCCGAACCCATACCTGTGGCCCTGGTGTAGTCGGGCTCTCTTCATGGCGGATATGATGACCGCCCCAACATTGATCTCCAGCCCTTTCATCAGGGCGTACACTAGGAAAACACGGTCCCGGGTCACATCAGTCATGTGCACCCCCGGGATTAGGCACGAGCAGACTATCTTCAGCCAGATTCTGGCCTCCCTGTTCATTTGAGAATACGGCAGAGTCTGGTGGTAACCCCTCTCCTTATGTCTGCTCCATCTGGCTATGGATAGAGCCCCACATAATGTGCGTCTGATATCGGCATATGGTGGGGTGATATTCAGCTGGCGGAGAACGTGGGCGTCTGTGTCCCGCGCTCCGATGATGGTATTTAATTGCTGGGGTTCCAGAGTGACTATCTGCCCTCTGATCTTGATTGTGTGGCTTCTGATTGCCGGGTTCCAATTTGCATAGAACTCCCGGACTAGATGTAGGTTGCATTCCTTGGGATCCTGAAATATGAAGCTGAGCCCAGCTGCCTCGATTCTTTGCACTATGCGGGGAAACTCCTGTGCTAGTGGTTCCCGTGCAATATGCTCCTCGGGGAAGTATTTATTCTCCTTGTGTTTGGTGTACCACTTCTTCCCCTCATCGGTTACCCACCTCGTTCCATATTGGCGGCGCTGGCCGCGCGGAACTGCTGGTGCAGCTGGGACTGCTGTGCCCAGTCTAAGTCTTTTTCTCCCGGTGCCTGAAGTAGATGCACCCTTACCCTTATCTTTCCTACTTGCCTTTGTACCTGTCAACACAAATAATCAAGCACAATGTCAAGCTAAACGAATATTAACTTCGGCTAAGGTCGGGTAAACCAAGTTTACCCCACACTTAGTCCTTAGCTACGGTTACGATACTACGGCAAGAATAACTTTATTTACACCAAAAACTAACAACTATACAATTCATGCTTAGTGCGTTCGCAAAGAAAAATTCGAAGGTATAACTTTAGCGTACTACTCAGACTTCATACAGCTAATCCCAATCACTAACATCGCTAGAAATTCAACCATCGCACTTAGCAAAGAAAAACAACAAAATAAAAACAACAACAAAAATTCTATATACATACGAACCTATATAATCAACCCAATTTGAACAATTTTCAGCATTTTCCCCAAAAACCCGAGAATTCATCATCTATTACATTCAAACAATATTCTACAATGACTTATCTCATTCAATACATACAACCCGACATATAATTCACAAATTTACCAAGTTACCAATTTTGAATTCAACAACCAAGCCCTAGAATTGAATTTCGCAAGAAAATTCGAATCATTCACGCAATCGACAAGTTCAAACGATCATTACAACAATTCGACCATTTATCAATAACTAAATAACTCAATTCCATGCTAAATTGCGACTTAGGGTGATTTATCTCACCTCTCATGCTTAAAATCAAAGAAAATCAACCAAAACTTGAGAGAGAATCGGAAAACATACCTTGTAGTTGAAGAACCGAAGAAAACTCGATAATTCTTTGCTTTATACCGTGGCACGTTGATGGGGAAAGGAAATTCGGGTGCTTTGTCGCGGAGAAGTGTAAAAAATGAGGGGAAAAGGGGAGAAATCGGGGGTTTAAAATGAAGAAAACACACGGGTCACCCGGCAACCCGGTGTGACCCGTCACAAATTATAGGGCAACGTGTCACGGAGTGCATCGCGGTGCACTGCCTCCGTGACACGGAGCCATCGCGATAGCTTACTGGAATTTTTGAAAATTCCAGTTTAAACCTCAACGTGTCACGGAGGGTAATGCGGAGGTCCTCCTCCATGACACGGAGCCATCGCCCCAGCTCACTATCTCTGCATTTTATTCATTTTTTCATACCTCGCCTTTTCCTTCACGATTCCGTGCACATTTTTCTCCGTTTGACCTGAAAATCACCTCACTAAACAAAATTGGTTAGATTAATAAGTTTCACTAACTAAAATGAAAAAATACTAACTAAAACGAAAAATTTGTACTAAATCAAGAAAAAGAAAATTAAAATAAAATCTATTTACACTTTACAAAATAAAAGAAAAAATATATTTTTCACGGGTTGTTCCCGTGCAGCGCCTGGTTTACCGTCGCGGCTCGACGTCCTTTATGCTCAATTGTCCGCTAGGGTGATGGACGATTTCTCATGATCATTGTCCTCCCCCCAGTAGTGCTCACCCTTATCCGGTGGTCTTCCCATCAACTCTCGAGAATCATTCATTTTTTTAGCATTCCCATGATCAATTACATTGATCACCGAGAGTTCTTCATTCACCATCGGGAGCTTGGGTGCTTTGTACACATCAAACACCTCTACTTTGTCATGTGCTCGCATTGTAAGTTGACCCGCAGCTACGTCGATTTATTCTTTCCCGGTTGCCAAGAAGGGTCGTCCCAAAATAAATGGGACTTCCGAGTCTGGTTCAAAATCCAGAACAATAAAATCTACCAGGAAAATGAGGGATCCCACTTGCACAAGCACATCCTCAACAATGCCATCTGGCCTAGCTAAGGATCTGTCTGCTAACTGCAAGATTACGGTTGTAGGTCTAGGACTCCCTAGACCCAACTTTCTGAATATCGAAGATGGCATCAGATTTATGCTCGCTCCCAGGTCACACAATCCACGAGCTCGGATGCTCTGCCCAATAGTAAGCTGGATAGTAAAACTTCTAGGGTCTTTTAGCTTCGTGGGCAGTCTATTTTGGATTCGGGAAGTGCATTCCTTCGTCAAAGCTACCGTGGCATACTCAGTCAAGCGACTTTTGTTGGCCACGATGTCTTTAATGTATTTGGCATATTTAGGCACTCCCTGCAAGACATCAACAAGAGGTAAACTAACATGTACCTGTTTAAGCACCTCCATGAATTTCTTGAAACACGCCTCCTCCTTGTGTTTCTTGAGTCGTTGAGGGAACGGGGGTGGAGGTCTTTCTGATTCAGCTTCTTTGGTCTTCCCCCTATCCGAAGTTTTCTCTCCCTCAACATCTGCTGCTCCCGAGTTTTGAGGTGGTCTTTCTAGTTCCACCTCCTTCAGCTGCAAACCACTCCTTGTGGTCACTACATTTACCTGCTTCGGATTTGGATCTGTGTTGCTAGGCAGTCCTCCTCTGGGCCTTGTGTTTTGGGCACTAGCAAATTGCCCAAATTGATACTCAAGAGCCTTGGTCGCTAATTGATTATTTTTCACTTCGGCTGCCAATTTAACATAGTCAGCCTGCAATTGTGCCTGGTTAGCGATCATGGTCTTGAACATCTCCTCAATGCTAGGTGATGGTGGTGGAGGAGGGGCATTGTGATTTCTGAATTGAGATTGGTAGTTCTGTTGCCCTCCTTGATTCCTTGGCATACCCTGACCCGAACTTTGGCCTTGTTGGTTGTTGCTACCCCATGAAAAATTTTGATGGTTCCTCCAATTTGAGTTGTAGCCGCTACCAAACTACTGCTAATTTCTTTGTGTATTGTCCACAAAGTTAACCGAATCTTGGTTTGCTCCACAGCACTCAGCTGAGTGCTCACTGCTACCACACACTTCACACCACATTTGTTGGACCGCATTGACTGAAGCTGAAGGCTGGTTCAAATTCATGTTGCTGAAGTGGTTGTTCAATTGATTCTACAAGGCAGCTATCTGTGCAACGATAGCCGTAAATCCATCCATTTCAAGCACTCCTGCTGCTTTCCTTGCTCCACCTCGTGATGAATCAGCATTCCATTCTGGATTGCCCTGTGAAATCCGGTTTAGCAAAGTGTACAGCTCCTCATAGGTCTTTTCCGGCGCTTGCCCTCCAGCTGCTGAATCTAGCAAAATTTTAGTATGGGGTTCCAAACCCTCAATAAATGTGTGCACCAACACCTCATTGGACTGATGATGATGAGGACAGTCCCGCAACATGGATTTAAATCTTTCCCAGGGTTGATACAAATTTTCTCCCTCCCTCTGTTTGAATCTTAGAATTTGACTTCTAAGTCTAGCTGTTTTACCAGAGGGAAAAAATCTTATCAAGAACTTTCGTGCAAGATCATCCCACGTTGAAATAGAATTTGGTGGCTCAGCTTTTAACCACCTCTTGGCTTCACCAAGTAATGAGAACGAAAATAGTGTGAGCCGAACATAATCAGGTGACACTCCAGCGGATATATAAGTGTCACTTATCTCCAAAAAGTTCTGGAGATGTTGTTGTGGGTCTTTATGAAGGAGACCGGTAAATTGCCCGCTTGTGTGCAACAGTTGCACCATGTTCTGCTTGAGTTCAAATCTCCCTCCAGGCTCTGGTTTGCGGATACTTGATGTTACATTGTTTGCATGTGGGAATGCCACCTCGCGAACCGGCCTTGCTGCTGCTTCTTCGGGCACTAACACTGCCCTCACAACCGGTGGATTTTGTTGCTCCATAATAGTCTGTCTGAGCAACTGCAGCTTCTTTTGTAGAGCTTCTCTGCGTTTACTATGAAATATACGTTCAGACTCTATATAAGATTCCACCAGCTCTTTGTCTCTTGCCAGTGTTCACAGAAATCAAGTCTGCAAAATACAGGCTAAGACCAAGTTGTCAACACTTAAGAAAATAAAATAAAAATACAATAAATTTACACTTAATACAATTTCACCAATTGCCTAGTCTCCCCGGCAACGACGCCAAAATCTTGTTCAGCTGGCTCGGTTAGGTTATAAAACCGACACGCAAGTGCACGTGGTCAAACAAGTAGTAAGTGGCTTAAGTAAGCCAAGTATCGATCCAAGGAGACTCTGGGTAAGTAAAAATTTCTTAAGTATACTATATTCTATCTCACTTCTATATATGCTGACAACAACGTAACTAACAATTGTAAAGTTTGTTTTATAAATTATATACTAAAACTATTAACAAATATCTACTTTGAATTTAAACTATGGATATGAGCATGCCAAGGTCAAGAACATGTAATGAACATGATTATCAACATACATTGGTTAATCTTCTCTTCCAGTTGCTAGCCAAGAACATTAGCCTAGAGATTAAAACTCTCGTATTTAATCTCACTTAAGAATCATAAACCATCCGTCTACATTTCTGTGATCAAATGCAATTTATGACCTAGCAATACAATTCCGGTTCCTAAATTGACTAATACGGCTTTCAAGTATATTTCTATCAGGAAAGCACATCAAAACCCAATTTTCCCAAATCAAGTTAAGAACAATACCCTATTAATTCACAACTTTCCAATTTCGTGCTCTCTCGAGTGAAATCGGACTTTTTAGATGTACATTAATGTCGGCCACACACCAATGCAGTAGAAACAAGAATTAATAGAACAACATGGAAGAAGAAGATGAAAAACCATATAATTCAATAATCAAAATTCATCACAAATGTTCATAACCTCAGCAAGGAAGGGAATTAGCCACTCATTTATGGATTAATCATCCTAAAACAAGTGTTAATCATACAAACAATTGATTGAAAGAAGAAAGAAAGAGAGAAAAACCCTGAGCTTTTTCGTCCCTCAACTGCCTGTAACCCACGTCCTTGCTCCACCAAGTCTGAATTAATTAAAAATAAGCCTAAGTGTTCTATTTATACTAGTGGGAATTTTTTCCGGAATAACAAGCAACGTGTCACAGAGTGCAACGCGGAGCACTGCCTTCGTGACACTGCGTGGACGCGGACCCTCTCTGGAAATCTAGGGTCCGGGAATAAAGCTTCAACGTGGCACGACATGCAACACGGAGGCTTGCCACCGTGCCATGGAGCTGTCGCGAGGCTCCACTGGAATTTGACTAATTATTCATCCTCCAGGCAGAATGCCTCCGCGATGGTTGCGTGACACGGCTCCATCGCGGAGCCCCTTTAATTGGTGCAGTCCAATGCCTTTTTCGTGCTCGAATCCAAGTCCAACTCCGACATTGTTCCAACATGCATTTTAGCTCCTCAAAATCACATGTTACCTACAAAACAATGCTAATCATGTTGGTTAGTATAAATTTACATTTTATTACCAATTACATGAAAATGTATACATATTGCTAGATAAACAAGGCGAAAATGATACGTTTGAGTATCACTTGGGCATATAAATCTGCCCAAGATCATCGATCCCTCAGAGACTCGGATTAAGTGAAGTTTGCTTAAGTATACGATACTATATTTAACTTCTAAATATGCTGACAACAACGTAACCAAAAAGTGAATAATTTGTTTTATAAATTTTATACTAAACTACAAACAATTATCTACTTTGAATTTGGACTATGAATAAGAGCATGCTGAGGTTAAAGAACATGTAATGAAACTGATTATCATCATAAATTGGTTATTCTTTTCTTCCTGTTGCTATCCAAGAACATTAGCCAAGAGATTAAAACTCTCGTATTTAATCTCACTTAAGAATCCTAAACCATCCGTCTACATTTCTGTGATCAAATGCAATTCAGTACCTAGCAATACAATTCCGGTTCCTAAATTGACTAATACGGCTTTCAAGTATATTTCTATCAGGAAAGCACATCAAAACTCAATTTTCCCAAATCAAGTAAAGAACAATATCCTATTAATTCACAACTTTCCAATTTCGTGCTCTCTCGAGTGAAATCGGACTTTTTAGATGTACATTAATGTAGGCCACACACCAATGCAGTAGAAACAAGAATTAATAGAACAACATGGGAGAAAAATACGAAAAACCAAATAATTCAATAATCAAAATTCATCACAAGTGTTCATAACCTCAGCAAGGAAGAGAATTAGCCACTCATTTGTGGATTAATCATCCTAAAACAAGTGTTAATCATACAAACAATTGAATTAGAGAAGAAAGAAAGAGAGAAAAAACCCTGAACTTTTCGTCCCTCAACTTCCTGTAACCCATGTCCTTACTCCACCAAGTCTGAATTATGAAAAATACACTTAAGTGTTCTATTTATACTAGTGGGAATATTTCCCGGAATAATGAGCAACGTGTCACGGAGTGCATCGCGGAGCACTGCCTCCGTGACACGCCGTGAACGCGGACCCTCGCTGGAATTTGGGGGTCCAGGAATATAGCACCAACGTGGCACGACGTGCAATGCGGAGGCTAGCCACCGTGCCATGGAGCTGTCGCGAACCTTCACTGGAAATTGATGAATTTTCACCCTCCAGGCAGAATGCCTCCGCGATGGCAGCGTGACACGGCTCCATCGCGGAGCCCCTTTAATTTGTGCAGTCCAATGCCTTTTTCCGTGCTCGATTCCAAGTCCAACTCTGATATCATCCAACATGCATTTTAGCTCCTCGAAATCACATTTTACCTACAAAACAATGCTAATCATGTTGGTTAGTATAAATTCACATTTTATTACCAATTACATGAAAATGTATACACATTGCTAGATAAACAAGGCGAAAATGATACTTTTGAGTATCACTTGGGCATATAAATCTGCCCAAGATCAGGCAGCGTGACACGGCTCCATCGCGGAGACCCTTTAATTCGTGCTTTCCTTGTGCATTTTCCCTTGCTAGCTTCCGAGTCCAATCCCGATCTCTCCCAACATGCATCTTAGCTCCATAACTTTATATTTTTCCTGTAAAACAATGCTAATCATGCTGGTTAGTATAAATTCACATTTTATTACAATTCACATGAGAATGTACAAACATCGATAGATAAACAAGGCAAAATGACACATTTGAGTATCACCTGGGCATATAAATTTGCCCAAGATCACTTACCCCACACTTAAATCCTTGTTCGTCCCCGAACACTAATCTTACACCTTATGCACTTGACACCCAACCCTGGCTACTTTGGCTCGACAATTCAAGCTACGGTTATACCGATTATTTAATACAGCAAATCATCAAGAAAACATGCATAGTCTTATCAATACAATGACCTTCAACACATTAAGACCTTCCTAGACTCAAGAATCGACTCTCGATATCGGCAAACTCATGCAAATCAGCTGATCAAGATATCCGACACGAAATTTAATCTCTCGTCGAGCATGTGCCCTCACCACAAGAGAATTTTCCCCTTTTTAATCACATGAACTCAAAACATTACATGCAGGGGCATATAAACAAGATTTCGCTCTCTCTCCCAAAACAATTCACATGCATCATGTCATGAACCATAGGCTTTCCTTTAGTGTATTACACCACTAATATAAGGACACATGATGTAAGATCACGTAGGACTTAACGGGTTGTAATGCAAGCTACAGAACTAGCAAATACTGGGCTAACCAATAATAACAACTAGCCTCCTTAAGTGCTTTTTTTCAATCCATCCCATCAACCTTATGAACATTGTTTCTTCCTTCATCATCCCATTCTTGAAGTTTGTCTTTATTTTCGACTCCATATCTTTAAGCACACTTGACTTAATAACAAAGCTTATTTATACATCTTCATTATATTTGATTTATACCAAGTGCACCTTCGACCTTTTATTTCCTTTCATTACTCTGCTTTTTCTTTTCTTTTCAAAATTCGCACTCCCTGGCTCTGTGGGAAAATTATTTAATTATTTTTTTCTTGAGCGCTTAAGAGTTTTGGATCAAATTCACGGATAATGAAAAGAAAGGGTTAAGCTCGGTTTACACCTTTTTGACAAAAGAAAGAAATAGGCTAAAGGCTCAATGGGATAACTAGGGTGTACATTCAAGGTAGGTATGATAATGAAAAAAAACTTTCGGTTAAAGCAAAGAAATGCCTACATCATTTCCTACAAAACACATCCTTCATTTCATTTTGTACACACACCAGACAAGTTCTAGACACTTCACAATAGCATGGAAGAAACGAAACCTCACCATACACTCATTTCACATGCTCAACTCAAGACATATTCACAGACTCTTCAATCAGCTAATTGCAAGAATTCAAGCATTAAGCCTCAATCACACCGAATCGAACTCTATGGCCTAGGTATCTCAATATATTTAAAAAGTTGCATGCTTTCATACGAATAACTTTTGCATCTCAAATATCATGTACAACACGCAACCAGAATTTCGCAACCATAAAGTAACGACAGGTTTTGGGATACAAACCAATAAAAGAAAAAAAAACAAAAAGAAAAAATGAACAAAGGAAATCTACTCCTAACGACTACATTTCCCTTAAGACGGTCGTCATCCATCCATCATAGGGAACGGTCACTAATTATGACTTCGGTTCAATGGGACTATTCTCGGTAAAAGAACCGAAAACAAACTCCGAGAAACCCAAAATTAAAAAAATTCATGAATTTTTTTTTTAAAAAAAATATCGATCATTTCGATAAAACAAAAATATGTACAAAACCAGCTAACAACAATCAACAGCACACAACAGCTTCACCTTAATTACAATACAGACATACACAAAAATCACAGGGTCACAAATTTATCAAAGCACAACAACAGAACAGAGACATACATTAATAACAACAGCAACCAACACCTAACTACTCCCACCCCACACTTAAATCGAACACTGTCCCCAGTGTTCACAAAACTCAGCATAGTACGAAAGTAGGTGGTGAAACTTCCTGATCAATCAAAGTATTCCACTTCTTCGTCAGGTGCCGCTGCCTCATCTCCCATGTCTGAATCGCCCCCGTCATCATCATCTGACTCCACATCGGAGTCATCACGACGTGTCTCCTCATCTGTGGGGACATCATCATCAGTGGGCTCCACAAAAGATGGCCCCACTCAGTATAGAGCCCTGGCATTTTCGCCAAAAGGGTAGTCTAGCTCGAGCTACCATAGCTCATCTTCTGTTGCCGGCCTCCTGCCTATGCGCAGCTGGAGCATCTACATCCCGAACATGCAAGACATGTACTGATCATCCCGAGCATGTCGCTCGGCTAATGTGAGAACTGGCCCGTGAGTGGTTTCGGGTGCCTTAGTTTTGGTGACATCTAAGGCCCGCCTCTCCATCTGCGGGATGTAGTCAAGGGCCTCCTCCTCAATATCCAGGCCCCTCAAGAACGTGGTCAGTAATCCACCAAACCCATACCTGTGCCCTTGATGCAAACGGGCTCTCTTCATGGAGGAGATGATCACCACCCCAACATTGATCTCCAGCCCTTTCATCAAGGCGTATACCAAGCACACACGATCCTGGGTGACATATGTCACATGCACCCCCAGGATCCGGCAGGAACAAACAATCTTAAGCCATATCCTGGCTTCCCTGTTCATCTTTGAGTAGGGCAAAGTCTGATGGTAGCCCCTCTCCTTATGCCTGCTCCAACGTGCTGTAGACCGGGCTCCACACAAAGTGCGTCTGATGTCCGTGTATGGTGGAGTGATATTCAGCTGCGGAAGCACATGGGCGTCTGTGTCCCGCGCCTCCAAGATGGCATTAAGGTGATGGGGCTCAAAAGTGACTATCTGCCCCCTTATCTTTATGGTGTGACTTCTGAGTGTAGGGTTCCAGTTGGCGTAGAATTCCCGAATCAGGTGTAGGTTGCACTCCTTGGGCTCTTCAAAGATGAAGTTCAGCCCGGCTGCCTCAATCCTGTGGACAATCATGGGAAACTCCTGTGCCAACGGTTCCCTAGCTATGTGTTCTTCGGGGAAGTATTTGCTTTCCTTATGCTTTGCGTACCATTTCTTCCCCTCCTCAATCACCCATCGGGTTCCATATTGACGACGTTGGCCGCGTGGAACCACTGGTGCTGCTGGGACTGCTGTTCCCAGTCTAATTCTTTTTCTTCTGGCGCCTGATGTTGATGCGCCCTTCCCTTTTTCTTGCCTGCTTGCCATCGTTCCTGTCAAACCAAATAGACAGGTCCAGTGTTATTCCAATTACAATGTGCTTCGACTAAGGTTGGGTTAAGCTAGGCCACCCCACACTTAGTCTTTAGCCACAATCACAGCATTACGGCAAGATCATACTTATTTCCAATTTACAACAAAACAAAACCAACAAATATGCCTCGTGCATTCAGATAATTCGACGGAGTAAATTCTTTTGTACTACTCAGACTTCGTACAGCTAACCACAACATTACCATCGTTCACATTTCATCACATAACACTTAGCAAACATTTCTATCAATAAAACCGATACAATTCTCCCAATTTCTATGCAATTTCAACAACTTCATTAATCCGACAATCTGTCGCGCCTTAATCGTCTTAACGTTAAGCACAACATAATGTTCCTCACCCAACATGCACAAACCAAGAAGAATTTCACATTTCAACTCAATTTTAACTTCTTCATATTTGAATTCTAACCCTAGTTACAATTTCGCAAGAATTTCATCAAACATGGATTATCGAGGTTATACCATCACAACGATACTATAAACGTCAATCCACAATAATTTACATGAATTCATGATCAATTTACACTTAGGGCCAGTTTCCCTCACTTTCTATGCTAAAAATCGAAAAAATAAGACAAGAAATGAGATGAAGTTAGCAAACTTACCTTCAATTCGATGATGTCGAAGAAAAGTTGAAGAAATTTAGCTCCTAGGTCCGTGTCACATTGGGGAAGGGGGAGATTTTGGGTTCTTTGTCGCGGAGGAGGTTATGAATGGGAAAAAATGAGGGAAAACGGGGTTAAAAAGGAGGTTTTTCGCGCTGGTCACCCGGTGACCAGGTGTGACCCGTCGCGAAATACACTTCAACGTGTCACGGAGGGTAACGCGGAGCATGCCCTCCGTGACACGGAGCCATCACGCAGGTGTTCTGGAATTTGTAAAAATTCTAGAATTACCTTCAACGTGTCACGCAGGGTAACACGGAGGCCCTCCTCTGTGACACAGAGCCATCGCGTGGGCTCACTGTTTTTCCACTTTTTATTATTTTTCTTACCTTGATTTTTCCTTTGCGATCCTTTGCACATTTATCCCCCGTTCAACCTGAAATTCATCTCACAACAAGAAATTGGTTAGAATTTATAGGTTTCACATAAACTACAATTTTTTGGTTTTTATATTTTTTTATTTTTCTCAATTTTTTTTCCTTTCTTTTCTACGAAATCTATTCACATTTTTCAAAAATCTTCACGGGTTGCCTCCCGTGCAGTGCCTGGTTTACCGTCGCGGCTCGACGTTATTTAGCTCAGTCATTCTCTAGGGTGACGGACGTTTTCTCTTGACCACCGTCCTCACCCCAGTAATGCTTACATCGCTCCGGTGGTTTCTCTAACAACTCCCGTGACTTAATGCTCTGGACAACATTAGCTCGATTAATCGTGTTGATCACCGAGAGTTCCTCATACACGGCCGGGAGCTTGGTGGCCTTGTACACATCAAACACCTCCACCTTATCGTGTGCTCGCATGGTTAGCTGCTCTACAGCTACATCAATCAGCGCTTTCCCGGTCGCCAAGAAAGGACGTCCCAAAATAAATGGGACTTCCGCGTCTGGCTCGAAGTCCAGCACAACGAAGTCTACCGGGAAGATGAGGGAGCCCACTTGCACCAGCACGTCCTCCACAATGCCATCAGGTCTTGCCAAGGAACGATCTGCTAGTTGCAAGATCACTATTGTTGGTCTAGGACTCCCTAGCCCCAACTTCTTGAATACCGATGTCGGCATCAAGTTAATGCTCGCTCCCAAATCACATAATCCGCGAGCTCAGATACTCTGCCCAATTGTAATTTGTATAGTAAAGCTCCCAGGGTCCTTGAGCTTTGTGGGCAACCTGTTTTGTATCCGTGAAGTGCACTCCTCCGTAAGAGCCACCGTAGTGTACTCAGTTAACCTTCTTTTGTTCGCCACGATGTCCTTAATATACTTTGCATACTTCGGCACTCCCTGCAAAACATCAACAAGAGGTAAGTTAATGTGTACCTATTTAAGCACCTCCATGAACTTTTTGAAACACGCCTCCTCCTTGTGTTTCTTTAATCGTTGAGGGAACGGGGGTGGTGGTCTTTCTGGTTTAGCATCCTTTTTCTTCCCCCTCTCATCACTTTGCTCCCTCTCAGTTTCTGCTGCTCCCGACTGTTGAGGTGGTCTTTCTGGTTCTACCTCTTTAAGTTGTAAACCACTCCTTCTGGTCACTGCATTCACTTGCTTGGGGTTGGGATCAGTGTCACTCGGAAGTCCTCCTCTAGGCCTGGTGTTTTGGGCTCTAGCAAATTGCCCAAACTGGTACTCCAGTGCCTTTGTAGCTAACTGATTGTTCTTTACCTCGGCTGCCAATTTCACGTAGTCAGCCTGCAATTGAGCTTGGTTAGCTATCATTGTCTTGAACATTTCCTCGATGATGGGTGATGGTGCTGGAGGAGGTGCATTATTGCTTCTGTATTGTGACTAATAGTTCTGCTGTCCTCCTTGATTTCTCTGCGCCCCTGACTCGAACTTTGCCCGTGATGGTTATTGCTACCCCAAGAGAAATTCGGGTGATTCCTCCAGTTGGAATTGTAGCTGTTGCCATACTGTAGGTGGTTGTTTCTCTATACATTTCCAACAAAGTTTACCGAATCAGGATTTGCTCCACAACACTCAGCTTAGTGTTCACTACTCCCGCACACTTCACACCAAATCTGCTGCACTACATTCACTGGGGCTTGAGTCTGGTTCATGCTCATGTTATTGAAGTGGGTGTTGAGTTGATTCTGTAGAGCATCTATCTGTGCAACAATAGCTGTAAAACCATCCACTTCTAGGACTCCTGCTGCTTTCCTCGTTCCTCCTCTTGACGAATCAACATTCCACTCCGGATTTCCCTGCGAAATACGATTTAACAAGGTATACAACTCCTCCTAATTTTTCTCCAATGCTTGTCCCCCAGCTGCTGAGTCTAGCAAGATTTTTGTGTGGGATTCCAAAACCTCTATAAAAGTATGCACCAGCACATCATTGGATTAGTGATGATGAGGACAATCCCGCAACATAGACTTGAATCTCTCCCAAGCTTGATACAAATTTTCTCCCTCTCTCTGTTTAAAACTCAGAATTTGACTTCTAAGTCTTGCTCTTTTACCGGATGGAAAGAACCGTATCAAGAATTTCTTTGCAAGATCATCCCACGTGGTGATGGAATTTGGGGGCTCAGCTTTCAACCACCTCTTGGCTTCTCCCAAAAGTGAGAATGGGAACAATGTAAGCCTGACATAATCTGATGACACTCCGGCGGGGATGTAAGTGTCACTTATCTCCAAAAAATTTTGGAAATGTTGCTGTGGATCCTCATGAGGGAGACCTGTGAATTGTCCGCTGGTGTGCAGCAATTGCACCATGTTTTGTTTAAGCTCGAACCTCCCTCCTAGCTCAGGTTTGCGGATGCTAGATGTGACATTGTTAGCATGTGGGATTGCCACCTCGCGAACCGGCCTAGCTGCCATTTCCTCGGGCACTAACATTGCCCTTACAACTGGTGGATTCTGTTGTTGCTCCAGGATTGTTTGTCTGAGCAACTGCAGCATTTTCTCTAGAGCTTCTTTCATTTGACGATGAAATTGTCTTTCCGGCTCTAAATATGAGTCCACCAGCTCCTTGTCTCTTGCCAGTGTTCAACAAAAATTAGTATCTGCAAAATACAGGCTAAGACCAAGTTGTCAACACTAAGAAGAAATAGTAAACTAACACTTAAGAAAAATTTACCAATTGCCAGTCCCCGGCAATGGCGCCAAAAACTTGTTTGGGCTTGTTGGTATAACTACACGCAAGTGCACGTGGTCAAACAAGTAGTAAAGTGGCTCATGTAAACCAAGTATCGATCCCATAGGGACTGGACTAAGGTATCAATCTAATCAAGTGTCAATAAACTTTAACTCTAAACTGCAGACAACAGCGTGAAGAAGATTTTGATGTTTTGTTTCCTAATTTTATACTAAGTCTGAAATGAATATACAATTTGAGTCTGAACTATAAGTAAGAGCATGCTGAGGTTAAATGAACATGTAAAGAAATAAATTATCAATACAATTTGGTTAATCTTTCCTCCGGTTGCTAGTCAAGAATTATTGCCTATGGATTAAAACTCTCGTATTTAACCCAACTTAAGAATCATGAACCTTCCACCTACATTTCTGTGATAAAACAAAATTCATGTTCTAGCCATACAAAACTGATTCCTTAATTGACTAATACGACTTTCAGGTATATCTCTATCCTGAAGGTAAATCAATTCTCAATTTTCCCAAACTAAGAAAAGATCATATCCTATCAATTCACAACTTTCCAATTTCTTGCTCTCTCGAGTGAAACCGGACTTTTTAGATATACATTAACGTTGGCCACACATTAACGCAGTAAGAACAAGAATCAATAGAACAACCATGGAAGAAAAGATGAAAAACCAATTTATCAATAATTACATTTCAATACAAATGTTCTTAACCTCAGCCTGAAGGGAATTTAGCCACTCATTTGTGGATTAAACATCGTTAAATGAGTGTTAATCATACAAGCAATTGAAATAAAGAAGAAGGAGATAGAGAAAAACCCTGAGATTTTCGTCCCCTCAACTGCCTGTAACCCACGTTCTTGCTCCACCAAGTCAGAATAATTAAAAAAATGAACCTAAGTGTTCTATTTATACTAGTGAGAATTTTTCCTAGAATAACAAGCAACGTGTCACGGAGTGCATCGCGGAGCACTGCCTCCGTGACACGCCACCAACGCGGACCCTCACTGGAATCCGGTCGTCCAGGTATTAAGGCCCAAAGTGGCACGACGTGCAACGCAGGGCTAGGCCAACGTGCCACGGCCCCAACGCGCACCTTCACTGCATTTTGACATATTTTAAGCATCCAGGAAGAAGGCATCCGCGATGGCAGCATGACACGGCTCCATCGCGGAGCCCCTTTAATTCGTGCTTTCCTTGTGCATTTTCCCTTGCTAGCTTCCGAGTCCAATCCCGATCTCTCCCAACATGCATCTTAGCTCCATAACTTTATATTTTTCCTGTAAAACAATGCTAATCATGCTGGTTAGTATAAATTCACATTTTATTACAATTCACATGAGAATGGGCAAACATCGATAGATAAACAAGGAAAAATGACACATTTGAGTATCACTTGGGCATATAAATTTGCCCAAGATCACTTACCCCACACTTAAATCCTTGTTCGTCCCCGAACACTAATCTTATACCTCATGCACTTGACACCCAACCCTGGCTACTTTGGCTCGACAATTCAAGCTACGGTTATACCGATTATTTAATACAGCAAATCATCAAGAAAACATGCATAGTCTTATCAATACAATGACCTTCAACACATTAAGACCTTCCTAGACTCAAGAATCGACTCTCGATATCGGCAAACTCATGCTTATCAGCTAATCAAGATATCCGACACGAAATTTAATCTCTCATCGAGCATGTGCCCTCACCACAAGAGAATTTTCCCCTTTTTAATCCCATGAACTCAAAACATTACATGTAGGGGCATATAAACAAGATTTCCCTCTCTCTCCCAAAAGAATTCACATGCATCATGTCATGAACCATAGGCTTGCCTTTAGTGTATTACACCACTAATATAAGGACACATGATGTAAGATCACGTAGGACTTAACGGGTTGTAATGCAAGCTACAGAACTAGCAAATACTGGGCTAACCAATAATAACAACTAGCCTCCTTAAGTGCTTTTTTTCAATCCATCCCATCAACCTTATGAACATTGTTTCTTCCTTCATCATCCCATTCTTGAAGTTTGTCTTTATTTTCGACTCCATATCTTTAAGCACACTTGACTTAATAACAAAGCTTATTTATACATCTTCATTATATTTGATTTATACCAAGTGCACCTTCGACCTTTTATTTCCTTTCATCACTCTGCTTTTTCTTTTCTTTTCAAAATTCTCACTCCCTGGCTCTGTGGGAAAATTATTTAATTATTTTTTTCTTGAGCGCTTAAGAGTTTTGGATCAAATTCACGGATAATGAAAAGAAAAGGTTAAGCTCGGTTTACACCTTTTTGACAAAAGAAAGAAATAGGCTAAAGGCTCAATGGGCTAACTAGGGTGTACATTCAAGGTAGGTACGATAATGAAAAAAAACTTTCAGTTAAAGCAAAGAAATGCCTACATCCTTTCCTACAAAACACATCCTTCATTTCGTTTTGTACACACACCAGACAAGTTCTAGACACTTCACAATAGCATGGAAGAAACGAAACCTCACCATACACTCATTTCACATGCTCAACTCAAGACATATTCACAGACTCTTCAATCAGCTAATTGCAAGAATTCAAGCATTAAGCCTCAATCACACCGAATCGAACTCTATGGCCTAGGTATCTCAACATATTTAAAAAGTTGCATGCTTTCATACGAATCACTTTTGCATCTCAAATATCATGTACAACACGCAACCAGAATTTCGCAACCATAAAGTAACGACAGGTTTTGGGATACAAACCAATAAAAGAAAAAAAAACTAAAAGAAAAAATGAACAAAGGAAATCTACTCCTAACGACTACATTTCTCTTAAGACGGTCGTCATCCATCCATCATAGGGAACGATCACTAATTACGACTTCGGTTCAATGGGACTATTCTCAGTAAAAGAACCGAAAACAAACGCCAAGAAACCCAAAATTAAAAAAATTCATGAATTTTTTTTTTAAAAAAAATATCTATCATTTCGATAAAAGAAAAATATGTACAAAACCAGCAAACAACAATCAACAGCACACAACAGCTTCACTTTAATTACAATACAGACATACACAAAAATCACAGGGTCACAAGTTTATCCAAGCACAACAACAGAACAGAGACATACATTAATAACAACAGCAACCAACACCTAACTACTCCCACCCCTAGGTGGTGAAACTCCCTGATCAATCAAAGTATTCCACTTCTTCGTCAGGTGCCGCTGCCTCATCTCCCATGTCTGAATCGCCCCCGTCATCATCATCTGACTCCACATCGGAGTCATCACGACGTGTCTCCTCATCTGTGGGGACATCATCATCAGTGGGCTCCATAAAAGCTGGCCCCACTCGGTATAGAGCCCTGGCATTTTCGCCAAAAGGGTAGTCTAGCTCGAGCTTCCATAGCTCATCTTCTGTTGTCGGCCAACTGCCTATGCGCAGCTGGAGCATCTGCATCCCGAACATGCAAGCCATGTACTGATCATCCCGAGAATGTCGCTCGGCTTATGTGAGAACTGGCTCGTGAGTGGTTTTGGGTGCCTTAGTTTTGGTGACATCTAAGGCCCGCCTCTCCATCTGTGGGATGTAGTCAAGGGCCTCCTCCTCAATATCCAGGCCCCTCAGGAACGTGGTCAGTAATCCACCAAACCCGCACCTGTGCCCTTGATACAAACGGGCTCTCTTCATGGAGGAGATGATCACCACCCCAACGTTGATCTCCAGCCCTTTCATCAAGGCGTATACCAAGCACACACGATCCCGGGTGACATCTATCATATGCACCCCCGGGATAAGGCAGGAACAAACAATCTTAAGCCATATCCTGGCTTCCCTGTTCATCTGTGAGTAGGGAAAAGTCTGATGGTAGCCCCTCTCCTTATGCCTGCTCCAACGTGCTGTAGACCGAGCTCCACACAAAGTGTGTCTGATGTCCGCGTATGGTGGAGTGATATTCAGCTGCCGAAGCACATGGGCGTCTGTGTCCCGCGTCTCCAAGATGGCATTAAGGTGATGGGGCTCAAAAGTGACTATCTGCCCCCTTATCTTTATGGTGTGACTTCTGAGTGTAGGGTTCCAGTTGGGGTAGAATTCCCGAATCAGGTGTAGGTTGCACTCCTTGGGCTCTTCAAAGATGAAGTTCAGCCCGGCTGCCTCAATCCTGTGGACAATCCTGGGAAACTCCTGTGCCAACGGTTCCCTAGCAATGTGTTCTTCGGGAAAGTATTTGCTTTCCTTATGCTTTGCGTACCATTTCTTCCCCTCCTCTATCACCCATCGGGTTCTATATTGACGGCGTTGGCCGCGTGGAACCACTGGTGCTGCTGGGACTGCTGTTCCCAGTCTAATTCTTTTTCTTCTGGCGCCTGATGTTGATGCGCCTTTCCCTTTTTCTTGCCTGCTAGCCATTGTTCCTGTCAAACCAAACAGACAGGTCCAATGTTATTCCAATTAAAATGTGCTTCGACTAAGGTTGGGCGTCTGTGTCCCGCGCCCCCAAGATGGCATTTTGAGTTCCTAGTCATGTCCTTTGGGCTAACTAATGCTCCCACAGTATTCATGGACCTGATTTACAACATCTTCAGACCATACCTGGACCTGTTCGTGATAGTGTTTATTGACGACATTCTGGTGTATTCTCGCTTAGAGGCTGACCACCAGGATTATTTGCGGACAGTGCTCCAGATTCTCAGGGACCGTCAGCTGTACGCTAAGTTTTCTAAATGTGAATTCTGGCTAAATTCAATAGCTTCTTGGGGCATATTGTGTCGGATGCTGGTATACAGGTAGACACGCAGAAAATAGAAGTAGTAAAAACATGGCCCAGAACTACCACTCCGACCAAAGTCCACAGTTTTCTGAGATTAGCAGGGTACTACATAAGATTTGTTGAGGGATTCGCCAACATAGCGACACCTATGACTAAGCTGATGCAGAAAGCAGTAAAGTTTTAGTGGACGGAGGCATGTGAGCAGAGTTTCCAGGAATTGAAAGACATGTTGACCTCCGCCCCAGTGTTAGCATTGCTGGAAGGTACAGAGGGTTATGCAGTTTATTATGATGCTTCGGGTATTGGGTTAGGATGTGTGTTGATGCAGCATAGTAAAGTGATTGCTTATGCTTGCAGACAGCTGAGGAAACACGAAAAAAATTACCCTACCCACGACCTGGAACTAGCCGCAGTGATCCACGCTCTAAAGATATGGAGACATTACTTGTACAGCTTCCACGTGGATATTTTCACTGATCATAAGAGCCTACAGTATATCTTCACTCAGAGGGAGTTGAATTTGCGGCAGCGTCGCTGGTTGGAATTGCTGAAAGATTATGATGTAAATATTCTGTATCACCCAGGAAGAGCCAACGTAGTCGCAGATGCCCTCAATCGCAAATCTATGGGGAGTTTGGTGTACTTGCAGCCCGATCAGTGGGAGTTGACCAGAGAAATACACCAGTTAGCCAGTTTAGCCATTCGTGTAGCAGAAACAGAGGACAACAAAGCGGTAATTCAGAACACTGCAGTGTCTTCATTAGTTGTGGAGGTAAAGGACGGCAGTATGATGATCCTGACCTGGTTCAGCTTAAAGATAGAGTTCATCAAGGAAAGGCGCTTGAATTTTAGGTAACTGTGGATGAAGTGTTGCGATGTAAAGGCCGCCATTGTGTACCAGATATTTCAGGGCTTCGCCAATAGATTATGAGTGAGGTACATTACGCCCGCTATTCTCTCCATCCAGGCGTGACGAAAATGTACCATGATATCAAAGAAATCTACTGGTGTCCAGGTATGAAGAGGGAAATAGCAGAATTCGTAGCCTAGTGTCCTAAATGCCAGCAAGTAAAAGCGGAACACCAGAAACCAGGTGGATTGATTTAAGACATAGATGTGCCTCTTTGGAAGTGGCAAGCAGTAAATATGGATTTTGTAGCAGGATTACCCTGTACTAGTCATAGAAATGACTCGATTTGGGTAATTGTTGATAGACTGACAAAATTAGCCCATTTTCTGCCAGTAAGGGCTACTTTCTCTACCGAAGATTATGCTGAGTTGTATATCAGAGAAATAGTCAGACTGCACGGTGTTCCAGTGTCCATTATCTCTGACAGAGGGGTGAAATTTATAGCTAAATTATGGCAATCATTTTAGAGAGGCCTGGGAACGCAGATTAACCTGAGCACAGGTTTCCACCCTCAGACAGATGGATAGGCATAACACACTATTCAAACACTCTAGGATATGTTACGAGCGTGTGTATTGGACTTTGGAGGTAGATGAGATGAGCACCTACCACTTATTGAGTTTTCCTATAACAATAGTTACTACTCAGCTATCCAGATGGCGTCCTCTGAGGCTTTGTATGGGCAAAAATGCAGATCGCCCATTGACTGGTTTGAAGTAGGAGAGTCAGCGCTGATTGGGCCAGATATTATTCATCAGTCAGAGGAAAAGGTAAAACTTATCAGAGAACGCCTACTGACTGCTCAGAGCCGCCAGAAATCTTATGCTGATGTGCGGCACAGAAACCTGGAATTTAATGTGAATGACTGGGTATTTTTGAAAGTTTCTCCTATGAAATGGGTGATGAGGTTCCGCAAGAAAGGTAAGCTCAGCCCAAGGTTTGTTGGGCCTTATCAGATTCGTCGAAGAATAGGCCAAGTGGCATACGAGTTGAACTTGCCTCCAGAGTTAGAGTCTTTTCATCCAGTTTTCCACGTGTCTATGTTGAGGAAGTATATAGGAGACCCTCTAGAGTTGTCCCAGTTCAGGATGTCCAGGTTACGGAAGAGCTGGCTTATGAAGAGGTTCCAGTAGCCATACTAGACAGGCAGATCGTAGGTTGAGAACTAAAGATATTGCTTCTGTCAAAGTATTATGGTGTAACAGGAATCGAGAGGAGATGACTTGGGAAGTAGAGGAAGATATGAAAGTTAGATATCCTCAACTGTTCTAGACTTAATCATCCAGAGGTACGTTAGTATTGTTGTTTTATGAACTGCCTTATATTATGTGAATAAGAAATAACTGGCTTTTGTGGTGAATACTAGTGTTGTGTGGAGTACCTGTATTGGACTTTTCTGCATTTCATGATTTTTGAGATAGTCTATATTACAGGGGAGACTCTACTGAAATTTTTCTAAAATAAGTCGAGTAAGTTGAAATTCTTGTAAGTAGAAGTTTACATTCGAGGACGAATGTTCTTAAGGGGGGGAGGATGTTACACCCCATAAATTCTTGACATTTAGATGGCCTATTCGCATGTTGGTTAAGAGTTTTAGAAGGCCATACATGCTAGAAAAAGGTCCGGGGAAAGACCGGACAAGCGCCACGTCGAACCATCGCAAGAGGAGGCTGGGCAGACCCCCTCCGCGATGAACAACGTGTCATGGAGGGCTCACCTCCATGATGGCCAACGTGCCACTGAGGTGAAATTCAGCCTCAAGTATATAAACCCCTCCACTTCGGTTTTACCTCATTTAACTCATAATTTTCCAGAAATCAACTAGAAAATAGAGGGTACGGAGGATCCATTGAAATTTCCGTCCATTTACGCTATTAAACCTAGTCCAAACTCGAATTAATCTTGGGTAGTGGAGTATTAAGCTGCCGGGAGCATTCCTGCGGAGTTAGTTTTGTGAAATTCTGCCGGCGAATTGTCGTCCTACCGAGCTAAGGTAAGTGGAACTGCTCCAAATTAGTGTCAATATAATCCTAGCCATAAAGTGAGTATTTCTCCCTTCTGGACTTTCGAGAAATAGCGACTTTTCGGCTATTTTTCGATATGTCAAAGTTTGGGCTTTATATATATTCAAAGTAGTATTTTCCTCCGGAATTTGATGAATTTAGTTCTAATTTCTATGAATGTGAATACAGTTGGAAAAAATAGCTGAATATTGGCCGAGTTACACCAGTTAGCCGAAAAGCCGACAATTGAGGTATGTAAAGCTAGTTTCTTCGACAAGTTAGTAATTCTAGTATAGAAAAATAGAATAATTTCCAGAAGGAAGTTTCAGAAGCCGAGTATTAAGTATATTGTATTACTATTGTCATATCCAGAATAAAAGTCAGTAAATTTGTACCAAACAGCAAGATGTCAATCCCAGACTCAGTTTAACTCAGTATTAGATTCAGTTTAATACAGCAAGAGATTCAGAATAGAATATCAGAACATGGATAGTATTTTTATATTTAATATGCATGTTTTATGTGATTACTGTTGCTTATTGAGACTTGTTTGTGATATGTGGGCACCCTTAGAGCTTCCTTGCCACCCTAGGATTAATAGCTGTGTCGACTCGCCCGCCAGAGGGTGAGGATACGTCACTCCAAGGAGTGGCATGCCGTCTGCAGTAGGACGAAGATGGGATGCAGCATTCCCCATAGCAGGCTGATCAGCATTATAACATACCCTGTCAAGCGCTTGCGCCCGGGGCACAAATTACAGATTACAGACACAGATCTCAGATTACAGTTACAGGAGTCCTCTGGACTCAGATACAGTTATAGTCAGTGGCCCAGAGAGCCCAAGCTGCATACCCAGGGGACCGGCAGGGTGCTCGTAGTTATTAGGTGAGTGGAGTGAATTTATTTTGGATGGTTTGACCCGGGTAGGGGTATATAAATTGCGTGTTGATTGGCACCTTACGGCTTATGGGGGCTGGTATAGGTTTTTGTATGCTATATATATTTGTGTGTTACTTATTAAGTTGATAAATAGCAGGACGCCGCAGTGACAAGTATGATTCTTATCTTCTTTCCAGTATAGTTAAGCTCGGTACAGATTCTGCTATTCCGGACAGTTTTAGTTATCCCCTGTTATTTCAGTAACTACCAGTTTACTGTTTATCTTCAGTTATGTTCAGTTTGCTTTGCATACTCCATACCTGTGGTACTGACGCCCGTTTGGGGGCACTGCATTACTTTCCTGCAGGTACTCATAGACGAGGAGTCGATCCCTCGTGATTCAAGCCAGCACATAAAGTCATCAGCTCCTGTCATCCAGAGCTAGACAGCTAGAGGTTTATCCCTTTTCTTTTGTGGTACTGTATGGGTAGGCCGGGGCCCTGTCCCGACCATCTTATCAGTGTTCTTAGAGGCTTGCAGATTGTATAATCCCTGTGGTTAGCTGTACCGGTCGTGTGAGGCAGTGTGCATGTTTTAGTTTGTTTATGATGGTCGTGGAGCCTTATTCAGTTGGTAGTGGTGATCTTGTTGGTCAGTAGCAGTTTAGCACTTGTTTTTTTGATTCAGAAATAACTAGACAGTATGGTGGCCTTGTCGGCCCGCATAGGTTCCTTATTGATTCAGTTGTTCTGGGTAGCTGTTGTTTTCTTACAGGTGGCTATAGGCCTAGTCGGCCGGAGGCTGTATTTACCACCGTTATATAACCCGTCATTTTCTTGAATCCGGAGTTAGAGCCAGCCTGGCACCAGAAGTGCTCAAGCTCATCTAGTCCAGCAGTCTAGGTCTTAGTAAGGGCACCAGGTGCCAGTCATGCCTCCCAAGGCAGGGCGTGAGATGATTGAAAAATTTGAGAAGTTGAGTGACCACGAGTGTGACCATGAGTCGTCAGGTCAGTCGTGGCTAACGGATGATTGAAAAATGAAGGAAGTTGGGCAGTGCACTTAGCGGGTCCTGACCACGACTCGTTGGGGACACCACAAGTCGTGGTGGCGCCCATAGTGACCATTTGGTGATATCTGGAAGTGTCAAGGACGAGAGGTGAACATGAGTTGTGGTCACCACTAACGACCCGTTATGTCCCCTATGGTCATAATAATGGACTTTTGGGCAGAGTACTTCACGAGTTGGACCACGAGTCGTGGTCACTGGGCATGACTCGTCCAGTCCCTCGTTGGGACTGAAAGAGTGATTCTTTTGTGAGATTTTTAGGGGATTTTTTGAAATTTCCTAAACTCTTAACTACGTCGTTTTGGGTTTGTCCAGGAGGGAGTTAAAAGGGTGATCGGTGTTTTCCTCTCACCATTCTCTCGATACTTAGACTTAATACGCAGAAACTCTCAAGGCTAGAACTAGAGCAATCAATTTCTTATCAGATTTTCAAGGAATTTCCTCCGGTATTTCTTCACCAGGAATGTGGGAATTCAACAAGGGAATAGTTCTTCCCTTTTGTCCCCAAAATCTTCATTATTTTTCCTCTTTCAGTTTAGCCCTGTGGATTCGAAATGTAGAAAATTTTCAGGCTTATATCTTTAAAATTTTGACTAGTATATTTTTCATGATTTTAACTTCTTATTATTCCCTATTTCTAGACATTTATGATAATTCTATCTTGTGGAATAATTTAGCCCTAAGTCTCAGTTAAGTAGAATTTAGGATCTTGCGTGTTGGACTAGTTTCCCTATAGCTTTATTCTAACAGATTAAAAATCCCCATATTATTAGTGTATGTGAAAATTTTAGTTGGATATTTACATGTCCAGTCTCAGTCAGATTATTAGACTCAGTGTTTTCTAGAAATGTTAGCTGATCAGTTTGACTATAGTGAAATTTTGAGGTGTCAGTGATACCTCCCAGTTATCAATATTTAGACTCAGACATCAGTTATTAGATTCTAGTGGTTCTTTAGACGGTTACGATGCTCCTAGATAAACAGCTCTGACCAATCTTAGAACCACCAGCTTAGCCTCATTTTGTTCTTTAGATGGTTATGACAGTCACAGATAAGAAGCTCTGACCAGTCATAGAATAGTAGTTTTTGAATCCGGTCTGATAAGACTCTCGGGGTACTCCCACATAGTATCCCTGACTTAGTCTTGGGCCCCAGTATCAAGCTATCCACTTGGCAGTAGTATTCATGTTAGGACTATCCATTTGGAGTAGGACTTAGCACCGATAGAGTTGGGGTTCCAGCGTACCCAGGTCCCCAGAACTACATTGCCACCGTAGGTTATCTTACTGGCCTCGTGGCCCCATATAGTGATTTTCGCAGTTCATGCCTTTATACCCTGGCAAGGTATATTGGGTCCTATCGATGGGGTATGTACATCGGACTCCGCATCTAGCTCACGTGGTTATATGTCGGTTATAGCCTCTCCCACTAGTCAGTTCAGTTCAGTCTCAGATTAGCTCAGTTAGAACAACTTCAGACTACTCAGTTCAGATCAGATCAATACCATACTTCATATTAGTATCTCAGATTTAGGGCATGTCTTTGACCATCAGACAGGGTCATTTTGACCATCTCAGTATATCATAGATTATTCAGTTTCAATATTTCAGTTGGTCATTACATGTCTTTATAGTTCAGTTATTTTATTCTCCGTGTTATGGTGTCTCTCACTTATTCAGTACATTCAAAGTATTGTTTTATGATACAGTTGTAGGTTCTCAATCTCAGCACCATTAGTCGATCTCTCTCAGAAGCTTTCAGCTACATCATTGGTGAGTCCTCATTTTTTGAGGACGAGGATTATTTCTTTTTTGCTATATTTCTTTCAGTTAGACTTAGAGTTAGCTGGGGGCTTGTCCCATCAACTCATCCGATAGATGGCTTTCAGACACAGACAGAGTTTCAGACTCTTAGCTTTTTTTCAGTTGTATTAAAACTTTATGATTTAGTTCTTTTTAATAAATGTTTGATCTTATTATTTTAAAGCTTCCGCTATGTTTTTACTCAGAATGCCAGTTTTATGATAGACCATGGGTCGAATTGGGGTTACTTGTGACTCCAAGTACCGTGTCTCATCCAGGGTATAAATTTGTGGCGTGACAAAATAATACCCAAGGTTGCTGACATGGATGCATACCGAGTAGATTACAAGGACAATTTTGTTTCGCACGCTCTAGACATTGCAAAAGAATGGAATAAAAATGTCTACCTCAATGAGAAGAGCATAGAGACAGACTGATATCAGGTAGGCTACGTAACAGGGTACGTCAAGTGATTACATGACAATTGGGATGGTTTTTCTATATCAAGTGTTAAACGATGAAAACATGTGGATGATAAAGAAGCTCAAGCATAGATTCTCTACCGGCGTCTCAAAAGAAAGGTTCAAGATTCTGAGATTGTTCACTGGCAATTGCATGAGGATAACGCCAAAGAGATAGCTGAATTGGGTAAAGAATTGGAATACTAGAAAGACTGTGCTTTAGGTTTAGAAGAAAGGATACAAGAGCTGCACGACGAATTCAGCAAACATGGGGAAGAATGTCTGAGTGGGGCAGCCTTGGGAGACAATCGAGCTCTGGCCTATCTCCTGTCTAGTTGTCATCATTTTGATTAACTGCTGAAGGATCCAAAGAAAGCAAACCTTGACGGCGAAGTGTTTAAGATTTAGTTTAATTTTCTTTTCTTTAGTCATTTTCTTGTAGTTGTAACAATTCCATCTTAATAAAAGTTTTATTTCCTTTTGGATTTATTTTGGGAGAAAAATGACAACACTTAATTACATGCTTTTGTCTCGAATTCGTTAGGCCTACCTCTGGCACAAAAGAGGCTCCAAAATTAGGAAATGCGTCAACGTGTTTATTTATTTATTCAGTCTTTACTTTAAGTAGCATGATTTCTAACCTCTCTTACTAACTTTCTTGTTGCTTGTCTTATTTTTTCCCTTTCCCAAAGGTTGATCTGCGCAATTTGGCCTACTACACAAGATCCAAAGGGGCTCCTCCTTCTCCTTCTCCCATTCCAATCCACAACAACAGAGGGAAGAACAAAATGGATGAACACAACAACACCACAGAGAAGAGTGGTAACAGTATATCTAGAGATGAAAGAGAGAATTCTGAAGAGGGATGTCCTCCAGGTTATAACAAAGTGATAATGAGACTCGAGCAGAAAAATTTTGTGCTTCAAGAAGAATTAGCTCAGGTTTGCAGTTTAAACAACTGGGCAACTTCATTTGGGGTTCAAGCCGATGCCTCTACTTCAAAAGTACCTCCAAGCCTCCCTATGGCATCCCAACCCTTTACTCCACCTGAAGATACCCATCATACTCCACCTCAATATCATCAATATCCACCATATATATATTCAAACCCACAAGCTCCAATCATTTCGTAATGCACATCACCCGCCCAAGTACTACCCTCCACGAAAAACATAAATGCAACATATACCCGCACCCATATCAACCCAATTTATGTGGAGACTGCATCTGTGACTCACCATCTAGAGGAATTTGAGGCTTTAGAAAAGGATAAGCTGATTCAGACTTCAACCGAGGAGCTAAAAAAGATGAATAGTAGTCTGCAAAGTGTTGAAGATGCCAAGGGGTTAACGGGTTTATATTATGAAGACCTATGCTTACACCTGGATGTCAAGCTACCATAGGGATACAAACCTCCTAAGTTTGAATTATTTACTGGGGCTGGTGATCCAAGAGCCCACTTGAGATTATATTGTGATAAGCTGGTAGGAGTGGGAAGAAATGAGAAAATTAGAATGAAGCTCTTCATGAGAAGTTTGACCGGCGATGCTCTTAGCTGATATGTAGAGCAGAACCCAAAGAAGTGGATTACCTAGGCAGATATGGATGCATATTTTGTGGAGGTGTTCGGGTTCAACATAGAGAATGCACTTGATTTGCATTATATCTAGAACTTGAAAAGAAAGCCCACAGAAACTTTTATAGAATTTGCAACTCGTTGGAAGATTGGGGCAACCAGAGTGTGACCTCCAATAGAGGAAGTGCAAATGAAAGATATTTTCATGCGGACTCTAGATCCGCAGGTCTACAACAAGTTAATGTTGTTTAGTGAGAAAAGATTTGTCAAGATCATCAAATTGGGCGAAAAAATCAAAGATGGTATCAAGGACGGTACCATTATTAATTTGAATGCGTTGCAAGATGCTAACAAAGCTTTGCAATCCGGAGGTATTTTAGAAAGCCGTAAGAAAAAGGAAGTCGGCACATTTATGATGGTGCAAGGGTCGAAGAGTTATGTTTACAGACCCTAAAATCCAACCCCACATTACCAAACTCCACCCCACAATATTAAGCTCCACTACCTCACTACCAAGCTCCACCACCACAATACCAAACTCCCCATCCTTACCAACCACAATATCAAACTCCCTCCCCCACCCCATTTCCAAACCCCTCCTTCACATTACTAAGCCCCCATTTACCCTATATATATCACACAACCTTCTTATTCCCAACCATCTCCCTCCAATCATTCATCAAGCCATAGGCCTAGGGCCCACTTTGAAATAAAGCCGACAAAAGCCTATACTCCGCTGGCGGAACCAATCGCTCAACTGTATGTGAGGTTGAAGGAAGCTGGATACATTGAGTCTACCCGTCCCTTCCCATCGATACCCAAGACAAATGGTACGATCATAACAAAGTGTGCATGTACCATTTGGCATGAAGGGGCATACCGTAGAGTCCCGCAGATCATTGAAGGACAAAATACAGAAGCTGATTGATACAAAAGCCATTCATCTTAATGACCCAGCACCCTAATGTCACAAATAATCCTCTGCCGAAGCATCAGGTAGACATGGTTTCTTATGATGAGGATGAGGATTTGTCAAATACCATTGGAATCATTGAGCACAGAGCAGGTTCTTCTTCAAACTCGTCTATAAAAATGCAAAGACGTCCTCCACTCGAGGTTGAGGTAGCTGCACTAAGGCCTCCATTCACGGTGATAAGAGCTGCTCTGACCACTTACAGGATGGTACCATGGAGCTATGAGGAGAATACCCTACGAGGAACAAAAGTACTAGAAGCAGATGCAGCACAAGGAGTGACTCGATCGGGATGGATACATACCCCTAATACTCTGGCTCAAGAAGGAGCCAGCAAAGGGAAGTGACCAGTAGTGGAGGTTGAAGATAATGGTGTTTGGAATAAAATACAAGCAAAAGAATATTTTGTGGTAGATCGTTTGAGTAAGACTCTGTCCCAAATATCCATTCTATCCTTGTTACAAAGTTCTAATCAACACCAAAAGTCTCTTATGAAGGTGCTGAATGAGGCCTATGTGCCTGCAAATATATCCAACAGTCAAGTGGCCCATAGGGTGGGTCAAGTATTTGAGGCAAAAAAGATCCCGTTCAAGAAAATGAATTGCCTACAAAAGGTGTGGCCCATAATAAGGCATTGCATATCATGGTGCAACACACAGATAAATTCATCACCAAAGTGTTGATCGACCCAGGTTCTGTCTTAAACATTTGCCCTCCTCAACACTTTGACTCGTTTGGTAGTTGATCTTTCCAGAATCAAGTTGTAGAAGATGAATGTCAAAGCTTTTGATGGGTCGCAAAAGGATACCATGAGAGAGATTGATTTGGATATACTGGTTGGCCCTGCCACATCCACCATCACATTCCAAGTTATGGATATCCCAGCTTCGTACAATCTATTATTGGTTTGACCATGAATACATGTTGTTGGAGTGGTTCCTTCAACTATACATCAATGTTTAAAGTTTGAATGGGATCACCAAGAGGTCATGGTTCATGGGGACGGAATTTGTCCTTTTTATGCAGCTCCTGTTATCCCGGCCATAGAAGGGAGAGGAGGTTTGAATGAAGAGAGCTTTCACACTCTAGAGCTGTTTGGTGTCATTAAAGGAGGAAGATGGTGGAGTGACAAAATTCTGAGCATGTTGTTGTGGTTAGGTTTTGAACCGGGCAGGGGCCTTGGGGCCAAACTATAAGGAGTAGCTAAATCACTACATATGGAGACACAAACAACCACTTATGGGCTTGGATATCGCCCCCTCTCCCCCCCCCCCCCCCCCACCCCAAAGGAGAAAAATGGAAGTATCCTTTAGGAAAAAGGGACTTTTTATTGCCAAACCCACTGCCTTTACTACAACAAACTTTTGTTTCTGATGGTTTTCTAGATATCAAACGAGCCGAAGAAGATGTTGTGCTACTTGGTCTAAGGAACCTATTCTTGGTAGAACTGAGTGAGGGAAATTTTTATGCCATTATTAATAAGGAGGATGGAGGGTCCCCAATATAGGAAGGTGGAGCTCAAAGAGGACTCACTTACTGGACTGCCACTCCCTCCAGGGCCGCCGGGCATTTGGGTAGATTTAAAAGGATCAGTTTTGTTGTTTGAAAATGAACTATTCATTTTTGAGCTCGTTAAATTCTCCTGGATATTATGTCCAATTTTGAGCAAGTTTTTCAATTAATAAAATTACTCCCCTTTCATATATTGATTTTGTTTTTACTTATATTTTCAGCACTTTTAATATTAAACGTGTTGAATCTGAGGCCATACCTTGTAATGAAACAAACATAGGAAATTCATTAGAAGGAGAAGAGAATGAGGTACCATATGAAATTGTCAAAGAAGTAGAGGAGTTTTAGGATAATCCCAAAGCAAATCTGGCAGAAACAGAAGTTTTAATCCTGGATGATGTAGAGACACCCAAGGAGACCTGAGTCAACACTTATTTGTTGAAAGATGAGATTGGGGACTACATTCAGTTTCTGAAAGAACACAAGAACGTCTTTTCCTAGTCCTATGCTGACATGAATGGACCTAGCCATTCCTTTGTAGAACATAGGTTGCCTATTGATCCAGCATATCCTCCCGTCAAGCAAAAGCCAAAGAAGTACAAACCCTACATGAGTTTGAAAATCAAGGAGGAAGAGGTTAAGCAGATTGACGCAAGAATTCTTAAAGTGATGGAGTATCTTTCTTGGTTAGCCAATATCCTGCTGGTGCCAAAGAAGAACAAAAAAGTCAGAGTTTGTGTGGATTATAGAGACCTAAACAAAGCCATCCCAAAAGATGAATTTCCGCTACCGAACATCCACATCCTCATTGATAACTGTGCCAAGCATGAGACGCAGTCAATTGTGGATTGCTTCGCTGGTTATCTTCGGATTGGAATGCATGATGAAGATGCCAAGAAAAATGCTTTTCTTTCACAATGGGGTGTATATTGCTACAAAGTGATGCCATTCAGGTTGAAAAATGCTGGAGCTACTTACATGAGGGCCATGACCACTATCTTTCATGACATGATCCATAAGGAGATTGAGGTTTATATGGATGGTGTCATCATCAAATCAAAGATAAGTTCAAATCATTTGGATGACCTCAGAGAGTTTTCTTTGATAGACAGCAAAAGTATAATTTGAAATTGAATCCGGTAAAGTGTGTATTTGGTGTTCCTACGGGAAAATTATTGGAATTTATTGTCACCTGTCGGGGTATTGAGTTGGATCCAACTAAGATCAAAGCCATTCAAGAGCTCCCGCCGCCAAAGAATAAGAAGGAAGTCATGAAATTTTTTGGGGTAACTCAACTACATCAACCGGTTTATTGCCCAATCGATAGTTATCTGTGAACCTATTTTCAAGTTACTAAAAAAAGATGCCACTATAGAATGGAATCCCGAATATCAATAGGTTTTCAATAGAATCAAGGATTATCTATCAAAGCCTCCAGTTCTAGTTCCACCAGAATAAGGAAGACCTCTGCTTTTGTATCTGTCCATGCTAGAAAATGCCTTTGGTTATGTTTTGGGGCAACATGACGAGACAAAGATGAAAGAGCAAGCAACATATTATTTGAGAAAGAAGTTCACACCATATAAAGCTCGATATACCTTGCTTGAAAGGACGTGTTGCGCTCTGACTTGGGTTTCTCAGAAATTGAGGCACTATCTATCTACTTACACGATATATTTGATCTCTAGAATGGATCCGCTAAAGTACATCTTCCAAAAGTCCATGCTAATAGGAAAGCAGGATAAGTGGCAGATACTATTGAGCGAGTTTGACATTGTCTATGTCACACAGAATGTGGTAAAGGGTCAGGCACTTGCAGATCATCTAGCAGAAAATCCTGTGGACAATGAGTATGAACCTCTGAAGACGTACTTTCCCGACATGGAGCTAGCTTTCATAGTCGAAGATATTGCTGAATAATATAATGGTTGGAGGTTGTTCTTCGATGGAGCCACCAATTTCAAAGGAGTGGGTATTGGAGCTGTGTTGGTGTCAGAGACTAGAAAGCATTACCCTGTATCAGCTAAACTTCGATTTCCCTGTACTAACAATACGGCCGAGTATGAAGCTTGCATCCTGGGTATTGGACTAACAGTTGACATGTGCAGTTAATGTTGGTGATTGGAGATTCAGATTTGTTGATGCATTAAGTAAGAGGAGGATGGGCCACGAAGAAAACAAAGATCTTGCCATATATGCATTATGTGCAAGAGTTGTGTAAAAGATTTGTCAAGATAGAGTTCAGACATGTTCCATGAGTGCAGAATGAGTTCGCTGATGCTTTGGCCACACTTTCCTCAATGATCCAACACCTTCCCAAGAACTTTGATATCATTCCCATTCGTATATGCAAGCAACCTGCTTATTGTTTTGATATTGAAGAAGAGTCAGATGGTGAGCCGTGGCACGCCGACATCAAAGGGTATTTCAAGAGTGGAAGTTACCCTGATAATGCCACAAGTGTTCAAAAACGCACAGTTCAGAGGTTGACCAACCAATTTTTCCTAACCGGGAAAATCCTTTATAGGAGGACCCTGGATTTAGGATTTCTGAGATGTGTGGATAATAGGAGGAAACAAATTTGATTGAGGAGATCCGCACTGGAACTTATGGGCCTCACATGAATGGTTTCATTTTGGCGATGAAGATTCCGAGAGCTGGCTACCTATGGTTGACTATAGAGACAGATTGTATCAAATATGTGCAAAGGTGCCATCAGTATCAAACCCATGCAGATGTGATTCGAGCTCCTCCCAACGAGCTTCATGCCAAGAGCTCACCTTGGCCATCGTCGCTTGGGGAATGGATGTCAGTTGGTCCCATTGAACCTGCAGCATCTAACAGACATAGGTTCATTCTAAGCGCCATCAACTATTTCACCAAATGGATCGAAGCTACTTCTCATAGGTCCTTCACAAAAAAGGTGGTGGCGGATTTTGTTTGAGATCATCTTATTTGCCGATTCGGGGTACCTGAGTCTATCATTACTGATAACGGTGCTTATCTCAATAGTGACTTAATGAGAATGACATGTGAAAACTTCAAAATCAAGCACCGTAAATCTACTGCATATAGGCCACAAATGAATGGAGCCGTGGAGGCCGCGAATAAGTACATCAAGAGGATATTGCGTAAGATGATCGACAACTATAGACATTGGTATGAGAAGCTTCCCTTCGCACTGCCGTTCCTTTACTTCCACGACCAAATACGACACTGCGGTGTTCTGGATTACCACTCTGTTGTCCTCTATTTCTGCTACACGAACGGCTAAACTGGCTAATTGATGCAATTCCTGGGCTAATTCCCGCTGCACAGGCTGTAAGTATGCCAAACTCCCTATAGGATTACGGCTAAGGGCGTCTGCCACCACATTGGTCCTTCCTGGGTGATACAGAATATTCACATCATAGTCTTTCAACATCTCTAACCAGCGACACTACCGCAAGTTCAGTTCTTTCTAGTATACTGTAGGCTCTTATGATCAGTGAAAATATCCACATGGACGCCATACAAGTAATGTCTCCATATCTTCAAGGCGTGAATCACTGCGGCCAATTCCAGGTCATGGGTAGGATAGTTCTTTTCATGTTTCCTCAGCTATCTGGAAGCATAAGAAATTACTTTACCATACTGCATCAACATGTTCGGTCTGTTTGTTGGGTATAAAACTACACGCAAGTGCACGTGGTCGAACAAGTAGTAAAGTAGCTTAAGTAAGCCAAGTGTCGATCCCACAGGGACTGGGATGAAGTGCAATATGCTCAAGTGTGCTATATTTCAATTCTAAAAATGCAGACAACAGTGTAACCAAGAGTTTGATATTTTGTTTTATAATTTTTATGCTAAAGCTAAAACAATTATCTAATGTGATTCTGAACTATGAATGAGAGCATGCTGAGGCTAAACGAACATGTAATGAAATTAATTATCGACATAATTTGGTTAGTCTTTTCCTCCAGTTGCTACTCAAGAACTATTGCCAAGGAATTAAAACTCTCGTATTTAACCCCACTTAAGAATCATGAACCATCCACCTATATTTCTATGATTAAATGCAATTCATGTTCTAGCCATACAAACCCGGTTCCTAAATTGACTAATACGACTTTCAGGTATATTTCTATCCTGAAAGTAAATCAATTCCCAATTTTCCCAAACCAAGAAAAGATCATATCCTATTAATTCACAACTTTCCAATTTCTTGCTCTCTCGAGTCAAACCAGACTTTTTAGATATACATTAACGTAGGCCACACATTAATGCAGTAAGAACAAGAATTAATAGAATAACCATGGAAGAAAATATGAAAAACCAATATGATCAACAATCACACTTCACTACAATTGTTCATAACCTTAGCAAGAAGAGGAATTAGCCACTCATTTGTGGATTAAACATCGTTAAATGAGTGTTAAACATACAAGCAATTGAATACAAGGAGAAGGAAAGAGAGAAAAACCCTGATAATTTTGTCCCCTCAACTGCCTGTAACCCACGTTCTTGCTCCACCAAGTCAGAATATTGAAAAATGAACCTAAGTGTTCTATTTATACTGGTGGGAATTTTTCTCGGAATAACGAGCAACGTGTCACGAAGTGCAACGCGGAGCACTGCCTCCGTGACACGCTACGGACGTGGACCTTCACTGGAACTGGGGGTCCAGGAAATAAAGCCCAACGTGGCACGGCGTGCAACGCAGAGCCAAGCCACCGTGCCACGGACCCATCGCGTACCCTCTCTGGAATTTGGGCGAAAATTCCCTATCCAGGCAGAAGGCCTCCGCGATGGCAGCGTGACACGGCTCCATCGCGGAGCCCCTTTATTTTATGTTGTCCAATGCCTTGTCCTTTGCTCGCATCCAAGTCCAACCCCGATATCCTCCAACATGCATTTTAGCTTCCAGAAATTACATTTTACCTGCAAAACAATGCTAATCATGTTGGTTAGTATAAATTCACATTTTATTACCAATTACATGAGAATGTATACACATTGATAGATAAACAAGGCTAAAATTCCACATTTGAGTATCACTTGGGCATATAAATTTGCCCAAGATCACTTACCCCACACTTAAATCCTTGTTCGTCCTCGAACAACAATCCTACACCTCATGCAATTTACATCCCAACCTCGCTACTTTGGTTCGACAATTTAGGCTACGACCGATTATTCAATACAGCAAATCATCAAGAAAACATGCATGGTCTTATCAATGCAATGACCTTCAATACATCAAGACCTCCTAGACTTAAGAATCGACTCTCGATATTGGCAAACTCATGCAAATCAGCTGACCAAGATATCCGACACGAAAATTAATCTCTCATCAAGCATGTGCCCTCACAACACAAGAGAATCTTCCCCTTTTTGCTCATATGACTCATAAAATTTCAAGCAGGGGCATGTAAACACAATTTCGCTCTCTCTCCCAAAAGAATTCACATGCATCATGTTATGACCCATAAGCTTGCCCTTAGTGTATTATTCCACTAATATAAAGAAGTGCGATGTAAGATCACGTAGGACTTTAACTGGTTGTAATGGAAGCTATGGAACTAGTAAATATTGGGTTAGCCAATAATAGCCACTAGCATCCTTAAGCGCCTTTTCAACACATCCCATCAACTCATGGACATTGTTTCTTCTTTCATCCTCCCATTCTTGATGTTTTTCTTTAGTTTGGCCCATCTTATTAAGCACACTTGACACAACAACAAAGATTATTCATGCACCTTCATTATAGTTTATTTATAACAAGTGCACCTTCAACCTTTTCTTTTATTCCATCACTCTGCTTTTCTTTTCTTTTCATCATTCTCACTCTTTGACACTTTGGGAAAATGATTTTCTCTTCTTAAGCGCTTAAGAGTTTTGTATAGACTTTACGGCTAATGAAAAGAAAGGATTCAGCTCGGTTTACACTTTCTGACAAAAGAAAAAAATAATAGGCTAAAGGCTCAACGGGCTGACTAGGGTAGACAATCAAGGTGGGTAATACAATGAAAAATAGAAACTTTCAGTTAAACAAAGAAATGCCTACATCCTTTCCTACAATACACCTCCTTCATTTCGTTTTATACACACACCAGGCAAGTTCTAGACACTTCACAATAGCATGGAATAACAACACCTCACTTCACACTTATTGCACATGCTCAATTCAAGATGTATTCACAGACTCTTCAATCAGCTAATTACAGGAATTCAAACATTAAGCCTCAATCACACTGAATCGACTCTATGGCCTAGGTATCTTAACATATTTACAAAGTTGCATGATTTCATATGAATCACCTTTGCATTTTAAATATCATGTACAACACGCAACCAGAATTTCGCAACCATACAGTAACTACAGGTTTTGGGATGCAACCTACCAAAGAAAAAAATTGAAAAATAATTGAAAAACTACTCCTAACGACTACATTTCCCTTAAGACGGTCGTCATCCATCCATCATAGGGAACGGTCACTAACTAAGACTTCGGTTCAATGGGACCATTTTCGGTAAAAGAACCGAAAACAAACGCCGAGAAACCCAAGAATAAAAAAAAATTTCAAAATATCGATCATTTCGATAAATAAAAATATGTACAAAATCAGCTAGCAACATTCAGCAACACACATCAATTTCACATAAATTTACAATACAGAACACCAACTTAACAATTCACAAATCACAGGGAATAACAAAATTTCACAGGCACGACAACAGATTCGGACATACATACATAACAACACAGCCCAACACCTAACTACTCCCACCCCACACTTAGCTTGAACACTATCCCCAGTGTTCATAAAAATCAAAATAGCACAAAAATTGGGTGGTGGAACTCCCTGATCAATCAAAGTACTCCACTTCTTCATCAGGTGTTGTTGCTTCATCTCCCATGTCTGAATCACCCCCGTCGTCATCATTGGACTCCACATCGGAATCCTCCCAACGTGTCTCCTCGTCTGTGGGGACGTCATCATCTGTGGGCTCTACAAATGCTGGCCTCACTCGGCATAGAGCCTTGGCATTCTCGCCGAAAGGGTAGTCTAGCTCGAGCTGCCATAGCTCCTCCTCTGTCACCGTCCTCCTGCCTATCCTCAGCTGGAGCATCTGTATCCCATACATGTGAGCCATATACTGATCATCACGAGCATGTCGCTCACCAAGTGTAAGAACAGGCCCATGGGTGGTGTCGGGTGCCTTAGTTTTAGTAACATCTAAGGCCCGCCGCTCCATCTGCGGGATGTAATCAAGGGCCTCTTCCTCGACATATAGGCCCCTGAGGAAGGTGGTCAGTAGTCCACCAAAGCCGTACCTGTGCCCCTGATGCAACTGGGCTCTCTTCATGGCGGATATAATCACCGCCCCCACGTTGATCTCTAGCCCTTTCATTAGGGCGTATACTAGGCATACACAATCCCGGGTTACATCTGTCATATGTACCCCCGGGATTAGGCAGGAACAGACTTTCTTCAGCCATATTCTAGCTTCCCTGTTCATCTGTGAATACGGCAAAGTCTGATGGTAGCCCCTCTCCTTGTGATTGCTCCATCTAGCTGTCGATCGGGTCCCACACAAGGTGTGTCTGATGTCCGCATACGGTGGGGTAATGTTTAGCTGTCGGAGCACGTTGGCGTCTGTGTCCCGCGCCCCTATGATGGCATTGAGGTGGTGGGGCTCAAATATGACTATTTGCCCTCTAATTTTTATGGTGTGACTTCTGAGCGTCGGATTCCAGTTGGCATAAAATTCCCGAATCAGGTGCAGGTTGCATTCCTTGGGCTGTTCAAATATGAACTTGAGCCCAGCTGCCTTGATCCGGTAGACAATCCTAGGGAACACTTGTGCCAACGGTTCCCGTGCTATATGCTCATCGGGGAAGTATTTGTTTTCTTTGTGCTTTGCGTACCACTTCTTCCCCTCATCCATCACCCATCTTGTTCCGTATTGGCGGCGTTGGCCGCGTGGAACTGCTGGTGCTGCTGGGACTGTTGTGCCCAGTCTGATTCGCTTCCTTCCGGCGCTAGATGTTGATGCGCCTTTCCCTTTTTCTTGCCTACTCGCCATTTTACCTGTCAACCCAAGTAGACAAGATCAATGTTAAGCCAATGGATATCAACTTCGGCTAAGGTTGGGTTAAGCTAGGCTACCCCACACTTAGTCCTTAGCTACAGTTACAACATACCGGCAAGATCATGCTTATTTGCATAAATCAACAACCAACTATACAAACATGCTTAGTGCATACGAAGAATTCGACGATATATATTCTATGTACTACTCAGACTTCGTACAACTAATTGCAATCATTACCATCGATAACCTTTTAATCCATCACACTTAGCAAGGAAAAATAAAGAAACGAAAACAACAACAAGAATTTATCTACACGAACCTATACAACCAACCCAATTCTTGCAAATTTCAATATTCCCTTAACCCGAGAATCCGTCATTCTATCAACATCCTAACAATTAGCACATCGACTCATCTCATTCAACATGTACATCCCGACATGAATTTCACAAGTTCACTACCTTTTTCACTTCAAATTCAAAAACAAACCCTAGAACTGATAGTATCAAGAAAATTCGATTAAATTATGCAATTAACGAGTTCAAGCAATCATAATGACATTCCGAACATTCATCAACAACAATTCAATTGAATTCATGATTAATTTCTACTTCGGGCAAACTTAGCTCACCTCACATGCTCAATATCGAAGAAAATCGACAAGAAATGAGATGAAATTGAAGAACATACCTTGAAGTTGAAGAATTGAAGCAAACTTGATGATTTTCTTGGCCAACTCCGTGTCACGTTGAAGGGGGATGGGTTTTGGGGAGTTTGGTCGCGGAGTGAGTGAAAAATAAGGAAAAAGGGAGGGATTTTCTGGGTTAAAAAGTAGAAAAATTGCGCGGGTCACCCGGCGACCCGGTGTGACCCATCGCGATATACACGGCAACGTGTCATGGAGTGCATCGCGGTGCACTGCCTCCGTGAAATGGAACCGTCGCGAGCCTGTTCTGGAAATTTTTTAAAAAATCCGAATTATACCTCAACGTGTCACGGAGGGTAATGCGGAGGTCCACCTCCGTGACACGGAGCTATCGCCCTAGCTCACTGTTTTGCCACTTTTTGTTAATTTTCATACCTCGAATTTTCCTTTGCGATTCCGTGCATATTTTCCTCCGTTTGACCTGAAATTCATCTCACTATAGAAAATTGGTTAGAATTATAGGTTTCACTCTAAATAAAAATAAAAACAAAAAGTAAAATGAAAAATTTTGTTGTTAATCAAGAAAAAGAAAAAGAAAAATCTATTCACAATTTAAAAAGAGAGAAAGAAAAAAAAATTCACAGGTTGCCTCCCGTGCAGCGCCTGGTTTACCGTCGCAGCTCGACGTCGTTAAGCTCAGTTGTCCTCTAGGGTGATGGACGATTTCTCTCGATCACCGTCCTCCCCCCAATAGTGCTTACACCGTTTTCCGGTGGTTTTCCCATTAACTCTCATGAATCCTTAATCTGCTCATCATCGCCTTGATCAATCACATTGATCACCGAGAGTTCTTCGTGCACCATCGGGAGCTTGGGTGCCTTGTACACATCGAACACCTTCACCTTGTTGTGTGCTCGCATTGTTAGCTGCCCCGCAGCTACGTCAATTAGTGCTTTCCCAGTCGCCAAGAAAGGACGTCCCAAAATAAATGGGACTTCCGCGTCTGGTTCAAAATCCAGCACGACAAAATCTACCGGGAAAATTAGGGAGCCAACTTGCACCAGAACGTCCTCCACAATGCCATCAGGTCTGGCTAAGGACCGATCCGCCAATTGCAAGATTACTGCTGTGGGTCTAGGACTCCCTAGACCCAACTTTTTGAATACCGATGACGGCATCAAATTTATGCTCGCTCCCAAATCACATAATCCACGAGCTCGGATGCTCTGCCCAATAGTAATCTGTATAGTAAAGCTCCCAGGGTCTTTGAGCTTTGTGGGCAGTCTGTTTTGAATCCGGGAAGTGCACTCCTCCGTTAGAGCCACCGTAGCATACTCAGTCAATCGACTTTTGTTTGCCACGATGTCCTTTATATACTTGGCATATTTCGGCACTCCCTGCAAAACATCAACAAGAGCTAAGTTAATATGTACCAGTTTCAGCACCTCCATGAATTTCTTGAAACACGCCTCCTCCTTGTGTTTCTTTAATCGTTGAGGGAACGGGGGTGGTGGTCTTTCTGATTCAGCTTCCTTAGTCTTCCCCCACTCATCACTTTGCTCCCTCTCAACTTCTGCTGCTCCCGATTGTTGAGGTGGTCTTTCTGGTTCCACCTCTTTCAGCTGCAAACCACTCCTTGTGGTCACTGCATTCACCTGCTTAGGATTGGGATCTGTGTCGCTCGGAAGTCCTCCTTTAGGCCTTGTGTTTTGGGCTCCAGCAAATTGCCCAAAGTGATATTCAAGTGCCTTGGTAGCTAACTGGTTGTTTTTCACTTCGGCTGCCAATTTCACATAGTCAGCCTGCAATTGAGCTTGGTTAGCTATCATGGTCTTGAACATCTCCTCAATGCTAGGTGATGGTGGTGGAGGAGGTGCATTGTTATTTCTGAATTGTGCTTGATAATTCTGCTGCCCTCCTTGGTTCCTTTGCACACCCTGACCCGAACTTTGTCCCTGATGGTTGTTGCTACCCCAGGAGAAATTTGGGTGATTCCTCCAATTGGAATTGTAGCTATTACCATACTGTTGGTGGTTGTTCCTTGGTACATTTCCCACAAAGTTTACCGAGTCAGGATTTGCTCCACAACACTCAGCTGAGTGCTCACTTCTTCCACACACTTCACACCACATCTGCTGCACAGCATTCACTGGGACTTGAGGCTGGTTCATTGTCATGTTGCGGAAGTGGGTGTTAAGTTGATTTTGCAATGCAGCTATCTGTGCAGCAATAGCTGTAAACCCATCCACTTCTAGCACTCCTGCTGCTTTCCTTATCCCGCCTCTTGATGAATCAGCATTCCATTCCGGATTGCCCTGCGAAATGCGGTTCAACAAGGTATACAGCTCCTCATAAGTTTTCTCCAGCGCTTGTCCTCCAGCTGCTGAGTCTAGCAATATTTTTGTGTGGGGTTCCAAACCCTCTATAAAAGTGGGCACCAGCACATCATTGGACTGATGATGATGAGGACAATCCCGCAACATGGACTTGAATCTCTCCCAAGCCTGATATAAATTTTCTCCCTCCCTCTGTTTGAAACTTAGAATTTGACTTCTAAGTCTTGTTGTTTTACTGGAGGGAAAAAACCGTATCAAAAATTTCCTCGCAAGATCATCCCACGTAGAAATAGAATTCGGTGGCTCAGCTTTCAACCACCTCTTGGCTTCTCCCAATAGTGAAAATGGGAACAATGTAAGCCGGACATAATCTGATGACACTCCAGCGGGGATATAAGTGTCACTTATCTCCAAAAAATTTTGGAGATGCTGCTGTGGATCTTCAAGAGGGATACCGGTAAACTGCCCGCTAGTGTGCAACAATTGCACCATATTCTTCTTAAGATCGAACCTCCCTCCTGGCTCAGGTTTGCGGATGCTAGATGTGACATTATTAGCATGTGGGATTTCCACCTCGCGAACCGACCGAGCTGCTACTTCTTCGAGCACTAACACTGCCCGTACTACCGGTGGATTCTGTTGTTGCTCCATGATCGTCTGTCTGAGCAACTGCAGCTTTCTTTCTAGAGCTTCTCTCCGCTGTCTATGAAATATTCTTTCTGGCTCTATATACGAGTCCACCAGCTCCTTGTCTCTTGCCAGCGTTCAACAGAAATTAAATCTGCAAAATATAGGCTAAGACCAAGTTGTCACACTAAGAGAATAAAAATACAGTAAATTAACACTTAAGACAAAATCACCAATTGCCAGTCCCTGGCAACGGCGCCAAAAACTTGTTCGGTTTGTTTGTTGGGTATAAAACTACACGCAAGTGCACGTGGTCGAACAAGTAGTAAAGTGGCTTAAGTAAGCCAAGTATCGATCCCACAAGGACTGGGATGAAGTGTAATATGCTCAAGTGTGCTATATTTCAATTCTAAAAATGCAGACAACAGTGTAACCAAGAGTTTGATATTTTGTTTTATAATTTTTATGCTAAAGCTAAAACAATTATCTAATGTGAGTCTGAACTATGAATGAGAGCATGCTGAGGCTAAACGAACATGTAATGAAATTAATTATCGACATAATTTGGTTAGTCTTTTCCTCCAGTTGCTAGTCAAGAACTATTGCCAAGGAATTAAAACTCTCGTATTTAACCCCACTTAAGAATCATGAACCATCCACCTATATTTCTGTGATTAAATGCAATTCATGTTCTAGCCATACAAACCCGGTTCCTAAATTGACTAATACGACTTTCAGGTATATTTCTATCCTGAAAATAAATCAATTCCCAATTTTCCCAAACCAAGAAAAGATCATATCCTATTAATTCACAACTTTCCAATTTCTTGCTCTCTCGAGTCAAACCAGACATTTTAGATATACATTAACGTAGGCCACACATTAATGCAGTAAGAACAAGAATTAATAGAATAACCATGGAAGAAAATATGAAAAACCAATATGATCAACAATCACACTTCACTACAATTGTTCATAACCTTAGCAAGAAGAGGAATTAGCCACTCATTTGTTGATTAAACATTGTTAAATGAGTGTTAAACATACAAGCAATTGAATACAAGGAGAAGGAAAGAAAGAAAAACCCTGATAATTTTGTCCCCTCAACTGCCTGTAACCCACGTTCTTGCTCCACCAAGTCAGAATATTGAAAAATAAACCTAAGTGTTCTATTTATACTGGTGGGAATTTTTCTCGGAATAACGAGCAACGTGTCACGAAGTGCATCGCAGAGCACTGCCTCCATGACACGCTACGGACGTGGACCTTCACTGGAACTGGGGGTCCAGGAAATAAAGCCCAACGTTGCATGGCGTGCAACGCAGAGCCAAGCCACCGTGCCACGGACCCATCGCGTACCCTCTCTGGAATTTGGGCGAAAATTCCCTATCCAGGCAGAAGGCCTCCGCGATGGCAGCGTGACACGGCTCCATCACGGAGCCCCTTTATCTTATGCTGTCCAATGCCTTGTCCTTTGCTCGCATCCAAGTCCAACCCCGATATCCTCCAATATGCATTTTAGCTTCCAGAAATTACATTTTACCTGCAAAACAATGCTAATCATGTTGGTTAGTATAAATTCACATTTTATTACCAATTACATGAGAATGTATACACATTGATAGATAAACAAGGCTAAAATTCCACATTTGAGTATCACTTGGGCATATAAATTTGCCCAAGATCACAACACACATCCTAACCCGACACCCGAAGCATCATAATAAACTGCATAACCTTCTATACCTTCTGGAAATGCTAACACTGGAGCTGATGTTAACTTGTCTTTCAATCCCTGGAAGCTCTGCTCACATGCCTCAGTCCACTGAAATTTTGCTGCCTTCTGCTCAGTTTAGTCAGAGGTGCTGCTAAGGTGGAAAATTCTTCAACAAACCTCCTGTAGTACCCTGCTAATCCCAAGAAACTGCATACCTCGGTGGAGTGGTAGGTATGGGCCATGTTTTCACTACTTCTATTTTCTATGTATCTACCTGTATACCAGCATCCGACACGATATGCCCCAAAAAGGCTACTGAATTCAGCCAAAATTCACATTTAGAGAACTTGGCATACAGCTGACGGTCTCTGAGAATCTGGAGCACTGTCCTCAAATGATCCTAGTGGTCTTCCTCTGAGAGAGAATACACCAGAATATCATCAATAAACACTATCACGAACAGGTCCAAATATGGTCGAAAAATGATGTTCATCAGGTCCATAAACGGCTGGAGCATTCGTTAGCCCAAAGGACATGACTAAGAATTCAAAATGGTCGTATCTGGTCCTGAAGAAAGTCTTTGGAATGTCCTTTTCACGAACCCGAACCTGATGATATCCGGACCGTATGTCAATTTTGGAGAAATATCTAGCTCCATGTAACTGATCAAACAGATCGTCTATCCTGGGAAGCGGATACTTATTCTTGACAGTAACTTTATTCAATTGTCGATAGTCTATACACATGCAGAGGGAACCATCCTTCTTTCTTACAAACAGAACTGGCACACCCCAAGGTGAAGTACTCGGCCTGATAACGCCCTTGTCTAACAAACTTTCAACTGCTCCTTTAGTTCTCTGAGTTCATCAGGAGCCATGCGATAAGGGGGAATTGATATGGGCTGAGTGCCTGGTAATAAATCAATTGCAAAGTCTATTTCCCTTTCTGGGGGAATACCAGGTAGCTCATCTGGGAATACATTGGGGAATTCATTAACCACTGGAACATACTGGAGAGTCGGAGGCTCTACCAGAACATCCTGAACTTTTACAATGTGGTAAATGCACCCCTTGGCTATCAACTTTCTCGCTCGAAGATAGGAAATAAACCTGCCTTTTGGCGTAGCTGTACTACCCTTCCACTCTCGTGCTGCCTCCCCTGGAAAGTGGAATTGAACCGTCTTGGTCCAGCATTCTACATTGGCATAGCATGGAGCTAACCAATCCATACCCATAATGGTGTCAAAATCAACCATTTCTAACTCTACCAAATCTGTTGTGGTCTGACGGTTAGCAACCTCTACTGTACACCCTCGATAAACCCTTCTGGCTATAATAGAGTCACCGATGGGTGTAGATACTGAAAAGGGTTGCCGAAGCAATTCTGGTACAATACTGAACTTTTGAGCCACTAATGGGGTAACATAGGACAAGGTAGATCCCGGATCGATTAACATAAGCAGGGTGAGAGCAAATAGTCATCATACCTATCACAACATCTGGAGATGCTTCTGAATCCTGTCTCCCTAGTAATGCATAGGTACGACTTGGGCCCGTACCTGAACTAGAGGCCCCTGATCTGCCTCGGCCTCTGCCTACTGAAATTAAGGGCCTACGCCCTGCTGGGGCTGCTGGAGCTTGCGACCCTGCTGATGCCTTGTCCTGTCTATCCCGGTCACCCTAACCCCTGGCTGGACAATCTCTCATCACATGACCCTCCTATCCACATATATAACACCCTGTGGAGCCATATCTGCAAGCTCCAGAGTGGCGTCGGCTGCAAATAGGGCAAAGTGGTGGTGTATACCTACTCTGCTATTCCCTCCTCTGCTGGGGTGAATCTACTGTTCGATAACTTCCGCTGGACTCTGATTATCCTCGGCAACTAAATCTACCCCTTTGCTGCTGTGATGGAGGTGGGGGTCTAGGTGGCCTATTTGACAACCGTGTCCTAGGCCCTCTCTGAATCTCCCCCTGTAACTCATCTGACCTGTCCCTGCGGCGTTGTTCCTGACTTGTTCATCTGCTATCCTGTTGCCGTTGTCTGAGGCCCTCAATAGTCTGAGCAAAAGCCTGTACTTGAGCAATATCCATATCTTCCCGTAAAGTAGCTGTCATACAGGCCTCAATATACTCTGGTTTCAGCCCCATAATAAACCGGTGGACTCTGGATGGCATGGTGTCTACAAAGGCTGGAGCATATTGGGCTAAAGAATTGAACTGCAGGGTGTATTCTCGAACACTCATCGCCCCCTGCTCCAGGTGTAAAGATTGGTCCATCCGGGCCTGTCGGATCTCTCATGGTAGTTAACGGTCCAGGAAGGCCTATGAAAAGCTGGACCAAGTCAGAGGGGCAAGATCTCTCCCTCGAGACCTTTCCCAACTCTCATACCACAACACAACAATATCCTGCAGTCGGAATACTGCCAATTCGACCGACTCTTTAGATGTAACATGCATTACCTGGAAAATCCTCTACATCTGATCCAGGAATTCCTGGGGGTCCTCTGTTCGATTTGTCCCGGTAAACTGTGGGGGACCTAGTGCCAGGAATTCTCGGACCCTCGAACTACCAGGCCCACCTGATGATTCTGTCATTGTAGGTGGCATTGACTGGCGCTGAGTAGCCATCATTTGCGCTAACATAACTACTGCACTTCGGACCTCCTGGTCGGATGGTGTAGGTATAGGGACTGCCGGAGGTGGTTTCGTCCCGAGTAGCTCCTGATGGGGTGGAGACTGCTGAGAAGGTCGGGACGATGCCTCCGTATCGCCCTCAGATCAGGCTGATTCTAAATGAGGCTGAGGCATCCTACTAGTGCCCTCTCCTGCTGCTATGTCTAATCTTCTGCCTGTGATAGGATGTCGCTGGTCTTACATTTTATCAGTAAACAAAGAGTATGATAAGCTTTAGGAACTCAACCCTATACTGTACTTCTCTATGGCACGACTGAATATGAAGAAAGAGTAACCACCCTATCATGCCTTGCAGCCTCCTGCCTATGGTATGTGGTGCACAACACATCCATAGACAAAACTCTTCTTAGCACAACTTGCAGACTCCCTGGGATATGACCTTGCTCTGATACCAAATTTGTCACGCCCCGCCTTTGGAGGTATGACTGGCACCTAGTGCCCTGCTAGGACCTAGACTACTGGACTACTGAGCCTAAGCACTTCTGGTGCCAGGCTGGCTCTAATTCTGGATTTATGAGACAATGGGCTATATAACGGCTGTAAATACAGCCTCCGGCCGACTAGGCGTATAGCCACCTATAGGAATATAACAGCTAACTAGAACAACTGAGCATTAGGGAACCTATGCGGGCTGACAAGGCCACTATGCTGACTAGTTATCACTGAAAAGTATAATCAAGTGCTGAACTGATCTGTGACTGACAAGGTCACCAACTGACAACTGAACAAGGCCCCACACGACCATCACATGCAAACTGAAACATACATGTAGCCCCACACGACCGGTACAACTAACCACAAGGAATATACAATCTGCAAGCCTATAAGAATAATAAGATAGTCGGGACAGGGACCCGGCCTACCCATACTGTACAAATAAAAAGGGAAGTAAACCTTTAGTTGTCAAGCTCCGGATGACAGGAGCTGAAGACTCTGTACGCTGGCTGGAACTACGAGGGATCTGCTCCTCGTCTATGAGTACCTATAGGCAAGTAATGCAGCACCCCAAAACGGGCGTCAGTACCACTGGTACTGAGTATGCAATCAATAACTAAAAATAACTGAAAGCAAATAATAATATTGATAGATACTGAAGTAATAGGAGACGGGCTGAGACTGACTGAAAAGAGACAACTTTATTGAAGAGAGTAAGAGTCATACCTGATAACATGGCGGTCTACTTTCTATCTATTAATAACTAACACAACATAGCATACAAGAACCTTACCAGCCCACATAAGCCGTAAGGTACCAACCAGCACACAATCTATATACCCCTACCCAGGTCTTACCGTCCACCTAGTAACTATGAGCATCCAGCCGGCCCCCTAGGTATGCAACTTGGGCTCGCTGGGCCCCTAACTATAGCTGTATCTGAGTCCGAAGGACTCTTGAAATATGAAATCTGAAATCTGTAATCTGTAAACTTTAATCTGCACCCCGGACGCAAGTGCTCGACAGGGGGTGTGGTATAGTGTTGATCAGCCTGCTATGAGGAATCGACATCCCATCTTTGTTCGCTGGCGGACGACATGCCACTCTGTAGAGCGACGTATCCTCACCCTCTGGCGGGCAAGTCGACACAACTATTAACCCTAGGGCGGTCAAGGAAGCTCTAAGGGTGCCTAACACAGAACAATCATGTCTACACAGATAGCAATAACCGCATGTAATATGTATACTGAATCTGATAATAATATTTATATTCTGGTATTCTGTTCTGAATCTCATACTGAAATATACTGAATCTGATACTGAGATATACTGAGTCTAAAATAATATTTCTGGAATATTCTGTCGGGACTGATATTATTTTACTGATTCTCATGCTGAACACTATATAATAATTCTAACATGCTTACTAAATTCGTACTGAACATAATATACGGCTTCTGAAACGTTCTACTGGAGTTCGTCCTATTTTGCTATACTGGAACTACTAGCTTGCCGAAAGAAACCGGCTTTACATACCTCAACTGTCGACTTTCTGATTAACTGGCATAGCTCGACTAGTATTCAGCTATTTCTCCCAACTGTATTCATATTCACGAAAGAATAGAAATAATTCTACTATTATTTTCGAAAGAAACCATACTTATGGATATACCTACTGCCTATTCTTCGACTTATCGAAGAACGGTCGAAAACTTGTAATTTCTCGGAAGTCTAGAAGGGAGAAATACTCACTTTAATGCTGGGAGTATATTAACACTAGTTTGGAGCAATTCCACTTACCTTGGCTCGGTGAGACAACGATTCGTCAGCCGAATTTCACGAAACTAACTTCATAGGAATGCTCCCTGCAGCTTTATACTTCGCTACCCGAAGTTAATTTGAGTTTGGGTTGCGTTTGACGGCGTAAATGGAAGGAAATTTATGTTGAACCTTCGTCCTCCTCTGTTCTCTGGTTGTTCATTGGAAATAAAATGAAAATATAACTTAAAAACGAAGTGGGAGGCTTATATACTTAGGCCCGAACCCCTCCTCTTTAAGTCGCATTTGTCGAATGCGATTTATAAGTCGCATTTGTCAAATGCGATTTATAAGTCGCATTTGCCTTGAGACGCTCCGACTTGGGTCTTGTCCGGTATCTCCTCGGGCCCTTTTCTCGCATGTATGACATTCTAAAACTCTTAACCAACATACGAATAGGCCAACTAAGTGTCAAGAACTTACGCTGTGTAACATTCAAGCCCAATACTTGAGCCCTTTAGTGGTTACTTGAACCTGTGCATTTGTTTCTGAGCTGTAAGGTTTACATTTTCAGCTCTTTAGTTGTTATTTGAACCAGTTGATTTATTTTTGAGCTTTATTGTTTATATTTTTTTCCCATGGCTTCATCTTGAGCCTTTTAATTGTTATTTGAGCTTGTTATTGCATTTTTTCCCTTGATCTGCATTGAGCCCGTTCTTGCATTTTGAGCCCGTTATTGCATTTTGAGGCTGTTATTGCATTTTGAGCTCATTATTTGAATTGTAATCCTGCGATATATATTTAAGCCCGTGATATACAGTCGAGCCCATTATATGCATTTTGAGCCCGTGATATACATTTGAGCTCGTTATATGCATTTTGAGCCCTTGATATATATTTAGAGTCCGTGATATACAATTGAGCCCGTGATATGCATTTTGAGCCCGTGATATATATTTTGAGCCCGTGATATGCATTTGAGCACGTTATATACATTTTGAGCCCTTAATATATATTTTGAGCCCGTTATTGCATTTTGAGCCCATGATATATATATTTGAGCCGGTTATATACATTTTGAGCCCTTGATATATATTTTGAGTCCGTGATATACATTTGAGCCCGTTATATGTATTGAGCCCGTTATTTACATTTTTTAGCCCGCGATATGCCTTTGAGCCCGTTATTTGCATTTTTTAGCCCCGATATGCCTTTGAGCCCGTTATTGCATTTTGTACCCATGATTTGCATTGAGCCTGTTATATGTATTGAGCCCGCTATTTACATTTTGAGCCGTATGATTTACCTGCATCAAGCCGGAATAAACCACAGAGCTACCAATTGAGTTACTTAGGCCCTCAAATAATTTACGTTCTTTAAATTATCATTCTTTTACTCAACTGAAGGCGTCAAGGTCTGAAGGCATTGTTTCATGGCCTGCATACATTATTTCATGGCTTAAGGATTTGCTTTCCTGTTATCATGTTCCTAAGGCGTCATAGTCTAAAGATATTATCTCTCATGGCCTGCAAAACATCATTTCATGGCCTAAGAATTTAATTTTTGCTTATCATGATCCTAAAGCGTCATAGTTTAAAGGCATCATTTTGCATGGCCTGCAGACATTATTTCATGGCTAAAGGATTTATTTTGCGTATCACGGCCCAATATATCATGGCTTAGAGACGTCATCTTTATTGTCTCGAAGCGAAATCTCATTGTCTAAAGGGAACTTTCATCATTTTTAAGTTTTATGTCGGTTATTTTCTAGAGTGTTTGATGCCTATGCTTTAATTATTTTGTTTGCGTGGATATCGAAGTTGAACGAGCTATGATATGATGACACATCACACTTTATTTTCCCGACTTATTACTATTTTATCGCATTAATTCTAGTCGTATTCTCACCTTGCAACCCATTATAAAGCTTGTCAAATTGCGTTACCTCCATTCTTTTTTCCAGCTTCACATTATCAATCTCTTTTAGGGATTTCGTTCGTCCCTAAATCTAGAATTTCACGCGGCCTGATTCTCGTAAATCTGAGATATGTAGGTGACTTGATATTGAAGTCTCGGCCACGACATTTTCACAACTCTTATTTCCTTTCGTCCAGCCGCATCGAGATCATTCCTCAGTCGGACAAAATTGGCCACTAGGTCAACGTTCTTTCCTCACCAATATATCCTTCATTCCCGAGCAAAGAAGGGGCAGTTGTTGATACCCAATTTTGACCTTCCTATGCTCGTCCAAGCTGCGTATTAATATATTAATTAATACAAACACACACACACATGCATATTTTTAAAATTACCTTTTTACGTAATTGTTCAATATTAATTATCATAACTCTTAAACTTTGCATAATATTCAAAGTTATAATTTTAAAATGTTTATGTACATTTAATTTCAATTTATTAATTTTCTAATATTATGTAATTAGGTCATATATAGTATATTGCGTATTAGTATATACATATAGATGATTTCAATTAAATAAGTTTTTATTTTAAATGTATAATTTTACTTAAATCTTATAAACTATTTATACAATAATATTTATATAATTTTACTTAAATTTTATAAATTATTTATATTGATACTAATATTTATATAATTTTATCGTAAATTAAACTATTATATTACTTGTTTACTAAACTTCTTACAAGTGTAGTATTTTTATTAATTTGATAGTAACTAATTTTAAATTTTTATCCAGTTTATTTAACATTTAGACACTTTCTACCTGAATTTTGTCAAGTTTAGCCATGTTTGATTAAAATCTGGCCACATTTTAAACCCAATCCAATTCCAATTTAGTGTAACCCATTTTTCCAACCTGCGACCCACCAGATGACCCGCTACCCGACCCGTTTATCCTAGAATTAATCTCAGCCCTCCATCTCATTTGATCCTACGACCGATATTAAAACCTCTCTTTATTACCTTTTATACACTACAACCCCCCAAAACCTAACCAAAATCTCATCTCCTCTCACCTTTTACCAGCATCGCAACCCCTATCTCCTCTCTCCCTCTTATCTCCTTCCAGAAATTGAAACCACCTCTGGTCACCCATTTCCCTCCATGAACTCAAATGAAACCAGTCCCCTTTCCCTCTCATGCCTTCCTCTCCTTCTACCACCAAATACCTACAATCCCCTCTCGCATCTAAGACCCTTTGCCTTTGACTTTGACAAAACATCACCGCCTTTTGCTACTCTTTCCACTGGCCGATGATGTCACGATCTGAATGTAGACCCGGATGGTAACATAGGACAAGGAACCCCGAGAGGCCCCAAGTCGACCCATGGCCTAAAAATACATCTACTTCATTCATTAAAGGCGGAAGATTAAACATAAGACATAGCGGAAATGTAAATCGATCATAGCATAACATAACGTTTGGAAGTACTAGACACATACAAGCTGGGTTCTACATACTGGCTGAATGCCTCTACTACATACGATAGGTTGATTGGACAATAACCCCAACTAACCCGAACAAATACTGAAACCTAAAATAGCATATCGTCTATCAAACGGCCCTCAGAACATGAGGATTCACCAATAAGCTGAAGGCAAACTCTGAGATGATCTAGATATGAGGATGAGCCTGAGAGCCGGGTCCTGTATCATGAAATGATACAACATAGAAAGTATGCGGTCAGTATGTGGAATGTACCGAGTATGCAAGGTAAGTAAAACGGACATTTAAAACATGTAAAAGCTCATAAAACAACATAAGAGTAGGACATCAAGCTCATATCATAAATATCATAACATAACATATCATAAGACTCAAGGTTTACAAAGCATTCGTAATACAATCGTAACCATAATCATGAGAGAAAAGCCATAATAAACTTTACTTGAGCCAACATACATAATAATAAACATGCATAAATCATGAGAAACAGTGGGAGATTCTCTTAACCGACATACCCAATATGAGCACACATGAAGCCCAACTTGTAATCCTAGTCGGGAGGGTGTCCGTACTTTGCCAAGGGTAGGACCTTGAAAATGTGATATCACCATGAAAAGGGCCAATTGCGCTGGGGACAGTCACAAAGGTGGTCCCAGCATACCTACGGTGACACATAGTTTTTGAGATTCCGAACAGAACCTAGGCCCCGAACCTACTCGGTGTTCGATACTACTCCTAAAACATATATAGTGCTCACAGTATAACATGCATGAATTCATGGGCTAGTTAAATCAATTCATCATAGATCTTACATAATTAGGCTTAATTTAGTAGGAATCGAAATCAGTAATTTTATAATCAAAATAGTTGTTAAATCGATTCGAAATTCATAAAATATAATTTAAATCCCAATTTAAAATAACCCATTGGTGAATCATTAACATTCCACAAGATCTGAATTAAAACCCCATGAGATTTTTGATAGATTTTCATGAATTAATAGAGAATGGACATGGGTGTGAACGAAATCACCCATTCGTAACCCTACATACCTGATGGAGGCTGAATCTTACTCTCCCTTGAATGCCTAAAAGGAAATTGAAGAAGAAAACCTTGAATCACCCTTTGATCACCTCTCTATCACTCTTCTATTCTCTTGCATGCATGAATGAAGACTTTAGGATAGTTTCCCCCTCTAAAACCCACCTTTCATAGGCTAAAACGACGTAGTTTAGGCTTTAGGAACTTAGAAATTATGAAAATACTCTTACTAATTTGCAGTAAATTAACTGCCAGGTGGTCCTAACGGATGACCTGACGACTCATTTCTAGATGCACGACTCATAGCTCTGCTCATCAAGTACACCTCCTGGGCTAGTAACGGGTCACTTCACGACTCGTCAGGGGTGACCACGACTCGTGGTCACCATTCGTTGAATACACTATCTTATCTTTCCTTTTGCCATTATTTTTCCTTCCCCACGGCTGACCCAATGACTCGTGGGTCCTGACCACGAGTCATGGCCTCACCCGTGGGGTCTCAATTCTTCCAGGACTCCTTCTCAAAACTCAGGCCTTCCCCACGAGTTAACTTACGACTTGTGGGCTTTTCTCACGAGTCATCAGACAACTCATCTTGAGACTGCAATACCAATTTCCGCTCTTCCCCGTTTCAACTCTCGAATCCGATCTTTAAGCTCCTAGGGTATAACAATATCTCCTCCTTGGGAACATTCGTCCTTGAATGTAAGAAACAAGAAGAAAACAGAAATATGCAATTATCATATTCAAATATTGATCATTTAAACTGAAAATTAACGGAATGACTGCCTCTGATTCATATCACATAGCTGAACTGATCTCATGCTTCACATACATATCTATACACATAAATGAAACTTGAACACATGAACCAAACATGAAATCTAAATAGATTCATAGAGCAAAACTGATATCTCAAGTCGGAATTAAGCCAGTAGAGAATAAGTGTGGGTATTTTGCCATCATATCCGCTTCGGCTTCCCTACGTATCTCCTTCAATATGTTGATTCCTCCATAATATTTTAACTGAAGCTACTTCCTTGTTCCTTAGCCCCCGAAACTAACGATCCAATATTTCCACAAGAACTTCCTCATAGCTAAGGCTATCCTTTACACCAACGCTGTCCACCGGGACTACAAGAGATGGATCTCCCAAACATTTCTTCAAAAGCTATACATGAAACACAGGATGCACGGAAGATAACTTGGAGGGAAAGTCAACTCATACACTACCCTACCAACTCTTCTCATAATCCGGTAGGCACCAACATAATAGGGGCTGAGTTTTCCTTTCTTCCCAAACCGCATGACCCCCTTCATGGGATATACCTTCAAAAATACCTAATCACCCACCTCGAACTCCAACTCTCTCCTTCTCACATCAGCATATGACTTTTGACAACTCTAAGCAATTTTCAGCCTGTCCCTTATCAACTGAACCTTCACCATAGCCTCATCAACAGAATCTGGCACTATCATAGCTGCCTCATTAACCTCAATCCATCCGATGGGCGATCTACATCTCCGCCCATAAGAAGCCTCAAACGGTGCCATCTGGATGCTAGAGTGATAGATGTTATTGTAAGCAAACTCGATCAGGGGAAAGTGATCATCCCAACTAACTTTGAAGTCCATCACACATGCTCTCAACATGTCCTTGAGAGTCTGGATTGTTCGTTCCGCTTGGCCATCCGTCTACGGATGAAAGGATGTACTGAGCTTAACCTGAGTCCCGAGCCCCTTCTGAAAAGACCGCCAAAACTGGGAGGTAAATTGAGTACCTCGGTCTAAAATGATAGACAAGGGCACTCTATGCAATCAAGCCAACTCCCAGATGTACAATTTGGCATAATCATCCACTGAGTCTGTGGTTTTCACCAATAGAAAATGTGCATCCTTGGTCAATATATCTACCACCACCCAAGTAGAATCATATTACCAAAGAGTACGAGGTAATCCTACTATGAAATCCATGTTAATCTCTTCCCATTTCCAAGTAGGAATGTTGATATCCTAAGTACTCTCGGCTTTTGATGTTCAACCTTTACTTGCTGACAGTTTGGGCACCTGACTAAGAATTCTTCAATATCCTTCTTCATGCCATCCCACTAATAAATTTCTCATAAATCACGATACATCTTAGTGGCACCTGGATGGATAGAATACCTGGATCCATGGGCCTCATACAATATCAGGCTCCTCAAATCCTCAACATCTAGAATACATAGGTGACCTTGTTACCGAAGCACACCATCTCCCCCTTGGGAGAAGACCTCCACCTTCTGACTTCAAACGGCTTCATTCATCTTTACCAAAATCTGATCCTCATCTTTTCTAGCTTTCACATCAGTCACAAAGGAAGATTTTGATCCGTTCTAGACAACAACATCACCATTGGTCGAGTCGACCAACCTAACTCCCAACCTTGTGAGTCGATGGACATCTTTCACCAGCTCCTTCTTTCTCTCATCCACGTGGGACACACTCTCCATAGAGAGCCTACTAAGTGGGTCCTCTACGACATTAGCCTTACCCAAATGGTAAAGGACACTAATATCGTAGTCCTTGATTAGCTCCAACCACCTCCTTTGCTGAAGATTGAGATCTTTCTGCGTGAACACATATTGTAAGCTCTTGTGGTCCGTAAACACATCCATATGGACCCTTGATGAGCCTGCAAGTGTACAGGTCGTACAAGTAATATAGTGGCCCTTTCTAAGAGCCGGAATGTCGAACACACAGGGACTAGTTCGGCAAATTATCAAGTTCAAGTGTTAGTTAAGAAGTCGGTTTTAGAAGTTTTCGATAAATTATAATTAAATCTTAGTGGTGACACGAAATAATATGGAAGCAATACAAAACAAAACTAGAGTTAAGGCTGGATAATCATACAATGCTACAATTCATAATGGGTTAAGTATGAAATTATCAATTATTGTCTCACATAATTGGAATTGCATGTTCATGGTCTTCTGAACCTCTAAACACGACAAACGAGCCTCACTACTACATCGTTGAGTGAGGATGTCATTTCTAGTTCGTGGGCAATTCACTACGTGGATGTGGTTTATGGGGTTTATGCCCTTGATTGGAGACTTCCGTACCTCCAACCATTTAACCAAACTTAGATTCACAACTACTCCTACAGGTGGTGGAGTACAATTCTAAGTTGGTTTCTTTCTATCTTCCCATTTTATCAACCAAGCAAGGTAAATTAGGTATATTCCTATCCTAACCACAAATCTTATCAAAAGACAAGAACTTGCTTCCTACATTCTTATGTTCTTGCCTAGGGATTACTCTTTCAAGCTTTCGCCTAAGCTTAACCCACTTGTTTTCATGGTGATCAAGCATAAAAACAACAATAATGAAGATTGTAAGACAAAACAACAATTAACAACTCAACCCAAAATGAATTCATGCAATTACAATCATCTTACATAGCCTCAACCCTAGATGGAGGGTTCTAGCCACGCATGTTTGTACAAATACTCAAAAACATGTTTAGAGTAATATACATACAAGATTAGATGAAAAGAAACCAAGAAAAGATGAACCCAAGAGGATTTCTCCAAGTCTCCTTCGCGCCTCCCTTCGGTTTTTCCAAAAACTTGCGTGTCTGATGATTTTAGAAGCTAAGGGTTCAATTTATACTATGCTGAAAAAATGCAAAATTTGGCCTGTGGTGGAACAGCTCCGTGTCATGGAGCTGAACGCCCTAATTGACCTCTGTGACATGGAGGTAACGCGTACCCTCATTGGAATGTGCCAAAAAATGCAATTTTTGTCCAAGTGTTGCGCGTTGGCAGCGTGCCACGACCCCTATCGCGCAGGGTGCCAGTTATTGCATGTCTTCTTGTTGACTTTCACGTTTTGCTCTTGATTCCATTACTTCACTTCACAAAATCATGAATTAGTTCCTCAAATGCATTATTAACCTTCAAAAACAAGGACTAATCATGTTGGTTAGTATATATTCACATTTACATAAAATCACATGAAAATGTATATAAATAAGTAGATAAACAAGACAAAACTAAGTTATAAAGTATTATCACTTGGGCATGCAATTATGCCCAAGATCAACCCTATACAAGTAATGTCGCCATATCTTCAATACGAACACCATTGCGTCCAATTCAAGATCATGGGTCGGGTAATTCTTCTCATGGACTTTAAACTTTCTTGAGGCATAGACCATCACCTTCCCTTGCTGCATCAATACACACCCGAGTCTGATTCTCGAAGCATCACAATACACCATAAAACCATCTGTACCCATGGGTAGGGTCAACACCGATACAGTAGTGAGTCGAGTCTTCAAGTCTTGGAAGATCTTCTCACAAGCCTCCAACCATTGAAACTTCACCTTTTTCTGAGTCAGCTTGGTCAAGGGTGCTGCAATTGATGAAAATCCCTCAACAAATCTCTGGTAGTAGCCTGCTAGGACCAAGAAACTCTGAATATCCGAAGGATTCACTGGTCTAGGCCAATTCTTCACCGCTTCGGTTTTCTGAGAATCTACCTTCATACCTTCGCTTGACACCACATGGCCCAAAAATGCTACTGAGTTCAGCCAAAACTCACACTTGCTGAACTTTGCATATAATTGGCGATCCTTGAGAGTCTGCATCACTACTCTCAAATGAGCTGCATGCTCCTCCTTGCTCCGAGAGTATATAAGGATATCATCAATGAACACAATCACGAACATGTCTAGATACGGCTTGAACACCCTGTTCATTAGGTCCATAAAAGCTGCAGGAGCATTTGTTAGCCCAAAAGACATAACTACAAACTCATAATGTCCATACCGCGTCCTGAAGGCCATCATTAGGATATCACACTCCTGAACCCTGAGTTGATGATACCCAAACCTGAGATCTATCTTTGAGAAACACTTGGCACCCTGAAGCTGGTCAAACAGATCATCGATCCTAGGTAAAGGATACTTGTTCTTAACGGTGACCTTGTTTAATTGCCGATAGTCAATGCACATCCAAAGAGAACCATCCTTCTTTCGGACAAATAACACTGGTGCACCCCATGGAGACTTGCTCGGTCTGATAAAGTCCTTATCTAACAGGTACTTCAACTAATCCTTTAACTCTTTTAGCTCAGCTGGAGCCATCCTATAAGGAGGGATAAATATAGGTTGCATATCAGGTAGAAGGTCAATACAAAAATCAATCTCCCGCTCAGGAGGAACACCTGGTAAATCATCTGGAAAGACCTCTGGATACTCACGCACCACTGGAACTGACTGGATAGTTGGGGTCTCGGACTCAACATCCTTAACCCTGACTAGATGGTACATGCAACCATTAGAAATCATTTTTCGAGCCTTAAGACATGAAATAAATCGACCTGCTGGCATGGCTGAACTACCCTTCCATTCCAACACTGATTCACTCAGAAAACAAAATTCCGCCGCACGGGTTCTACAATTTACAGAAGCGTAACACGCATACAACCAATTCATACCAAGAATAATATCAAATTCAATCATGGCTAACTCCACAAGATCTAAGGAGGTGACCTTATGCAATATAGTGACTGGACATCCTTTATACACCCACCTAGCTACAATCAAATCATCGACAGGAGTAGAAACCAAAAATGGTTCTGACAGAGTCTCGGGACTAAATCCAAAGCCACTAGCAAATATAAGGGGTCACAAAAGACAAGGTAGCTCCTGGATCTAGAAAAGCATAAAAATCAATATGAAAAACACGCAACATATCTGTGACCACATACGGGGAGACCTCCTACTCCTGACAGGGTGTTAAAGCATAAAACCTGTTTTGACACTCATCGCCGGTTAAACTGGCCGAGGCACCCTGCTGAGGGGGATGTGTTGCTGGAGCGGCAGAACTGGCTGCTAGCATACGGGCTCCACCGACCCCTGATCTAGCTGAAGGGAAATCACTGAGTCTATGTCCGGGTTTTCCACACTCAAAAAAAGCATCTGAGCCCACTAGGCACCTCCCGAGATGATTCTTGCCGCACTTCGCACAAGCTGGAAAAGTGTGCTCTATCTACATGCTACCCTAACCTCTCGAATCTAGAGCCCTATTCTTTCAATCCCCTCAGAATATAGACGGCGTACTGATCGATGATGCTGCTGGAGCAATATACCTATGTTGAGATTGTTGACGCTGTCCATCCCCTGAACTAACCTGAAAAGTCTCGCAACTGTCGGTCCTAGCCCTCTTGGCCTCTCTCTGCCTCCAATACACTAACTCCATCTGCTGAGCATGCAACATAATACGAGGAAATCTATATCCTGATGCAACATGGCAATCCTACAATCCTTATCCAAGAAGTCCACCACCCCTTGTACAAATCGACTCACTTGAGTCCTCTGGTCTGCCACCAACTCTGGTGTATATTTAGATAGTCAAGTGAACTCCAATGCGTACTCCTGAATCGACATGTCACCCTGTTTCAAGTTAACAAACTCGGCTTCCTTTTGCTCTATCATCTCCCGCGGGAAGAATCGATCCAAAAATGTTGTGTGGAACTCTTCCCAATTGATAAGGCCTGCACCCATTGCCCTAGCATCTATCCAATGTTTGAACCATATGTGGGCCACCTCCTTTAGCTGATAGGAGGCCAAATCAACACAATCTCCATTGGTCAATCCCATAACCTGGGTGATCTTTAGAATCTCCTCGATGAAATCATGCGGATCCTCATCCACCTTAGACCCAAGGAACTCCTGAGGGTTCATCCTTAAGAAGTCTCTAATCCGGGCCACTTCCGTATTTCCATTCTGGGGATATGCACTATAGTCTGATGGTTGACTTGAGTGGTCAAGGCCTACGCAAATATCTGGATAGCTGCTCAAAAATCAGTATGGGCAACTAGCTCTGGTGCATTGGGCTCCTAAACTGTTATTCCCCGAAAGTGCCTAGGAGTAGACCCGGGAAGCTAAATTGCAAACCTGCAACAATTAGGGAAAAAGTTGCAGGACGAGAGGAACAATGACTCGTGGTATGTAAACATGAGACGTTGTAAGCAGTCGTGGTAAGAGGCTAGGCTTGGTGACAATGTAGACAATGGATGTTACAACGACCCATTGTTAGGAAGGATGGCCTGTTTTCTAGAGTCTTGGTAAGGAAGTGGACCTTTACAGTGGAGACGACGGATGGAAACCACAACCATTGTAGGATATGAGTCGTGGTGAGGCTTATTGTGAAGGAGTTTAGATTTTCAGAAGAGGGAAACAACAACTAGTTCAACGACCCGTTGGACCCTAGAATGACTCGTCCTATACGTTCATGGTTTGAATCTGAGATATGGTTGGGGCAGTGCTTAGCACGGGCAGAAACCACGGTCATGGTTTCTTCCAACGGCCCATTGGTTCACCCATTGTTTGGTCTAGTGACCAGTGTTTTGCAAATTCAGTAAGGGAATTTTTGTCATTTCTTAGTCCTAAGGACCTATACTACGTCGTTTAAGGCTCTTTTTGGAGGATTTTAGTAGGGGAAAATCTATTCTAAGTGTATTCCTTCCATGCATGCAAGTTTATGAATTTTAGGAGGTGATCAAGAGCTTCTCTAAGGGATTCTTCTTCCAATTTCTCCTTAGGCAATTAGTGAGGTGGTAGATTCATCCTTCCCAGGTATGTAGGGTTTAGAATGGGTGATTTTTTCCACACCCATGCCCAAAATTTCGAATTTAATCATGAATCCTCCTATTCAATTCCATGGGGTTTTACCCAAATGCATAAAAATGTGATTTCTCCTTATGGGTTTGATTTAATTGAGTTTTACCTTGTTGAATTATGAATGATGGGCAGATTTTATATTATTTTCTTGAAAATTTTATTTCAAGTTTTTTTTAAAAATCTAAAATGCCCATTGATGAGAGTTCATGAAAGTTATGATTTATGATGAATATTTAATATTTTGAATTTATTGAGGATGAAAAAGCATGATTTTAAGTTACCCATGTTTATGAACCTATTTTTGAAGGAATTGAGTTTGTCAAAGTGTTGGGCGATGCCCACATATTGAAGAATGATTTATGATTTATGAACGAATTACATGATTTATCTATTTATGATATTGGCCGATGAAAAGGGCCTTTGATTCTTGGCTAAGCATGTTTTTAATGGGGATAAATGATGATAAATGTTTTATTTTAGCCAATGAATTTTAATGCATGATGTTATTGATTTATGTATGAGCATATGTGCATATTTTCGGAAGCCGTGTCCAGTACCGAGCAGCCCGGTATTCAAAGGACTACGCCGGTGTCTCATAACCATGTGCCACCATGGGTTCTAATGTTATATATTGAATTGATACTGATCCCCTCGAATGTGATATCACGCCTAATGCACGACCCTTGCCTGGAAAGTCGGGGTCATCTCTACCCACTTGAGTGAGATAGTTGGGGCATCATGAGAGTCTATACCATGATGCTATCGGTTATGACGAGTCCTCCCATTGATCCGCATGTCTTATGCATTGTTATATTTATGTTATTGGATCAAGTTATATTTTGATAAGTTTGTTTACGATTATGATCATAAATGATTTGAAAGTCTTGAGCCTTATGTTTACTTACGAAGTTTATGATACAAGCATGATGTCCTCCTCCTATTTTTATATATGAGTTCATTTTACTTTGAATGTCCATTTTATTTACCTTGCATACTCGGTACATTCCACGTACTGACCATATACTTTCTATGTTGTATCATTTTATGATACAGTGTCCGGATCTCAGGCTCATCCTTATCCTTAGTCCATCTCAGCTCACACTCTCAGATTATTGGTGAATCCTCATGTTCCGAGGATGTTTGATAGACTTTTATGTTATCTTGTGCTTTCTTACTATTTGGGTTAGTTGGGGATATTGTCCCATCAACCCATCATATGTAGTAGAGGCTTTCAGACAATATGTAGTACTCAGCTTATGTGTACGTCTAGTATTTCCTGATGTTATGCTATAGTTATGTCTCTGTTATGTTTTATGTTTAGTATTCTACTTATTTAAATAAGAATAGATGTATGCATGAGCCATAGGTTCACTTAGGGTCTCTCAGGGTCCCTTGTCCCGTTTCTACGATCCGGGTATACGTTTGGGCCATGACAAACTTGGTATCAGAGCAATAGGTTTGAAGTGTCCTAGGGTATCTAAAATCCATGTTAACTAGAGTCTTTTTAATGGGTATGAAGCGTGCCACACTTATGACGAAGAGGCGATTAGACGTTTAGGAAATCTTCCCTTCTTTTATGTTCTATCTCGTGCAATGAAAAGTCTCTCCATCCTTCTAATTCGTGCGATTCGCAATTGCGGAATTATGGCTCCTAGAAGAATGAATGGAATGAGGAATGGAAATGATGAAGGCCATGGGGGTGGCAATGACCATGGGCATCAGCAAGCCCCACCTATTCAGGAGCCCCAAGCACTAGAGCCAGCTGCCCACGCTGAGTTTCAGGCGGCTATTCAGATGTTGGCGTAGGCCTTGACTGCTCAGGTCAACCAGCAGGCCGTTGTACAGGTCCAAACAGAATGGCAATGCAGTAGTGGATCGGATTAGAGACTTCTTTAGGATGAACCCTCTGAGTTCACGGGATCAAAGGTGGACGAGGATCCACACGAGTTCATTGAAGGGATCTTGAAAGTCACTCAGGTTATGGGGGTGACTAATGGGGAGTGTGTGGACTTGGCCTCTTATCATCTAAAAGAGGTCGCTCGTATTTGGTACAAGCAATGGAAGGATAGCAGGGCAGCGAGAGCGGGCCCTATTAGCTGGGATGAGTTCCACATGGCTTTTATCGATAGGTTCTTCCCTCGGGAGATGAGGGAGTTGAAAGAAGTGGAGTTTGTGAACCTCAAGTAGGGAAAGATGATAGTGCTGGAGTATTCTCTTGAGTTCACTCGTTTGTCAAAGTACGCCCTAGAGTTAGTGATGGATCAGTGGGTGCGGGTGAGCTGATTCGTTCAGGGTATGGCTAGTTATTTAGACAAGGATTGTAGGACTACCATGCTTCACTAGGATATGGACTTTCCTCGCATAGTGTTGTGCGCCCAGCAGATGGAGGCGGCTCGTGCGAAGGAGAGCGAGGCAAAAAGGGCTCAGACGGATAGCCGTGGGTTTTGACATCAGAGGTCCAGCGGTGTCTACCATGCATAATTTCATCAGATATCACTAGCCCTAGCACCATCATCAACTAGTGTTCCATCCAGACCCAGGAGTGATCAGAGAGGCAGGGCTTCAGGATCGAGGGATCAGAAGGGCACCCAGTTAGAGTATACCTCTCCAGCCTGCGGGAAGTGTGGCAAGAGTCAATCCAGGGAATGCCTGCTCGGTTCAGATGTTTGTTATGGGTGTGGTAGATCAGGGCACATGCGTCGAGCGTGCCCATATGCTATACAGGGTGATGATAAGGTTCGGGCACAGACCACCAGGCCAACAGCAGCTCCAGCCTATTCCGCTCCATAGGGAGCATTGACTAGTAGAGGTGGCGTACAATGCCAGAACCGATTCTATGCCCTTGCCTCGCGCCAGGAGCAGGAGATTTCGCCAGATATGGTCACCGGTATGTTGCATGTCTTTCATATTGATGTTTATGCCTTGCTATATTAGGGAGCTACCTTGTCTTTCGTGACTCTTTACATTGGTAGTATCCTTGGAGTTAGTCCCGAGACCTTGTCAGAACTGTTTTCAGTTTTGACCCCTGTTGGTGATTCGGTCATAGCTAGACGAGTATATAGAGAATTCCCGTTCACTATGTTGCATAAAGTTACCTTTGCAGACCTTGTAGAATTAGCCATGACTGACTTTGATGTCATTCTTGGCATGGACTGGTTGTTTGCATGTTATGCTTCGATTAGTTGTAGGACCTGTACGGTGGAGTTACATTTTTCGGGTGAGTCAGTATTGGAGTGGAAGGGTAGTTCAATGGTACCAACAGCTATCTTAAGGCTAGGAAGATGATTTATAAGGGCTGCGTGTATCACCTAGTTAGGGTTAAGGATGTGGAGTCTGAGACCCCGACTATTCAGTCAGTTTCGGTGGTGTGCGAATATCCGAATGTTTTTCCCCATGAATTGTCAAGTGTTCCTCTTGAGAGGGAAATTAACTTCGGCATTGATCTCTTACCTGATTCGCAGCCTATCTCTATTCCTCCCTATAGGACGGCTCCAACCGAGCTAAAGGAATTTAAGGATCAGTTAAAGGATCTATTGGATAAGAGCTTCATTAAACTAAGCCAGTCTCCATGGGGTGAACCAGTTCTATTTGTTCGAAAGAAGGAAAGTTTCCTTCACATGTGTATTGACTATCGGCAGTTGAACAAGGTTACCGTCAAGAACAGATACCACTTACCCAGGATCGATGATTTGTTTGTCCAGCTTCATGGTTCCAAGTGCTTCTCCAAGATTGATCTCAGGTTCGGGTATCACCATCTCAGGGTTCGGGAGAGTGACATACCGAAGACCGCTTTCAGGACTCGGTATGGTCACTACGAATTTGTTGTTATGTCTTTTGGACTAACCAATGCCCCTGTAGTTTTTATGGATCTATGAATAGGGTGTTCAAGCAATATCTGGGTATGTTGGTGATCGTGTTCATCGATAACATTCTTATATACTCCCGGAGCGAGGAGGAGCATGCCACTCATTTGAAAACCCTCAAGGAGCATTAGCTATATGCAAAGTTCAGTAAGTGTGAATATTGGTTGGAATCGGTGGCATTTCTGGGTAATGTGGTATCAAGCGAAGGCATAAGGGTAGATTCCTAGAAGATCGAGGGGGTGAAGAATTGGCCCAGACCAGTGAATCCTTCAGAAATTTGAAATTTCTTGGGCTTAGCAGGCTACTACCAAAGATTTGTTGAGGTCTTTTCATCAATTGCAGCCCCATTGACTAGGTTGACTCAGAAAAAGGTGAATTTCCAATGCTCGGATGCTTGTGAGAAAAGCTTCTAAGAGTTGAAGAACCGACTCACTTCAACATCAGTGTTAACTCTACCCGAGGATATTGATGGATTTGTTGTATATTGTGATGCTTTGAGAGTTGGACTGGGATGTGTGTTGATGCAGCGTGGGAAAGTTATAGCATATGCCTCTAGACAGCTGAAAATCCATGAGAAAACTACCGAACCCAAGATCTTGAGTTGGCCGCGGTGGTGTTTGCGTTGAAGATATGACGGCACTACTTCTATGGGATCCATGTGGATGTATTTACGGATCACAAGAGCCTGCAATATGTGTTCACACCAAAAGATCTAAATCTTCAACAAAGAAGGTGGTTGGAGCTGCTTAAGGACTATGACATAACTGTCCTTTACCACCCGGGCAAGGCTAATGTGGTTGCGGATGCACTTATAGGCTCTCTATTGAGAGTGTGTCCCACGTGGATGAGGAAAAGAAGGAGTTGGTGAAGTATGTCTACCGACATCCAAGACTGGGAGTTAAATTGATCGACTTGACCGATGGAGGCGTTATTGTGCGGAATGAGTCAGAATTGTCCTTAGTGGTTGATGTCAAATCTAAGAAAGATGAGGATCCGACATTGAGGAAGTTGAAGGAAGTAGTACGGAGTCAAAAGGTGAAGGTTTTCTCCCAAGGGGGAGATGGTGTTCTACGATATCATGGTCAACTATGTGTCCCGGACATTGATAGTTTGAGGGTTCGGATATTGCACGAGGCACATGGTACTAGATATTCCATCCATCCGGGATCTACGAAGATGTATTGGGATTTGCGGGAAATCTATTGGTGGGATGGTATGAAAAGGGATATTGCAGAGTTCGTAGCCAAATGTCCAAACTGTCAGCAAGTGAAGGTCGAGCATCAAAGTTTGGGAGTTATGCTTCAGGATATTCGCATTCCCACTTGGAAGTGGGAGGAGATAAATATGGATTTCGTTACAGGCCTACCTCGCACTCGCCAACAATATGACTTTATTTGGGTGGTGGTAGACAGGTTAACTAATGATGCACACTTCATACCGGTCAAGACCACGGATTCAGTGGATGGTTATGCCAAGTTGTATATTCGGGAGTTGGTTTGACTTCATGGAGTGCCCTTGTCTATTATTTCAGACCGAGGTACTCAATTTACCTCCCAATTATGAAGTTCTTTTCAAAAGGGATTTAGGATCTCAAGTTAAGCTCAGTACAGCCTTCCATCCGCAAACAGACGGCCAGGCAGAACGAACCATTCAGAACCTCGAGGATATGTTGAGAGCATGTATTATGGATTTCAAAGGTAGTTGGGATGATCATTTTGCCTTGATTGAATTTTTTCTATAATAACAGTTATCACTCCAGTATCTAGATGGCATCGTTCGAGGCTCTGTATGGGAGAAGGTGTAGATCGCCCATCGGGTGGTTTGAAGTTGGGGAAGCCACTATGATAGGGCCTGATTCATTTCATAAGGCCATGGTAAAGGTTCAGTTGATAAGGGACAGGCTGAAGACCGCTCAGAATCGGAAAAAATCATATGCTGATGTGAAGAGGAGGGACCTGGAGCTTGAGGTGGACGATTGGGTATTTCTAAAGGTATCTCCCATGAAGGGAGTCATGCGGTTCAGCAAGAAAGGAAAACTCAATCCCCGCTATGTTGGTCCTTATCGAATTGTGAGAAGATTTGTAAAAGTGGCATATCAGTTGGAGTTGCCTTCAGAATTATCTTCGTACACCCGGTGTTTCATGTATCACTTTTGAAAAAGTGTTTGAGTGACCCAGCCTTGGTAGTCCCGGTGGACAGCATTGGGGTAAAAGACAACCTCAGTTATGAAGAAATTTCCATTGAAATCTTGGATCGTCAGGTTCAAAAATTGAGAAACAAAGAAGTAGCTTTAGTTAAGATTTTATGGAGAAATCAACATGTTGAGGGAGCTTCGTGGGAAGTCGAAGCAGATATGATGGCTAGATACCCACATTTGTTCACTACCGGCTTAGTTCCGACTCGAGGTACCAGCTTTTTCCCTGTGACTCTATCTAGTTTTCATGTTAAGTTCATGTGTACAAGTTTCTTTTATGTGTATGAATGTGTATGTGAAGTATGAGATCAGTTCATCTATGTGGTTTTATTCGGAGGTAGTTATTCTGTGAAATTCAGTTAAAAGGATTAGTATATGGCTATGATAAATTGTATGTTTCTGTTTGCTGGTTTTTTCCTACATTTGAGGACGAATGTTCCCAAGGGGAGATATTGTAATACTCCGGAAGTGCCTAGGAGTAGACCCAGGAAGCTAAAATGCAAACCTGCAGAAATTGGGGAAAAAGTTGCAGGACGAGAGGAACAACGACTCGTGGTATGTAACCATAAGTCGTTGTAAGTAGTCATGGTAAGAGGCTAGCCCTGGTGACAGTGTAGACAACGGGTGTCACAACAACCCATTGTTAGGGAGGACGATCCATTATCTGGAGTCGTGGTAAGGCAATGGACCTTTGCAGTGGAGACGACGGATGGAAACCACGACCCATTGTAGGATACAATGAGTCGTGGTGAGGCTCGTTGTGAAGGATTTCAGATTTTCAGAAGAGAGAAACACCAACTGGTTCAATGACCCATTAGAACCTAGAACGACTCATCCTGTACGTTCGTGGTTTGAGTCCGAGATATGGTTGGGGCAGTGCTTAGCACGGGCAGATACCACGGGTCATGGTATCTTCTAACGGCCCGTTGGTTCACCCGTTGTTTGGTCTAGTGACCAATTTTCAGCGAATTCAGTAAGGGAATTTCTGTCATTTCTTAGTCCTAAGGCCCTATACTACGTCTTTTAAGGCTCATTTTGGAGTATTTTAGTAGGGGAAATCTATTCTAAGTGTATTCCTTCCATGCATGCAAGTTTATGAATTTTAGGAGGTGATCAAGAGCTTCCCAAAGGGATTCTTCTTCCAATTTCTGCTTGGGCAATCAGTGAGGTGGTAGATTCATCCTTCCCAGGCATGTAGGGTTTAGAATGGGTGATTTCTTCCACACCCATGCCCAATATTTTGAATTTAATCATGAATCCTCCTATTCAAATCCATGGGGTTTTACCCAAATGCATGAAAATGTGATTTCTCCTTATGAGTTTGATTTAATTGAGTTTTGATTGTTGAATTATGAATGATGGGCAGGTTTTATATTATTTTCTTGAAAATTTTGTTTCATGTTCTTTTTTTAAAATCTAAAATGCTCATTAATGAGAGTTCATGAAAGTTATGATTTATGATAAATATTTAATATTTTGAGTTTATTGAGGATAGAAAAGCATGATTTCAACTTACCCATGTTTATGAACTTATTTTTGAATGAATTGAGTATGTCAAAGTGTTGGGCAATGCCCACATGTTGAAGAATGATTTTGAATTATGAATGAATTACATGATTTATCGATTTATGATGTTGGCCGATGAAAAGGGCCTTTGATTCTTGGCTAAGCATGTTATAAAGGGAATCAATGATGATAAATGTTATATTTTATCCAATTAATTTTATAGAGAGATGGCCATATCTTTTTGATGAATGTGGTATTGACGTTCGGTTTATTTGGAAAAGAGGTCAATCTTAGGGGAGACCATTCGAATGGTTGAATTGATGACTTCGCTTCGATCTCTTCGACTGAACCTAAATAATGCATGATGTTATTGATTTATGTATGATCCTATATGCATGTTTTGGGAGCCGTGTCTAGCACCGAGCAGCCCAATGTTCAAAGGACTACGCCGCTGTCTCATAACCACGTGCCACCATGGGTTCTAATGTTATATATTTTGTTAATACCAATCCTCTCAAATGTGATATCACGCCTAATGCACGACCCTCACCTGGCAAGCCGGGGTAGGCTCTGCCCACTTGAGTGAGATAGTTGGGGAATCATGAGAGGCTCTACCATGATGCTGTTGGTTATGACGAGTCCTCCCATTGATCCGCATGTCTTATGAATTGTTATATATATGTTATTGGATCAAGTTATATTTTGATAAAGTTTTTTTACAATTATGATAATAAATGATTTATGAATTATTTGAAAGTCTTGAGCCTTATGTTTACTTACGAAGTTTATGATACAAGCATTATGTCCTCCTCCTATGTTTATATATGAGTTTATTTTACTTTGAATGTCCATTTTATTTACCTTGCATACTCGGTACATTCCACGTACTGACCACACACTTTCTATGCTGTATCATTTTATGATACAGTGTCCGGATCTCAGGCTCATCCTCATCCTTAGTCCATCTCAGCTCACACTCTCAGATTATTGGTGAATCCTCATGTTCCGAGGATGTTTGATATACTTTTATGTTATCTTGTGCTTTCGTACTATTCAGGTTAGTTGGGGATGTTGTCCAATCAATCCATCGTATGTAGTAGAGGCTTTCAGATAATAGATAGTACTTAGCTTATGTGTACATCTAGTATTTCCTGATGTTATGCTATGGTTACGTCTCTGTTACATTTTATGTTTAGTATTTCGCTTATTTAAATAAGAATATTTGTATGCATGAGCCATGGGTCGACTTGGAATCTCACGGGGTCCCTTGTTCCATGTCTATGATCCGGGTATATGTTCGGGTCGTGACATGAACAGGCGGGGCCTGGTGATGCCCATGATTATTGCCATCTTTGTGGCCTTCACCGTTCCCATTTTTCCTTCCGTTCAGTCTCCTGGGAGCCATGATTCTGCAATCGCAAATAGAACGAATTAGAAGGATAGAAGGACTTTTCATTGCACGACATAGATCATGAAAAAAGGGAACATTTCCTAAACGTCTCGTAGCCTCTTCGTCATAAGTGTGGCACGCTTCACACCCATGAAAAAAGACTCTACTTAATGCAGCTTTCAGACACCCTAGGACACTTCAAACCTATGACTCTGATATTAAGTTTGTTACAACCCGAACGTAGATCTGGATCGTAACATGGGACAAGGAACCCCGAGAGGCCCTAAGTCAACCCATGACCTAAGAATATATATACTTCATTCATTAAAGGCGGAAGATTAAACATAAGACATAGAGGAAACATAAACTAATCATAGCATAACATAACATTTGGAAGTACTAGACACATACAAGCTGGGTTCTACATACTGTCTGAATGCCTCTACTATATACAATGGGTTAATGGGACAACACCCCCAACTAACCCAAACAAATACTGAAACATAAAATAGCATATCGTCCATCAAACGACCCTCAGAACATGAGGACTCACCAATAAGCTAAAGGCAAACTCTGAGATGATCTAGATGTGAGGATGAGCCTGAGAGCCAAGTCTTGTATCATGAAACGGTACAATATAGAAAGTATGCAGTCAGTATGTGGAATGTACCAAGTATGCAAGGTAAGTAAAACGGACATTTAAAACATGTAAAAGCTCATAAAACAGCATAAGAATAGGACATCATGCTCATATCATAAATATCATAACATAACATATCATAAGGCTCAAGGTTTACAAAGCATTCGTAGTATAATCGTAACCATAATCCTTAGAGAAAATCCATAATATACTTTTCTTGAGCTAGACATACATAATCATAAACATGCATAAATCATGAGGAATAGTGGGAGATTCTCTTAACCGACATACCCTATATAAGCACACATAAAGCCAGATTTGTAACCCTAGTCGGGAGGGTGTCCATACCTTGCCAAGGGTAGGACCATGAAAGTGTGATATCACCATGAAAAGGGCAATTTGACCGGGGACAGTCACAAAGGAGGTCCCAACATACCTATGGTGGCACGTAGTTTATGAGATCTGGGACAGAACCTAGGCCCTGAACCTACTCGGTGTTCGATACTACTCCCAAAACATATATAGTGCTCATAGTATAACATGCATGAATTAATGGTCTAGTTAAATCAATTCATCATAGATCTTACATAATTAGGCTTAATTTAGTAGGAATCAAATCAATAATTTTATCATTAAAATAGTTGTAAAATCTGATCAAAATTCATAAAAGATAATTTAAATCTCAATTTAAAACAACCCATTGGTAGATCATTAACATTCCATAATATTTGAATTAAAACCCCATGATATTTTTGGTAGATTTTCAAGAAATAATAGAGAATGGGTATGGGTGTGAACGAAAACACCCATTCGTAATCCTACATACCTGATGGAGGTTGAATCTTACTCTCCCTTGAATGCCTAAAAAGAAATTGAAAGAAATTGAAGAAGAAAACCTTGAATCACCCTTTAATCATCTCTCTATCACTCTTCTGTTCTCTTGCATGCATGAATGAAGACTTTAGGATAGTTTCCCCCTCTAAAACCAACCTTTCATAGGCTAAAATGACGCAGTTTAGGCTTTAGAAACTTAGAAATTATGAAAAGGCCTTTACTAATTTGTAGAAAATTAACCGTCAGGTGGTCCTAACGGACGACCTGACGACTCGTTGCTGGAGGCACAACTCGTCACTCTTCTTGTCAAGCACATTGTATCATTTATTCTCCTAGGCTCGTAATGGGTCACTCCACGACTCGTCAAGGGTGACCACGACTCGGGGTCACCAGTCGTTGAGTACACTATCTCATCTTTCCTTTTCCCACTATTTTTCCTTCCCTACGACTGACCTAATGACTCGTAGATACTGACCACGAGTCGTGGCATCGCTCGTGGTGTCTCAACTCTTTCAGGACTCCTTCTCAAAACACAGGCCTTCCCCATGAGTCACTTGACGACTCGTGGGTTGTCCTCACGAGTCGTGAGACGAATCATCCTGAGACTGCAATAAAAATTTCCACTCTTCCCCGTTTCAACTCCCGGGTTCGATCTTTGAGCTCCCGGGGTATAACAGATAACAGCACCATAGACCTCTCCTCTGCGCACCCAAACAACAACCGTAGCCATCGACACCCTGCAAACCCTAGAAAACCGCCACCCGAAACACCACCAGATCTCCCCTCTGCTCCATTTTCTTCATCTCCCCCCTCACCATGGTTCTCCGGCCACCACAAACAACCCAATGAGTTCCAGATCTGAACTGTGAAGGTTTCAGACATATTCGTAAGAATCTATTCGTGTTTGGTTTTTTCAATAAAATCCGTCTCTCCTACATTTTAATTATGTTCTCTATATCATTTATCCTTTTTCAATTCTGGGCAAATTGTGGTCATTTCACTGACTTTGAAATCACCTTTGTTTTGTTACTGACTAGATCTAAATTTTTTTAATTATGTTCACAGGTAACTTTTTTATTTGAAATTGTCTTGATTAATATTTGTGCTTGCTATTAAAATAACACGAAAGCCATAAATTGTTCATATGATTTCTATTTCTGTTAAACCCCAAAACATGTGTTAAGCTATTACTTGTGTTTGAAAATCATGTGTTAAGTTATTATTTGTGTCTGAAAATCATGTGTTAAGTTATTATTTGTGTCTGAAAATCACTGTTATTTGGCCCGACATGTTTTGTTATCGTTATATTTTGCATTTGTGAAATTATATATATGCGTACATATAAAATCACTGTTTCGATGTTCTCTTTTCTTCATTTTTCCGGAATTATATCTTACTTGTTGACACATGCTCCATTATGTATAACAGATTTTGACAATTTTGTTTTCTTGCCTATGTAACTTTGATTTGTTGCCACCTTTGATGTGAACCTATGTTTGTTTACCTCCCCCATTGCTCGATCAAGAAAGACTAAATTTGATTATCAGTTTGAACTATTGTAATAAACAATCTATCTACCCCGTTTCTTTAAAGTTCTTATTTTATATGAAAATTTGAAGTCTTGTGCTTAATTTGAATTTCGTAATTTAGGTACGGGATAGAATTTGTTCAGTTAATAATTAGTTTGCTTCCCTCCTATGTCAGGACTAAATCATGTGTAAAATATTTTTAATATAGTAATGTGAACTTTATTTAGCAGAATATGGAGTAATTTAGTACTTATTGATTTATGAGAAATCTCTTTTTAACTGATATAATTTCTGACTCTAACTAAGTCTAATAAATTATTTTGTGTCTTGATTTGCTATTATGATTACCGTGATTATTTCCATATTTCTTTTACCTTTTCCCCCAAGTAAATACGATTGTGCTATATGCAAATTTATGGTAGCTTAATATTTATTTATTTCCTTAAATATATTTGTGAAACAACTAATTTATTAATTTCTATCAAAATATTCTTGTTGTATTACTTGCCTTAATTAAATAAAGCTTTCTTTGACTAATTCTTTTCTCTCTTTTTTCATGCTCATAGTTATAGTAACAAGTAAGTAACAAGTTTATTCTTTAAAGATCTTATTATGATTTTATTAATTAAAGAAAAGAATTTCTTAATTTGATTCTACTTTCTTGATCCATATAATTGGTTATTCTCTTTCCATTTTGTTCATATCTGGTATTTATTAGTTTATACTTAATTGATTTTGTTTAAGGAAAACATATGTTACTAATTTCTTTCTTTCCCTAACTGGTCAGTACGTATGTATATTGGTAAAATTCAGTTAGCCTTTTACAGATTCTTCTTTGATTTGGTTATTTAAGGAATAAATTTCCTTTTTGATTGGTTCTCCTAATTCTCCCCCCTCATAATGTTCAAAACTTTCTCTTACCTTTCTATCGAAAAATCAAATGTGGATTTTCAGTTGCAAAATCCAAAATTTAACTTTATGAAAATAGTTCTCTACTATAAAAAGCAGTCCTCTCCTCTCTTTTCAAGGCATTCAAACATTGTGGTTTACACCCGAAAATTGCTTTGTTATAAGCTCTTCTTTATTCTTCACTCCTCTATTAATTATTTAACTTCTCTATCCCTCCTCAACACAAGCACTACTTGGAATCTTTGAGATTCTCGTGATCTTGATGTGTTGAGATTTGGGTCTTAATCGGTGAAAAAGTTTTATTGAAATTGCTGATACTCACTGTTTGCTGGAATTATTATTAATTGGTTAGTTTATTTCATCTAATGTCATGTTTAAATTTGCTAATATGTGTTCTTTAATATTTTATGATTTTTTTACTTCATAGTAATATATGTTTCAAATTTTATCCAATATGTGCATGCTCGACTAAGTACTTGAAAATTCTAAGTATATTCTGATTACTGGAGTTTATGATGTGTACACTTATACATGTATCCTTTATTGTATTTATTTGTTTAATAGGTTCTTCGTGAAATGGAATGAATAGTCGCTGGGAAAAGAAAGGGGCTTTGGATTTAGTATTATGTATTCTTTCTTTTTTTCATATATTTTGTTTATTTATTTATTTTATCGGTCTATAATATTGTAAATAAACATTGATAATAGAGAAAAGGAGTTATGGGGGTAGGGATTGTACGTTTTCATTACTGTTTCTTTTTCCTACTAATTTCACCTAGAAAGTAGGCCCATATGACTAATATATACATCATTAGAAATCATGCCTATTGGAACTAAGCAATTCAATTCGAAGTATGTTTCATGTTTAAATCTCAGAAACTTTGCCTATAGAAATAACACAAATTTAATTGTTTCGGTTAGAAATTACTCCTATAGGAATTTGATTAATATTGTGTTAAATTGCAACATGCCAGGGGTCTGCCTATTGGTACATGTTCACGAAGATAATCTGTTTTTTGCTTCATGAAATTGCACGTATGACTATAAAACCAGATAACAGGAACTTTTAGATACCATGTCTATAGGATTCAACCATTCAAGTGATTTGTATAATTTGAAAAGACAAAAATCATGTTTACTTCTCTTACCAGAAATTGTTCCTATAGTTTACTTGTGTTAACATAATTATGTATCTTTCACTAGAAAATTGTCTATAGGACTATTTCACAATAACATAGAGATCATGCCTAAAATACCATATCTGTTTATTAAACAAACTCGTTCACCAATTTCTGTCTGCCTTTAAGATTTGATCAATTAAATTAATAACATTAGACTTCTGATTAACATTGATGTTAGTTACCATGCCTATATGATTTAAACTTGATTTGAGTTGGAACATGTTCAAGATATTTTTTTTTAAGCCGTAACGTGTATATATTTGTAGTGCTGCATATTAGAAATCATGTTTGTAGGAATCATGCTCAAGTATTAGAGGCTTATGTGAAAACCCTTATATACTCATTGTGTTTCTCTAGCCTTTATTTGTTGTTTGACATTTAATCACTTTAAAAACCCTAAGAACTTTAGACGCAAAATCTCAAAATAGTAGCCCAAACGCCTCTGGGACATTACGTTTGGGACGGGTAGACATATTGTTAGGGCGTTTGTATTTTCTTTTTCTTAGAATGATATGATTGTCTGTGCTCACAGAATAATACCAAGCAATGTTAAATGATTATGAAGTATTATTTTAGTTGCACGGGGTGATCCCGTTAGGTTAAAAAAAAACCCTCCCCTTTTAAATACAGAACTAGGTCTGACTTGATTTCCTTAAGGGATACATAGGCGCCTCTTTGAGGTTCGGTCCAATTCTTTCAAATTCTGTTTATTTGTTTTTTATTCTTTTCTTGTATTTTATTTTGTCAATGCCTTATTTATTGTATGCATTAATAAAATTATAATATTTCATATTTTACGTTTAACTATCCTTTACTCTGCTTACCTTATTTGTCTCTCCATTCCCTTAATTTATCATTGGGTATAATTTTATATTAATTCTTGTTATTTATTTTAGCAATTATTTATATGTTGTAAAAAGTCTTTATAATAATAATAGTATTGTCTTTTAGTATGCATTATCTCAATTTTCTTTCTTCTCGCTTTTTTGAAAATTTGTTGTTTTAATCACATAGTTTAATTCAATTTAGTTATTTTGCTTGACTTTAAATAAAATAGGTTAAACTCAATCCCTTTTGTTCATTAGTCATCCCCACATAATAAATGAATCCGGAAGGGACCCACATTTGTGGACCTCAAATGGTGCCTATCACCTTTCTTTCGAGGCAACTTGAACCCTTACCCGACTTTGGTAACTTAGTCTAGTTAAATAGACTTTTAGTTTAGCATGGTGCCCTAACACACCTTAATTCGTTAGGTGGAAAATCTTTCTTTCTAATTAATCCTAAAAGAGTTGTCACATATCATGACCCTCTTTTCGTGAGAAAAATAGGGCGCGACAGCATGACGACTCTGCTGGGGATTTTAGGTTCTAACTATAGCGCTTTTATTTTCATGTGGGGATTTTGATTATTTTTTTTAGTTTGGAGAAAATTTCTCTCCTTTTTTTGTAAATGATCTTATTTTCCTTCTGTATTTATTGCCATAATTAAATATATATTTTTTTGCCAAATATATTCCCTTTTTCTTATTCCTGATTTGCTTCCATAATTAATCCTTTTCCCTATACCCTTCATTTGTTTTTTTATAACTTACCATTAAAAAAAAAAAAAAAAAATAACTTACCATGTTTAATTCCATTTTTTTCACTTATTTATTTCCTTAATTAATTGATTAATTTCCTTATATATGCTTCATATTATTTAAGCACAAAGTCACTAACGATTTTACTCTTCTTTTGTGCTTTATTTATATCGTCCCATTTGTTTATGTCTATATTAAATCATTTGTAATCATTATTATTTGGCTAATTGTTAATTGTTTTCCTAAATTGTCATTTTGCTCATATTTTCTCTACTTGGAGACCTCTCACTATCACATACTTGATAAAGGTTGCGTGGTTTCACAGTCGTTCACTATTAAAACACCCTCCGAGGAATGCCTCATGATTTGGTCGATCAGCGGTGTGTCGACGGTCATGAGCTTCCTCACTCTCAAATTGTCCGCTTGGGGAATCGTGTCATACCCACTCTTGTTCTTAGATTTGATCGTGTACGGTTTTAATAAGGAATACACCTCACATCAAATCTAGAAAATCGCGATGCCCATGACACGTCAAGATTAATAGTGAAACCTTGCCTTGAGTCTTAAGGGGTTTTCAATCCTGAGAAAGACACCCCATAAATTATGTGCATTTTGAGAGAAAATATGTTAAGGTAATACAATGAGTCCCCTTACATCCTATCCTGGATTTAGCATGGTCTGTCGTATGCCTGTGGGAATGAAGTCTTGTTGGATTGATTTGGGTGAATACAGTCAGAATTAAGTAAGTAAAGTGTTGGGAGACTTACTGTAACACCCTGGAAATCTTAGAGATCAGAACCTGGAGTTAGAAGAAGCGCAGCATAAATTTGCCTCAAAACGAGTCAGGGAATGACTCGTCAGGAGACCTAACGGGTCGTGGTTTGACCCGTGATGAATTGTAAAGAGGGGATGACAAGCTCAGTGGCCACAGACGACCTGACGAGTCGTCTTGCCTGGAAATGATTCATTAGGTTGGTCGTTGGGTAATGAGTCAAGTGAGAAGTCAGTGTAGTTGACGGAAGGATGTGACGAGTCATTAAGTGCGGGAACTACTCGTCATGTACGCCGTTAGATGGGAAGAGTTGAAGTTGTGAAGTAGTCTTCCAATGCACTTAATGAATGGGTCTAACGAGTCGTTGGGTGGAGTAACGACTTGTTACGTTGGTCGTGGTTTCAAGAATGATAAAATTGTGTGAATTTTCTAATGTGCTTAATAGGCGAGATGACGAGTCGTTAGATGGGACGATGACTCATTATGTGAGTCGTGACTCCAGATTCGGAGAAATTTTTAGTTTTCTTCAGGGACATTTTTGTAAACTCCTATGCTTTTAACTTTTAAACTACGTCACTTTGTGTATTTTTTGGGATGATTTTAAGGGTTTCTACAAGCCTAAACCCTCATTCTCTCAAGATATCTCTCAATCTCTTCTTCTTCCTCTCCTCTCTAGATTCAAGAACTTCACCAAGGTGCTCATCAAGCTTCAAGGAAGATTTCGAGCAGGGTTCTTCGAGCAGGTATGCGGGCTTATCAACAAGAATACTCTTCCATCCTTGTGCCCCAAATGTTTTCATTTAAAATGCCCAATTTCTATTATTCTAGAAGATGCATGACCTAGGCTTTTAAATTGATGGTGAATCCTCCTACAACTCTTTAAATTTCAAGATCCATTGTGACTATGAGATAAGTACGGTGTAAAATGATTGGGTTATCTTGAATTAAGTGTTGGGTGATGAAAAGTGTGGATCTATGAAATATTCTTCATGAATGATTAGAGTTTTAAATATGATTTTTTGTCATTGTCATTCAATTATCACAAATCCCTTGCATCCATGTTTAATATGTGACAATTATATGATTACCCATGAGAATTTGAATATGTCATCGATAGATGGGATGAGATTAAATTAGAGTTCATGGACTTGAATAATTGAAAGTAAAATATGCATGTCCCTATGTCTTGATGGAATTAATTGTGTAAGAAGTAAATTTATGATACTGGCTTATCTAATGCATTCTTCTCATGAATTGGAATAAATCGTGAAATGGGTCTCATGAAACAAAGATGCACACTTCCCATATGATTTTGTTGTACATACTGAAATATGAGTAAGAACATAGCTTCCTGTAAATCTAGATTATATGACTCAATGCATACCTATTAAAGTATGAGCTGAATGTATGGGTCGTGAATGTCTCTATGATACATGTTGATTAATATGAAGCTGGAATTTAACGATGAGAAAGTAGTATTCATGATGTGGAACTAAAGATACTCATTAATGTTAGACCTATGAAGGAATTCTAATATGGCTCCGTGATGATATGAATTGTGATGATAAATCATGAGAATGATAATTTTCGAATGTTGGGCTTGTTGTTAGTAGAAAGTAGCCTCAAACCTTCCGAAATGCATGATGTGTGAAGAAATCAGTGTATGTTCATGTTTCTGATTAGCTGCAGTAGTAGAGACCAGATATATATATAACGTCAGACCAGTACCTCTCAAATTCTAGCAGTAGTTGGGATCCTCAATTGTAAAGAGTGACTCCCTAGCAATAGTCAAGATCCTCTATAGTAGAGAGTCACTCCCTAGAATTAGTCGGGATCCTCCATAGTAGAGATTGACTCCCTAGTATAGTCAGGATCTTCCATAGTATAGAGAGACTTCCTTAATGATGATATCAATATGATTCAGTCTTGCATGACCCAGATTGCAAATTATAATGGCTTAATAAGATGATGATCAATCTCAGTTATCAGTAATGATTCAGTAAAGTATGTGCTACTAATTTCAGATTTGGCACTTATTATATGTTTAGAATTTGATCCTTATGCATGAGTTCTAAGATGTTATATAAATGAGATTCAAAAAGAAGCTTCATGTATATATCTGTGTATGTGAATCATAGAGTATGTGAATAGCATGTTGAAGCAGTTATGTGGATGTATTTTATTAAATATTTATCGGATATTTGTTTTTAATTGTTTATGTTATCCCGCATGCTCAGTACATTCCATGTACTGACCGCACACTTTTTGTGCTATATTATTTCATGATATATATTCAGGTTTCCAGACTCGGCCTCGTGGTTAGATATGCTTCGTCCCTATTCAGCAGCTATTGGTGAGTCCTCATCCTCCGAGGATGTGACTATGTTCATATTTTACTATGTTTCAGTTTAAAGACTTTAGGAGTTAGCTGGGGGCTTGTCCCATCAACTCATCAGTTTAGTAGAAGGCTTTCAAACTTATCTAGACAGATTCAGCATTGTATCTAAGTGTTATTAAATCGTTGTTATGGCTTATATTAGATTCATGTTATCATCTTCCGCTTATTTATGTTGTTAGTTGTTCTCATGTTAAGTGTATACTATGATAATGCCATGGGTCGACTTTGAGCCTTTCGGGGTTCCTTGTCTCGTGTTACGGCCAGGGTGTGAACTCGGGTTGTGACAAACTAGGTATCATAGCAAAGGTTTAGAGTGTCCTAGGGTGTCTGAAAGCCGCATTAAGTAGAGTCTTCTTCATGGGTGTGAAGCGCGCCACACTTATGACAAGGAGGCTATGAAACGTTTTAGGAATGTTCCCTTTTTTCATGATTATTATCATGCGTAGAGTATGAAGCTCTAAACAGTTCCTCCCTATGACTCATGCTTTACGCGCTCGCAGATAATGCCTCCTAGATGAGCAAATGAAAGGAGAAATTGTAATGATTGCCAGCAGGCACCACCATCCTTGGCGAACCCGAGGGACGACCTTGTTACCCATGCAGAAGAGTTTCAAGCAACTCTTAATATGTTGGCACAGGCCATAACCGCCCAGATTAATCAGCAAGCAATGGCTCGTATTCCCCAGAATGGAAATGTAGTGGCGACAAGGGTGAGAGATTTTCTCCGAATACACCCACCTGAGTTCTTGGGGTCGAAGGTAGAAGAGGACCTGTATGAGTTCTTGGAAGAGATTCAGAAGATCACTCACATCATGGGTGTGATGGGTGTTGAGAGTGCAGACTTAGCCTCCTACCAGCTAAAAGGACTTGCTTATATATGGTTTTGTCAATGGAGGGACAATTGAGGGATTGGAGCAGGCCCCGTAAGTTGGGATGAATTTAAAATCGCATTCCTAGACAGGTTTTTCCCTAGAGAGTTAAGAGAGGTTAAGGCACTAGAATTCATCAATTTTAAACAAAATGACATGACAGTTCAAGAATACACGTTGGAATTTACCCGGTTAACCAAGTATGCCCCGAAGATAGTAGGGGACCAGAGGGCCTGGGTGAGTAGGTTCGTGAATGGAGTGTCAGACTCTTTTGATTAAAGAATATAGGATTGCTATGTTGCATAGGGACATAGACTTTTCGTGCTTGGTGATATTTGCGCAACAAATGGAGGCAGAACAAGTAAAGGAAAAGGAGAGATAGGTCAAGAGGGCTGGGAGAGGAGATTCAGAGTCCTCTTGGCCAAGGACGAGTGGTAGGCACCGCCCACTTTCTCAGCAAAGGTCGGCCTTTCCAATATTTTCAATAGTCAATTCTCCATATGGACCTAGAGTAAGGGGGATCACATATCCCATGTGTTCCAGTTGTGGGAAGAACCACTTGGGAGAGTGTATGGCTGGGTCGGATGTTTGTTTCTGGTGCGGCCAATTAGGCCATAAGCACCGAGATTTCATAGCAGCAAAGCGAAGCAAGAGTAGGTCCTTGGATGTTTCTTTAGTGGCCCCTGTAGCTCGCCCATTTTAGCAGGATGCAGTATCTATCCCAGATGGCGGACATCATCAAAACAGCTCTAATACCAAAACAACACACCCGGATAAAGGCAAGTCGCCAGTAGTGGCCACAGGTATGTTATAAATTTTGTATTATCCCTTGTATCATGCCATCCCAGTATTGAATAAGAAGCCAGTTGTGATTGCAAGAATTGATTGTCGATGGGTAATGTGACTAGTTGTTAGTGTGAGGCTTGTAGTGAAGGTTAGTAGTGGAACAGAAGCTAGGAGTTTGTAAATTGGCCTAACCTTAAGGAAGATCTAGGAGTCTTAGAATGATGACTATAAGCTAAGAGGGAGATAGTGAGTATGCGTAGTAAGTCAGACCTTGAGGGTGCTCATAAAGAAGTTTCAACCTTAGCAGTGTAGTATATAGATCCCTTCAAGGTTCAGATAATTTCCCTTGTGATTCAGTTGAAGTTAAAGTGATGTCCATTCCTATATGCATATTCCCCCAGGTTTAGAAGTAACCGCTTCAGACAGTGATTCCAGTCTTGCTTTATAAGTTCTTTACGCTCATTTTTATGTTATGAATCAGTTATGTGTGTTAACTTATGTTTTCCAGTATGGTCATCTCAAACTCAGTCTTGAGAAGTTGTTTATTAACTCAGTAGAGTCGGATTATCTCTTGTATGTACTCAGTTTTAGATGTTGGGAATAACTCATGCTCATGAATTCCCTATCCTCGGTTAGATTTGATATCATGAATGTTAGCTTAATATCAGGACGTGATTCGAGAATGAGGGATCAACCTGTATCAGTTTTTTGCCAGATAAAAAGGGGAAAGGATTTTCTTTCAAATGTTCTGTTTAGTTCTATGTTGGTCTCATGTTCTTCGATTTCCCTTGTGCAATGGTATGCATGTTAGATTTGGATATTCATATTCGGAACAGAGGGTTGGTTCGGAGTCAAATACTTTGTTGATGTTTAGCTGTGATTGATTGATATTTGAATATCGGTCAAATATCTTCTCAGTATGTTCAGCCAACATTCGAGGATGAACGTTCCCAAGGGGGAGATATTATAACACCTCGGAAGTCCTAGAGATCAGACCCCGAAGTTAGAAGAAACTCAGCAAAAATTTGCCTCAGAACGAGTTAGGGAACAACTCATTACGAGACCTAACAGGTCGTGGTTTGACCCGTGATGAACTGTAAGGAGGGGATGGCAAGCCCAGTGCCCACGGACGACCTGACAAGTCGTCTTTCCTAGCAATGATTCGTTAGGTTGGTCATTGGGTAATGAATCAAGTGAGAAGCAGTGTAGTTGATTGAAGGATATCACGAGTCGTTAAGTGTGGGAACAACTCGTCATATCCATCATTAGATGGGAAGAGTTGAAGTTGTGATGTAGTCTTCCAGTGCACTTGACAAATGGGTCTAACGAGTCGTTGGGTGGAGTAACGACTCTTTACATTGGTTATGGTTTGAGGAATGATTAAATTGTGTGAATTTTCAGTGTGCTTAACAAGCGAGATGATGATTTGTTGGATAGGATGACCACTCGTTATGTGAGTCGTGACTCCAGATTCGGGGAAATTTCCAATTTTCTTCAGGGACATTTTTGTAAACTCCTATGCTTTTAACTTTTAAACTACGTTGTTTTGTGTATTGTTTGGGACGTTTTTAAGGGTTTCTACAAGCCTAAACCCTCATTCTCTCAAGATATCTCTCAAGCTCTTATTCTTCCCCTCCTCTCAAGATTCAAGAACTTCACCAAGGTGTTCATGAAGCTTCAAGGAAGATTTTGAGCAGGGTTCTTCTACCAGGTATGTGGGCTTATCAACAAGGATACTCTTCCATCCTTGTGCCCCAAATGTTTTCATTTAAAACGCCCAATTTCTACTATTCTAGAAGATGCATGACCTAAGGTTTTAAATTGATGGTGAATCCTTCTACAACTCTTTAATTTCAAGATCCGTTGTTACTATGAGATAAGTACGATGTAAAATGATTGGGTTATCTTGAATTAAGTGTTGGGTGATGAAAAGTGTGGAGTTATGAAATATTCTTCATGAATGATTAGAGTTTTAAATATGATTTTTTGTCATTGACATTCAATTATCACAAATCCCTTTCATCCATGTTTAATATGTGACAATTATATGATTACCCATGAGAATTTGAATATGTCATCGATAGATGGGATGAGATTAAATTAGAGTTCATGGACTTGAATAATTGAAAGTAAAATATGTATGTCCCTATGTCTTGATGGAATTAATTGTGTAAGAAGTAAATTTATGATAATGGCTTATCTAATGCATTCTTCTCATGAATTGGAATAAATCGTGAAATGGGTCTCATGAAACAAAGATGCACACTTCCCATATGATTTTGTTGTACATGCTGAAATATGAGTAAGAACATAGCTTCCTGTAAATCTAGATTATATGACTCAATGTATGCCTATTAAAGTATGAGTTGAGTGTATGGGTCATGAATGTGTCTATGATACATGCTGATTAATATGAAGCTAGAATTTAACGATGAGAAAGTAGTATTCATGATGTGGAACTAAAGATACTCATTAATGTTAGACCTATGAAGGAATTCTAGTGTGGCTTCGTGATGATACAAATTGTGATGATAAAGTGTGAGAATGATCATTTTCGAATGTTGGGCTTGTTGTTAGTAGAAAGTAGCCTCGATTCTTCTGAAATGAATGTTTTGTGAAGAAAGTAGAGTATGTTCATGTTTCTGATTCGCTGCAGTAGTAGAGACCAGATATATATATATATAACATCAGACCAGTACCTCTCAAAATTCTAGCAGTAGTCGGGATCCTCAATAGTAGAGAGTGACTCCCTAGCGGTAGTCGAGATCGTCCATAGTAGAGAGTGACTTCCTAGAACAATCGAGATCCTCCATAGTAGAGAGTGACTCCCTAGTATTAGTCAGGATCCTCCATATTAGAGAGTGACTCCCTAGTATAGTTAGGATCCTCCATAGTAGAGAGAGACTCCCTTAATGATGATATCAGTATGATTTAGTCTTGTATGACCTAGACTTCATATTATAATGGCTTAATAAGATGATGATCAATCTCAATTATCAGTAATGGTTTAGTACAGTATGTGCTACTAATTTTAGATTTGGCACTTATTATATGTTCAGAATTTGACTCTTTTGCATGAGTTCTACGATGTTATATAAATGAGATTCAAAAAGAAGCTTCATGTATATATCTATGTATGTGAATCATAGAGTATGTGTATAGCATATTGAAGCAGTTATGTGGATGTATTTGATTAAATATTTATCGGATATTTGTTTATTTAATTGTTTATGTTATCCCGCATGCTCAGTACATTCCAAGTACTAAATGCACACCTTTTGTGCTATATCATTTCATGATATATATTCAGGTTTCAGACTCGGACTCGTGGTTAGATACGCTTCGTCCCTATTAAACAGCTATTGGTGAGTCCTCATCCTCCGAGACGTGATTATGTTCATATTTACTATGTTTCACTTTTCAAACTTTAGGAGTTAGCTGGGGGCTTGTCCCAGCAACTCATTAGTTTAGTAGAAGGCTTTCAAACTTATCTAGACAGATTCAGCGTTGTAAGTGTTATTAAATTGTCGTTATGGCTTATATTAGATTCATGTTATTAGCTTCCGCTTATTTATGTTGTTAGTCGTTCTCATGTTAAGTGTATACTATGATAATGCCATGGGTCAGCTTGGAGCCTCTCGGGGTTCCTTGTCCCGTGTTACGGCCAGGGTGTGAACTCGGGTCGTGACACTTATCGTCTCTCATGCAAATCACTTTGTGTCAAGAACTTATTGAAGCTGCCACCACGTTTTAGGGTGAAAAAAAGGGTTGTTTTCAGATTTGGTAACATTGATATGACACCATTATTGGAAGAAATTAGAGGATATGTAGAAAACGTGAGTCTACTATGGAGGAACAGGAAATGGGAGAAGGCTGAGACGATCATACCAAAATGTGTTACCTTAGAAGATGTGTGTGACAAGTTGGGGTTGCAAGGTAGCCACATGGTGTCCTATGTAATGATGGAAATGATGCCGGGAACTTATCTATTCGACAGGTTTGGTCACAGTTCGGCTCGCCGGGTTACGAAATAGAGAGTCCCAATTTGAGTTCGTGGACTAGTAAGAGAATATTTGCATTTATTATTTATTTTCTGGGATTGGTGGTCTTCCCACGAGGAGTTGAGGAAGACGTCGATGTTCGTCTTATTTCAGTCGCTCATGCCTTGTACAAAGGTGTTGACAAGGGACCCTGTACAATCGTCCCAATGATTGTGGCTGACATCTATCGAGCCTTGGGAAAATGCAAAAATGGGTTCAAACATTTTGAAGGATGCAATTTACTAATTCAACTTTGCTTATTGAGAACCTTCGGAAGGTGCGTGCCAAGCTAACCACACCTCGACCTACAGAAACTGATCATATTATCACTCATCATTACAGGGTCACTATGGGCAGTAAACTGATCAAAAGGCCTAATGAGGTAGAAAAATGGGGTCAAATGTTGAATAATTTGACAAAAGACTCTGTGCAATAGATGTTCGATTGGTTTTCGAGATCTAACTTCGTATTACATACCAAGTCTCGATATTATCTGATTTTGATAGGTGATCTTGGGCATAATTGCATGCCCAAGTGATACTTTATAACTTAGTTTTGTCTTGTTTATCTACTTATTTATATACATTTTCATGTGATTTTATGTATATGTGAATATATACTAACCAACATGATTAGTCCTTGTTTTTGAAGGTTAATAATGCATTTGAGGAACTAATTCATGATTTGGTGAAGTGGAGGAATGGAATCAAGAGCAAAAGGTGAAAGTCAACAAGAAAACACGCAATAACTGGCACCCTGCACGATAGGGGTCGTGGCACGCTGCCAACGCGGCAACACTTGGCCAAAAATTGCATTTTTTGGCACATTCCAGTGAGGGTATGCGTTACCTCCATGTCACAGAGGTCAATTAGGGCGTTTAGCTCTGTGACACGGAGTTGTTCCACCACAGGCCAAATTTTGCATTTTTTCAGCATAGTATAAATTGAACCCTTAGCTTCTAAAATCATTGAACACATGATTTTCTGGAAAAACCGAAGGAGGCGCGAAGAAGACTTGAAGAACTCCTATTGGGTTCATCTTTTCTTGGTTTCTTTTCATCTATTCTTGTAAGTATATTACTATAAACATGTTTTTGAGTATTTGTACAAACATGAGTGGTTAGAACCCTCCATCTAGGGTTGAGGCTATGTAAGATGATTGTAATTGCATGAATTCTTTTTGGGTTGAGTTGTTAATTGTTGTTTTGTCTTACAATCTTCATTATTGTTGTTTTTATGATTGATCACCATGAAAACAAGTGGGTTAAGCTTAGGTGAAAGCATGGAGGAGCAATCCCTAGGCAAGAACATAAGAATGTAGGAAGCAAGTTCTTGTCTTTTGATAAGATTTGTGATTAGGATAGGAGTATACCTAATTTACCTTGCTTGGTTGATAAAACGGGAAGATAGCAAGACACCAACTTAGATTTGTCACTCCACCACTCCTAGAAGTAGTTGTGAAGCTAAGTTTGGTTAAATGGTTGGAGGTATGGAAGTCCCTAATCAAGAGCATAAACCCCGTAAACCACATCCACGTATTTGAATTGCCCACAAACTAGAAATGACTTCCTCGCTCAACGATGTAGTAGTGAGGCTAGTTTGTCATGTTTAGAGGTTTGGAAGACCATGAACATGCAATTCCAATTATGTGAGACAACAATTGATAATTTCATACTTAACCCATTATAAATTGTAGCATTTCATGATTATCCGGCCTTAACTCTAATTTTGTTTTGTATTGCTTCCAGATTATTTCGTGTTACCACTAAGATTTAATTATAATTTATCTAAAACTTCTAAAGCTGACTTCTTAACTAACACTTGAACTTGATAATTTGCTGAACCAGTCCCTTTGGGTTCGACATCCGGCTCTTAAATAGGGCCACGACATCCGGCTCTTAAATAGGGCCACTATATTACTTGTACGACCCGTACACTTGCGGGCTCATCAAATTTTTGGTGCCGTTGCCGGGGACTGGCGTATTAGTGAGTTGAAAACAAATTCTTGTGTTAGTCTTATTTTCAAAAAAAAAATTGTAGATATTTGTTTTAATTCTTTTTGATTTTTTTTCGGATACCCTTCCTGACATGACATCATGGAATACAAATGGTTTAAATGGTGGATACTCATACTTTGGCAAATCTTATCTGAATTGTGGAGGACCCCACTTATGGCAACATTGTAATACTTGTAATATATGTGGTGGTCAAAATGTCCATTGAAATGGTTGCCCAAATGCATACACCTACAAAATATGTGGAGGTCAAGATGGCCATTGGGATGGCTGTCCAAATGCATATTCCCATCCCCCAAGCCCCTACTATGATCCTTCTGTTGTTTTTGCTGAATATAGGAATGATGAAAATGAGGACTTGGAATGCCAAGCTTGGATACAAAACATGATAAAAAAGGTCCTTGAGCAAACAGAAGCAATGAATGAGGAGATGGAAGCATTGGGAATTCAGCAAGAGGAAAATGGAGAGGCCCTAGAAATAATGAGCATCAAAATCACGGAGATGATGGCTGAGGCTAAAGCTTGCGGGTGCAAGTAAAGGTCTTATGGAATACTCAAGAGGAACTACAAGAAGAAGAAAAGGGTGAGTTCTTGGAAGAATCCCAACAATTAGAAGCTCTTGAGAGTCCCCGTGATGGTCTCACACATATGGCCAATCCATTCATGGAAGAAGAAACAGAGTTCCAACCATTTAATATTCATGAGGAGTTAGATGTTGATGTGGAGAAGGTGTATACAAGTAAGGGGGTCAAGCACAATGAAGTTTTAGAGTTGAGGTGTATTGTACCCCACTCGAAGCATTTCTCTACATTAAGTTTTGTTGACAACCTGGAAATAGAGTCTTCCAAGCTTGTAGAGAAAGGTCTAGAGGAGGAACAAGCTTCATATATTCTGAAATTTGCTGATTCTGATAGACAAAATGACTTCACTTACGTAAGGGCCAATAAGTGCAAGAGGCGACATCTACTACTTGGTCCTTTCATTTTCTCACCACCACCCTTGGAGCATAAGAGAAAACTAGAGAAGAAATTAGGGGTGAGATTCATATCCTCAAGGTGGAGGAAAAAGTGGTGAAACTTGATATGTCGTGCCGCAACGTAAAATTAAGCGCTGCTTGGGAGGCAACCCAAGGGTACCATAGGTACCATTTTAATTTCTTGCATTTGAGTTGATTTTATTTATTTTTCATCTTGTGTTGTTTTTGGTGGAAAGTTAAGCACAGATGGAGGGGAAGTCTGAGTACCCTGCAAGGAGGAAGCTACAAAGCATGAAAGAGGATAAGTGTGGGGTCAAATGCCCACTTGTTCAAAGGAAGAAAAATACGTTGTTAGCTAGGCCTAGAGGCCTCAGGGAGTATTTCTCACCCTTTTGAATTTGGATTAGATGCTTTGAGGACAAAGCATGATTTAAGTGTGGGGTGAGGGAAATATAAAAATTTTGTGCTTAATGATTTTTGGTGAATGTAGTGATTGATACATATTGGAAAGAATTTTGAGTTAAGCATGACTTCACCACCCGTTGGTTTTTCTTTTCGGTTCTTTTTCGATGGGGGGTCTTTGAACCGAAGAATAAAAATTTTCTTTGTCTATATATAGTGTTTTTAGTAAGTAGGCTTTGATTGTTGAACCCGTAGCTAATTAATGGCATGATATTCTTGTTATGTGCTATAAATGATTGTAAGATGCAAGTGTGTTTAGTATTGAAAAATGCAAGTTGTATAACTCTGTTTGAGACACCTAGGCTCTTGAATGTGACTCTATGCGATTAAAGCTTGATTGTAAATTCTTGTGATTAGCTGAGTTAAAAGTCTGTTGAATATGTCTTGAATTGAGCATGTGCCATGAGTGTAAGGTTTGAATATTCCATGCTATTGTGTAGTGTCTAGAACTTGCCCGGTGTGTATACAAAGTGAAATAAAGGATGTAGATTGTAGGAGATTATTTAGGCATTTCATTTCATGAGCCTAATTTCTTATCCCTTGTTTTACCTACCTTGAATGTTTAATCCTAGTTAACCCCATTGAGCCTTAAGCCTATTCTTTGATAGCTGCAACATAAGCTTAATCCTTTTCTTTCATTAACCTTGAATTTGATCCAAAACTCCTAAGCGCTTAAGTGAAAAATCCGAAAGAGTAAAGGAGTGAGAATTGTGAAAAAGAAGGAAAAAGAATAGTTGTGGGAGTGGAGAAAAGGGCAGAGGTGCACTTGTTAGAAAAGGATGGAATATTGGTAGGGAGTAAGAGAACAAATTAATGAAAAAGTTACTTATAGAACTCCTTACTAATAAGCTAAGAGTGCCTAAAGAAATGGGGAAACAAAAGAGGAGAAGGAAAGCTGAAAAAAGATAAAGGTGAAGTAAGAGAAGGGAAGTTCATAATGAGTGCCTGATGTATTAAAAGCGCTTAGGGAAGATAGTCACTATTACTGGCCAGAATAGTACCTACCCATCCCTTAGCTTACATTACAACCCAAGAAGTCCTACTTGATCTTACGTTCAAACGTCCTTAAATTAATGGAGTAAAACACTAAGGGCAAGCTTATGGGTCAATACACGTGGCATGTGAATTCTTTGTGAGAGTGAGCGAAATTCTTATTTATATACCCATACACAATGTGTTTTGAAAATGTGTGAGTAAAAATGGGTAACTCTCTTGTGGTGAGGGCAAATGTATAATGAAGGATATAATTCATGTTCGATTTCTTGCTCGGTTGATTTGCATGAGTTTGTTGAGATTAAGAGTCAATTCTTGAGGTTAGGAAGTTTTAACTTAGTTATATTTCATTTTAAGGGTTGACTCTTGCGTGCTCTATTTTTAACTTGCTATCTTAAATAATCGCTGTAGCCGTAGCTTGAATTGTCGTGCTAAATTAGCTATGTTTGAGTCTTCAAGTCCATGAGATGTACAAGGGTTGTTCGAGGACGAACAAGACTTTAAGTGTGGGGTTGTGATCTTGGGCATAATTGCATGCCCAACTGATACTTTATAACTTAGTTTTGTCTAGTTTATCTACTTATTTATATACATTTTCATGTGATTTTATGTAAATGTGAATATATATACTAACCAACATGATTAGTCCTTGTTTTTGAAGGTTAATAATGCATTTGAGGAACTAATTCATGATTTGGTGAAGTGGAGGAATGGAATCAATAGCAAAAGGTGAAAGTCAACAAGAAAACACGCAATAACTAGCACCCTGCGCGATAGGGGTCGTGGCACGCTGCCAACGCGGCAACACTTGGCCAAAAATTGCATTTTTTGGCACATTCTAGTGAGGGTATGCGTTACATCTGTGTCACGGAGGTCAATTAGGGCGTTCAGCTCCATGACACGGATCTGTTCCACCACAGGCCAAATTTTGCATTTTCTTCAGCATAGTATAAATTGAACCCTTAGCTTCTAAAATCATTGAACACATGATTTTCTGGAAAAACCGAAGGAGGCGCGAAGGAGACTTGAAGAAATCCTATTGGGTTCATCTTTTCTTGGTTTCTTTTCATCTATTCTTGTAAGTATATTACTATAAACATGTTTTTGAGTATTTGTACAAACATGAGTGGCTAGAACCCTCCATCTAGGGTTGAGGCTATCTAAGATGATTGTAATTGCATGAATTCATTTTGGGTTGAGTTGTTAATTGTTGTTTTGTCTTACAATCTTCATTATTGTTATTTTTATGATTGATCACCATGAAAACAAGTGGGTTAAGCTTAGGTGAAAGCTTGGAAGAGCAATCCCTAGGCAAGAACATAAGAATATAGGAAGCAAGTTCTTGTCTTTTGATAAGATTTGTGGTTAGGATAGGAATATACCTAATTTACCTTGCTTGGTTGATAAAATGGGAAGATAGCAAGACACCAACTTAGATTTGTCACTCCACCACTCCTAAAAGTAGTTGTGAAGCTAAGTTTGGTTAAATGGTTGGAGGTATGGAAGTCCCTAATCAAGAGCATAAACCCCGTAAACCACATCCACGTATTTGAATTGCCCACAAACTAGAAATGACATCCTCGCTCAATGATGTAGTAGTGAGGCTAGTTTGTCGTGTTTAGAGGCTTGGAAGACCATGAACATGCAATTCCAATTATGTGAGACAACAATTGATAATTTCATACTTAACCCATTATAAATTGTAGCATTGCATGATTATCCGACCTTAACTCTAGTTTTGTTTTGTATTGCTTCCAGATTATTTCTTGTTACCACTAAGATTTAATTATAATCTATCGAAAACTTCTAAGACCAACTTCTTAACTAACACTTGAACTTGATAATTTGCTGAACCAGTGCCTGTGGGTTCGACATCCGGCTCTTAGAAAGGGCCACTATATTACTTGTACGACCCGTACACTTGCGGGCTCATCAATAGGACTCCACAATCTTCAACCATATTCTCCAATGCGGACAAGGTGCCAGGCAGGAAGGATGCAAATAATACCTAGGGTTGCCGACATGGATGCATACTTAGTAGATTATAAGGACAGTTTTGTTCCTCACACTCTAGACATTGCAAAAACATGGAATATAAAGGTCTACCTCGATGAGAAGAGCATAGAGGAAGGCCGATATCAGACAGGCTACGTAATAAGGTACATCGAGTGGTTACATGACGATTAGGCTGGTACTGTGATATCAAGTGTTAAATGAGGAAAACATATAGAGGATAAAGAAGCTCAAACACAGACTCTCTACCAGCGTTTCAAAAGAAAGGTTAAAGATTCTGAGACTATTCACCGGCAATTGCATAAGTCTAATGCCAAAGAGATAGCTGAAATTGGGTAAAGAATTGGAATACTGGAAAGACTGCACTTTAGGTTTAGAAGAAAGAATACAAGAGCTACGCTACGAATTCATCATACATGGGGAAGAATGTCTGAGTGGGGTAGCCTTGGAAGACAATCGAGCACTGGCCTATCTCTTGTCTAGTTGTCATCATTTTGATAAAGTGCTGAAGGATCCAAAGAAAGCAAACCTCGACAATGAAGTGTTTAAGATTTAGTGTAATGTTCCTTTCTTAGTCATTTTCTTGTATTTGCAACAATTCCATCTTAATAAAAGTTTTATTTCCTTTTGGAAAATGACAATACTTAATTGCATGCTTCTCTCTCGAATTCGTTAGGCCTATCTTTGGCACAAAAGAGGCTCCAAATTTAGGAAATGCGTCAACGTGTTTATATATTTATTTAGTCTTTACTTTAAGTAGCATGATTTCTAACCTTTCTTACTAACTTTGACTTTTCTTGTTGCTTGTCTTATTTTTCCCCTTTCCCAAAGGTTGATCTATTTAATCTGGCCTACTACACAAGGTCCAAAGGGGCTCCTCCTTCTCCTCCTCCTGTTCCTAGCTGCAACAACAGAGGGAAGAACAAAATGGATGAACACAACAACACCACAAAGAAGAGTGGTAACAGTATATCTAGAGATGAAAGAGAGAATTCTAAAGGGGGCTGTCCTTCAGGTGATAACGAAGTGATAATGAGAGTCGAGCAGAAATTTTTTGATCTTCAAGAAGAATTAGTGCAGGTTCACAGTTAACAACCCAACAGCTTCATTCGGGGTTCAAGCAGATGCCTCCACCTCAAAAGCACCAGCAAGCCTCCCTATGGCATCCCAACCCGCTGCTACACCTCAAGATACCCATCATACCATACCTCAATATCATTAGTATCTACCATATATATATATATATATATATTCAAACCACAAACTCCAATCGCTTCCTAATACACCACACCTGAACAAGAACTACCCTCCACGACAAACCTAAATGCGACGTATGCCCACACCCATATCAACCCAATTTATGTGGAGACTGCACCTGTGACTCACAACTGGAGGAATATGAGCCTTTAGGAAATGATAAGATAATTCAGACTTTAGTTGAGGAGATCAAAAAGATGAATAGTAGAATCAAAGTGTTGAAGGTACCAAGGGATAACGGGTTTAGATTATAAAGACCTATGCATACACCTCGATGTCGAGCTACCAGAGGGGTACAAACCTCCTAAGTTTGAATTATTTACTGGCTGGTGATCCAAAAGCACACTTGAGATAATATTGTGATAAACTGGTAGGAGTGGGAAGAAATGAGAAAATTAGAATGAAGCTCTTCATGAGAAGTTTGACCGGCGATGCTCTTAGCTGGTATGTAGAGCAGAACCCAAAGAAGCGGATTACTGATGATTTGGTAATTTACCAACTCATTAGGCTCTTAAACTTGAGTTTTTGCTTAGTTTTTTAGTTGATTATGTGGATTTTATGCCTTTTTTGCTTTTGTTGTGTGCACATGCCTAAATATGTAGAAAAGAGAAAAAATGGAGAAAAAAGAAGGAAGCGAGAGAAAATTGGCGGTCCATCAATGAAAACCGGTGAAATGTCAGCCAAAGGCCAATTATCACTGCCCTTTGGGAAAAATGCCACCGGCGAACCACGAGTTGCCAATGGAGACTCACCGGTCCAGACACTGAAAGCCACCTAGTTTTCTGGAAAGAAGCATAAAGATCTGGCAGTTCACAGATATGTATTGGCTAAACTCCTGATGAACCGCCGATGCTCACTGGAGTTGAGTGAGGGCTCAGATAAGACACTCGGTAGTTCATGAATTAGGACCGGCGAACCGTTGGTGTCTCTGTCGATTCCAAAATGTTTCTCGGGTTATAATTGTCCATCACGGAAAAAGAGATAAAAGGTTCCCTATTTTTCAAGATATAAATAGCAGATAAAGTATTGTGTATTGGAGATAGAGAGAGAGAGAGAGGTGGAGCAGAGCATTGTTTCCCTTTTGAGCTTCAGAACATTCTCTTAGAAAAGATAGGGAGATTTTGATTGGTAAACTTGGAAAAAGTACTCTTCTCTACTTCTTCTTTGTAATAGTAAGTTTTAGCAATTGTTGGAGACTATTTTGTGAATTTGATTTTACTACTCTTGCTATTAAATTCAATGAAGTTATTGATGAATGTGCTTTTGAATTTATTAATCATGAGTAGCTAATCATTAATTAGAGGTGTGTGATGATGAATACTTAATTAGAGTGGGTATTGCTAGAGTCATCTTCATATTATTTAAATAAGTGTAAATCTGTTAGATTCTCTTCAATCTATAAAGGAAGATCCATTGATTATGATATGGGTCTATATATTCTTGCTTGATTGTTGCTTGTAAAAGAATAATTAAGTATTGAAAAAGAATTTAATAGTGGGTATGGATGAGAGATTTTGAAATTGGGCTAGAAATAGCTAAAATCTCAGTCTTATTCCTCATAGTAGCTAATAGTCAGAAATTAGTGCAGCTGCTAATCCAAATCTAATTGGGTTGAGCTAAATTGTGGCTAGAGGTTGGACAAAACTCTAGTAATAGGTAGTTATAAGGCTGAGAAGCTGTAATTACCCACTTTCTGAGATTATTTACACTTGTTGAACTTATAAGATGACCTAGTATGTCCCGATATAGTTAGTATATCATCTACACCACACCTCTAGTCTTTCACACTCTTGTTGACAACTTTGCTGATCTTGCTATTTTATTCCACTAAATTACTAAGTAAAATTCACTACAAATTTCAATTCCCCCAATTTATTTGTTTTTATGTTGACTCTACGTGGTGCAAGCTAACTTCAATTTCTCAACCGACACTTGTAACTATCATTTGCTAGTCCTTGTGGGATTCGACCCTGACACTCATCGGGTTACTTGTTTTGATACTTCGGTCGTGTATATTCTTTGCATGAAGGATATATTATGGATATTATCAAAAATGGTGTCATTGCCAGGGACTAGCGCTTGATATTCTTGTGTTGATTGTTAAGTTTAAATAGTGTTTCATCATATCTACTTGACGTGAGTTTTCTGTGTTTGTTAGGATCTTACAACAACATGATTCATTACACCCGAGCAGGGGATAGCTCAGTGGAAGGTAACATGGAGTACAACTAGGATAATCCGGTGATGCCGGAAATTGCGGGAGCCATTCGCCTACCACCGATGGTAAGGAATGCGGTATTTCATGTCACAAGCACCATGCTGCATTTGTTGCAAATGAAGGGACTCTTTGGTGGTAAACCAAGTGAGGAAGAAAATCATCATTTGAGAAACTTCTTGGAGATATGCCAGCCCTTCAATATTACTAATATTAGTCAAGAGTCAATCAGGTTGAGACTCTTTCCTTTCTCACTACGGGGGAGGCAACAATGTGGCTGGAGGAACTCCCTCCGGGTTATATTACATCTTGGAAAGAGATAACTGAGACTTTCTTGGATCATTTTTCCTTTCGTCAAAGATGCTGCAGCTGAGGGATGACATCACAAATTTCAGGAAAGAACCGGGAGAGCCTTTGCATGAGGCATGGTTAAGTTCAAAAAGAAGGTTGCTCTTTGCCCAAATCATGGATTGTCAGATGGAGTGCCTTTCCAAAGCTTCTACAGGGCCCTTGATTCCATCAACAAATTCGTGGACAACAACCTAGCTGGAGATTCTACTATGGATCAAACATATGGATTGGCCAAAGCCCTTCTAGACAGAATGACAAAGACCATAGGGCTTGGTACACGTGAGAGACAAATGTGTCTACCCATGAGATCAGCTCAAGCGCATTGACGGATAAATTGCAAAATAGGGTTGAAGAGAGGGATGAGAATCTTGCCAAGATGATGAAACAATTGGAATTTATGACAAAACACGTAATGGGTGCAGGTCCCAAGGTGGTAAATGTTGTGGGAATGCAAGGTCCGTTGCAATATGATGGAGAATTGTCACTTCTAAGATATGAAGAAGAATGTCAATACATGACAAACCAGATGGGAGGTCCTCGACCTAGATTCCAAGGAACAAATCAAGGCCCGTGGTGGCCAAGGGATTAAAATCAAGGCTGGAGAAATCATGAGCCATAGGGGTGGCCCGAAATAAATGAAATATGGGGTAACAGGGAGCAAAATAAGAGGGTGATTGCTATCATCGGAGTTCGAACCCGTGTGTTCCCCCTCCAAAAGTCGGAAACTCCCACAGTCAGTCGGGTGTGAGTGACGCGGGAAGTTCAAAATTGAACAAATGCTATATAGAGTTCTAAAGAAAGTGGAGTCAACCGAGAGCGGGGCCAAAGAGATAACAGGGGAGGTGTCTAATATTTCCCAAACCAGTAAGTTCACATTCGGCCTCCATTAAGAATTTAGAGGCCCAAATGAACCGGATGAAGGGAATGCTTCCTAGTGACATAATGCCTAATCCAAAGAAAGATAGTCAATGCATGGCTATTGTCACTAGGAGTTGCAAGGTGATTGGCGATGCACTGGTGAAGCCCAAAGAGGTTAATGACCCAAAATCGGATGAGGAAGATGAATTCGACCAAATGCCAAAGACTCTAAGGAGTGAGGAAAAGATTGAAGAGGAAGGAGAGGGGAAGGATGATGAAATCCTCTCACAGGCTGATAATGATGAGGCGGGCATGAAGGCCCCAATTGAAGACAAGGTTAAATCAAGAGTCTCACCTCCTTATCCACAACGATTGTCCAAGAAAAAGAAGGATGGCCAGTTTAGAAAATTTGTTGACATGTTTAGCAAGTTGTCCATCAATATATTGTTAGTGGATGCTCTTCTCTAAATGTTGGATTATGCAAAGTTTATAAAAGAATTGTTGAAGAAGAAAAAGGTGGTTGATGCAGGTAGTAGGGAGAAAACACACCATTGTACTACGACGATGATGAGTAACCTTGCCCCCAAGCGGGAAGACCCGGGAGCTTTCACAATCCCCTATACAATTGGGATATGTGTGTTCAAAAAAGCTTTGTGTTATCTTGGAGCCAGCAAAAATTTAATTCCCCTGTTCATTTTTAAGAAATTGGGACTCGGAAGCACAAAGCCTATATTGATGAGGTTGCTCATGGTGGATAGGTCCATAAAACAACCAGTGGGGGTGTTAGAAGATGTGTTGGTAAGAGTGGATAAGTTTATCCTACCTGCCGATTTTGTCATCTTTGATTGCGAAATGGATGTGGAGGTACCCATTATTTTGGAAAGACTGTTGTTATCTACGGGCAGAGCCATGGTGGACGTGGAGCTTGGGGAGCTAAAATTCAAAGTTGGAAGTGAGGAAGTCACTTTCAAGATGTCCCCATTACTTGAATGCACCCCCCCCCCCAAATACAAGGTAATAGGAGTGTTGCAAAATGAGGTGGAGGACAAGGGATTGGAGCTGGAGGAGATGGAGTCGGATGATGATCCGTCGGAAAAGAGGTGTTGAATAAGATCTACATCTTGCCACTATGTTAACTAAGGCGCTTCTTGGGAGGTAATCCAAATGTTTAGTGAATTGTTTTATGTCTTTGTTGTTTTGGTTTTTGTAGGAGCTATGAAGTGAGAAACAAAGGAAGAAACAAACCACACAGATAGGAATGGCGTTGAACCGGCGAGTCGCTGATCTTGAAGCTTAAACCACCGTTTCAAGATGAGTGCAAAACAGAAGGCTGGGTCTTGGATCAAATGACTGGCGGACCCATCAGCGAACTGCCGAAGAAAAATGGTGGACCTCCAATGGGTTGCCGATGCAACACAGAGGACCTGAAGCTTTGGCACCTAAGCGGCGGGTCACTGGTGGATCGCCGATCCAATTCGTGAACCGCTAGTGGGTTGCCGACTGAGAAACAGAGAACTGGGCACAAATGCCAGGTAGAGGAAAAGTAAAGCGGCGGAACGCTAGTGTGCTTCGGTGAACAGTTGATGTAGCGCCGATCGAGGTATGAATTTGTCTTAAAATAAACATTAAAGAGTAGACCCATTGAATCCCAAATACCAACTGAGCCACCCTGTTCTGCAAATATTCCCTTAGTTCCCCTTTTTCACCATTTTTTATTCCATTTTTGTCTCTCTACTACCCAACATTCCCACTTCCCCATATTTCCCTCTTTTCCACCTTTCCACTTTCCCACCTTTACACTTTCCTACTTCCCACCAACACACCAACATTAACTCTCCACCTCCCCCTCAACCTATAAATCTTCCACTTCTAACCTATAAAACACTCTCCATACTTTCACTAACACACCCACTTAACTCACGTTTCCTTACTCTACTACACATTCCTTGAAGTTCCATTGTTGAGAGTTCTTTAATCTTTTGAAGCTCAAGTGTGCAAGCAGTCCTACATTGTGGTAAAAGTTTTCGTGTCCTTGTCCTGGTTTTCTCAATGGTTCTTAATTCCTTTAGTCTTAGTACTTTGTTTTCCTTTCCTATTGAATTCATGAATATGCTCTTATTGTTGAAAGAATGGGGAATATGTGTTCTATGTGTGTGACATTTTGAAATGGGTGAAGTCTGAGTAACCCAATAGCAATGAAATGCAACATTTTGCCCGATGATAGACCGAGTGACACCATTCTTAAGGGAAAATTTTCATAAGATTGTGTTTAAATGTATTAGTGGTAATTCTATCATGATGGGTGTGGATATTTGTTAATGGGTGCCTTTAATTTGTTTAAATTCGATTTGGGGACGACGGGGTCTAGTGTTTCACCAGTCAGGTTCGGCGAATTACCGATGGAACGCCGGTTCACTTTTCAAATTGGCTTCAAGCCATTGAGTGGATCCGGCGTTACATTGGCGGTTCACTAATCTAGATTGACGAATTGCTGCCTAATCGCCGATACATCCTTCAGTTGCCCAGTTTTCTGTTATGCATCGGTGGGCAAGCGACAGTCCGCGGATTGCTCCTACGACTTATCGGTGCTTCACCGATACTATTGGTTCTTTAAATGATGTTCGCTTACCCTTGTTTCTCAGTACACCCTTAGAATAGTTTTTGTTATTTTAATTTACTTCTCGAATAGCTGTCACTAACATCATCCTTGCAGAAAAACCATGTCTTCATCTAGGAATACAAGAAAAGGAAAGGTCCCCCACCTCATCTTATAGCAAGCAGAAGGGCAAAGCAAAGGCCTCTCCACCATGTTCCAACACCAAGGAAGAAATCATCTTTTGCATCCCAAATATGCAAGAACATTATGTCATATGTCAAGGCCGATCCATCACAGTGGAGAAGCAGTTTGATTTGGCGGAATTGAGGGGTGTTCTTCCCAACATCACTGCCCCATTTATAGAAAGGCAATGGCATGCATTTGCCAACCCTTTCTCGCCTTACTACCCCAGCTTGGTGACGAAATTCTACGCCTCATACAAGGCCCGACAAGATAGCATGAAGCATAGGGGCATGGTCGATGACTTTCCATGCCTGCCATCGATGATGCTAAGGGGGGTGGAAGTTGACATTATCCCAGAGGCCATCAACTCCCTATTTTGGGAAGACAAAGTTGAATCCGGTACGGAGTTCATGGCTTGGGTAGCTAATATGAAGGATCTATTTCTTGGGTAGCCCGAATTATTGTTGTTGACACATCTCTCTAGGCCTTTATCGGTGGTGAAATCTCTCACCACCATTTGAAGTTTGAGGCCATGTTGTGGCTGGATTTTATTTATGGCCAGATCATCCACTCCAAAAATGAGCAGAGGGTCAGCTTAGAACCTGTCATTCTTATTGCCTGCATCATGACTGGAGTTCACATTAACTTTGGGGAAATTGTTGCTCAGCAGATGAAGAGAAAGGCTTGATAGTATAGCACCTTTATTCCCTACGCCGTCCTCATTTCCCAGCTTTGCTCATAAGCTGGAGTGCCTCTGTTCCCTGATGAAACCCCTTCGCTGCTCTAGGAGTGATAGCCGTCAATCGAAAGAGAGATGACGAGGCATCGACAATGAAAATAAAAAGACTGCAAGCTTTTGGAGTCAATGAAGGATACATTTCCCATGGGTCGGACCAATGACCACAAGCCCAGAGTCAATCGTGCCCCATCCAGAAATGTCAGGCCAAACTTCAGGTGACATGCGTCAGCGTGGAGCATCTCCCCCTCCGTAATCCTCTCAACCAAGTGGTCGCGACAGACTTGTGGAGATGACAAACTCTCACGAAAGCCAACTTCAGAGATTGGCTAAGAGCCTCCCCACACTCATTGCCCAAACAATCAAGAAGAACCTCAAGTCTTTATATGAGAGTATCAACACGCTTTGCTAGAGGGTGGATGCAGTTGAAGGGGCTATCATCTCCCTTCGAACTGAGGTACATGAGTGGAAGAATCGAACTTCAACAGAAGTGCCGGATATGAGCGCCCTAGATGCTGTAATGGCCGCTCCTTCCTTAATTCGGGGTTCGATTGATGATCTCTTTAAGGGCCTAGGAGATGATTTTGCTGGGCTAGGTGAGGCCAGTGGCGATGGTGCAGGTGATGCAAAGGATGATGATGAGGAAGAATGACCCACTCAGGAAGTTTCTTGTCCCTTTTCTTTTTCCATATTTACATTGGAGACAATGTCCTCTCTTAAGTGGGTGAGGTATGAGCATAGTTAATGATGGGGTCATGGATGGATGTTTTGTTTGGATATTTTCTATTTTTGTTTTGAAATTGAATGAGTAGAGACCTTGTCAGGCTATTTTTTTTATGATTGATGATTGTCCTTGTCGAGCGTATTTTGTTTTGAAAGAAAAATGAATGAATTACTTGATTTAGTTTTGATGGTTGATGGTTAGTGATCAAAATAGGGTCTTTGTTTTGAATTGCGAAATTTTGCATGAAATGACCCAAAATCTTGTTTCCTTTTCGCCTTTGTAAATAGCAGCGTAGTAATCAAAACTCCAAGGGTTTTCTTTAGACCACAGTTCTTTCCCGAGGAGCATTCTTGTGTTTTTGTTTATTTCTTTGTCAAACCAGATTGGCATTTCCCGATGATAGATTGAGTGGTGACATTCTTAAGGAAAAATGCCATGTTGTTTTGAGTCTCTTATGAAGTTGTTTCGAGAGGCACCACCGAAAAAAATTGTTGAAATGGAATTTTAAAATGAGGGAATGAAAATGAAGATAATGAGCAATTGTTGACACCATAGCATAGCATTCTTTGCCATACGTTGTAAATTCTTTGCTTGACTTATGGTGTTTTCCTACTTTGATGTCCTAACTTGAAATCTTGTGTTGAGAATGACTCTTGTGGACCCTTTAAGGGTGACACCTTGTGTAGTGAGGAATTTTTGATGAATCTCATGCTTGACATCTTGTCTTGAACTTGCTCCAAATGTGATTCAAGGCGAAATCCTAGATATAGTTGCGCCGAGAAAATGAGTTTGAGCTTTCCTTTGCCTAGTAACTTCACCCATATACCCTCCTTGAGCATTGATCCTTATCAGCCTTAGACCCTTTCTTTGACAACCACATTACAAGCCTTAAGACCATTCTTAAACCTCTCTTTGACACCCATTCTCCCTAAATGCTAGTGACAAGATAGTGATGAAATGAGGATTTAAGCCTAAGAAAATGGGAGTGATAAATATTTGATAAATGAGGCAAAAGCCTAAGTTTGGGGGTGTGCAAAAGCGGAAAGTAAGAATTTCAGGTTGAGGTAGCGTCACATTGTGTCAAAATGCACAAAAGGTTAAATCAAAAAGAGAAAAGCAATTTGTGTGAACCGGTTCTTCCTCTTGAGATGATAAGGCTAGTTGTGAAATCCAAAGGGGTTATAAGGAGGGTTGTTAAAGAAATGAAAGTCATAAACAATGAAAGAAGTAAAACAATGTGAAGTGAGAGGAAGGACTTGATGTGAGGTATGTTTGCAAAAAACATTAGGGAGGATCTAGTCACTACAACAAAAAATTTCATCCTACCCTTAACCCGAGCGTGCATCATAACCCGCAAGCCCTAAATGATTCTAAGTGCAGCTACTCTACATTAGTGGCAAATTACATGAAGGGCAAGCCTATGGGTCAAGTGTGTACATAAAGATTTCATTTGAGAGAGTGAGTGTGAGTGTCTTCTCCAAACAATCTCTTGTATGCATTCAGATGATCACATGACAAAAAGATAGGGATTCTTAATTCAGTGAGTGGCATCATTCCTTTTTGAGGACACAACGGCATTCAGAGTCAATCTGGGAATAGGGCATGAGGAGTGTAAACTCTAAGGCAAGCTTTGAACGTGCACTCACTATAACTTGAGATGCTATGTGTATTTCATGATTGAGCAATGCCCTTGTTTTACTAAATGAATCCTTTGATGAACTTTGATGGTGGAAAGTGGTAGCCTATTTGAAACATCTTCATTGTTTTGGTCTCTTGGGGTATTTTCTTCTCTTTTTCGGTGAACTTGGTGAGCATCTTTTTGGATTTTCATAGTTCAGGCGATTGGTGATGTTTAATTTTGTATAGAAGTTGCATATTTTTCAATGAATGAATATTGCATTACTTGAAGACAAGCAATGGTTCAAGTTTGGGGGTTTGACGAGTTGGTAATTTACTAACTCATTAGGCTCTTAAACTTGAGTTTTTGCTTAGTTTTTGAGTTGATTATATGGATTTTATGCCCTTTTTGCTTTTGTTGTGTCCAGATGCCTAAATGTGTAGAAAAGAGCAAAAATGGAGCAAACAGAAGGAAGTGAGAGCAAATCGACGGTCCATCGAAAAAAACCGGCGAAACGCTGACCAAAGGCCGATTATCATTGGCCTTTGGGAAAACTGCAACCAGCGAATCGCGAGTTGCCAATGGCGACTCACCATTCCATCCGCCGAAAGCCACTCAGTTTTCTGGAAAGAAGCATAAAGATTCGGCAAATATGTATCGGCTAAACGACGGATGAACCGCCAATGCTCACTGGAGTTGAGTGATGGCTCAAATAAGACACTCGGTGGTTCACAAATTGGAACCGGCGAACCGCCAGTGTCTCCACCGATTCCAAAATGGTGCTGAAGGGTATAATGTTCCAACACAGAAAAAGAGATAAAAGGTGCCCTGCTTTTCAGGATATAAATAGCAGATAAAGTACTGTGTACTGGAGATAGAGAGAGGGAGGGAGAACAGAGCATATCACATCATTGTTTTCCTTTTGAGCTTCAGAACATTCTCTTAGAAAATATAGGGAGATTTTGATTGGTAAACTTGGAAAAAGTACTCTTCTCTACTTCTTTGTAATAGTAAGTTTCGGCCATTGTTGGAGACTATTTTGTGAATTTGATTTTACTACTCTTGTTATTAAATTCAGTGAAGTTATTGATGAATGTGCTTTTGAATTTATTAATCATGAGTAGCTAAATCATTAACTAAAGGTGTGTGATGATGAATACTTAATTAGAGTGGGTATTGCTAGAGTCATCTTCATAATGTTTAAATAAGTGTAAATCTGTTAGATTCTCTTCAATCTATAAAGGAAGATCCATTGATTATGATATGGGTTTATTTATTCTTGCTTGATTATTACTTGTAAAAGAATAATTAAGTATTAGAAGAGAATTTAATAGTGGGTATGGATGAGAGATTGTGAAATTGGGATAGAAATAGCTAAAATCGTAGTCTCATTCCTCATTAGTAGCTAATAGCTAGAAATTAGTGCGGCTGCTTCTCGACCCAAAACTGCACGCAAGTGCACGTGGTCGTACAAGTAGTAAAGTGGCTTTATTTCAAGCCAAGTATCGATCCCACAAGGACTGAACTACAATATTAATTAACTTAAGCGTTAGTGAACGATATCTCTATGAATGCAGACAACCAAATAAATAATGTTTTATGAGTTAAGATCAATAATTAATACGAATCTAAGTCTAGATTATAATTTGAGTCTGAACAATAGCAATGAACAAGCTGAGGTGAAGGCAGGCATGCAAGGATGTACTTTATTAATTCAATTCAGCTAATCTTCTCTTCGGTTGCTAGTCAGGAATTAATTGCCTATGGATTGGATCTTTTGACTCCTATCCAATTAAAGAATCATGAAACCTTATTCTACATTTCTGTGATATAAGAATCTCATGCTCTAGCCATACATAACCGATTCCATAATTGAGTAATAAGACTTTCAGATATATTTCTATTCTGAATGTAAATCAATTCTCAATTTTCTCAACTAAGAAAAGATCATATCCTACCAATTCACATCTGTCCAATTTCTTTCTTTTTCAAAATCAAAATTGAATTTCTAAGATATACATTAACATTGGCCAAACATTAATGCAGTAAAAACAAGAATGGATAGAACAACCATTGAAGAAAAGATGAAAACTAAAATGATCGATAATTACATTCCTCTACAATTATCCTTAACCTCAGTAAGAAGTGAATTAGCCACTCATTTGTGAAGTAAACATCTTCAAATAAGTAGAATTCATACAAGCGATTGAAATTAAAGAGAAAAAGGAAGAGAATAACCCTAGAATTTTCATCCTCTCAACTGCCTGTAACCCACGTTCTTGCTCAACCAAGTCAGAATGTTTAAAATAAAACCTAAGTGTGCTATTTATACTATTGAGAATTTTTCCCAGAATAACAAGCAACGTGGCACGGAGTGTATCGCGGAGCACTCCCTCCATGCCACGGGGCTATCGCGGAACCCCACTGGAAGTCGGCTCCCAGGTAACTGCACCTCAACGTGGCACGACTTGTATTGCGGAGACTTGCCTCCGTGCCACGGTGCTATCGCGCACCTTCACATGCATCGCGGAGCACTGTCTCCATGCCACAGAGGTAATGTGAACCTCCACTGGAAATTGATATAATTAATTCATCCCAAGCAGAATGCCTCCGCGATGGTAGCGTGAACGGTGCCATCGCGGAGCCCTTATTTTTGCCACTTTCCCTTGTCAACTTCGGCTTCTTTCTTCCAAGTCCATTCCCTCACTTCACCAACATATATATTAGCTTCCAAAATTTCCTTTTACCTGAAAAACAACACTAATAATGTTGGTTAGTATAAATTCAAATTTATCAAATAATCACATGAGAATATACACATAATAATAGATAAACAAGTCGAAATGAAGCATTTGAGTATCACTTGGGCATGCAATTCTGCCCAAGATCACTTACCCCACACTTAAAACCTTGTTCGTCCTCGAACAATACTTTCACATCTCATGCAATTGAAACCCATGCATAACTAATTTGGCTTGATCATTCAAGCTACGGCTGAACAGATTATTTAGGATAGCAAATCATCAAGAAGACATGCATGGTATCATCAATACAATGAAGTACACCACATTAAGACCTCCTAACCTCAAGAATCGATTCTCGATCTTGGAAAACTCATGATAATCAACTAATCAAGACATCCGACACGAAATTTTATCTCTTGTCAAGCATGTGCCCTCACAACATAAGAGAATTACCCCATTTGCCATCATAAGATTTCCAAAGCACCACGTGTAGGGGTATACAATTACAATTTCGCTCGCTCTCCCAAAGAATTCACATGCATCATGTCATGAACCATAAGCTTGCCTCTAGTGTTTTACTCCACTAATATAAGGACGCGTGATGTAAGATCACGTAGGACTTAATGGGTTGTAATGTAAGATGAGAAACTAGTCAATACTGGGCTAACCAATAATAGAAACTAGCTTCCGTAAGCGCTCTTCAATACATCCCACCTTTAGTACGGGCATTGCTTCATCCTCCATCCTCCATCCTCTCATTCTTGAATTTTCTTCTTTGTTTTTGTTCCCATTTCTTTAAGCACACTCAACTTACTAGCAAAGAGTAGTTATGCATCTTTATTTTTTTTTTCTCATTCATGGATTCTCTTACTCTCTACTATTAATTAATCAATTTCAACAAGTGCACCTTTGACCTTTTCTTTAGTTTTCACAACTTCCGCTTTCCTTCCAGTTCACACTTCTCACTCCTTTACAGTTTGGGAAAAATGTTTTTTTCGTAAGCGCTTAAGGGTTTTGGATCAAATTCACGGCTAATAAAAAGAAGGGATTAAGCTCAGTTTGTACCTCTAAAAGAATAGGCTAAAGGCTCAATGGGGCTAACTAGGATGTAACATTCAAGGTAGGTATGATAAGGGAGAAACTTTCGGTTTATTCAAAGAAATGCCTACATCCTTTCCTACAATCCACATCCTTCATTTCGTTTAGTACATACACCAGGAAAGTTCTAGACACTTCACAATAGCATGGAATAGTCGAAACCTCACCTCACACTCATGGAACATGCTCAATTCAAGACATATTCACAGACTCTTCAATTAGCTAATTACAAGAATTCACTATTAAGCCTCGATCACACCGAATCGAATTCTATGGTCTAGGTATCTCAACATATTTAACACCTTTTCATGCTTTCATACGAATCACCTTTGCATCTTAATATCATGTACAACACGTAACAAGAATTTCGAACCATTAATTAGCAATACGTTTGGGAAACAAACAACAGAAAGAAGAAAAAAAGAAAAAAAACTACTCCTATCGACTACATTTCCCTTAAGACAGTCGTCATCCATCCATCACAGGGAACAGTCGTTATCTATGACTTCGGTTCAATGGGACTATTTTCGGTAAAAGCACCGAAAATAAAAGCCGAGAAACCCAACAAAAAAAATTCAACACAAAATTTTGATAGAAAAATTGATAGAAAAAGATAAAAATATAATTTGAAAAATATTTACACATCATGCACAATAGAAACACAACAACAGCTCAAGATTCATTACAACACCACCATTAATTACAGAACACAAAACACAGAGTCACAAGGTCACATTTAGCACAAGCACAACAAACATAAACCAAACATAAACAAAACAGCTAGCACCTAGCTACTCCCAACCCACACTTAAGCCGAACACTGTCCCCAGTGTTCACATAATTTCAAAATATCACAAAGGTTGGGTGGTGAAACTCCCTGACCAATCAAAGTATTCAACTTCTTCATCAGGTGCTAGTGCTTCGTCCCCCATGTCAGAATCAACCCCGTCGTCCTCGTCCGACTCAACATCTGAGTCCTCCCGGCGTGTCTCCTCATCGGTGGGACATCATCATCCACGGGCTCCACAAATGTAGGCCCCACTCTACATAAAGCTCGGGCATTCTCGTTGAATGGGTAATCCAACTCCAACTACCACAGCTCATCCTCCGTTGTAGGCCGTCCTCCGATGCGCAGCTGCAACATCTGCATCCCGTACATTCGAGCCATGTACTGATCATCCCGAGCATGTTGTTCGGCTAGTGTGAGCACCGGCCCAAAAGTAGTGTCAGGTTCCTTGGTTTTGGTGACATCCAAGGCATGCCTGTCGATCTGTGGGATGTAATCTAGGGCCTCCTCTTCAATATTGTGGCCCCTCAGGAACATGGTAAGCAGACCACCGAACCCGTATCTATGCCCCTGATGCAGTCGGGCTCTCTTCATGGAGGAGATGATCACCGCCCCTATATTGATTTCCAGCCCCTTCATCAGGGCATACACCATACAATCTCAATCCCGAGTGATATCTGTCATGTGCACCCCCGGGATCAGGCATGAACACAAAATCTTCAACCAAATCTGGGCCTCCCTGTTCATTTGAGAATAGGGCAATGTCTGATGGTATCCCCTCTCCTTGTACCCCACTTGGCTATCGATCGGGCTCCACATAAGGTGCGTCTGATGTCCGCATAGGGTGAAGTGATGTTCAGCTGACGGAGGACATGAGCGTCTGTGTCCCGCGCCCCCAAGATTTCATTCAAGTGGTGGGGCTCAAACGTGACTACCTGTCCTCTGATTTTTATGGTGTGGCTGCGTAAGGTCGAGTTCCAATTGGCATAGAACTCCTGGATAAGATGGACATTGCACTCCCTGGGTTCTTCGAAAATGAAGTTAAGCCCATCAGTGTCAATCCTGTGTACAATCCGTGGGAATTCCTGTGCCAGTGGTTCCCGTGCTATCTGCTCCTCCGGGAAGTATTTGGTTTATTTATGTTTGGCATACCACTTCTTCCCCTCATCACTCACCCATCTGGGTCTGTATTGTCTGCGTTGACCTCTAGGAACCGCTGGTGCTACTGGAACTGTTGCTCCCAATCTTACCCTCTTTCTGCTGGCGCCCGATGTGGATGCGCCCTTGCCCTTGTCTTGTGGGCCCGACATTGTTCCTGTACATTCAAACATACAGTCTCAATGTTATTCAAGTCATAATTAGCTACAACTAAGGTTGGGTTTAATTGGATAACCCCACACTTAGTCTTAAGCCACAATCAACACAATTTGACAAGACATTCCTGATCTTGCCATTCTTAGCATTCAACATGCTTAGTGCATTCATATAATTCGATGGGATAAATTACTTTGTACTACTCAGACTTCGTACAATGAATAAAAATTTCTCCATCGATTCAATTACATCATCATTAGCACTTTGCAAATTTTTTTTTCACAACCTATGTAATTCTCCAATTGCATTCTCCCAAAAATCCCTCTTCTAACTTAGCATATTCAACATCAATCACAATACATTTCACTTCACCCAACATGCACAACCCAATTTATCAACATTTTAAAGCATTTAGTCTTCTTCCTATTCAATCCTCAACCCTAGCTAGCAATTTCGCAAGAATTTCAATAAAACATGCAATCATTGAGTTCATCTATTAACAACGATACTATGAACATCATTCAATCATAACTCAAGTGATTTCAAGCTTATTTCTCACTTAGGGCAAGGTTTAATCACCAAACATGTTCAAGAATGAATAATTTGAGCAATAATAAGGAAAAATTCAAGAACATACCTTCTCTTCGATGAAATTGAAGAAAACTTGAAGAAAGTTGATCACTAAGTTCGTGTCATGTTGGGGGAGAAGGGGATTTTGGGTGTGGGTCGCTGAGGAAATGAGAGAATAGGAAAAATATGAAGGAATTTGGGGTTAAAATGAAGTTTTTTTGCGCAGGTTACCCGGTGACCCGAGGTGACCCGACGCGAAATAACCCTCAACGTGTCACGGAGGGTAACGCGGAGCATGCATCCGTGACACGGAGCCATCGCGCAGGTATTCTGGATTTTTTTAAAAATCCGGAATAAGCCTCAACGTGTCACGGAGGGTAACGCGGAGGCCCTCCTCCGTGACACGGAGCCATCGCGCAGGCTCACTGGAATGTGCCAATTTTTATTTTCTTACCTTGATTTTTTTCCTTTGCATTTTTTTTTGTATTTTTGCCCTCCGTTCCACCTGAAAATCATTTCACCACAAGAAATTGGTTAGAAATCACAGGTTGCAACGCAACAATTTTTCTTTTTCTTTTTCTTTGTTTTCCTTTTTCTCTTTTTTTTCAAATAATTCTACTCTTCTATTACAACACATTCACGGGTTGCCTCCCATGCAGCGCCTGATTTACCGTCGCGGCTCGACGCTATTCATGCTCAATCATCCTCTAGAGTGATGGACGTCTTCTCTCGAATAACGTCCTCACCCCAATAATGCTTACATCGTTGCCCATTCACCAAAAAAGTGGCACTTCTATCTTCTTGCCACAACTCCACTGCCCCGTGTAGGGTCATTTTCACCACTTCAAATGGCCCTGACCACTTGGACCGCAACTTACCTGGAAAAAGCTTCAATCTTGAATTAAATAACAACACTTTCTGCCCCGGCTCAAAGATCCAATGCACCATATGTCTGTCGTGCCATCTTTTAGTTCTCTCCTTGTAGCATTTGGCACTTTCATAGGCATGCCATCGAAACTCATCTAGTTCACTGAGTTGCATCAATCTTTTATTCCCTTCTAGCTCCAGATCCATGTTCAGCTTTCTCACGGCCCAAAAAGCTCGATGTTCTAGCTCCACAGGAAAATGACATGCCTTTCCATAGACCAATCTGTACGGAGAAGTCCCAATAGGTGTCTTGTATGCAGTTCTATAAGCCCACAACGCATCATCAAGTTTGCTTGACCAATCAATTCATTGTGCATTCACTGTCTTCTGTAGAATCTGCTTTATCTCTCTGTTCGACACCTCCACTTGCCCACTAGTTTGGGGATGATACGCTGTTCCTACCTTGTGCTGCACCCCATACTTAGCTAGCAAATTCTTGAAACTCGCATTCACAAAATGAGCCCCTCCATCACTGATAATAGCTCAGGGTGTCCCGAACCTGGTGAAAATATGCTTTTTCACAAATTTCGTCACCACCTTGTTGTCATTCTTGGGACAAGTTGTTGCCTCGACCCACTTAGATACATAGTCAACTGCTACCAAGATGTAACGATTACCAAATGACGATGGAAACGGGCCCATGAAGTCTATTCCCCATACATCAAAAATCTCCACTTCTAATATCTGCTGCAGTGGCATCTCCTGTCTTCTACCAATTGTGCCTGTTCTTTGACATCTATCGCACATTTTTACGTATGCTATAGAATCTCTGAACAGTGTAGGCCAAAAGAAACCCTTACTGTAACACCTTGTGAGCTGCCCGCTCGCCTTCGTGGTGCCCTCCATACATTGATGAGTGACAACTCCTCAATACTTCTGCGATCTGGCTCTCTGGGATGCATCGTCTCATCACCTGATTCGGTCCCTGCTTAAACAGATACAGCTCATCCCATATGTAATACCTGCAATCATGTCTCAACTTCTTTCTTTGCTGAGCCGTAGCCTCCGGTGGGTAGACTCCACTTACCAGCAAATTCACAATGTCTGCATACCAAGGGATTTTAGCTACCCTTATTTCCAAGAGCTGCTCATATTGGAACTCTTCTTTGATAATATCACCTTCCTTTATATGCAACCGGCTTTCCAATCGCGATAGGTGATCTGCCACTTGATTCTCGCTCCCCTTTCTGTCCCGAATCTCTAGGTGAAACTCTTGTAGCAACAATATCAATCTGATTAGTCTGGGCTTTGCATCCTTCTTGTTAAACAGATACCGAATTGCTACATGATCAGTATACACCACTACTTTAGAACCCACCAATTAGGACCTGAATTTATCAAATGCGAACACCAGTGCTAGCATCTCCTTTTCCATGACTGTATAATTGACCTGGGCTGCGTCAAGTATTTTTCTTGCATAATAAATGGAATGAAAAATTTTATTCCTCCGCTACACCAATATAGCTCCTACAGCCACGTCACTTGCATCACACATTAATTCAAATGATTGCTCCCAATTCGAAGAGATGAGAATAGGCGCTTCTACCAGCTTCTATTAACTCCTCGAATGCTTTAACACAATCTTTGTCAAACTCGAACTTTACCTCTTTTTCTAGCAACCGGCATATCGCTCTAGAAATTTTAGAGAAGTTCTTGATGAACCGTCTGTAGAACCCTGCATGTCCGAGAAAACTGAAAACACCCTTCACTGACACTGGTGGTGGTAGCTTTTCGATCACTTCGATCTTCGCACGATCGACTTCCAACCCCTTGAATGACACCTTATGGCCAAGGATGATACCCTCCTTGACTAAAAAATGGCATTTCTCCCTATTGAGCACAAGGTTAGAGTCTTCACATCGAGCTAGCACCCTGTCAAGATTCTGCAAACATGTAGCAAACGAATTACCGAAAACAGAAAAATCATCCATAAATACCTTGACAAAATCTTCCACCATATCATGAAAGATCGCCATCATGCATCTCTGGAATGTTGCTGGTGCATCACATAGACCAAATGGCATCCGCCCGAAAGCATGTCCCGTAAGGGCATGTAAAAGTGCTCTTCTCCTGGTCCTCTGGTGCTATGGCTATTTGGTTATAGCCAGAATATCCATCAAGGAAACAATAATATTCTTGACCTACCAACCTGTCCAATATCTGATCAATAAATGGGATAGGATAATGATCTTTCCTCGTGGCCTCATTGAGCTTCTTGTAATCCATGCAAATCCGCCAGCCTGTGACTGTGCGTGTGGGAATCAGCTCATTCTTTTCGTTGGTGACCACAATCATCCATCCTTTCTTTAGGACACACTGAATGGGACTAACCCATTCACTGTCTGAAATGGGATATACCACACCTGCATCAAGCCACTTAATCACTTCCTGCCTAACTACATCCTTCATCACCGGATTCAACCTCCGCTGATGTTGTACAGTTGACTTGGATCCTTCTTCCATAAAAATCCTGTGTGTGCAAAAAGCTGGATTAATTCCTCTGATGTCTGATATTTGCCACCCCACTGCTTTCTTCTGCCTCTTGAGGACCACCAATGCCTCACTCATTTGTGCCTCTGTCAGTTCTGCAGAAGTGATGACTGGCAAGGTGTCATCTTCCCCCAAAAATACATACTTTAGATATGGAGGCAACGTCTTCAACTCCAATTTTGGTGCCTCCTCAATTGATGGTTTTGGCAATGGTTCCAAGGACCTCATCAATGGATGAAAATCTTGCTTCCAGGGAAACCATTTTGGCTCGTTCAGCATCAGCACCATCTCATACGTAGCACTATCTCCAAAATGATTGGAGCTCATCAAGGCTCTCTCCAATGGGTCTTCTGAATCAACAATCTGCAGAAGTGCTTCCTGATTTAGCACATTGATTGCTGATAGCTCCTCATAAATGGCCGGTAGCTTCATGGCCTTGTACACATCAAAAACCTCTACTTTGTCACGTGCTCGCATGGTTAGCTGCCCGGCAGCCACATCAATCAAATCTCGCCCAATTGCCAAGAAAGGACGTCCCAAAATAAATGGGACTTCCGCATCCGGCTCGAAATCCAAGATGATAAAATCCACCGAGAAAATGAGGGAGCACACTTGCACTAGCACATCCTCTACAATGCCATCTGGTCTGGCCAAAGAACGGTCAGCTAGCTGCAAGATCACAGTAGTTGGTCTAGGGCTGCCCAGCCCCAACTTCTTGAACACCGATGTCGGCATCAAGTTTATGCTTGATCCTAAATCACATAATCCGCGAGCTCGAATACTATGCCCGATTGTAATCTAAATGGTAAAGCTCCCAGGATCCTTGAGCTTTGTCGGAAACTTGTTCTGTATCCGGGAAGTGCACTCCTCAATAAGCACCACCGTAGCATACTCCGTCAATATGCTTTTGTTTGCTACTATTTCCTTGATATACTTTGCATATTTCAGCACTCCCTGCAAAACATCAACCAAAGGTAAATTAATGTGTACCTGTTTCAGCACCTCCATGAACTTCTTAAAGAAAGCTTCTTCCTTGTGCTTCTTTAATCTTTGAGGGAACGAGGGTGGTGGTCTTTATTTCTCAGCTGCCTTTTCCTTCCCCCTCACATCATCATGTTCCCCATCTTTTTCCACTGTTCCAAATTGCTGAGGTGGTCTTTCTGGTTCCACCTCCTTAAGTTGTAGTCCACTCCTTGTGGTCACTGCATTGACCTGCTTGGGGTTTGGGTCAGTATCACTCGGTAGTCCTCCTCCGGGCCTGGTGTTTTGAGCTCTAGCTAATTGTCCAAACTGGTAGTCCAACGCCTTTGTAGCTAACTGCTGATTTTTCATGTCGGCCGCTAATTTCACATAATCAGCCTGCATTTGCGCTTGGTTAGCTATAATTGTTTTGAACATATCCTCAATGATGTTGGGTGGTGGAGGAGGTGCATTGTTTCCTCTGTATTGAGACTGAAAATTCTGATGCCCCCCTTGATTTCTCTGCACGCCCTGATTCGAACTATGTCTTTGATGGCTATTACTCCCTCAAGAGAAATTTGAATGATTCCTCCAATTTGAGTTGTAATTGTTGCCATACTGTTGATTATTATTCCTCTAGACGTTCCCAACAAAATTCACCAAGTATGGATTTGCACCACAACACTCAGCTGAGTGTTCACTACTCCCACATACTTCACACCATACCTGATGAACTGCATTGACTGGTGCTTGTGCTTGATTCAAGTTCATACTGCTGAAGTGGGTGTTGAGTTGATTTCGTAACGCAGCTATCTGTGCAGCAATAGCTGTAAACCATCCACCTCAAAAACTCCTGCAGCTTTCCTCGTTCCTCCTCGTGTTGAATCCACATTCCATTCTGGATTTCCCTGTGAAATATTGTTTAACAAAGTGTAGAGCTCCTCATAAGTCTTCTCCAATGCCTACCCACCAACTGCTGAATCTAACAGAATTTTAGTATGTGGTTCTAAACCCTCAATAAATGTGTGCACCAACACATCATTAGATTGGTGATGATGAGGACAGTCCCTTAGCATAGACTTGAACCTCTCCAAAGCTTGATACAAATTCTCACCCTCTCTCTGTTTAAAACTTAGAATCTGACTTCTAAGTCTGGTTGTCTTCCCAGATGGAAAGAATCGTATCAAAAACTTTCTTGCAAGATCATCCCAAGTGGTGATAGAATTAGGTGGTTCATCTTTCAACCACCTCTTCGCTTCCCCCAATAATGAGAATGGAAATAATGTAAGACGCACATAGTCGGATGATACTCCAGCGGGAATGTAAGTGTCACTTATCTCCAAAAAGTTTTGGAGATGTTGTTGCGGATCTTCATGAGGGAGACCTGTGAATTGCCCGCTGGTATGCAACAACTGCACCATGTTCTATTTAAGCTCGAACCTCCATCCTGGCTCTGGTCTGTGAATATTAGATGTAACATTATTTGCATGTGGGATTGCCACTTCACGGACCAGCCTTGTTGCCATCTCCTCGGGCACTAAAACTGCCCTTACAAGTGGTGGATTCTGTTGCTGCTCCAAAATTGCTTGTCTTAGCAACTGCAGCTTCTTCTCTAGAGCTTCCCTTCTTTGGCGATGAAATTGTCTCTCCGGCTCTATAAATGAATCCACCAACCCCGTTATCTCTTGCCAGCGTTCAAACAAAAATTCAATACCTGCAAGAGAAAGGCTAAGACCAAGTTGTCAGCCCTTATATTGAATTTGTAAACTAACACTAAGAAAATAAATTTATCAATTGCCAGTCCCCGGCATCGGCGCCCAAAACTTGCTCGACCCAAAACTACACGCAAGTGCACGTGGAAGTTCCAGCAGTAAAGTGGCTTTATTTCAAGCCAAGTATCGATCCCACAGGGACTGAACTACGATATTAATTAACTTAAGCGTCAGTGAACGATATCTCTATGAATGCAGACAACCAAATAAATAATGTTTTATGAGTTAAGATCACTAATTAATACGAATCTAAGTCTAGATTATAATTTGAGTCTGAACAATAGCAATGAACAAGCTGAGGTTAAGGAAGGCATGCAGGGATGTACTTTATTAATTCAATTCAGCTAATCTTCTCTTCGGTTACTAGTCAGGAATTAATTGCCTATGGATTGGATCTTTCGACTCCTATCCCATTAAAAATCATGAAACCTTATTCTACATTTCTTTGATATAAGAATCTCATGCTCTAGCCATACATAACCGATTCCATAATTGACTAATAAGACTTTCATATATATTTCTATTCTGAATGTAAATCAATTCTCCATTTTCTCAACTAAGAAAAGATCATATCCTACCAATTCACATCTGTCCAATTTCTTTCCTTTTCAAAATTAAAATTGGATTTCTATGATATACATTAAGATTGGCCAAACATTAATGCAGTAAAAACAAGAATTGATAGAACAACCATTGAAGAAAAGATGAAAACTGAAATGATCGATAATTACATTCCTCTACAATTATCCTTAACCTCAGCAAGAAGTGAATTAGCCACTCATTTGTGAAGTAAACATCTTCAAATAAGTAGAATTCATACAAGCAATTGAAATTAAAGAGAAAAAGGAAGAGAATAACCCTAGAATTTTCGTCCTCTTAACTGCCTGTAACCCACGTTCTTGCTCAACCAAGTCAGAATGTTTAAAATAAAACCTAAGTGTGCTATTTATACTATTAAAAATTTTTCCCAGAATAACAAGCAACGTGGCACGGAGTGTATCGCGGAGCACTCCCTCCGTGCCACGGGACTATCGCGGAACCCCACTGGAAGTCGGCTCCCAGGTAACTGCACCTCAACGTGGCACGACTTGTATTGCGGAGCCTTGCCTCCGTGCCACGGTGCTATCGCGCACCTTCACTGGAACTTGAGGTTCCAGGTAATCACACTCAACGTGACACGGAGTTAATACGAACCTCCACTGGAAATTGACATAATTAATTCATCTCAGGCAGAATGCCTCCGCGATGGTAGCGTGACCCGGCGCCATCGCGGAGCCCTTATTTTTGCCACTTTCCCTTGTCAACTTCCGCTTCTTGCTTCCAAGTCCATTCCCGCACTTCACCAACATATATATTAGCTTCCAAATTTTCCTTTTACCTGCAAAACAACACTAATAATGTTGGTTAGTATAAATTCACATTTATTAAATAATCACATGAGAATATACACATAATAATAGATAAACAAGTCGAAATGAAGCATTTGAGTATAACTTGGGCATGCAATTCTGCCCAAGATCAGCTGCTATTCCAATTCTAATCGGTTTAAGATAAATTGTGGCTAGAGGTTTGACGAAACTCTTGTAAGAGGTAGTTATAAGGCTGAGAAGCTGTAATTACTCACTTTCCGAGATTATTTACACTTGTTGAACTTATAAGATGACCTAGCATGTCCCGATCTAGTTATTATAGCATCTACACCACACCTCTAGTTTTTCACACTCTTGTTGACAACTTTGCTAATCTTGCTATTTTATTCCACTAAATTACCAAGTACAATTCACTACAAATTTCAATTCCCCCAATTTATTTGTTTTTATGTTGACTAGATGTGGTGCAAGCTAACTTCAATTTCTCAACCGATAGTTGTAACTATCATTCACTAGTCCTTGCGGGATTCGATCCCAACACTTGTCGGGTTACTTATTTTGATACTTCGACCGTGTATATTCTTTGCATGAAGGATATCTTTTTGACGTTATCAATTATATCCAGAACTTGAAAAGAAAGCCTACAGAAACTTTCAGAGAATTTGCAACTCGTTGGAGGACTGAGGCTGCCAGAGTGCGACATCCAATGGAGGAGGTGCAAATGAAATATATTTTCATGCGAACTCTAGATCCGCAGGTCTACGACATGTTAATGTTGGTTAGTGAGAAAAGCTTCACTGAGATCATCAAATTGGGCAAAGAATTGAATATGGTATCAAGGATGGTACCATTATTAATTTGAATGCGTTGCAAGCTGCTAACAGAGCTTTGCAATCTAGAGGTATTTCAGAAATCCAAAAGAAAAAGGAAGTCGGCACAGTTATGATGGCGCAAGGGTTTAGAAGTTATGTTTACAAACCCCAAACTCCACCCCCACATTACCAAACTCTATCCCCACATTACCAAACTCCACCTCCACAATATCAAGCTCCCCTACCTCACTACCAAGCTCCATCACCGCAATACCAAACTCCCTATCCTTACTGAGCACAATATCATACTCCCTCTCCAACCCATTACACAACACCCCTCCTTCACATTACCAAGCCCCTACTTACCCCATATATAGCACACAACCTTCTTATTCCCAACCATCTCTCTCTGATAATTCATCAAGCAAGAGGCCTAGAGCCCACTTTGAAAGGAAGTTGACATAAACCTATACTTCGCTGGTGGAACCAATCACTCAACTGTATGTGAGGTTGAAGGAAGCTGGATACATTGAGCCTATCCCTTCCCTTCCGGTCGATACCCAAGCCAAATGGTACGACCATAACAAAGTGTGCATGTACCATTCAAGCATGAGGGGGCATACCACAGAGTCCTGTAGATCATTGAAGGACAAAATACAAAAGCTGATTGATACAAAAGCCATTCATCTTAAGGACCCAACACCTAACGTGACGAATAATCCTCTACCAAACCATCAGGTGGACATGGTTTCTTATGATGAGGATGAAGATTTGTCAAATACCATTGGGGTCATCGAGCACAGAGGAGCTTCTTCTTCAAAGCCATCTATAATAGTACAAAGACGTACTCCATTCGAGGTTGAGGTAGCGGGACGAAGGCCTCCATTCATGGTGGTAATGTCACGACCCGAATGTAGACTCACATCGTTACACGGGACAAGGAACCCCGAGAGGGCCCCAAGTTGATCCATGGAATAATCATACATCTACTTTATTCATTGAAAATGGAACATTAAACATAGGACATAAAGAAAACATAAATCAATCATAGCATATCGTAACATTCGAAAGTACTAGACATATATAAGTTGAGTTCTACATACAGTCTGGAAGCCTCTACTACATACGATGGGTTGATGGGACAATACCCCAACTAACCCGAACAAATAATGAAACATAAAATAGCATATCGTCTGTCAAATGGCCCTCGTAACATGAGGATTCACCAATAAGATGAAGGCAAACTCTGAGATGATCTAGTTATGAGGATGAGCCTGAGTGTCGGATCCTGTATCATGAAATAATACAGCATACAAAGTATGCGGTCAGTACATGGAATGTACCGAGTATGCAAGGAAAGTAAAATGGACATTTTAAATATGTAAAAGATCATAAAAACATCATAAGAGTAGGACATCATGCTTATATCATAAATATCGTAACATGACATCATAAGGCTCAAGGTTTTCAAAGCATTCGTCATACAATCGTAACCATAATCATGAGAGAAAATTCATAATAAACATTACTTGAGCCAACATATATAATCATAAATATGCATAAATCATGAGGAACAACAGGAGATTTTCTTAACCGACATACCCCATATGAGCATACATGAAGCCCGACCTGTAACCCTAGTCAGGAGGGTGTCCGTACCTTACCACGGATAGCACCATGAAAGTGTGATATCACCATGAAAAGGGCCATTTGGGCAGGGGACAGTCACAAAGGAGGTCCCAACATACCTATGGTGGCACGTTGAGATTTGGGGAAGAATCTAGGCCCTGAACCTACTCGGTGCTCGATACTACTCTCAAAACGTATATAATGTTCATAGTATAACATGCATGAATTCATGGACTAGTTAAATCATGATAATCATAAATATAATCGTACATATGTGAACTAGCCATGACATAAGGCCCGTGAGTCGGCCAAAACATAATTCATGAATCATAGGGTTCATGCATACTTGTAAATCACCAAATCATGATGGGTAATTGAATAAGTCCATATTTCAATTCATAAATCATGTTGGGCTTGTAAATATCAACAATTGAAGAGTAGATCATAAATCGATTCATCATAGATCATGCATAAGTAGGCTTAATTTTGTAGAAACCGAAATCAATAATTTGATAACCAAAGTAGTTGTAAAGTTTTGATTAAAATTCACAAAAATATAATTTAAATCACAATTTAAAACAACCCATTGGTAAATCATTAATATTCCACAAGATTTGAATTAAAACCCCATGGGATTTTTGTTAGATTTTCATGAATCAATAGAGGATGGGCATGGGTGTGAATGGAAACACCCATTCGTGACCCTACATACCTGATGGAGGTTGATTCTTACTCTCCCATGACTGCCCAGAAAGAAATTGAAGAAGAAAACTTGAATCTCCCTTTTGATCACCTATCTATAACTCTTCTATTCTCTTGTGTGCATGAATGAACACTTAGGATAGTTTCCCCCTCTAAACCCACCTTTCATAGGCTAAAACATTGTAGTTTAGGCTTTAGGAACTTAGGAATTACGAAAAGGCCCTTACTATTCGCAGAAAATTAACTGCTAGGAGGTCCCAACGAGGGACCCAACAACTCGTCCTTACTGGCCACGACTCGTCATGTCGATCGTCAAGTACACTGTCTTATTCCCAAACTTTGGACTCCAGACCTGCCAACGACTCACCCCACGAGTTGTTAAGTCCAACAACGACTCGTGAGGACTTCCATCAGGTACACTGCCTATTCTTCCTTTTCCCAACTATTTTTCCTTCCCCACGAGTCACCTGACAACTCGTGGGTTGTCCTCACGAGTCGTGAGATGACTCGTCCTGAGACTGCAATATAAATTTCCACTTTTTCCCCATTTCAATTCCCAGGTCCGATCTTTGAGCTCCCAGGGTATAACAATATCTCCCCTTTGGGAACATTCATCCTCGAATGTAGGAAACAAGCAGAAGACAGAAACATGCAATTATCATATTCAAACACTAATCATTTAAACTGAAAATTGACGCAATGGCTACCTCCGATTCATATCACATAGCTGAACTGATCTCATGCTTCACATACACATCCATACACATAAAAGAAACTTGAACATATAAGCCGAACATGAAAACTAAATAGAGTCATAGCATAAAACGGATGCCTCAAGTCAGAACTAAGCCGGTAGAGAATAAGTGTGGGTATTTAGCCATCATATCCACTTCGGCTTCCCACGTAGCTCCCTCAACATGTTGATTTCTCCATAACACCTTTACTGAAGCTACTTCCTTGTTCCTCAGCCTCCGAACCTTAAGGTCCAATATTTCAACTGGAACTTCCTCATAGCTAAGGTTATCCTTTACTCTAATTCTATCCACTAGGACTACTAGCACTGGATCTCCCAAACATTTCTTCAAAAGCGACACATGAAACACAGGATGCACGGAAGATAACCCTGAGGGTAAGTCTAACTCATATGCTACCTTACCAACTTTCCTCAAAACCCGGTAGGGACCAACATAGCGAGGACTGAGTTTTCCTTTCTTCCCAAACTGCATGACTCCCTTCATGGGGGATACATTCAGAAATACCCAACCGTCCACCTCGAACTCCAACCCTCTCCTCCTCACATAAACATATGACTTTTGACAACTTTGAGCGGTTTTCAGCCTGTCCCTTATCAACTGAACCTTCACCGTAGCCTCGTGAACCGAATCAAGCCCTATCATAGCTGGCTCACCAACCTCAGGCCATCCGATGGGCGATCTACATCTCCGCCCATAAAGAGCCTCGAACTGTGCCATCTAGATGCTAGAGTGATAGTTGTTATTGTAAGTAAACTCGATCAATGGCAAATGATCATCCCAACTACCTTTGAAATCCATCACACATGCTCTCAACATGTCCTCAAGGGTTTGGATTGTCTGCTCCTCTTGACCATCGGACTGTGAATGAAATACTGTTCTGAACTTAACCTGAGTCCCAAGCCCTTTCTGGTAAGACCACTAAAATTGGAAGGTAAACTGAGTAACTCGATCTGAAATAATAGACAGGGGCACTCCATATAATCGAACCAACTCCCAGATATATAGCTTGGCATAATCATCCGTTGAATCTGTGGTTTTCACCGATAGGAAATGTGCAGACTTGGTCAACCTGTCTACTACCACCCAAATAGAATCATAGTGTTGATGAGTACGAGGTACGTCTGTTATGAAATCCATGTTAATCTCTTCCCACTTCCAAGTAGGAATGATGATATCCTGAAGTACTCCCCCCGGCCTTTGATGCTCAACCTTTACTTGCTGACAGTTCGGATACTTGGCTACGAATTATGCAATATCCTTCTTCATATCATCCCACCAATAGATCGCTCGTAAATCACGATACATCAGGCACCTGGATGGATAGAATACCTAGATTCATGGGCCTCATGCAATATCCGACTCCTAAAATCATCAACTTCGGGAACACATAGGAGACCTTGGTACCAAAGCACATCATCTCCCCCTTAGGTGAAGACCTCCATCTTCTGACTTCGAACGACTTCTTTCAACTTTACCAAAATCATATCCTCATCTTGTCTAGCTTTCACATCAGTCACCAAGGATGATTCTGATCCATTCTGGCCAACAACACCGCCATCAGTCAAGTCGACCAACCTAACTCCCAACCTTGCAAGTCGATGTACATCCTTCACCAATTCTTCCATGTGGGACACACTCTCCATGGAGAACCTACTAAGTGTGTCCGCTACCACATTAGCCTTACCCAAATGGTAAAGGACACTCATATCGTAGTCCTTGAGTAGTTCCAACCACCTCCATTGCCGAAGATTGAGATCCTTCTGCATGAACACATATTGTAAACTCTTGTGGTCCGTAAACACATCCACATCAACCCCATACGAGTAATATTTTCATATCTTCAATGCGAACAGCACCGCGGCCAATTCAAGATTGTGGGTTGGGTAATTCTTCTCATGGACTTTCAATAGTCTCGAGGCGTATGCTATCACCTTCCCTTGCTGCATCAATATACACCTGAGTCCGATTCTCGAAGCATCACAATACACCATAAAACCATCTGTACCCTCGGGTAGGGTCAATACCAATGCGGTAGTAAGTTGAGCCTTCAACTCTTGGAAACTTTTCTCACAAACCTCCGACCATTGGAACTTTACCTTTTTCTTAGTCAACTTGGTAAAAGGTGTCGTAATAGATGACAAAACCTCAACAAATCTCCGATAATAGCCAGCTAAACCCAAGAAACTTCGAATATCCGAGGGATTCCCAGATCTAAGCCAATTCTTCACCGCCTCAATTTTTTGAGAATCTACTTTTATGCCCTCACCTGATACTACATGGCCCAGAAATGCTACCGAGTTCAACCAGAACTCACACTTGCTGAACTTTGCATATAATTGGAGATCCTTGAGAGTCTGCAGCACTACTCTCAAATGAGCGACATGCTCCTCCTCACTCCGAGAGTATATAAGGATGTCATCAATGAACACAATCACGAACATGTCTAGATACGGCTTGAAAACCCTATTCATCAGGTCCATAAAAGCTTCGGGGGCATTTGTTAGTCGAAAAGACATGACTAAAAACTCATAATGACCATACCGCATCCTGAAGGCTGTTTTTGGGATATCACACTTCTGAATCCTGAGCTGATGATACCCGTACTTGAGATATATCTTTGAGAAATACTTTGCACCCTAAAGTTGGTCAAACAAATCATCGATCCTGGGTAAAGGATACCGGTTCTTGCTGGTGACTTTGTTTAATTGTTGATAGTCAATACACATGCGAGGAGAACCATCCTTCTATCGGACAAATAGAACTGGTGCACCCCATGGAGACTTGCTAGGTCTGATAAAGCCCTTATCTAACAGGTCCTTCAACTGAGCCTTCAAATCTTTTAGCTCAGTCGGAGCCATCCTGTAAGGAGGGATAGATATAGACTGTGTGTTCGGAAGAAGGTCAAAACCGAAATCAATCTCCCACTCGGGAGGAACAACTAGAAAATCATGGGGAAAGACCTCTAGATACTCACGCACCACCGGAACTAACTAGATAGTCGGGGTCTCGGAATCAATATCCTTAACCCTGACTAGATGTTACATACAACCCTTACAAATCATCTTCTGGGCCTTAATATATGAAATAAATCGACCTGCTGGTATAGCCGAACTACCCTTCCACTCCAAAACTGATTCTCCTGGAAAACGAAATTCCACCTCACGGGTTCTACAATTTACAGAAGAACAACACACATACAACTAATCCATGCCAATAATTATATCAAAGTCAGTGATGGCTAACTCTACAAGGTCCGCGGAGGTGACTTAATGCAACAAAAGTGACCGGGAATCCTCTATATACCCACCTAGCTACCACCGAATCACCGATAGGAGTAGAAACCAAAAATGGTTCCGACAGAGTCTCGGGACTAACTCCAAAGCTACCAGCAATATAAAGAGTCACAAAAGACAAGGTAGTTCCCGTATCTAGCAAAGTATAAACATCAATATGAAAAACACGCACCATACCAGTGACCACATCCGGGGAGACCTCCTGCTCCTGACGGGGTGCTAAAGCATAAAACCTGTTTTAACGTTGATCGCCGACTGAACTGGTCGAGGCACCCTACTGAGGGGGACGTGCTGTTGGAGTGGCAGAACTAGCTGCTGGCATACGAGCTCCACCAACCCCTGATCTGGCTGAAGGTTAATCTCTAAGTCTGTGTTCGGGTTAGCCACACCCGAAACAAGCACCTGAGTCGACTAGGCACCTCTCGGGATAAATTCTTGCTGCACTTGGCACAAGCTGGGAAAGTGCGCTCTATCTGTATGTTGCCCTGGTCCCTCGAGTATGGAGCCCTGCTCCTCCGATCCCCTTAGAATCTGGATGGCGTACTGGTCGATGATGGTGCTGGAGTAATAGACCTATGCTGAGACTATTGGCACTTTTCACCCCCTTGATCTAACCTGAGAAGTCCTGTAACTGTCAGTCCTGGCCCTCTTGTCCTCTTTTTGCCTCCGAAATACCGACTCCATCTGCTGAGCATGCAGCACAATGCAGGGAAAGTCTATATCTCGATGCAACATGGCAATCCTGCAGTCCTTATCCAGATAGTTCGCCACCCCATGTACAAAATAACTCACGTGAGCCCTTTGGTTAGCCACCAACTCTAGTGCATATTTAGATAGTCGGGTGAACTCCAATGCGTACTCCTGAACCGACATGTCACCCTTCTTCAAGTTAACAAACTCGACCGCCTTTTGTTCCCTCATCTCCCGAGGGAAGAATCGATCCAAAAATGTTGTATTGAACTCTTCCCAATTGATAGGGCCTGCACCCACTGCCCTAGCATCTCTCCACTGTTTGAACTATATGTGGGCCAACCCTTTAAGATGATAAGAGGCCAAATCAACACAATCTACATTGGTCACCCCCATGACCTAGGTGATCTTTAGAACCTCCTCGATGAAATCGTGCGGATCCTCATCCACCTTGGACCCAAGGAACTCCGGAGGGTTCATCCTCAAGAAGTCTCTAATCTGGGCCGCTACTGCATTGCCATTGCGTGGGATATGTGCAATAGCCTGCTGGTTGACCTGGGCGGTCAAGGCCTGCGCCAACATCTGGATACCCGCCTGAAACTCAACGTAGGAAACTGGCTCTGGTGCCTGGGGCTCCTGAACAGGTGGGGCCTGCTGATGCCCATGATCATTGACATCTCCGTGGCCTTCACCGTTCCTATTTCTCCTTTTGTTCACTCTCCTGGGAGCCATGATTCTCCAATCACAAATAGCACGAATTAGAAATATAGAAGGAATTTTCATTGCACGATACAGATCATGAAAGAAGGGAACATTTCCTAAACGTCTCATAGCCTCTTCATCATAAGTGTGGCGCGCTTCAACCCATGAAAAAGACTCTACTTAACATGGCTTTCAGACACCCTAGGACACTTCAAACATATGGCTTTGATACCAAGTTTTTCACGACCTGAACGTAGACCCAGATCGTAACACGGGACAAGGAACCCTGAGAGGGCCCCAAGTCGACCCATGGCATAAGCATACATCTACTTTATTCATTAAAGATGGAAGATTAAACATATGACATAGCAGAAACGTAAACCGATCATAGGATATCGTAACATTCGAAAGTACAAAAAATATACAAGTTGAGTTCTAGATATTGTCTGGAAGCCTCTACTACAAACGATGGGTTGATGGGACAACACCCCAATTAACCCAAACAGATACTGAAATATAAAATAGCATATCGTCTGTCAAACGGCCCTCGATACATGAGGACTCACCAATAAGCTAAAGGCAAACTCTGAGATGATTTAGATATGAGGATGAGCCTGAGTGTCGAATCTTGTATCATGAAACGATATATCATAGAAAGTATGTGGAATGTACCGAGTATGCAAGGTAAGTAAAATGGACATTTTAAATATGTATAATCTCATAAAAACATCATAAGAGTAGGAACATCATGCTCATATCATAAATATCGTAACATGACATATAATAAGGCTCAAGGTTTTTAAAGCATTCGTAATAAAATCATAACCATAATCATGAGGAAAACCATAATAAACATTACTTGAGCCAACATACGTAATCATAAACATGCATAAATCATGAGGAACAGTGGGAGATTCTCTTAACCGACATACCCCATATGAGCACACATGAAGCCCGACTTGTATCCCTACTCGAGAGGGTTTCCCTACCTTTCCACGGATAGGACCATGAAAGTGTGATATCACCATGAAAAGGGCCATTTGGGCCGGGGTAAGTCAAAAAGGAGGTCCCAACATACCTACGGTGGCACGTAGTTTATGAGATCCGGGGTAGAACCTAGGCCCCGAACCTACTCGGTGTTCGATACTACTCCCAAAATGTATATAGTGCTCATAGTATAACATGAATAAATTCACGGTCTAGTTAAATAATGATAATCATAAACATAATCGTACATACATGAACTAGCCATGACACAAGGCCCATGAGTCGGCCAAAACATAATTCATGAATCATAGGGTTCATGCATACTTGTAAATCATCAAATCATGATGGGTAATTGAGTAAGTCAATATTTCAAATCATAAATCATGATGGGTTTGTAAATATCAACAATTGAAGAGTAGATCATAAATCGATTCATCATAGATCATACATAAGTAGGTTTAATTTTGTAGAAATCGAAATCAATAATTTGATAATCAAAATAGTTGTAAAGTATTATCAAAATTCACAAAAATATAATTTAAATCACAATCTAAAACAACCCAATGGTAAATCATTAAAATTCCACAAAATTTTAATTAAAACCCCATGAGATTTTTAATAGATTTTCATGAATCAATAGAGGATGGCCATGGGTGTGAAAGGAAACACCCATTCATGACCCTACATACCTGATGGAGGCCGAATCTCACTCTCCCTTGACTGCCCAAAAAGAAATTAAAAGAAATTGAAGAAGAAAACTTGAATCTCCCTTTTGATCACCTCTCTATCACTCTTCTATTCTCTTGCATGCATGAATGAACACTTAGGATAAGTTTCCCCTCTAAAACCCACCTTTCATAGGCTAAAATGATCTAGTTTAGGCTTTATAAACTTAGAAATTATGAAAAGGCCCTTACTAATTTGCAGAAAATTAATTGCCAGGAGGTCCCAAGGAGGGACCCAATGACTTGTCCTCACTGGCCACGACTCGTCATGTTGATCGTCAAGTACACTGTCTTATTCCCAAACTTTAGACTCCAAACCTGCCAACGACTCACCCCATGAGTCATTAAGGCTAACAATGACTCGTGAGGAGTCTCGTCAAGTACACTGCCTATTCTTCCTTTTCCCAACTATTTTTCCTTCCTTACGAGTCACCTGATGACTCGTGGGCTGTCCTTACAAGTCGTGAGATGACTTATCATGGGACTGCAATATAAGTTTCTACTTTTTCCCATTTCAACTCCTGGGTCCGATCTTTGAGCTCCCAGGGTATAGAAGCTAAGAGCTGCTCTGACCTCTTACAAGATGGTACCAAGGAGCTATGAGGATAATACCCCATGAAGAACAAAAGTACTGGAAGAATTGCAGCTCAAGGAGTGACTCGATCGGGATGGATATATACTCCTGATACTCTGGCTCAAGGAAGATCCAGCAAAGGGAAGCAACCAGTGGTGGAGGTTGAAGATAATGGTATTTTGAAGAAAATACAAGCAAAAGAATATTTTGTGGTAGAGCAGTTGAGCAAGACTCCGACCCAAATATCCATTCTGTCCTTGTTAAAAAGTTCTAATCAACACCAAAAGGCTATTATGAAGGTGCTGAATGAGGCCTATGTGCCTGCAAATATATCCAGTAGTGAAGTGGCCCATATGGTGGGTCAAGTCTTTGAGGCACAAAAGATCTCATTTCAAGAAGATGAATTTCCTGCAAGGTGTGGCCCACAATAAGGCGCTGCATATCACGATGCAGCGCACAGATAAGTTCATCACCAAAGTGTTGATCGACCAGGGTTCTGACTTAAATATTTGCCCCGCTCAACACTTTAACCCATTTGGAAGTTGATCTTCCCAGAATCAAGTTGTGGAAGATGAATGTCAAAGCTTTTGATAGGTCGCAAAAGAATACCATGGGGGAGATTGATTTGGATATACTGGTTGGCCCTGCCACGTTCACCATCACATTCCAAGTTATGGACATCCCAGATTCGTAAAATCTTTTATTGGGGTGACCATGGATACATACTGCAGGAGCGGTTCCTTCATCTCTACATAAATGTTTAAAGTGTGAATGGGATCACCAAGAAGTCGTGGTTCATAGGGATGAAATTCGTCCTATTTCTGCAGCTCCCGTTATCTCAGCCATTGAAGGGAGAGGGGGTTCAGAGAGGGCCTTCACACTCTAGAGCTTATTGGTGTCATTGAAGGAGGAAGATGGTGGACTAACAAAATTCTAATCATGTTATTATGGTTAGGTTTTGAACCGAGCAAGGGCCTTGGGGCCAGAATACAAGGAGTAGCTGAACCTCTGCATATGGAGACACAAACGACCACTTATGGGATTGGATATTTTCCCCCTAGAGGAGAAATATGGAAGTATCCTTTAGGAAAAAGGGACTTTTTATTGCCAAACTCTCTGTCTTCACTACAGCAAACTTTTGTTTCTGATGGTTTTCTAGATATCAAACGGACTAAGCAAGATGTTGTGCTACTCAGTCTGAGGAACCTATTCTTCAAAGAACCAAGTGAGGGAAATTTTTACTCCATTATTAATGAGGAGGATGGAGGGGCCCCACTACAGGAAGCTCGAGGTCAAAGAGGACTCACTAACTAGACAGCCACTTCGTCCATGGCTCGTCGGGCATCTAGGTAGATTTAAAAGGATCAATTTTTGTTGTTTTAAAATGAACTATTTATTTTTGAAGTCATTAAATTCTCCTGGATATTATGTGTCAAGATCAAAATATAGGCCCGAATCGAGACACGGGAAAAGGAGCCCCGAGGGACTCCAAGTCGACCCATGGCATAAACATGCATCTAACTAAATCATAAAATGATAGAACAACATGATAAACTTAGAGAAAGTATAAAACAAGCATCACATCAGGAATACACATAAATCTGAAGCTGATTACATTCTTTTATTTGAAAAGACTCTAAGTATGATAAGTTGATGGGACAAGACCCCAACAAACACTCTAAAGCTGAAAACTGAAAATACTCAATCATAACTGAAATAAAGAGGGGCTTTCGATAGATGAGGACTCACCAATAGGCACTGATGCAAACTCTGGAAGATGGCTAGTGGCGGGGCTGAGTCTGATGATCGGAGCCTTTATCATGAAATGATATAGCATAGAGTATGCGTTTAGTACATAAAATGTACAGAGTATGTAAGGTAAGTAATGTTACACCGCATAAGTTTCTAATGTTTAGATGGCCTATTCGTACATTGGTTAAGAGTTTTAAAATATAACACGTACGAGAAAGGGACCCGGGGAAAGGTCGAACGAGCGTGGAGTCGGGACCGCACGGGAGAAGACCGGACCAGCTGCCCAAAGGGGTAACATGGCACCGCCCCTCCCTGGCACGTTCGACTCCGTGGCACGGCCCAAAGTTGGCGCGACAAGGTCCGTGCCACAAACCCCTGTCCACCTCCTCAAGTATATATATCCCCTTTGATTTCAATTTATTCCCAACTTATACCTTCAACCAACTGAGGAGAAATACGAAGAAAGTAAGTAAGATTCTTTCGTTTACACCGCTAAACATTGGCCGAATTCAAATTAACTTCTGGTATCGAATTATAAGGCTACAGGGAGCATTACTACGGAGTTAGTTTCATAAAATTCGTCCGAGAATCATAATTCTGCCGAGCTAAAGTTGTTGGAATTGCTCCAAACTAGTGTTAATACGATCACAGGCTTAAAGTAAGCATTTCTCCCTTCTAGATTCTCGAGAAATTATGAGTTTTCGACTATGATCCGTCAAGTTGAAATATAGTTAATATTTATATATAAAGTTATCGTTTTCTACAAATTTAGCACTGAAATTAGCCTTATTCTTCTAATAATATGATTGTAGTTGAGAAGAGCAGTTGAATACGAGCTGAAACTCACCAGTTACGCAGTAATCGGCGAACGAGATATGTTAAGGCAGTTTCCTTTAGCAAGTTAGTTTTCTTAGCATAATAAGTCAGTTTGAAATCCAGTAAGATTACCAGAAGCATGTCTATTATGATTAGTTGTTTTTATTAGCCAAGACTAGTATTCTGTATTAGTTTTGGGATGGATTATGCCTATATAGCCTTAATGACCAACCCCGGGGTTACTAGATGTGTCGACGCCCGTCAAGGGCGAGGTCACATTGCTCTATGGAGCGATATGCCGTCTGCCAGGGATGAAGATGGGGTTCCAGATCCTCATATGTCATGGTTGGAATAATATACACGCCCGTCGAGCCTGGTGCCCAGGGTGCAGATATCAGGAGTCCACCGGACTCAGACACAGTACAGTCAGGGGTCGAGCGGGCTCAATTACAGACCTAGGGGATTGGTAGAGCGGTTATAGCTACTAGTTGACCCAGTGTGACCTTGGAGGGGTATATATACTGAGGTGTACTCACTGGGGCTTATGAAGGCCCCAGGTGGGTTATTTTGTGCTGGTTGTACCTTCCGGCTTATGTGGGCCAGGTAAGGTTTGTGTTTGTTTTAGTTATTGATAATTAGACAGTAAGACGTTCTATTGCTCAGGTATAATCTCTATTCCTTCATTTCATTTACTTTCAGTTCTACTTCCTTATTTCAGTCATTTACAATTATTTTCTTACATATTCAGTACATATTGTATTGACGCCCTTTCTAGGGCACTGCATTACTTGCCTACAGGTATGAATAGACGAGGAGCAGGTCCCTTGTAGCTTTTAGCCAGTGTCACCAGAGCAGTAAGCTCCTTTCTTTCGGAGCTTATAGAGAGAAGGTTTACTTTCTTTTGATTGTATAGTTTATGGGTAGTTCAGGGCCCTGTCCTGACCATCATATTACTCCTAGAGGCTTGCAGATTATTCCTATTTCCCTGTGGTTAGCTGTTATTGGCCGTGTGGGGCATATATGTGTTTTAGTTTACGTTTTGGGCATGTGGGGACTTGTTTAGCCGATAGATTAGCGGCCTTTTTTGCCATAGTTTAGCTTAGCACTGGATTTACTTTACAGTCAGAACTAGACATCATAGTGGTCTTGTCGGCCTGCATAGGATTCCCTGTTATTGCTGGTTTATTGTTCTCCTTACAGGTGGCTATAAGGCCTTGTTGGCTAGGGGCTGTGTTTACAGCCGAGATATAACCTATTATTTTCTTGATTTGAGGAGTAAGCCTGCACCAGGAGTGCTTAGGCTCAGTCAGTAAGTTATTTCAGATCCTAGTAGGGCACCAAGTGCCAGTCATGCCTCCCAGGGTGGGGCGTGACAAACTTGGTATCAAAGCAAGTCGTGTCCCAAGGAATCTGCAAGTTGTGCTGAGTAAAGTCTTGTCTATGGATGTGTTGTGCACCACATTCTACAGGAAGGAGGCTGTGAAGCATGATAGGATGGTCACTCTTTCTTCTTATACAGTCGTGCTATAGAGTTGTACAGTATAGGGTTGAGTCCCTAAGCTTACCATATTCTTTTATCTACAGAGAAATGACAGACCCACGACACCCCACGACTGGTAGGAGATTGGATGTTGCAGCAAGGGAAGGCACCAGCAGGATGCTTCAGTCAGAGTTAGCCTGGTCTGAGGGTGACAAGGAGACTTCATCTCAGTCTCCCCAGCACTCTCCACCACGTCAGGAGCCGCTCGGAGCGGCAAATGTGACGGAACCGCCTCCAGCAGTTTCTATACCAGTACCATTGGATCAGGAGGTTAGGAGTATTGTTGTTATGCTAGCTCAGATGATGGTTGCACAATATCAGCCAGTGACACCCATAGTCGCAGGGTCTTCAGGAGGGCCTGGTAGTTCGAGGGTCTGGGGATTTATTGCATTGAGTCCCTTGTAATTCACCGGGATGGACCGAGAGGAGGACCCTCAGGACTTCTTGGATCAAATGCAGCAGATTTTTAGGGTGATGCATGTTACACCGCCAGAGTCAATTGAGTTAGCAGTATTTTGGCTACGGGACATCACACTACTATGGTACGAGAGTTGGGAGAGGTCCCGAGGGAGAGGTGCTTCCCCTCCTACTTGGCCCAGCTTCTCAGAGGCTTTTCTAGATCACTACCTGCCATGAGAAATTCGACAGGCGTAGGTTTTTCAATTTCTACATTTAGAGTAGGGGTCGATGAGTTTCCGGGAGTACATTATGAGGTTCGACTCCTTGGCCCGATATGCACCAGCTTTTGTAGATACCATGCCGGCTAGGATACACCAATTTATTATGGAGCTAAATACAAAATATGTGGAGACTTTTGTTATGGCCACTCTGCTAGAGGACATGGATATTTCCCAAATTCAGGCTTTTGCTCAGAATATTGAAGGGATCAGACAGCAGCAACGGGAGATAAGGAGGGAAGATCAGGAGCAGCGTCGCAGGGCCAGACCTACTGACATACCGGAAGAGTCCCAAGGTGGACCCAGGCCATGATTTTCAGGCAGATCACCCAGACCCCCACCCCCACAACAGTTGCAGAGAGGATCGGGTCTTCGGGGGCAGCCATGACCCGGCGAGAGCTCAAGATCAGCAGGTCCACAGCAGCAGAGAGGAATAGAGCAGAGTAGATTCACTATGCTGCTTTAACCTGTCTGCAGTCGACATCACTCCGGGGCATACAGATATGGTTCCACAGCATGTTATACGTGTGGGAAAGAAGGTCATCAAATGAGAGATTGTCTATCCAGGGGTCAAATTGATCGGGACCAATATGATAGATTTTCAGTAGGATCACGTGCCCCAGCATCTCCAACAGAGCGTAGGCCCTCAGCTCCAGCTGACAGAGGTCGAGGCGAATCAAGGGAGTCTAGCTCAGGTAACGGTCCAAATCGCACTTATGCCTTATCGAGACGGCAGAAGTCAGAGTCTTCACTAGATGTGCTCTCGTTCTATTTATGTACTGATAGATCCAGGATCCACTCTGTCTTATGTTACCACGTTAGTGGCTCAGAAGTTTAGCATTACGCCAAAATCGCTTCAGCGACTTTTTTCAGTGTCTATGCCCATCGATGACTCTATCATAGCCCAGAGGGTCTATTAGGGATGCACAGTAGAGATTGCTGGTCATCAGACCTTAGCAGATTTGATAGAATTAGAAATGGTTGATTTCGATGCAATTATGGGTATGGATTGGCTAGTGCCATGCTATGCCTATGTTGAATGTTGGACCAAGACTGTCCGATTCCACTTTCTAGGGGAGGTTGTACGAGAAGGGAAAGGCAGTGCGGCCATGCCAAAAGGTAGGTTTATTTCCTATCTTCGGGCGAGAAAATTGATAGTGAAAGGGGAAAGGCAGTGCGGCCATGCCAAAAGGTAGGTTTATTTCCTATCTTCGGGCGAGAAAATTGATAGCGAAAGGATGTATTTATCATATTGTCAGGGTTTAGGATGTTCAAGCAGAATCTCCGACTCTTCAGTTCATTCCATTAGTTAATGAATTTTTAGATGTATTCCCAGATAAGCTACCTAGCATTCCCCTAGAATGAGAAATTGACTTTTCAATTGATTTGTTACCAGGTACTCAGCCTATATCTCTTCCTCCGTACTGAATGGCTCCTGCTAAGCTCAAAGAGTTGAAGGAACAGTTGAAAGATCTGTTAGATAAGGGCTTCATCAGTCCGAGTACTTCACCGTGGGGCGCACTGGTCCTATTTGTGAGAAAGAAGGTGGCTCCCTCCATATGTGTATAGATTATCAACAGTTGAATAAAGTCACTATCAAGAATAAGTATCCGCTTCCCAGAGTAGACGAACTTGTTTGACTACTTGCAGGGGAAAAAGTATTTCTCAAAAATTGATTTAAGGTCAAGGTACCATCAGGTTCGGGTTCGTGAGAGGGATATTCCAAAGACCGCTTTTAGGACCAGGTATGGCCACTTTGAATATTTAGTCATGTCCTTCGGGTTGACAAATGCTCCAGCAGTGTTCATGGACTTGATGAACAACATCTTCAGGTCATATCTGGACCTGTTTGTGATAGTATTTATTGATGATATTCTGGTATATTCCCGTTCAGAGGCAGATCACCGAGATCACCTACGAGCAGTGCTCCAGACTCTCAAGAATCGCCAGCTGTATGTGAAGTTTTCTAAATGTGAACATTGGCTGAATTCAGTAGCCTTTTTTGGCCACATTGTGTTGAATGCTGGCATTCAGATAGATTCGCAGAAGATTGAAGCAGTAAAGACATGGCCTAGACCTACCACTCCGACCGAGGTATGTAGTTTCCTGGGGTTAGCCGGGTATTACAGGAGGTTCGTGGAAGGATTTTCTACCTTAGCAGCGCCTTTGATCAAGTTAACTTAGAAAGCAATTAAATTTCACTGGACCAAAACATATGAATCGAGCTTTTAGGAGTTGAAAAATAGACTGACATCGGCACTAGTATTAGCCTTGCCAGAAGGATCAGAGGGTTATGCAGTGTACTGTGATTCTTCAGGCATCAGGTCAGGATGTGTTCTGATGCAACATGGTAAGGTAATTGCTTACACTTCCAAGCAGCTGAAGAAGCATGAGAAGAACTACCCTACCCATGACCTGGAATTAGCCGCAGTGACTCATGCCTTGAAAATATGGAGGCATTATATGTACGACGTTCATGTAGATATTTCACTTATCACAAGAGTCTCCAGTACATTTTCACACAGAAAGAGTTGAATCTACGGTAGTGTCACTGGTTAGAGCTGTTGAAAGACTATGATGTAAATATCTTATACCATCCAGGGAAAGCAATGTTGTAGAAGATGCCCTCAGTCGCAAGTCCATGGGAAGCCTGGCATATTTAAAGCCCTGACAGTGGGAAACTGGCCCGAAAATTGCATCAGTTAGCCAGTTTAGTCATCCGTATAGTGGATTTAGGAAACAGTGGGGCAGTAATTCAGAACACGGCAGTATCATCGTTAGTTGTGGAAATGAAAGAACGATAGTACGAGAACCTTAACCTGGTTCATCTCCGAGATGAGGTTCAGCGACGGGAAGTTACAGATTTCTAGGTAACTAAGACAGAGTTCTGAGATATAGGGATCGCCTCTATGTTCCAAACGCAGTAGGACTTCGCCAGCAAATTATGGGCGAGGTGCATTATTCCCGTTACTCTTTTCATCCGGTTCCACAAAGATGTATCATGATATAAAAGAGATTTACTGGTGGTCGAGAATGAAAAAGGAGATAGCAGAACTTGTAGCTCAAAGTCCTAATTGCCAGCAGGTAAAAGCCGAACATCAGAAACCAGGCGGACTGACACAGGAGATAGCAGTGCCTATGTGGAAATGGGAGGCAATTAATATGGATTTTGTGACAGGGTTACCGCCTACCAGGCATAAATTTGACTCCATCTGGGTGATTGTTGACCGATTGATGAAATCAGCTTATTTTCTGCCAGCAAGGGATACTTTTTCAGCTGAAGATTATGTTGAACTGTATATCAGAGAGATAGTGCGATTGCATGGTGTTCCGTTATCGATTATTTCTGACAGAAGAGCTCATTTTACAGCTACATTTTGGTAGTCCTTTCATAAGGGCCTTGGGATGCAGGTTAATTTGAGTATAACCTTCTATCCTTAGATAGACGGGCAGGCAGAACATACAATTCAGAGGCTCGAGGATATGTTACGAGCATGTGTGCTGGATTTTGGAGGCAGCTGGGGTGAACACTTACCGCTTATTGAGTTTGCTTACAATAACAGCTATCACTCGGCAATCCAGATGGCACCTTATGAGGCCTTATATGGGCGAAAATGCAGGTCCCCAATTGGTTGGTTCGAGGTTGGAGAATCAGGGTTAATTGGGCCAGATATAATTCATCAGTCAGAAGAGAAAGTAAAGCTTATTAGAGAACATCTATTGATAGCTCAAAGCCGCCAGAAATCTTATGTTGATGTACGATGTATTAATCTGGAGTTCAATAGGTGACAAGGTATTTTTGAAAGTCTCACCGATGAAAGGCGTGATGAGGTTTGGTAAAAAGGGAAAGCTCAGCCTGAGGTTTATTGGACGGTATCGAATACTCTGGAGAGTAGGCCAGGTGGCATACGCGATAGCTTTTCCTTCAACATTGGAATCTGTTCATCCGGTCTTTCTTGTGTTGATTTTAAGAAAGTGCATAGGGGATCCATCCTGAGTTATGCCAGTTGAGGATTTCAAGTCACTAAAGAATTAGCCTATGAAGAGGTTCCAGTAGCTATATTGGATCGACAAGTTCGTAGGTTAAGGACTAAAGATGTTGCCTCTGTTAAGGTACTGTGGAGAAACAAGAATAGAGAGGAAATGACTTTTGAAGCTGAAGACGATATGAATCCAGATATCCTCACTTTTTCCGGTCATAGCTCAGGCCCTGCAGTTAAGGTAAGCTATTAATTCAGTCGTTGTTTCATGATTTGTGTTGTATGTATTGCTCCGTTGACTCCAGTCTTATTGTGAAATAGTTTTTATAGTGTTATATGAAGTGCATGTACTGGACTTTTCTGCATTTCAGCATTTTTGGATAGTCCATATTACAAGGGAGACTCTACCTAAATTTTTCTAGAATAAGTAGTTGCAATAGTTAAGGTTCTTGTGAACGGAAGTTAACATTCGAGGACGAATGTTCCTAAGGGGGGAAGATATTACACCCCGTAAGTTTCTAATGGTTAGATGACCTATTTTTACGTTGGTTAAGAGTTCTAGAATATAACACGTATGAGAAAGGGGCCCGGACAAAGGCCGAATGAGCACGGAGTCGGGACCGCGGGGGAGAAGGCCGAACCAGCTGCCCAAAGGGGCAACGTGGCACGGCCCCTCCCTAGCGAGTTGGGATCCATGGTACGGCCCAAATTTGGCATGACAGGGTCCATGCCCCGGACCCCTGTCCACTTCCTCAAGTATATATAAGTTTTTCCCTTTGATTTCAATTTATTCCCAACTTATACCTTCGACCAGCAGAGGAGAAATACGAAGAAAGTAAGTAAGATTCGTCCGTTTATGCCACAAAACGCTGCCCAAATTCAAATTAACTTCGGGTATCGAAGTATAGGGAGCATTACTACGGAGTTAGTTTCACAAAATTCGCCCGAAAAATCGTAATCCCGCCGAACTAAAGTTGTTGGAATTGCTCCAAACTAGTGTTGATACAATCACAGGCTTAAAGTAAGCATTTCTCCCTTCAGATTCTCGAGAAATTATGAGTTTTCAACCGTGATCCGTCAAGTTGAAATATAGTTAATATTTATATATAAACTTACCATTTTCTCTGAATTTAGTACTAAAATTAGCCTCATTCTTCTAATAATACAATTGCAGTTGAGAATAGTAGTTGAATACGAGATGAAACTCGTCAGTTAAGCAGTAATCAACGAATGAGGTATGTTAAGGCAGTTTCCTTCGGCAAGTTAGTTTTCTTAGCATAATAACTCGGTTTGAAATCCAGTAAGATTACTAGAAGCATGTCTATTATGATTAGTTGTTGTTTTTAGACGAGACCAGTATTCCGTATTAGTTTTGGGATGGATTATGCCTATATAGCCTTCATGACCAACCTTAGGGTTACTAGTTGTGTCGACGCCCGCCAAGGGCGAGATCATATCGCTCTACGGAGCGAATGCCGTCCGTCAGGGATGAAGATGGGTTTCCAGATCCTCATATGTCATGGTTGGCCTTATATGCACCCTCGTCGAGCCTAGTGCTCGGGGTGCAGAAATCAGGAGTCCACCGAACTCAGACACAGTTATAGTCAGGGGCCGAGCGGGCTCAGTTGCATACCCAAGGGATTGGTAGAGCGGCTATAGCTACTAGTTGACCTAGTGTGACCTTGGATAGGGGTATATAGACTTAGGTGTACTCACTGGGGCTTATGGGGGCCCCAGGTGGGTTATTCTATGCTGGTTGTACCCTCCGGCTTATGGGGTCCAGGTAAGGTTTATGTTTATTTTAATTATTGATAATTAGACAGTAAGACGTTCTATTGTTCAGGTTTGATCTCTATTCCTTCATTTTAGTTACTTTCAGTTCTACTTCCTTATTTCAGTCATTTATAGTTATCGCCTTACATATTCAGTACATATTGTACTGACGCCCTTCTGTGGCGCTGCATTACTTTCCTGCAGGTACGGATAGACGAGGAGCAGGTCCCTCGTAGCTTTCATCCAGTGTCACCAGAGCAGTTAGCTCCTTTCTTCTAGAACTTGTAGATAGAAGGTTTACTTCCTTTTGATTGTACAGTTTATGGGTAGGTCGGGGCCCTGTCCCGACCGTCATATTACTCCTAGAGGCTTGCAGATTGTTCCTATTTCCCTATAGTTAGCTGTTATTGGCCGTGTGGGTCATATATGTGATTTAGTTTATGTGTTGGTCGTGTGGGGCCTTGTTTAGATGATAGATTAGCGGCCTTGTCGGCCATAGTTTAGCTTAGCACTGGATTTACTTTACAGTCATAACTAGACATCACGGTGGTCTTGTCGGCCCGCATAGGATTCCCTATTATTGCTGGTTTCTGGTTAGTTGTTCTCCTTACAGGTGGCTATAAGGCCTTGTCGGCCGGGGCTGTGTTTACAGCCGAGATATAGCCCGTTATTTTCTTGATTTGAGGAGTAAGCCTGCACCAGGAGTGCTTAGGATCAGTCAGTAAGTTAGTCCACATCCTAGTAGGGCACCAAGTGCCAGTCATGGCTCCCAAGGTGGGGCGTGACAAGTAAAACCGCTTAAATAAGTAAAATCATTTAAAACATCTATAATATAAAAACATAAGAAAAATAAGAATTTGAGAGTAGGGCTGGCATGTTATTTTTCTAAAATCATAATCTCAACATAACATAATATCATAACTGAATCGATTGACCGAAAGCTGAAATCTGATAGTCATGAGTAATGTTGAACATTGGCTCAAACTTGCTTTAGAACATATAAAGATATATATATATATATATATATATATATATATATATATCATGATGATTAACATGCATAACTAAAATCATGAGGAACAATAGGAGACTCATCTTTTTAAACGACATACCACGATAGAGCTTATGTGGTCCCAACTATCACACTCTAGTGGGTAAAGCCATCCAAAGCCTTTTCAGGGCTAGGGATGATACCATGATATCGATATCAAGCTCGGGGCCCAATTGGGGTAGGGGATAACTCACAAGGGAGGTCCCAAAGTATATATAAGTTATATATAACCTTCATTGGCGTGTAATTCTGAGGCATAGGGTGATCGACCCTTAGCCTACTCGGTGCTAGATACTACTCCCAAAAACATGCATATGCTCTCCATCGCTTTTCAAGAAGCTTACCATCGTCTATTGACAAAGCTCAATAATCAAATACATCCCAAATCAGAAATCATATATGATAAGCTTTTGATCAAACCATACCACAAGCTGAAAATAATTGGGAGTCTTTGCTCATAAACCATGTGGTAAGCTTAATTCGGAAAATCATAACTCATACTTTAACATGTAAGCATTGCCCAATGCTTCAACATGCTTGAAAATACTCAATTCACTCAAAAACATGATTATAAATATGGATAACTTGAAAATATGCTTTTCATCAATAATATCTCATCATACTTGAACATTTATCATAAATCTCAACTTTCATGCATTTCTCATAGATAGGAATTTTGATTTATAAATCTTGAAACATGCTTTTAATGGAAAACAATGTAAAACTTGCCATGATTCATAAGTATAAAACACATTTAGATCATACCCACGTAGTATATTAGGAATCTCATGCGTTGAGTGAAAACCCCATAGGATCAACATAGGAATTTCCATGATTTAGAGATAGATTGGGCATGGGTGTGAACGAATTTACCCATTCATAACCCTACATACTGAATGGATTCCATTCAACAACTTCTATGATTGCCCAAGGAAGAATTGGAGGGAAAACCTTGAAGAATTTGCCTTCATCACCTCTCTAACTCTCTAACTTTGCATGCATGAGTAAGAATGGCCTAAAATGAACTTACCCCTCTTAAAACTCAACATTCATAGATTAAAACGATGTAGTTTAGGCCTTAGGATCATAGGAATTACAGAAAAGCCCTTACTAAATTCGCAGAAAATAACTGACTGCCAGTCCCCACAAGGGACTTGATGACTCGTTACTCAAGACCACGACTCATGACATCACTAGTTGAGTGCACTATCCAATAATTCATCTGAGGCTCATCACGGGGGACCTCACGAGTCATTACTAGTGACCACGACTCTTGGTTACCACTCGTCACCTTCACTGACTAAGATTTCAAATCATTTCCAACATGCTAACCACGACTCATCCCACGAATCATGGTAACTGACCACAACTCATGGGGACCTTCCGTAGGGTACACTGCCAGGTCTCCTTCATTTTCCTTTAACCCTTGCCCACGACTGACTCAATGAGCCATGGTGACTTCCAAAACCCAAACTTCAGCTCACACTGAACCTCACCACGAGTCTCCTCACGACTCATGGTATACCCCACGGGTCACAGAATGACTTGTTTCGTGACCTGGTTCCAGATTTCTAGTTTTCTCCATTTCAACTCCTGGGTTTGATATTTGGGCTTTCAGGGTATAACAATATCTCCCCCTTGGGAACATTCATCCTTGAATGTTGGAAAACATACGTAAAAGTAGAGAAATGCAATTATCATATTCAAATATTGATCATTTAAGCTGAAAACTGACGGAATAACTACTTCTGAACTGAACTACATGGCTAAACTAAATTCACGAACCATACATACATACTTTGACATAAAAGAAACTTGGGCACATGAACTAAACATGAAAACTAAATAGAGTTTTAGTAAAAAACTGATACCTCAAGTTGGAACTGAGACGGTAGAGAATAAATATGGGTATCTAGCCATCATATCTGCTTCAGCTTCCCACGTGGCTCCCACAACATGCTGATTCCTCCATAAAACTTTGACTGAAGGTACTTCCCTATTTCTTAACTTTTGAACCTGATGATCCAGTATTTCCACTGGAACCTCCTCATAACTAAGGTTGTCTTTCGCACCAACACTGTCCACCGGGACGACTAGAGCTAGATCACCCAAACACTTCTTTACGAGCAATACATGGAATATAGGATGCATGGAAGCAAATTATGAGGGCAACTCCAATTCATATGCCAACTTGCCAACCCGTTTCACAATCTAGTAGGGGATAACATAACGAGGGCTGAGTTTTCATTTCCTTCCAAACCTCATCACTCCCTCATGGGAGATACCTTCAGAAATACCTAATCATTAACTTCAAACTCAAGTTCTCTCCTTCTCACATCGGCATAGGACTTTTGGCGACTTTGAGATGTTTTTAGCCTATCCCGTAATGAGCTGAACCTTCTCCATAGCCTCATGGACCGAATCTGGTCTTATCATTATAGCTTCACCAACTTCGAACCAACCAATAGGCGATCTACATCTTCGCCCATATAGAGCCTCAAATGGAGCCATCTGAATACTAGAATGGTAATTGTTATTGTATGCAAACACGATAAAAGGAAAATGATCATCCTAACTACCTTTGAAGTCAATTACACATGCCCTCAACATGTCCTCGAGAGTTTGAATTGTTCATTCCGCTTGACCACCTGTTTGCGGGTAAAATGTTGTACTGAGCTTAACCTGAGTACCCAATCCTTCTTGAAACGACCTCCAAAACTGAGAGGTAAACTAGGCACCTCTGTCTGATATGATGGAAAAGGGAACTCCATGCAACTGAACTAGCTCTCAAATGTATAATTTGGCATAATCCTCTACCTTTATCAGTGGTTCTGACCGGTAGAAAATAAGCAGCTTTGGTTAACCTGTCTACAACAACCCAAGTAGAGCCATATTGTCGACGAGTGCGAGGCAAACCTATGATGAAGTCCATATTGATTTCTTCACACTTCCAAGTAGGAATACTGATATCCTGAAGCACACCTCCCGGTGTCTGATGCTCAACCTTCACTTGCTGACAGTTTGGGCACTTAGCTACAAATTCCACGATGTTCTTCTTCATGTCATTCCACCAATAAACTTCCCGTAAGTCACGGTACATCTTGGTGACACCTAGATTGATAGAATAACTAGATCCATGTGCCTCGTGCAACATCCGATTCCTCAAATCATCAACATTCGGCACACATAAGCGACCCTGGTATCAAAGCACACCATCTCCCCCTTTGGAGAAGACCTCTGCCTTCTAATTCTGAACGGCTTCCTTTAACTTTACCAAAATCGGGTCCTCATCTTGTCTAGCTTTTACATCAGTCACAAAGGATGATTCTGATCCATTCTGAACTATAACACCGCCATCGGTCGAGTCAACCAAATGAACCCCCAACCTTTCAAGTCGATGCACATCCTTCACTAGCTCCTTTCTTCCCTCATCCACATGGAACACACTCTCCATAGAGAGTCTACTAAGTATGTCTGCTACTACATTAGCCTTGCCCAGATGGTAAACGACACTCATATCATAGTCCTTAAGTAGCTCCAACCACCTCCTTTGACGAAGATTGAGATCTTTCTTGGTAAACACATATTGTAGACTCTTATGGTCCATAAACACATCTACATGGACCCCATACAAATAATCATGGGTCGAGTAATTCTTCTCATGAATTTTCAGTTGTCTAGAAGCATAGGCTATAACTATCCCATACTGCATCAATACACACCCAAGTCTGATTCTCGAAGCATCACGGTATACCACGAACCCATCGGTACCCTCCGGTAGAGTTAACACCGGTGCTGAGATAAGTCGGGTCTTTAACTCCTGAAAGCTTCTCTCACAAGCCTCCTACCATTGGAATTTCACTTTCTTTTGAGTCAATTTGGTCAATGGTGCCGCAATAGATGAAAAGCCCTCAACAAATCTCTGATGGTACCAGCTAAACCCAAGAAACTCCTGATGTCTGAAGGATTCACTGGTCTAGGTCAGTTCTTCACCGCTTCTATTTTCTGAGAGTCCACCTTTATTCCCTCACTTGACACCACATGGCCTAAAAATTCCATCCAATCTAACCAAAACTCGCACTTGCTAAATTTAGTATATAATTGGCGATCCCTGAGAGTCTATAATACCACCCTTAAATGAGCGGTGTGCTCCTCCTCACTCCAAGAGTATATTAGGATGTCATCAATAAACACGATCATGAACATATCCAAGTATGGCTTGAACACCCTGTTCACCAAGTCCATAAAAGCTGCAGGAGCATTCGCTAGTCCAAAAGACATAACTACAAACTCATAATGACCATACCATATCCTAAAGGCTGTCTTCGGGATGTCACTCTCTCGAACCCTGAGCTGATGGTATCCGGACCGCAGGTCTATCTTTGAAAAGAACTTTGCACCCTATAGCTAGTCAAACAAATCATCTATCCTAGGTAGAGGATACCTGTTATTGATGGTGACCCTGTTCAATTGCCGATAATCAATACACATACGAAGAGAACCATATTTGTTTCTGACAAAGAGAACTGGTGCACCGCATAGGGACTTGCTCGGTCTAATGAAACCCTTATCTAACAAGTCCTTCAAATAATCCTTCAACTCTTTTAACTCGGCTAGGATCATTCTATAAGGAGGAATAGATATAGGTTGCGTATCAGGAAGAAGGTCAATACCAAAATCAATCTCCCACTAAGGAGGGATTCCTGGTAGGCCATCTGGAAAGACTTTCGGATACTCACATACTACTGGGACTGACTGGATAGTCGGGGTCTCGGACATCGCATCCTTAACCCTAACTAGATGGTACAAACAACCCTTGGAGATCATCTTTTTGGCCTTAAGATAGGAAATGAAAAGACCTACAGGCACAACTGAACTACCCTTCCATTCTAAGACTGACTCACTCGAAAATCTGAACTCTACTGCCCAGATTCTATAATTAACCGAGGCATAACATGCAAATAGCCAATCCATGCCGAGGATAACATCAAAATTGGTCATGGATAACTCTACTAAATCTGCTGAGGTAACTTTCTAAAGGACTGTGACCGGGAAACTTCTATACACCCATCTAGCTACAATTGAATTACCCACTGGAGTAGAGACTGAGAAAGTTTCTAAAAAGACTTTGGGACTAACTCCGAAACTACTAGCCACATAAGGTGTTACAAAAAACAAGGTAGCCCATAGATCTAACAAGGAATATACATCAAGATGGAAAACTCGTAACATACCAGTGACTACATCCAGGGAGACCTCCTGCTCCTGGTGGGATGCTAACGCATAGAATCTGTTTTGGCACTGGCCGCCACCTGTGCTAGTAGATGCTCCCTATTGTGTTGGGCATGCGGGTGGAGCTTATGAACTGGAAGCTAGGCCTCTGCCTCCATCATGGCCTTATCTAGCTACTGGGCAATCTCTGAGAATATGTCTGGGTTTCCCACACTCGAAGCAAGCACCTATACCCACCAAGCACTGACCTATGTGTTCCCAACCATACTTGCAGCAAGCTGGGATGCCAAAATCTATGGGCCTATTACTCTGACCCCTAGAGCCCGATGCTCGCCCTCTCTGGTCGTGCCTAGGTCTAGATGGCACACTCAATGTTGAAGATGTTGGGGCTGAAGATCTCTGGTGGGTCCGCTGTCAGTGCCCACCTGCTGACCTCCGCTAAGAGAATCTATAACTATCAGTCCTGGCCCTCTTAGCCTCTCTCTCCCTCATATGCGCTGCCTCCATCTACTGGGCATACAAGACTATCCGAGGGAAGTCCATATCCTGATGGAGCATAGCGGTCCTGCAACCCTTGTCTAAATAATTTGCCACTCCATGAATCAATATACTCACTTGCGCCCTCTGATCAACCACTAACTCTGTGGCGTACTTTGACAGACGAGTGAACTCAAGGGCATACTTCCGCTTGGGGAATGGATGTCATTGGTCCCATTAAACCTACAGCATCTAACGAACATAGGTTCATTCTGGTTTCCATCAACTATTTCACCAAATGGGTCGAAGCTACTTCCTACAGGTCTGTCACGAAGAAGGTGGCGGCAGATTTTGTTCGAGATTATCTTATTTGCCAATTTAGGGTACTTGAGTCTATCATTACTGATAATAGTGCTAATCTCAATAGCGACTTGATGAGAGCGACATGTGAAAGCTTCAAAATCAAGCATCATAATTCTACTGCATATAAGCCACAGATGAATGGAGTCGTGGAGACTGCGAATAAGAACATCAAGAGGATATTGCATACGATGATCGACAATTATAGACACTGGCATGAGAAGCTTCCCTTCGCTTTGTCGGGATATCGTACCACTCTTCGAAGTTCTACTGGAGCTACGCCTTATATGTTGGTGTATGGTAATGAGGCGGTGATACCAGCTGGGTAGAAATACCTTTCTTAAGAATTATTCAAAAAGCAGAATGGGTACCTAGCAGGTTTGAGCAGTTAGTACTCATCGATGATAGGAGGATAAACGCAGTCTGCCATGGTCAGCTTTATCAAAATAGGATGACTAAGGCCTTCAACAAGAATGTTCGACCAAGACTCTTCACACCTGGGTAGTTGGTTTTGAAGTAGATTTTCTCGCACTAAGATGAGGCTGAAGGACAGTTCTCGCCTATCTGGCAGAGTCATTACATTGTCCACAGAGTGCTGATAGGAGGAGCACTTATCGTAGCAGAGATGGATGGTGAAATTTGGCCCAAGCCTTCAATTCAGATGTTGTAAAGATGTATTATATTTAGAGTTGGAGTTATTTTATGCTTTTCTTTGTAATTTGAAGTACATTTGACTTGATTCCTGTTTAAGAGGGATACATAGGCGTCCCTGTGGGACTCGGTCTATATCTTAATAAAATCTCCTTTTTCTCCTTTTGTTGAGTTTGGAACTGGGCAAAATTTTTGAGAGGATCTCAAAATTTCTATCAGGTTTTTCTACAGTGATATAGTTAACAAGCTGCAAACTGGGGCAGAATTTTTGAGGGGACCTCAAAAATTCACAACGTTACGTCAATTGCAAGGAAATCTATGTCATGTTCTACACTGGGGCAGAAATTTTGAGAAGAATCTCAAAATTTCATCAGAGTTCAAGGGATTATTTCTCAAAAAGGACGTTGTACAATTTCAAAACATGTCATGGCTTATAATTTAACTAGATTTTTCTTACATACTTCAGCCTTTACTTTTACTTTTACTAAACTATTTTCAAAGTATGCTTTTTATTTAAACCTTGTGCCCGAGCGGATACCTGGACGGAGTTCAACAACAAGTGTCTAGTAGAAATGGAAGCTACAAGACAAATGTACAGATCAAGCTCCCTTTACAAACTAATAATTTTTCTTTGAATACAAAGGTAGCAAAGTGCAAAAGGCAACAATGGAGGACATCTTGTTCGCAAAAGTGGCACAAAGCTAAGTCACTCTACCCTCTATGCCCCTATTCGTATCTTTCTAGTCCTTCATTAAGAGCCCTATGATTTCATTTCGGGCCTTATATTTGTATTCAAGCCCATTACTTGAGCCCTTTAGTGGTTACTTGAGCCCGTGCATTTGTTTCTAAGTTGTAAGGTTTATATTTTTAGCTCTTTAGTTATTATTTGAACCAGTTGATTTATTTTTGAGCTTTATTGTTTATATTTTTAGCCCGTGGTTTCATCTTGAGCCTTTTAATTGTTATTTTAGCCTCTTATTGCATTTTTCCCCTTGATATGCATTGAGCCCGTTATATGCATTTTGAGCCCATTATTGCATTTTGAGCCTGTTATTGCATTTTTAGCCCGTTATTTGCATTGTAAGCCCACGATATGCATTGTAAGCCCGCGATATACATTTAAGCTTGTGATATACGGTTGAGCCCATTATATGCATTTTGAGCCCGTGATATGCATTTTGAGCTCGTTATATGCATTTTGAGCCCTTGATATATATTTTGAGTCCATGATATACAATTGAGCCCATTATATGTATTTTGAGCCCGTGATATGCATTTTGAGCCCATGATATATTTTGAGACCGTGGTATGCATTTGAGCCCATTATATACATTTTGAGCCCTTAATATACATTTTGAGCCCGTTATTGCATTTTGAGCCCCTGATATATATTTGAGCCCGTTATATGCATTTTGAGCCCTTGATATACGTTTTGAGTCTGTGATATACATTTGAGCCCGTTATATGTATTGAGCCCGTTATTCACATTTTTGAGCCCGCGATATGCCTTTGAGCCTATTATTGCATTTTGAGTCCGTTATTTACATTTTTGAGCCCGCGATATGCCTTTGAGCCCGTTATTGCACTTTGTACCCATGATTTGCATTGAGCCCATTATATGTACTAAGCCCGCTATTTGCATTTTGAGCTGTATGATTTACCTGCATCAAGCCCGAATAAACCACAGAGCTGCCAATTGAGTTACTTAGGCCCTCAAATAATTACATTCTTTAAATTATCATTCTTTTACTCATTTGAAGGCGTCATGGTCTGAAGGTATTGTTTCATGGCCTGCAAATATTATTTCATGGTTTAAGGATTTACTTTCCTGTTATCATGTTCCTAAGGCATCACAGTCTAAAGACATCATCTCTCATGGCCTGCAAACATCATTTCATGTCCTAAGGATTTAATTTTTGCTTATTATGTTCCTAAGGCGTCATAGTCTAAAGGCATCATTTTGCATGGCCTGCAGACATCATTTCATGGCCGAAGGGTTTATTTTGCGTATCATGGCCTAAGATATCATGGCTTAGAGACGCCATCTTCATTGTCTCGAAGTGAAATCTCATTGTCTAAAGGGAACTTTCATCATGTTTAAGGTTTATGTCGGTTATTCTCTAGAGTGTTTGATGCCTATGATTTAATTATTTTCTTTGCGTGAATACCGAAGTTGAATGACCTACGATATGAAGACACATCGCGCTTTATTTTCCCGACTTATTACTATTTTATCGCATTAACTCGAGCCATATTCTCACCTTGCAATCCATTCTAAAGCTTGTCAAATCGCATTACCTCCATTCTTTTTTCCAGCTTCACATTATCAATCTCTTTTAGGGATTTCGTTCGTCCTAAATCTAGAACTTCACGCGGCCTGTTTCTTATAAACTCGAGATATGTAGGCGACTTGATACTGAAGTCTAAGTCATGATATTTTCACAACTCTTATTTCCTTTTGTCCAGCCCGATCGAGATCATTCCTTGATCGGACAAAATTGGACACTAGGTCAATGTTCTTTGCACACCAATTCATCCTTCATTTCCGAGCAAAGAAGGGATAGTTGTGGACACTCAATTTTGACCTCCCTATACCCGTCCAAGCTGCGTATATATGCATATTTTAAAATTATCTTTTTACGTAATTGTTTAATTAACTATCATAACTCTTAAGTTTTGCATAACTATTCCAAGTTATAATTTTAAAATGTTTATTTACATTTAATTTCAATTTATTAATTTTCTAAAGTTATGTAATTAGGTCATATATAGTATATTGCATATTAATATATATATGCATACATGATTTCAATTAAATAAATTTTTATTTTAAAATGTATAATTTTACTTAAATCTTATAAACTATTTATACAATAATATTTATATAATTTTACTTAAATTTTATAAATTATTTATATTGACAATAATATTTATACAATTTTATTAAATAAACTATTATATTACCTGTTTACAAAACCACTTACAAGTGTAGTATTTTTATTAATTTGGTAGCAGCTAATTTTAAATTTTTATCCAATTTATTTAAAATTTAGCCACTTTTACCTAAATTTTGACAATTTTAGCTTTGTCTAATCAAAATCTGGCCACATTTTAAACTCAATTCAATTCCAATTTAGTGTAACCCATTTGAACTCGCGACCACCAGATGACCCGCGACCCGACCCATTTATCCTAGAATTAATCTCAGCCCTTGATCTTATTTGATCCTACAACCGATATTGAGACCTATCTTTATTACCTTTTATACGCTACAACCCCCAAAACCCTAACCAAACTCTCATTCTCCTCTCACCTTTTACCAGCGCCCCAACCCCTATCTCCTCTCTCCCTCTCATCTCCTTCCAGAAATCGAAAACACCTCCGGTCACCCATTCCCTCCATGAACTTAGACGAAACCCGTCCTTTTTCCCTCTCTTGCCTTCCTCTCCTTCTATCACCAAAAACCTACAATCCTCTCTCGCATCTAAGACCCTTCCGCCTCTGACTTTGATAAAACATCACTGCCCCTTGCTATTCTTTCCATTGGCCAATAATATCAGCGTAGACCTCTCCTCTATGCCAACCAAATAGCAACCACAGCCGTCAACACCTTTCCAACCCCAGACAACCACCACCCAAAACACCACCAGATCTCCCCTCCGCTCCATATTCTTCATCTTCCCCATCACCATGGTTCTCCAGCCACCACAAACGACCCAACGAGTTCCAGATCTAAACTGCTAAGGTTTGGAACAGATTCATAAGAATCTGTCCATGGTTTGGTTTTTTCGATAAAATCCCTCTCTCCTACATTTCAACTATGTTCTCTATATCATTTATCCTTTTTCAATTCTGGGCAGATCGTGGTCGATTTGCTGATTTTGAAATCACCTCTCTTTCATTACTAACTAGATCTAATTCTTTTAATTATGTTTGCTGGTAATTTGTTTGTTTGAATTGTCTCGATTATTATTTATGCTTGCTGTTAAAATAACATGAAAGCCATAAATCATTCATATGTTTCTATTTATGTTTAACCTTAAAACATGTGTTAAACTGTTACTTGTGTTTGAAAATCATGTGTTAAGCTATTACTTGCATCTGAAAATCACTGTTATTTGGCTCGACATGTTTTCTTATCGCTGTATTTTGCTTTTGTGAAATTATATATATGCGTACATATAAAATCACTATTTTGATGTTCTCTTTTCTCCTTTTTTTCGGAATTCTATCTTACTTGCTGACACATGCTCCATTATGTATAGAAGATCTTGACAATTTTGTTTTCCTGCTTATGCAGCTTTGATTCGTTGGCACCTTTGATGTGAACTTGTGATTGTTCCCCCCCCCCCTGCTCGATCAAGCGAGAATAAATTAAGTCATGTGCTTAATTTTACTTCCGTAATTTAGGTACGGGATAGAATTTATTTAATTAATAATTAATTTTCTTCCCTCCCATGTCAAGACTAAATCATGTGTAAAATATTTTTGATATGGTAATGAGAACTTTATTTAGCAGAATATGGAGTAATTTAGTACTTATTGATTTATGAAAAATCTCTTTTTAACTGATACAATTTCTTACTTTAACTAAGTCTAATAAATTATTTTGTGTCTTGATTTTCTATTATAATTACCGTGATTATTTCCATATTTCTTTTACCTTTTCCCCATGTAAATACAATTGTTCTATATGCAAATTTATGGTAGCTTAATATTTATTTATTTCCTTAAATATATTTGTGAGACATCTAGTTTATTAATTTTTGTCAAAATACTCCTGCCATATTACTTGCCTTAATTAAATAAAGCTTTCTTTGACTAATTCTTTTCTCTCTTTTTTATGCTCGTAGTTATAGTAAAAGGTTTGTTCTTTAAAGATTTTACTATGATTTTATTAATTAAAGAAAATAGTTCCTTAATTTGATTCTGCCTTTCTTGATACATATAATTGGTTATTCTCTTTCCATTTTATTCATATCCACTATTTATTAGTTTATACTCAATTGATTTTGTTTAAGGAAAACTTATGTGACTAGTTTCTTTCTTTCCCTTAACAGGTCAGTACGTATGTATATTGGTAAAATTCAGTTAGCCTTTTATAGATTCTGCTTTGATTTGGTTATTTAAGGAACAAATTTTCTTTTTGATTGGTTCTCCTAATTCTCTCCCCTTTCATTAATCTCTCATTCTCTGCTATAAAAAGTAGTACTCTCCTCTCTTTTCAAGGCATTTGAACATTACAGTTTCAATCCGAAAATTTCTTTGTAATAAGCTCCTCTTTATTCTTCACTCCTCTATTAATTTGTCACATCCTAAAATATCCTCTAGACTTGACTGGCACCCGTTAACACCATCGCCAGGCGAACCTATTTTTCCAAGAACTTAACCCTATTCTATAAGCACTGAAATACAGAATATGCAACTTCAAACACATCAATAGTCATAAAATTGAAATGAATTATCCAACCAAAATCAAGTCTCAATTTATAAGAAAGCACACGACCGTTTAAGTAGTGTATCTCTAGTCCAAATTCCACACTAAGACCATGGAGCATCTACTAGAGTTACTTGTGTTTAGCTGTCGGGCATGCAAATCTCAAGAAAAGAAAATATATAAAGAGTAGATAAAGCTGAAATGATAGCCTCCACGAATCAATGCGAAGGCTCACCTCAGCAAAAGATCTACGCGAACGGACTCGTCAGCCACTAGTCTCACCTCCCGTAACAAAATCTGCATAGACATGCAAGTAAGAAGTAAGATATGTATAAATATAACTCAGTAAGATCCTCGAACCACCACTTTAAAACCCCTGGAACAAGTTTTAGAAAATGCAACCACAGCGAGCACAAAAAAATAATATGCACAACAATATATTTTCAAAATATAAAACTCAGTAAAGTCCAAACAAATGTTCAACAAGATCACTATATATATATATATATATATATATATATATATATATATATATATATATATATATATATATATATATATATCAACGCAACTCACACTCAGGACTTGTCAAACGGAAGTGAAAGAGATCAACCTAATAACTCGACTAGCCCTCGGTAGCATATATAATGTCTCAATAGTATACTACGGAAATAAGTACAAGGCCCCTAACATGCTAAGGTAGTGCATGTATGCCCCTAGTAACTATATCACGTCAGCAAAGGAAGGATATCCAACGCCCCAACACCATGGTATGAGACCACGTCACACCACAAATTATGAAATAAGTTTCCTTAAAATCTTTTTCTCAAAGTAACATATATGCGGTTGGTTAAAGATCACCGATTTTGCCAAGTGCACACTTGTCCCAACACATGGACCAGGCAGACAAAACATAATTTTTAAAACAGGTTTAAAAAGCAAGCCCCAAAGCTTAAAGTCTCACTTACCTTAAATTTATAATTCAAGCATACTTTCTAATATTTCAGAACTATGCTATCGGGTCTCCGGATCACCTCAAACTACACAAAAATGGATTTAGAATGGTCAAAAACCCTTCGGTAGAAGTTTTCTTAATTTTTAACAAAAGTCAAACTCACGGTCAAAGGTTTGATCGAAAAAGTCAACTCTGGTCAATGGGGCAGAATTCTCAAACTATGACCACCAACAGATTCTCCTTGATGAGAGGATTCCATAACATTAATCAAAATCGAATTTTGATAACGTTTTCCCTTTCAAATTAATGATTTAGGTTGAAGAACCCTAAGGCTAAACTTTCTCAATTCTTCAAAAATTCTCCATGTTCAATCATATAAACTTTCTTATAGTCGCGTAATAAACTCAGGAAAAAGATTAGGATCACTACCTTGATTCTTTAGATCGAAAATCCTTATTTTTCTCTCCTATTTTCTTCTCTTTTCTCTTCCATTCTTCCCTCCTCTTCTGCGTTTTTTTCCCTTCTGCGTTATAATTTTTTTTCCTGATGCGTTTCTGCTTTTCCAACAGAAATAGTGTTTTATTTTTATAGTTCAATTGGGATTTTCCCCTTGTTATTATTATTATTATTAATTATTTTAAATTATTATTTTTCTTTTCTTTTATTGCGTAATTACTAAATAGCCCTTTATTAAATTAGGGTTATTACATTCTCCCTTTCTAAAAATAACGTTCATCCTCGAATGGGCTCAGAATCATACCTATAATGTCAAATAGGTGAGGATATCTATCTTGCATGTCCGCCTCAGACTCCCAAGTGGCCTCCTCAGTTGGATGATTGCGCCATAACAATTTGACGGAAGCCACCTTCTTGGACCTCAATTGTCGCACTTGCCTATCAATAATAGATATTGGACCTTACTCATAAGTCAAATTCTCATCAAGTTCCACATCCTCCGGCTGGATCTTATGACTATCATCATGAACATATCATCTAAGCATGGACACGTGAAACACAGGATGAACAACGGACAATCTCGAAGGTAAGACAAGTCTATACGCCTCCAACCCAATCCAATTCAAAATCTCATAAGGACCAATATATCTAGGACTTAACTTACCTTTACGGCCAAATCTCATAACTCCTTTTATAGGGGAACTTTTAGAAATACTTTCTTACCCTTCATGAACTCCATATCACGGACTTTCTTATCAACGTAGGACTTTTGTCTACTTTGTGCTGTCTTAAGTCGTTCTTGTATCAATGCAGCTTTCTCCAAAGCTTACTGAACTAGATCTGGACCTAATAATTGTGCTTCACCAGCTTCAAACCATCCAACTGGAAAACGACACTTGCGACTATATAGAGCCTCAAACGGCGCCATCTGTGTACTCAATTGGTAGCTATTATTATAAGAAAACTCTGCCAAAGGCAATTGATCATCCCAATGGCCACCAAAATCGATCGCACAAGCCCTAAGCATGTCCTCCAAGATTTGAATAACCCTCTCAAACTGTCTATAAGTTTGCGGATGAAAAGTTGTACTCAACTCGACTTGCAAACCAAATGACTTCTTAAAAGACTTCCAAAACTCAGCAGTGAATTATGCACCTCAATCAGATATTATTGAAATAGGCACACCATGAAGCCGAACTATCTCACAAAGGTAAATATTTGCTAACTACTTTGCAGTATGAGTAACTCGTACTGGAATGAACTGTGCTGAATTTGTGAGTCTGTCTATAATCACCCAAACTGAGTCGTGTTTCTTGAAAGTACTTGGCAACCCAACAACAAAATCCATAGTAATTCTCTCCCACTTCCACTCTGGGATAATCAAGTTTTGCATTACTCTCCTAGGTTTTTGATGCTCATACTTGACTTGCTGACAATTTAAGCTACTATTCACATGCTTCAAAATATCAGCCTTCATACCCTTCCACCAGTACAATCCACGCAAGTCTTGATACATTTTTGTAGCACCTAGGTAAATGGAGTATCATGAACTATGAGCCTCCTCAAGAGTCAGTTGTTTCACATCACCCATAATGGGAATACACAATCTACCATGTCGACGAAGCACGCCTTCACCATCAATAGAGAATGACTTAACGCCCTCATCCTACACTTAATCTCATAGTCTAGCAAGGTAGGGATATTCATATTGGTAAGTCTTGACTTGTCCAACTAAGGACGATTTTACCACCATACCCGCTAGTAACTTTCCCGGCACTGTATGATCAATTCGAACTCCCTGATTGGCCAATGCCTGAATATCCATAACCATAGATCATTTTTCAACAGTGAATTGGGCCAAATTACCTATAGACTTTCTACTCAAGGCGTCCTCCACCACATTCGCCTTCCCAGGGTGATACAAAATGGTAAGATTGTAATATTTAAGTAACTCTAACCATTATTGTTGTCTCAGATTCAAATCTATTTTCTTGAGTATGTATTGTAGACTCTTATGATTAGTATAGATTTCACGTGGCTCACCATAAAGATAGTGATGCCAGATCTTTAGTGAAAATATGACTGCGGCCAATTCCAAGTCATGAGCCGGACAATTCTTCTCATGAATCTTTAGTTGTCGAGACGCATATGCCACCACTTTACCATTCTACATTAATAACAACCCAATCCGACTCGAGATGCATCACAATAAATGGTGAAACCACCTCAACTGTAGGTAACGTCAAAATCAGAGCCGTAGTTAATGCAGTCTTTAATTTCTGAAAACCTTCTTCACATCCATCATACCATTAAAATACTACACCTTTTTGAGTTAAACGTTTCAATGGAGTGCCTATTGTTGAGAAGCTCTCCATAAACCTTCTGTAATATCCAGCTAGTCCTAAGAAGCTACGTATCTCTGTAGGAGTACTGGGTCGAGGCCAATCTCGAACCGCTTCAATCTTTCTTGGATCAACTTGGATTCCATCTCGTGACACTACGTGTCCCAAGAAGGGAACTGTGCCCAACCAGAAGTCACATTTTGAGAACTTGGCATAAAGATTTCGTTCTCTAAATGTTTGTAACACAACTCTCAGGTGTTGTTCATGTTCTGCCTCACTCCGAGAGTATACCAGAATGTCATCAATGAACACAATAACAAAATGGTCTAAGTATGGCTTGAATAGCCTATTCATGAGGTCCATAAATGTTGCAAGTGCGTTAGTCAACTTGAAAGACATCACCAAAAATTCAAAGTGCCCATATCTAAGATATCCTCGATCTTGATTCTCAGCTAATGGTAACCTAATCTCAAGTAAATCTTGGAAAAGTGAGTAGCACCCTGTAGCTGATCGAATAAATCATCAATATGAGGCAACAGATATTTATTCTTGATCGTCGCCTTATTCAACTGTTTGTAATAAATGCACATTCTCATTGTACCATCTTTATTTTTCACAAATAACACAGGTGCACCCCAAGGAAATACACTAGGCCTGATGAACACCTTATCAATTAGCTCTTGGAGTTGAACCTTCAGTTCTCTCAACTCAGCTGGAGCCATGCGGTATGGAGGAATAGAAATAGGTTGAGTTCCTGGGACTAAATCAATGTTGAACTCAATTTCTCTTAGTGGGGGTAGCCTAGACAAATCTTCTGGAAATACATCAACAAATTCTCGAAAAATAGGAACACTGTCAATAGAAATACCCTTCGCTCGAGTATCATGAACGATAGAAATAAAACCCAAACACCCATGATTAATCATTTGACCTGCCTTTACATAAGATGTTATCTTTCCTCGGGTCATATGAGTCAAGCCTTTCCACACTAAAGGTGGTTCTACTGGAAAATTATAACATATAAGCTTAGCATAGCAATCAACCAAAACATAACATGATGACAATCAATCCATACACATAATCACATCAAAGTCAGACATGGGTAACTCTAGTAGATCAACTACGATGTCCCTATCCTGAACAGATATCACACAGTCTTTATAAACTTTATCCACTGCCAAAGTCTCCTCCACTTGGGTCATAACCATATATGGCACAATAAGAGACTCAACTCTTCATTCTAAGAATATAGCAAAAGATGGAGATACATACGAATACATAGAACCAGGATCAATAAGAGCATGTGCCCCATGAGAAATGGCAATAATAATACTTGTGACTAATTTATTAGATGCCTTGACATCCTTTCTGGCCATAGCGAAGAATATCGGTGGTCCACCTGCTCCCTGAGCAACCTGTGCATCTTGTCGACCCTGTCCATGAGCACCCTTTTGAGCGGCCCTAGCTTGCTAAGCTGAGAAGGTGTACCTGTAGTAGTTCCCTGTGGATGTGTCGTAGCCTAAATAGTACCAGAGTTCCATTTAGGAAAATATTTAGCAATATGTCCCTTTTCACCACAAGTAAAACAAGGACCAGCAACCCCATAACAATGACCACCATGATGCCTACCACAACTAGGAAACTTCTGATATGGACTTGACTGATATGAGTTGTTACCCATTCTCTACATCTGTTGTTGACTTTGTCTAGCTGTATTATCACCTCTCAAGGAATGTACCATTGACTCTGACTGCGTAGGCCTAGATTGCCCATGATGATGGCCATTTTTGCCCCCAGATGGAGCACCACTAAACCCGCCCGTGTTACGTGTCTTTTTGCTCTCTTACTCAGCTTTTTCCATTTCTAAATAGGACTCACAATAGAGGGCAGTGTCAACTATGTCTAAATAGGTGCCACTTCGCACATCTTGTATCACAAAACCACGGTAACGATGCTCAAGTCGATCCATGAATCGTCTTACCTTCTCCCTAGAGTCTTCAACTAAAAATGGAACATACCTAGATAACTCAGTGAACTTAGCCTCATACTCTATAACTGTCATATCTCCCTAGAGTAGGTTATTAAACTGACGTCTCATGTCATCTTGTTTGCTCAAGGGAATGAATCTATCCGTAAACATTGTTGAAAACTCTGACCAAGTAATACGTGGTAACCCTGCTTGCCTGCCTCTCTGAACTGAAGTCCACCATGCCTCTGCAGACCCTGAGAATAGGAAAGTGGTAAATTTCACACCTCGAGTCTCCTTCAACCCCAATGTAGTCAGTATCTTTTCACAACGATCAATGAACTTCTGAGGTTCAATAGAAGTTGGTGTTGCATCGAACTCTGGTGTCTTAAGATCCATGAAATTCTTAAGATCTTTGGATTGCCCAGTAGTTGCAACTAAATGAACAATCGGCTGAGGGGTCAACTGGGGTGTCTGTGTAGCTGCAACATTCAACTAAACTTATGCTTGCGCTTGCGCTTGCGAATTAGTTTGAGGAACTGGAAGTCTACCATGATTAGGCACCAATTACTCTAACACATTCAACAATCTCATTACTACATCTGTAGGCAAGGCAATGGTAGGTACAACAGCTATCACTCTCGATGGAGCATCTTGAACAACCTATTCCTGTACTCACTCCGGAGCAGCAACTCGGGGTTGACCACCATTCACAATTTCAGGCTGAGAATTGGCCTATGCTCTAGTTTGAGCCCTAATTTGATGGGCCCCAGCTCGATTACCACCGGGGGTAGTACCATGCCCAGCACCCTGTCCAACTGGTACCTTTGATCTACTAGAAGATGAAGACGCACATTTCTTAATCATTTGCGAAACAAAGACTTCAAGATTATACTTGAATCAATTCAACGCACGAATAAAAAATGAAAGAAGGGAAAACATCCTAAATGTTCGGTAGCCTCGAGGTCATAAGTATGCGCGCCTACATACCCACGAACAAGACTCTATTAAAAACTGCTCCATGACTCAAGACTTAAAGTCTAAGCTCTGATACCAACTTTGTCACATCCCAAAATACCCCCTAGACGTGACTGGCACCCACTAACACCACCGCCAGGCGAACCTATTTTTCCAAACACTTAACCCTTTTCTATAAGCAATGAAATACAATATATGCAACTCCAAACACATTAATATTCATAAAAATAAAATGATTATCCAACCAAAATCAAGTCTCAATGTATAAGAAAGCACAAGACCATTTAAGTAGTGTATCTCTAGTCCAAATCCCACACTAAGACCATGGAGCATCTACAAGAGTTACATGAGTTTAGTTGTTGGGCATGAAAACCCCAAGAAAATAAAATATATATAAAGAGTAGATAAAGTTGAAATGATAGCCTCCACGAATCGATGCGAAGGCTCACCTCAGCAACAGAATCTACACGAACGGACTCGTCAGCCAGTAGTCTCACCTCCCGTGACTGAATCAGCATAGACATGCAAATAAGGAGTGAGATATATATAAATATAACTCAGTAAGATCCTCGACCCACCACTTAATACCCCTGGAACAAGTGTTAGAAAATGCAACCACAACGAGCACAAAAAAATAATATGCACAAAAATATATTTCTAAAATACAAAACTCAGTAAAGTTCAAACAAATGTTCAACAATATCACTATATATATATATATATATATATATATATATATATATATCAATGCAACTCACACTCAGGACTTGTCAAACGGCAGTGAAAGAGATCAACCTAACACCCCGACTAGCCCTCGACAGCATATATAATGCCCCAATAGTATACTAGGGCAGCAAGTACAAGGCCACTAACATGCTAAGGTAGCGCATGTATTCCCTTAGTAACTATCACGGCAACAAAGGAAGGATATCCAATGCCCCAACGCCATGGTACGAGACCACGCCACACCACAAATCAATTATGAAATAATTTTCCTTAAAGAAATATTTTTCTCAAAGTAACACATATGCGGTTGGTTAAAGACCAATGATTCTGCCAAGTACACGTATGTCCCAACACATGGACCTGGCAGACAAAATATAATTTTTAAAACAGGTTTAAAAAGCAAGCCCCAAAGCTTAAAGTCTCACTTACCTCGAATTTACAACTCAAGCACACTTTTCAATATTTCAGAACTATGATCTCGGGTTTTTGGATCACCTAAAACTACACAAAAATGGGTTTAGAATGGTCAAAGATCCTTCCATAGAAGTTTGCTTAATTTTTAACAAAAGTCGAATTCGCAGTAAAAGGTTTGATCGAAAAAGTCAACTCTGGTTAACGGGACAGAATTCCCGAACTATGACCACCAACAGATTCTCCTTGCTGAGAGGATTCCATAACATTAACCAAAATCAAATTTTTATAACGTTTTTCCTTTCAAATTGATGATTTAGGTTGAAGAACCCTAGGGCTAAACTTTCTCAATTTTTCAAAATTTCTCCATGTGCTATCCTATAAACTTTCTTATAATCACGTAATAAACTCAAGCAAAAGATTAGGATCATTACCTTGATTCTTTGGATCGAAAATTCTTATTTTTCTCTCCTATTTTCTTCTCTTTTCTCTTCCTTTCTTCCCTCCTCTTCTGCAGTTTTTTCCTTTCTACATTATAATTTTTTTTCCTGATGCATTTCTGCTTTTCCAGCAGAAATAGTGTTTTATTTTTTTAGTTCAATTGGGCTTTGTCCCATATTATTATTATTATTATTATTATTATTGTTGTTGTTGTTGTTGTTGTTGTTATTTTTATTATTATTATAAATTATTTCAAATTATTATTTTTCTTTTATTTTACTGTGTAATTACTAAATAGCCCTTCAAATTAGGGTTATTACATTTATTTAAATCCTTTATCCCTCCTCAACACAAGCACTTCTCGAAATCTTTGAGATTCTCGTGATCAAGGAGCGAGAGGGGCATCCAACTCACCTCAGAATAATGTTGCAAATGCTACAGGATCACAAGCTATATGCTAAGTTTTCCATATGTAAATTTTGGATGAATTTTTGTGATATTCCTAGGCATGTGGTTTACAATAAGGGTATCAAGGTAGATTCCCAGAAGATTGAGTCCTTAAATAATTGTCCAAGGCCCTCAAGTCCAACAAAAATTTAGAGTTTCTTTGGTATGGTTGGGTATTCCTAGAGATTTATAGAGGTTTTTTCCTCAATCACTAGCCCATCAACTAAACTAACCTAGAATAAGACCAAGTTATAGTGATCAGACTCATGGGATAAAGTTTCCAAGAGTTGAAAACTAAATTAACTTCTACACCTATACTGACCCTACCAGAGGGAACCAATGGGTACGACGTGTATTGTTATGCTTCGCAAATTGGTCTTGGATTTATTTCGATGCAAGATGGAAGGTAGTATCTTACGCTTCTAGAAAACTTAAGAATTAGGAGAAGAACTATCTAACCTATGATTTGGAGTTAGCATCCGCGTTTTTACGTTGAAAATTTGGTGCCACTATCTATGGAATTCATATTGATATCTTCACAAATCATAAAATCCTTCAATATATTTTTAAAAAGAGGGAGTTGAACCTCATACAGAGGATATGGATTGAGTTGCTCAAGATTATGATGTCAATATTTTTTATCACCTAATGAAAGAAAATGTGGTAGCCAATGCTCTTAGCCGACTGTCCATAGAAAGTTTAGCTCATGTAGCAGAGATCAAGAGAGATATGAAGGGGAGATTCATTGATTAGAAAACCTAGGAGTCAGACTCTTAGATACAGAAGAAGGCAATGTAGTTGTCTAGAGTAGAGTCGAGTCTTTTTTAGCTGCAGAAGTCAAGGAGAATCAATTTAATGACCTTTTTTTGTCACAACTAAGGTAAGGAATTCACAAGCATAATATGAAAACATTTGAAATAGGGGGAAATGATAGTACCTTAAGGTAACAAGGCAGGTTGCGTGTTCCAAATATAGACAGACTTTGAGAAGGGATTATGTTAGAGGCTCACAATACAATATATTCCATCCAAACATGTTCTACAAAGATGTATCATGAGCATAGGGAGGTTTATTGGTAGAATGATATGAAAAAGAAAGTAGCAGAGTTCGTGGCCTAGTGTCCAAACTATCAATAGGTTAAAGCTGAGCATTAAAGACCTAATGCATTGGCGCAAAACATAAAGCTCCCAGTTTGGAAGTAGGAGATGATAAATATGGAATTTGTGACAAGTATACTTCTGTAATTCCCCGAAAATACAAAGACTAGACCCGGGACATAAATTAGAGAAAATTGGAAAATCTCCACCAGGTCACAGAATGACTCATTCTGTGACCCGTGGGGAGTGACCACGAGTTGTTAAGTGACTTGTGGTGAGGCCTGTGGACTTAATTGGAAATTTGGAAGAATGGGTGACCACGGGTGTGACCATGAGTCATGCTCAACCCCCACAACTCATGATATGATAATAATTTAAAATCGAGAAAGGTTACGCAGTGCACCTAACAACTTATCACCATGAGTCGTGGTCCAAGCCACGACCTGTTAGGTGACTCATGGTCAGGACTTGGTCAAGAATTAGGGGAGGTCAATAGTGTACCCAACGGGTTCTCACCATGACTCATTTGGGACACCACAAGTCGTGGTGTCACCCGTGGGGACTCCAAGGTGTTTAAGGTAGTGTATTCCATGAGAGGTGACCACGACTAACCATAACTCGTTACGTCCCTCGTGGTGACCAATTTTGTGTTATACGCAGTGCACCTCATAAGTGTGACCACGAGTCATGGTCACTGACCACGAGTTGTGGTCACTGACCACGACCCGTTAGGTCACCTGTGAGGACTGACAATCAGTTTTTCCCCTGCGAGTTTTCAAGGGTCTTTCAATCATTTCCTACCCTTCTAAAATTTAAATTACGTTGTTTTAAGCATATTTTTAGACTTATCAGTGGGGTTGAACAGTTTCTTTCCTCATTCCCCACTCAGACCTTCAGAAAACAGATCATAGAACTTCTCTCAGAGTTTTTCAGAGCAAAAGCTAGGGAAACCTTTTCTCCTCAGTTTTTCAAGGAATTGTTTGGGATTTTTCACTAGGTATGGGGGAATTCAACAGGGGAATAGTTCTTCCCTTGTCTCCCCAAATTTCTCCCTATTTCTCTCTATCAGTAGTAGCCCTGAAAATTACTAAATGTCAAGAAATTTCTAGTCATACTTCATCTGAATCATGCGGAATATTATACCATGTTAACTATAGATATTTTCCACCAGTTTGTGACTGAAATGATGTTTAATCTTGTGAAGTGAAATTTAGCCCTATATCTTGAACTAGAAAATCTTGAAATTTGCATTAGTTCTTGAATATTGAAATCTTTCTTGGATTTATCAGTGTTGTGGACTCCCATGTTGTTAGTAGCATTGAACCTAAATCATATTATTGTCAGTTCAGTTTTAGTAAGAATGTTAGAATTCTCAATGTCAGTCAAAAAAAGCCAGCTGATCAGTTTTGACTACAGAAATTTCCAAGGTGTCAGTAGTACCTCCCAATTTTCAGAATCAGATTTAGAATTCAGTTTTATTGGTCCACTAGGCGGTCATGACACTTTAGATAAATAGACTATCCTTGGGACCCCATTTTCATATTTTAGCTTGTTCTTTAGACATTTTTGATGCTTCTAGATAAGCAGCTCTGACCAGTCTTAGAATCCAATTTCAGAATCTAGTCTAATAAGACTCTCACGGTGCCTTCAGATATGTATCCCTGACTAGTCTTCGGCCCCAGTTTCGAGCTATCACTTAGTATTCAGTCTAGAACTATCCAGTGGGAGTAGGACTTAACACTGAGCGAACGGGGTTCCAGCGTACCCAGGTTCCCAGAACTACGTTGCCACCGTAGGTTATAGTAATTATTGGCCTGATTGACCCCAGACTCTTGTGATCACCCAGTTCATTCCTTTATTCCCTGGCAAGGTATATTAGGTCCTATCGATCGGGTGTATACATCGGACTCCATGTCTAGCTCACGTGGTTATATGTTAGTTATAGACTCTCCCATCTAATCAGTTAAGTCCAGTTTCAGTTCAGTTCAGATCAGTCTTCCAGACTTAGAACATGCTTTACCATCAGACAGGGTCTTTTAGACCACCTCAGTATTTCAGTTATTTAGTTCAGTAGCTTTAGTTGGTCATTGCATGTCTTTTTAGTTCAGTATTTTCTCTTATTTATTCCATTGTGTTATGTTTCTCTCACTTACTCAGAACGTTCAAAGTACTGACGCATATTTTTATGTTGTGCCTTTTTATGATACATCTGCAGGATCTCAGTCTCAGCTTCATTAGCCAACTGCTCACTGAAGACCTCAGCTATCCTAGTTGGTGAGTCCTCATTCTTCGAGGACAAAGATTATATACATCAGTTATATTTTCTTTCCCTCTATTTATATTTGGGGTTAGCTAGCGGCTTGTCCCAACAACTCATCAGTCATAGTGTCTTTCAGACGCAGTTTGGTTTGTTTGAGACTTGTAGTTTCGTTCTAATACTTTCAAATATCATGAACCAGCTTTATTTCTCTCAAAGTATTTGTATATTTGCCTTAAACTTCCGTTGTATATAGTTGTATGTTACTCAAAATGCTAGTGTATGATAGACCAGGGGTTGACTTGGGGTTACTTGTGACTCCAAGTACCATGTTCCGTCCAGTGTGTAAACTCGGGGAGTGACAAACTTGGTATCAGATCACTAGGCTTAGAGTATCCTCGGATGTCTGAAAGTCGAATCGAGTAGAGTCCTCTTCATGGGTGTGAAGCATGCCACACTTATGACGGGGAGGCTATGAGATGTTATTAGGAAAAATTCCCTTTATTTCATACTCTTTATTGTGCGTTGAAATTCAATTCCAGAATCATCCTCCTAACTCGTGCTCAATTTCATTTTAGTGAATCATGCATCCACGACGTGGTAATGGAAGAAGGGCCAGTAATGCTCACTGACCTGGCCCATTAGCCCCGGCAGCCCCTTAGGACGACTTGGTGTCTACCGCAGAATTCAGGGCGGCCGTTGTAATGACCCAAAAGCTCAAAATCAATATCCGGGACTTAATTTAGAAAATCTGAAAAACTACAGAAAAGTTGTAGAACGACCACCTTGACGGGTTGTTCAGGGACCCAACGACTCCTCAGGTTAGCCGTGAGAAGGAGGCCAAGAATATGTTTCAGTGTTTCTAACGGACGACCCCATGAGTCGTTGTCAGGCCACACGACTCGTTAAGACCCCGTTGCCAAGCCGGAGTTTTAGAATTTGAGAAGTAGACAGTGTACTTGACGGAAGGTCACCACGAGTCGTCATCAGCAGTAACGACTCATCAGGTCCTTCATTTCTAGTCCTTCCTTGCCTTCTTACCAGTGTACCTGACGGATGACACGATGAGTCATTTCCACTCATGATGACTCATCATGTGCCTATCAGGGATCCGTACAGAATTTCCAATGAACTTGACGAGAGTATCCAACGGCTCGTTGACCAAGTAACGAGTCGTTAAGTCACCCATTAGGGGCACCTAACAGTTTTTCTCTGCCAATTTTTCTCTGCCAATTTCTAAGGACTATTTAGTAAATTCATACTCTCCCAAGCATTAAACCACGTCGTTTAAGTACCAGTTTCAGACATTTTAGTGGGGAAAAATGGTTCCTCCCCTCATTCTCACACTAATCCTTAGAAGAACATCGTAGAATTCTCTCTCAGGGTATTTCAGAGAAAATGCTAGGGCTAAACTTTCCTCTTCAATTTTCAGGCTGATTCTCCAGTTTTTTTTGCCAGGTATGTGGGGTTTTAGCAAGGGGATTGTTCTTCCCTTGTGCCCCCAAATTCTCCTCTAATTCCTCTATCAGTTTTAAGCCTTGAGTCTTTCGAATAGGAAGAGTATTCATGTTTATTTTCGTTGATTTCACTTATAACGATGTTCATGTATATTTTTGATATGATTCCCATAAATTCCTTATCATATTGTCAGTGTTCATGCAAAAAAAAGTGAGTTTAAGCCCTAATTTTTCGAGTAATAATTTTACTTGCTAAATTCCCTCTAGTGAATGAAGAATGCTTTGGGCTGAATTCCTAGAATTTCTTGCTATGCATATATGTTGGGTAAATATCCTGTGAATGAGAATGAGTTTTGGCTCTTTTGAATGAAATTCCCAAATTCTTGAAATTTCCTTATGGTATGAATTTGTCCGTGTTGTCGGCATAAATGAGCTCTCTATTAGCTGCTTAGAAATTCAGTTAGTTAGAACACAGAACTTTATTAGTTTAGTCTCAGTCAAAATCATATCAGTCTAGCTTCAGTCGGATTTTAGCAACCTCAGTGTTGTCTAGAAAATGTAAGCTGATCAGTTTGACTCCAGTTTATTTTCGAGGTGTCAGTGGTGCCTCCCAGTTTTTAGACTAAGATTCGAATTTCAATTATTTGGTCCATTAGGCAGTCATGACATTCAATTATAGCTCTGACCAGCCCCAAGACCCCAGTTCAGTTATTAGTTGTTCTATAGACGGTTACGATGCTTCTAGATAGGCAGCTCTGATCGGTCTTAGAACCCAGTTCCAGATTTTGGTTCGATAAGGCTCTCAAGGTACATACAGCTATCCGTCCCTGACTAGTCTTAGGCCCCAGTTTCGAGCTATCAGCCTAGTAGTTCAGTTTAGATTTTTCAGTGGGAGTAGAACTTAGCACGGAGCGGGTCGAGGTTCCAGCACACCCAGGTTCCCAGAACTACGTTGCCAGTGTGGGTTTCAGTATTACTTGGCCTGATTGGCCCCAGATATATTTTTGTGATCACTCAGTTCATGCCTTTATACCCTGGTGAGGTATATTGGGTCCTACCAGTGGGGTGTATACATCGGACTACACGTCTAGCTCACGTGGTTAAATGTCGGTTATTGACTCTCCCACTAGTCAGTACAGTCCAGTATCAGAATAAGTAGCTCAATTTAGTACAGTATCTCAGATTCGGTGATTTAGACTTAGGGCATGTCCATGACCATCAGACAGGGTCGTCTTGACCATTTCAGATTATATCAGTAGTTCAGCTCAGTACTTGTTGGTCATGGCGTGTCATTTCAGTTCAGTATTTATATTCAATATGTCTCTCCCACTTACTTAGTACATTCAAAGTACTGACGCATGTTTTTCATGATGTATCGTTTCATGATACAACTGCAAGTTCTCAGGTTTAGCACAGATAGTTACTTCAGTTTCAGAGCATTCCATTCCAGCAGATCAGAGTGTGAGTCCTCCTCATTCTAGGGCTTGTTTATTTATTTCATTTGGTTCTATTTAGACGTAGAGTTAGCTGGGGGTTTTTCCTTCCAACTCCTAAATTAGATGGCTTTCAAACAAATATGGCTTTCAGTGTATTCAGTGTATTTAAAGATTTGAACCTTTACTTTTAGATTTGTTCTTCTTAAATACTTTATGCTATTATTTTTAAGTTCCGTTGTGCATGTTTACTCAGAATGTTAGTGTATGATAGACCAAGGGTTGACTTGGGGTCACTTGTGGCTTCAAGTACCTTGTTACACCCAGGGTATAGGCTCGGGGCGTGACAGCCATTCAACTGCTTGCTTAAACTGTAACAAACCAGGTGAACCAGCAGGTAGTTCCAATCAACAACAACAGTTCCACAGTAGCTTCCCAAATGCGTAACTTCACCCAAATAGACCCTCCAAATTATCATGGATCTATGGTGGGAGAGGACCCATAAGGATTTGTGGATGAGATTAAAAATATCACCCGAATTATGGGTGTCAGTCCCTTAGATAGTGCCGACTTGGTTGCTTACCATTTGAAAAGGGTAGCCCAGGTCTGGTACAAGTAGTGGAAGGAGGGGAGGCCAGCGGAAGCAGGACTGGTGGAATGGGAGGAGTTCACTACAACCTTCCTGGACAGATTCTTCCCTTGTGAGCTCAGGGAAGCAAAGGTAGGGAGTTCATGAATTTGAGGTAGGGAAATCGGATAGTAGAAGAGTACACTTTGGAGTTCACCGGGTTTTCCAAATACTCTCCGAAGATGGTGGCCGAGCCAAGGGCTCATATGCTGAAATTTGAAAATGGGGTGTCGAACCTGGTCATCAAAGAGTGCAGAAAAGCGATGCTGATTAAGGATATTGACCTCTCCAGCCTGATTGTCTATGCCTAGCAGATTGAGGCAGAAAAACTGAGGGGCCTAGAGCATAAGAACAAGCGGGAAAGGACTAGCCAATCATATTATGGACACCAGAGGTCTGGCAGTAGCAGCAGCAACAGCAGAGGGATCTAACACCCAGCTCAGCCTGCGCCCCTACCTTTCGGTCCCGCCAGGACCGAAGGGGTGGAGAATCTGGCTCTCAGTCCCAGAGTTACGGTGCCGGTAATAGGTATCCAGCTTTTCCCAAGTACGGCAAGAACCACCCAGGAGAGTGTCTTCAGGGTCAAGAGCATTGTTTTGGTTGTGGACAGCTTGGTCACCGGCTTAAGGAATGACCGTCAGCAGGACGGGGAAGGTCACAATCCACCACCTTAGCAGCACCAGCAGGAAGACCAGCTCAGCAGTCTAATACATTAGGTATGGAGGGAGTTTAATGCCAAAATCGTTTTTATGCATTATCATCTCGTTAGGATCAGGAGAACTCACCGGATGTGGTCTCGGGTATGTTATATCTTTTCCACCTAGATGTATATTCCCTACTTGATTCGGGGACAACATTATAATTTTTTACTCCCTACGTAGCAGTTCAGTTTGATATCAGTCCAAAGGTCCTCTCATAATCATTTTCAGTCTCCACCCCAGTTGGCGAGTCAGTTAGAGCCAGTCGGGTGTATAAAAACTGCCCAATCTCAGTCTTTAATAAATTCATTCTAGCTGACTCGGTAGAGTTAGACATGGTCGACTTCGACCTTATTCTTGGCATGGATTGGTTACACTCCGGTTATGCCTCAGTCGATTGCAAAACTAGGGTCTCAGGTTTCAGTTCCCTAATGAGCCAGCTCTAGAATGGATGGGCAGTAGTTCAGCGCCTAAGGGTAGGTTTATTTCCTACCTTAAGGCCAGGAAGCTCATATCTAAGGGATGTATTTACCATCTAGTTTGGGTCAAGGATTTTGACTCTGAGACCCCAACTATCCAGTCAGTCCCTATTGTCAGTGAATTTCCAGATGTGTTCTGATGTGCTATGGATTTACAGAACTTTCGACGCTCAAAACTAAGAAAATAGCATGGACTTAGGTGTGTTTATGTGGATATAAGGTACTGTTCCTTTGGTTGCAGGATAAATTGGTGTTGGACCTAAAAATTACAAAAGAAAGCCTGAAGTATGCAAAATATGCTCAAAGTGCAGACCATAGTATGAGTTGTAGGAAGGTCCTACGAGCCATACTGATGGCCATGAAAAGTTGCAGAAGGCTATAATTGAAGAGATGCAATGTATGAATCTCAGTAAGAGTCATACCAATCTGGTACGAGTCGTGGTGTTGAAGTCGTGACAAAATCCAGAAGATTTGCATAAGAGGCTGACTCCTGCTACAGAAAGAAAGTACGACCCATGGGAAGAGGTACGAGTCGTACCATGACGGTTGTGATGAACTTCAGAAGAATTTCGAAGTTTCAGAATCAAACTGCTGGAGCTCAGTACGGGTCATAGGAAGGTGGTACGAATAGTACCAGGATTCAACACTTAGCCAAAATTCAACCAACCATGTAAGGTACGGGAGGAAGCTACAAATCGTAGGTTGGCTCATGACGACTGCGGGACCAGATATGGAAATTCATCCTGTTAGCCTAGTAAAAGGATTCTTATGTTTGTATAAGTACATTTTAGGTTTTATTTTTCTGTACAGAAAAAAAGACAAGAAAAGAGGATGGAGAGAGAAGAGATTTTGAGGGGAGAAAGAGAGAATTGAGTTGATTCAAGTTGTGATCAGCCTTTTCTTGAATTCTTCTTGTTCTTGCTACTTGTTATTCAAGATTTTGGTGATTAATTAAAGGAAGTATTTTTCTCATTCATTCTTGTAAGTATTGATTTATGTTCTTAATCATGAATATAATTCACAACCCTACAACTATGAGAGGCTAAAACCTCCATAGCTAGGGCTGTGGGAACCATGGTGGATTAACAAGATAGGGTTGCACAAAGTGATTTTGAAACCAATACAAGATACTTATATTATATTCTCTTCATGCTTAAACATTTATTAACGGTGCACAACATTAGTACATGCCCGAATTCTTTACTTTCTTAGGACTAAGAGGTAGAGATTAGGAAAAGAGAATTACAACAGAGCCTTGATTTTGATAATCATTGTATTAACTTAAGTTGTGGTCGCAAGATAGTTAAATCTAGAACTTAGTGATAATGGATAGTTTGAAACCACTCATGAGACTTGGTCGAGTGATTGAGTATAGTCATTCAATAGGAACTGGCTGGTCGTTTGAATGAACCTAAGTTATTAGTTCTATAAGTAAGTATTGGTGATAATCACGAGTGTATACCCAATGCAGTTATGAACCCATGGGATCACAAACCCTAGTTATCCTTTAATATTGATTCAAAACCATAATTTTGATAATTGTTTTTATTATTGATTTTATTTAGAACCCCCCCAATTTTGAAGTAACTACCTCACAAGTTCCCTTACCGGCTGTAATCTAGTTCTCCCATATTCCCTATAGGTTCGACCCCAACCTATAGTTGGGTTCTTTATTGACAACGTTCATTTCATACTTCAGCAGGAGGTGTGGTTTGAGAGTTATCATGTTTCCTGAAGATCTTCCCAAAGTTCCTCCTGAATGGGAAATTGACTTCGGCATAGACCTTATTCCAGATACTCAGCCCATCTCCAACCCTCCTTATAGAATGGCTCCTGATGAACTTAAGGAGTTGAAGGAGAAGCTACAAGATCTTCTTGATAAGGTATTTATCAGACCCAACATCTCTCTCTAGGGTGCTCCAATGCTTTTTGTGCGAAAGAAAGACAGTACCCTCAGAATGAGCATCGATTACTATCAGTTGAACAAGGTCACAGTCAAGAGCATGTATCCTCTACCCCGAATTGAGACCTGTTCGACCAACTTCAGGGAGCAGCTGTTTCTAGATCTCAGGTCGGGGTATCATCAGCTAAGAGTCAGACAGTGACATACCGAAAACAGCTTTCAAGACTTGGTATGATCACTTTGAGTTTGCGGTTATGTCCTTCGGACTAACAAATACCCCTGCAGCCTTTATAGACCTAATGAACAGAGTCTTCAAGAAATATCTGGATATGTTCGTCATTGTATTTATTAACAACATTTTGGTGTACTCCAGAAATAAGGAAGAGCATGCTAATCACCTAAATATAGTGCTTCAGACACTTAGAAACCGCCAGCTATTTGCCAAGTTCAGCAAGTGCGAATTCTGGTTGAAGTCTGTGACTTTCCTGGATCATGTTGTCTTGGGTAAGGGTACTCAAGTTTATCCTCAAAATATAGCAACTGTAAAAGACTGGCCGAGACCTACCTCCCCAACCGAAATCAGAAGTTTCTTGGGTTTGGCCGGTTATTACCGATGCTTCATGGAAGGCTTTTATTCCATAGCATCTCCTCTGACTAGGCTGACTCAAAAGAAGATGAAATTTCATTGGTCAGATGCGTGTGAGAAGAGTTTCCAAGAGTTAAAAACTCGACTCATTACCGCTCTAATGTTGACCCTATCGGAAGGATCAGATGGGTTTGTAGTATATTGCAACGCTTTCATAGTTGGACTCGGTTGTGTTCTGAAGCAGCGAGGCAAAGTGATAGCCTGTGCCTCCAAATAGATCAAGGTTCACGAGAAGAATTATCCAACTCGTGACTTGGAGTTGGCAACGGTGGTGTTTGCGATAAAAATATGGAGACATTACCTGTATGGGGCTTACATTGATGTTTTCACCGATCACAAGAGCCTTCAGTATGTATTCAGTCAGAAGGACCTAAATCTCCGTTAGAGAAGGTGGTTAGAGCTCCTGAAGGATTATGACATGAGCGTACTATATCACCTGAGCGAAGCCAATGTGATGGTTGATGTCCTAAGCAAAGTGTCTATGGGTAGTGTGGCTCATGTTGAGGAAGGAAAAAAGGAATTGGCGAAGGATGTTCACATACTAGCTCGGTTAGGGGTGCAGTTGGTTGACTCAGCTGAGGGTAGAGTGGTGATGCAAAGTGGGTCAGATTCCTCTTTGGTTATTGAAGTTAAGTCCAAACAGGATGAAGATCCCATTTTACTTAAACTTAAGGAAGCGGTTCTCAGGAAAGAGGTTGAGGCTTTCTGCAAAGGGGAAGATGGTGTGCTTCGTTACCAGGGTAGATTGTGTGTACCGAACGTCAGTGACTTGAGACAGTAGATATTGGCTGAATCACACAGCTCGAGGTACTCCATCCACCCAGGTACTACTAAGATGTACCGCGATTTGCGGGATATTTACTAGTGGAACAGCATGAAGAGAGACATTACCGAATTCGTAGCTAAGTGCCTAAACTGCCAGCAAGTCAAGGTAGAGCACCAGAGATCGGGAGGTATGACCCAGGATATCATCATACCCACGTGGAAGTGGAAAGAAGTGAATAAGGACTTTATTACGGGTCTAGCTCAAACTCGTCGGCAACATAATTCTATCTGGGTAGTAGTAGACCAGATGACTAAGTCAGCACATTTCCTCCCAGTTAAAACTATAGATTCAGTTGAGGACTATGCTAGGATTTATATTCGGGAGTTGGTCCGACTTCATGGGGTGCCATTATCTATTATTTCATATAGAGGTACCCAATTCACCTCGCATTTTTGGAAGTTTTTTCAGAAGGGACTTGGTACCCAAGTCAAGCTCAGCACCGCTTTTCACTTGCAGACAGATAGGCAAGTTGAGCGGATTTTGAGACCCTAGAAGATATTTTGAGAGCGTGCACGATCAATTTCAAAGGCAATTGGGATGACCACTTGCCTCTTATCGAGTTTGCGTATAACAACAGCTACCACTCCAGTATCCAGATGGCCCCGTTTGAGGCATTGTATGGTAGGAGGTGCAGGTCTCCTATTGGGTGGTTTGAGTTTGGTGAATCTCCTATAATTAGGATAGACTCGGTTCATGAAGTTATGCAGAAGGTACAGCTCATTAGGGAAAGATTGAAAATAGCTCAGAGCCGTAAGAAATCTTATGCTGATATGAAGAGAAGAGAATTGGAGTTTGTTGTGGATGACTAGGTCTATCTAAAAATTTCACCCATGAAAGGGGTGATGAGATTTGGGAAGAAGGGAAAGCTCAGCCCGAGATATGTGGGATCCATAGAATTCTGAGGCAAATTGGAAAGGTAGCTTATGAGCTGGAATGACCTTCAGAGTTGGCGTCTGTGCACCCAATATTCCATGTGTCACTATTGAAGAAGTGCATTGGTGAACCAACTTCAATTGTGCCATTGGAAAATGTGGGAGTGAGAGATAGTCTCTCATATAAGGAGGTCCCAATCCAGATTCTTAACCGTCAGGTTCGTAAGCTGAGGAACAAGGAGGTAGCTTCAGTCAAGGTTTTATAGAGAAATCAGCATGTTGAGGGAGCTACATGGGAGGCTAAAGCAGATATGATGGCTAGATAACCCCATTTGTTCCCTTCCAACTCAGTTTCAGTTCAAGGTATCAACTCCTTTCCCAAAACTGCTTTTAGTTCGTATGTCTCAATTTGTTTCATGTAAATGAATATGTGTATGGTTAGTGAATTCAGTTCAGAGGTAGTTATTCCGCTAGTTTCAGCCTTCATGCTCAGTATTCATGTATAAGAGATTGCCATTCTCTATTTCCTGTGTGTTTTCCAACATTCGAGGACGAATGTTCCCAAGGGGGAGACATTGTAATGCCCCGGAAGCTCAAAGACTAGACCCAGGACTTAAATCAGAGAAAACTAGAAAATCTACACTAGGTCACAGAACGAGTCATTCTGTGACCCGTGGGGAGTGACCATGAGTCGTTAAATGACTCGTGGTCAGGCCTGTGGACTTAATTGTAAATTTGGAGGAATGGGTGGCCACAGGTGTGACCACGAGTCATGGTCAACCCCTACGAGTCGTGATATGACCAGTGGTCAAGAATAATTTAAAACCTGGAAACGTTACGCAGAGAACCTAACGACTTGTCACCACGAGTCGTAGTCCATGCCACGACCCGTTAGGTGACTCGTGGTCAGGACTTGGTCAAGAATTAGGGGAGGTCGATAGTGTACCCAACGGATCCTCACTATGACTCATTTGGGACACCACGAGTTGTGGTGTCACCTGTGAGGACTCCAAGGTGTTTAAGGCGGTGTAGTCCACGAGAGGTGGCCACGAGTCACTTAATGACTCATAGTCACTCCCCACGGGTCACAGAATGACTCATTCTGTGACCTGGTGTAAATTTTCTAGTTTAAACATGACTCGTTAGGTCCTTCGTCGTGGCCAACAGTATGTTCTAGGCAGTGCACCTCATGAGTGTGACCACGAGTTGTGGTCACTGACCACGACCCGTTAGGTCACCCGTGAGGACTGACAATCAGTTTTTTCCCTGCGAGTTTTCAAGGGTCTTTCAGTAATTTTCTACCCTCCTAAACTTTAAACTAAGTCGTTTTAAGCATATTTTCAGACTTATTAGTGGGGTTGAACGGTTTCTTTCCTCATTCCCCACTCAAAACTTCAAAAAACATATCATAGAACTTCTCTCAGAGTTTTTTAGAGCAAGAGCTAGGGCAACCTTTTCTCCTCTGTTTCTCAAGGAATTCTTTGAGATTTTTCACCAGGAATGGGGGAATTCAACAAGGGAATAGTTCTTCCCTTGTGTCCCCAAATTCCTCCCTATTTCTCTTTATCAGTGGTAGCCCTGAAAATTACTGAATGTCAAGAAATTGTTGGTCATACTTCGCCTGAATCATGTGGAATATTATATCATGTTAATTATAGATATTTTCCACCATTTTGTGACTAAAATGATGTTAAATCTTGTGAAATGAAGTTGACCCCTATTTCTTGAACTAGAAAATCTTGAAATTTGCATTAGTGCTTGAATGTTGAAATCTTGCTTAGAATTATCTGTGTTGTGGACTCCCATGTAGTTAGTAGCATTGAACCTACATCAGATTATTGTCAGTTTAGTTTTAGTAAGAATGTTAGAATTCTCAGTGTCAATCAGAAAATGTCAGCTGATCAGTTTGACTACAGAAACTCTTGAGGTGTCAGCAGTACCTCCCAGTTATCAGAATCAGATTTAGAATTCAGTTTTATTGGTCCACTAGGAGGTCATGAAACTTTTGATAAACATCTCTGACTAGCCTTAGGACCACACTTTCAGATTTTAGCTTGTTCTTTATATGGTTATGACACTTCTAGATAAGCAGCTCTTACCAGTCTTAGAACCCGGTTTCAGAATATGGTCCGATAAGACTCTCAGGGTGCTTTCAGATATGTATCCCTGATTAGTCTTGGGCCTCAATTTTGAGAAATTAACTTAGTATTCAGTCTAAAACTATCCAGTGGGTATAGGACTTAACACCGAGCGGATTGGAGTTCCAGCACACCCAGGTTCCCAAAACTACGTTTCCACCATAAGTTACAGTAATTATTGGCCAGATTGGCCCCAGACTCTTGTGATCACCCGGTTCATGCCTTTATACCCTGGCAAGGTATATTGGGTCCTACCGATGGGATGTGTATATTGGACTCCATGGCTAGCTCACGTGGTTATATGTCGGTTATAGACTCTCCCACTAGTCAGTTCAGTCCAGTTTCAGTTCAATTCAGATTAGAGTTCCAGACTTAGAACATGCTTTGACCATCAGACAGGGTCTTTTAGACCACCTCAGTATTTCAGTTATTTAGTTCAGTAGCTTTAGTTGGTCATTGCATGTCTTTTCAGTTCAGCATTTTCCCTTATTTATCCCGTTGTGTTATGTTTCTCTCACTTACTCAGTACATTCAAAGTACTGACGCATACTTTTATGTTGTATCATTTTATGATACAGCTGTAGGATCTCAGTCTCAGCTTCGTTAGTCGACCGCTCACCAAAGATCTCAGTTATCCTAGTAGGTGAGTCCTCATTCTTTCAAGACGAAGATTATTTACATCAATTATATTTTATTTCCTTCTATTTAGATTTGGAGTTAGCTGGGGGCTTGTCACAGCAACTCATCAGTCATAGTGTCTTTCAGACGCAATTTGGTTTGTTTCATACTTGTAGTTTCGCTCTAATATTTTCAAATATTATGAACCAGCTTTATTTCTCTCAAAGAGTATTTATATATTTGCCTTAAACTTCCACTGTATATAGTTGCATGTTACTCGGAATGCCGGTGTATGATAGACCAGAGGCTGACTTGGGTTACTTGTGACTCCAAGTACCGTGTCCCATCCATGGTGTAAACTCACGGCGTGACAACTTCTTTGTTTTCAGAAATAAGATTCAATATGGGTGATGTAAATCGACTTACCAAGTCATTGCATTTCTCACCAGGTAAAATCATTGACTTAGAGGAGGATTGTGCTAAACTATTCATTCGAGAGATTGTTAGATTGCAGGATACCCTAATTTCTGTTATATTTTATCGAGGTGCTCAATATACAATAAACGTTTGAAACTCCTTCTAGAAAGGGTTAGATACCTGAGTTAATCTCAGTATCGCTTTCCATCCTCGGATTGATGGGTAGGCCAAGCATATGATTTATATTCTTGAGGATATGTTGAGGTGTTATGCCTTGGAGTTTAAGGGTAATTAGGATGACCACTTACCTTTTATTGAATTTCCTTATAACAACAGTAATCATGCCAGTATTAAGGTGGCGTTGTTTAAATCCTTATACAGGCGAAGGTGTAGGTCTCATGTTGGGTGGTTCAAAGTTGGGGAGGCAGAACTACTAGGGCCAGACCTAGTCCATCAATACATAGATAATGTTAAAATAATCCAGGAGCGATTGAAGATGGATCAAATTTGTCAAAAGTCCTATTCAAATGTGCGCCGTGGATTTGGAGTTTAATGTTGATTATTGGTTATTCTTAAAAGTCTCCCTATGAAGGGAATTATGCGGCTTAGAAGGAAGAGAAATGTTACAACCTGTACTTGTATCGATTAATCCATCGTATGTATGTGTAGAATATAAGTTGAATTACCATGTATTGTACATCGTGAAAAGGTCAAGGGTCGAGGGCGTAAATGAATCAACGAGTGAAGTGGCCAAAGGCCAAGCCAAATGACCTGTCGCAATGCGGGCCGCGTAGTGCTGCGTATCGCAATAGGCTTATTAGGCAGGTTGTATATATATGTCATCTTAGTTCAGTTTATTCATTATAAACATAACATACAAGGACCAACTCGTCATAATCTCCATGACACTATAATAATAAGTTCCATACTCTATGATAAATAAGGTTTTCTCTTGGTTTCCGGGGTTCATCCTTATTTTATTATGCCTGGAATTCGCGTCAAAAAAATAAGTAGCTCATGTCCGGCTATCATGTCGATCATTTTATCAATGTGTTGTAGTGGTAACGAGTCTTTTGGGAAATTCTTATTTAAATCTTAAAATCAATATACATTCTAAACTTGTTCAATTTTTTGGTACTATTATAATATTTGCTAGCCAATCTGAGTATATTTAGTTCTCGGATTGATCCTATGTTTAGCAATTTCATTACCTCTTCTTTGACGAACTTATTAGGGCACAGATAGAAGGCATTTTTTCTACTTCACCAGAGGGTAAGTCAAGTCCACACTTAGCTTATGGATCACTATATCTGGCGGGATATTTGTCATACCTAAATGTATCCAAGAAAAATAATCGGTGTTAGCTTTAAGAAATGCGATAAATTTGCGCCTGAGTTTGGGATTAAGTATTGTACCCAGGTATACCTTTCTTTTAGGGAAGTTGATGAAGAAGATACTTCTTCTAGCTCCTCGTCAATTTGGTGGAGATCGTATCTTTTGGGACTTCAAATAATCTCAATAACTGTGTTTTTCCAGTATCTGCTCTTTGACTCCCTCCTATGTTGGCCAGCTATTGACTGGGTCAGAATTCCGTGGAGACTCCATTGCTACAATTTTTATTGGGCACTCTTCCTTCTCGGGGTCTCAGCTCAACTACAACGTACATTTCTCTTAAGGCGAGCTATTCTCTAGGAATTTCCTTAACACCACTAGGTTTATTTGTCTTTTAGTTATACTAAGTGCTTGATCTTTTATATTAAGTAGTTATGACTTTATGCTTTTGTGGTTAAGTTCATAATATAATGTGAAACTTTTTAGGTATGAGTTGGAAACTTTAACACCTATTGCCAAGTTGAAGGGACCATTTTCATGGCGTGGATCCAATGTCTTCCGTGTATGGAATTGTAGGCCATGTCGCCTACCATTACTTTAAAGTTAGTATCTTTTTTAACTCCCTTGATGTTCGTCGGTAGCTTGATTTCTCCCCAAGTTGTTTCACTGCCCTTGTTGTATCCGACCAATATTTTTGTGGCTTGTATTATCTTTTCGACCAGCTTCATTTACTTCAGCACTCGGAGTTGGATGATGTTTACCGAGATACTTGGATCAATTAGCACACATTTAATTTTGAATTAAACATATTGACATATATCACCTAGGCATCATTGTGAGGAAGGGTGAGTCTGTCTGCATCTTCATCACCGAAGGTGATTGCATCATTGTCTAGTGTCTTCCAGGCTCTCCTTTAATGTGTGATGAACACCTTTGTTTTCTTAGTTTTTGCGTATGTTACCCCACTCACTTCGGCCCCTCTAAAAATTATGTTCACCATGTGATGTGGGGAAGCGAGTTGTGGTTTCTCTATATCCATCTCTAGGTCAGTCATAATTGTTCTCGGCTCTGTCACTTAAGTACTTTCTCAAATGACTATTTTAAAGTAGGAGAGCTACCTCCTCCCGAAGGTATCAGGAATTCCCAATCATCTGTTCATATGTTCCATGATAATCACACATAGACTTGTGTTCCTGGTACTTGAATCGGACCAAATTATTTTTGTCCATCTTGCTTCCTTGTTATTCTTCATGGAGGAAACTAACTCGGTTGGACCAATGCTGAAGTTATACTATGTGATCTTTGGTGCCTCTATATTTTTGGTGGAATTTGAGAAGGCCCTACTACTTCTCTTCACTGCAGTAACCTATTATTGTGGGCTTGCTCTGGCCTTCTGTTGACTGGAGGCCTCCTTAATTGTGGATAGGGTTCAAATTGATCCCTTAGTGTCCTATCGTCAAAGTCGGGACGATTCCTTTATCTATTCGAGAACCAACCCAGTTTCTTGATAAGGAAAATGATGAATTTAACTGATCATCCTTGATATGGATCTTCAACGTATATAGGTTGTGCATATCTTCCTATATTGTCGCTGAGAATTACAGTAAGTTCTCCTTCAATTTCCATGAGGAGTCTAAATTTAAAGGGTTCAAAACCTTGGTAAATGTTTCCGCCACACACTTATCTGATAATGACAACAACTTCGTTCTTTCCTTCTAGAACCTGGCCATGATTCTCTTAGCAACTCTAAACTGTCTTGCTCTATTTCAAAGATGTCTACTTTTCCGACTTGTATTTTTCGGGCCTCGATATGATCTTTGATAAAGGTCTCTATGAGTATCACAAAAGAATCAATTGAGTGCTCTAGCAAATGAGAGTACCATGCCAAAGCTTCTTTGGTAAGGGTCTTTTCGAATTTCTTTATTAAAACTAACTTGATCTCAGTTGATACCAAGTCATTCCCCTTGACGGTGGTGGTATATGTTGTTATGTGCTCCTGTAGGTCAGTAGTTCCGTCATAGTTGGAAATATCTGGCATCTTAAATATCTTTGAAATCATCATTCATGCGACGCTGGGCTTGTAAGGCAACTGGATGTATTTCATGGAGTCTACTGTACCCTTGAGGATCGGGGTATGCACCTAGGATTTGATCCATCCAGGAGTGTAATTTCCTTTAGGCATTTTATGAGTTCATCCCAAAAAGGATCTGTCTGGACATTATTCCTCCCGGAGCTCTCATCCATTCGACTGTTCATTCGGAATTCTAGCCTCGAGGTGCTTTGAATGTTACTGGGGGTTCCATGGGCCAGAGCATCCACAATAGGTGGCATCTAGTTCCCGAATTGACAGTCTTGGAGAGCCTCGTCATTGTTTGTTAAATCTCCATCATGATCCGATTGTGGAGCGAAAGGTGCGTTAATTACATTCTTCTATTAGGAAGTCAGGATCTGCACCAGTTCTTCCAGGTTCTCGTCATCCCCCCTAGCCTAATCGTCACTGACCCTCTCATCTCCGAATAAGTCATTGGGAGTATGGCTTCCTACAGATCTTTGACTGTGCCCTCCCAGTGAATAGAGGTCATGTATCCATATCGGTTTTGAGTATGGTCACCATCCTGTAGATCTCCACCAAACCTGGGTGGTGCATCACTTCCTTCAATAGTTGATACCGTTGAATTTATTAACGTGGCCCATGGACACGCAAATTGAGATGACCAAGAATGCGTAATTAGATAATACAACTTGCTTAATTAATGTGAACAAGGTTAATAATGGGTGCAAAATAAAGTGGAAATAAATAATAAAGTACGAGAACAAAAACAACATAACGTCCGGTGCTAGAATCTGGAAACATCACCCGACAAGTTTGATGTTATTGACAATGGGCAAAACAATGAGCAGTAGAGCATGAGAGTTTAAGAATGGAAGATAACAATGTATTGACAGTGAGTGAATGAATATTAGATGGTTTTCGATGAATGACTAGAAGACTATTTATAGTTAAACCCTTACTCAGCCCCCATGAAGACTTCCACTTGATTCACGTTTGCATTCATTACGCAATGACTAGGGAGGAGAATTGTGGACTTTCCTGTATCGGTTGAAGTTCGTCATTATCCTATCATGGTGTAGCCATGTCAAGTCTAATGACGCTAGAGCTAAGCAGGCTTATGAACATGATAATGTAATCAAGTGTTGTGAACTCGAGGTATCCGAGAATAAGGCTGCTTCCTCCGATCACGGCTGAGGAGATGTTTGGTGTCACATTGAAGCTGAGTCAGACATAGCAGTCATTTTCTCCACGTGTCCTCCCTTGATTTGGCCATGCACCAAATCCGGTTTTCACCCCATACAAAAACCTAGGGCTAGAACAATTAAATAGAGTGAATTTACAGAAGAAAATTGAGAAACTATGTTTTAGAACATATTCTCTAATGTGGGAGGCTTTAAATTTCTATTTACGAGAACTATGTGAAGATGATTGTGATGATTCCAATTTAATCGCTGACAATGAAGTGTTCTACTGCTTCTCAGTGGAATATTGAGATTTCTCTTGTAAGTTGAAGGGAACTATGATTACTGCCACAGTAGGAAAAACTCATCGAAATTATCATGGCATATACACAGGAAAAAAGGACCTCTAGAAGTGAAATTTCAGTGCGATGATGAACTTGGTGTTGAAGGTGAAATTAGTGATTGAGAAGTAGAAAGGCTAACAGCTCTAGCACACTGAAATTTCAATTAAAGAAGTTTGAAACTCCAACACAATATATTGAAGTTTCACTCACATATAGAGAGTTTTGAATTCCAGTACACTAGGTTTAAATTTCACATGTAAGCGTTTCAAACTCAACTTGTCCGGAAGTTTTAATAAACAAAGAAGATGAAAAACCGAATCTACTGCTTTTTCAAAGTTTTGGCCATTTTTGGACTACTTTATAAATGCAGATTATTTTTTTTATGAATTTCATTACCCAGAGGCCCCAGAATATTACTAATGTGGGCTTCCGGATCTTTTACTTTAGTATGAAAAAAACACTCTAGTAATATGAACTTCAATACCGAGATCATTTCCATACGGATAGAGGTAGTCGAGATGAAATCTCCCAAAAAAAAAAAAAGAAAAAAGAAAAAAGAGAGGTTTCAAAAGGTGACCAAGTCAGTTGAAGTGAATCCAAGTAACTCTTCATGCCAATAAGATCACTCTACAACAATAACTTATCAGTATTGTCCAACAATTGGTTGCATTCATAACTTAAGAAATACACTAGATAAATAAACTAATGTTGTCTTCTCGAGTTGCCAAAAGGAGGATATCAAACCAGTTGTGATCATCGCTCTTCAAGCTCAAGGCCATTACCAAACCAATGAAACTGACTTGTACACATTTAAGTCGACCAGACAACTAATTGACTTAAGGTTCTGAAATTTTTCAAACAGCTGGACCATTGAGAATATAGCAAGAATGTCTAACGATCATGTCCTTTTGAGAAGATAGCCCAGAAGGATTCCCAGCAATGCAATGATGAGAACATATATATTTGGGGTACCACCACGACTTCTGTTACGTTGCTGTTTCAAAAGCTCCTGCATAGGACAAAGCTCATGAAGTTCAAAGACAATTCAAAAGGCAATATTTTAGCTTCTTGTGGAGCCAGAATCGGAAAAGGCTACTCTTTTATGTGTCATTCATTTCAATGCAAATTGAGTATTGAATTCGAAACTTCAAAAACACAACCCAGCCTGACCCTTCTTTGTTCGAAACACGGGAGAGATGTTGGGTATATGAGGAATAAGTGCCTCATGCGGACAATATAACTAGTGGGCTGAGCTGTTGCACTGATAGCATTGCTGAATGTTTTAAAGTAAAAATATTGAATATTCTTACTTTCTTATTGTCATGATTTTTACTTTTGAATGTATATAAAATAAGTATTATACCAACACTATCATTGACGTAACTTCTTACCTCTTAAGAAAACTGAAGATAACAAGTTGCTCAATACACAATCACCAAAAAGTAAGCAAGTGCTGATAACTGATAATTCCCTATAAATCAAAAGCCTAACATATAATGTGGGACTACTGAATTCATTTTACATATGCAAACAGCAATGCACTGCATTTTCTAATTGTCTCCTTTTCTCTACCCAAAAGCATATCAGGCAAATCATGGCCCTTTGTTCCTGTCCTCGATCACTTTCTACCACCTCAATCAATGAAATCGCAAGTGGAGTGGACAGCAATTCATGAAGAAATGGATATCACTAGAGAACAAGTCATTCGGATTCAAAAGGAAAAGTCAAGAGGCAGGAGGCTTGTCCAAGAAAAATGACACCAATGTCAAGAAGATAGCATAAGTGTTTGACCTACGACACAAGGTTTCTTTGCACGCACCCGACCATTGGAACTACTAAGAAACTTCCAATACTCTGACAACGTTAACAGAAAAAGGCATATTTCACAAAACAATTGTATTATCCCCAAATCCCAAAGCCAGACAACCTCTCCTTGCGAACCAAGCAATATATGTAGTTTATGTCCTCCTTTTCTTGTCTGTGGCTTGCATTATTTTTTTCTGATCAGTTCTGTGTTTTAAATTTCTTATCATTGTGCGATTGAGTTCAGCAATTTTCTCCAGTACAATCCAATTCTCTAACTTTAGAAAGAAATGAATGATCATGTGAAATTGTCAATGTGCCCATAAATAGTGGTGAGACCTACATAATTTGTGGAGAAGAAAGTGGGAAAGCAAGTCGTAGAATAATTTATATATTAGAGAGCCCTTACCAATTCCTGCCGAAGCTTATTATTTTGCTGCATAACAGAATTTTTCTCCTCTGTCAGCTTCAAAATTAGTGCCTTTGTCTGCAAACAAGACAAAGAACCCTCAGCCTTCATTCATAATAGCTAAACCAATATAAATGGAAGAATGGAAACCTACACCTATCAAAGGTTTGGTCAAATTGGCAAACTTTAAATATTGGGACCACCTTTATAACGAAACAAGTACTCAATAAGATAAGTAACATAAAAATAGTGATGTAGTGAATACTTTGATGAAGAAAAGAAACTAACTATAGGTATAACATTGAAGATTCATTAAGTCAATCAAATAATGTTTGGAACTGAGAAATCACAAACTTGTAAAGCCTAAACAGTAACTACCCTTCAAAATGAAAAAGCTATACAAATAGTTACAAGCAAGTAAAGGGTTACTATATAAATGGCAACCTTGTAGCAAATGATTTCACTCAAGAACTTCTAAGAGCACTCAAAGATTGATCGCTTTTCTCCAAGTAAAAACTCATTCTCATAGCATCTAAACTCGTTAAGTCTGGACTAGGTTAAAATTCCAGACCACATAAGATATACCAGCTCTAGACCTGTATCCCCCATGATTTTACTAGAAGCATTGATGTTTTGTTAAAGATGATTTGTGGAGGATTGTGGAATTGTTCAATAGAGATGTCAGTTTTCTGAAGAGATTTAGATAGTGTTTGGCTGAGGTTATAAGCTGGTCAAACTGGCTTATAAGAGCTTTTTAGCTTATCTACGCGTTTGGTATATACCAAAGTGCTTATATGTCAAAAGTCATAAGTTAAATCATCCCCAACTTATGATTTTTCAGTTTATGAGAACTTTTGGTTTGACCAACTATTTTACTATTTTATTCATAGTACTTTTTTTAATTCTTAAAATATTTTTTCCAAAACAACACTCCATTTAGTTTTCAATCTGTATCCATTGTTCCTCCTTTTTTCTCATACGGATACTTTTAAATTTATAAGTTTTTACTAAATAAATAAGGTTATCAGCACTCACTTTTTTTACCGAACACATCAACTGCTTATTAACAGTTTCAACATTTCTATCCAAAAGGGCTCTTGATTCCACTTTTATTGCTTCAATTCCAAAAGAGACAGGTACTGTGGATGTGGAAGACTTCAGACCCAGTTAACTTCAGGCAGTCAGGAGGCATTCATAAAGGGTAGACAAATGGATGTTGCATTAGTGGCAAATGAATGCATCGATCGCCACTTGAAGAGGCCTAACAGGAGTTGCATACAAACTTGATTTGGAAAAGCTTATGACCATATAAGTTGGATCTTTCTTCTGGAAAAGATCTGGCCTGGATTAAAGGCTTTAAAACTGAGGGGGGGGGGGGGGGGGGGGGGGAGTAAGGGGATGACACTTTATTGTTGTGTGAAGCAAGCAAAGAACAGAGTTTACATCTCAGGGTAAACCTGTGACCTTTGAAACTGTTTCTGTTTCTGGCCTAAAGATTAACATGGCAAAAAGTAGCAAGTCTGGTGTCAATGCAGACAGTGTTATTAAAGAGCTGGCTTCAATTTTGAGCGCAAGGCTGAAAATTTTCCTAATGCCTATTTAGGGCTTCCGTTGGGTTCAAAAAAGAATGATCAAGAGGTGTGGCAGGGGGTTATAGATAGATCATAGATGCATCAAGAAATTGTCCCCATGGAAGAAGCAATCTCTCTCCTTTGGTGGAAGATTTACTCTCATAAATAATGGACTAGATGGCATTCCTACTGATTTACATGTCCCTTATTCACATTCTGTCAAAAGTTTAACAGAAGATCAATTCCTTTAGGAATCATTTTCTCTGGGAAGGATATGCTGAAAGGAGGAGGTGGCATTTGGGTAAATGGAGTAGAGTCATAAAGACAAGAAGGAGTTGGACTAGGCATAAAAGATTGAAGATGCAAAACAAATGCCTTTGGGGACTAAATGAGGATGGTGAAGACGCACGGAAAGAAATTATAATTGCTGAATATGGTAAAAAGATTTCTTGAGGCCATGTACATCTTCAACAAGGCTGTTTGGAAACATATGAGCTTACTCTGCCCTGAATTTCGACAGCAGTTGAAACTTAGTGCTGTGGTGGATGTAGATCAAGTTCTGGGCTGATTTCTGGCTTGGTGATGGAATTCTAAAAGATAAGTTCCCTATGCTATACAGTTTGGCAGTAAACAAAACATAGCTTGTTAGCTGATTGTTTCCCTGAAGCTATTTGGCGGATTGATTTCAGAAGAAAGCTTAATGATTGGGAATTAGAGGATATCCGTCCGTTCTTACAATTGTTGGAACCTGTAATGCTGGATATAAATAGAGAGGATCTTAATCTGGTTGGCACGCAAAGATTGTAAGTTCTCAGTGAAGAGTTGCTATAGTCTTCTTCAGAAGCATGAAACTAACTGGGATAGGGAGTGGTCTTGGAAAATGTTGTGGACTGCTGCCTTAAAATGTCTGTTTAATTCTGGAAAATTTACAGAGAAGGGGTTATGCCATGTGTAGTAGATGTTTTAATTGTGAGAAACCTGTGGAGTCCACTAAACATCTTTTCCTTCATTGCACCCAGACTATGGGAAATATGAGAAATTTTTCTTAATATTTTTGGTGTACAGTGGCTGATGTCTCAAGATATCAAAGGAGATCTCAGTAGTTGGCAGTTACAAAAGGTTGGAAGGAAGAGGAAGCAGATATGGAAGACCATCCACTTTTGCATCCTGCAGACCATTTGGTTGGAAAGAAACAAAAGATGTTTTGAAGGAAAACAGCATCTCTTTTATCAAAAAAAAAGATGTATGCAAAATTTATATTTTTGGTGTCAGAATAATGGTAGAAGATACAGCTCAGTATCTCAGTTGTATGGGTTATATCTGTAACTCTGACAGATTTGTTTTTTTTCGTATCTTTCGTATCTTTGTACTTTTTGGAGTACGTCCTTGGTACTCAATTATTGAATTTTACGTTATCTTATCAAATAATAATAATAAAATAATAATAAGTCATGTCTCAAATTGTATTGATCATGAGAGCTGAGACTAAATGGCTAAAATGGGGAAGGTTACCCCTAAAACATAAGGTAATAGATAGTTGAGACAAATTTGAAGGAATCATAAACCATCCCAGCGTGGTGCAAAATTGGTGTAGGTTATTCTCAGCAGATGCACACTTGCAAGATTTTTCTACAAAAAACAAACATGAAACATGGAGGCAATATGCTATGTTGATTTGAATCAAGTTCGTAACAGAAGCAAATAACAATGAACTATTAATATACTACTCTTACGTATAAGAATAGATCAATGCAACATGAATGAGAATGTCATATCCTAATTCTCCTGGGAAGAAAAGATTCCATGGGGATTTTCTAATAAGTATGAATAAATAGGGTATGCAGTACCAACTAGTGCATAAGCAACAACAACATACCCAGTGTAATCCCACAAGGGGGTTTGGAGAGGATAGAATGTACGCAGACCTTACCCCTATATTGAGAGATGAAGAGGTTATTTCTGATAGACCCTTGGCTCAAGAAAAAACATAACAAAGCAGTGTGGGAAAAGAAATAACAGAAATGAAGAAGCCACGACAAGATATTAAAGATATCAAGACAAAGCATTTTGAGAAAAAGGACAAAATCCACAATAAAATAATACTATAATTGAATTACAAGAAATAACAAATGTTAATAGAAATTGAAGAACAAGATACAATAAAAGTAATGTTATGACTACTACTACGAAAAGATAAATGAGACTACACTCAACTACCTACTATAGCCTTCTATCCTAATATGTGTCCTCCATAGCCTCATATCTAAAGATCATGTCCTCGGTAAGTTGAAGCTACGTCATGTCATATCTAATCACCTCTCCCCAACACTTCTTCAGCCTGCCTCTTCCTCTCCTGAAACCATCCATAGCCAACCTCTCACACCACCGCACTGGGGCATCCATACATCTCTTTTTCACATGTCCAAACCATCTAAGTCTTGCTTCCGCATCTTGTCCTCTATCGAGGCCACTCGCACCTTTACCCTGATATATTCATTCCTAATGTTATCTCGCCTTATAAGCCTGCATATCCGTATCAGCATCCTCATTTCCGCAATTTTTATCTTCTGAACATAAGAGTTCTTGACTGACCAATGTTCTGCCACACATAACATAGTTGGTCTACCACGAACTTACCTTTAAATTTTAGTGGCATTCTTATAACACAAGACTCTAGATGCAATCCCCCATTTCATCCACCCAACACCAATACGATGTATGACATCATCATCAATCTCTCCACCACCTTGGATAATAGACCCAAGATACTTAAAATTGTCCCTCTTTTAAATGGCTTGGGTATCAAGCCTCTCTTCCACACTAGGTTCATGTGATGCATCACTGAACTTTGCACTCCAAGTATTCTATCTTGGTCCTGCTCAACCTAAACTCCTTAGACTCTAGAGTTTGTCTCCAAACTCCAATTTAGCGTCAACTCCACCGTGAGTTTTGTCAATCAAAACTATATCATCTATAAATAACATACACCATAGCACCTCACTTTGGATTTTTCACATCAATGCATCCATTACCAAGACAAATAAAAACAAGCTAAGAGTTGATCCTTGGTGCAACCCCATCACAACTGGAAAGTGCTCTGAGTCTCTTTTTACTGTCCTAACCCGGATCTTGACTCCATCATACATGTCCTTAATCGTTCTAGTGTACACCACAGGTACACCTCTAGCCTCCGAGCATCTACATAGAACCTCAACCTCCCTCAGAACATTGTCGTATGCCTTTTCTAGATGAACACCATGTGTAAGTCCATTTTCCTCTCCATATACTGCTCCATCAATATAGTTGAACGCCCTGACATGAATCCGAACTGGTTCTCGGGAATAGACTTGCCCCTCCACACCCTCATCTCCACCATGCTCTCCCAAACTTTCCTAGTGTGGCTCAGCAGCTTGATACCCCTATAGTTGTCATTCTAAATGTCACCCTTGTTCTTGTACAACGGAATCATTGTACTCCACCTCCACTCTTCGGGCACTTTGGCCATCTTAAAACGACATTAAACAACCCAATTAGCCACTCCAAAACCGCCCTGCCTACACTCTTACAAAATTCCACGAATTTCGTCAATCCCGGCTGCTCTTCCCCTACACATCCTATGAAAAGCACCCTTAACCTTCTTCATGTTTATACACCTACAATATCCTAATTATGGATTAAAATATGCAGCCCATTAATTCTAAATTGGAAGCGTGGAAGAGGGATTATGGGACCACAGATTTATTAAAAAGTCGAAGTGGATTGGGCTTTCAATATGGTGAAGAAAGAATTATAGTTGATGATCCAAACAAATGGGATGACTTTGTTAAGGTAATGAAAATTTTATTTTTAAGTCATCGAATATGTTAATGATAAAAGTTTCAACTTCTAATCTTATTAAGTAGCTCCCATTGCCCCCTGTTAATTACATTCCTCATCTGTTATGTGTTAAGCTGAAACTACCCAATGTTCTTAATTCAACTACCTACTGATAGTCACTTTACTCTCTTCCTACTTTCTCACCATTTGTTATTGTTCTGAGATTTTTCTCAAAACTTTCCTGAAGACAATTTAGAACTTCAAATGTATTGGCAATTTGCGAAAAGAGTCGAGGTTGCTTGAAGTCATTCAGCTGCTCATGACAAGTTGGAATGTTTTGTCGAAGATTGAGAGCAGCCAGAATAACTATCAAGTGATTGCATCGTTATCCAGAATTCTTTAAATTTTTTTTTATTTGCTCAAGCAGTGGTGATCTAGTAGCTTTCCTTAATAGAGGTTAGCTTGCCTATACTTTTATTTTGTATATCTATATTCTTTAGGAACCGATCCAGTAAATTGCAGGATCTAGTGAGTCCAACACGTTATTCAAGAGGTTAGTGAAATGTGCGATTCTACTTTAGTTTGGGCCCAAGTCTGTGTTCTCAAAAATTGGTGGTTGAATGACTTCTTATTTTCAACTGTCTCAAATCACTAATTAACCTTGTCCAATTTTCTTACCTTCTAATTAGCTATTTATTCTGCATTACAACTTCTTAGTATCATTATTTAAGGCTGATCCAAATGCCAAAGGAATGCAAAACCAGACATGACCATTCTTTGAGGATTGGGAAGAAATATTTGGAAAAGATAGAGCAATAGGAGAGTTTGCAGAAGGGCCGCAAGATGCTGTTGAGAAAATTGGAAGGAGCGAAGGTCAGGAGTTTTTACTGACAACAGTTTGGGATTTCCTATTGACGTTGATGATGCAAATGACGAAGAAGATGATGGACATGAACCTGATGTATCCCCTTGAGAAGCAGAAAATGCTCATGGACCTAGTGGAGCTTCTCAAACTGCAGATAAAGCTTCTGAAAGTGTTAAATCATGAACACCCACAAAACCAATCTTCTGAAAGTGTAAATCATGAGGATGCAAATGTAAATATAATATTTGAATACTAATCTTGTATTTTGAACTTTTGTTATGGTATGACATTGTGTTTTAAATCATTATTGTTTAATTTTTCAGAAAACAGAAAAATGCCCAAAAACCCATCAAAACGACTCTGAATGGCCAAAAAACGACGTTAGTCATGGTGTAGCAATGAGTATTGCTCAGTGGGTCGTTTCCGATGAACCTACCAAATTTCAGGTCAATCGGAGTTCGTCAAAATTTGACACACTCTAATACCAACCAAATTGGCAGTGCCATGCGCGGCTCGGCAGGGCATGCGCGCGACCTGGAAGCCTAAAAAAAATTTTTTTTTTCGTTTCACAAAACATATCATAAATTGTTTATAAAAGTTTTTCAAACACAAAAACCATTAAAACACTCGTTTTCATCTATGATACGATTCATGCATTCATGCCAAAAAGACAATACATAAAACAATCTTTTTCATGGATTTTCCAAATTATCTAAGTAGATGTAAGTCAGCTCGTGATGCCAATTGTTAGATCATGCGCAGCGGAAGCAAGCATAAATAGGATCAACAATCTTACATGAATCACTTGATAACAACGACGATTTAGATTATGAAATACTAACCTCTTGAAGCTTTCACACAACGCGTCCAACTCGCTCTCTAGGTCTTCAGTCTTCTACTATGTCCTCAATAATCTCCGAGTGGAGAATACTTGTTTGGGCAAGTACTACTCAGAAAAAGGTGTATCTTTCAAGAAGGAAAAAGTCCTATTTATAATCACGTTTTAGGGTATAAGACCCTAATCCCAAAACATATAGGATTCCTTCTTTCCTTGTACATTAACACGTTTTTAAGGGTGTAAAACCCAAACATGTACTACTTAACTTTTATGAAGTTGTCCAAAATCTTGTAGGATTTTACTACTTTAAGAAAACAGGTTTCTTCCTTTTCCAAGTTCTTTAATTAATGAGGCAAAGCAAGGACCACAGATTTAATTAGTGAGACTTCCAATTATTGCATTAATTCGAAATAATGAATTAATTAACCTACCATAATAAATCACAGATTATTCCATAAAAATCCGTAATTGCACTCCTCGATATAATTTCAAAATCAATCATCAAATTCTTATTTAACTCCCCATGTTAAGATTACGGATACCAACCAATCGAATTAAATTTCTAACTATTTAATTCATTGATCAATTTAATCCTTTATTCAAACGCTTAACTTATTTCATGTGACGGATACAGAATCTACCTGCGGGGTTTTCACATGAAACCTTATAAGCAATCATAAAGGTTATCATCAATCTCAAGGTCGAGACATGGATTCCATCAACTAACTATTATTTCACAAATATCATTTGTCATCATCCAACCTATCGGGAACACTTTAACTCGCGAAAGAGTTTCACCCTTTGATAAATCAAAACAACAAGCAAATGACATTGATCATAATAGTTATATCAAGATTAAGAGTACAAGTACATTTAATGATCTAGAGAATTTATTTTACTAAGTTAGACAAAAAACTATTCTCTATTTGGTCCGTTCAATACATACAAAATGTACTAGCACAAGAAGTTGGAATAATACCATTCCCATAATCAAGATAAATTATATTTAATCCTGTGCTACAATCATAATATAAATTATATTTGTCAAATTCTCATCTTAGATTGTGACATATACAAACTTTATACTTATAAGAACCGATGATTTAATCTTCTGTGTATAAGCTAAACTCTATATACTAAACCATCTACTATATAAGTAAAGGACACACATGCAAAATCGATCTATTCAAAACAAGACTTTATTTATCCAACAAATAAAATGAAAGTCTTACATAAAGCTGAAACATAATACTATACTAAACCGCATAGTTAATAGTATATCCTAACATCTACGGATTTTAGTTTCAGTCTCAACACATATTTAGCTTATGTTTCTACAGTTTTTAGTTTCAATGTATCCGATTTTAGTTTTAGTTTCTGCAAAGATTTTGGCTACAGTTTCTACACTCTTTTTGCTGCAATTTCTGCACTGCTTTTGCTTCAGTTCTTGTATTTTCTGCATAATTTCTATACTTTCTGCATAGTTTCTACACTTCTTTTGCATTTTCTGCACAATTTCTGCACAGTTCCTGCATTTTTCTGCATAAGTTTTGCACTTATGCACATTTCCTGCATTTTCTTGCAAAGTTTATTGAGGATTGAATTGGGTCATGAGTGAAGTAACCATTTGACTAAAAAATATGTTAAAATACGTCTAATTTTTTTTTTTGTTTTAGCGACTTAAATGATAGTTTAATTCCTATGCTTGAGTATAGATAATAGTGAATGCTACATTTCAATATATGATTAACTTTATCTAAGCCATTAAAATCTCCAGGTTAAAAGTGGAAACAAAAAATTAATCCAGTTTTATCCAACTTCAAACCAAACACATGTTTTGAATTATACAATATATCCCATTTTTAATCCAATAAACCAAACAAAGGACTAGTATTAAATAATTCAGGGATTATTTACACTCGGGATTGTAATCCCCGGATAACTATGTTTGCGAACCAAACCACCCAACTAGTGCATACGCATCATACAAAAAATTGATCTACAAGGGCTTCATAGAACTTTCAACATGAAAGGCTCCATTTTGCAATTGTCTTGGTAGATTTGGTGGAAGAATGAGTTGGAGAAATGTTCACCACTATCTTCTTTATGAACCTTAGATACAGCCACCTCAAATCCAACGTCATCAAATACAAGAGATTGGAGGAATAGTGTCCTATTGGCTTTTCTCTTCTATATCTATTGTTATGAACATCTCTCTCCTTTTTCTTATTGATCATGTTTCAATCCTAAACTACTTTGCTTCGGCTCTTTGAATCATCTTCGTCATTCCACTCCATTTATGCCCCTTTCAACTTTTTCTTCTTTTGTAAGTAATCTATTTCTTATAACGACTTACTTATTACCCCTACCCTCCCATTTTAAGTGTCTTCATTTGTCTGGGGACAGTTATTAAGACCAAAACTGAAGTATTATTCAATTAATCAAAATGGATATGAAAGTAGAAATAGAGTTACCTTTGAAGAATTCGACCTCTTTGTCCATAAAAGTCAGTCACTTGGTTTTTATAGGAGAATCTTGAAGAAACTAAGTAGAAAAAATACTGAAAAAGCATAAACAGTGTAGAGGAAAAGCTTCCTTCCGAGGTGGAGAACACTTTTTGGGACAAGATAAAATGGAAAGTAGGACAAATAATTTAGAGAGGAGGAAGTATTCAATTTATAACAACATTTTTAGCCAAAATGAAGAAGAAATGCACATGTCGTGGCGCAGGAAAAATTCACAGATAGGAAGATGGGTGTGAACTCACAAGGAAACTTGCACAAGATTAATAACAACTTTGACATGTCTAATACCCCTTCCCTTCCACCTTTTGGTCTAAAACTATCCTTAACCTTGAAATTTTAATATTAAAGGTTTCAATTTTTTCTTTACTTTTTATTTTAGAAATTAATAAAATTGATATAATTTACACATTTAATCAAAAATTTTGAAATATAAAAAATATTAGAAATTACAAATATATATGTTATAACGAGTACCTTTCTAGATCACCTTGATTAGAAATTGAGAAATTATTTTTTTAATTTATATATTGATTTTGTCAAACTTAACAAATATCGGGTATGCTTGCCCGCAAACTAAAAATGCATGATTAAATAAAAATTATTAATATATTAAACATTCACATGCAGAACAACTTTTGAATTTTATATTTTTGATTGTATGTGTAAACTATGTCGGTTTTATTTAATTTCTAAAATAAAAAGTAAAGAAAATAAAATTTCAAATCTCCAAATATTAAAATTTTGAAGCCTGGGGGTATTTCTAGACACTTTATATATAAAAATGACGATATCTTATATGTAAAAATGAGAATTTTCTATTTTAAATTTTGACACTTTCTTTATTTTAATATTAAATACTTAGCAAGAAATAGGTTAAACGTATTTTTGGCCCTTTTTCAATTTATTTATTACTAAAATTGTTTTCTATTATTTGTACACAGACTAACATAGTACTAATTTTGAATTATTTACTAATTTCTTCCATTTTCGTCTTTAGTAGTGTATGTATGATCAAATTTCTCAATAATAATAATATTATTTTAACTTTTTATTTTTATTTTATTTTTATAGTGAATAATAGTTATATACTTGTAATAATATTTAATGTTTAAATAATATTTAATTGTTGCACTTATTTCTTAATCTTATAAAAAGATTTTAAAAATTATTTAAATTTAAAGTCTTAAAATATATGCATTTTCACTAATTAAAAATAAAACAAAGTTGATTCATCATCCTAAATGTTAGCACTTCTTCTCCATTTTATACAAGATTATCAAGAGAATAATATTTTTAATGATGAAAATATATATTAAAAATAATATTTTTAATATTTTAAAATTTTTAATTGTATGTGTAAATTATATCAATTTTATTATTCCTAAAATAAAAGTGAAACAAAATAAAATTTCAAACCTTAAATATTAAAATTTTAAGGTTGGGGGTAGTTTTAGACCAAAAGGTGGAAGGGGAGGGGTATTCTTGAGCCAAAAATAAAGGTTGAGTATATTTTTAGACCAAAAAATGGAAGGAGAGTATTTATGAGCCATTTCTCATAGGTTAGGGGTATTTTTGGCTATTTTTCCTTTAAATGTTAATGTTTTTTTATTATGACTAAATATAACATATTTAATAAAATAAAATATCTTTTTGAAAATATTTTGACAAGATTTCTCATTAATCAATTTGAGCTAGATATCAGCCCAAAATTTTGATGAATTGAAATGAGTTGAGCTGAAATGAATTGAGCTAATAAATGAGAGGGTCAATCATCAGCCCAAACTTGAGCAAGTTGGGCAAGTTATGATATCATGAGCTGATTTTGTCACATCTGGGTATCCTACTAACCAAGGATGGCAAGAAAGAGTTACTAGCTTGAATATAGATCAGTGACCAGACTCGGACCATCCTTTTGGAAAAACCACATACTCAAAGGCCAAAGAAACATAAGGAACAAAATGCATTTTGGTCATGATGGAATATTGGGGTCAACGGAAAAACTAAGTTCATAACAGATCAAGTCGTCAAGATGAACAAGAATTTCTCAATGAGTGCACAAAATGAAATGGAAAGAGCAACGCCTTGGTTAATTAAACCAACAGACGCTGTTAAAGAATGCAGGAGCAATAAATAATAAGGAAACGTAGAAAGAGAATACATGAAATCCTATGGTTATTGATACCAGAACTTCTCATTCAGACTGAAGTCCATATATGGTAACAATATTAATACAAACACTAGCAGACGAGTACTTAAACATGAAGATTACCTCCGACGAGCTATCTTGCTGCTCATTATATGCCCTTGAAATCTGTAGCCAAAATATCCAGGAATTTCACATTCACTTCAATTCTGCTTTCCAGAAAGGAGAGTTTATTCTAATAACATCAAGACAAGGCATCTAAAAACTCACATTATTAAACTCGGATGTATTTACAGCATTTTCGGATGCTGAAGCCCTAGGAGAGGAACCTTCCTCAGACCCCTCCCTCACAGGCGATGGCAGTTGAGGTGGAACATAAACCACTTTCAACTTGCAATCCTCCACATAATTCCCTGACTCCTTATTGAACTAAAACCAAAAAGTGCATATAATAAATCACATTAGTTCTCATGAATATGGAAGAAGGCCACTAATTATTCTTACAACAACTTAAAGTTTTACCATCTCGGGAGTAATGTCCTTTGCAGTAGCTCCAGGGCTTGCAACAACACTTTGAAGCAGGAATTTATCCTTGCATTGCATGTCTGGTGGAACCTCTTTCTGCGCTTGCATTGTAACTAAACCATAAATGGTAAAAGAAATTACTTATCGATCGCAAGACAAGAAGCTTTATTTCACATACATGTTATATTACTGTAATAATAGAGGATAACATCAAACAGATTTGAAAGTTGAATAGTTTGATGAACTGAATTTGTGACATTGTATATAAATGAAATAGTGTCAATCATTTCGAAACATCTCAAGATAAGCAAGGTGAGAGACCTATAACATCGCTGGCAGAGTGAGGCATGACAATTCCAGTGTTGGGCCTTACACAATACTTCTTTGGATTCGTTGTCTTAACCTAAAAAAGGAAATTACAACCATGACAATTTCGAAAAACAAAAAAAAGAATTGCTAACTACACCTTCAAAATTAGTACATTACCTTGAAAGCAACATAATTATCGGACTTGTTCGTCAACTGCATGGAGCATGAGATCTGCTTCTTCAATTCAACTATCCCCAACAGCACAGAACATAAAAAAATAAATTAAAAACAGAGGAAGTGTAACACGGATCTAAGAAGTGAAGAAAATGGAAATGCTTCTCTATACGATAAAAAGAAGAAAGGTTCTAGAAGTATCTAATTTGAGAAGTAGAGAAAGTTACGGGGAAACTGAAGCTCAACAGGCTCGATTTGAAGCAGCTCTCCTCCGTTACTCATTCCGATGCGATCTTGTAATCGGCCGGAGAAGCGGCTTTCCAGAAGTTAAAAATGATTTTCACGGCGGGTATCTCGAATATAGAGGGAAGAGAAATATGGGGGTTTAGAGACAGCGTGGGAGTGATGGATTCCAAAAAGCAAAACGTGATAACAAGGTCGTTTGTCTGGGTTCGATGCTAGCTGCGTTTAAATGGGGCAAGTGTTTTCCTGTTTTGTGACGAAGTCGTACGTTTTTTTCTTTTCTTTTTTTTCTCTTTCATTAACGGATATGTTTATAAGTAGGGAAAAGGATCAAACTTCCGCTTTACTTTCAAATATTAGCTAAATTTTTTTCTTGATATTAGGTTAAATTTACTTTCTTATTATGAAAATTATTATTTATATTTTTTATTTAATAAAAAAATTTAAATCAACATAAATGACTCATTTTTTTAAATAAAATTCATATCATAATCTAACACGTCTGTCTCAATCCATCTTGTCATAAAGAATTTCGCCATTAAAATTATTGTTGCCGCTAACTTCTTACCTCCTTTGTTAATATTTGAGTTATGAAAATAATTCCAAAACCCATATAAAAATAAATTATACCAAATATAGCCGCAAGATGAGCATATAACTAACTGCTGGCAGAATTGTTCAAAATCACTACACTAATAACTAGAGTTTTGGGTTTAACAAATTGTTAGTAGTAACTAATCTGAACTAGTTTTTTGAAATTAATTCCCAATATATAAGATAAAAAGAACTGCAATAGATTGAGGTACTTAGGAAAGCTTCAAGTTTATAGTTATATAGAATAGAAGTTGGAGATTTGGTGATATAATTTCAAGTAGGGTAGCGAAATTGAAAAATGGAGAACTAATAGTAAATTCGCAAGTCATAAGGGCTGATGGGATCTTGGGAGTTGGGGAGAAAGATGGTAGGAGCTCTGCCATTAACACTGCTCTAAATAAGCAGAAATGGCTGAGCAGCAAAGAGAAATGGTTGGTGGTCTTGGGATCTTCATGCACTGTACATGCTGAGCATCTTCGACATTTACTTCAAAACCCCCATTGTTCATGGAATGGACCCTGTCCCATCTCGTTCCGGTGCCCCCGCTAAGTGCCTTGTTCTTCTAGTTGGTGTGTTACTCCTGCACACAACTTGCTCGATGATTTGATGCAATGATTTTAGGGCTGAAATTTTTATTCTTATGTTAAGACGGGTCAGGTCGGGTGGATTAGACTAGGATATGAATTTATTTTTAAAAAATGAATTAATATGTTGATTTGAGTTTTCCTGTTAAAAGAAGGATATAGATAAAAAAAAATTTAATGGTGGGTAAATATAACCCAATAATATGATGAAGAGTAAATTTAGTCTTTCAAAAATAGAAAAATAAATTTGGCTCTTTTCCTGCTTACAATTATTTTGACTTTAAAACTACTTTTAAAAGCTGAGTTTTAACAACAAAATTATAAGTAAATAAGTAATTGCTTTTTGAATTGATGAAACTTGTATTTTATCCTAAAATAATGTTTACATTCTCAAATTTTTACAAATTCTAAAACAAATCTTGCTGATATACGAAAAATTATTCTTTATGTTTAGAGATGAGTTTCAAATAATTCTTTAAACTAGTTTAAATGTATACGTCTTGCATGTGTACCTTAGTGATTATTTAAAATAAAATTTTAATAAATAATATTATAATTAATTTTAAAATTCTAAATATTAAATAAATAATTAAATTATAATTGTATCTAATGTAAAATTTATTTTTAAATAGAAAAATAGTCGATCAACATTTCATGATAAGATTTTATACTTTTATAAAATGTTAATTGATGAAAATATTTACAAATGTTGAGCAAAATTTATACCCTACAAAATTAAACTATTTATTAACAAAAATTATTTGATATTGAATAGAATTACAATAAAAGTTAAGTTGATCGGAAATATGATTGCACTTAATCTTTGATTTCTAACAAATAGCATTATCTTGATTTCACTCGAAGACTTTCACTATATTTTCTTTTTGAAAAATACTTATTATTTAGAATTTAAAAATCAAACATTATTTAAAACCAAATATTATTTTTCTATCCATTTGTTGAATGGACCTATTATTTTTTTATATTTAAATAGATTAATTTCAATATGATTCTTCAGTAAAAAATGTCAATTTATTTTGGGTTAACCTTCATCTTTTCATTTCATTTCAAAAAATATTTATAATAAGGCTTCGGAGTGCATTAGACCAGTACTCCTCTACATCATTATTTTTAGAGTACAAAGTAAACTATATTGCTAATTATATTCTATTCAACTACCAATAGTCCCTCCCAATAGGACCTTGTCTAAGCTTTAGCAATCAGTATAAAGTACATTAACTATATAGATATTTAAGGAAAGAAATTTAATGCATGCAAAGCTTGTTTCCACTTGGCATTTTTATCACCTCAATTATAAAGATGTAAGACAATTTTCCTACAAATGTGATCACTTCTAAAGCTTGTTTGTTTGAATCTGTCTTCATTCCTACTTCTCCAAATTAGTGCAATAACCGTGCAAAGGCACAACTTGTGATAACACCCATACCAATGCTCCTCTTTGCCTGTTTACTTGCCTATGTTACCTCATTTCGCCAATCCCCGATGGTTTTGTTATATCTCTTCCAAGCACATAGTTTGTTCCAGGTGGTGAATAATTCTGCATTCAAAAAATAGATGCCCAAATGTTTTTACTGCTTGTCCATAGAAGGAACAATCTAATGGTACTTGTATTCCAAACTTCTGCAGTCATTCCACTATGGCTAACCTTTGTTGTATAGCTAGCCAGAGAAGGAATTCATATCGAGGGTGAACATTGGCTTATGGTGTAAGAGTCTTCCATTCCACTTTAGAATGTTGTGGCATGAGCTTTGTGTACATCCTTTTTATGAAGTACCTTGTAGCACCTTTCACCACAAGTAATTTGGCAGTCAAGTCCCCTTGAAAAAACTAGTGCTGCATAGGTCCTTCCCTGTATCCTGTATCTTCCTTACAACCCAAGAAGCAATCTTAGATGTAGGAAATGTGTCCATATTCTTCCTTTTTATAGTAACTGTGTATCCATTATATCCATGGGCAGTCCTTCTTCCTAGCAACATCCCATAAGATCTTAACAAGAGTTGTTTTGTTCCACAATGCTAAGTTTAAGATGTTTAGGCGACCAACAGCTTGTGGTTTATAGATCTTCTCCCAAGACACCAATGTTTTTTTGAAGGCAATCATATTACCAGTCCACAGAAAGGTTCTGAGTGTAGTATCGATAAGTTTCAGGACCTTTTTAGGAATGACAGTTAATAAGTGTCAGCGATTGTAGAGTCAATAAGTCCACAGACAGTTACACCCGACTTCATCGGCGGCTGAAGTTGTTAGAGGTAATCACAGTACACAAATGGGCAAGGCCCTAAAATTTATGCCTCCAACTAGTCGCGATGGGAAGCTGATTGTTAAAATTGCTGAAGAAGATGTAAACCTACAAGCTAAGCAGTGGGAAACCTCTCTTATTGGGTATGTTGTCTGGGATAAGCCCTATGACAGGTTGATGGAGAATTACATCACTAGTGTCTGGAACTTTGTTGCAAAACCTCATATCCTAGGCCATGCTAAAGGGTATTATATCGTCAAATTTAAGTCATTAGAGGAAAGAGATTAGATTTTGCAGTCTGGACCTTATACCTATAAGAACATGCCACTTACTTAAAAAAGTGGGAATTGAATTTTACTTTCAACCAAGACCTATTCAACATCACCCCGTTATGGGTTAGATTCCCAGGGACTCCATGTGGGATATTGGTCGAGTAAAGCCTTAAGTAAGGTGACTATCATAGTGGGAAATAGTACACTCGATAAAGATATTCTATGCTAGAGTATTGGTTGAAGTGGATATTATGCAACCTTACTAGAATATAGTTGATATTGAAATACCTTATGGCCTCATAACACAACATATTGACTATTACTAGAGAAGCTTCTGTAATAACTACTTTAAATTTAGCCATGACACGATAAATTGCTGGTATAAGGAGCAAGTGGTTGATAGATCTGATGTAGGGGAGCATAGACAATATACATATCGTTGGAGAAGACGACTGTTCGCTGCGATTGTGGGTATATAAAACGACACGCAAGTGCACGTGGTCGAACAAGTAGTAAGTGGCTTTAGTAAGCCAAGTATCGATCCCTCAGAGACTTGGATGAAGTGCAATTTGCTCAAGTGTACTATATTTTACTTCTAAAAATGCAGACAACAGTGTAACCAAAAGTTTGATAGTTTGTTTTATAAATTTTTATACTAAAACTAAGAACAATTATCTACCTTGAATCTGAACTATGAATGAGAGCATGCTGAGGTTAAACGAACATGTAATGAAACTAATTATCATCATACTTTGGTTAATCTTTTCCTCCAGTTGCTAGCCAAGAACATTTGCCAAGAGATTAAAACTCTCGTATTTAACCTCACTTAAGAATCATGAACCATCCGTCTACATTTCTGTGATCAAATGCAATTCATGTCCTAGCCATACAATTCCGGTTCCTAAATTGACTAATACGACTTTCAGGTATATTTCTATCCTGAAAGCAAATCAAGACTCAATTTTCCCAAACCAAGTAAAGAACATATCCTATTAATTCACAACTTTCCAATTTCTTGCTCTCTCGAGTGAAACCGGACTTTTTAGATGTACATTAACGTAGGCCACACACTAATGCAGTAAGAACAAGAATTAATAGAACAACATGGAAGAAAAGATGAAAAACCAAAGAATCAATACTCAAATTTCATTACAATTGTTCATAACCTCAGCAAGGAGAGGAATTAGCCACTCATTTGTGGATTAAACATCTTAAAATGAGTGTTAATCATACAAGCAATTGAATTAAAGAAGAAAGAAAGAGAGAAAAAACCCTGATATTTTCGTCCCTCAACTGCCTGTAACCCACGTCCTTGCTCCACCAAGTCCGAATATTGAAAAATGAACCTAAGTGTTCTATTTATACTGCTGGGAATTTTTGCGGAATAACGAGCAACGTGTCACGGAGTGCATCGCGGAGCACTGCCTCCGTGACACGCTACGAATGCGGACCCTCACTGGAACTGGGGGTCCGGGAATTTAGGCTCAACATGGCACGGCGTGCATCGCGGAGCACTGGCTCCGTGCCACGGAGCAAACGCGGACCCTCTCTGGAATTTGGGTGAATTTTCCCCATCCAGGCAGAATGCCTCCGCGATGGCAGCGTGACACGGCTCCATCGCGGAGCCCCTTTAATTCATGTTGTCCAATGCCTTTTCCCTTGCTCTCATCCAAGTCCAACTCCGATATCATCCAACATGCATTTTAGCTTCCCAAAATCACATTTTACCTGCAAAACAATGCTAATCATGTTGGTTAGTAAAAATTCACATTTTATTACCAATTATATGAGAATGTATACACATTGGTAGATAAACAAGGCTAAAATGGTACTTTTGAGTATCACTTAGGCATATAAATTTGCCCAAGATCACTTACCCCACACTTAAATCCTTGTTCATCCTCGAACAACAAACATACAGTTCATGCAATTTACATCCCAACCTCGCTACTTCGGTTCGACAATTTAAGCTACGGTCATACCGATTATTTAATACAGCAAATCATCAAGAAAACATGCATGGTCTTGTCAATGTAATGACCTTCAATACATTAAGACCTCCTAGACTTTAAGAATCGACTCTCGATATCGGCAAACTTATGCAAATTAGCTAATCAAGATATCCGACACGAAAATTAATCTTTCATCAAGCATGTGCCCTCACAACTCAAGAGAATCTTCCCCTTTTTGCTCATATGACTCACAAACATTCAACAGGGGCATGTACACACAATTTCACTCTCTCTCCCAAAAGAATTCACATGCATCATGTCATGACCCATAAGTTTGCCCTTAGTGTTTTACTCCACTAATATAAAGAAGTGCGATGTAAGATCACGCAAGACTTTAATGGGTTGTAATGGAAGCTACGGAACTAGTAAATATTGGATTAGCCAATAATAGCCACTAGCATCCTTAAGCGCCTTTTCAACACATCCCATCAACTCATGGACATTGTTTCTCTTCTTTTTTTTCCATCATCCCATTCTTGATGATTTTCTTTAGTATGGCCCATTGCATTAAGCACACTTGACACAACAACAAAGATTATTCATGCACCTTCATTATCGTTTATTTATAGCAAGTGCACCTTCAACCTTTTCTTTTCTTCTATCACTCTGCTTTTCTTTTTCTTTTCACCATTCTCACTCTTTGACACTTTGGGAAAATGATTTTCTCTTCTTAAGCGCTTAAGAGTTTTGTATAGACTTTACGGCTAATGAAAAGAAGGAATTAAGCTCGGCTTACACTTTTTGACAAAAGAAAAGAATAATTGGCTAAAGGCTCAACGGGCTGACTAGGGTATACAATCACAGGGGGGGTATGACAAGGAAAAATAGAAACTCTCGGTTAAAACAAAGAAATGCCTACATCCTTTCCTACAATACACCTCCTTCATTTTGTTTTGTACACACACCAGGCAAGTTCTAGACACTTCACAATAGCATGGAATATCAACACCTCACTTCACACTTTTTGCACATGCTCGATTCAAGATGTATTCACAGACTCTTCAATCAGCTAATTACATGAATTCAAACATTAAGCCTCAATCACACTGAATCGAACTCTACAGCCTAGGTATCTCAACATATTTACAAATTTGCATGCTTTCATACGAACCACCTTTGCATTTTGAATATCATGCACAACACGCAACCAGAATTCCGCAACCATAGAGTAACTACAGGTTCTAGGATGCAATCCACCAAAGAAAAACTGAAAAATTGAAAAATAATTGAAAACAATCTACTCCTAACGACTACATTTCCCTTAAGACGGTGTCATCCATCCATCATAGGGAACGGTCACTAACTATGACTTCGGTTCAATGGGACCATTCTCAGTAAAAGAACCGAAAACAAACGCCGAGAAACCCAAGAATTAAAAAATATGTCGAAAATATCGATCATTTCGATAGAAAAATTATTTACAAAATATTTTAAAATTTACAAACTATTTTAAAATTTTTTAAAAATATCGATCATTTCAATAACAAAAATATGTACAGAATCAGAATCAGCTAGCAACATTCAGCAACACACATCAATTTAACAAACATTTACAAATACGAAACAACTTGAAAATTCACACTCACAGGGACAAACAACATACACGATAACAGAAGAGAGCCTACATACAAAACAGCCCAGCCCAGAACCTAACTACTCCCACCCCACACTTAGTCCGAACACTATCCCCAGTGTTCACAAAAATTAAAATAGCACAAAATCGGGTGGTGGAACTCCCTGATCAGTCAAAGTATTCCACTTCTTCGTCGGGTGCTGCTGCTTCATCTCCCATATCCGAGTCGCCTCCGTCGTCATCATCGAACTCCACATCGGAGTCCTCCCGACATGTCTCCTCGTCTGTGGGGACATCATCATCTATGGGCTCTATAAATGCTGGCCCCACTCGGTATAGAGCCCTGGCGTTTTCGCCAAAAGGGTAGTCTAGCTCGAGTTGCCATAGCTCCTCCTCTGTCACTGGCCTCCCACCTATCCTTAGCTGGAGCATCTGCATCCCATACATTCGAGCCATATACTGGTCATCACGAGCGTGTCGCTCGCCAAGTGTAAGCACTGGCCCGTGGGTGGTGTCAGGAGCCTTAGTTTTAGTAACGTCTAAGGCCTGCCGCTCCAACTGCGGGATATAGTCAAGGGCCTCCTCCTCAATATCGAGGCCCCTGAGGAAGGTGGTCAGTAGTCCACCAAAGCCATACCTGTGCCCCTGGTGCAGCCGGGCTCTCTTCATGGCGGATATAATAACCGCCCCTACATTGATCTCCAGCCCTTTCATTAGGGCGTACACCAGGCATACACGATCCCGGGTTACATCAGTCATATGTACCCCCGGGATTAGGCATGAGCAGACTATCTTCAGCTAGATTCGGGCTTCCCTGTTCATCTGTGAATAGGGCAAAGTCTGGTGGTAGCCCCTCTCTTTGTGTCTGCTCCATCTAGCTGTTGATCGGGTCCCACACAACGTGCGTCTGATGTCCGCATATGGTGGGGTAATGTTCAGCTGTCGGAGTACGTGGGCATCTGTGTCCCGCGCTCCTATGATGGAATTGAGGTGGTGGGGATCCAGAGTGACTATTTGCCCTCTGATCTTGATGGTGTGACTTCTGATCGTCAGGTTCCAATTGGCATAGAACTCCCGAACCAAGTGCAGATTGCATTTCTTGGGCTCCTCAAAGATGAACTTGAGCCCAGCTGCCTCGATCCGGTGGACCATTCTAGGGAACTCCTATGCCAATGGTTCCCGTGCTATGTGCTCCTCGGGGAAATATTTATTTTCCTTGTGCTTCGCGTACCACTTTTTCCCCTCATCGGTCACCCATCTCGTTCCGTATTGGCGACGTTGGCCGCGTGGAACTGCTGGTGCAGCTGGGACTGTTGTGCCCAGTCTGATTCGTTTCCTTTCGGCGCCTGAAGTTGATGCGCCTTTTCCTTTATCTTGTCGGCTTGCCATTTCACCAGTCAACCCAAGTAAACAAGATCAATGTTAAGCTAACGGATATTAACTTCGGCTAAGGTAGGGTTACACTAGGTTACCCCACACTTAGTCCTTAGCTACAGTTACAACACTACGACAAGATTATCTTTATTTACACACAATAGATAACTATACAATCATGCTTAGTGCGTTCGAAAAATTCGACGGTATAACTTCTGCGTACTACTCAGACTTCATACAGCTAATCACAATCACTACCATCGCTAACATTTTAACCATCACACTTAGCAATGAAAAACAAAGAAACAAAACAACAACAAAAATTTATCTACATGAACCTATACAACCAACCAAATTCTAACAAATTTCAACATGTCCCCCGACCCGAGAATCCGTCGTTCTATTAGCATCCTAACAATTTGTACATCGACTCATCTCATTCAACATGTACATCCCGGCATAAAATTCACAATTTCAACACACTTTCAACTTCAAATTCAACAACAAGCCCTAGAATTGATATTATCAATCAAATTCGAATAAGTTATGCAATCGACAAGTTCAAGTAATCATAACGACCTTCCGAACATTCATCAACAACAATTAACTCAAATTCATGCTTAATTACTACGTAGGGCAACTTAGCTCACCTCCCATGCTCCAAATTGAAGAAAATCGACAAGAATTTGAGAGGGAATCGAAAAACATACCTTGACTTTGAAGAATCAAAGAAAACTCGGTGAATTTCTTGCCTTACTCCGTGTCACGTTGATGGGGGATGGGTTTTGGGGGGTTTGGTCGCGGAGGGATTAAAAAATGAGGGAAAAGGGAAGGGTTTTGGGGTTAAAAAGTAAGAAAATCGCGCGGGTCACCCGGCGACCCGGTGTGACCCGTCGCGATATACAAGGCAGCGTGTCACGGAGTGCATCGCGGTGCACTGCCTCCGTGACATGGAGCCATCGCGAGACCATTCTGGAAATTTTTAGAATTTCCGGGTTATACCTCAACGTGTCACGGAGGGTAACGCGGAGGTCCTCCTCCGTGACACGGAGCTATCGCCCCAGCTCACTGTTTTCCACTTTTTATTAATTTTTCATACCTCGACTTTTCCTTCCCGATTCCGTGTGTATTTTTCTTCGTTTGACCTGAAATTCATCTCACTATACAAAATTGGGTAGAATTATAGGTTTCACTCTAAATACAAATAAAACAAAAACTAAAACGAAAAATTTTGTAGTAAATCAAGAAAAAGAAAAAGAAAAATCTCTTTACACTTTACAAAATGAAAGAAAAAAAATTTTCACGGGTTGCCTCCCGTGCAGCGCCTGGTTTACCGTCTCGGCTCGACGTCGTTTAAGCTCAATTGTCCGCTAGGGTGATGGATGATTTCTCTCGATCACCATCCTCCCCCCAGTAGTGCTTACACCTTTCCGGTGGTTTTTCCATTAACTCTCGGGAATCCTTCATCTGCTTATCATCACCTTGATCAATCACATTGATCACCGAGAGTTCTTCATGCACCGTCGGGAGCTTGGGTGCCTTGTACATATCGAACACCTCTACCTTGTCATGTGCTCGCATTGTTAGCTGCCCCGCAGCTACGTCGATTAGTGCTTTCCAGGTTGCCAAGAAGGGACGTCCCAAAATAAATGGGACTTCCGCGTCTGGTTCAAAATCCAGCACGACAAAATCTACCGGGAAAATTAGGGAGCCAACTTGCACTAGAACGTCCTCAACAATGCCATCCGGCCTGGCTAAGGATCGATACGCCAACTGCAAGATTACCGTTGTGGGTCTAGGACTCCCTAGACCCAGCTTTCTGAATACTGAAGACGACATCAAATTTATACTCTCTCCCAAGTCACACAATCCACGAGCTCGGATGCTTTGCCCAATAGTAATCTGGATAGTAAAACTCCCAGGGTCTTTTAGCTTTGTGGGCAGTCTATTTTGAATCCGGGAAGTGCACTCCTCCGTTAGAGCCACTGTAGCATACTCAGTCAACCGACTTTTGTTTGCCACGATGTCCTTTATATACTTAGCATATTTCGGCACTCCCTGCAAGATATCAACAAGAGGTAAGTTAACATGTACCTGTTTCAGCACCTCCATGAATTTCTTGAAACACGCCTCCTCCTTGTGTTTCTTTAGTCGTTGAGGGAACGGGGGTGGAGGTCTTTCTGATTCAGCTTCTTTAGTCTTCCCCCTTTTGGAACTGTGCTCCCTCTCAACTTCTGCTGCTCCCGACTGTTGAGGTGGTCTTTCTGGTTCCACCTCTTTCAGCTGCAAACCACTCCTTGTGGTCACTGCATTTACCTGCTTGGGATTGGGATCCGTGTCGCTTGGCAGTCCTCCTCTAGGCCTTGTGTTTTGGGCACTAGCAAATTGCCCAAATTGATATTCAAGTGCCTTGGTAGCTAACTGGTTGTTTTTCACTTCGGCTGCCAATTTCACATAGTCAGCCTGCAATTGAGCTTGGTTAGCTATCATGGTCTTGAACATCTCCTCAATGCTGGGTGATGGTGGTGGAGGAGGTGCATTGTTGTTTCTGAATTGAGCTTGGTAGTTCTGCTGCCCTCCTTGGTTCCTTTTGCACACCCTGACCCGAACTTTGGCCCTGATGGTTGTTGCTACCCCATGAGAAATTAGGGTGATTCCTCCAATTGGAGTTGTAGCTACTACCATACTGCTGGTGGTTCCTTTGTGCATTACCCACAAAGTTTACCGAGTCAGGATTGGCTCCACAACACTCAGCTGAGTGCTCACTGCTTCCACACACTTCACACCACATCTGCTGTACTACATTAACTGGGGCTTGAGGCTGATTCAATGTCATGTTGCTGAAGTGAGTGTTCAGTTGATTTTGCAATGCAGCTATCTATGCAGCGATAGCTATGAACCCATCCACTTCAAGCACTCCTGCTGCTTTCCTTGTCCCACCTCTTGATGAATCAGCATTCCATTCTGGATTGCCCTGTGAAATCCGGTTCAACAAGGTGTACAGCTCCTCATATGTCTTTTCCAGCGCTTGCCCTCCAGCTGCTGAATCTAGCAATATTTTGGTGTGGGGTTCCAAACCCTCAATAAATGTGTGCACCAGCACATCATTGGACTGATGATGATGAGGACAGTCCCGCAACATGGATTTAAATCTCTCCCAGGCCTGATATAAATTTTCTCCCTCTCTATGTTTGAAACTTAGAATTTGACTTCTAAGTCTTGCTGTTTTACCAGAGGGAAAAAACCTTATCAAGAACTTCCGTGCAAGATCATCCCATGTAGAAATAGAATTCGGTGGCTCAGCTTTTAACCACCTCTTGGCTTCTCCCAATAATGAGAATGGGAACAATGTAAGCCGGACATAGTCTGATGACACTCCAGCGGGGATGTAAGTGTCACTTATCTCCAAAAAATTTTGGAGATGCTGCTGTGGATCTTCATGAGGGAGACCGGTAAATTGCCCGCTAGTGTGCAACAACTGCACCATATTCTGTTTAAGTTCAAATCTCCCTCCAGGCTCTAGTTTGCGGATACTCGATGTAACATTATTGGCATGTGGGATTGCTACCTCGTGAACCGGCCGAGCTGCTGCTTCTTCGGGCACTAACACTGCCCGTACTACCGGTGGATTCTGTTGTTGCTCCATGATCGTTTGTCTGAGCAACTGCAGCTTTCTTTGTAGAGCTTCTCTTCGTTTACTGTGAAATATCCTTTCTGGCTCTATATAGGATTCCACCAGCTCCTTGTCTCTTGCCAGTGTTCAACAGCAATTAAGTCTGCAAAATACAGGCTAAGACCAAGTTGTCAACACTAAGAAAATAAAAATACAGTAAATTAACACTTAAAACAAATTCACCAATTGCCAAGTCCTCGGCCACGGCGCTAAAAACTTGTTCATTGCGATTGTGGGTATATAAAATGACACGCAAGTGCACGTGGTCGAACAAGTAGTAAGTGGCTTTAGTAAGCCAAGTATCGATCCCTCAGAGACTTGGATGAAGTGCAATTTGCTCAAGTGTACTATATTTTAGTTCTAAAAATGCAGACAACAGTGTAACCAAAAGTTTGATAGTTTGTTTTATAAATTTTTATACTAAAACTAAGAACAATTATCTACCTTGAATCTGAACTATGAATGAGAGCATGCTGAGGTTAAACGAACATGTAATGAAACTAATTATCATCATACTTTGGTTAATCTTTTCCTCCAGTTGCTAGCCAAGAACATTTGCCAAGAGATTAAAACTCTCGTATTTAACCTCACTTAAGAATCATGAACCATCCATCTACATTTCTATGATCAAATGCAATTCATGTCCTAGCCATACAATTTCGGTTCCTAAATTGACTAGTACGACTTTCAGTTATATTTCTATCCTGAAAGCAAATCAAGACTCAATTTTCCCAAACCAAGTAAAGAACATATCCTATTAATTCACAACTTTCCAATTTCTTGCTCTCTCGAGTGAAACCGGACTTTTTAGATGTACATTAACGTAGGCCACACACTAATGCAGTAAGAACAAGAATTAATAGAACAACATGGAAGAAAAGATGATAAACCAAAGAATCAATACTCAAATTTCATTTCAATTGTTCATAACCTCAGCAAGAAGAGGAATTAGCCACTCATTTGTGGATTAAACATCTTAAAATGAGTGTTAATCATACAAGAAATTGAATTAAAGAAGAAAGAAAGAGAGAAAAAACCCTGATATTTTCGTCCCTCAACTGCCTGTAACCCACGTCCTTGCTCCACCAAGTCCGAATATTGAAAAATGAACCTAAGTGTTCTATTTATACTGCTGGGAATTTTTCCCGGAATAACGAGCAACGTGTCACGGAGTGCATCGCGGAGCACTGCCTCCGTGACACGCTACGAACGCGGACCCTCACTGGAACTGGGGGTCCGGGAATTTAGGATCAACGTGGCATGACGTGCATCGCGGAGCACTGGCTCCGTGCCACGGAGCAAACGCGGACCCTCTCTGGAATTTGGGTGAATTTTCCCCATCCAGGCAGAATGCCTCCGCGATGGCAGCGTGACACGGCTCCATCGCGGAGCCCCTTTAATTCATGCTTTCCAATGCCTTTTCCCTTGCTCGCATCCAAGTCCAACTCCGATATCATCCAACATGCATTTAAGCTTCCCGAAATCACATTTTACCTGCAAAACAATGCTAATCATGTTGGTTAGTATAAATTCACATTTTATTACCAATTACATGAGAATGTATACACATTGGTAGATAAACAAGGCTAAAATGGTACTTTTGAGTATCACTTGGGCATATAAATTTGGCCAAGATCAACGACCTAAAAAGAAATAGGCTCCTAGTGTGCATCGAAGACGGGTTGCAAAGCCTAGCGTAAATGCAACTATAGATATAGTGTAGGTGAAGGAGGATTCAGTACCTCAACTTATTATGTCTGATATTGCACATGATGAAACTATTCCTAGGGCCAATATTGCTAGAGGGATATACTCTGCTTCATATGGAAATTCTCAACTTAGAGTACTGGCTGCAAAGAGTAAGGAGGCTGGTGAGGATCATCACCTATCATGATTATATCAACATGAAATATAACGGGCCTAAACCAGGCCCATAAGCAGAAGGAGATGCACATCTTTCTCTTAAAGAATAAAGTTTATGTATTTACTTGTCTACAAACTAGAGTCAAGGAGAATAGAGCTATGAAAATTCAGAAAATAATACTTTAGGGATGGCAGGTCTGCTGTAACTATCCTACACCTCGAATGGGAGAATTTGGTTATGCTGGAAAGCTCATGTCCAGATCCAAGTTATACTCATCACTGAACAACTCATTCACTATCTTGTAGAGGAGTAGAGAACTCAATTTAGAAGCTATTTTACAGTAGTGTATGCTCACAATACAACCCAACAAAGGGAGGTATTATGGAGAGATTTGGTCCAGCTTGGCAATCAGATGTACCTCCCATGGATACTCAACGAGGACTTCAACTCTATTCTCTCCTCTGAAGATAGAATTGGGTCCCCAGTTAAAATGGCTGAAATCAAAGAATTATAGGAGATAATAGACAGTTCATTTCACTTCTATCAAGACCACGAGATGTCACTTTACTTGGTGCAACAAATAAGGGGCAGGAAATATAGTGTAATACAAAATTGATTAAGCACTAAACATGGAATAGATGCACCAGTATAAGCCTGTAAAGGCAGACTTCTTGAACCTATCAATTTTTTACCATTCCCCAATCTTGGTAAAATGTGGCCAACAGATTTCCCTCCACCCAAAATCTTTCAGGCTATATCATAATGCGATGGAGCATCCTGAGTTTCATAGCATTATACAGTCTGTTTGGTAAAAATAGTATACTGGAACACCTATGCATAATATATGGAGGAAACTGAAAGATCTAAAGGCTCACTTGAATGACATAAATGCTTATATGGATACCTATAAGCAGAAGCTAATATTGGAGAGAGAGAAACTAGAGTATATTCAGACTCAGATACAAAATGATCCTTTTAGTCAGGACTTATTTGACTAGGAGAGGAATATACTAGCAGCAATAGAGAAGTGGAGTATTATTGAGGAATAGGTGCTCAGGCAGAGGCCTAATGCTGCTTGGATCACTGGTGGTGACTCCAGTACAAAGTATTTCCACGCTAAATGGGAGACCAGAACTAGTAGGAATATTATTACTTTAGTTTATACTGAGGATGGTACCAAACTTACTGATCCTACTCTGGTGGAACAAGAATTCACTGATGTGTTCTCCTCACTAATGGGAGAATGTGCTCCTGAACTTCCATGTGCAAATTTAGAGATTATTAGAGCAGGAGCCTGTCTCACCCCTCTTCAGCAGAGAAGTTGTCACGACCCGTAATCGGGCCATGATGGCATTGCACCTACTACAACCTCCCAGTAGGTAAGCCAAAATTTTAAATCGAATATTGAAAGTAAAGGCCAACTTAATAACAAGGAAGCAGAAACAAACAACGGGCCGCCAAGTATAGATATATACATAACAGGTACAAAATATACAAAATGGGTCCTAAAGAAACAAGAAAAAGATAATATACACAAGATATCAACCCCGGGCCTAGTGTCACCGGTACAAGAGCCTCTAAAAGTACGAGAATAAGGCTATACAAAAGAAATATAATTGTCTGAAAGATACAAAATATAGACAGGAGATATAAGATGGAAAGTAGTAAATCTTTGGATGCCAAGAGCTCACCACGATCCGAATCAGCAAAAGAACCTGCGAACGAGCAAAGGATCAACGGGGGTGACTCATATTGGGAGCTGCATCAGAAAAAATGCATAAGTGTAGTATGAGTACCAAAACATGGGGTACTCTGTAGGCATTATTGGTCGACCGAGCTTAGAAAATAATATATAATATAAAAGACATGAAAGGAACTATCTATCAAAAACTAACTTGAAAATCACAATAAATGAAGGATAATGTAAAAACAGGAGTAATACACAAATACAAATATACACATACAAGTATATAAAAGTGATATAGTGCGGTATGGGATGATGCAATGCAATATGTGGCCAATGCAGAAAGCAGCGGAACTTGATAATGACCTCTGGTCGTCTGGCATTTAACCTCAGACGTAGTAACAATGAAACCCGACAAAGACCTCCGATTGCCCGACATCTTACTTCGGACGTAATAACAGTGAAATCCAACAAAGACCTCGGGTTGCCCGACATCTCACCTGGGACGTAATAACAATGAAACCCGACAAAGACCTCGGGCCGCCCCCCATCTCACTTCGGACATAATAACAATGAAACCCGACAAATACCTCAGGGTGCCTGACATCTCACCTCAGACGTAACAGAAAAAATAAAGTGTAATTGGTCCGCCATCTTACCTCGGACTAAATTTACAGGTGGTACAAATCATTTATAAAATCGAAAATCAGTAAAACAGTAGTACACTCCCCCGGAGCTTCAATCAGTAAAAGATGAGACATGTTTAGTTTGAAAGCCAAAAATCAGTATTTTTCCTTCAATTGTATACCAATCCATGTGCATTTATATGCATATGTATGCGTGCTCACTCAAGTGTGTATGTGTGTGTGTGTATACATAAGCATATGATTCCATATCAAATAGGGTAAATCACCCTCCATACCACAATCATAGTAACCTAGAGTCCATCCACTCTAAAGTCACGACCTCAGGTCCACAATCTCATAACAGGGGGAAAACGGGGAAAGTAAAGTGATAACAAGTCCAACAAATCGATAACGACCCAAAAATCCCAAGGAAAACACCCCTTATATAATTCTACTATGAAAACCGCTCCTAACATAGCCTAAGGATTTCAAACATATTCGCAATATAACAACTAACAACCTAAACTAAAGCTTATAAGGGAATACTATTCTAAAATCCTTGAAATTTGGCCAATAACTCAAACAATCATTACAATCTAATTCTAACTAGTGAATCACCCTAATATCACGAAACTTATAAAATATACTACCGAATTGAGTCAAGTATAAAGAAAGAAAACTGTAACCTACCTCACGGCTAAACATCAAACCACCAAATCGTCACTTAGAAGCTTTCCCCTTCTGTAATGCCTCGGATCGCTGCCATGCTATAACAAACATGATCTACTCATCAAAACAAGGCTAATGATACTCATATTGACATATTTTAATTCGAGCTGAAAATTGGGTCAAAAATCAACCTTCGAGAACCCGCTAACAAAAACTAAAATAAATTACAACATTGTGTTCCTCGAAGGTTCAGGAACTCATACCCGAAATTTAGGCAAAAAATGAAGCTCCTTTTGGGGCTCAAATCAACCCCGAATCTTCAAGATCACAAAAGAGAAATTCTAGCGATTTGGAGCTCAAAAACGCGGATTAAACACATAAATAAAGCTATAATTAGCTAAAGAATGAATAGGGAAAAATAATTTACCTATTTGCCCAAGAATCCATCAAGAAATGGTGAAAATCACCAATTATTGAGCTCTTAACAATGGTGGGTCGAGTTTTGCATGATATGAGCTGAAAGGAAGTGATATGCCTATAAAGATGTCAATTTTTCACTGCAGCGGACTTTGGATTGCCAGGACGGATTCCCTACAACGGGTCTCTGGCCGCTATAGCGGACTGTCTGACACTAGCCTTAGCTCAAACTTCAAACGGACCCCCAGAATTCATTCGGAGTTCCGTGAACGCAAAATGTTTTCCAAGTTGAGATAGCATTTCAGACTCAATGGGATCGATGAAACAACCATCGGAGGTCGTCTTGACAAGATTAACACCAAAATCAACACTTAAACCATATAAAGACAACCGCTCAAATGCCCAAATGAGTCTGAAAGCCTTGGGATATGAACCAAAGGTCCCACTAGCCGAAAATCCATGTTCCGAAGCTAATGGAGCTGATGGAATTCTCATCCGAGACCCTTTACTAAGAATGTTGACCGAAGTCAACTATTTCGACTCTAGAAACTCCAAAACTAGAAAATCTTTCCAAAACTCACCTGAACACTTTGGGAATCATGCTACCCATCCCCACAAGTCACAAAAGCATTGTAGAAGCCATGAGGAAGGTCGAAATGATAAAAACACACAAAAATAAGGAAATGACCAAGAAGGTCATTACAACATCCACTACCAAAAGAATTTTTGTCCTCAAAAGTTAAAGAACAGGAAGTACTTGGAGACTCGAAAAGGTGAGGATGAAATCCACAAAATCACCTTTCACCTTTTACTCATGAATGTTTCACCTTGTGTTGTCATTGCTGAACTCAAAAGATGAAATCCACAAAATCACTAACTCTGCACCAAGAATCGATATTTGTTGTCTTCTTTCTTTATATTTTTCAATTTATACTAATCACACAATTTTGATAGAACTTTATGGAACTTGACTATATCCAGGTATCAAATATGTGAGCCTCATTTGCTTATCCTTAACTCATTTACCACTCTAAAATCATAAACTCAAGGCATGGGGCCTCATACTCCATATATTTAAATCACAAATCATTGAGAACAACACCGAGTAACACCTTCAATAATCCCAAAAGTAACAATTATCACAATTCATGTGCCTTCTTAATGAGCAAGTTCTTCCAAGTCATCCATAACCGATATTTCAAACCCAATTATCTTACCAATCCATACTCCCATATAGTCAACTACCACAAATGTTGCCTCACCACAGAAAACATGATTTCTCATCCAAACCATATAAATAACCCCTTTTACCTAATCAACTTTAGCCTATTTTCCTAAGGACGCTATGTTATCATGTGCTTTGGTACACCATAATTTATCCTCCCATTAATCTTATCATGTCAGTCATTTAAAATTTGAACCTCGCCAACTACCAAATTCAAACGACCATGGATCTTACCATAACCCTTAGATAAAAATATCCGTAGAATTTCTACACTCAACAATTTATACCTAATATGATCAACACATGATAATATCACCATAATTTGAACAAGGCCTAAGTAATCACATTGTTCTGAATTTAAGTCCTCTTTTCTAAAGATGCACCCGTAATCTTCCAAAGAGAAACAGATACCCTTATCCTCATCTTCCACAAATGTTATATTCCACTTCCAATGACTTTTACGCTTATAACTCGAAAATCCTTCAAATCTACTCTGGGAGTGTTTCAAAATACCATAAGTCTTTGCATAAAAGCTAAGACCAATCATAAGAGAAGTAATAAACCACAAATCTTGGGTGTTTGAAAGTCTTCCATACCTTACTCAAATATTTTAAACTGAAAAACTTTCAAAATTAGTCACGTCATAGATATAACTCATCACAAATTTTCTCACTAGGAATACCTAGCAACACCATAATAATACCTCAAACCACCAATGATTGGTTCAAATCAAAATACATGACTAGGAACTCATAGTGGTCGTAATGAGTCCTAAAGGCAGTTTTTGAATGTCTGCAGATCCTCAACTGGTGATAGCCTGATCTCAAATCTACCTTAGGAAACACTGCTGCCCCCTCGTAGCTAATCAAACAAGTCATCAATACACCTCATCGGATACCCATTCTTAATGGTCACCTTATTCAGTTGCCTATAATCAATACACATATGTAAAGAGCCATCTTTCTTCTTCACAAATAGAACATGAGCACTCCACGGAGATACACTAGGCCTGATAAACCCCTTATCCAGAAGATTTTGAAGCTGCTCTTTTAGCTCCCTCAACTCAACTGGTGTTATCCGATATAGCGGAAAAAAATGGGCTAAGTACATGGCTCAATGTTAATGCTAAAGAAAATATCGCGATCAGGCGGAAGTCCATGTAAATCAATAGGAAATACATCAAAATACTTGTAAACCACAAGAACTGACTCAAGTGAAGGTGTATCAGCACTAGTTTTATGAACATAAGCAAGATAAGCCAAACATCCCTTCCCTATCAACCGTCGCGTCCTCAGAAATGATATAAGTCCCCTCGGCACATGGCCATCAGTGCCTTTCCACATTATCGGAGGGATACCGGGCATATACAAGGTGACAGTCTTGACAAAACAATCCAAGACCACATGATAAGGGGATAACTAATCCATGCCTAGAATCATGTCAAATTCTACCATATCTAGGATAACAAGGTCTACCCAAGTGTCATACCCTAAGATAGTCACCATACAAGACCAATACACACGATCCACTACTAAAGAATCACCTACGGAAGTAGCTACATACATAGGCACATGAAATGTCTCATAAGATAACTCCCGATGAGTAGCAAAGTAAGCAGATACATAAGAATATATTGATCCCAGATCAAATAATGCAGAAGTAGACTGATAAAAAAATGAAGATCGTACATGTAATAACATCATCTGAAGCCTCAACCTCTAGCCTACCTAGAAAAGAATTCATATGGTTATGTCTTCCATGACCACCTGACCTGATTGGCTATGAAGAACCTCTAGCACCCTAGGGACCACCCCTACTACCCTGCGCACCACCTCTGACTGGTAGCGCTGGAGCCCTGAGGGCCTGAACTAGTTGTGTCTGCTGCCTGCGATGTATGAGTCTGGGACACACCCTAGAGAAATTCCTTAATTTACCGCACCCATAGTATTTTCTAGCTGAACACGGCTGATGAGAGGATCATGCTACAACAGACTGGCCACCAAAACTTGAATACCCGAAATGCGAGCCTCGCGAAGTATGACCTGAACTCTGGCTGCCTTATGTAGTCTGTAATATCGCCTGAATGGGCCTTCTATATTGAAAGTGCTAAGAGCAACCTCTACCAGGAAAACCTCCACCTCGGGACTAAGAACTACTGAAAACACCTTAACGATGGGGCCTTTTATTGCCGCCTCCATAGGCCTCATGATGCATTCCCACATTAGCCCATGCCTCATCTCTAACCGATGAACCATTTGAAGTGCCAGGCAAAGCCCCTTCCTGTGATATGCCCTCCAGAAAACTAAGGATCCTAACCATGGTATCTTGAAGAAATGCGTGGCTACGAATCTTGCTGAAGGCTGGGCTGGTCCCACTCCCTCTGATTGATGCTGTAAATCCTCAATCTCAATCTCTGGCTCAGGTGATGGTGTCCTAGCCTGGCCCCAAGTTAGCGCTATAGCTCGTGCCTGGCCTCGACCTCTAGTTCTACCTCTACATCGACCCCTAGCTGGGGCCTTGATTGTAGGTGTAAGAGCCTCGTCCTTGCCCCCTGAAGATCTCGTTTGAACCATTTGGGAAAGAATGAAGCAGATGAAGCTTTAGAAGCTGGAAGAGTCAAGAACGCATGATAAGAAATCAAAAAGTGGAATTTTCTTATGAATGCCCTATAGCCTCCCAAAGATAGGATACAGATGTCATCGTACCGATCCGCAAGACTCTATTAGGAACTTGGCTTTGTACTGGTAAGACCGGTGAACCTAAAGCTCTGATACCACACTGTCATGACCCGTAATCTGGCCACGATGGCACCTACTACAACTACCCAGTAGGTAAGCCAAAATCCCAAATTGAATACTGAAAGTAAAGACCAACTTAATAGCAAGGAAGCAAAAACAAATAATGGGCCACCAAGTATGGATATATACATAACAGGTACAAAATATACAACATGGGCCCTAAGAGAACAAGAAAAATACAATATATAAGATACCAACCCCGGACCTGGCATCACGGTACAAGAGCCTCTAAAAGTATGAGAATAAGGCTACAAAAAAGAAATACAACTATCTGAAAGGTACAAAATATAGACAGGAGATATAACATGAAAACTAGTAAATCTCCAGACGCCAAGAGCTTACCTCGATTCGAATAAGCAAAAGAACCTGTGAACGAGCAAAGGATCAATGAGGGTGACTCGTACTGGGAGCTACATCAGGAAAAGATGCAGAACTGTAGTATGAATACCAAAACACGGGGTACTCAGTAGGCATCATTGGCCGACCGAGCTTATAATATAGTATATAATATAAAAAACATGAAAGGAACTATCTATAAAAAACTAACCTGGAAATCACAATAGATGAAGGATAACGTGAAAATAGGAGTAATACACAAATACAAATATACACATATAAGTATACAAAAGTGATGTAGTGTAGTATGGGATGATGCAATGCAATATATGGCCAATGTAGAAAGCAGCGAAACCCAGTAATGACCTCGGGCCATCCAGCATTTAACCTCGGATGTAGTAACAATGAAACCTGGCAAGGACCTTGGGTCGCTCCACATCTCACCTGAGATGTAATAACAATGAAACTCGACAAAGACCTCAATTACCCGGCATCTTGATGTGCTGTGGGTTTATAGCACATTCGATGCTCAAAACTAAGAAAATAACATGAAATTAGGTGTATTTATGTGGATATAAGGTACTTTTACTTTTGTTATAGGATAAACAGGTATTGGATCTGAAGATTGCAAAAAATAGCTTAAAACTGCAAAATGGGTAAAAAGTGCAGACCTCAGTATGGATCGTAGGAAGGACCTACGAGTTGTACTGATGACCGTGAGAAGTTGCTGGAAGATGAGGTTGAGCAGATGTGACCCAAGAGTCCTAATACAATTAGTAGCAGGCTTGTACGAGTCGTGATGAAATCTAGAAGAATTGCATATGAGTCTAACTCCTGCTACGAGAAGCAAGTACGACCCGTGAGATGAAGGTACGAGTCGTACCATTCTGGTCATAATGAACTTCAGAAAAACTTCAAAATCTCTAATTCCAAGTACGGGAGCTTAGTATGAGTCATGAGTTGATGGTACGAGTCTGTTACACCCCGTAGAATTCCCGGCACTCAGATGACCTATTCCCACATTGGTTAAGCATATTTGAAGGCCATACGTGTTGGAGAAAGGCCCGGGAAAAGATCGGATGAGAAGCCCATCGAACCATCGCGGAAGGAGCCGAGGCAGAGCCCCTCCGCGATGGCAGCGTGTCACGGAGGAGAGGCCTCCGCGATGGCTCCGTGACACGTTGGCCTTGTCCAGGCCCAAGTATATAAAGCCTCACTTCGGTTTTAAATGATAAAAACTTTATAAATTTCCAGAGAACGCAGCAAAACAGAGGAGGACGAAGAGGGAATATATATTATCGCTCGATTACGCTGCTAAACGCGGCCCAAACTCAAATTAACTCCAGATACGGGGGTATTTAGCGACAGAGAGCATTCCTACGAATTCAGTTTCGCGAAATACGGCCGGCGAATCGTCGAGCCACCGAGCCAAGGTAAGTGGAATTGCTCTAAATTAGTGTCTATGTGTCCCTAGCTGTGAAGTGAATATTTCTCCCTTCTGGACCGCTGAAAAATAGCGAGTTTTCGACCGTCTTTCGATAAGCCTAAGTTTAGGCTATAAGTTATATCGAAAGTGACGTTGCCTTTTGAAATAAAGTTGTATTTAGTATTGATTGACATATTTATGAATGCAGTTGGGAGAAAACAGTTGAAGTACCGGCCGAGCCTCGTCCGACAGACGGATAACTCAAGAATAAGGTATGTAAAGTTAAGTTTCCTCGGCAAGTTAAGTAGCGTTGAAGCAGTATAGTAATTTACAGACCAGTAGAATGTTCGGAAATCGATTATTGTGTTATTATGAATATGGGTGCCATATGAGCAAGTTTTGGGTTGTAACGTGTACGATACCTATCCGTACGATATAGATTTGGGCGTAAGTGGTTAAGGTTGCCCAGTATATTCAGTATGTGATGTAATATGCCATGTTAAGATATTGTTGTGTTTAGCTGAAACCTCACGAGGTAGTACAGTATCAGTAAAGCATTCCAGATATAGAATAGTAACTATATATGGTTTAGGAAGCATGTTAGAAATAGGAAATTATGTTAACACAGAAACTTAGTAAACAGTATAGTTTCCAGCAGAAACACCTCCTCGTATAACTTTTACCCCAGTACAGTTTGACAGGAGGCTATATTTATATTTATACTTACCTGTCTCAGCATGTATCAGATACTTACAGATTACTATTATTAGCTCAGTATGTGATTTATACGATACCCTACACCTGTTAGTCTTAGCTTATGAGATACACAGACAACATGATTAGTTGAGACCATTGTATTGATTGGGGTTGGATTACCTAGCATCCCTGACCGCCCCAGGGTTAATAGCTGTATCGACTCGTCCGCCAGAGGATGAGGATACGTCACTCTACGGAGTGATATGCCGTCCCGCAAGGGGACGAAGATGGGATGCCAGTTTCCCCATATTGTGCCTTGGTCGGCCCTTATACACCCCCGTCGAGCGGGTACGCCCGGGGTGTTGATTTAGAGTCCTTCAGACTCAGGTACAATTATAGTCAGGGGCTCAGCGAGCCCAAGTGCATACCTAGGGGACCGGCAGGATGCTTACAGCCACTATAGGAGATGGGATGACCGGGGTAGGGGTATAGATTCTGTGCTGGTTGTACCTCCCGGCTTATGGGGGCCGGGTAAGGTTTGTGTGTGCTGTGTTACGTTATTTCATGTTATGCCATGTTATGTTAGCTAGAGGTAGATCAGCAGTAGCACGATACGTTCCAGGTATGACTTTTATCCTTTCCAGTAAAGATTGAGAGAAGGTATGATTTACATTATCAGACAGTTAGTCTATTCTCTCTACTTCAGTTTCTTCAGTTATATTATTGTATTCAGACTTTGCTTTCAGTTATTGCTTTACATACTCAGTACCAGCGGTACTGACGCCCGGTGGGGCGCTGCATTACTTGCCTGCAGGTACTCATAGACGAGCAGGCGATTCTACGTGACTCCCTGTCAGCGGTCGAGTATTCAGCTCCAGTCATCCGGAGGCTGAATTTCAGAGGTGTAGCTCAGTTCCTTTTGTTTTATATTATGGGTAGGTCGGGGCCCTGTCCCGATCAGTTCTATTGCCATTCCTAGAGGCTTGCAGTTTGTATATTTCCCTGTGGTCAGTTGAGCCGGTCGTGTGAGGCCGTGCAGTTGTTAGCTGTTAGTATTCTTGCTTCTTTTATGTTGGCCGTGTGGGGCCATAAGTTTGACAGTAGTGGTGACCTTGCCGGTCACGTAGCCTTCTAGTATTTTACCGCTGAATGCAGATAACTAGACAGCATGGTGGCCTTGTCAGCCCACATAGGCTTCCCGATAGTTGCTTGTTCTGGTCAGCTGTTATTACAGGTACAGGAGGCTATAGGCCAATGGGCCGGAGGCTGTGGTTACAGCCGTTATATAGCCCTTTGTTTCCAGAAATGTGAGTTAGAGCCAGCCAGGCACCAGATGTGCCCAGGCTTAACAGTCCAGCAGGTCAGGTCCTAGTAGGGCAGCAGGTGCCAGTCATACCCCCCAAGGCGGGGTGTGACAAACTTGGTATCAAAGCAGGTCGTATCCCAGGGAGTCTGCAAGCCGTGCTAAGTAGAGTCTTGTCTATGGATGTGTTGTGCACCACATACTATAGGCAGGAGGCTGCGAGGCATGATATGATGGTTACCCTTCTTTCTCAGTCAGTCGTGCTTTAGAGCGGTACAGTATAGGGTTGAGTCCCTGAGAACTTACCGTATTCTTTGATTACCGATACAAAGGCAGATCAGCATTACGCTATCACAGGAAGAAGATCAGAAATAGCAACGGAAGAGGGCATCAGTCAGTTATATGATAACTACAGCAGCAGGAGGAGGTATCAGAGACCTCCCAGCGTGATACCTTTATTGGCATTATTCCTAGTATACGTTGATAACGTCAGAATAGGAAGTCAGCAGTATAATGTACATATGAGTTGACTTACTTATTAGTTATATAAGATCTGATTATGATTACAGATAAGGTCAGACCACCAGGTAGGTACAAGAAAGAGAGAAAAAAAATGTAGGAATCCCAAATACATCTTTTTGTATATGGTACAGTTAAGTGCTTTTATTTGTTGCAATAAGAAAAGGGCTATTCCCACCTCTTGATATTGATGCCAGTATAGTAAAGGGGCATAAGACTTGAGATGGGGTTGCCGAATCCAGCGGTAAGTAAAGATGGGCTGATTGATCCTAGTAAGTATTAGAAAGTGTAACGAGCCCCTAAGATTATGTAAGTTGTGCAGACCCTTATGACAATAATCCAGTAGAGAAAGTAAGACCGTTAGCTTACCCGAAGCAGGGGTAAAGGACCTGTTAGTAATAAATGCTTAGTAATAGTCGAGTTTGAGCCAGAAAAAGGCCAAGCCCGCCATATATGCTAACAGATAGCAAGACATACCTGTAAGATTATAGTTATGATCTAGTTGTGACATCGAGAGATATAGAGGTCATGTGAGTCAGATGGGCTTTAGTATACGCCCAAAAGAGTATAGGCCGAGGCTTGATCAGTAATCTCAGTAGCAACAAAAGGCAGGTACCTTGAACCCCAGAGTTTAGTTTAAGTAAGATGAGAGGAAGAAGCAGGAATGTCAGATCTTGTGGGGAAATTAGAACTACCCCGGTTTGATAAAGTATCACATTAAGGATTGAGCCTCGGGCTGATAGTAAGATTGCGGTTCAGAATACCGCAGGGTGTCCATTATAGAAAAGTTAAGAAGTTATCGATACAGCAATTCTAATCCAGTGTAGCCTAGAGATAAGGCCCAGCAGACAGTTATGGGCTCTCAATATATGCCTAGTAAGGCTACAGGATTCGAGCGTCGACCCCCATCTCGCAGAGTGGCGGGATTTTAAATAGCAGACAATAACTAGAATGTTTATGTTTGTTACTTTCAGAATGGGGTGACAATGCAATGAAATGATAAGTCAGGGTAGAAGATATTATTAGGCCGTAAGAAGCAATGTATCATGTACGATATGAGATTCAGCAGAGCATGTTAGAAATTATGAATTACCGCAGGAATCAGTACATATTGTACGTAGCCAGCGATATATAGATATACAGATAATAGATAGGTTGTGAGTGGCTGCCTATAAGGGCTACAATCACAGATGCTGATTAGTAATAGAAAGCCTATACAAATTGCATTGGGGGACCAAAAAAAAAAAAAGAGAAAAGGAGAAGAAAGAGGGAGAAGAAAGAAAGAAAAGAAGAAGAGAGAGGGCGGATTAAGTGTGAGTTACGTATGAAGTCATAAAAACTATCTCAGTTTTCAGTTATTAGATTAACAGACTTATGGGTTGTTGTCAGATTTAGGCTCTAGGAGCTTATCAGAGTTATTGACCTAAGACAGATGGCTATATGATAAGGGCACAGTTAGACAGTCTACCGACCAGCTGTCGCCTGCATCAGCAGGGAGGCATCCCCGAAGATCGGTAACAGTAGTGCATGTGCTGGAACCAGGATTAGAGACCGAATAGGAAAATTTCAAAGATTAGCAATACCAGAATTGTTCCAGCATGCTAAGTGGTCATACGTCGTTTTCCCAGCCTCGTGGGCGACAGTCGGCCTTAGTCAACCTAGCAGTTGTGATGTAGAACACCTCCTAAGTCAGCCGGCCGTCCCAGTCAGAATACCCGTGGGTACCCCAAGGAAGGGTCCACATCAGCAGTCAGCGATAGACTAGTATTTCAGCTGGTTTTCGTAAGGTATTTAGATACAGAGCCCTAGCAGAGGGCCAGTATTTACAGAATAGCTCATAAGACCGAGAATTCCCCAGAAAAGCAGTATAAATCCAAGTGGATACACACAAGGCATAAGGAATTGATAGTACCCTGCTAGCACAGTGTTTATTAAGACCAGGGGATCAGTAGACTCCCCGTGATGATCCAGAGATTGATCGCCTGGGAGTAAGTTGATTAAGTCCAGCCTTACAGTGGTTCAAGTAAAATAACAGAGCAATTAGATGCCCACGAGGTTGCGGTTATGCACGAACTATAAGCACTCAAGTAGTACAGTTAGAGCATTATTAGACTACTGCCACGTTCGGGTCATTCAACCCGACTATTCAGTTATGTAGGGTTATGCAGCCAGATCATTAGAGGTCATGAACAGTATCAGGACCCCCTGATCAGATACGAGCACACGGTGTGCAGATAGTCGTTCAAGGTTACCTTAGCAACAAGTGGCCTTAGCATGCGGTCAGAAGGCCAGATACAGCTCTAGCTATACCAGTAGATTACTCGTCGGGTTCTCCGGTATAATAAACCAGTATGACCGGCAGTTATATGTCAAAATTTGTAAATGTGAATCTTGGTTGAGTTCAGTAGCCTTTTTGGTCTCATGGTGTCGGAGGCTGGTGTACAGATAGATATACAGAAAATCAAAGTAGTGAAGACATAGCCTAGACCTACCACTCCGATCGAAGTACGCAGTCCCTGCGGTTAGCCGGGTACTGCAGAGGGTCCGTGGAAGGATTTTCCACCTTAGCAGCACCTCTGACTAAGTTGGCACAGAAGGCAGCGAAGTTCCAGTAGACTGAGGCGTGTAAGCAGAACTTCCAGGAGTTAACAGCCAGGTTAACCGCAGCCCCAGTGTTAGTATGGCCAGAAGGTACAGAGGGTTGGTGCAGCATGGTAAAGTAACAGTTTATACTTTCGGGCAATTGAAGAAACGTGAGAAGAATTATCTTACCCACGATCTGGGTATCACCTAGTTAGCTACAGTTGCTTATGCCGGAAAAAGCAAGAATTTTGTGTCACCCGGGAAGGGCTAATACGGTAGTAGATGCCCTTAGCCGTAGATCTATGGGGAGTTGGCATACTTGCCGCCTGAACAGCCAGAATAGACCCGAGAATTTCACTAGTTAGCTGGTTTAGCCGTTCACATAGCAGAAATAAAAAAGATAACAGAACGATAATACAGAATATCGCAGCATTATCGTTAGTGGTGGAAGTAAAGAAACGGCAGTATAGAAACCCTAGCCAGGTTTAACTTGAACACAAGGTTCAGTAAGGAGAAGTGACATATTTTTAGATAACCGGGGATGAAATGTGGCGATATAAAGGCCGCATGGCGCTCCAGACATTTTGGAGCATCGTCAGCAGTTTATGAGTAGGGCGCATGACGCCCGCTATTCTCTTCCTCCCGATACGACAAAGAAGTACCATGACATTAAAGAGAACTACTGGTAGCCCAGTGTCCTAACTGCCAACAGTTGAAGGTAGAATATCAGAAACCAGGCGGGTTAATTGAGAACATAGCTGCGCCTCTTTGGAAATGACAAGCAGTGAATATGAATTTTGTAGCAAGATTACCCCGTACTAAACACAGACATGGCTCTATATGAGTGATAAGTGACAAATTGAAAAAAAAAACCAGCTCATTTATTGTCAGTAAGAACTACTTTCTCAGCCGAAGATTATGCTGAGTTGCATATCAGAAAGATAGTCAGATTACATAAAATACCAGTATCCATTATTTCAGACAGAGGAGCACACTTCACAGCTAGATTCTGGTAGTCATTTCAGAAGAGTTTGGGAGCGCAGATTAATTTAAGCGCAGCGTTCTATCCTCAAACAGATGAGCAGGCTGAGCGCACAATTCAGACGCTCGAAGACATGTTGCGAGCGTGTGTGCTAGATTTCAGTAATAGCTAAAATGAGCATTTACCGTTAATCGAATTTGCCTTCAGAATTAGAATCCATTCATCCGGTCTTCTATGTAACTATGCTGAGGAAATGCATAGGAGACCCGTTCAGAGTAGTCCCAGTCCAGAATATCCAGGTTACGAAAAAGCTGGCCTGCAAAGAGGTTCCAGTAGCTAGCCTAGACAAACAGATTCGCAGATATGAGGACCTGATATCCTCACCCATTTAAGCGACAGGTATGTCCGTATTACTGCTATGTAATATCTTATGGTCCTGTATGTATAAGTGAGACAGATTGATATTTAATTATCCAGTGGATCGTGCAGTGCCTGTGTTGGACTTTTCTGCATTTCAGGTTTTTGCGGTAGTCCATATTACAGGGGAAACTCTGCCGAAATTCTTCTAGAAAACAAAGTAATCAGTCCTCTAGATAACAGTATACATTCGAGGATGAATGTTTTTAAGGGGGGGAGAATGTTACACCCCGTAGAATTCCCGGCACTCAGATGACCTATTCCCACGTTGGTTAAGCATATTTGAAGGCCATACGTGTTGGAGAAAGGCCCGGGAAAAGATTGGACAAGAAGCCCGTCGAACCATCGCGGAAGGAGCCGAGGCAGAGCCCCTCCGCGATGGCAGCGTGTCACGGAGGAGAGTCCTCCGCGATGGCTCCGTGACACGTTGGCCTTGTCCAGGCCCAAGTATATAAAGCCTCACTTCGATTTTAAATGATAAAAACTTTATAAATTTCCAGAGAACGCAGCAAAACAGAGGAGGACGAAGAGGGAATATATATTATCGCTCGATTACGCTGCTAAACGCGGCCCAAACTCAAATTAACTCCAGATACGGGGGTATTTAGCGACAGAGAGCATTCCTACGGATTCAGTTTCGCGAAATACGGCCGGCGAATCGTCGAGCCACCGAGCCAAGGTAAGTGGAATTGCTCTAAATTAGTGTCTATGTGTCCCTAGCTGTGAAGTGAATATTTCTCCCTTCTGGACTGCTGAAAAATAGCGAGTTTTCGACCGTCTTTCGATAAGCCTAAGTTTAGGCTATAAGTTATATCGAAAGTGACGTTGCCTTTTGAAATAAAGTTGTATTTAGTATTGATTGACATATTTATGAATGCAGTTGGGAGAAAACAGTTGAAGTACCGGCCGAGCCTCGTCCGATAGACGGATAGCTCAAGAATAAGGTATGTAAAGTTAAGTTTCCTCGGCAAGTTAAGTAGCGTTGAAGCAGTATAGTAATTTACAGACCAGTAGAATGTTCGGAAATCGATTATTGTGTTATTATGAATATGGGTGCCATATGAGCAAGTTTTGGGTTGTAACGTGTACGATACCTATCCGTACGATATAGATTTGGGCGTAAGTGGTTAAGGTTGCCCAGTATATTCAGTATGTGATGTAATATGCCATGTTAAGATATTGTTGTGTTTAGCTGAAACCTCGCGAGGTAGTACAGTATCAGTAAAGCATTCCAGATATAGAATAGTAACTATATATGGTTTAGGAAGCATGTTAGAAATAGGAAATTATGTTAACACAGAAACTTAGTAAACAGTATAGTTTCCAGCAGAAACACCTCCTCGTATAACTTTTACCCCAGTACAGTTTGACAGGAGGCTATATTTATATTTATACTTACCTGTCTCAGCATGTATCAGATACTTACAGATTACTATTATTAGCTCAGTATGTGATTTATACGATACCCTACACCTGTTAGTCTTAGCTTATGAGATACACAGACAGCATGATTAGTTGAGACCATTGTATTGATTGGGGTTGGATTACCTAGCATCCCTGACCGCCCCAGGGTTAATAGCTGTATCGACTCGTCCGCCAGAGGATGAGGATACGTCACTCTACGGAGTGATATGCCGTCCCGCAAGGGGACGAAGATGGGATGCCAGTTTCCCCATATTGTGCCTTGGTCGGCCCTTATACACCCCCGTCGAGCGGGTATGCCCGGGGTGTTGATTTAGAGTCCTTCGGACTCAGGTACAGTTATAGTCAGGGGCTCAGCGAGCCCAAGTGCATACCCAGGGGACCGGCAGGATGCTTACAGCCACTATAGGAGATGGGATGACCGGGGTAGGGGTATAGATTCTGTGCTGGTTGTACCTCCCGGCTTATGGGGGCCGGGTAAGGTTTGTGTGTGCTGTGTTACGTTATTTCATGTTATGCCATGTTATGTTAGCTAGAGGTAGATCAGCAGTAGCACGATACGTTCCAGGTATGACTTTTATCCTTTCCAGTAAAGATTGAGAGAAGGTATGATTTACATTATCAGATAGTTAGTCTATTCTCTCTACTTCAGTTTCTTCAGTTATATTATTGTATTCAGACTTTGCTTTCAGTTATTGCTTTACATACTCAGTACCAGCGGTACTGACGCCCGGTGGGGTGCTACATTACTTGCCTGCAGGTACTCATAGACGAGCAGGTGATTCTACGTGACTCCCTATCAGCGGTCGAGTATTCAGCTCCAGTCATCCGGAGGCTGAATTTCAGAGGTGTAGCTCAGTTCCTTTTGTTGTATATTATGGGTAGGTCGGGGCCCTGTCCCGATCAGTTCTATTGCCATTCCTAGAGGCTTGCAGTCTGTATATTTCCCTGTTTTCAGTTGAGCCGGTCGTGTGAGGCCGTGCAGTTGTTAGCTGTTAGTACTCTTGCTTCTTTTATGTTGGCCGTGTGGGGCCATAAGTTTGACAGTAGTGGTGACCTTGCCGGTCACGTAGCCTTCTAGTATTTTACCGCTGAATGCAGATAACTAGACAGCTTGGTGGCCTTGTCGGCCCGCATAGGCTTCCCTATAGTTGCTTGTTCTGGTCACTGTTATTACAGGTACAGGAGGCTATAGGCCAATGGGCCGGAGGCTGTGGTTACAGCCGTTATATAGCCCTTTGTTTCCAGAAATGTGAGTTAGAGCCAGCCAGGCACCAGATGTGCCCAGGCTTAACAGTCCAGCAGGTCAGGTCCTAGTAGGGCACCAGGTGCCAGTCATACCCCCCAAGGCGGGGTGTGATAGAGTCGTACCCAGATCCAACACTTAGCCAGAATTTAGCCAGCCAAGATTGTACGAAAGGAAGCTACGGATTGTAGAAGCATGCTACGGATCGTAGGTCGAGTCGTGGCACTGGCGGCGACAGATATGGAAATTCACCATGTTGGCTTAGGAAAAGGATTCTTGTGTCTATATAAATATGTTTTAGGTTTTATTTTTATAGAGACGTCAGTTTTGATAGTTTTAGAGAGTAGAAACCTTGAGAAAGAGAGGATTGAGTTGGTCTTAACTTATGATCAACCTATTCTTGAATTCTTCTTGTTCTTACTACTTGTTTTTCAAGATTTTGTGGAGTAATCAAAGGAAGTGTTTTCTCAATCATTGTTGTAAGTATTGTTTTATGTCTTTAATAATAAATGCAAATCACAACCTTACGACTATGAGAGGCTAAAGTTGTGGGAACCATGGTGGTTTTACAAGCTAGGGTTACACAAAGTGATCTTAAAACCAATACAAACACTTATATTGTATTCTCTTCATGCTTCAACGTTTCTTAACGGTGCGCAATGTTAGGACTTGCCTAAATTCTATACTTGCTTTGGTCAAAGAGGTAGATATTAGAAAAAGAGAATTACAACGGAGCCTTAATCTTGATGATCATTGTATTAACTTGAACTGTGGTCACAGGATAGTTAAATCTAGAACTTAGTTATAACGGATAATTTTGAAACCACTCATGAGACTTGGTCAAGTGATTAAGTATAGTCATTCAATAGGGATTGGTCGGTCGTTTGAATGAACCTAAGTTATTAGTTCTATAAGTAAGTACTGGTGATAATCACAAGTGTATACCCAAAGTAGTTATGAACCCATAGGGAACACAAACCCTAGTTATCCTTTGATATTGACTTAACATCAGAATTTTGATACTTGTTTTTATTATTGATTTCTTTTAGAATCCCCCTATTTTGAAGTAACTACCTTACAAGTTCAATTACTGGCTATAATCCAGTCTCCCTATTCCCTGTGGGATCGACCCTAACCTCAAGTTGTGTTCTTTATTGACAACGTCCGCTTCTCACTTCAGTAAGAGGTGTGGTTTGAGTGTTATCACATCTCACATTGGACGTAATAATAATGAAACCTGCTAAAGACCTCGGGTCGCCCGGTATCTAACCTCGGACGTAATAATAATGAAACCCAACAAAGACCTCGGACTGCCCGACATCTGACCTCGACATAATAACAATGAAACCCAAAAAAGACCTCGAGCCGCCTGGTATCTCACCTTGGACATAACAGAAATAATAAAGTGTAATTGGTCCGGCATCTTACCTCGGACTAAATTTACAGGTGGTATAAATCTTTTATAAAACCAAAAATCAGTAAAACAGTAGTATAGTCCCCCGGAGCTTCAATCAGTAAAAGATGAGACATTTTTAGTTTGAAAGCTAAAAATCAGTATTTTTTCTTCAATTGTATTCCAATCCATGTGCATTTATATGTGGATGTATGCGTGCTCACTCAAGTGTATGTGTGTATATATATCTATAAGCATATGATTCCATATAAAATTGGGTAAATCACCCTCCATACAACAATCAAACTAACTTGGAGTCCAACCACTCCAAGGCCACGACCTTAGGCCCACAATCTCATAACAGAGGGAAAAAAGGGGAAAGTAAAATTATAACAAGTCCAATAAATCGATAACGACCCAAAAATAACAAGGAAAAAACCTCTTATCTAATTCTACTATGAAAACCGCTCCTAACATAGCCTAAGAATTCCAATCATATTAGCAATATAGCAATTAACAACCTAAACTAAAGGTTATAAGGGAATACTATTCTTTGAAATTTGGCCTATAACTCGAAAAATCATTAAAACCTAATTCTAACTAGAAAATCACCCTAATATCATGAAACTTATTAAATATACTACCAAACTGGGTCAATAATGAAGGGTGTATTTACGCACTTCTTAGCCATATTTTGCCCATACTTTACTATGTTTTGAGAATAAATTATGTGTGTTTGCATGTGTTTTATGATATATATATATATTTGTGAAAAGAGCTAGAACATATGATTAGATGCTTTCAGGGCTAAAAATGATGGATTTGGTTGTATTTGAAGTTTTTGGAATGAAGATGAAGAAGTTGGGTTGAACAAAACAAAGCTTGAAACATTTAGCACCACTGACTACACCAACGCAGCCAGCAGCGTGACGCACTGCCATGCTAATGCGACCAGAGGTGTGAGGCGCGAGGCACAAGCCCTTCAGCACAATGACATTCACGATGCAGAACTAATCCCGTAGTGACATGTGCTGTGCGACATTAATGCAGCAAAATCACCAGTGCGGTGCGCCGGTTCTGTCCGGGTGCTAACAAGTGAATCCTACTTCAACTAGGAAAAGGAGCTACAAATCCCAAATCAAACCCATGAAGGAACAAAAAAGGCATAAATATACTTTTATAAATACCCTTTATTTTTATGTAATGTGGGACAAGTTTTGCCAAGTTTTCCAAGTTTTAGACAATTGGGAGTTAGACGTTTTATTGAGATACTTGTTGTCTAATTATTCTTCCTTATTTCTTGCAATAATCAAGTGGATTTTTCCTTCCTATCATCTTTGTTAGTATTAATTTATGTGTTTGTCTATGAATGCTATTAATTTACTTATAATTATGAGAGGCTAAAACCTCCAAAATTAGGATTGTGGGAACCATAGCAAATTAATGAACTAGGGTTTCCACGACGTGATTCTAAATCAATACTAAACGCTTGTATTGTATTCTCTTCATCTTTAACGTTTCTTAACAGTGTGCAACGTTAGAACTTGCCTGAATTCTCTACTCGCTTGAGTCTAGAGAGGTAGATATTAGGAAAAGAGAAGTACAACAAAGCCTTGATTCTTTATGATCATTGTATAACTTGAGCTGTGGTCGCATGATAGTTAATTTTTGAATAAATTGATAATGGTTGAATTGAAATCATTCATGAGACCTAACCCAGTAATTGAGTACAGTCATCAAATAGGGACCAACCAGTCTGTCACGCCCCGCCTTAGGGTATGACTGGCACCTAGTGCCCTAGTAAGACCTAGACTGCTAACCGGTGGGCCTAAGCACAACTGGTGCCTGGCCAGCTCTAGCTCAGATTCAAGGAATCAACGGGCTATATAACGGCTGTAAATACAGCCTCCGGCCGACTAGGCCTATAGCCACCTGTACTATAACATCAGCTAGCCAGAATCACATTCATAAAGGGGAACCTATGCGGGCCAACAAGGCCACCATGCTGTCTAGTTAACTCTAAATCAATATAACAAATGCTGAAACAGCTACGTGATCGGCAAGGTCACCACTACTGACTGGATAAGGCCTCACATGGCCAACATAAACAACTAAACAAACGCACGGCCCCAGACGACCGGCACAGCTAACCATAGGGAAATATATACAGACTGCAAGCCTCTAAGAATACTAATAAGATGGTCGGGACAGGGCCTCAGCCTACCCATGCTGTACAACAAAAGAAAAGGGATAAACCTCTGAAATATAAGGCTCCGAAAGACAGGAGCTGATAACTCTGCGCTGGCTAGGATCACGAGGGATCGCCTCCTCGTCTATGAGTACCTGCAGGCAAGTAATGCAGCGCCCCCCCAAGGGGCGTCAGTACCGCTGGTACTCAGTATGCAAAACAACAACTGAAAGAGTATCTGAAAACAATTATACAACTGATGGAACTGAAATAAAAAGGAATAGACTAAACTGACTGAAAATGTAAGGTTAAGCCTACTCTCAACTATGCTGGAAGGAGTAGGAGTCATACCTGGAAATGTATCACTCTATTATCGATCTACTCATATCTAGTGTAACATGGCATAACATAACATAACATAGCATAGCACACACAAACCTTACCTGGCCCCCATAAGCCGGGAGGTACAATCAACACGCAATCTATACCCCTACCCCAGTCGCCCCATCTCCTATAATAACTATAAGCATCCTGCCGATTCCCTGGGTATGCACTTGGGCTCACTGAGCCCCTGACTATAACTGTACCTGAGTCCGGAGGACTCCTGAATCAACACCCCGGGCGTACCCGCTCGACGGGGGTGTATAAAGGCCGACCAAGGCACAATATGGGGAAACCGGCATCCCATCTTTGTCCCTTGTGGGACGGCATGCCACTCCATAGAGTGACGTATCCTCGCCCTCTGGCGGACGAGTCGATACAGCTATTAACCCTGGGGCGGTCATGAATGCTAGGTAATCCAACCCCAAGACAATACAGTGATCTCAACTAGTAATACTAACTGCGTATACCACATGCTGAAGATAGTGATGATAATATATATGTACATACTATATGCTGAACTAGTGATAGTGATATGTATGTATTTAATACATGCTGAGACTGATAATGGTATATGCATATAATCTTCTGTCATACTGTACTGAGTCTAATGTTAAACAAGATATAGTTTTTCTGCAGGGAATCATGCGGTATAACTGAGTTTCATAGCAACATGATTTACTATTTCTAACATGCTTTCTAAACTTCATTTTAAACTACAATTCTACTTCTGAGATACCTTACAGATACTTATATCGCTTTACTAAGTTCCAACTGAATACGATAAGATCCTAACTTACTGTACTAAATCACATACTGGGCATGCTGTACAGGTCCTAACAATTGTATTAGAATTTATACCATGCTAGCAAGTTTCACGCTATATACAATATGATGCTTCCAATATCATCCTAATATTCATACTAAACATAACACACGACTTCTGAAACATTCTACTGGCCTTTGAACTATCTTACTATTTTGAGACTACTAACTTGCCGAGGAAACTAGCTTTACATACCTTCGCTTCTGATTTCCCGACTAACTGGCGTAGCTCGATCAGTATTTTCACTATTTCTCCCAACTGCATTCATATATACATTAATTAGTACTAAATACAGCACTATTATGAAAGACGACGTCTCTTTCAATATGATTATAGCCTAAACTTAGGCCTATCGAAAGACGGTCGAAAACTTGCTATTTTTCAGAAGTCCAGAAGGGAGAAGTATTCACTTTATGGCTAGGAGCACATAGACACTAATTTGGAGCAATTCTACTTACCTTAGTCCGGTAGCTCGACGATTCGTCGGCCGTATTTCGCGAAACAAAATCCATAGGAATGCTCCCTGCTGCTAAATACTTCGGTATCTGGAGTTAATTTAGATTTGGACTACGGTTGGCAGCGTAATCGGACGATAATATATTAACCCTCTTCGTCTCTCTTTGTTTTTTCTGCGTTTTCTGGAAATTATATTGAACGAATTGATTTAAAATCGAAGTTAGGGCTTTATATACTTGGGCCTGGACAGCCCCAACGTGTCACGGAGCCAACACGGAGGCTCCACCTCCGTGACATGTTGCCATCGCGGAGGGGCTCTGCCCCGGCTCCTTCCGTGATGGTTCAACAGGTTTCTCGTCCGGTCTTTTCCCGGGCCTTTCTCTAGCACGTATGGCTTTCAAATATGCTTAACCAACCTGCGAATAGGCCATCTAGGTATCGGGAATCTTACGGGGTATAACATTCTCCCCCCTTAAGAACATTCGTCCTCGAATGTAAACTTCTATCTAGAGGACTTCTTAACTTACTAAACTTGTTTCTAAGAAAATTTCGGCAGAGTTTCCCCTGTAATATGGACTATCCCGAAAACCTGAAATACAGAAAAGTCCAATACAGGTACTGCACACAATACTTTAAGATTCACTGGATAGCTAAACATCAACCTTTCTCATTTATACGTACATAACCATAAGGTACTGCATAAGTAATAATACGGACATACCTGTCGCTTGACTAGGCCTGGAATAAGTGAGGATATCTAGTTTTCATATCTTCCTCAGCCTCCCACGTCATCTCCTCTCAGTTCTTGTTACGCTACAATACCTTGACAGACGCAATATCCTTAGTTCTCAATCTACGAATCTGTCTGTCTAAGATAGCTACTGGAACCTCTTCATAGGCCAGCTCTTCTGTAACCTGGATATCCTGGACTGGGACTACTCTGGATGGGTCTCCTATGCATTTCCTCAGCAAGATACATGAAAGACCGGATGAACGGATTCTAGCTCTGGAGGCAAGTTCAACTCATATGCTACTCGGCCTATCCTTCATCAAATCTGATAAGGCCCAACAAATCTCGAACTGAGCTTACCTTTCTTGCCGAATCTCATCACCCCTTTCATCAGAGATACTCTCAGAAATACCCAGTCACTCACATTAAATTCCAGGTCTCTGCGCCGCACATCAGCATATGATTTCTGGCGGCTCTGTGCAGTCAGTAGGCATTCTCTAATAAGCTTTACCTTTTCCTCTGACTGTTGAATGATGTCTGGCCTAATCAATGCCGATTCTCCTATTTCAAACCAGCCAACCGACGATCTATATTTTTGCCTGTATAAAGCCTCGAAAGGCGCCATCTGAATAGGTGAGTGATAGCTATTATTATAAGCAAATTCAATTAACGGCAAATGCTCGTCCCAGCTACCTCCGAAATCTAGCACACACGCTCGTAGCATGTCCTCGAGTGTTTGAATAGTGCGCTCAGCCTGTCCATCTGTCTGAGGGTGGAATGCTGTGCTCAAATTAATCTGCGTTCCCAGACCTCTCTGAAATGACTGCCAAAATCTAGCCATAAACTGTGCTCCTCTGTCTGAAATAATGGATATCGGTACTCCATGCAACCTGACTATTTCTCGGATATACAACTCCGCATAATCTTCGGCCGAGAAGGTAGTTCTTACTGGCAGGAAATGAGCTGATTTTGTCAATCTGTCAACTATCACCCATATAGAGTCATGTCTATGTCTGGTACGGGATAATCCTGCCACAAAATCCATATTTACTGCTTCCCATTTCCAGAGAGGCACAGCTATGTCCTGAGTTAACTTGCCTGGTTTCTGGTGTTTCGCCTTTACCTGTTGGCAGTTAGGACACCGGGCTACAAATTCAGCAATTTCTCTTTTCATTCCTGGCCACCAATAATTCTCCTTAATATCATGGTACATTTTCGTCGCACCGGGGTGAAGAGAATAACGGGTGTAATGTACCTCGTTCATAATCTGCTGGCGGAGCCCTAAAACATCTGGAACACAAAGGCGACCTTTACATAACATCACTTCTTCCTCAGTTATCTGAAAATCTGGCGCTTTCCCTTGCTGAATTCTGCCCTTGAGCTGGACCAGGTTAGGATCTTCATGTTGCCGTTCTTTCACTTCCACAACTAATGACGACACAGCGGTGTTCTGAGTTACCGCTCTGTTGTCCTCTGAGTCCGTTATACGAACGACTAGGCTAGCTAAAAGATGTATCTCCCTGACCAATTCCCGCTGCTCGGGCTGCAAATACGCCAAACTCCCCATGGACTTACAACTGAGAGCATCTGCCACAACATTGGCTTTCCTCAGGTGGTACAGAATGTCCACGTCATAGTCTTTCAATAACTCCAACCAGCGACGCTGTCGCAAATTCAGCTCCCTCTGGGTGAAGATATACTGTAGGCTCTTATGATCTGTGAAAATATCCACATGGACGCCATACAAGTAATGTCTCCATATCTTTAAGGCGTGGATCACTGCGGCTAATTCCAGGTCGTGGGTAGGGTAGTTTTTCTCGTGTTTCCTCAGCTGTCTAGAAGCATACGCAATCACCTTACCATGCTGCATCAACACACAACCCAACCCAACGCCTGATGCATCGCAATACACTGAATAACCTTCTGTACCTTCTGGCAATGCTAACACTGGGGCGGAGGTTAATCTATCTTTTAACTCCTGGAAGCTCTGCTCACATGCCTCTGTCCACTGAAACTTTGCTGCTTTCTGCGTCAGTTTGGTCAGAGATGCCGCTATAGTAGAGAATCCCTCAACAAATCTCCTGTAATATCCCGCTAACCCCAGAAAACTGCGGACCTCGATCGGAGTGGTAGGCCTAGGCCAGGTTTTAACTGCTGCTATCTTCTGCGTGTCAACCTGTATACCAGCATCTAACACAATATGCCCTAAGAAGGCTACTGAGTTCAGCCAGAATTCACACTTGGAGAACTTAGCATATAACTGGCGGTCCCTGAGAATCTGAAGCACTGTCCGTAGATGAGTCCGGTGGTCTGCTTCGGAGCGAGAATACACCAGAATGTCATCAATAAACACGATCACGAACAGGTCCAGGTATGGTCTGAAAATACTATTTATCAGGTCCATGAATACTGTTGGGGCATTCATTAACCCAAAGGACATAACTAGAAATTCAAAGTGTCCATATCGGGTCCTGAACGCCGTTTTGGGAATATCTCTTTCACGAACTCGAACCTGGTGATATCCGGACCGCAAGTCAATCTTAGAAAAGTATCTGGCCCCTTGTAGCTGATCAAACAAATCATCTATTCTGGGAAGCGGATACTTATTCTTCACTGTAACTTTGTTCAACTGTCGATAATCTATGCACATACGAAGCGAGCCATCTTTCTTCCTCACAAATAGAACTGGCGCACCCCATGGTGAAGTACTCGGCCTGATGAAACCTTTATCTAACAAATCTTTCAACTGCTCCTTCAACTCTCTGAGTTCTGCAGGAGCCATACGATAAGGAGGAATTGATATGGGATGAGTGCCTGGTAATAAATCAATAGCGAAATCTATTTCCCTCTCTGGGGGAATACCAGGTAACTCATCTGGAAACACATCAGAGAACTCGTTCACCACCAGAACAGACTGGAGTGTCAGAGATTCTGCTTGGACATCCTGAACCCTGACTTGGTGGTAGATACATCCCTTAGTTATCAATTTCCTCGCCTGAAGGTAGGAAATAAACCTACCTTTTGGAGTAGCTGTGCTGCCTTTCCACTCTCGCACTGCCTCTCCTGGAAAGTGGAATCGGACTGTCTTGGTCCAACATTCTACGTTAGCATAGCATGGCACCAACCAATCCATACCCATAATGGCATCGAAATCTATCATTTCTGACTCTACCAGATCTACTGTAGTCTGGCGATCAGCAACCTCTACTGTACACCCTCGATAAATTCTACTAGCTATAATGGAGTCACTTATGGGTGTAGATACTGAAAAGGGCTGCTGTAATAACTCTGGTGCGACATTAAACTTTCGAGCCACAAATGGAGTAATGTAGGACAAAGTAGATCCTGGATCAATCAATACATAAGCAGGGTGTGAGCAGATAGTTATCATACCTGTCACAACATCAGGTGACGCTTCTGAATCCTGCCTCCCTGGTAAAGCATATGTGCGGCTTGGACCCGCACCTACATTGGAGGCTCCTGATCTGCCCCGACCCCTGCCTGCCGACACTGAGGGCCTGCGCCCTGCCGAGGGTGCTATAGCTCATGACCCTGCGGATGTCCTGTCCTGTCTATCCTGATCCTCCTGACTTCTGGCTGGGCAATCTCTCATCAGATGGCCCTCTTGGCCACAAATATAAAATCCAGTGGAGCCATACCAGCATGCTCCAGAATGGCGTCGGCTGCATATAGGGCAAAGTGGTAGGGTATACCTACCCTGCTCTGCCCTCCTCTATAATGGTGAATCTGCAATCTGCGAGCCTCTGCCGGTCTCTGACTGCCCCCTGCGGCTAAATCTACCCCTCTGTGGCTGTGGTGGAGGCGGGGCCTGGGCGGCCTATCTAACAATCGTGGCCTAGGTCCTCCCCGAGCCTCCCTCTGTAACTCAACTGACCTGTCCCTGCAGCGCTATTCCTGATTGGTCCTCCTGATCTCCCGATGCCGTTGCCTGATGCCCTCAATATTCTGGGCAAATGCCTGAACTCGGGAAATATCCATGTCCTCTCGCAATGTGGCCGTAATACAAGTCTCAACATATTCTGGATTCAACCCCATGATAAAGCGGTGTACTCTGGATACCATGGTATCAACAAAGGCCGATGCGTACCGGGACAAAGAATCAAACCGCAAGGCGTATTACCGAACACTCATGGCCCCCTACTCTAGATGTAGAAACTGGTCCACCCGGGCCTGTTGAATCTCCGGTGGAAAATAGTGATCCAGAAAAGCTCCTGAGCAGCTGGACCAGGTTGGAGGGGAAACATCTCTCCCTCGGGACCTTTCCCAGCTTTGATACCACAATACGGCAATGTCCCGTAATCGGAATGCTGCCAAGTCAACTAATTCTGTAGGCGTGGCATGCATAACCCTGAAAATTCTCTGCATCTGATCTAAAAAATCCTGAGGGTCCTCTGTCCGGTCCGTACTTGTAAACTGTGGGGGATTCAGAGCCAAGAACTCTCGGACCCTCGAACTGCCGGGTCCTCCTGACGACTCCGCAACTATAGACGGCATTGGCTGACGCTGAGCAGCCATCATCTTGTGCTAACATAACTACCGCACTCCTAACCTCCTGGTCGGAAGGTATTGGTATAGGGACTGCTGGAGGTAGTGTCGCCCCAAGTGGCTCATGATGTAGTGGAGACTACTGAGAAGGCTGGGACGATGCCTCTGTAGTGCCCTATGATCGGGCTGTTTCTAAACGAGGGTGAGGCATCCTGCTGGTGCCTTCCCCTGCTGCAATATCTAAGCTCCGGCCTGTGATAGGATGTCGCTGGTCTGACATTATCTGTAACCAAAGAATACAGTAAGCTCTAGGAACCCAACCCTATACTGTACCGCTCTGCAGCACGACTGAATAAGAATAAAAAGCAACCATCCTATCATGCCTTGCAGCCTCCTACCCATAGTATGTGGTGCACAACACATCCATAGGCAAGACTCTACTTAGCACGGCTTGCAGACTCCCTGGAACACGACCTGCTCTGATACCAAGTTTGTCACGCCCCGCCTTGGGGTATGACTGGCACCCGGTGTCCTAGTAGGACCTAGACTGCTAACCGGTGGGCCTAAGCACATCTGGTGCCTGGCCAGCTCTAGCTCAAATTCAAGGAATCAACGGGCTATATAACGGCTGTAAATACAGCCTCCGGCCGACTAGGCCTATAGCCACCTGTACTATAACATCAGCTAGCCAGAATCACATTCATAAAGGGGAACCTATGCGGGCCGACAAGGCCACCATGCTGTCTAGTTAACTCTAAATCAATATAACAAATGCTGAAACAGCTACGTGACCGGCAAGGTCACCACTACTGACTGGATAAGGCCTCACATGGTCAACATAAACAACTAAACATACGCACGACCCCAGACGACCGGCACAGCTAACCACAGGGAAATATATACAGACTGCAAGCCTCTAAGAATACTAATAAGATGGTCGGGACAGGGCCCCGGCCTACCCATGTTGTACAACAAAAGAAAAGGGATAAACCTCTGAAATATCAGGCTCCGGAAGACAGGAGCTGATAACTCTGCGCTGGCTAGGATCATGAGGGATCGCCTCCTCGTCTATGAGTACCTGCAGGCAAGTAATGCAGCGCCCCCCCGTAAGGGGCGTCAGTACCGCTGGTACTGAGTATGCAAAACAACAACTGAAAGAGTATCTGAAAACAACAATACAACTGATGGAACTGAAATAGAAAGGAATAGACTAAACTGACTGAAAATGTAAGGTTAAGCCTACTCTCAACTATGCTGGAAGGAGTAGGAGTCATACCTGAAAATGTATCGCTCTATTATTGATCTACTTGTATCTAGTGTAACATGGCATAACATAACATAACATAGCATAGCACACACAAACCTTACCCGGCCCCCATAAGCCGGGAGGTACAATCAACACGCAATCTATACCCCTACCCCAGTAGTCCCATCTCCTATAATAACTATAAGCATCCTGCCGATTCCCTGGGTATGCACTTGGGCTCACTGAGCCCCTGACTATAACTGTACCTGAGTCCGGAGGACTCCAGAATCAACACCCCGGGCGTACCCGCTCGACGGGGGTGTATAAAGGCCGACCAAGGCACAATATGGGGAAACCGACATCCCATCTTCGTCCCCTGTGGGATGGCATGCCACTCCGTAGAGTGACGTATCCTCGCCCTTTGGCGGAAGAGTCGATACAGCTATTAACCCTGGGGCGGTCATGAATGCTAGGTAATCCAACCCCAAGACAATACGTGGTCTCAACTAGTAATACTAACTGCGTATACCACATGCTGAAGCTAGTGATGATAATATATATGTACATACTATATGCTGAACTAGTGATAGTGATATGTATGTATTTAATACATGCTGAGACTGATAATGGTATATGCATATAATCTTCTGTCATACTGTACTTAGTCTAATGTTAAACAAGATATAGTTTTTCTGCTGGGAATCATTCGGTATAACTGAGTTTCATAGCAACATTATTTACTATTTCTAACATGCTTTCTAAACTTCATTTTAAACTACAATTCTACTTCTGAGATACCTTACAGATACTTATATCGCTTTACTAAGTTCCAACTGAATACGATAAGATCCTAACTTACTGTACTAAATCACATACTGGGCATGCTGTACAGGTCCTAACAATTGTATTAGAATTTATACCATGCTAGCAAGTTTCACGCTATATACAATATGATGCTTCCAATATCATCCTAATATTCATACTAAACATAACACACGACTTCTGAAACATTCTACTGGCCTTTGAACTATCTTACTATTCCGAGAGTACTAACTTGCCGAGGAAACTAGCTTTACATACCTTCGCTTCTGATTTCCCGACTAACAGGCGTAGCTCGATCAGTATTTTCACTATTTCTCCCAACTGCATTCATATATACGTCAATTAGTACTAAATACAACACTATTATGAAAGACAACGTCTCTTTCAATATGATTATAGCCTAAACTTAGGCCTATCGAAAGACGGTCGAAAACTTGCTATTTTTCAGAAGTCCAGAAGGGAGAAGTATTCACTTTACATCTAGGAGCACATAGACACTAATTTGGAGCAATTCTACTTACCTTAGTCCAGTAGCTCAACGATTTGTCGGTCGTATTTCGTGAAACAAAATCCGTAGGAATGCTCCCTGCTGCTAAATACTTCGGTATCTGAAGTTAATTTAGATTTGGACTACGTTTGACAGCGTAATCAGACGATAATATATTAACCCTCTTCGTCTCTCTCTGTTTTTTCTGCGTTTTCTGGAAATTATATTGAATGAATTTATTTAAAATCGAAGTGGGGCTTTATATACTTGGGCCTGGACAGCCCCAACGTGTCACGGAGCCAACGCGGAGGCTTCACCTCCATGACACGTTGCCATCACGGAGGGGCTCTGCCCCCGCTCCTACCGTGATGGTTCGACAGGTTTCTCGTCCGGTCTTTTCTCGGGCCTTTCTCTAGCACGTATTACTTTCAAATATGCTTAACCAATGTGCGAATAGGCCATCTAGGTATCGGGGATCTTACAGGGTATAACACAGTCGTTTGGATGAACTCTAGTTATCAATTCTACAAATAAAGTATTGGGATAGATCACAAGTGTAAAAGCAGAAGTAGTTATGAATCCATGGGGAATAATTATCCTAGTTAATTGCATTAATTAGGAATCACTGCAGAGGACTCTGGATCACCATGATGGATCCGCTACAGTGGTCTCTGCTGCTAATAGTGAACTTCCTGGCACTAGCCATAACTCAAACTTCAAACGGACCCCTAGAATTCATTCAGAGTGCCGTGAACTCAAACCTTATATGTTTTCCAAGTGGAAACAACATTCCTATAAAACCCCAAAACTTTCCTAGACAAGACCCAGACCCAGACCCTACAGGGAAAATTCAGAAGAAAACAGAAAAAAAGGCCTCAGAACAACTAAGACAACGAGTCATGGTCAGCTCCAATGATTCACTATGTCAATCATGGTCAACAGGGTGTGGTCTCTCGGGAACCCACGAGACAAGGAACGACCCATTGAGAAACAACGAGTCATCTTGTCAGTCGTGGTTTCCCCAACACAGAAATCCTTTCCAGGACCCTACGACTCAACCAATGAGTCATTGTCAGAAACAATGACCCATTGTGACAGTCATCGGGTGAAAACCCAGAAATCCCCCTTCCAGTGATGACGAGTGAAAAAAATGACTCGTTCTTTCCCACAACGTGTCGTGGTAATCCCCCGTCGTATCAACTTACACATTTTTTAGAAATCCTTCCGGTGAACCTAACGACTGGACACAATAACCCGTTGGGTCCACCAATGAGTCATTGTGTCACTCGTCATCAAACCCCCCCAGGTTTCCTCATACAGTGGCCACGGGAGGAACCAATGACTCGTTAGTTCATCCAACAAGTCGTGGTGACTGTCATTGCCAGATTCAATGTTTTCTAGTCCAAGGTAGTGGGACCAATGAAAGGTCCCAATGAGTCATGGTTACAACCAACGACTCGTTGAGTGACCTGTTGGGACCTTGTCGGCTAGTTCTTAGATTTTGTTTTCATGGTTATTTTTGTAATTTTCCTCTTATTTAGTCCCTAAACTATGTCATTTATGTTTAAATTAAGAGGATTTAGAGGAATTAAATGGTTCTTCTCCCTTATTCCCCACTCAGACCTTCAGAAAGCAATCGTAAAATTCTCTCAAGAGCTCTTAGAGCAAGAACTAGGCAGTCCACTTCTCCTCTTCTCAAGGAGTTTCTTCAAGTTTCTTTATCAGGTATGTGGGAATTCAACAAGGGAATAGTTCTTCCCCTGTGTCCTTAAAAACCTTGTCTAATTTCTTCTCTATAAGTTATAGCCCTGCAGTTTTGAAATGTGAAAAGTTTTCAGACAGGTTTCTTAGTGGATTCAAAGGGAATATTTCTTATGATTTTAGATTTCTTATTTATTCCCTATTTCTAGAAATTTTGAAAGATTGTAGCTAGTAGCATAATTCAGCTCTAGTCACAGCTCAGTAGAAATTAGAAGCTTGTGGGTTGAACTGTTTTCCCTGTAGCGTAGTTCTATCAGTTTGTGCACATGTATTTAACTTATTTAAATATTAGTTAGAATCATGTCCGTCTAATCTCAGTCAGATTTTTAGCAACCTCAATGTTGTCTAGAAAAAATGTCAGGTGATTAGTTTGACTATAGTTAATTCTTGAGGTGTCTGTGATACCTCCTAGTTATCAGTATTAGACTCAGTATTAGATATTAGTGGTCCTTTAGGCGGTCATGACACTTTCAAATAAGCAACTCTGACCAGCTTTAGGACCCTAGTTTCAGATTACAGTTTGTTCTTTAGATGGTTATGACACTTCCAGATAAGCAGCTCTGACCAGTCTTAGAATGCTAATACAAAATTCAGTCCAATAAGACTCTCAGGGTACTTCTAGATAGGTATTTCTGACTTAGTCTTGGGCCCCAGTTTCAAGTTATCATCTAGGACTATCTAGTGGGAGTAGGACTGTTATACCCTGTAGAATTTCCGGCACCTAAATGACCTATTCGCACATTGGTTAAGCATATTTGAAGGCCATACGTGCGGGAGAAAGGCTCGGGAAAAGATCGAACAAGAAACCTGTCGAACCATCGCGGAAGGAGCCGAGGCAGAGCCCCTCCGCGATGGCAGCGTGACACGGAGGTGAGGCCTCCATGTTGGCTCTGTGACACGTTGGCCTTGTCTAGGCCCAAGTATATAAAGCCCCACTTCGGTTTTAAATGATTAAAAAACTTATAAATTTCCAGAAAACAGAGCAAACCAGTAGAGAAGGAAAAAGGAACGAAGAAATAATATAATTTTCGTCCGATTACGCTGCTAAACGTTGTCCAAACTCAAATTAACCTCAGATACCGAGGTATTTAGCAGCAGAGAGCATTCCTACGGATTTAGTTTCGTGAAATACGGCCGACGAATCGTCGAGCTATCGAGCTAAGGTAAGTGGAATTGCTCTAAATTAGTGTCTATGTGTTTCTAGCTGTGAAGTGAATATTTCTCCTTTCTGGACCGCTGAAAAATAGCGAGTTTTCGACCGTCTTTCGATAAGCCTAAGTTTAGGCTATAAACTATATCGAAAGTGACGTTGCTCTTTACAATAAAGCTGTATTTAGTATTAATTGACAATAAAGCCTACGGAGTGGCATGCCGTCCCATAGGGGACGAAGATGGGATGCCAGTTTTCCCCATATTGTGCCTTGGTCGGCCCTTATACACCCCCGTCGAGCGGATACACCCGGGTGTTGATTCAGGAGTCCTCCGGACTCAGATGCAGTTATAGTCAAGGGCTCAGCGAGCCCAAGTGCATACCCAGGGGACCGGCAGGATGCTTACAGGGCCTATAGGAGATGGGATGACCGGGGTAGGGGTATAGATTCTGTGCTGGTTGTACCCCCCGGCTTATGGGGGTCGGGTAAGGTTTGTGTGTGCTATGTATGTCATGATATGTTATGCCGTGTTACAATAGATATGAGTAGATCGACAGTAGGATGATAAATCCTCAGGTATGACTCCTACTCCTTCCAGTATAATTAAGAGAAGGTATGATTTACATTATCAGACAGTTAATCCATACCTTCCTACTCCAGTTTCATCAGTTATATTATTGTTTCCAGATATTTCTTTCAGTTATTGCTTTACATACTCAGTACCAGAGGTACCGACTCCCGGTGGGGCGCTGCATTACTTGCCTGCAGGTACTCATAGACGAGCAGGCGATACCACGTGATTCCTGTCAGCGACCGAGTATTCAGCTCCTGTCGTCCGTAGACTGAATTCCAGAGGTGTATTCCCTTTTCTTTTGTTGTATAGTACAGGTAGGTCGGGCCCCTGTCCCGATCATTTCTATTGTTATTCCTAGAGGCTTGCAGTCTGTATATTTCCCTGTGGTCAGTTGAGCCGGTCGTGTGAGGCCGTGCAGTTGTTAGCTGTTAGTACTTTTGCTTCCCGTATGTTGGCCGTGTGGGGCCATAAGTTTGACAGTAGTGGTGACCTTGCCGGTCACGTAGCCTTCTAGTATTTTATTGCTGAGTTGCAGATAACTAGACAGCATGGTGGCCTTGTCGGCCCGCATAGGTTTCCCTATAGTTGCATGTTCTGGTCAGCTGTTATTACAGGTACAGGAGGCTATAGGCCAATGGGCCGGGGGCTGTGTTTACAGCCGTTATATAGCCCTTTGTTTCCAGAAATGTGAGTTAGAGCCAGCCAGGCACCAGATGTGCCCAGGCTTAGTAATCCAGCAGTTCAGGTCCTAGTAGGGCACCAGGTGCCAGTCAAACCCCCCAAGGCGGGGTGTGACAAACTTGGTATCAGAGCAGGTCGTATCTTAGGGAGTCTGCAAGCCGTGCTAAGTAGAGTCCTGTCCATGGATGTGTTGTGCACCACATGCTATGGGTAGGAGGCTGCAAGGCATGATAGGATGGTTGTCTTTTATTCTTATTTAGTCGTGCTGTAGAGCGGTACAATATAGGGTTGAGTCCCTAAAAGCTTACCATACTCTTTGGTTACAGATAATGTCAGACCAGCGACATCCTATCACAGGTCGGAGCTTAGATATTGCAGCAGGGGAAGGCACCAGCAGGATGCCTCACCCTCGTTTAAAAATAGCCCGATCAGAGGGCACCACAGAGGCATCGTCCCAGCCTTCTCAGCAGTCTCCACCACGTCAGGAGCCACTTGGGGCGACACTACCTCCAGCAGTTCCTATACCGACACCTTCCGACCAGGAGGTTAGGAGTGCTGTAGTTATGTTAGCACAGGTGATGGCTGCTCAGTGTCAGCCAATGCCATCTAGAGTTGCGGAGTTATCAGGAGGGCCCGGTAGTTCAAGGGTCCGAGAGTTCTTAGCTCTGAATCCCCCACAGTTTACAGGTATGGACCGGACAGAGGACCCTCAGGATTTTCGGGATCAAATGTAGAGAATCTTCAGGGTTATGCATGCCACGCCTACAGAATCAGTTGAGTTGGCAGCATTTCGGTTACGGGACATCGCCGTGTTATGGTATGAAAGCTGGGAAAGGTCCCGAGGGAGAGATGTTTCCCCTCCCACCTGGTCCAGCTTTTCAGGAGCTTTTCTGGATCACTATTTGCCGCGGGAGATTCGACAGGCTCGGGTAGACCAGTTCCTGCATCTGGAGCAGGGGGCCATGAGTGTTCGGGAATATTCCTTGCGGTTTGATTCTTTGGCCCGGTATGCATCGGCCTTTGTTGATACCATGGCATCCAGAGTACACCGCTTCGTCATGGGGTTGAATCCAGAATATGTTGAGACTTGCATTACGGCCACACTGCGAGAGGACATGGACATTGCTCGAGTTCAAGCATTTGCCCAGAATATTGAGGGCATCAGACAGCGACATCGGGAGATCAGAAGGGTCAATCAGGAGCAGCGTCGCCGGGACAGGCCAGTTGAGTTATAGAGGGAGGCCCGGGGAGGACCCAGGCCATGATTGTTAGATAGGCCGCCCAAGCCCCCACCTCCGCCACAGTCGCAGGGAGGTAGATTCAGTCGCAGGGGGCAGTCAGAGACTGGTAGAGGCTCGCAGATGGCAGATTCACCATTACAGAGGAGGGCGGAGCAGAGTAGGTATATCCTACCACTTTGCCCTATATGCAGTCGACGTCATCCTGGAGCATGCAGATATGGCTCCAATGCGTGTTATATTTGTGGCCAAGAAGGCCATTTGATGAAAGATTGCCCAGCCAGAGGTCGAGAGGACCGGGATAGACAGGATAGGGCATCTGCAGGGTCACGAGCCACAGTATCCTCGGCAGGGCGCAGGCCCTCAGTTTCAGCAGGCAGGGATCGGGGCAGATCAGATACCTCCAGTACAGGTGTGGGTCCAAGCCGCACATATGCCTTACCAGGGAGGCAAGATTCAGAAGCGTCGCCTGATGTTGTGACGGGTATGCTAACTATCTGCTCACACCCTGCTTATGTGTTGATTGATCCAGAGTCTACTTTTTCCTACATTACTCCATTTGTGGTACGAAAGTTTAGTATTGCACCAGAATTATTGCAGCAACCCTTTTTAGTATCCATGCTCGTCGGTGACTCCATCACAGCTAATCGAATCTACCACGGGTGTACAGTAGAGGTTGCTGACCGTCAGACCACAGTAGATCTGGTCAAGTTAGAAATGATAGACTTCAATGCCATAATGGGTATGGACTGGTTAGTACCGTGTTTTGCCAACGTTGAATGTTAGACCAAGACGGTCCGATGCCACTTCCCGGGAGAGTAGTGCGAGAGTGGAAGGGCAGCACTGCTACGCCAAAAGGTAGGTTTATTTCCTACCTTCAGGCGAGAAAGTTGATATCTAAGGGATGTATTTACCATCTGGTCAGAGTTCAGGATGTCCAAGCAGAATTTCCGACGCTCCAGTCTGTTCTAGTGGTAAACGAATTCCCTGATGTATTCCCAGATGAGTTACCTGGTATTCCCCCAGAAAGGGAAATAGACTTTGCTATTGACTTGCTACCAGGTACTCAGCCGATATCAATTCCTCCCTATCGTATGGCTCCTGCAGAACTCAGAGAATTAAAGGAGCAGTTGAAAGATTTATTGGATAAAGGTTTCATCAGGCCGAGTACTTCACCGTGGGGTGCGCCAGTTTTATTTGTAAGGAAGAAAGATGGCTCGCTCCGAATGTGCATAGATTATCGGAAATTAAACAAAGTTACAGTAAAGAATAAGTACCCGCTTCCCTGAATTGATGACTTATTTGATCAGTTGCAGGGAGCCAGATACTTTTCTAAGATTGACTTGCTGTCCGGATATCACCAGGTCCGAGTACGTGAGAGAGATATTCCTAAGACAGCGTTCAGGACCCGATATGGACATTTTGAATTTCTAGTTATGTCCTTCGGGTTAACGAATGCCCCGACAGTCTTCATGGACCTGATGAACAGTATTTTCAGACCTTTCCTAGACTTGTTCGTGATAGTATTCATTGATGACATTCTGGTGTATTCTCGCTCTAAAGCAGATCACCGGACTCATTTGCGGACAGTACTCCATATTCTCAGGGACCGCCAGTTGTATGCTAAATTTTCTAAGTGTGAATTCTGGCTTATCTCAGTGGCCTTTTTAGGGCATATCGTGTCGGATGCTGGTATACAGGTAGACAAGCAGAAAATAGAAGCAGTTAAGTCATGGCCTAGGCCTACCACCCCGACTGAAGTTCGTAGCTTTCTGGGGTTGGCAGGATATTACAGGAGGTTCGTTGAAGGGTTCTCGACCATTGCGGCACCCCTAACCAAACTGACACAGAAAGCAGCAAAATTTCAATGGACAGAGGCATGCGAGCAGAGCTTCCAGAAACTGAAAGACAAATTAACCTCCTCCCCAGTATTAGCATTGCCGGAAGGCACAGAAGGTTATTCAGTCTATTGCGACGCGTCAGGCGTCGGGTTAGGTTGTGTGTTGATGCAGCATGGTAGAGTAATTGCATATGCTTCCAGACAGCTGAGGAAACACGAAAAGAATTACCCTACCCACGACCTGGAATTGGCCGCAGTAATCCATGCCTTAAAGATATGGAGGCATTACCTGTACGGCGTCCATGTTGATATTTACACAGATCATAAGAGCCTACAGTACATCTTCACTCAGAGGGAGTTAAATCTACGACAACGCCGCTGGTTGGAGCTGTTAAAAGATTAAGATGTGAACATTCTGTACCACCCCAGAAAAGCTAATGTTGTAGCAGATGCCCTGAGCCGTAAGTCAATGGGGAGTTTGGCGTATTTGCGACCTGAGAAATGGAAGTTAGCCAAAGAAATTCATCAGTTAGCTGGTTTAGCCATCCGAGTAATGGAAACAGAAAATAGTAGAGCAGTAATTCAGAATTTTGCTGTGTCATCATTAGTTACAGAGGCTAAAGAACGACAGTACGAGGACCCTGATTTAGTCCAGCTCAGAGATAGAATTCAGAAAGGTAAGGAGTCAGATTTCCAAATGACTGAGGATGATGTGCTACGCTGTAAGGGCCGCCTCTATGTCCCGAATGTTTCAGGGCTTCGCGGGCGGATCATGCACGAGGTACATTACGCTCGCTATTTCCTTCATCCAAGAGCAATAAAGATGTACCACGACATCAGAGACATCTACTGGTGGCTAGGTATAAAAGCTGAGATAGCTGAATTTGTATCTAGATGTTCTAACTGTCAACAGGTGAAAGCAGAGCACCAGAAACCGGGCAGTTTGACGCAAGATATAACAGTGCCTACATGGAAATGGGAAGCGATAAACATGGATTTTGTAACAGGGTTACCCCGTACCAGACGCAGAAATGATTCCATTTGGGTAATAGTTGATAGGCTGACAAAATCAGCTCATTTCCTACTAGTGAAGCCTACCTTCTCGGCTGAGGATTATGCCGAATTATACATCAGAGAAATAGTTAGATTGCATGGACTGCCGATATCCATTATTTTAGATAGGGGAGCATAATTCACAGCTAGATTCTGGCAGTCGTTCCAGAGGGGTTTGGGAACGCAGATTAACTTGAGCACAGCATTCCATCCTCAGACAGATGGGCAGGCTGAACGTACAATTCAGACGATCGAAGATATGCTACGAGTGTGTGTGCTAGATTTTGGGGGTAGCTGGGATGAGCATCTTTCGTTAATTGAATTTGCTTATAATAATAGCTATCATTCAGCCATCCAGATGGCGCCTTTCGAGGCATTATACGGGCAAAAATGCAGGTCGCCGATTGGTTGGTTTGAAATAGGAGAATCAGCATTGGTTGGCCCAGACATTTTTCGACAGTCAGAGGAAAAGATAAAGCTTATTCGAGAACGTTTACTGACTGCTCAGAGCCGCCAGAAGTCTTATGCAGATATGCGGCATAGAAATCTAGAATTTGCGGTAAATGACTGGGTATATCTGAAAGTGTCTCCGATGAAAGGGGTAATGAGATTTGGCAAGAAAGGCAAGCTTAGCCCGAGATTTATTGGGCCATATCAGATTCGGCGAAGAATAGGCCGAGTTACATACGAATTGAACTTGCCTCCAGAGTTAGCATCTATTCACCCAGTATTCCATGTCTCTATGTTGAGAAAGTTCGTAAGGGACCCTTCTACAGTAGTTCCAGTCCAGGATGTCCAGGTCACAGAAGAGTTAGCATATGAAGAGGTTCCCGTAGCTATCTTAGACAGACAGATTTGCAGGTTGAGGACTAAAGATGTTGCGTCTGTCAAAGTATTGTGGCGTAATAGGAACCAAGAGGAAATGACGTGGGAAGCTGAAGAAGATATGAAAGCCAGATACCCTCACCTATTTCAGGCCTAGTCAGGCGACAGGTATGTCCGTATTATTACTTATGTAGTACCTTATAGTTGTATGTGTGTGAATGAGCAAGATCGATACTTAGTTATCCAGTGGATCTTAAATATTACGTGCAGTGCCTGTGTTGGACTTTTCTGCATTTCAGGTTTTTGCTATAGTCCATATTACAGGGGAAACTCTGCCGAAATTTTTCTAGAAAGTGAGTTAAGTGGTCCTCTAGATAGCAGTATACATTCGAGGACGAATGTTCTTAAGGGGGGGAGAATGTTATTCCCCGTAGAATTTCCGGCACCTAAATGACCTATTCGCACGTTGGTTAAGCATATTTGAAGGCCATACGTGCTGGAGAAAGGCCCGGGAAAAGATCGGACGAGAAACCTGTCGAACCATCGCGGAAGGAGCCGAGGCAGAGCCCCTCCGCGATGGCAGCGTGTCACGGAGGTGAGGCCTCCGCGTTGGCTCCGTGACACGTTGGCCTTGTCCAGACCCAAGTATATAAAGCCCCACTTCGGTTTTAAATGATTAAAACACTTATAAATTTCCAGAAAACAGAGCAAACCAGCAGAGAAGGAAAAAGGAACGAAGAAATAATATAATTTTCGTCCGATTACGCTGCTAAACGTTGTACAAACTCAAATTAACCTCAGATACCGAGGTATTTAGCAGCAGAGAGCATTCCTACGGATTTAGTTTCGTGAAATACGGCCGACGAATCGTCGAGCTACCGAGCTAAGGTAAGTGGAATTGCTCTAAATTAGTGTCTATGTGTTTCTAGCTGTGAAGTGAATATTTCTCCCTTCTGGACCGCTGAAAAATAGCGAGTTTTCGACCGTCTTTCGATAAGCCTAAGTTTAGGCTATAAACTATATCGAAAGTGACGTTGCTCTTTACAATAAAGCTGTATTTAGTATTAATTGACATATTTATGAATGCAGTTGGGAGAAAATAGTTGAAATACCGGCCGAGCCTCGTCCGCCAGACGGATAGTTCGAGGATAAGGTATGTAAAGCTAGTTTCCTCGGCAAGTTAGTAATCTTGGTACAGTACAGTAATTTAAAGGCCAGTAGAATATTCAGAAGCCATGTATGGTGTTTACTATGAATGATGGTACGATACTAGAAACATTATGTTATGATCAGCGTGAGACTTGCTAGCACGATATAGATTCTAATATAAGTGTTAAGAACTGCACAGCATGCTCAGTATGTGATGTGACACAGAATGTTAGGATATCATTGTATTCAGTTGAAATCCAGTAAAGCAATGTAATATCTGTAAGACATCTCAGAAATAGAATGATAAGTTAAAGCGAAGTTAGAAAGCACATTAGGACTAGCAAATCATGTTACTATAGAAACTCAGTATACAACATAGTTTTCAGCAGAGATACTAGATCATGTTCAGCATTAGACTCAGTACAGTATGACAGAAGATTATATATATATATATATATATATATATATATTATCAGTCTCAGCATGTATTAAATACGTACACATCACTATCACTAGCTCAGTATGCAGTATGTACAAATACTTTATTATCATTAGCTTCAGTATGTGGTATATGCAGATAGTATTACTAGTTGAGACTGTTGTATTGTTTGGGGTAGGATTACCTAGCATCCATGACCGCCCCAGGGTTAATAGCTGTATCGACTCGTCCGCCAGAGGATGAGGATACGTCGCTCTACGGAGTGGCATGCCGTCCCACAGGGGACGAAGATGGGATGCCAATTTTCCCCATATTGTGCCTTGGTCGGCCCTTATACGCCCCCGTCGAGCGGATACGCTCGGATGTTGATTTAGGAGTCCTCTGGACTCAGATGCAGTTATAGTCAGGGGCTCAACGAGCCCAAGTGCATACCCAGGGGACCGGCAGGATGCTTACAGGGCCTATAGGAGATGGGATGACTAGGGTAGGGGTATAGATTCTGTGCTGGTTGTCCCCCCCGGCTTATGGGGGTCGGGTAAGGTTTGTGTGTGCTATGTATGTCATGATATGTTATGCCGTGTTACAATAGATACGAGTAGATCGACAGTACGATGATAAATCCTTAGGTATGACTCCTACTCCTTTCAGTATAATTAAGAGAAGGTATGATTTACATTATCAGAAAGTTAATCCATACCTTCCTACTCCAGTTTCATCAGTTATATTATTGTTTCCAGATATTTCTTTCAGTTATTGCTTTACATACTCAGTACCAGCGGTACTGACGCCCGGTGGGGTGCTGCATTACTTGCCTGCAGGTACTCATAGACGAGCAGGCGATACCACGTAATTCCTGTCAGCGACCGAGTATTCAGCTCCTGTCGTCAGGAGACTGAATTCCAGAGGTGTATTCCCTTTTCTTTTGTTGTATAGTACGGGTAGGTCGGGGCCCTGTCCCGATCATTTCTATTGTTATTCCTAGAGGCTTGCAGTCTGTATATTTCCCTGTGGTCAGTTGAGCTGGTCGTGTGAAGCCGTGCAGTTGTTAGCTGTTAGTACTTTTGCTTCCTGTATGTTGGCCGTGTGGGGCCATAAGTTTGACAGTAGTGGTGACCTTGCCGGTCACGTAGCTTTCTAGTATTTTATTGCTGAGTTGCAGATAACTAGATAGCATGGTGGCCTTGTCGGCCCGCATAGGTTTCCCTATAGTTGCATGTTCTGGTCAGCTGTTATTACAGGTACAGGAGGCTATAGGCCAATGGGCCGGGGGCTGTGTTTACAGCGGTTATATAGCCCTTTGTTTCCAGAAATGTGAGTTAGAGCCAGCCAGGCACCAGATGTGCCCAGGCTTAGTAATCCAGCAGTTCAGGTCCTAGTAGGGCACCAGGTGCCAGTCATACCCCCCAAGGCGGGGTGTGACAAACTTGGTATCAGAGCCGGTCGCATCCCAGGGAGTCTGCAAGCCGTGCTAAGTAGAGTCCTGTCCATAGATGTGTTGTGCACCACATGCTATGGGTAGGAGGCTGCAAGGCATGATAGGATGGTTGTCTTTTATTCTTATTTAGTCGTGTTGTAGAGTGGTACAATATAGGGTTGAGTCCCTAAAAGCTTACCATACTCTTTGGTTACAGATAATGTCAGACCAGCGACATCCTATCACAGGCCGGAGCTTAGATATTGTAGCAGGGGAAGGCACCAACAGGATGCCTCACCCTCGTTTAGAAATAGCCCGATCAGAGGGCACCACAGAGGCATCGTCCCAGCCTTCTCAGCAGTCTCCACCATGTCAGGAGCCACTTGGGGCGACACTACCTCCAGCAGTTCTTATACCGACACCTTCCGACCAGGAGGTTAGGAGTGCTGTAGTTATGTTAACACAGGTGATGGCTGCTCAGTGTCAGCCAATGCCATCTACAGTTGCGGAGTTATCAGGAGGGCCCGGTAGTTCGAGGGTCCGAGAGTTCTTAGCTCTGAATACCCCACAGTTTACAGGTACGGACCGGACAGAGGACCCTCAGGATTTTCTGGATCAAATGTAGAGAATACTTTAGGGTTATGCATGCCACGCCTACAGAATCAGTTGAGTTGGCAGCATTTCGGTTACGGGACATCGCCGTGTTATGGTATGAAAGCTGGGAAAGGTCCCGAGGGAGAGATGTTTCCCCTCCCACCTGGTCCAGCTTTTCAGGAGCTTTTCTGGATCACTATTTGCCGCGGGAGATTCGACAGGCTCGGGTAGACCAGTTCCTGCATCTGGAGCAGGGGGCCATGAGTGTTTGGGAATATTCCTTGCGGTTTGATTCTTTGGCCCGGTATGCACCGACCTTTGTTAATACCATGGCATCCAGAGTACCCCGCTTCGTCATGGGGTTGAATCCAAAATATGTTGAGACTTGCATTACGGCCACACTGTGAGAGGACATGGACATTGCTCGAGTTCAAGCATTTGCCCAGAATATTGAGGGCATCAGACAGCGACATCGGGAGATCAGAAGGGTCAATCAGGAGCAGCGCCGCCGGGACAGGCCAGTTGAGTTATAGAGGGAGGCCCGGGGAGGACCCAGGCCACGATTGTTAGATAGGCCGCCCAGGCCCCCGCCTCTGCCACAGTCGCAGGGGGTAGATTCAGCCGCAGGGGGCAGTCAGAGACTGGTAGAGGCTCGCAGATGGCAGATTCACCATTACAGAGGAGGGCGGAGAAGAGTAGGTATACCCTACCACTTTGCCCTATATGCAGTCGACGTCATCTTGGAGCATGCAGATATGGGTCCAATGCGTGTTATATTTGTGGCCAAGAAGGCTATTTGATGAAAGATTGCCAGCCAGAGGTCGAGAGGACCGGGATAGACAAGATAGGGCATCTGCAGGGTCACGAGCCAAAGTATCCTCAGCAGGGCGCAGGCCCTCAGTTTCAGCAGGCCGGGGTCGGGGCAGATCAGAGACCTCCAGTATAGGTGCGGGTCCAAGCCGCACATATGCCTTACCAGGGAGGCAAGATTCAGAAGCGTCGCCTGATGTTGTGAGAGGTATGCTAACTATCTGCTCACACCCTGCTTATGTGTTGATTGATCCAGGGTCTACTTTGTCCTACATTACTCCATTTGTGGCACAAAAGTTTAGTATTGCACCAGAATTATTGCAGCAGCCCTTTTTAGTATCCACGCTCGTCGGTGACTCTATCACAGCTAATCGAATCTACCGCGGGTGTACAGTAGAGGTTGCTGGCCGTCAGACCACAGTAGATCTGGTCGAGTTAGAAATGATAGACTTCGATGCCATAATGGGTATGGAGGTTAGTACCGTGTTTTGCCAACGTTGAATGTTGGACCAAGACGGTCCGATTCCACTTCCCGGGAGAAGTAGTGCGAGAGTGGAAGGGCAGCACTGCTACGCCAAAAGGTAGGTTTATTTCCTACCTTCAGGCGAGAAAGTTGATATCTAAGTGATATATTTACCATCTGGTCAGAGTCCAGGATGTCCAAGTAGAATTTCTGACGCTCCAGTCTGTTCCAGATGTAAACGAATTCCCTGATGTATTCCCAGATGAGTTACCTGGTATTCCCCCAGAAAGGGAAATAGACTTTGCTATCGACTTGCTACCAGGTACTCAACCGATATCAATTCCTCCCTATCGTATGGCTCCGGCAGAACTCAGAGAATTAAAGGAGCAGTTGAAAGATTTATTGGATAAAGGTTTCATCAGGCCGAGTACTTCACCGTGGGGTGCGCCAGTTTTATTTGTAAGGAAGAAAGATGGCTCGCTCCGAATGTGCATAGATTATCGGCAATTAAACAAAGTTACAGTAAAGAATAAGTACCTGCTTCCCAGAATTGATGACTTATTTGATCAGTTGCAGGGAGCCAGATACTTTTCTAAGATTGACTTGCGGTCCGGATATCACCAGGTCCGAGTACGTGAGAGAGATATTCCTAAGACAGCGTTCAGGACCCGATATGGACATTTTGAATTTCTAGTTATGTCCTTCGGGTTAACGAATGCCCCGACAGTCTTCATGGACCTGATGAACAGTATTTTCAGACCTTTCCTGGACTTGTTCGTGATAGTATTCATTGATGACATTCTGGTGTATTGTCGTTCTGAAGTAGATCACCGGACTCATTTGCGGACAGTACTCCAGATTCTCAGGGACCGCCAGTTGTATGCTAAATTTTCTAAGTGTGAATTCTGGCTTATCTTAGTGGCCTTTTTAGGGCATATCGTGTCGGATGCTGGTATACAGGTAGACAAGCAGAAAATAGAAGCAGTTAAGTCATGGCCTAGGCCTACCACCCCGACTGAAGTTCATAGCTTTCTGGGGTTGGCAGGATATTACAGGAGGTTCGTTGAAGGGTTCTCGACCATTGCGGCACCCCTAACCAAACTGACACAGAAAGCAGCAAAATTTCAATGGACAGAGGGATGCGAGCAGAGCTTCCAAAAACTGAAAGACAAATTAACCTCCGCCCCAGTATTAGCATTGCCGGAAGGCACAGAAGGTTATTTAGTCTATTGCGACGCGTCAGGCGTCGGGTTAGGTTGTGTGTTGATGCAGCATGGTAGAGTAATTGCATATGCTTCCAGACAGCTGAGGAAACATGAAAAGAATTACCCTACCCACGACCTGGAATTGGCCGCAGTAATCCACGCCTTAAAGATATGGAGGCATTACCTGTACGGCGTCCATGTTGATATTTACACAGATAATAAGAGCCTACAGTACATCTTCACTCAGAGGGAGTTAAATCTACGGCAACGCCGCTGGTTGGAGCTGTTAAAAGATTATGACGTGAACATTCTGTACCACCCCGGAAAAGCTAATGTTGTAGCAGATGCCCTGAGCCGTAAGTCAATGGGGAGTTTGGCGTATTTGCGACCTGAGAAACGGAAGTTAGCCAAAGAAATTCATCAGTTAGCTTGTTTAGCCGTCCGAGTAATGGAAACAGAAAATAGTAGAGTAGTAATTCAGAATTTTGCTATGTCATCATTAGTTACAGAGGTAAAAGAACGACAGTACGAGGACCCTGATTTAGTCCAGCTCAGAGATAGAATTCAGAAAGGTAAGGAGTCAGATTTCCAAATGACTGAGGATGATGTGCTACGCTGTAAGGGCCGCTTCTATGTCCCAAATGTTTCAAGGCTTCGCGGGCGGATCATGCACGAGGTACATTACGCTCGCTATTCACTTCATCCAAGAGCAACAAAGATGTACCACGACATTAGAGACATCTACTGGTGGCCAGGTATAAAAGCTGAGATAGCTGAATTTGTATCTAGATGTTCTAACTGTCAGCAGGTGAAAGCAGAGCACCAGAAACCGGGCGGTTTGACGCAAGATATAACAGTGCCTACGTGGAAATGGGAAGCGATAAACATGGATTTTGTAACAGGGTTACCCCGTAACAGACGCAAAAATGATTCCATTTGGGTAATAGTTGATAGGCTGACAAAATCAGCTCATTTCCTGCCAGTGAAGGCTACCTTCTCGGCTGAGGATTATGCCGAATTATACATCGGAGAAATAGTTAGATTGCATGGAGTGCAGATATCCATTATTTCAGATAGAGGAGCACAGTTCACAGCTAGATTCTGGCAGTCGTTCCAGAGGGGTTTGGGAACGCAGATTAACTTGAGCACAGCATTCCATCCTCAGACAGATGGGCAGGCTGAACGTACAATTCAGACGCTCGAAGATATGCTACGAGCGTGTATGCTAGATTTTGGGGGTAGCTGAGATGAGCATCTTTCGTTAATTGAATTTGCTTATAATAATAGCTATCATTCAGCCATCCAGATGGCGCCTTTTGAGGCATTATACGGGCGAAAATGCAGGTCGCCGATTGGTTGGTTTGAAATAGGAGAATCAGCATTGGTTGGCCCAGACATTGTTTGGCAGTCAGAGGAAAAGATAAAGCTTATCCGAGAACGTTTACTGACTGCTCAGAGCCGCCAGAAGTCTTATGCAGATATGCGGCGCAGAAATCTAGAATTTGTGGTAAATGACTGGGTATATCGGAAAGTGTCTTCGATGAAAGGGGTAATGAGATTTGGCAAGAAAGGCAAGCTTAGCCCGAGATTTATTGGGCCATATCAGATTCGGCGAAGAATAGGCCGAGTTGCATACGAATTGAACTTGCCTCCAGAGTTAGCATCTATTCACCCAGTATTCCATGTCTCTATGTTGAGAAAGTTCGTAAGGGACCCTTCTACAGTAGTTCCAGTCCAGGATGTCCAAGTCACAGAAGAGTTAGCATATGAAGAGGTTCCCGTAGCTATGTTAGACAGACAGATTTGCAGGTTGAGGACTAAAGATGTTGCATCTGTCAAAGTATTATGGCGTAACAGGAACCGAGAGGAAATGACGTGGGAAGCTGAAGAAGATATGAAAGCCAGATACCCTCACCTATTTCAGGCCTAGTCAGGCGACAGGTATGTCCGTATTATTACTTATGCAGTACCTTATAGTTGTATGTGTGTGAATGAGCAAGATCGATACTTAGTTATCCAGTGGAACTTAAATATTACGTGCAGTGCCTGTGTTGGACTTTTCTGCATTTCAGGTTTTTGCTATAGTCCATATAACAGGGGAAACTCTGCCGAAATTTTTCTAGAAAGTGAGTTAAGTGGTCCTCTAGATAGCAGTATACATTCGAGGACGAATGTTCTTAAGGGGATGAGAATGTTATACCCCGTAGAATTTCCGGCACCTAAATGACCTATTCGCACGTTGGTTAAGCATATTTGAAGGCCATACGTGCTGGAGAAAGGCCCGGGAAAAGATCGGACGAGAAACCTGTCGAACCATCGCGGAAGGAGCCGAGGCAGAGCCCCTCCGCGATGGCAGCGTGTCATGGAGGTGAGGCCTCCGCGTTGGCTCCGTGACACGTTGGCCTTGTCCAGGCCCAAGTATATAAAGCCCCACTTCGGTTTTAAATGATTAAAACACTTATAAATTTCCAGAAAACAGAGCAAACCAGCAGAGAAGGAAAAAGGAACGAAGAAATAATATAATTTTCGTCCGATTACGCTGCTAAACGTTGTCCAAACTCAAATTAACCTAAGATACCGAGGTATTTAGCAGCAGAGAGCATTCCTACGGATTTAGTTTTGTGAAATACGGCCGACGAATCGTCGAGCTACCGAGCTAAGGTAAGTGGAATTGCTCTAAATTAGTGTCTATGTGTTTCTAGCTGTGAAGTGAATATTTCTCCCTTCTGGACCGCTGAAAAATAGCGAGTTTTCGACCGTCTTTCGATAAGCCTAAGTTTAGGCTATAAACTATATCTAAAGTGACGTTGCTCTTTACAATAAAGCTGTATTTAGTATTAATTGACATATTTATGAATGCAGTTGGGAGAAAATAGTTGAAATACCGGCCGAGCCTCGTCCGCCAGACGGATAGTTCGAGGATAAGGTATGTAAAGCTAGTTCCTCGGCAAGTTAGTAATCTTGGTACAGTACAGTAATTTAAAGGCCAGTAGAATATTTAGAAGCCATGTATGATGTTTACTATGAATGATGGTACGATACTAGTAACATTATGTTATGATCAGCGTGAGACTTGCTAGCACGATATAGATTCTAATATAAGTGTTAAGAACTGCACAGCATGCTCAGTATGTGATGTGACACAGAATGTTAGGATATTATTGTATTCAGTTGAAATCCAGTAAAGCAATGTAATATCTGTAAGACATCTCAGAAATAGAATGATAAGTTAAAGCGAAGTTAGAAAGCACATTAGGACTAGCAAATCATGTTACTATAGAAACTCAGTATACAACATAGTTTTCAGCAGAGATACTAGATCATGTTCAACATTAGACTCAGTACAGTATGACAGAAGATTATATATATATATATATACACTATTATCAGTCTCAGCATGTATTAAATACGTACACATCACTATCACTAGCTCAGTATGCAGTATGTACAAACACTTTATTATCATTAGCTTTAGTATGTGGTATATGCAGATAGTATTACTAGTTGAGACTGTTGTATTGTTTGGGGTTGGATTACCTAGCATCCATGACCGCCCCAGGGTTAATAGCTATATCGAATCGTCCGCCAGAGGACGAGGATACATCGCTCTACGGAGTGGCATACCGTCCCACAGGGGACGAAGATGGGATGCCAGTTTTCCCCATATTGTGCCTTGGTCGGCCCTTATACACCCCCGTCGAGCGGATACGCTCGGGTGTTGATTCAGGAGTCCTCCGGACTCAGATGCAGTTATAGTCAGGGGCTCAGCGAGCCCAAGTGCATGCCCAGGGGACCGGAAGGATGCTTACAGGGCCTATAGGAGATGGGATGACCGGGGTAGGGGTATAGATTCTGTGCTGGTTGTACCCCCCGACCTATGGGGGTCGGGTAAGGTTTGTGTGTGCTATGTATGTCATGATATGTTATGCCGTGTAACAATAGATACGAGTAGATCGACAGTAGGATGATAAATCCTCAGGTATGACTCCTACTCCTTCCAGTATAATTAAGAGAAGGTATGATTTACATTATCAGACAGTTAATCCATACCTTCCTACTCTAGTTTCATCAGTTATATTATTGTTTCCAGATATTTCTTTCAGTTATTGCTTTACATACTCAGTACCAGCGGTACTGACGCCCGGTGGGGCGCTGCATTACTTGCCTGCAGGTACTCATAGACGAGTAGGCGATACCACGTGATTCCTGTCAGCGACCGAGTATTCAGCTCCTGTCGTCCAGAGACTGAATTCCAGAGGTGTATTCCCTTTTCTTTTGTTGTATAGTACGGGTAGGTCGAGGCCCTGTCCCGATCATTTCTATTGTTATTCCTAGAGGCTTACAGTCTGTATATTTCCCTGTGGTCAGTTGAGCCGGTCGTGTGAGGCCGTGCAGTTGTTAGCTGTTAGTACTTTTGCTTCCTGTATGTTGGCCATGTGGGGCCATAAGTTTGACAGTAGTGGTGACCTTGCCGGTCACGTAGCCTTCTAGTATTTTATTGCTGAGTTGCAGATAACTAGACAGCATGGTGGCCTTGTCAGCCCGCATAGGTTTCCCTATAGTTGCATGTTCTGGTCTGCTGTTATTATAGGTACAAGAGGCTATAGGCCAATGGGCCAGGGGTTGTGTTTACAGCCGTTATATAGCCCTTTGTTTCCAGAAATGTGAGTTAGAGCCAGTCAGGCACAAGATGTGCCCAGGCTTAGTAATCCAGTAGTTCAGGTCCTAGTAGGGCATCAGGTGCCAGTCATACCCCCCAAGGCGGGGTGTGACAAACTTGGTATCAGAGCAGGTCGTATCCCAGGGAGTCTGCAAGCCGTGCTAAGTAGAGTCCTGTCCATGGATGTGTTGTTCACCACATGCTATGGGTAGGAGGCTGCAAGGCATGATAGGATGGTTGTCTTTTATTCTTATTCAGTCGTGCTGTAGAGCGGTACAATATAGGGTTGAGTCCCTAAAAGCTTACCATACTCTTTGGTTACAGATAATGTCAAACCAGCGACATCCTATCACAGGCCGGAGTTTAGATATTGCAGCAGGGGAAGGCACCAGCAGGATGCCTCACCCTCGTTTAGAAATAGCCCGATCAGAGGGCACCACAGAGGCATCATCCCAGCCTTCTCATCAGTCTCCACCACGTCAGGAGCCACTTGGGGCGACACTACCTCCAGCAGTTCCTATACCGACACCTTCCGACCAAAAGGTTAGGAGTGCTGTAGTTATGTTAGCACATATGATGGCTGCTCAGTGTCAGCCAATGCCATCTACAGTTGCGGAGTTATCAGGAGGGCCCGATAGTTCGAGGGTCCGAGAGTTCTTAGCTCTGAATCCCCCACAGTTTACAGGTACGGACCGGACAGAGGACCCTCAGGATTTTCTGGATCAAATGCAGAGAATCTTCAGGGTTATGCATGCCACGCCTACAGAATCAGTTGAGTTGGCAGCATTTCGGTTACGGGACATCGCCGTGTTATGGTATGAAAGCTGGGAAAGGTCCCGAGGGAGAGATATTTCCCCTCCCACCTGGTCCAGCTTTTCAGGAGCTTTTCTGGATCACTATTTGCCGCGGGAGATTCGACAGGCTCGGGTAGACCAGTTCCTGCATCTGGAGCAGGGGGCCATGAGTGTTCGGGAATATTCCTTGCGGTTTGATTCTTTGGCCCGGTATGCACCGGCCTTTGTTGATACCATGGCATCCAGAGTACACCGCTTCGTCATGGGGTTGAATCCGGAATATGTTGAGACTTGCATTATGGCCACACTGCGAGAGGACATGGATATTGCTCGAGTTCAAACATTTGCCCAGAATATTGAGGGCATCAGACAGTGACATCGGGAGATCTGAAGGGTCAATCAGGAGCAGCGTCGCCGGGACAGGCCAGTTGAGTTACAGAGGGAGGCTTGGGGAGGACCCAGGCCACGATTGTTAGATAGGCCGCCCAGGCCCCCGCCTCGGCCACAGTCACAGGGGGGTAGATTCAGCCGCAGGGGGCAGTCAGAGACTGGTAGAGGATCGCAGATGACAGATTCACCATTACAGAGGAGGGCAGAGCAGAGTAGGTATACCCTGCCACTTTGCTCGATATGCAGTCGACGTCATCCTGGAACATGCAGATATGGCTCCAATGCGTGTTATATATGTGGCCAAGAAGGCCATTTGATGAAAGATTGCCCAGCCAGAGGTCGAGAGGACCGGGATAGACAGGATAGGGCATCTGCAGGGAGACGAGCCACAGTATCCTCGGCAGGGCGCAGGCCCTCAGTTTCAGCGGGCAGGGGTCGGGGCAGATCAGAGACCTCCAGTACAGGTGCGGGTCCAAGCCGCACAAATGCCTTACCAGGGAGGCAAGATTCAGAAGCGTCGCCTGATGTTGTGACAGGTGTGCTAACTATCTGCTCACACCCTCCTTATGTGTTGATTGATCCAGGGTCTACTTTGTCCTACATTACTCTATTTGTGGCACGAAAGTTTAGTATTGCACCAGAATTATTGCAGCAGCCCTTTTTAGTATCCATGCTCGTCGGTGACTCTATCACAGCTAATCGAATCTACCGCGGGTGTACAGTAGAGGTTGCTGACCGTCAGACCACAGTAGATCTAGTCGAGTTAGAAATGATAGACTTCGATGCCATAATGGGTATGGACTGGTTAGTACCGTGTTTTGCCAACGTTGAATGTTGGACCAAGACGGTCCGATTCCACTTCCCGGGAGAAGTAGTGCGAGAGTGGAAGGGCAGCACTGCTACACCAAAAGGTAGGTTTATTTCCTACCTTCAGGCGAGAAAGTTGATATCTAAGGGATGTATTTACCATCTGGTCAGAGTCCAGGATGTTCAAGTAGAATTTCCGACGCTCCAGTCTGTTCTAGTGGTAAACGAATTCCCTGATGTATTCCCAGATGAGTTACCTGGTATTCCCCCAGAAAGGGAAATAGACTTTGCTATCGACTTGCTACCAGGTACTCAACCGATATCAATTCCTCCCTATCGTATGGCTCCGGCAGAACTCAGAGAATTAAAGGAGCAGTTGAAAGATTTATTGGATAAAGGTTTCATCAGGCCGAGTACTTCACCGTGGGGTGCGCCAGTTTTATTTGTAAGGAAGAAAGATGGCTCGCTCCGAATGTGCATAGATTATCGGCAATTAAACAAAGTTACAGTAAAGAATAAGTACCTGCTTCCCAGAATTGATGACTTATTTGATCAGTTGCAGGGAGCCAGATACTTTTCTAAGATTGACTTGCGGTCCGGATATCACCAGGTCCGAGTACGTGAGAGAGATATTCCTAAGACAGCGTTCAGGACCCGATATGGACATTTTGAATTTCTAGTTATGTCCTTCGGGTTAACGAATGCCCCGACAGTCTTCATGGACCTGATGAACAGTATTTTCAGACCTTTCCTGGACTTGTTCGTGATAGTATTCATTGATGACATTCTGGTGTATTCTCGCTCTGAAGTAGATCACCGGACTCATTTGCGGACAGTACTCCAGATTCTCAGGGACCGCCAGTTGTATGCTAAATTTTCTAAGTGTGAATTCTGGCTTATCTTAGTGGCCTTTTTAGGGCATATCGTGTCGGATGCTGGTATACAGGTAGACAAGCAGAAAATAGAAGCAGTTAAGTCATGGCCTAGGCCTACCACCCCGACTGAAGTTCGTAGCTTTCTGGGGTTGGCAGGATATTACAGGAGGTTCGTTGAAAGGTTCTCGACCATTGCGGCACCCCTAACCAAACTGACACAGAAAGCAGCAAAATTTCAATGGATAGAGGCATGCGAGCAGAGCTTCTAGAAACTGAAAGACAAATTAACCTCCTCCCTAGTATTAGCATTGCCGGAAGGCACATAAGGTTATTCAGTCTATTGCGACGCGTCAGGCGTCGGGTTAGGTTGTGTGTTGATGCAGCATGGTAGAGTAATTGCATATGCTTCCAGACAGCTGAGGAAACACGAAAAGAATTACCCTACCCACGACCTGGAATTGGCCGCAGTAATCCACGCCTTAAAGATATGGAGGCATTACCTGTACGGCGTCCATGTAGATATTTACACAGATCATAAGAGCCTACAGTACATCTTCACTCAGAGGGAGTTAAATCTACGGCAACGCCGCTGGTTGGAGCTGTTAAAAGATTATGACGTGAACATTCTGTACCACCCCGGAAAAGCTAATGTTGTAGCAGATGCCCTGAGCCGTAAGTCAATGGGGAGTTTGGCGTATTTGCGACCTGAGAAACGGAAGTTAGCCAAAGAAATTCATCAGTTAGCTTGTTTAGCCGTCCGAGTAATGGAAACAGAAAATAGTAGAGTAGTAATTCAGAATTTTGCTGTGTAATCATTAGTTACAGAGGTAAAAGAACGGCAGTACGAGGACCCTGATTTAGTCCAGCTCAGAGATAGAATTCAGAAAGGTAAGGAGTCAGATTTCCAAATGACTGAGGATGATGTGCTACGCTGTAAGGGCCGCTTCTATGTCCCGAATGTTTCAGGGCTTCGCGGGCGGATCATGCACGAGGTACATTACGCTCGCTATTCCCTTCATCCAAGAGCAACAAAGATGTACCACGACATTAGAGACATCTACTGGTGGCCAGGTATAAAAGCTGAGATAGCTGAATTTGTATCTAGATGTTCTAACTGTCAGCAGGTGAAAGCAGAGCACCAGAAACCGGGCGGTTTGACGCAAGATATAACAGTGCCTACGTGGAAATGGGAAGCGATAAACATGGATTTTGTAACAGGGTTACCCCGTACCAGACGCAGAAATGATTCCATTTGGGTAATAGTTGATAGGCTGACAAAATCAGCTCATTTCCTGCAAGTGAAGGCTACCTTCTCGGCTGAGGATTATGTCGAATTATACATCAGAGAAATAGTTAGATTTCATGGACTGCCGATATCCATTATTTCAGATAGGGAAGCACAGTTCACAGCTAGATTCTGGCAGTCATTCCAGAGGGGTTTGGGAACGCAGATTAACTTGAGCACAGTATTCCATCCTCAGACAGATGGGCAGGCTGAACGTACAATTCAGACGCTCGAAGATATGCTACGAGCGTGTGTGCTAGATTTTGGGGGTAGCTGGGATGAGCATCTTTCGTTAATTGAATTTGCTTATAATAATAGCTATCATTCAGCCATCCAGATGGCGCCTTTTGAGGCATTATACGGGCAAAAATGCAGGTCGCCGATTGGTTGGTTTGAAATAGGAGAATCAGCATTGGTTGGCCCAGACATTGTTCGGCAGTCAGAGGAAAAGATAAAGCTTATCCGAGAATGTTTACTGACTACTCAGAGCCGCCAGAAGTCTTATGCAGATATGCGGCGCAGAAATCTAGAATTTGCGGTAAATGACTGGATATATCTGAAAGTGTCTCCGATGAAAGGGGTAATGAGATTTGGCAAGAAAGGCAAGCTTAGCCCGAGAATTATTGGGCCATATCAGATTCGGCGAAGAATAGGCCGAGTTGCATACGAATTGAACTTGCCTCTAGAGTTAGCATCTATTCACCCAGTATTCCATGTCTCTATGTTGAGAAAGTTCGTAAGGGACCCTTCTACAGTAGTTCCAGTCCAGGATGTCCAAGTCACAGAAGAGTTAGCATATGAAGAGGTTCCCGTAGCTATCTTAGACAGACAGATTCGCAGGTTGAGGACTAAAGATGTTGCATCTGTCAAAGTATTGTGGCGTAACAGGAACCGACAGGAAATGACGTGGGAAGCTGAAGAAGATATGAAAGCCAGATACCCTCACCTATTTCAGGCCTAGTCAGGTGACAGGTATGTCCGTATTATTACTTATGAAGTACCTTATAGTTGTATGTGTGTGAATGAGCAAGATCGATACTTAGTTATCCAGTGGATCTTAAATATTACGTGCAGTGGCTGTGTTGGACTTTTCTGCATTTCAGGTTTTTGCTATAGTCCATATTACAGGGGAAACTCTGCCGAAATATTTCTAGAAAGTGAGTTAAGTGGTCCTCTAGATAGCAGTATACATTCGAGGACGAATGTTCTTAAGGGGGGGAGATTGTTATACCCCGTAGAATTTCCGGCACCTAAATGACCTATTCGCACGTTGGTTAAGCATATTTGAAGGCCATACGTGCTGGAGAAAGGCTCGGGAAAAGATCGGACGAGAAACCTGTCGAACCATCGCGGAAGGAGCCGAGGCAGAGCCCCTCCGCGATGGCAGCGTGTCACGGAGGTGAGGCCTCCGCGTTGGCTCCGTGACACGTTGGCCTTGTCCAGGCCCAAGTATATAAAGCCCCACTTCGGTTTTAAATGATTAAAACACTTATAAATTTCCAGAAAACAGAGAAACCAGTAGAGAAGGAAAAAGGAACGAAGAAATAATATAATTTTCGTCCGATTGCGCTGCTAAACGTTGTCCAAACTCAAATTAACCTCAGATACCGAGGTATTTAGCAGCAGAGAGCATTCCTACGGATTTAGTTTTGTGAAATACGGCCGACGAATCGTCGAGCTACCGAGCTAAGGTAAGTGGAATTGCTCTAAATTAGTGTCTATGTGTTTCTAGCTGTGAAGTGAATATTTCTCCCTTCTGGACCGCTGAAAAATAGCGAGTTTTCGACCGTCTTTCGATAAGCCTAAGTTTAGGCTATAAACTATATCGAAAGTGACGTTGCTCTTTACAATAAAGCTGTATTTAGTATTAATTGACATATTTATGAATGCAGTTGGGAGAAAATAGTTGAAATACCGGCCGAGCCTCGTCCGCCAGACGGATAGTTCGAGGATAAGGTATGTAAAGCTAGTTTCCTCGGCAAGTTAGTAATCTTGGTACAGTACAGTAATTTAAAGGCCAGTAGAATATTTAGAAGCCATGTATGATGTTTACTATGAATGATGGTACGATACTAGAAACATTATGTTATGATCAGCGTGAGACTTGCTAGCACGATATAGATTCTAATATAAGTGTTAAGAACTGCACAACATGCTCAGTATGTGATGTGACACAGAATGTTAGGATATCATTGTATTCAGTTGAAATCCAGTAAAGCAATGTAATATCTGTAAGACATCTCAGAAATAGAATGATAAGTTAAAGCGAAGTTAGAAAGCACATTAGGACTAGCAAATCATGTTACTATAGAAACTCAGTATACAACATAGTTTTCAGCAGAGATACTAGATCATGTTCAGCATTAGACTCAGTACAGTATGACAGAAGATTATATCTATATATATATATATATACACTATTATCAGTCTCAGCATGTATTAAATACGTACACATCACTATCACTAGCTCAGTATGCAGTATGTACAAACACTTTATTATCATTAGCTTCAGTATGTGGTATATGCAGATAGTATTACTAGTTGAGACTGTTGTATTGTTTGGGGTTGGATTACCTAGCATCCATGACCGCCCCAGGGTTAATAGCTGTATCGACTCATCCGCCAGAGGACGAGGATACGACGCTCTACGGAGTGGCATGCCGTCCCACAGGGGACGAAGATGGGATGCCAGTTTTCCCCATATTGTGCCTTGGTCGGCCCTTATACACCCCCGTCGAGCGGATACGCCCGGGTGTTGATTCAGGAGTCCTCCGGACTCAGATGCAGTTATAGTCAGGGGCTCAGCGAGCCCAAGTGCATACCCAGGGGACCGGCAGGATGCTTACAGGGCCTATAGGAGATGGGATGACCGGGGTAGGGGTATAGATTCTGTGCTGGTTGTACCCCCCGGCTTATGGGGGTCGGGTATGGTTTGTGTGTGCTATGTATGTCATGATATGTTATGCCATGTTACAATAGATACGAGTAGATCGACAGTAGGACGATAAATCCTCAGGTATGACTCCTACTCCTTCCAGTATAATTAAGAGAAGGTATGATTTACATTATCAGACAGTTAATCCATACCTACCTACTCCAGTTTCATCAGTTATATTATTGTTTCCAAATATTTGTTTCAGTTATTGCTTTACATACTCAGTACCAGCGGTACTGACACCCGGTGGGGCGCTACATTACTTGCCTGCAGGTACTCATAGACGAGCAGGCGATACCACGTGATTCCTGTCAACGACCGAGTATTCAGCTCCTGTCGTCCGGAGCCTGAATTCCAGAGGTGTATTCCCTTTTCTTTTGTTGTATAGTACGGGTAGGTCGGGGCCCTGTCCCGATCATTTCTATTGTTATTCCTAGAGGCTTGCAGTCTGTATATTTCCTTGTGGTCAGTTGAGCCGGTCGTGTGAGGCCGTGTAGTTGTTAGCTGTTAGTACTTTTGCTTCCTGTATGTTGGCCGTGTGGGGCCATAAGTTTGACAGTAGTGGTGACCTTGCCGGTCACGTAGCCTTCTAGTATTTTATTTCTGAGTTGCAGATAACTAGACAGCATGGTGGCCTTGTCGGCTCGCATAGGTTTCCCTATAGTTGCATGTTCTAGTCAGCTGTTATTACAGGTATAGGAGGCTATAGGCCAATGGGCCGGGGGCTGTGTTTACAGCCGTTATATAGCCCTTTGTTTCCAGAAATGTGAGTTAGAGCTAGCCAGGCACCAGATGTGCCCAGGCTTAGTAATCCAGCAGTTCAGGTCCTAGTAGAGCACCAGGTGCCAGTCATACCCCCCAAGGCGGGGTGTGACAAACTTTGTATCAGAGTAGGTCGTATCCCAGGGAGTCTGCAAGCCGTGCTAAGTAGAGTCTTGTCCATGGATGTGTTGTGCACCACATGCTATGAGTAGGAGGCTGCAAGGCATGATAGGATGGTTATCTTTTATTCTTATTCAGTCGTGCTGTAGAGCGGTACAATATAGGGTTGAGTCCCTAAAAGCTTACCACACTCTTTGGTTACAGATAATGTCAGACCAGCGACATCCTATCACAGGCCGGAGCTTAGATATTGCAGCAGGGGAAGGCACCAGCAGGATGCCTCACCCTCGTTTAGAAATAGCCCGATCAGAGGGCACCACAGAGGCATCGTCCCAGCCTTCTCAGCAGTCTCCACCACGTCAGGAGCCACTTGAGGCGACACTACCTCCAGCAGTTCCTATACCGACACCTTCCGACCAGGAGGTTAGGAGTGATGTAGTTATGTTAGCATAGATGATGGCTGCTCAGTGTTAGCCAATGCCATCTACAGTTGCGGAGTTATCAGGAGGGCCCGGTAGTTCGAGGGTCCGAGAGTTCTTAGCTTTGAATCCCCCACAGTTTACAGGACCGGACAGAGGACCCTCAGGATTTTCTGGATCAAATGCAGAGAATCTTCAGGGTTATGCATGCCACGCCTACATAATCAGTTGAGTTGGCAGCATTTCGGTTACGGGACATCGTCGTGTTATGGTATGAAAGCTGGGAAAGGTCCCGAGGGAGAGATGTTTCCCCTCCCACCTGGTCCAGCTTTTCAGGAGCTTTTCTGGATCACTATTTGCCGCGGGAGATTCGACAGGCTCGGGTAGACCAGTTCCTGCATCTGGAGCAGGGGGCCATGAGTGTTCGGGAATATTCCTTGCGGTTTGATTCTTTGGCCCGGTATGCACCGGCCTTTGTTGATACCATGGCATCCAGAGTACACCGCTTCGTCATGGGGTTGAATCCAGAATATGTTGAGACTTGCATTACGACCACACTGCGAGAGGACATGGACATTGCTCGAGTTCAAGCATTTGCCCAGAATATTGAGGGCATCAGACAGCGACATCGGGAGATCAGAAGGGTCAATCAGGAGCAGCGTCGCCGGGACAGGCCAGTTGAGTTACAGAGGGAGGCCCGGGGAGGACCCAGGCCACGATTGTTAGATAGGCCGCCCAGGCCCCCGCCTCCGCCACAGTCGCAGGGGGGTATATTCAGCCGCAGGGGGCAGTCAGAGACTGGTAGAGGCTCGCAGATGGCAGATTCACCATTACAGAGGAGGGCGGAGCAGAGTAGGTATACCCTACCACTTTGCCCTATATGCAATCGACGTCATCCTGGAGCATGCAGATATGGCTCCAATGCGTGTTATATTTGTGGCCAAGAAGGCCATTTGATGAAAGATTGCCCAGCCAGAGGTCGAGAGGACCGGGATAGACAGGATAGGGCATCTGCAGGGTCACGAGCCACAGTATCCTCGGCAGGGCGCAGGCCCTCAGTTTCAGTAGGCAGGGGTCGGGGCAGATCAGAGACCTCCAGTACAGGTGCGGGTCCAAGCCGCACATATGCCTTACCAGGGAGGCAAGATTCAGAAGCGTCGCCTGATGTTGTGACAGGTATGCTAACTATCTGCTCACACCCTGCTTATATGTTGATTGATCTAGGGTCTACTTTGTCCTACATTACTCCATTTGTGGCACGAAAGTTTAGTATTGCACCAGAATTATTGCAGCAGCCCTTTTTAGTATCCACGCTCGTCGGTGACTCTATCACAGCTAATCGAATCTACCGCGGGTGTACAGTAGAGGTTGCTGACCGTCAGACCACAGTAGATCTGGTCGAGTTAGAAATGATAGACTTCGATGCCATAATGGGTACGAACTGGTTAGTACCGTGTTTTGCAACGTTGAATGTTGGACCAAGATGGTCCGATTCCACTTCTCAGGAGAAGTAGTGCGAGAGTGGAAGGGCAGCACTGCTACGCCAAAAGGTAGGTTTATTTCCTACCTTCAGGCGAGAAAGTTGATATCTAAGGGATGTATTTACCATCTGGTCAGAGTCCAGGATGTCCAAGTAGAATTTCCGACGCTCCAGTCTGTTCTAGTGGTAAATGAATTCCCTGATGTATTCCCAGATGAGTTACCTGGTATTCCCCGAGAAAGGGAAATATACTTTGCTATCGACTTGCTACCAGGTACTCAGCCGATATCAATTCCTCCCTATCGTATGGCTCCGACAGAACTCAGAGAATTAAAGGAGCAGTTGCAAGATTTATTGGATAAAGGTTTCATTAGGCCGAGTACTTCACCGTCGGGTACGCCAGTTTTATTTGTAAGGAAGAAAGATGGCTCGCTCCGAATGTGCATAGATTATCGGCAATTAAACAAAGTTACAGTAAAGAATAAGTACCCGCTTCCCAGAATTGATGACTTATTTGATCAGTTGCAGGGAGCCAGATACTTTCCAGTATTTAGTTTCAATATTTTCAGTTGGTCATTGCATTTCTTTCCAGTTCAGTTATTTTATTCCTTGTGTATGGTTTCTCCTACTTATTCAGTACATTCAAAGTACTGACACATACCTTTTATGTTGTATCGTTTTATGATACAGCTGCAGAATCTCAATCTCAGCCCCGTTAGCAGATCGCCTTCAGGAGTTCTTAACTCCATCATTGGTGAGTCCTCATTTTTAAGGGACGAGGATTATTTTCTTCCAGTTAGAATTGGAGTTAGCTGGGGGCTTGTCCTAGCAACTCATCAGATAGATGGCTTTCAGACACAGACAGAGTTTTCAGATTTTTAGTTTTGCTTCCAGTTGTATTAAACTTATGATTTAGTTCCTTTTCATAAAATGTTTTATTTTATTATTTCAAAGCTTCCTCTATGTATTTACTCGAAATGCTAGTGTTATGATAAATCATGGGTTGACTTGGGGTTACTTGTGACTCCAAGTACCGTGTCTCATCTAGTGTATAGACTCGGGGCATGACAAACTTGGTATTAGAGCACTAGGTTTAGAGTATCCTAGGATGTCTGAAAGCCGCGTTGAGTAGAGTTCTTTTCATGGGTGTGAAGTGCGCCACACTTATGACGGGGAGCTATAAGATGTTATTAGGAAAACTCCCTTTTTGTTCATACTCTTTATCGTGCGTTGAAATTCAATTCCAAAAACGTTCTCCTAACTACTGCTTTGTTTCGTTTTAGTTAAATCATGCCTCCACGATGTAGTAACGAAAAAGGGCAAGTAATGCTCACCGACCTACCCCACCAGCTCCAGCAGCCCCTTAGCACGACTCAGTGTCCACTGCAAAGTTCAGGGTGGCTATCCAGCTGGTCGCAAGACAGTTTCTAATCAAGTGAACTAGCAGGTGGTTCTGGTCAACAACAGTGGGTCCGTAGCACTAGCCCAAGTTTGCTTCACCGGAATGAACCTTTTAGTTTTCCATGGATCTAAGGTGGGAGAACCCACAGGAGTTCATGGATAAGATTAGAAAGATCACCCGAATTATGAGTGTCAGTTCCTCAGAGAGTGCAGACATGGCTGCCTACCAGATGAAAGGGGTAGCCCAGATCTGGTACGAGTAGTGGAAGGAGGGGAGACCAGCGGGAGTAGGACCTGTGGAATCTGAGGAGTTCATTATAGCCTTCCTAGACAAATTCTTTCCCCAGGAGCTCAGGGAGGCTAAAGTAGCTGAATTCATGAATTTGAAATAAGGAAATGGACGGTGGAAGAGTATGCACTGGAGTTCACCAGGTTGTCTAAATATGCTCCAAATATAGTAGCCGAACCAAGGACTCGTATGCTGAAATTTGTTAATGAGTTGTCGATCTTGGTCCTCAAGGAGTGCAGGACTACAATGATTATTAATGACATCGATCTGTCTAGACTCATAGTTCATGCCCAGCAGAGTGAGGCATAAAAATTAAAAGACTTAGAGCGGGAGAACAAACGGGTAAGAATTGGCCAGTCAGATTATGGCCACCTTAGATCTGGCAGTAGTAGCCACACACTGTAGCAGCAGCAGCAGAAGGCTCCAGCACCCACTTTAGCCAATGCCCTAACTTTTCGTTCCCGCAAGGATCAAAGGGGTGGAGCATCTAGTTCACAATCCAAGAGTCATAGCGCTAACAATCGCTATAATTATCCAACTTGCCCTAAGTGTGGCAAGAACCATCCAGGAGAATGCCTTCAAGGTCGAGAGGGTTGTTTTGGTTGTGGACAACTTGGTCATTGGCTCAAAGAATGCCAGTTAGTAGGACGAAGGAGACCACAATTCATCGCTTTAGCAGCTCCAGCAGTCCAACTAGCCCAGTAGGCCCACATTTCAGGTACAGATGGCGGCCAACGCCAAAATCGTTTTTATGCTTTTTCCTCTCGTCAGGATCAGGAGAGCTCACCTGACGTGGTCATGTGTATGTTACGCCTTTTTCATCTAGATATGTATGCCCTGCTAGATCCAGGAGCCACCCTTTCGTTCATGACTCCCTATGTAGCATTCTAATTTGATATCAGTCTAGAGGTCCTCTCAGAACCATTCTCAGTCTCCACCCCAGTTGATGGGTCAGTTAGAGCCAGCCGGGTTTATAGAAACTTCCCAGTCTTAATCTTGAAATAAGGTCATTCTAGCTGATCTAGTAGAGTTAGACATGGTTGATTTTGACCTTATACTTGGCATGGATTGGTTACACTTTGATTATGCCTCAGTCGACTGCAAAACTAGGGTCATCAGGTTTCAGTTCCCTAATGAGCCAGCTTTAGAGTGGACGGGCAATAGTTCAGTGCCTAAGGGTCGGTTTATTTCCTACCTTAGGGCTAGAAAACTTATTTCCAAAGGGTGTATTTATCATCTAGTTTGGTTAAAAGATTCCAACTTTGAGACCCCAACTATACAGTCAGTCCCAATATTCAATGAGTTCCCGGACGTGTTTTCCAAAGATCTTCCCAGAGTCCCTCCTGAGTGGGAAATAGACTTCGGTATAGACCTTCTTCCAGATACTCAGTCCATCTCCATCCCTCATTATAGAATGGCTCCAGCTGAGCTTAAGGAGTTGAAGGAGCAGCTAAAAGACCTTCTTGATAAGGGTTTTATCAGACCCAATATCTCCCCTTGGGGTGCTCCAGTACTATTCGTGCAAAAGAAAGACGGTACCCTCAGAATGTGCATCGATTATCGTCAGCTGAACAAGGTCACAGTCAAGAACCGATATCCCCTATCTAGGATTGATGACTTGTTCAATCAACTTTAGGGAGTTAGTTGTTTCTCCAAGATAGATCTCAGGTCAGGGTACCATCAGTTATGAGTCAGAGAGTGTGACATACTGAAAACAACCTTCAAAACTCGGTATAGTCACTATGAATTCGTGGTTATGTCCTTCGAACTAACTAATGCCCCCGCAGCATTCATGGACCTAATGAACAGAGTCTTCAAGCAGTATCTAGATATGTTCGTCATCGTATTTATCGATGACATTTTGATATACTCCAGAAATGAGAAAGAGCATTCTAATCACCTGAGGATAGTGCTTCAGAAACTACGAGACCGCCAGTTGTTCGCCAAGTTCAACAAATGCGAGTTCTGGTTAAAGTCCATGACTTTCCTTGATCACATGGTCTTAGGTGAGGGTATTCAGGTGGATCCTCAAAAGATAGCAGCGGAAAGACTGGCCTAGACCTATCTCCACAATAGAAATCAGAAGTTTCTTGGGTCTAGCCAGTTATTACCGACATTTTGTGGAAGGTTTTTCCTCCATTGCATCTCCTCTGACTAAGTTGAAAAAAGGTGAAATTTCAGTGGTTAGATGCGTGTGAGAAGAGTTTCCACGAGTTGAAGACTTGGCTCGCTACCGCTCCAGTCTTGACTTTACCGAAAGGAACAAATGAGTTTTTAGTGTATTGCAACGCTTCCAGAGTTGGATTCGATTGCGTTCTGATGCAGCGGGGTAAGGTGATAGCTTACACCTCTAGATAGCTCAAGGTTTATGAGAAGAACTATCCGACTCATGACCTGGAGTTGGCAGTGGTGGTGTTTGCATTGAAAATATGGAAGCACTACCTTTATGGGGATCATGTGGATGTATTCACCAATCACAAGATCCTTCAGTATATGTTCAGCTAGAAAGATCTTAATCTTCGTCAGAGAAGATGGCTGGAGCTACTGAAGGACTATGACATGAGTGTGCTGTATCACCCAGGCAAAGCCAATATGGTGGCTGATGCCCTAAGCAGAATGTCTATAGGAAGCGTGGCTCATGTTGAAGAGGGAAAAAAGGAACTGGCAAAGGATATCCACAGGTTAGCTCGGTTTGGGAGTATAGTTGATTGATACAACTGAGGGTGGAGTAGTGGTGCAGAGTGGACCGGAATCCTCGTTGGTAGTTGAAGTTAAGTCAAGGCAGGATAAAGATCCCATACTGGTTAAACTGAAGGAGGCGGTTCTCAGAAAAGAAGTGGAGGCTTTCTCCCACGAGGGAGATGAAATTCTCCGTTACCAGGGTAGATTGTGTGTACCAGATATGGCTGAGTTGAGATAGCAGATACTAGCTGAAGCACACAGTTTGAGATATTACATTTACCCAGGTGCTACTAAGATTTACCATGATTTATGTTATATTTACTTGTGGAACGACATGAAAAGAGACATCGCAAAATTTGTAGCTAAGTGCCCAAACTGCCAGCAGGTCAAAGTAGAACACCAGAGACCAGGATGTATGACTCAGGATATCAGCATACCCACATGGAAGTGGGAAGAAGTAAATATAGATTTTATTATAGGTCTACCTCGGACTCGTTGGTAGCATGATTCAATTTGGGTGATAGTAGACTAGATGACTAAGTCAGCATACTTCCTCTCAGTTAAAACTACAGACTCAGCTTAGGACTATGCTAGGATTTATATCTGGTAGTTGGTCCGACTTCATGGGGTGCCATTGTCCATTATTTCAGATAGAAGTACCTAGTTCACCTCTCAATTCTGGATGTCGTTTCAGAAGGGACTCGGTACCCAGGTCAAGCTCAGCACAACTTTTCACCCGTAGACAGATGGACAACCTGAGCAAATTATATAGACTTTAGAAGATATGCTGAGAGCGTGTGTGATCAATTTCAAGGGCAGTTGGGATGACCACACACCTCTCATTGAGTTTGCGTACAACAACAACTACCACTCCAGTATCCAGATGGCCCCGTTTAAGGCATTGCATGGTAGGTGGTGTAGATCTCATATCAGGTGGTTTGAAGTTGGTGAAGCTACTCTGATAGGGCCAGAATCAATTCACGAGGCAATGCAGAAGGTGCAACTTATCAGGGAAAGTTTAAAAACAGCACAAATCCATAAGTAATCTTATGCTGATGTGAGGAGAAGAGAATTAGAGTTTGTAGTGGATGATTAGGTTTATCTAAAAATTTTAACCATGAAAGGGGTGATGAGATTTGGGATGAAAGGAAAACTCAGTCTGAGATATGTGGGACCCTATAGAATTCTGAAGCGGGCAGTATGGCATATGAGTTAGAACTACCCCCAGAGCTAGCATTGGTGCATCCAGTCTTCCATGTGTCACTATTGAAGAAGTGCACCGGTGATCCAACCTCTATTGTGCCACTAGACAACACGGGAATAAAAGATAGTCTCTCTTGCAAAAAGGTCCCAGTTCAGATCCTTGACCGCCAGGTTCGTAAGTTGAAAAACAATGAAGTCACTTCGGTGATTGTTTTGTAGAGGAACCAGCTAGTTGAGGGAGCCACATGGGAAGCAGAAGCAGACATGATGGCCAGATACCCTCACTTATTTCCTTCTAGTTCAGTTTCAACATCAAGTACTAAATCCCTCCTTAGTACTCTACTCAGTTACGTACTCATCAGCCCTACTGAGATTTTCTATGTGCATTCTAGTTGCATCATCTCTTTTAGTATAGTTAAGTTAGCTCGGAGTTAGTTACTCCTTTAGAAATTAGCTTATAGCTTCAGATTGGGAATTATAGCTCTTTTCCCCAATTTTTAGTAGTTTTAGTCTTCATTTGAGGACGAACGATTCCAAGGGAGAAATATTGTAACACCCCAAAACTTTTCTAGACTAGACCCAGACCCTACAGGAAAAATTAAGAAGAAAACTAGAAAAAATGCCTCAGAACGACTGAGACAACGAGTCATGGTCATCTCCAACGACTCGTTGTGTTAGTCGTGGTCAGTAGGGTGTGGTCTCTCGGGAACCTATGAGACAAGGAATGACCCGTTGTGAGAAACAATGAGTCATCCTATCAGTCATGGTTTTCCCAGCACAGAAATACTTTCCAGGACCCCACAACTTAATCAACAAGTCATTGTTAGAAACAATGACCTGTTGTGAGAGTTGTTGGGTGAAAACCCAGAAATCCCCCTTCCAGTGATGACGAGTGAAAACAACGACTCGTTCTTTCCCACAATGTTCGTGGTCATCCCCTATTGTGTCAACTTACACATTTTTTAGAAATCCTTCCAGTGAACCTAACGACTGGACACAATAACCCGTTGGGTCCACCAATGAGTCATTGTGTCACCCGTCGTCAAACCCCCCCAGGTTTTCTCGTACAATGGCCATGGGAGGAACCAACGGCTCATTGGTTCATCCAATGAGTTGTTGTGACCCTCGTAGCTATATTCAGGCCCAATGAGTCATGGTCACAACCAACGACTCATTGAGTGACCCATTGGGACCCTGTCGGCCAGTTTTCAGATTTTATTTTTGAGTTATTTTTGTAGTTTCCACCTATTTAGTCCCTAAACTACATCATTTAAGTTTAAATTAAGAGGAGTTGGAGGGATTAAATGGTTCTTCTCCCTCATTCCCCACTCAGACCTTCAGAAAACAATCATAAAATTCTCTCAGGAGCTCTTAGAGCAAGAACTAGGCCGGTCCACTTCTCCTCAGATTCTCAAGGGATTTATTTATCAGGTATGTGGGAATTCAACAAGGGAATAGTTCTTCTCCCATGTCCCTAAAAACCTTGTCTAATCCTTCTCTATCAGTTATAGCCCTGCAATTTCGAAATATGAAAAGTTTTCAAACAGACTTCTTTGTGGATTCAAAGGGAATATTTCTCATGATTTTAGATTTCTTAATTATTCCCTATTTCTAGAAATTGTGAAAGATTGTAGCTAGTAGCGTAATTCAGCCCTAGTCACAGTTGAGTAGAAATTAGAAACTTGTGGGTTGAACTAGTTTTCCCTGTGGCGTAGTTCTATCGGCTTTGGAGTGCACATGTATTTAATTTATGTTAAAATCTCAGTCAGAATCATGTCCGTCTAGTCTCAGTCAGATTTTTAGCAACCTCAGTGTTGTCCAGAAAAAATATCAGTTTATTATTTTGACTATATTTAATCCTTGAGGTGTCTGTGATACCTCCCAATTATCAGTATTAGACTCAGTATCAGATTTTAGTGGTCCTTTAGGTGGTCATGACACTTTTAGATAAGCAGCTTTGACCAGCTTTAGGACCCCAGTTTCAATTTACAGTTTATTCTTTAGACGGTTACGATGCTTTCAGATAAGAAGCTTTGACCAGTCTTAGAACGCTACAGAATCCGGTCCAATAAGACTCTCAAGGTACTTCCAGATAGGTATTCCTGACTTAGTCTTGGGTGCCAGTTTCGAGCTACCAGCTTAGTAGTTAGTTTAGGACTATCCAGTGGGAGTAGGACTTAGCATTGAGCGGACCGGGGTTTAGCTCACCCAGGTTCTCAGAACTACGTTGCCACCACATGTTATAATTTATTGGCCTCATGGCCCTAGACCTGTGATCACTCAGTTCATGCCTTTCTACCCTGGCAAGGTATATTGGGTCTTACCAATGGGGTGTATACATCGGACTTCACGTCTAGCTCACGTGGTTATATGTCGGTCATAGACTCTCCTACTAGTTAGCTCAGTTTAGTATCAGATTAGCCAGTTCAGATTAGTTCTGTACAATATTTTAGATCAGTATCTCAGATTTAGGGCATGTCTTTGAACATTAGACAGGTTCATATTGACCATCTCAGTATATCACAATTATTCAGTTTCAATATTTTCAGTTGGTCATTGCATGTCTTTCCAGTTCAGTTATTTAATTCCTTATGTATGGTTTCTCCTACTTACTTAGTACATTTAAATTACTTATGCATACCTTTTATGCTGTATCGTTTTATGATACAGCTGTAGGATCTCAGTCTCAGCCTCATTAGCAGATCGCCTTCAGGAGTTCTCAGCTACATCATTGGTGAGTCCTTATTTTTCAGAGACGAGGATTATTTTCTTTCAGTTAGAATTGGATTTAGCTGGGGGCTTTTCTCAACAACTCATCAGATAGATGGCTTTCAAACACAGACAGAGTTTTCAGATTTTCAGTTTTGCTTCCAGTTGTATTAAACTTATGATTTAGTTCCTTTTCACAAAATGTTTTATTTTATTATTTCAAAGCTTCCACTATGTATTTACTTAGAATGCCAGTGTTATGATTGACCATGGGTTGACTTGGGGTTCCTTGTGACTCCAAGTACCGTATCTCATCTAGGGTATAGACTCGGGGTGTGATAATTCCAGACTTAATGGAATTAACGAAATGACCATCGGAGGTCATCTTGATAAGATTAACACTAAAATCAACACTTAAACCACATAAAGACAACCGTCCAAACACCCAAAGTGAGTCTAAAAGCCTTGGGACCCGAACCAAAGGTCTCATTAGCCTAAAATCCATATTCCGGAGCTAATGGAGCTGACATAATTCTCACCCAAAACTGTTTACTAAGAATGTTGACCAATGTTAATCATTTCGACTCTAAAAACTCCAAAACTCTGAAATCTTTTCAAAACTCACCCGAACACTTTGAAAATCATGCTACCCATCCCCGCAAGTCACAAAAATAGTGTAGAAGCCATGGAGAAGGTAAAAACAATTAAAAATATATAAGTAAGAAAATGACCAAGAGGGTCATCATAGAAGCTTACTACAAGAGGTATCTAATGTTCATATTATTGCAACAATCCAGGCTATGCTAAAAGATAAATCCCCAAAGGTGGATGGGTTCCCCATTGAGTTCCTTACAAAGAACTAGGATATAGTACAAGCTGATATGATGGCAGTTGTTCAACATTTCTTTAGAACTGGACAACCACCACCTATGATCAATACAACTACTATTACCTTAGTTCCTAAAATCCCAAACCCAACAAAGGTGAAATATTATAGACCAATAACCTATTGTAATACATTTTACAAGGTCATATCAAAAGTTTTCACAAACAGACACAAGATGGTAATTGATGGTCACATTGGTATATCCCAATCTGTATTCATTGAGGGGAGGAATATTGTTGAAAATATCTTATTTAGTCATGAACTCTTTAAAGGTTATAAGAGAAAATGTATCTCTCCCAGATGTGTTCTAAAAGTCGACCTTAGGAAAGCTTATGATACTCTTGAATGGGATTTCCTCAGGAGAGTGCTCTTAGACTTGGGCTTTCCTATGAATTTGTGCATTCGATAATGGAACATGATACCATAGTTTCATACTCCGTAACTCTAAATAGTGGCCTTACCAGACCTTTGAAGGGGAATAAAGGCATTAGACAAGGAGATCCAATGTCTCTCTATCTCTTTGTTATTGCAATGGAGTACCTAGGAAGGAAACTAGGCCAACTGCATAGTGTAGGTGACTTCAACTTCCATCCAAGGTGTAGGAAAATAGGGAGCACACATATCTATTTTGCTGATGATTTTCTCATGTATTGTAGAGCTGGTGTGATCTTTATAACATTGCTTCATGAGGCATTCCGAAGGTTGTCTGTTGAATCAGGACTTCAAGCAAATGTTGAGCAGAGTGCAATATATATGGATGGAGTAATTGATCACACCGTACTAGAGATTATGAAGTGGTCGGGGTTTAGTGCAGGCACATTGCCTTTTAGATATTTGGGGGTGCCATTGGACTCAAAGAAACTAGCAATCCACTGATACTTACCCCTTATAGAGAACATCACTGCTAAGATTACTTGCTGGTCTGCCAAACTACTCTCCTATGCTGGGAGAGTACAACTAAATAAATTAATATTGTTTTACATTCAAACCTACCGGGCACAAATATTTCTTTTTCTTAAAATATGATAAATTCATATAAATAAAATATGTTGTAACTATCATCGCTACTATATAATAAAATTATTTCCTCAAATTAATATGAAAGACACTATAATTATTGTATATAATTCAAAATAAATTATATAAAATAAAATTTTAGAGAGTTGAAATTCTAAATATTAAGATTTTATACAAAACTCAAATAAGTTAAGGTTTAATAATCATAACTAATTGAATTAGTCCACCATTATTGTAATTTTTTTTACACCACCACATAACATTAGGTGGTGATTCCTTAATACTGTACTATTTAGAACTCATCTACTTAACTGGATATATGAAATTACTTAAGAATTCAATTAAGAAATCATTTTAAGGTCATCCTCACTGGGTATCTAAAAATTTACTAAAGAATCCAACCATGAAATCATTTTGAGGTCTATCCTCAAATTCTTGTAAATTCAAAATAATTTGAAGTGAATATTTGATGACATACCGTTAAAGAAAAAGAGGCTAACCAAGGTCTAAATATTGCAGGTTGAAGAATTATTTTCAACAAATTCATAATGTTTGAGCCGTTGAAAATTTTCACTACTTTGGACGTTGATATTGATGGAAAAATCATGAACGGAGAAAAATTTGGTGATAAGTACAATTACGAATTATTTTTAGTTAGACAATCAATAGGACTCTAACTTGCCTGTGTGTTTTTGTAAATTATAGTTATATTTAAAATAGTACTATTAGTTACTTTATTTACTTTGGAAAGTTATTATTTTACATAGAGATTACTTGATGGAATTAAAAAAAAGAATTAATTAAAGGTGCACCAAACTTAAACTCTAATTAAAATCACTTCAAATTTTTACATATTAGGAAATTTATTAAATTATAATTTTATCTAATGTGAATTTTATTTTTAAAAGATAAAAAAATAAAAAATATTGATCGTAGCCTCAAAGATTTGAAGAAGTTATTGGCTATGAAAGAAAATATGAATATTTTTCATATATAATTCAAAACTAAAATTAAGTTTAACCCAAAATTAAAATTTTGCTACGCTGTGTTAAGATATTTATCAAAAGTCAATCCTCTTTTAATCTAAAGAGATAATCATCAATGCCTTTTATTTCTAAAAAAATTGAATTGGATGGTTAATAAGAAAAAAAAAAAGACAAATGAAAAACAATCTTTCAAAATCATATTTAAAAAATTGAAAACAAAAGTAACGCCAAACTAAATCAAGAAAAGGCATGTATCTTTTCAAAGTATTTGATTGTATTTATGCGTAATTACACGGATAGTAATTGAGTCCTTATAAGTTAACAAGTTTGTAATTGATTTTAACATTTCAAATGCTAGAAATTTTAATGTGTTTTAAATAAGAAAAGATTTAAGAAGAAAATTTTTTAGTCAATTTTGAAATATTAAATATTAGGAGTTTTTAATTTTTACAAATAAGTAAAATTTAATAGCTATAATTATAATTAATTTTAAAGTCCTAAAATATTAGGATAATAATTAAATGATAAATATTGAAGAAAAATGATAAATAACAATTTTAGCTATTATAGAGTCTTTCAATAAAGGGCAAAAAGTTCAATCAATATTTTTAAGAGCCTTCACACTTTTAATATAGTATAGATAGATAGATATATTATTGAGTAGTTTTCTTTTTGAGAATATAATATTTATTATTTAGTAATTTTAATTATTTAAGTTTATCAAAATAGTGTTCGTCTAATATTTAACGAACTCCAATTGTTAGACTTAACGAAAATGATGGAAATTCTTTTTACAGAAACTCATATTTGGAGGTGTTATTTATATTATTTCTATCTTGTTTATTTTGGTCTATTTTTGAGTTTGTATATTTTTTTTACACCCGAAAAGTCCCTAAGATCAGACTCTAAACTTAGAGTAGAAACCAGTAGAAAAGTCTGCAATTTCCCTTAGAACGACTCGTCGTACTAGCCATGGTATGATTTGACGGGTCGTTAGTGGAGTTGTGGTAAGCCTCAGGAATTTCATCCCTCATACCACGAGTCCACACCATGAGTTGTGGTAGGATGGTACGACTCATGGTCATGAGTCATTGTTTGTGTCTACAGAAAAGGTCCTGATGTAATGAGTCACAGGATGACTGTTGGACCTTGTAACGAGTCGTGATGAGGAACTGTAGGATGAAGTTCAGATAATATGCGACATGAACCCAGTAACAATGGCAGGATGTGATGAATCATGGTAAGAAATGACAAGTCATGGTATGAGGCTGTTGTATGAGGACCAGAGAAGTGGAATTTGGCCCAGCTTGTGATGGATGGTCACCACGAGTCGTGGTGAGAACCAATGACTCAATGGTATGAGTCCTGACGATTGGCAAACAGTTTTTAAGTGCAATTTTCTAAGGGTACTTTCATAACTTTCTATGCTTTTAACTTCTAAACTAGGTCATTTTGAGTTTCCTAACAGGGTTATTTAAGAGTTAAACTTAGCCAAAACTCTCATTCCTCTCAAAACATCGTAGATTAACGATTAAACTCTCAATGATTCTCAAGCAACAAGGGTTCTTCTTCTTCTCAAAACTTCTTGAGTCTCATGCTAGTCTCAAGAACTCTTCAAGACAAGTATGTGGGATCATGAATGGAGGATTTCTTCAACCCTTATGTTCAATCTCAAGTCTAATTTCATGATTTCAATCCCTTCAATTCTCCAATTATGATTTTCATAAATTTCTAAGGTTAGCCCCTTTTTAGGCAAAACTCCATGATCTTCTATGAAATTGATCATCTGATGATTCTACTTATGATTTATGAATATGATTACATGATTTCTATGGAAACTCCCATAATTATCTATTTTAAGTTAGAATGATTTTGCTCAAGTATGTATGAATATCAAGCTTATGTATCATGACTGTATTTTCAATATTATTTTCATGGCTAGTTCACGTATGTCAAGCAGTTTGCGAATCTATCATGTCATTTTAAACTAGTCTATGCAAAACACGTGTTTCACGTATCATTATGAGCATTATGTATGATTTTAGGAGTAGTATTTAACACTGAGTAGGCCGCAATTCAATATATCCAAGTCTCAAAATTATGTGCCACCGTAGGATAAGAAGTCCTCGCCAGTAGAGAGTGTCTCCCTTACCCCTAGCCTAAGGGGTCCTCTCCAATTGAGAGTGTCTCACTTATGCTACTGGGATCGTGAATGATATCATGCCTTCATTGTTCTTACCCTTGAAAATGTATGGACACCCTCCTGACCAGGGGTACAGGTCAGGCTCCAAGATGCTCACTTGGAGTATGTCGGTTATGAGAATCTCCTATTGTTCCTCATGTTTTCAGCATTCTTCATGTTCATGTTTCATGATGTTATGACCTATAGTAGTTTTGATCCATTGATTATTTTATGAGTTTTAGTTATAATTTCAACCCAATTAAGGTTTATGATTTTTCTTTCAAAATCTTGGGTCATTATACTTCAGATTATGATGAACAACTTATATTTTTATGATAATTTCCTTACTCTCATCTTTTACTTATCCTCCATACTCAGTATGTTCAAATTACTGATCACATACTTTTATTCTATATCATCTCATGATATATGTCCGGATGATCAATCTCATCCTAGCTGTTAGATTCGTTCTTGCTCCAGATTCAGTTTAGTTTTAGTGAGTCCTCATCATCCAAGGATATCTATTTTGTCACTTATGTTTACTTTAAGTAATTTCAATTTCCAGACCTTTTTTTAAAAATAAATCCACTAGACAAGGTGCCTAGGTTGCTTTTATAAATTTTTAATAAAAAAAACAAATTCATTATAATTGTAGCAACTAAAAATTGCAAAAATTAACTTAATGACCAAATAGGACTTATAGAGTGTCTTAAATTGGTTCTACAATGTGAATGAAATAAAATAACTTGTTATGTATCTAAAATAATACTTATAAATTAAAAAATTGCGTGGACATGCCAGGCTCACTGCCTATACTACGTGTTGTCGCCCTTCAGCTGCTAGTCGCGCACCACTGGCAGGCTTCCTACATTGTCTGCACGTTTACGTCATTCATATGCATGGTCGCGCATCTGATCGCGCACCACTGGTAGACTTTCTTCTTCCGCGCTCGCGTAGTTGATCACACACCACTAGCAGACTCACTGCCTTGTCTGCGCGGTTGGCCCTGATTTTGCACAGTCGTGCAGGCCTCTCAGCCCCAATAGAACAAGCCAATAAAATGAACAAAGCTTCAAATTGCACAAATAAAATGCTAAATGTTTTCACAACAACCATATATCAAGAAAAACATAATTTCATCCACTGATAATCCTGATGTGCTATGAGTTTTACAACATTTTTGATGCTTAAAACTGATAAAATAGCATGAACTTAGGTATATTTATATGGATATGAGGTGCTTTTACTTTGTTTTCAGGGAAAATAGGTGTTGGAGCAAAAATGTGCAAAAGATGCATAAAAGTGTAGAAAATTAGCCAAGACAAATCTCAGTACTAGCTGTACCTTGATTGTATAAGTCATAGTGAGACTCGTGGAAAACTAAGAAGGCTGAAACAAGGCGAAGGTAAAGTACTACTCTCAGTATGAGCTGTAACTGGAGTCATGAAAATCTTCAGAGAAAATTGCACAAGGCAGTCTCTTTATATGGGTGGAACCTACGAATCGTAACAATTACTTATGACCCGTACCATGAACTGTGGGGAGCTTAAGTGATTCTTAAAGACTTGGCAGAACTCCAGATGGAACAAGCAAGTACGAGTCATAGGAGAAAGGTATGAGGCGTACTGCAACACTCGTAGAGAACTTCAGAGGATGTCGAAGTTCTTAGGGCCAAGCCACAGATGGATTGTACGACTCATAGGACTATGGTACGAGTCATACTAGTTGTAAACACTTACTCAAATCTGCAGCAGCCAAGAGATGTACGAGAGGCAGGTGCGACCCGTACAATCTTTTCAGAGGTCGTATGATCAGTCGTGAGTTAAGCCGGTGCCAGATATGGAAAATGTTCCATTATCTTAGGAAAACGTTTCTAATGCATGTATAAATACCTTTTATATTTTATTTTAGTAGAACAACATAGAGAGAAGGTAGTATACATGGTTTACTCTGTGAAAAGTTTTATTTTGTGAATTATTATCAAGTTTTGGAGAGCAATTCTTAGGATCAACACTTAATTTTATCAATTGTTCTTGAGTTTTTTCAATGATATTCAAAGCAGGTTTTCTTCCAATTATTGTTGTAAGTATTTAATTATGTATTTGTCTATGAATGCTAGTTATGATAATATACTCATGAGAAGCTAAAACCTCCACAATTAGCGTTGTGGGAAACATGACAGATTAACAAAATAGGGTTACACAAAGTGATTCAAAATTAATGATAAACGCTTGTATTGTATTCTCTTCATCTTTAAAAGTTTCTTAACGGTGCACAACATTAGCACTTGCCCGAATTCTTTACTAGCTTGAACAAAGAAAAGTAAAGATTTGGAAAAGAGAATTACAACAAAGCGTTGATTTTTATGATCATTGTATGACTTGAACTGTGGTTGCAGGAAAGTTAGTTTGGAACATATTGATAATGGTTAGTTTGAAATCCCTTATGAGACCTAACCCCGTGATTGAGTATAGTCATCCAATAGGGACGAACCAGTCGTTTAGATGAACCCTAGTTATCAATTCTACAAGTATGCATTGAGATTGATCACGTGTGTATACTGAGCTTGGGCAGAATTGCATGCCCAAGTGATACTCGAATGCTTCATTTCGACTTGTTTATCTATCGTTATGTGTACATTCTCATGTGATTTTTAGTTAAAATGTGAATTTATACTAACCAACATGATTAGTGTTGTTTTGCAGGTAAAAGGAAATTTTGGAAGCTAGTATACATGTTGGTGAAGATCGGGAATGAACTTGGTAACAAGGAGTGGAAAATGACAAGGGAGAGCAGCAAAAATAGAGGCTCCATGATGGAGCCGTGTCACGCTGCCATCACGGAGGCACTCTGCCTCGGATGAAATAATTTTGGCAATTTCCAGTGAAGCTACGCGATAGCACCGTGGCACGTTGGCCAAGCTCCGCGATGCAAGCCGTGCCACGTTGAGGTGAATTGCCTGGGGAGCCGACTTCCAGTGAGGGTCCGCGATACCTCCGTGGCATGGAGGGAGTGCTCCGCGATACACTCCATGCTAAGTTGCTTGTTATTCCGGGAAAAAATTCTCAAGAGTATAAATAGCACACTTAGGTTTTATTTTAAACATTCTGACTTGGTTGAGCAAGAACGTGGGTTACAGGCAGTTGAGAGGACAAAAATTCTAGGGTTCTTCTCTATCTCTTTCTCTTTTATCTCAATTGTTTGTATGAATTCTACTTATTTGATGATGTTTAATCCACAAATGAGTGGCTAATTCACTTCTTGCTGAGGTTAAGAATAATTATAGTGGAATGTAATTGTTGTTCCATTCAGTTTTCATCTTTTCTTCAATGGTTGTTCTATCAATTCTTGTTTTTACTGCATTAATGTTTGGCCAATGTTAATGTATATCTAGAAATCCAATTTTGATTTTGAAAAGGAAAGAAATTGGAAAGATGTGAATTGGTAGGATATGATCTCTTCTTAGTTTAGAAAATTGAGAATTGATTTACATTCAGAATAGAAATATATCTGAAAGTCTTATTAGTCAATTAAGGAATCGGTATTGTATGGCTAGAGCATGAAATTCTTTTATCACAGAAATATAGATTAAGGTTTCATGATTCTTAGTTGTATAGGAGTCGAAAGATCCAATCCATAGGCAATAATTCTTGACTAGCAACCGAAGAAAAGATTAACTGAATTGAATTGATAAATTACTTCCCTGCATGCTTATTTTAACCTTAGCTTGCTCATTACTATTGTTCAGACTCAAATTATAATCTTAATTTAGATTTTTATTACTTAGCAAACTTAACTCTCAAAATATTGTTTAATTGGTTGTCTGCATTCATAAAGACATAGTTCACTGACATATAGGTTAATTAGTACCGTAGTTCATTCCCTGTGGGATCGATACTTGGCTTTACATAAGCCACTTTACTACTTGTTCGACACGTGCACTTGCGTGTAGTCACACCGCACCAGAACTGAGCAAGTTTTTGGTGCCGTTGCTGGGGACTGGAAATTGGTAAATTTATTTTCTTAGTGTTAGTTTACAAATTCTATACAAGTGCTGACAACTTGATCTTAGCCTTTCTCTTACAAATATTGAAATCTTCTGAACGCTGGCAGAGATAAGGAGTTGGCGGATTCATATATACAGCCGGAAAGGCAATTTCATCATCAAAGAAGGGAAGCTCTAGAGAAGAAGCTACAGTTGCTAAGACAGGCAATTCTGGAGCAACAATAGAATCCACCACTTGTGAGGGCAGTTTTAGTGCCCGAGGAAATGGCAGCAAGGCCGGTTCGCGAAGTGGCAATCCCACATGCTAACAATGTTACATCTAGTATTTGCAGACCAGAGCCAGGAGGGAGGTTTGAGCTTAAACAGAACATGGTGCAATTGTTGCACACCTGCGGGCAATTCACAGGTCTCCCTCATGAAGATCCACAACAACATCTCCAAAACTTTTTGGAGATAAGTGAAACTTACATTCCCACTGGAGTATCATCCCACTACGTGAGGCTTACATTATTCCCATTTTCATTATTGGGGGAAGCAAAGAGGTGGTTGAAAGCTGAACCACCTAACTCTATCACCACGTGAGATGATCTTGCAAGAAAGTTTTTGATACGATTCTTTCCATTTGGGAAAACAACAAGACTTAGAAGTCAGATTCTAAGTTTTAAACAAAGAGAGGGTGAGAATCTGTATCAAGGTTGGGAAAGGTTCAAATTGATGTTAAGGGATCGTCCTCACCATCACCAGTCCAACGATGTGTTGGTGCATACTTTCATAGAGGGTGACGTGCCCGATTCGCGCGTCCGCAAGTGTACGGGTCGTGCAAGTAATATAGTGGCTCTTTTTAAGAACCGGATTGTCGAACCCACAGGGACTGGACCCATTCCTCTAACTATCCATTTCTATTGTGATATTAAATACCTCAAGTGTTGGTTATAGACATTTTTGATTGAGATTAATTAAGTCTAAGTTTGGGTCAACGAAGTATTCTGAAATTACTCTAGAAGCAACATAGAGTTAAAACCAATTAATCATGCGATACTACGATTTGCAAAGGGTTAAGCATGGAACTATCAATTGTTATTTCACATAATTAGAATTGCATGTTTATGGTCTTTCGAGCCTCTAAACACGGCAATCTAGCCTCACTGCATCATTGTAAGCGAGGAGTTTAATTTTCTAGTCGCGGGCAATCAATTATGTTGTGGTTTACGGGGAAACGATTAGGGACTTTCGTGCGTCTAACCATTTAACTCAACTTAGCCTCACAACTACTTCTTCGAGTGGTGATGTGACATCCCAAGTTGGTCTTTCATAACCCCCGTGTGTCAACCAAGCACGGTGTTAGGTATATTTCTATCCTGACACAAAAATCTCTCCCGAGATACAAACATGCTCCTTACATTCTCATGTCCTGACCTAGGTAATGCTTTCTCAAGCTATTACTCAAGCTAACAAATATGCTTTCGTGGTGATCAATCATAAAAACAACCAACAATCCAGAGTGCAAGACGAAAACAACAATCAATAACTTAATTCCAAAACAATTTCATAAAATCACAATCATAATTCATGGCTTCAACCCTAGAGGAAGGGTTCTTGCCATTCATGTTCGTAAAACTACAATTAACTAATACTAAACTAACATACTTACATGAATTTGGTAGATGAGAAGGGAATTTGATAAACCCTAGATGAGTTCTCCCACTTCTCCCTTCACTCCTAGGTGGTTTTTCAGAATAAAATCGTGACCCCATGATTTTAGGAGCTAAGGGTTCAATTTATACTATGCTGAAAAATTGCAAAATTTGGCCTGTGGTGGAACAACAACGTGTCACGGAGCTGAACGCCCTACTTGACCTCCGTGACACGTTGGTAACGCGTACCCTCACTGGAATGTGCCAAAAAATGCAATTTTTGGTAAAGTGTTGCCGCGTTAGCAGCGTGCCACGGCCCCTATCGCGCAGGGTGCCAGTTATTGCATGTTTTCTTGTTGACTTTCACGTTTTGCTCTTGATTCCATTCCTCCACTTCACCAAATCATGAATTAGTTCCTCAAATGCATTATTATCCTTCAAAAACAAGGACTAATCATGTTGTTTAGTATATATTCACATTTACATAAAATCACATGAAAATGTATAAAATAACTTAGATAAACAAGACTAAATTAAGGTATAAAGCATTACTCGGGCATGCTATTTTTGCCCACGATCACCTACCCCACACTTAAAGTCTTGTTCGTCCTCGAACAACCTATTACATCTCATGCATATGGAGACTCATCCATAACTCATTTAGCAAGAATATTCAAGCTACGGCTACAATGATTACATAAGATAACAAGCTAAAGATAGAGCATGCACGATTTGATCATTGAAATGAAGTACAACTATGTTAAGACTTCTTAACCTCAAGAATCGACTCTCAATCTTAGCAAACTCATGCAAATCAACTTATTAAGAAATCCCACATGAATTATATCCTTCATTCAACATGTGCCCCTCACGGAAAGAGAGTTACCCAATCACACGCAAAAACAATTTTTTAAATCACAACATGTGTGGGTACATGAATAGAATTACGCTCACTCTCACAAAGAATTCACATGCATCATGTAATGACCCATAAGCTTGCCCTTAGTGTTTTATTCGACTAATTTAAGGATGTGTGAATGTAAGATCAAGTAGGACTTAATGGGTTGTAATGTAAGCTAAGGGACAGGCAGGTACTATTCTGGCCAATAATAGTTACTAACTTTCCCAAGCACTTTTAATACATTACGCCCTCATTACGAACTTCCCTTCCCTTACTTCACCTTTTTCTCCTTTCAGCTTTCTTTTTCCTCTGATGTTCCCTCTTTCTTTAGGCACTTTTAGCATATTAGTAAGGAGCTCTATAAAAATTTTTTCATTAATTTGTTTTCTAACTCCTTAATAATAATCAACCATTTTCACACAAGTGCACCTTTGTCCTTTTCTCCACTTCTACAACTTGCTACTTTTCCTTTCTTTTCACTCCTTTACTCTTTCATATTTTTCCCTCAAGTGCTTAGGATTTTTGGATCAAATTCTAGGCTAATGAAAGAAAAAGGATTAAGCTTATATTGCAGTTGTCAAAGAATAGGCTCAAGGCTCAATGGGGCTAACTAGGATTAATTTCTCAAGGTAGGAAAAATGAGGGATAAAAATTTGGTTCATTCAAAGAAATGCCTAGATCATCTCCTACACTTCACAGCCTTCATTTCGTTTTATAAACACACCAGGCAAGTTCTAGACAATCCACAATAGCACAGAATACTCAAAAACCTTACACTCATTGCACATGCTCAATTTGAGACACATTCATCAGACTCTTACTCAGCTAATCACAAGAATTCAGAATTAAGCTTCAATCATATTGAGTCAAATTCAAGAGCCTAAGCGTCTCACACAAAGTTATACACCTGCATGCTTCACACCGAACATACTTGCATCTTACAATAACGTATAGCACATAACAAGAACATCAAGCACCAATTAGTTATGGTTTCAAAAACCCAAAACCTATCAACTAATTTTCCTCAAGACGGTCGTCATCCATCCATCGTTGGAAACAGTCCCTAACTATGACTAAAACATTATATACAGACAAAGAAAAAGAAAAAAAAATTTATTCTTCGGTTCAAAGACCCCCCGTCGGAAAAGAACCGAAAAGAAAAACCAACGGGTGATGAAGTCATGCTTAATTCACAAAAATTTTTCAAATTTTTCAAATTTCTCACCAACTTTTGCACAAGCATTACATTCACCAAAATCGTTAAGCATAGAAAATTTTGAAATTTCCCTTGAAATTTCCCTCACCCCACACTTAAATCATGCTATGTCCTCATAGCATCAAATTAAAATTTAAAAAGGGTGAGAAATACTCCCTGAGGCCTTTAGCCTAGCAAATAGCATGCTTTTCTTCAGTTTTGCACAAGTGTGTGTCGACCCCACACTTTTTATCGTCCATGCTTTTTAGCTTCCTCCTCCACGGGTACTCTGACTTCCCCTCCATCTGTGCTTAACTTTCCACCAAAAACAACACAAGATGAGAAATAAATAAAATCAACACAAATGCAAGAAATTAAAATGGTACCTGTGGTACCCTTGGGTTGCCTCCCAAGTAGCTCCTTATTTTACGTCGTGGCCCGACGTGGACTATCCTTTTCAAGACATCCTCATACCTGGGTCCTCTTTCGAGAACCATCTCCTTTTCTTTTGTTGTTTAGAGGAAACAGCCTCCACTCTGTTCCTCTCTTTCTCCAACTTCTTCTCAATTTGAAGTCCTCTATCAGACTCGGGCTGAAGACTTGACATTGCCTTTAGCCGTGCAAAGGAACTTCTTAGCCAAGTCATTCCACGAAGTAATGGAGTTCGGTGGCTCATCCTTCAACAACTTTTTTTTTGCCTCTCCCAACAATGAAAATGGGAAGAGGGTAAGTCGGACATAATCTGTGGACACGCAGGTGGGGACAACCGTGTCACTAATCTCTAAAAAGCTCTGTAGGTGCTGCTGCGGGTCCTCATGTGCCATCCCAGTAAATTGACCACTAGAATGTAACAGCTGCACCATGTTTTGTTTATGCTCAAAGTGCCGTCCAGGCTCCGGTTTACGGATGCTAGAGGTCACATTCATCGCTAGTGGGATTGCCACTTCGCGAACTGGTCTTGCTGTCATTGCTTCTGATGACAATTGTACTTGTCCCGCGGGTGGTTGTTGTTGTACCTTTTCTTGAAGTCTCTTAAGCTTTTGCTCTAGAGCTACTCTCCTTCGCAAATGGATTTGACATTCAGGTTCACACAACTGTTCCACAAGCTCTCTATTTCTAGCCAGCTCGGCAGGACAACCTGTCACCTGCAAATAAACAGACTAAGACCAAGTTTTTCAACACTTTAGGAAATTCAAAAATCACACAAAAGTAGATAAATTATCAAAATCTCGCCTAGTCCCCGGCAACGGCGCCAAAAACTTGACGTGCCCGATTCGCGCGTCCGCAAGTGTACGGGTCGTGCAAGTAATATAGTGGCTCTTTTTAAGAACCGGATTGTCGAACCCACAGGGACTGGACCCATTCCTCTAACTATCCATTTCTATTGTGATCTTAAATACCTCAAGTGTTGGTTATAGACATTTTTGATTGAGATTAATTAAGTCTAAGTTTGGGTCAACGAAGTATTCTGAAATTACTCTAGGAGCAACATAGAGTTAAAACCAATTAATCATGCAATACTACGATTTGCAAAGGGTTAAGCATGGAACTATCAATTGTTATTTCACATAATTAGAATTGCATGTTTATGGTCTTTCGAGCCTCTAAACACGACAATCTAGCCTCACTGCATCATTGTAAGCGAGGAGTTTAATTTTCTAGTCGCGGGCAATCAATTATGTTGTGGTTTACGGGGAAACGATTAGGGACTTTCGTGCGTCTAACCATTTAACTCAACTTAGCCTCACAACTACTTCTTCGAGTGGTGATGTGACATCCCAAGTTGGTCTTTCATAACCCCCGTGTGTCAACCAAGCACGGTGTTAGGTATATTTCTATCCTGACACAAAAATCTCTCCCGAGATACAAACATGCTCCTTACATTCTCATGTCCTGACCTAGGTAATGCTTTCTCAAGCTATTACTCAAGCTAACAAATATGCTTTCGTGGTGATCAATCATAAAAACAACCAACAATCCAGAGTGCAAGACGAAAACAACAATCAATAACTTAATTCCAAAACAATTTCATAAAATCACAATCATAATTCATGGCTTCAACCCTAGAGGAAGGGTTCTTGCCATTCATGTTCATAAAACTACAATTAACTAATACTAAACTAACATACTTACATGAATTTGGTAGATGAGAAGGGAATTTGATAAACCCTAGATGAGTTCTCCCACTTGTCCCTTCACTCCTAGGTGGTTTTTCAGAATAAAATCGTGACCCCATGATTTTAGGAGCTAAGGGTTCAATTTATACTATGCTGAAAAATTGCAAAATTTGGCCTGTGGTGGAACAACAACGTGTCACGGAGCTGAATGCCCTACTTGACCTCCGTGACATGTTGGTAACGCGTACCCTCACTGGAATGTGCCAAAAAATGCAATTTTTGGCCAAGTGTTGCCGCGTTAGCAGCGTGCCACGGCCCCTATCGCGCAGGGTGCCAGTTATTGCATGTTTTCTTGTTGACTTTCACGTTTTGCTCTTGATTCCATTCCTCCACTTCACCAAATCATGAATTAGTTCCTCAAATGCATTATTAACCTTCAAAAACAAGGACTAATCATGTTGGTTAGTATATATTCACATTTACATAAAATCACATGAAAATGTATAATATAACTTAGATAAACAAGACTAAATTAAGGTATAAAGCATCACTCGGGCATGCTATTTTTGCCCACGATCAGAGGGTTTGGAGCCACATACAAAATTTTGCTAGACTCAGCAGCTGGGGGACATGCACTAGAAAAGACTTATGAGGAGCTTTATACTTTGTTAAATCGTATTTCACAGGGAAATCCAGAATGGAATGCGGACTCTTCAAGAGGAGGAACAAGGACAGCGACAGGAGTCTTTGAGGTGGATGGTTTTACAGCTATCGCTGCACAGATAGCTGCGTTGCAAAATCAACTCAACACCCACTTCAGCAGTATGAGCTTGAATCAAGCACAAGGCCCAGTTAATGTAGTGCAACAGGTATGGTGTGAAGTATGTGGGAGTAATGAACACTCAGCTGAGTGTTGTGGTGCAAATCCAGATTCAGTAAACTTTGTTGGGAACGTCCAGAGGAATAATAACCAACAGTATGGCAACAATTACAACTCAAATTGGAGGAATCATCCAAATTTCTCTTGGGGTAGTAATAGCCATCAAGGGCAAAGTTCGAATAAGGGTGTGCAGAGAAATCAAGGGGGGCATTAGAATTATCAGTCTCAATACAGAGGAAATAATGCACCTCCTCCACCACCTAACATCATTGAGGAAATGTTCAAAATAATTATAGCTAACCAAGAACAAATGCAGGCTGACTATGTGAAATTAGCGACAGACATGAAAAATCAGCAATTAGCTACAAAGGCGTTGGAGTACCAGTTGGGACAACTAGCTGGAGCTCAAAACACTAGGCCTAGAGGAGGACTAGCGAGTGACACTGACCCAAATCCCAAGTAGGTCAATGCAGTGACCACAAGGAGTGGATTACAACTCAAGGAGGTGGAACCAGAAAGACCACCTCAGCAATCAGGAGCAGTGAAAAAGATAGGGAACATGATGATGAGAGAGGGAAGGAGAAGGCAGCTGAAGCAGAAAGACCACCACCCCCGTTCCCTCAAAGATTAAAGAAGCAAAAGGAGGAAGCTTTCGTTAAAAAGTTCATGGAGGTGCTGAAACAGGTACACATTAATTTACCTTTGGTTGATGTTTTGCAGGGAGTGCCGAAATATGCAAAGTATATCAAGGACATCGTAGCAAACAAAAGCAGATTGACAGAGTATGCTACGGTGGTGCTTACCGAGGAGTGCACTTCCCGGATACAGAACAGGTTGCCAACAAAGCTCAAGGACCCTGGGAGCTTTACCATTCAGATCACAATCGGGAAAAGTATCCGACCTCGCGGACTATGTGATTTGGGAGCGAGCATAAACTTGATGCCGACATCGGTGTTCAAGAAGTTGGGGCTGGGCAGTCCTAGACCAGCTACAGTGATCTTGTAGTTAGCAGACCGTTCTTTGGCCAGACCAGATGGTATTATGGAGGACGTGCTAGTGCAAGTGGGCTCCCTCATTTTCCCGGTAGATTTTATTATCTTGGATTTTGAGCCGGATGCGGAAGTCCCATTTATTTTGGGACGTCCTTTCTTGGCAACCGGGAGAGCGTTGATTGATGTAGCTGCAGGGCAGCTAACCATGCGAGCGCATGACAAAGTGGAGGTATTTGATGTGTATAAGGCCATGAAGCTTCCGACCATCTATGAGGAGCTATCAACAATCAATATGCTAAACCAGGAAGCAATTCTTCAGATTGTTGATTCTCAAGATCCATTGGAGAGAGCTTTGATGGGCTCTGATCATTTCAGAGACAGGAATACTTATGAGATGGTGCAAATGTTGAACGAACCAAAATGGTTTCTCAGGAAGCAAGACTCTCAGCCACTGATGAGGTCCTTGGAACCATTGCCAAAACCATCTATTGAGGAAGCAACAAAACTGGAGTTGAAGACATTGCCTCCACATTTGAAATATGTATTTTTGGGGGAAGATGACAACCTTCCAGTCATCATCTCCGTAGAGCTGATGGAGGTACAAATAAAGGATTCATTGGTGGTTCTCAAGAGGAGGAAGAAAGCAATGGGCTGGCAAATGTCATATATTAGGGGGATCAACCCAGCCTTTTGCACACACAAAATTTTTATGGAGGAAGGAGCAAAGACAACTGTACACATCAGCGGAGGTTGAATCCGGTGATGAAGGATGTGGTTAGGAAGGAAGTGATCAAGTGGCTTGATGCAGGTGTGGTCTATCCCATTTCAGATAGTGAATAGGTCAGTCCCGTTCAGTGTGTCCCAAAGAAAGGAGGGATGACCATGGTCACCAACGAGAAGAATGAGCTGATCCCTACACGCACAGTCACAGGATGGTGAATTTGCATGGACTACAGAAAGCTCAATAGGCCACAAGGAAAGATCATTATCCAATCCCATTTATTGATCAGATATTGAACAGGTTGGCAGGTCAAGAATATTATTGTTTCCTTGATGGATATTCTGGCTATAACCAAATAGCCATAGCACCAGAGGACTAGGAGAAGACTACTTTCACATGTCCTTATGGGACATATGCTTTCAGGCGAATGCCATTTGGTTTATGCAATGCACCCACCACATTCCAGAGATGCATGATAGCGATCTTTCATGATATGGTGAAAGATTTCGTCGAGGTATTTATGGATGATTTTTTTGTTTTCGGTAATTTATTTGCTACATGTTTGCAGAATCTTGACAGGGTGCTAGCTGGTTGTGAAGACTCCAACCTTGTACTCAACTGGGAGAAATGTCATTTTTTAGTCAAGAAGGGTAGCGTCCTTGGCCATAAGGTGTCTTGCAAGGGGTTGGAAGTCGATCGTGCAAAGATCGAAGTGATTGAAAAGCTACCACCACCTGTGTCAGTGAAGGGTGTTCGCAGTTTTCTCGGACATGTAGGATTCTACAGTCGGTTCATCAAGAACTTCTCTAAAATTTCTAGACCAATATGCAAGTTGCTAGAAAAAGAGGCGAGGTTCGAGTTTGATGAGGATTGTGTTAAAGCATTCGAGGAGTTGAAACAGAAGTTGATAGAAGCACCTATTCTCATTTCTCCGGATTGGGAGCAACCATTTGAATTAATGTGTGATGCAAGCGATGTGGCTGTAGGAGCTGTATTGGGGCAGCGGAGGAATAGAATTTTTCATTCCATTCATTATGCAAGCAAAACACTTGATGCAGCCCAAGCCAATTATACAGTCACTGAAAAGGAGATGCTAGCATTGGTGTTCGTGTTTGATAAATTCAGGTCCTACTTGGTGGGGTCTAAAGTAGTGGTGTATACCAATCATGCAGCGATTCGGTAGCTGTTTAATAAAAAGGATGCAAAGCCCAGGCCGATCAGATGGATGTTGTTACAAGAGTTTGACCTAGAGATTCAGGAAAGAAAGGGGAGCGAGAATCAAGTGGCAGATCACCTATCGCGACTGGAAAGACGGTCGCATATGAAGAAAGGTGACAACATCAAAGAAGAGTTCCAAGATGAGCAGCTCTTGGCAATAAGGGAAGCTGAAATCCCTTGGTATGCAGACATTGTGAATTTGCTAGTGAGTGGAGTCTATCCACTGGAGGCTATGACTCAACAAAGAAAGAAGTTGAGACATGATTGCAGGTATTACATTTTGGATGAGCCGTACTTGTTTAAGTAGGGACCAGATAAGGTGATGAGAAGATGCATTCCAAAGAGACAGATTGCGAAAGTATTGAGGAGTTGTCACTCATCATTGTATGGAGGGCACCACGGAGGCGAGCGGACAACGCACAAGTTGCTACAGTCAGGTTTCTTTTAGCCTACACTGTTTAGAGACTCTATGGCATATGTAAAAATGTGTGATAGATGTCAAAGAATAGGCAAAATTGGTAGAAGGCAGGAGATGCCACTGCAATAGATATTAGAAGTGGAGATCTTTGATGTGTGGGGAATAGATTTCATGGGCCCGTTCCCACTGTCATTTGGTAATTGTTACATCTTGGTAGCCGTTGATTATGTATCCAAGTGGGTCGAAGCAACAACTTGCCCCAGGAATGACAACAAGGTGGTAACAAAATTAGTGAAAAAGCATATCTTCACCAGGTTCGGGACACCCCGAGCCATTATCAGTGATGGAGGGGCTCATTTTGTAAATGCAAGTTTCAAAAAATTTGCTAGCTAAGTATGGGGTGCGCCACAAGGTAGCAACAACATATCATCCCCAAACTAGTGGGCAAGTGGAGGTGTCGAACAGAGAGATAAAGCAGAGTCTACAGAAAACAGTGAATGCACAACGAATTGATTGGTCAAGCAAACTCGACGATGCATTGTGGGCTTATAGAACTGCATACAAGACACCCATTGGGACTTCTCCATACAAATTGGTCTATGGAAAGGCGTGTCATCTGCCTGTGGAGCTAGAACATCGAGCTTTTTGAGCCGTGAGAAAATTGAACATGGACCCGGAGCTAGCAGGGAAGAAGAGGCTGATGCAACTCAGCGAACTTGATGAGTTTCGTTGGCATGCTTATGAAAGTGCCAAATGCTATAAGGAGAAAACGAAGAGGTGGCATGATAGGCATATGGTGCATCGGTTCTTTGAGCCACGGCAGAAAGTATTGCTATTTAATTCGAGACTAAAGCTTTTTCCAGAAAAATTGCGATCCAAATGGTCAGGGCCGTTTGAGGTGGTGAGAATGACCCCACACGGGGCTGTGGAGTTGTGGCAGGAAGATAGAAGTGCCACGTTCTTAGTAAATGGGCAGCGATGTAAGCATTATTGGGGTGAGGACGTTATTCAAGAGAAGATGTCCATCACTCTAGAGGATGATTGAACGTGAATGACGTCGAGCCGTGATGGTAAATCAGGCGCTGCATGGGAGGCAACCCGTGAAAGTGTTGTAATAGATGAGTAGAACTATTTGAAAAAAAAAGAGAAAAAGAAAAAGAAAATAAAATTTTTTGTTTGTGTTGAAACCTATGAATTCTAACCAATTTCTTGTGGTTAGTAATTTTCAGGTGGAATGGAGGGCAAAAATGCAAAGCAACGCAAAGGAAAAAATCGAGGTGAGAAAATAAAAATTGGCACATTACAGTGAGCCTGCACGATGGATCCCTGTCACAGAGGAGGTGCTCCGCGTTACCCTCCGTGACACGTTGAAGAGTATTCCAGATTTTTTAAAAAATCCAGAAAACTAGCGCGATGGCTCCATGTCACGGAGGGGGTGCTTCGCCTTACCCTCCGTGACACATTGAGGCTTAATTTGCGTCGGGTCACACCGGGTCACCGGGTAACCCCTGCGAAAGATCATTTTAAAACCCCAATACCCCTCAATTTTTTTCCTATTTCTCCATTCCCTCCGTGACACAAATCCCAAATTCCCTCTTCCCCCAACGTGCCACGGACCTAGGCATCAATTATCTTCAAGTTTTCTTCAATTTCATCAAATCAAAGGTATGTTCTTGAATTTTTCCTTGTTTTTGCTCAAATTTTCGATTCTTGAACATGTGTGGTGATTATACCTTGCTCTAAGTGAGAATTAAGCTTGAATTCACTTGAGCTATGATTGTTTGATGTTCATAGTATTGTTTTGGGTATATGAACTCGATGATTGCATGTTTTATTGAATTCATGCGAAATTGATAGCTAGGGTTGAAAATTGAATAGGAAGAAGATTAAATTCTTTGAAATGTTGAAAAAATTGGGTTGTGCATGTTGGGTGAAGTGAAATATATTGTGATTGAGGTTGAATATGCTAAGTTAGAAGAAGGAATTTTTGGAAAATGCAATTGGAGAATTACATAGGTTGTTGAAAGAATTGCTAAGTGCTATGATGTTGAAATTGAATCGATGGAGAAATTTGTAGTTATTGTACGAAGTCTGAGTAGTACATAGTAATTGTTTCATCGACTCATATGAATGCACTAAGCATGTTGAATGTAAGAATTGGAAAATCATGAATGCCTCGTCGAATTGTTTGGATTGCGGCTTAAGACTAAGTGTGGGGTGATCAAATTAAGCCCAACCTTAGTAGTAGTTAATTATGACTTGCATAACATTGGGACTGTATGTTTGATTGTACAGGAACAATGTCAGGCATACAAGGCAAGGGAAAGAGTGCATCCACATCGGGCGCCGGCAGGAAAAGGATACGATTGGGAACAACAGTTACAGCAGCACTAGCGGTTCTGCAAGGCCAACGTCGACAATACAGAACCCGATGGGTGACTGATTAAGGGAAGAAGTGGTATGCAAAACAAAAAGAAACCAAATACTTCCCGGAAGAACAGATAGCACGGGAACCGCTGGCACAGGAATTCCCGTGGATTGTACACCAGATTGACACCGCTGGGCTGAACTTCATCTTCGAAGAGCCCAGGGAGTGCAATCTCCATCTTATCCGGGAATTCTATGCCAACTGGAACCCGACTCTACACAGTAACACCGTCAAAATCAGGGTGCAGATTGTCACTTTTGAGCCCCATCACTTGAATGCAATCCTGGGGGCGCGGGACACATACGCTCATGTCCTTAAGCAGCTGAACATCACTCCACCTTATGAAGACATTAGACGCACCTTATGTGGAGCCCGATCGACAGCAAGGTGGAGTAGGCACAAGGAGAGGGGCTACCATCAAACATTGCCTTACTCGCAAATAAACAGGGAGGCCCGAATTTGGCTAAATATTATGTGTTCCTGCTTGATCCCGGGGGTGCACATGACAGATGTCACCCGGGATAGAGTGTGCTTGGTGTATGCCCTGATGAAAGGGATGGAGATCAATGTTGGGGCGATAATCATCTCCGCTATGAAGAGAGCCCGACTGCATCAGGGGCATAGATACGGGTTCGGTGGTTTGCTTACCACATTCCTGAGGGGCCATGATATCGAGGAGGAGGCCCTGGATTACATCCCGCAAATTGATAGGCGTGCCTTGGATGTCACAAAAACCAAGGCACCTGACACTACTCATGAGCCGGTACTCACACTAGCCGAGAAAAATGCTCGGGATGACCAGTATATGGCCCGCATGTATGGGATGCAGATGTTGCAGCTGCATATAGGCGGGAGGCCAGCAACGGAGGATGAGCTGTGGCAGCTCGAGCTGGATTACCCATTCGGCGAGAATGCCAGGGCTCTATGCAGAGTGGGCCCCGCGTTTGTGGAGCCTGTAGATGATGATGTCCCCACTGATGAGGAGACATGCTGGGAGGACTCAGATGTTGAGTCAGATGAGGATAGAGGGGGCGATTCTGATATAGGAGATGAAGCAATGACACCTGATGAAGAAGTTGAATACTTCGATTGATCAGGGAGTTTCACCACCTACCTTTGTAATATGTTGAAATTTTGTGAACACTGGGGACAGTGTTCGGTTTAAGTGTGGGGTGGGAGTAGTTAGGTGCCAGCTGCTTTTTTTATGTTTATGTTTTGTTTTCTGCTGTTGTTGTTGTGCCTGTGCAAAATGTGACATTGTGACTCTGTGTTGTGTGTTCTATAATTAAGTTGGTGTTGAAATGAATTTTGAGCTGCTGTATGTTGTGTTGAGCTACTGTTGGTTGTGTCGTGTAACTATTGTTCAAATTAAATTTTTTTAAATCTTTTTCTATCAATTTTTTTTTTGAATTTTTTATGTTGGGTTTCTCGGCCTTTGTTTTCGGTGCTTTTACCGAGAATAGTCCCATTGAACTGAAGTCGTAGATGGTGACCATTCCCTATGGTGGATGGATGACGGCCGTCTTAAGGGAAATATAGTCGATAGGAGTAGTTTTTTTTTCTTTTCTTTCTTTTGTTTGTTTCCCAAACATGTCGTTACTGCATGGTTCGGAATTCTTGTTACGTGTTGTACATGATATTAAGATGCAAAAGTGATTCTTATGAAAGCATGCAAATGTGGAAACATGTTGAGATAACTAGGCCATAGAGTTCGATTCAGTATGATCGAGGCTTAATAGTGAATTCTTGTAATTAGCTGATTGAAGAGTCTGTGAATATGTCTTGAGTTGAGCATGTGCAATGAGTGTGAGGTGAGGTCTCGATTATTCCATGCTATTGTGAAGTGTCTAGAACTTGCCTGGTGTGTGTACTAAACAAAATGAAGGATGTGTATTGTAGGAAAGGATGTAGGCATTTCTTTGAGTAAACTGAAAGTTTCTCCATTATCATACCTACCTCGAATGTGCATCCTAGTTAGCTCCATTGAGCCTTTAGCCTATTTTTTTCTTTCTTTGAAGAGGTACAAACCGAGCTTAATCCCTTCTTTAGCCGTGAATTTGATCCAAAACTCTTAAGCACTCAAGAAAAACAATTTTCCCACAGTGTAAAGGAGTACGAAGTGTGAAACGGAAGGAAAAGAGGAAGTTGTGAAAGTTAAAGAAAGGTCAAAGGTGCACTTTCTTAAAATAAATAAAATAAAGATGTATAACTAATCTTTGCTAGTAAGTCGAGTGTGCTTAAAGAAAGGGGAACAAAAACAAAAAAAAAAGAAAGAAATTTTCAAGAATGAGAGGATGAAGGAAGAAACAATGGCCGTAATGATGGTGGGATGTAGTGAAAAGCGCTTAAGGAAGCTAGTTGCTATTATTGGTTATCCCAGTATTTACTAGTTCCTTAGCTTATATTACAACCCGTTAAGTCCTACGTGATCTTACATCGCGCGTCCTTATATTAGTGGAGTAATACACTAGAGGCAAGCCTATGGTTCATGACATGATGCATGTGAATTCTTTGGGAGAGAGAGCGAAATCATATTTATATACCCCTACATGTAGTGCTTTGGAAATCATATGATGGAAATGGGGTAATTCTCTTGTGTTGTGAGGGCACATGCTTGACGAGAGATTAATTTCGTGTCGGATGTCTTGATCAGTTGATTTTCACGAGTTTTCCAAGATCGAGAATCAATTCTTGAGCTTAGGTATTGATGAGACCATGCATGTTTTCTTGATGATTTGCTATATTAAATAATCGATATAGCTGTAACTTGAATTGTCGAGCCAAAGTAGCGGTGCGTGGGTGTCAATTGCATGAGATGTGAGAGTAATGTTCGATGACGAATAAGGTTTTAAGTGTGGGGTATGTGATCTTGGGCAAAATTGCATGCCCAAGTGATACTCGAATGCTTCATTTCGACTTGTTTATCTATCGTTATGTGTACATTCTCATGTGATTTTTAGTTAAAATGTCAATATATACTAACCAATATGATTAGTGTTGCTTTGCAGGTAAAAGGAAATTTTGGAAGCTAGTATACATATTGGTGAAGATCGGGAATGAACTTGGAAACAAGGAGTGGAAAATGACAAGGGAGAGCAGCAAAAGTAGAGGCTCCGTGATGGAGCCGTGTCATGCTGCCATCGCGGAGGCACTCTGCCTCGGATGAAATAATTTTGGCAATTTCCAGTGAAGGTGCGCGATAGCACCATGGCACGTTGGCCAAGCTCCACGATGCAAGCCGTTCCATGTTGAGGTGAAATTTCCTGGGGAGCCAACTTCCAGTGAGGGTCCGCGATACCTCCGTGGCACGGAGGGAGTGCTCCGTGATACACTCCGTGCCACGTTGCTTGTTATTCTGGGAAAAAATTCTCAAGAGTATAAATAGAACACTTAGGTTTTATTTTAAACATTCTGACTTGGTTGAGCAAGAACGTGGGTTACAGGCAGTTGAGAGGACGAAAATTCTAGGGTTCTTCTCTATCTCTTTCTCTTTTATCTCAATTGTTTGTATGAATTCTACTTATTTGATGATGTTTAATCCACAAATGAGTGGCTAATTCACTTCTTGCTGAGGTTAAGAACAATTGTAGTGGAATGTAATTGTTGTTCCATTCAGTTTTCATCTTTCCTTCAATGGTTGTTCTATCAATTCTTGTTTTTACTGCATTAATGTTTGGCCAATGTTAATGTATATCTAGAAATCCAATTTTTATTTTGAAAAGGAAAGAAATTGGAAAGATGTGAATTGGTAGGATATGATCTCTTCTTAGTTTAGAAAATTGAGAATTGATTTACATTCAGAATAGAAATATATCTGAAAGTCTTATTAGTCAATTAAGGAATCAGTATTGTATGGCTAGAGCATGAAATTCTTTTATCACAAAAAAGTAGATTAAGGTTTCATGATTCTTAGTTGGATAGGAGTCGAAAGATCCAATCCATAGGCAATAATTCTTTACTAGCAACCGGAGAAAAGATTAGCTGAATTGAATTGATAAATTACTTCCCTGCATGCTTGTTTTAACCTCAGCTTGCTCATTACTATTGTTCAGTCTCAAATTATAATCTTAACTTAGATTTTTATTACTTAGCAAACTTAACTCTCAAAATATTGTTTAATTGGTTGTCTATATTCATAAAGACATAGTTCACTGACATATAAGTTAATTAGTACCGTAGTTCAGTTCCTGTGGGATCGATACTTGGCTTTACATAAGCCACTTTACTACTTGTTCGACCACGTGCACTTGCGTGTAGTCACACCGCACCAGAACCGAACATATACCTGAAGTGATTATGAACCCATAGGGAACACTTACCCTAGTTCTATGCAAATATTGATAACAACCACTATTACAATATTGTTTTTCTTTAAATCCCCCAATTTGGAGATAACTTATCAACAAGTTTAAGTACCGGCATTAGTCTAGATCTTACCTTATTCCTTGTGGATTCGACCCCAACCTTTTTATTGGGTACTTTATTGACAATGTCTACTTCATACTTTTTCAGGAAGTGTGAGTTTGAGAATTATCAAATCCCTCAATAGAATGAGCACCAAGTTCTAATATCACACATTGAGAAAAAATCAATATATAGAAAATGTGTAATCTCATGTAGTCATGCTCATCTCTAGACTACCTTTTATGTTTTATTTTAGTAGAACAACATAGAGAGAAGGTAGTAAACGTGTGTTTTCTTTGTGAAAAGTTTTATTTGTGAATTATTATCAAATTTTGGAGAGCAATTCTTAGGATCTGCACTTAATTTTATCAATTGTTCTTGAGTTTGTTCATTGATATTCAAAGCAGGTTTTCTTCCAATTATTGTTGTAAGTATTTAATTATGTATTTGTCTATGAATGCTCTTTATAATAATATAATCATGAGAGGCTAAAACCTCCACAATTAGGGTTGTGGGAAACATGGCAGATTAACAAAATAGGGTTACACAAAGTGATTCGAAATCAATGCTAAACGCTTGTATTGTAATCTCTTTATCTTTAAAAGTTTCTTAACGGTGCACAGCGTTAGCACTTGCCCGAATTCTTTACTTGCTTGAACTAAGAAAAGTAAAGATTTGGAAAAGAGAATTACAACAAAGCTTAATTTTTATGATCATTGTATGACTTGAGCTGCGGTTGTAGGAATGTTAGTTTTGAACATATTGATAACGGTTAGATTGAAATCGTTTATGAGACCTAACCCGGTGATTGAGTATAGTCATCCAATAAGGACGAACGGGTCGTTTAGATGAACCCTAGTTATCAATTCTACAAGTAAGCATTGAGATTGATCACGTGTGTATACCCGAAGTGATTATGAACCCATAGGGTACAGTTACCATAGTTATATGCTAATCTTGATAACAACCATTTCTTTAAACCCCCCAATTTGGAGATAACTTATCAACAAGTTTAAGTACCGGCGTTAGTCTAGATCTTACCTTATTCTTTGTGGATTCGACCCCAACATTTTTGTTAGGTACTTTATTGACAATGTCAACTTCATACTTTTCCAGGATGTGTGAGTTTGAGAATTATCAAATCCCTCAATAGAATGAGTACCAAGTGCTAATATCACACATTGAGAAAAAATCAATATATAGAAAATGTGTAATCTCATGTAGTCAAGCTCATCTCTAGACTACCTTTTATGTTTTATTTTAGTATAACAACATAGAGAGAAGGTAGTAAACGTGTGATTTCTTTGTGAAAAGTTTTATTTGTGAATTATTATCAAGTTTTAGAGAGCAATTCTTAGGATCAACACTTTATTTTATCATTTATTTTTGAGTATGTTCATTCATATTCAAAGAAGGTTTTCTTCCAGTTATTGTTGTAAGTATTTAATTATGTGTTTGTCTATGAATGCTAGTTATAATAATATAATCATGAGAGGCTAAAACCTCCACAATTAGGTTTGTGGGAAATATGGCAGACTAAGAAAATAGGTTACAGAAAGTGAATCAAAATCAATGCTAAACGCTTGTATTGTATTCTCTTCATCTTTAAAAGTTTCTTAACGGGGCACAACATTAGCACATTCCCGAATTCTTTACTAGCTTTAACTAAGAAAAGCAAAGATTTGGAAAAGAGAATTACAACAAATCCTTGATTTTTATGATCATTGTATGACTTGAGCTGCGGTTGCAAGAAAGTTAATTTGGAACATATTGATAACGGTTAGTTTGAAATCGCTTATGAGACCTAACTTGGTGATTGAGTATAGTCATCCAATAGGGACGAACCAGTTGTTTAGATGAACCCTAGTTATCAATTCTATAAGTAAGCGTTGAGATCGATCACGTGTGTATACCCGAAGTAGTTATGAAACAATATGGAACACTTACCCTAGTTATATGCAAATCTTGATAACAACCACTATTACAATATTGTCTTTCTTTGAACCCCCCAATTTGGAGATAACTTATCAAAAAGTTTAAGTATTGGCGTTAATCTAGATCTTACCTTATTCCTTGTGGATTCGACCCCAACATTTTTGTTGGGTACTTTATTGACAATGTCCGCTTCATACTTTGCCAAGAAGTGTGAGTTTGAGAATTATCAAATCCCTCAATAGAATGAGCACCAAGTGCTAATATCACACATTGAGAAAAAATCAATATATAGAAAATGTGTAATCTCATGTAGTCATGCTCATCTCTAGACTACCTTTTATGTTTTATTTTAGTAGAACAACATAGGGAGAAGGTAGTAAACGTGTGTTTTCTTTGTAAAAAGTTTTATTTGTGAATTATTATCAAGTTTTGGAGAGCAATTCTTAGGATCAACACTTGATTTTATCAATTATTGTTGAGTTTGTTCATTGATATTCAAAGAAGGTTTTCTTCCAGTTATTGTTGTAAGTATTTAATTATGTGTTTGTCTATGAATGCTAGTTATAATAATATAATCATGAGAGGCTAAAACCTCCACAATTAGGTTTGTGGGAAATATGGCAGATTAACAAAATAGGGTTACACAAAGTGATTCAAAATCAATGGTAAATGCTTGTATTGTATTCTCTTCATCTTTAAAAGTTTCTTAACGGTGCACAACGTTAGCACTTGCTCGAATCCTTTACTTGCTTGAACTAAGAAAAGTAAAGATTTGGAAAAGAGAATTACAACAAAGCCTTGATTTTATGATCAGTGTTTCCAAATGATTTATCGGGAATCCCTCCCGAGCGGGAGATCAATTTTGGTATTTACCTTCTTCCTGATATGCAGCCTATATGTATTCCTCCTTATCGAATGGCTCCGACTGAGTTAAAGGAGTTAAAAGAGAAGTTGAAGGATCTCTTAGACAAGGGTTTCATCAGACCGAGCAAATCCCCATGGGGTGCACCAGTTCTCTTTGTCCGAAAGAAGGATGGTTCCCTTTAAATGTGCATTGATTATCGACAATTGAACAAATTTACCATCAAGAATAGGTATCCTCTTCCCAGAATTGATGATTTGTTTGACCAGCTTCAGGGTGTCAAGTGCTTTTCAAAGATAGACCTCAGATCCGGATACCATCAACTCAGAGTTCGGGAGAGTGATATTCTGAAGACAGCCTTCAGGACTCGGTATTGTCACTATAAGTTTGTAGTTATGTCTTTTGGACTAATAAATGCTCCTGCAGCTTTTATGGATTTGATGAATAGGGGGTTCAAGCCATATTTGGATATGTTCGTGATTGTGTTCATAGATGATATTCTCATATACTCTCAAAGCGAGGAGGAGCATGCTGCTCATTTGAGGGTGGTGCTGCAGACTCTTAAGGATCGCCAATTGTATGCTAAGTTCAGCAAATGTGAGTTCTGGATGAACTCAGTGGCATTTTTGGGTCATATGGTGTCAAGTGAAGGTGTACAGGGAGACTCTCAAAAGATAGAAGCGGTGAGGAATTGGCCTAGACTGGTGAATCCTTTGGATATCAGGAGTTTCTTGAGTTTAGTGGGTTATTATCAGATATTTGTTGAGGGATTTTCATCCATGGCAGCCCTATTGACTAAATTGACCCAGGAGAAAGTAAAGTTTCAATGGTAAAAGGCCTGTGAGAAGAGCTTCTAAGAGTTGAAGACTCGACTCACCTCGGCACCGGTGTTGACCCTACTTGAGGGTACCGATAGGTTTGTGGTATATTGTGATTCCTTGAGGATCGGACTTGGTTGTGTATCGATACAACACAGTAAGGTTATATCCTATGCTTCCAGGCAGCTGAAGGTCCATGAAAAGAACTACCCGACTCATGATCTCGAATTGGTGGCAGTAGAAGATTTGGAGACACTATCTGTACGGGGTCCATGTAGATGTGTTTACGGACCACAAAAGCCTACAGTACACGTTTACCCAGAAGGATCTAAATCTATGACAGAGGAGGTGGTTGGAGCTTCTTAAAGATTATGATATGAGTGTTCTCTATTATCCGGGCAAGGCTAATATGGTGGCGGATGATCTTAGCAGGCTTTCCATGGAGAGTGTGTCCTATATAGACGAGGAAAGGAAGGAGTTCATAAAGGATATACATAGGCTTACACGGCTAGGAGTCTGTCTTGTTGACTCGACAGATGGTGGTGCCATTGTTCAGAATAGGTCAGAATCATTCTTCGTGACCGAAGTTAAAGCTATATAAGACGAGGATCCGATTTTGGTAAAGTTGAAGGAATCCGTTTAGAATCAAAAGGTAGAGGTCTTCTATAAAGAGGGAGATGGTGTGTGCCGATATTAGGGTTGTTTGTATGTATCGATGCTAGTGACTTGAGGGACTGGATGTTGCTTGAAGCTCATGGTTCCAGATATTGTATCCATCCAGGTGCCACCAAGATGTACCGTGACCTACGGGAGGTCTATTGGTGGAATAGCATGAAGAAGGACATAGCAGAGTTTGTGGCTATGTGTACGAATTGTCAATAGGTGAAGGTTGAGCATCAAAGACATGGAGGTGTGCTTCAAGATATTTGTATCCTTACTTGGAAGTGGGAATAGATCTATATGGACTTCATTATGGTGTTGCCTCGTACACTCCGACAGTATGACTCTATTTGGATGTTTGTGGACAGGTTGACTAAGGCAGCACATTTTCTACCAGTCAAAACTACTAATTCGGCGAGGATTATGCTAAGATGTACATCCGGGAGCTAGTTCGGTTTCATAGAGTGCCATTGTCCATCATACCAGATAAAGGTACCTAGTTTACCTCCCAGTTTTGAAGATTGTTTCAGAAGGGCCTTGGTACCCAGGTTAAGCTTAGCACAACATTTCACTCGCAAACAGATGGTCAGTCTGAGTAGACCATTCAGACTTGGAAGATATGTTGAGAGCATGTGTGATTGATTTCAAAGGTAGTTGGGATAATTATTTTCCTCTCGTTGAGTTTGCATATAACAACAACTACCATTCCAACATTCAGATGGCTCTGTTTGAGGCTCTCTATGCGAGAAGATGTAGATCACCTATGGGTTGGTTCGAAGTCTGTGAAGCTGCGATAATAGGATCAGATTCATTCCATGAGGCCATGGAGAGATTTTAGCTTATAAGGTACATGTTGAAAACAACTCAGAGTCACCAAAAGTCCTATGCGGATGTGAGGAGGAGGGAGCTTGGGTTTAAAGTTGATGATTGGGTGTTTCTGAAGGTATCTCCCATGAAGGGAGTGATGAGGTTCTGAAAGAAAGGGAAACTCAGCCCCCGTTATGTTGGTCCATACTGGATTATGAGACATGTTGGCAAGGTGCCCTATGAGTTGGAGTTGTCCACAGAATTAGCTTCAGTTCATCCAATTTTTCATGTATCACTCTTGAAGAAGTGTCTGGGTGATCCAGCTCTAGTTGTTCCGGTGGAGAGTGTAGGTTTGAAGGTTAGCCTTAGCTATGAGAAGGTTCTGGTGAAAATACTTGATCATCAGGTTCGAAAGCTAAGAAACAAAGAAGTAGCTTTAGTCCAGGTTTTGTGGAGGAACCAGCATGTTGAGGGAGCTATGTGGGAAGCCAAAGCAAATATGATGGCTAAATACCCGCATCTATTCCCTTTCAGCTAAGTTTTAGCCTAAGGTATCAGTTTCCTCCTTAGTACTCTATTCAGTTTCATGTTCAATTCATGTTTCCCCAGTTTCCTTCATGTCAATGTATGTATGCGTGATTTATGAATTTAGTTCAGTCATGTATTCTAGTCTAAAGTTAGTTACTCCGCCAGTTTTCAGCTTAAATGTTCAGTATTTGGCATGATAGTTGCATTTCCCAACTTATCAGTATGTTTACCCACATTCGAGGATGAATGTTCCCAAGGGGGAGATATTGTAATACCCCTCAAGTGCCTAAGACTAGACTCGGGATTTGAAATGAAAAGTAGCTAAAGAATTTGAGATTTCCTCTGAGAACGACTCATGGTACGGGTCGTTGCTAGGTCTAACGACCCGTTGGTTGTACCCGTGGTGAGAAGCTGCAGAAATGGACTTGGGAGTAACAGGTCTAGGAATGACCTGTCATTTGGTGTAACGAGTCGTTGTGAGTGGGTCGTTGTGAGGGTGGTCTTTAGCAAGGAAGGTTGGCACAAGTCAGGGACAACTCGTTGTTGGAAACAACGAGTCGTTGTAAGTGTCCATTGGGAGGAATTTCAGGATAGGAGTAGTAGTGACGACGGTTGGCAACGATGAGTTGTTGGAGCTTGTAAGGACTCGTCCTGTCTAGTCGTGGTAGAAGACCTGAGATAAGAAACAGGGATAAGACAATGAGAGAAGCAACGACTCGTGGGAGCTTGTAACGATCCGTTAGACTAGTCGTGGTCATTGATAGTACAGATTTTCCAGGTTTTTCATTAAGGGCATTTTCATCATTCTGAAGCCCTAAGGCCGTAACTACGTCGTTTTAAGCTCAATTAGTGGGGTTTTAAAAGGGGGGGGTTTAACCTGATCACGGGCAAAAATAGCATGCCCGAGATACGCTTTATGACTTAAATTAGTCTTGTTTATCTAAGTTATTGTATACATTTTCATGTAATTTTATATGAAGTGAAGATATGTGCTAACCAACATGATTAGCCGTTGTTTTGTAGGTTTTGATGACTTTTGAGTAACTAATCCATGAGTTGGTGAAGTAGAGGCTTGGAAATGGAATTAACACGCGAACGTCGGTTAAGAGGAGGCACAAAACAGCCCACCTGCGCGTTGGCAACATGCCACGGCAGGTGGCCTCTGCGACCAAGGGCTTCCAACGCGCTGCCCAAGCAGTGTGACACGCTGCCAACGCGGCAGGGTGCTGCCCGGGCCAGTTTCGGGTGATTTTCCAGAGGGCTTCTGCGTCCGTAGCGTGTCACGGAGGCCGTGCTCCGCGATGCACTCCGTGACACATTGCTTGTTATTCCGGGAAAGAGTCCTTCTACTATAAATAGCACACTTAGGTTTATTTTTCATAATTCAGACTTGGTGGAGCAAGGACGTGGGTTACAGACAGTTGAGGGACGAAAAGTTCAGGGTTTTTTCTCTCTTTCTTTCTTCTCTAGTTCAATTGTTTGTATGATTAACACTTGTTTTAGGATGATTAATCCCCAAATGAGTGGCTAATTCCCTTCCTTGCTGAGGTTATGAACACTTGTGATGAATTTTGATTATTGATTATATGGTTTTTCATCTTTTTCTTCCATGTTGTTCTATTAATTCTTGTTCTTACTGCATTGGTGTGTGGCCTACATTAATGTACATCTAAAAAGTCCGATTTCACTCGAGAGAGCACGAAATTGGAAAGTTGTGAATTAATAGGATATTGTTCTTTACTTGATTTGGGAAAATTGAGTTTTGATGTGCTTTCCTGATAGAAATATACTTGAAAGCCGTATTAGTCAATTTAGGAACCGGAATTGTATGGCTAGAACATGAACTGCATTTGATCACAGAAATGTAGACGGATGGTTCATGATTCTTAAGTGAGATTAAATACGAGAGTTTTAATCTCTTAGATAATGTTCTTGGCTAGCAACTGGAAGAAAAGATTAACCAATTTATGATGATAATCAGTTTCATTGCATGTTCTTTAACCTTGGCATGCTTTTATCCATAGTCCAAATTCAAAGTAGATAATTGTTTGTAGTTTAGTATAGAATTTATAAAACAAATTACTCACTTTTTGGTTATTTAGTTGTCAGCATATTTAGAAGTAAAAATATAGTATACTTGAGCAAATTGCACTTATCCCAAGTCTCTGTGGGATCGATACTTGGCTTACTAAAGCCACTTACTACTTGTTCGACCACGTGCACTTGCGTGTCGGTTTTTAACACCAACCAAAGCACCGAGCAAAAACTATTCTATGTATCCCCACTCCATGCATGCAACATAGATCCTTCCTTGAATATCAAGTTTGAAGAATTTCATCAAATTCTCTCCAATTTCCTTTGGGCTTTTTAAGTTGGAGTGCGAATTCGATTTACTCAGGTATGCGAGGCTACAAATGGGAATTCCTTTCATTCCCATGCCCTAGATTCTTCTCAATTCTATGGATTTCAATTCTAGATTCAAATTTCATGATCTTATGGGGTTTATTCCAATTCTTGTGAAATTTTCTACGATCTATCATGGGTCAATTCCCTTTATGTATCAAATCATGTTTTATTCTCTATGGGAAGATTCTATAATTTTTTTGGTTAGTAATTTATAGTTTCAACTTCTAATTAAATTATGCCCGATTATGCAATCTTCATGAAAAGTCAAGTTATGATTCCATTATGATTTTGATCTTATCAAGTCTAAAATTATGATTTATGATTCATGTTATTATTTCTCTTCAAGTACTCATCATGGATTTATGAAAATCAAGTAAGAATGTTCTACAAGTATGTATGATTTTTATAATTTATGGATTTATGACTCTTGGCTGATTCACAGGCCCTTATTCATGGCTAATAATGTATTTCAAGTGGGATCCATCATATTATTATTTGTTTGGCCATGAACTTCATGAATGATTTTAATAATATGATATGAGCCCTTATATGCATGTTTTTGGGAGTAGTGTCTAGTACGGAGTAGACCCGGCAGTCAAAGGAAAACCCTGTGGTCTCAAAACTACGTGCCACCATAGGTATATATATATATATATATATATATATATATATATATATATCCTTGTGATATCACCATGCATGCACATCCCCCTACCTAGCAAGCCGGGGACGGTCCTGACCACTTGGGCGAAATAGTGGGGAATCATGTAAGGCTCTATCATGATGGTGTCGGTTAAGACGAGTCCTCCCATTGTTCCTCATGATTTATGCATGGTTATGTTTATGTTACTTTGGCTCAAGTCATGTTTAGTGAAGCTTTTCTCCAATGATTATGATTATGACTGATTTATGAATGTTTTGAAAATCTTGAGCCCTTATGTTTACGTTATGACATTTACTTTATGATCATTTTTCCTACTCTTATGAACTCTTATATATTTTAACTGTCTGTTTTTACTTACTTTGCATAGTCAGTACATTTCAAGTACTGACTGCATACTCTATGCTATATCATTTCATGATCAGGTATGAGGGATGAGTCTTAGTCGCATCATTAGCCCCTACTTCCCTCTCAGACTTGTCTAGCCGGTGTTGATGTGTCCTTATCTTTCAAGGACGTTCAATCATCTATAGTTTGTTATTTTATTTCAGTTTTAGACTTTGTCGAGCTAGTTGGGGGTGCTATCCTATCAGCTCATCAACTATGTTAGAGGGTTTCCAGACATTATGTAGAAATCAGCTTATCATTGTTGATTATATATATATATATGCAGACTTCCGCTATTATGTATGTTAAACTTCGATTTTCTTATATGAGTTTAGACATTATGTTCATGCCATGGGTCTACTTGGAGCCTCTCGGGGTTCTTTGTCTCGTGTCTTGATCCAGGCCTATGTTCGGGTCATGACAGTGGATGGCCACATGGACCAAGACAATGATGAGCCAATGTTTCGTGATGTAAGGGGTTCCATTCGCCTACCACTTATGGTAGGGAATGCTGTCTTTCATGTGACAAGCACTATGCTACATTTGTTAGAAATGAAGGGGCTATTTTGAGAGAAACCAAGTGAAGACGCCAATAGACTCCTCCACAACTTCCTTGAAATCTGCCAGGCCTTTAATATCACCAACTTTAGCCAAGAGTCATTTCAGCAAAGGCTTTTCCCATTCTCATTAACAGGAGAAGCCACTATTTGCCCCAGGGCTCGATCACTTCTTGGAAAGGGCAAATGGAGGCTTTGTTGGATAGATTCTTCCCTCCCTCAAGGATGCTTCAATTGAGGGATGAAATCACCAATTTTAGACAACTCCCAAGAAAGCCCCTACTTGAGGTTTGACTCTGCTTCAAAAAGAAAGTTGCAATATTCCCCAATCACGGGTTGCCTGATGGAGTTTTCCTCCAAAGCTTCTATCATTCCCTTGACTTAATTAATAAGTCAATAGCTAACAGTCTAGTTGGTGGGTCCTTGATAGACTAAGCATATGGATTGGCCAAAGCTCTCCTAGAACAAATGACTAAAACGAACAGAGAATGGCACATGAGGGACACTGAGGTGTCCTCAAGTGGTGCCATTCCCAACCTTGTAACAACGAATATGAGAAAATATGATGAAGAAAGGGATGAAACCTTGGCAAAAATGATGACCCATCTTGAGTTAATGACCAAGCTTGTGATGGGGGATAGAGCCAAGAGTGTAAAGCAGTTGGAACCGAAGGCCACATTAAATATGAAGGAGAGGCTTCACCTTCAAGGTATGAGGAAGAATGTCAATATATGGCTGGAAAAGTGTGTGTGTGTGGGGGGGGGTTCTCATCAGGGATATCAAGGTGCCAAACAAGGCCCTTGGAATCCTCGTGACGAGAATCAAGTTTGGAGGAATCGAGATAATCAAGGATGGAATGTTAGGAATGAGATATGGGAAATCAGGAACCAAATCATGAAGGAGAGCGATACCATAGAAGTTCAAATCCATATGTTCCCTCTTTTAAGGTTGAGGCATCCCAAATGCAACCCGAAGTAAGTGATATTGGTAATTCAAAGATAAAGGAGATGTTGGCAAGAGTTTTGAAGAAGGTTGAGTTGATGGATAGTGGGGTGAGGGAGCTTAAAGGGGAGGTGTCTAACCTTGACCAAATGGTGAGTTCTCATTCAGCTTCCATTAAACATTTGGAAGCTCAAATGAACCATCTCTCATCCCAAATGAATCCCCAGATGAAAGGAACACACCTAAGTGATACCATACCAAATCCAAAGAAGGATAACCACTGCATGGCGATTGTCACTAGGAGGGAAAAAATTATGGCCGATGCAGGTGTGAAGGCCAAGCAAGCTATTAATCCAACAATAAATGATGGAGTGAGAGATATGATGCCAAGAGCATTAATTTGTATTGATAAGGAAAGAGAACATGATGAGAAAGGAGTAGATGTTCCTCAAGAGCATGTTGATATTGACAAAGAGGGTAAGGAGGCTTCAAATGCACAAGGACAAGAGCCTAGAATCCTACCTCCTTACCCTCAGTGGTTGGTGAAAAAGAAAGAGGACAACCAGTTTCGAAAGTTCATTGATATGTTTAGCAAGTTGTCTATTAATGTAAAGTTTGGAAGACCACGACTAATCCTGAAAGGGAATGAATGGTAAAAATAGCATGTCGTATCAACGAAAAGTTATTCAAATATTTCATTATTTCTATATGGGTATAAAGCCATGTTAGAATTCTTGGAGTGGAACAAAATAAAGTTGGGTCGAATAAATAAATGGATAGGGTTGTGGCTTCAATTAAATTATAGGAAAGAAAAGCAATGAGCTTTTGTTCTTAATTTGAACAATTCCTGATCTAATTAGATGTTAAAAGTTTATTAGCGCCTGATGTGGGAAGGGTTTCTTGTCCCATGAGTGGATTCTCAATTTTTTTAATGAATCCTAACATTAACATTTTCTGTTATGGAGATGATACCGCTCAAATCACACTCTTGTAGAAGTATGACGTGGACATTGTCAATAAAGAACCCAATAAAGGTTGGAGTCAATCCTACAGGAAATATGGTCAAGATGTAGAATAACGCTAGTATTTACACTTTTAGTGCAATTATTTCCTAATGGGGGGTTTCAATGAAGTAATTGTGTAAGAGTATTGTGAATTGAAGTTGTTGTCCAATTTATGTAATTAACCAGGGAGGTGTTCCCCATTGATTCATAGCTACTTCGGGTTTACACTTGTGATCTATTTAAATACTTAGCTTATAGAACTGATAACATAGGTTCATCAAAACCACTGATTCGTCCTTATTAAATAACTAAACTCAATTACCGGATTAGGTCTCTTGAGTGATTTCACTTTATCCGTTATCAATTTATTCCAAATTAACTTTCCTGCGACTGCAGCTCAAGTTATACAATGAACCATACAGTTCAAGACTTTGTTGTTCTTCTCTTTTTCTAATATTTACCTCTCTAGGTTCAAGCAAGTAGATAATTCGGGAAAGTCCTAATGTTGCATTCCATTAAGAAATGTTTAAGATGAAGAGAAGAAAATACAAGCTTCCATAATGGTTTAGAATCCCTTTGTATAAACCCTAGTTGGTTAATTCACCATAGTTCCCACAACCTTAGTTGTGGAGGTTTTAGCCTCTCATGGTTGTAAGAGAAGAATTAGAATTCATAGACAAAAACGTAATTAAAAACTTAAAATGCTGATTGAAATAAAACCCACTTGATTAATTGCACAATTCAACAATGATCAATCCAAGAACAATGAATAATCTTCAAGAATATTGACAAGAAAACTCGGAAGTACTTTTTCTCTATCAAAAAAGTCAAACTCCTAACAAAAATAACCTAGAAAAGTATTTATACAAATAATTAGAAACCTTTCCAAAATTAATAGGGAAGCTGATTAAACTATTGCTGCCTTCTCCTATGACTCGTACCATGATCATAAAAGTTATAGATACTCATGTAATGCTTGGCAACCCTAATTTTTGTTAAGTGCTGGGAGTTGATATGACTTGTACAATGCTCGTACGAGTCATACATCTTTGTCGTGGTCTGAACCTGTGATTTCTGGCATCCTCTGAATATTTCCATGAGTGTCTTGGTATGACTCGTACCTTGCTCTTATGACTCGTGGTTGCCTCTCTTACCATGGAATTTGCCATTAACCATTCTTTCTGAAGTTCACCATGGCTCCTTCGTACGGGTCGTAGGTAGTCATCACGAATCATAGTTTCTACCTGTACCAGGAGACTAGTCAAAGTGCATCCTTCTGTAATCTGCCACTACTGCTCTGGTACAACTCATACCAGGTTTGTATGGCTCATAGCAAGAGTTGTACTTTGCCTTAGTCTTGAGCAGGTCTTCTGAAGTTTATCACGGATCAATGTATGGCTCGTACCACTAAGGTACAACTCGTACTGAGGCTTGCACTTAGCCCATTTTCTGCACTCTTTTCCCTTCTTTTATATATTTCAACTCCAATACCTGATTTTCCTAAAAACAAAGCAAAAGTGCATTATATCTGTATAAACACACCTAAGACCATGCATAGTTTCTCAGTTTTAAGCATCGAAAGTGTTGTAAATCCACAACACATCAACACCCTCAATGTAAGACTTTTGCATGTTCTCAGGCAATAAATAATTTTTTTATTAATTATTAATATTTTGGTCAATCGTTGAATAAAATCATCTGAAAGGGAAATCATTTTGCCCTTTTTTATTTAATGTTATTTAATTACACGTCGTAAAAACAAAATAAAACTATAAACGATGTTGAACTAGAAAGTAAAATAGAAGACCTACAACCAACACAACAAAACTTGCACAAAAGACCATTATCAGATATTGACCCCTTTTTCATTCAAACCAAGTCAGATATGCATATATGCAAACTAAAAATTATGACATACAGGGATCTAGATCTGGCATCTTGCTTTTAACAGAGAATTGAGCCAACACGAATGCTATTTACACAGATAACTGGCAGAATACAATAAAAACCATGTACTCTCACAACAAATGAAGTCCCCAACACTCACAGATATATATAAATGACAACTGGGACTAGTCAAGTAGACTCTCACTCTCACAAAGAAGTTTCAAATACTGCACATAGGATACCATAGGCTTGCCCTTATTTTTCCTACTTTGGCTTTTCAGACAGTTAAGCTAGGATTACTATAGGACTTTAATCAACTTATAATGTAGGCATCGGGTTGGGTGTGGTAGATATGAAAATAGTGACTAAACCTCCTTAGCACTACACACTTTGGCTTCACTTTTTATTTTTTTTACCCAATTTTCCTTTTTCCACTTTTTCCTCCGTTTTTCTCCATTCGACTGTCATTTATGGATGTGGTGAATTTTCTCTTTTTCTTTTTCAACTTTATTTCTTGCATTCTTCTTTTTCTTTTATTTTTCTCTTTTTTTATTTTTCTTTTTCATTTACTATTGTTTACCACACGCAGCCTTTCATTAATAATCTTTTTTCTATTTTTCTCCCCCACTTTATTTATGCACCCCTACAATAGCCACCCGCAACATAGGCATTTTGCCTGAGTTGAGGTTTACAATATCCAAGGCGGGACTAGGGCCAAAACAGATTCATTATAAACAAAAAACAGAAGGTGAATGGGCTAATCAACAAAAAAGGTCAACTTTAGGCTCAAATATAGGATCAAGAGATTCATTTTATTTGGTAGGTTAATTTAAGCTAAAAGCGGGCTAATATTAAAAAAGCCTATGCTTCTTTCCTAACCAACTGTCCTACAACCTATGTAATGACCAACCGGGCAAGTTCTAGATCCTTCGCATAGTATTGAACTAGGGAAGAATCCTCACTCACATATGGTACAGGTTTACATTTATTCTACATATATGGTTCATGCAAAATTAAGCTACAATTACACATGCCAATCCATTAAATGCCATACAAAGATCCACAGTAGTCATACTTCGCAGTTAACATACACAGCTTACACAAGAATTCTAAAATGGCTCATTTTTTTTCAAAACATGTGCATTTATCGGCTGTAAAGTACTCCTAAGCTACTTCTAATTTCACAAACAATAACAACATCCTAAACATTCCGGTTCTACTAGATAGCATGTCCAAAGGAAAAAAAAAAACAGAAACAAAACCCTCCAATGAAAATAAAAAACAAGTACAAGTACACCCCTTTTAAAAACATGATTTGTCCCCAAAGCAGTGAAAATGTAAGAACTAGGATAAGGACATACCTGTGGTGCTCTAAGCACTCCTGTCATCTTACGGAGGTGAGTGTGCATGCACACTGCCTTCTGCTGCAGTCATGGCGCTAGCGGTGACCGACACACTCAATGGTGTGGGACACGAGGTAGTTTAACATACTTGGGATAGTCTCAATGAATCATCCTATGAGACGTAGTACTACACTACAAGTCGTAGTAAGGCCCATGAAGCATGTCCTCAACCTATGCAATTTCAATTGTGCAAATGATTGTATTTTGAGATGGGTACTCAGAATTCCCCATCCCATTAATGCACACTACATTATTTTCACATACCCACTAAATCCCTAACATGCTTTATACCCTGTAACTCACTACCCAAAATCAATTTATGTGTTTTAGCATTTTAATTCATAGCCTAGTCTATACATATGCATATTTAGCCTCTGGTCACATGCCTCTTCCTTATTTTCATGAGTTGAGGAATCAAATTTCACATACAGCAAACACTTAGCCAGAAATTTCAATAAAAAAGTGATCACTTACTTGCAATTTAAAGTTGTTGCACAATTTCTTGCTTGCTTCAGTTTTGGGTTAGGAATTCGGGTAGCTCGTGCAAGATTATTTTCAAAAATTTGAGCTTCAACAAATTATGCTTGAGTTACGAGTGATTGAAGATTGAGTAGAGGTGATTGTGGGTTGAAATTTTATTTCTGCGGCAATTGATGTTCGAAAATATGGGATTTAAGTAGTTTAGGGCGGATTTAAAAATTCGGGTCGAGTGTGGTCATTTCATTAAAGTTAGCTCATCACGAATCGTACCATGAGTCGTAGGTCTACGACTCATCCCTTGGACTCGTACCAAAAAAACTAGTAAACTTACCTAGGGACCTACGAGTGTGTGGTATGAGTCATACCAAGGTATCATGACTCGTAGATGACCTACGACTTGTCCCTTGGACTCGTACCAGAAGACTTAGTAAACTTACCTGGGGACCTGCGAGTGTGTGGTATGAGTCATACCAAGGTATCATGACTCGTACCATGACTCGTAGGTAGGATTTTTTTTGCACTTCCACACTTAGAGTGGTTCGACATTATAGTGAGTACTACAACTCGTACCATGGAGGTACGGTTCATGATGACCAATTATGATGTTAACTCATGCACTTGGATAAGTTTCTATTTTTCACCACATACAATACCACGAGCCATATAATCATCCTATGATCCATACTGAGGCTCGTAGTATAGTCCTATTCTGCAAATTTTCACCCGACAGTTTTTTTTCACCTCGACACTGAACACATATAAGTTAAGATACTTGGGTTGCCTCCCAAGAAGTGCCTGATTTAACATCGCAGCACGACGCAGGTGGATCAGTTACTCAAACTTCACCAAACCACCTCATGGGTTGCCTCCCAAGAAGTTCTAGATTTAGCGTCATGACACGACGCAAGTCATTTGACTACTCAGAATTTGTCAAGACACTTGCATCCTAAGGAACGAGCAACCTCTTATCCTCCATCCTGCCATTCACGGAGGTTCCTCTTAAGTTCTGGTATCCCTGCGATGGACTGAATAGATCAAAACAAAAAGAAACAAATGTAAACAAGGAAATAAGGACTAAAAGTTAAACACAAGCAATTAATGTAATCCTAAGCCGTATTTTTATGACAAGACACCACTTTTGATAACGCTCATATCACAATCCTATAGAAATATGATGCGGACGTTGTCAATAGAGAATCCAATGAAGGTTGGGGTTGATCCCACAGGGAATATGGTGTAGAATAATACTAGTATTTACCCTTTTAGTACAATTATTTCCTAATGGGGGATTCCAATGAAGTAATTGAGTAAGAGTATTGTGAATTAAAGTTGTGTCAAATTTATGAAATTAACTAAGGAGGTGTTCCCGATGGACTCATAACTACTTCAAGTGTACACTTGTGATCTATTCCAATACTTAGCTTATAGAACTGATAACATAGGTTCATCCAAATGACTGATTCGTCCCTATTGGATGAATACTCAATTACCAAATTTGATCTCTTTGGTGATTTCACTTTAACTATTATCAATTTATTCCAAATTAACTATCCTACCACTGCAGCTCAAGTTATTCAATGAACCATATAGTTCAAGGGTTTGTTGTTCTTCTATTTTCCTAATCTCTACCTTTCTAGGTTCAAGCAACTAGATAATTTTGGCAAGTCCTAACATTGTGCTCTGCTAAGAAATGTTTCAGATGAAGATAAGACAATACAATCATCCATAATGGTTTAGAATCCCTTTGTGCAAACCCTAGTTGGTTAATTCACCATGGTTCCTACAACCCTAGTTGTGGATATTTTAGCCTATCATGATTGTAGGAGAATAATTAGAACTCATAGACAAAAACATAATTAAAAACTTACAATGCTGATTGAAATAAAATCCACTTGATTAATTGCACAATTCAACAATGATCAATCCAAGAACAATGAATAATCTTCATGAATATTGACAAGAAAACTCGAAAGTACTTCTCTATCAAAAAAGTCAAACTCCTAACAAAAATAACCTATAAAAGTATTTATATAAATAATTAGAAGCCTTTCCTAAATTAATAGGAAAACTGATTAAGTTGTCGCCGACTTCTCTTACGACTCGTACCATGATCATATGAGTTATAACTACTCGTACAATGCTTGGCAACCCTAATTTTAGTTAAGTGTTGGGAGTTGGTATGACTCGTACAATGCTCCTATGAGTCGTACATCTTTGTCATGGTCTGAACCTGTGGTTTCTGGCATCCTCTGAATATTTCCATGAGTGTCTTGGTACGACTCATACCTTGCTCTTACGACTAGGGGTTGCCTTTCATACCATAGAATCTTCCATTCAACATTCTATCTGAAGTTCACCATGACTCCTTGGTATTAGTCGTAGGTAGTCATCACGAATAATGGTTTCTACCCATACCAAGAGACTAGTCAAACTGCATCCTCTTGTAATTTGCCACTACTACTTTGGTACGGCTAGTACCAAGAGTCGTACTTTGCCTTGGTATTGAGCAGGCCTTCTGAAGTTCATCATGGATCAATGTACAGCTCGAACCACCAAGGTACGACTAGTAGTGAGGCCTGCACTTTCCCATTTTCTACACTCTTTTCCTTTATTTAAAGATTTCAACTCCAACACCTGTTTTCCCTGAAAACAAAGAAAAAATGCATCATATCTTTATAAACACACCTAAAACCATGCATATTTTCTCAATTTTAAGCGTCAAAAGTGCTGTAAACCCACATAATATCAGATGCATTGATATAGATGCCAAGATATGCTAAATTCATGAAGGAGTTGCTGAAGAAAAAAAGATTGTGGATGAGGACACAATGGAGGAGTCGCATCATTGTAGCGCTATGATGGCTAGCAACCTTGCTCCATATAGAGAGGATCCGGGAGCATTCACTATTTCTTGTACTATTGGAATATGCATTTTCAACAAGAAATTATGTGACCTCGGGGCAAGTATCAACCTAAGGCCTCTCATAATCTTCAAAAAGTTAGGTTTGAGAAGTCCCAAGCATACAACAATGAGGCTGTTGATGGCAGATTGTTTGATTAAACATCCTGTAGGAGATCTTAAGGATGTCTTGGAATGGGTGGAAAAGTTTATTCTACCAGCTGACTTTGTCATGTTGGATAATGACATGGATATTGAGGTGCCCATCATTTTGGGGTGAACATTGTTAGCCACAGGAAGAGTGTCCCCTTGATGAGCCGCCGACTCCAACTACCGTCCATGTACGATCCATACTAGATCTGACCAACTACTTATCCTACCAATCTAGCTACTGACTATGGTACACAACTGTCATTGTTCACACATCACATGTGGATCGGTGGATTTTGGAAGAAGAGCAATGGAGTGATTGTGAAGAGGAAGTTGATGAGGAGGATAATCCCTTCGATTGAGTGATGTTTGCTGATGGCACTATTGAGCAACGACATTAAATAAGGTACTTCTTGGGAGGCAATCCAAGTTCTTTTAAGTTCAGTTGTTTTTCATGTTTGTGTTACTTTTATTTTGCAGGATGATTAGATGAAAGACCAAGTGAAAGAAAAACAGAGGACAAGCTGCATGAGACCGGCAAAACGCAGGTGCTCATGTGCAAAACACAGTAAAAATTCAAAAAAGAACCAAAAAGCTGGAAGAAAATGAAGGTTCATATGCCTCACCTATGAAATGTAGGTGACAACCTATGAGATACAGGTCTGGCGCAGGATTGGGCCAGAATACCTAGTAAGAATATAAAAATATAAGGTTGACCTATGAGCCATCTGTGAATGCAGGTGGGGATCTACAGAGCACAAGGCTAATGCAAGTCAGAGGTAGAAAACTAGGCACAAATGCAATCACTTGTGCTAGAAACTGCATTTCGCAGTTGACCTCCTACATCCGCAGGTCTAGCGCAGGCGCAAGTACGAATGGTCATTTAAATTTTGACTAACCCGTTGATTGAACCCGACCCATGAACCACCTATACCTTTTAACTTCTTCCCACTTGCCAAAACCCCCATTTTGTTCACCTTTTCATCTTCCCCATAACCCCATTACCAATCATTTCATCTTCCCTATTAAATCCATTTACTCCACCTCTTAAACCCACTAATCCACTCAACTCTCTTCCATCTATAAAATCCATTCACTTTCACCATCTTCTTCATCATCTCTCAAACAGTCTTTCTACCAAATCACTATAAGTTCAAGTTCTTGTGTTGGCCATTGTTGAGCGAAGAATTCAAAGTCTAAATTTCAATATTTCTCTCTGCTAGTTTGGTATACTTTCTTTTCATTCTACTCGTCTTGATTCTTGGTGATTGTGGAATGATAGAATTAAATTTCGTTAGTAACCCATGTTCCCCATTACTCATATTTTGTTCTTTAATCATTTGATGTGGGTATGGTGGGGGAGTTTAAATTGTGAAATGTGGGTAGAAATTGTTGTTGATAATGATCCATATCTTGCATATATATGATGAATTGAAATATTAGTTGGGGGTGAAGTCTGAGTAACCCGTGTGCTTGAAATGCATGAATTTTCCTAATGATAGACAGGTTGACGTCTTTCGTAAGGGAAAATCATCTTTTTTCCTTTTGTTCTACTTATAATTTCAAATTTAATATGTAGATAAGTTGAGATAGTTGTGAAGTTAAGTTGATTGTTTTGGGGTAGATTGGGAACTCGACATTTTCCAATGAAAGATGGGGTAACATCCATCTTAAGGGAATGCGTTGAGTGGTCCTAAAGGGTTGTGGTTTGTCTAATTGGATGATAGGTTTGAGTACCCATTAGATGTGTTGTGATCATATCTATGCGAAAATGGCTAATCATAAGAAAGAAACATAATGCTGGCCACTGCTATGCACCTGCGAGTTGCGGGTGGGGAACTGCGAAATTCAGGATGTGGTGTAGGAAAGGGTTTTAGGCTTCAGTTCGTTGCCACCCACCTGCACTACACCTTTAAGCCACCGATTACGGCCTGCGAAATGCAGGTTCAGAACATGGAACAATCTGCTCGACCATTATAACATTTCGACCACATAAAAATGGGCAAATTTAAATTTTTAGGAATTCATGATAAATCCCTGTAATAGCTCAAAAACCCTAAAATCAGACCCGGGAGTTGAAACAGAGAAAAAAGAATTCTGCACCAGGTCACAGGATGAGTCATCCCATGACTCCTCAAGAATACTATGAGTCGTTAAGTGACTCATGGGGAGGGTAGTTGACTATGATTGGAAAATTCAAGTTTGGGGTGACCACGGGTGTGACCATGAGTTGTGGTCAACTCCATGATCCATTAGGTTACCTGTGGTGAAAGGTGGTTGAAGGATGAAGGAAGAGCAGGCAGTGCATCTAACGGGTTGTCACCATGATCCGTTGGGTACACCAAAAGTCATGGTGTCCCCCATGGTGACCCTCAGAAGGTTTTTAACAGTGAAGGTGACTGGAGGTGACCATGAGTTGTGCTCACTGACAATGATTCATCTAGTCCCTCGTTGGGACTAGCAATATGTTTTTACCTACGACTTTAATAAGGGATTTTCCATAATTCCTAAGTTCCTAATGTCTAAACTATGTCGTTTCAAGCTCAGAATAGAGTGTTTTAAGAAGGGTTAAGTCATTCTAAGCCTATCCTAATTCATGCATGCAATTTTAGAGGGTTGAGAGGTGATCAAGCCTAGTTATTCAAAGTTCTTCCTCAATTCTCTGTGGGCAATCAAGGAAATGGTTAAATCAGGTCTCTTCAGGTATGTCAGGATATGAATGGGTGCAATAGTCCACACCCATGCCAATCCCTCTCTATTTCATGAAATCCTTTTTGATGAATCTATGGGGTTTAAATCCAAATATGTAAATTCTCTAAGTTTTTATCGTTGTTATGATCTAAGCATGTTCTAATGTTGAATTATGATTAGTTTTCAGTTACAAATTTATATTTTCAAGTTTTACAATATATATTGCCCATTCATGGAAGTTCATGGCAAGTTGTGATTATGATATGTATGTTAAATTATGATGAGATGTATATAAGAAAAACATGTTTTCAAGTTACCCATATCTATGATAATGTTTTCAAGAGAATCAAGTTGATTTCAAGCATGATAAGTATTGGGCAAGCCCATATGAACAAGTATGTTTTACGCTTTCATATAAATTAGCTTACCACATGGTTTTGGAGTCTATACTCCTAATTATGTTCAGCTTGTGGTATGATTTGAGCCAAGGATCCTCATGTTATGATTTCAGATTATGCATGTATGTTATTATTCAGCTTCGTCACTAGACGATGGTTCAACTTCGTTGAAAAACGATGGAGAGCATATGCATGTTTTTGGGAGTAGTTTCTAGCACTGAGTAGGTTATGGGTCAATCAACCCTATGCCTTAGAACTACGCGCCAACATAGGTATATTCAAATTATTTGGGACCTCCCTTGTGAGCTTCCCCTGCTCTCAAGGGGCCTTCAGCTTGATATCGATATCATGGTAGCGTCCTTAGCCCTGGCAAGGCTTTGGATGGCTCTGCCCACTTGAGTGTGATAGTTGGGACCACGTAAGCTCTATCATGGTAATGTCAGTTATATGATGAGTCTCCCATTGTTCCTCATGATTTCAGTTATGCATGTACATCCGTCATGATATTATGTTTTCAGCAAGTTTGACCCAATGTTTAGTAATACTTATGATTATTAGTTTTCAACTTTGGGTCATTCGATTCAGTTATGAGGTTCAGTTATGTTCAGGACATGATTTTAGAAAATAGCATAGAATGTTATCTTGATTATGTTTTATTATATGCATCATTTATGATTTTACTTAGTTGTTTTACTTAGTTTCCATACTTGGTACATCCCATGTACTGACCGCATACTCTATACTATATCGTTTCATGATACAAGCTCCAATATCTAGACTTAGTTCCGCCAATAGTCAAATTCCCAGCACTAATACTTCCCGATCAGAGTTGGTGAGTCCTCATCTTTCGAGGGCCTTTTGTCATGACCCAAACATACACCCAGATCGTAGACACGGGACAAGGAGCCCCGAGAGACCCCAAGTTGACCCATGGCATGAGCATACATCCAATTCAATCTCATGAGCGGAAGACTTAACATAAAGATCATAATCATAACAAGCATTAGGGAAAAATCAATACAAGACTTGAACAATATGATAGAATACAACTTGTAGTCTGATAAGCCTCTAAACATGAACGCCAAATTAATGGGACAACTCCCCAACTAATTCAACATCCAGAAATTGAAAGAAATAACATAGAGTATGAACATGTAGTCCTCGAAACATGAGGACTCACCAAGTGCATTTAGAGCAAGGCTGAAACAAGCTACGGGTGAGGATGAGCTTGAGAACTGGGACCTGTATCATGAAACGATACAACATAGAAAGTATGTGGTCAGTATGAAAAATGTACTAAGTATGCAACGTAAGTAAAACAGACATTTAAAAATATATATAAGACTCATAAACGATCATAAGAGTAGGACAACATGCTCGTATCATAAATCATACTATCATATCATATGGCTCAAGGTTTTCAAAACATTCATAACATAACATTATCATAATCATAATAGAAGCGATTTTCTTAACATGACTTGAGCCAACATACATAATCATAACATGCATAAATCATGAGGAACAATGGGAGATTCTCTTAACCGACATATCCCATATGAGCACACATGAAGCCCTACTTGTAACCCTAGTCGGAAGGGTGTTTGTACCTTGCCAAGGGTAGAACCATGAAAATGTGATATCACCATGAAAGGGCCATTTGGGCCAGGGACTAACATGAAAAGGGTCCCGACATACCTACGGTGGCACGTAGTTCATGAGATCCAAGGCTTAACCTGAGCCCCGAACCTACTCGGTGTTCAATACTACTCTCAAAACATATATAGCGCTCATAATAATACATACTTGAGTTCATGGGCTAGTTAGATCATGATAATCGTAAACATGCTTTAATATAAGTGATCTAGCCATGACATGAGACCCGTAAATCGGCTAAAACATAATTCATGATTAATAGGATTCATACATGCTTATAAACCAGGAATATAGCTTGAATTTCATAAAAATCATAATGGGTAACATAATAAATTCATAATTCAAACATAATTCATGTTGGGCTCATAAAGAACATCGATGTGATAATAGATCATAAATCGATTCATTATGGGACATGCATAATTAAGCTTAATTATTTAGAAAATCAAAAATCAACAATATTATAATCAATTTAAATCTCAAAGGATGATCGAAATCCATAGATTATGATAATATTTCAAAATCACAAAACCCATAATTAAATCATTAGTTTTTATATAACTCAAATACAAAACCCCATGAGTTTTTAATAAATTTCAAGTAAAATCATAAAATAGGAGCATGGGTGTGGAAGGATTCACCCATTGATGACCTTACATACCTGGGATAGCTGATTCTCAATTTTTTCTAGATTGTCCAAGAAGAAATTGAGGAAGAACACCTTGAAATCACCTAGATCACCCTTCTATCACCTTCCCAAACCTTTGCATGCATTAATGAGGGATTAGGCTAGTCTATTCCCTCTTAAACCACCCTCTCTGATGTTAAAACGATGTAGTATAGGCCTTAGAAATTTAGGAATTATGAAAACACCCTTACTTAAATTGCAGAATTTTGCTGACTGCCAGTCCCCACAAGGGACCAGATGACTCTTCCCTGGGGACCACGACTTGTGGCCTTAAGTCATCAGGAACACTACAAAAATTCATCAAGGGACCCCACAAAAGATACCACGAATCGTGGTGGGTGATCATGACTCGTGGTCACCATCCGTGGTCCATACTGCCCAACCAAGCTCAGGGGACCCCACGAGGGACCCATGAGTCGTGAGGTCTGACCACGACTCGTGGTCACCCTCGTGGCCTCCCAAAACTCTTCCAAGCCTAGTCCTGACCACGAGTCCCTTCACGACTCATGGTCCCACCGAACGAGCCACCTCACGAATCGTCCTGTGACCTGCTGTCAATTTCCAATTTTTCTCTGTTTTGGCTCCCGGGTATGATCCTTGGGTTCCTAGGGTATAACACCTTTCTATTCAGATATTTTCAGTATTTTCAATTTGCAGACTATAGTGAGTTAGTTGGGGTCTTATCCCATAAACTCGTTAGTATTAGAGGCTTTTTGGACATAGTTTGTATTTAGCATTAGACTTATGTATGTAATCAAATGTTACGTTATGTATAGCCTTCTGCTATGTTATTCATGTTGATATTCCATGTTATTTGATTGAGTTAGATGTTATGATCATGATATGGGTCGACTTGGAGCCTCTCAGGGTTCTTTGTCGCGTGTCTCGATCCGGTTCTATGTTCGGATCGTGACAAACTTGGTATTAGAGCATTAGGTTTTGAAGTGTCCTAAGGTTTCCGAAAGCCACGTTAAGTAGTCTTTTTCATGGGTGTGAAGCGCCTCACACTTATGATGAAGAGGCTATGAGACGTTTAGGAAATGTTCCCTTCTTTCATGACCTAAGTCATGTAATGAAATATCCCTATATCCTTCTAACTCATGATATACGTTTTGTAGAATCATGCCTCCCTGCAGAGCTAATGGAAGGATAAATGGAAATGGAGATGGACATCAGCAGGCCCCACTAGCCCATGAGGAGCATGTACCCGAGCCGGTTGATCTTGGGCAGATTTATATGCCCAAGTGATACTCAAACGTATCATTTTTAGCTTGTTTGTTGTGCAATGTGTATATAATATCATGTAATTGGTAATAAAATGCGAATTTATACTAACCAACATGATTAGCATTTGTTTTGCAGGTAAATGTGATTTTTAGGAGCTAAAATGCATGTTGGAACTATATCGGAGTTGGACTTGGATGCGAGCGTGGAAAAGACATTGGAATGCACATTTTATAGGGGCTCCGCGATGGAGCCGTGCCACGCTACCATCGCGGTAGCACACTGCCTGAACAGGAATTAAAATGGCAATTTCCAGTGTGCCATCGTGTCAGCTCCGTGGCACGGAGAGAGGCCTCCGCGTTGGCCTACGTGCCACATTGAGGTTAATTTACCAGACCCTGAAATTCCAGTGAAGGTCCGCGTCCACACCGTGTCACGGAGGCAGTGCTCCGCGTTGGCCTCCGTGACACGTTGCTTGTTATTCCGGGAAAAATTTCCCACTAGTATAAATAGCACACTTAGGTTTATTTTAAGTAGTTTTTTTTAGTTTTTAGACTGAGTTCAGAAGTGGAGAGCAAGGACGTGGGTTAGGAGCAGTTGAGGAACGAAAAAACTAAGGGATTTCTTCTCTTCTTTTCTTCTTTCTATCAATTGTACGTATGATTTACACTCATTTTAGGATGATCAATCCACAAATGAGTGGCTAATTCTCTTCTTTGCTGAGGTTTTGAACATGTGTAGTGAATTTTGATTGTAAATGATATGGTTTTCTTCTTCTTCTTCCATGTTGTTCTATTAATTCTTGTTTTTACTGCATTAGTGCTTGGCCAACATTAATGTACATCTAAAAAGTCCAATTTCACTCGAAAGAGCAAGAAATTGGAAAGTTGTGAATTAATAGGGTATTGTTCTTAACTTGATTTGGGAAAATTGGGTTTTGATGTGCTTTCCTGATAGAAATATACTTGAAAGCCGTATTAGTCAATTTAGGAACCGGAATTGTAGCGCTAGGTCATAAATTGCATTTGATCACAGAAATGTAGACGGATGGTTTATGATTCTAAAGTGAAATTAAATACGAGTGTTTTAATTTCTAGGTGAATGTTCTTGGCTAGCAACATGAAGAAGAGATTAACCAAATTATCATGATTATCAAGTTCATTACTTGTTCTTAACCTTGACATGTTCATATCCATTGTCTAAATTCACAGTAAATAGTGGTTATAAATTGTAGTAGATATAGTTTAGAAACAAAAACTCAAGTAACTGTTGGTTACATTGTTGTTAGCATAATTAGAAGTGAAATAGGAATATAGTAAACTAGGCAACTTTACATATCTTGAGCCTCCTTGGATCGATACTTGGCTACTTAGCCACTTTATTACTTGTTTGACCACGTCCACTTGCGTGTCGGTTTTTAACCCATACCGGAACACCCGAACAAGTTTTTGGCGCCGTTGCCGGGGAGGCTAGGCGATTTGTGAAATTGTGTTTAGTGTAAATTTACTGTATTTTTATTTTTTTATTTGCTTAAAGTGTTAACAACTTGGTCTTAGCCTGTATTTTGCAGATTTTGTTTCTGTGAACACTGGCAAGGGACAAAGAGCTGGTGGAATCTTACTTAGAGCCTGAACGTGAATTTCATAGTCAACGTAGAGAAGCTCTACAAAAGAAGCTGCAGTTGTTCCGACAATCTATTATGGAGCAACAAAATCCACCAGTTGTGAGGGCAGTGTTAGTGCCCGATGAAGCAGCAGCAAGGCCGGTTCGCGAGGTGGCAATCCCACACGCCAACAATGTACATTCTAGTATCCGCAAACCAGAGCCTGGAGGGAGGTTTGAATTAAAGCAGAATATGGTGCAACTTTTGCACACAAGCGGGCAATTTACCGGTCTCCCTCATGAAGATCCACAACAATATCTCGAAAACTTTTTGGAGATAAGTGACACTTATATACCCGCTGGAGTGTCACCTGATTATGTTTGGCTCACCTTATTTCCGTTTTCCTTACTTGGTGAAGCCAAGAGGTGGTTAAAAGCTGAGCCACCCAATTCTATATCAACGTGGGATGATCTTGCACAGAAGTTTCTGATTAGATTTTTCCCTTCTGGTAAAACAGCCAGACTTAGAAGTCAAATTCTAAGTTTTAAACAGAGGGAGGGAGAAAATCTATATCAAGCCTGGGAAAGATTTAAATCCATGTTGCGGGACTATCCTCATCATCATCAGTCCAATGAGGTGTTGGTACACACATTTATTGAGGGTTTGGAACCCCACACTAAAATTCTGTTAGATTCAGTAGCTGGAGGGCAAGCGCTGGAAAAGACTTACGAGGAGCTGTACACTTTGCTCAACCGAATTTCACAAGGCAATCCAGAATGGAATGCAGATTCATCAAGAGGTGGAGCAAGGAAAGCAGCGGGAGTGCTTGAAGTGGATGGGTTTACAGCTATCGCTGCACAGATAGCCGCTTTGCAAAATCAGTTAAACACTCACTTCAGCAATATGAATTTGAACCAGCCTTCAGCTTCAGTCAATGCAGTTCAACAGATGTGGTGTGAAGTGTGTGGTAGTAGTGAGCATTCAGCTGAATGCTGTGGTGCAAATCCTGATTCTGTTAACTTTGTGGGCAATGCACAGAGAAATCAGCAGCAGTTTGGTAGTGGATACAACTCAAATTGGAGAAACCATCTGAATTTTTCGTGGGGTAGCAACAACCAACAAGGCCAAAGTTCTGGTCAGGGTATGCAGAGAAATCAAGGAGGGAAACAAAATTATCAAGCTCAATTCAGAGATCACAATGCCCCTCCTCCACCACCATCACCTACCATTGAGGAGATGTTCAAAACCATGATCGCTAATCAGGCGCAATTGCAGGCTGACTATGTTAAATTGGCAGCCGAAGTGAAGAATAATCAATTGGCGACCAAGGCTCTTGAATATCAGTTTGGGCAATTTGCTAGTGCCCAAAATACAAGACCCAGAGGAGGACTACCTAGCGACACGGATCCTAATCCGAAGCAGGTAAATGCAGTGACCACGAGGAGTGGTTTGCAGTTAAAGGAGGTGGAACCGGAAAGACCGCCTCAAAAGTCAGGAGCAGCAGATGTTGAGGGAGAGCAAATCTCAGATAAGGGGAAGACTAAAGAAGCTGAACCAGAAAGGCCTCCACCCCCGTTCCCTCAACGACTGAAGAAACACAAGGAGGAGGCGTGTTTCCAGAAATTCATGGAGGTACTTAAACAGGTACATGTTAACTTACCTCTTGTTGATGTCTTGCAGGGAGTGCCAAAATATGCGAAATATATTAAAGACATCGTGGCTAACAAAAGTCGTTTGACTGAGTATGCCACGGTAGCTTTAACGGAGGAATGCACTTCCCGTATTCAGAATAGGTTGCCCACAAAACTGAAAGACCCTGGAAGTTTTACTATCCAGCTTACGATTGGGCAAAGTATTCGAGCTCGTGGATTATGCGACTTGGGGGCAAGCATAAATCTGATGCCATCTTCGGTATTCAGAAAGTTATGTCTAGGGAGTCCTAGACCTACAACGGTAATCTTGCAGCTAGCAGACAAGTCTTTAGCTAAGCCGGATGGCATTGTTGAGGATGTGTTAGTGCAAGTAGGCTCCCTCATTTTTCCGGTCGATTTTATTGTTCTGGATTTTGAACCAGATGCTGAAGTCCCATTTATTTTGGGACGACCCTTTTTGGCAACCGGAAAAGCATTAATTAATGTAGCTACGGGTCAACTCACGATGCGAGCACATGACAAGGTCGAACTGTTCGATGTGTACAAGGTACCGAAGCTCCCGACTGTTTATAAGGAACTCTCGGTGATCAATGTGATTGATCATGGGAATGCTAATGGAATGAGTGATTCCCGAGAGTTACTAGGAAGGCCACCGGATAAGGTTGAGAACTACTGGGGAGATGACCATGATCGGGACAAATCGTCCATCACCCTAGTAGACAAGTGAGCATAAAGGACGTCGAGCCGCGATGGTAAACCAGGCACTGCACGGGAGGCAACCCATGAGAAAAATATTTTATTTTTCTTCTTTTTGCACAGTGTAGTTAATTTTTATCTTTATTTTTGTTTTTATTTTCTATTTCCAAGTTTTATTTTTATTTTTCTTTTCTTGATTAGGTTTAGATTTCCATTTTAGTTAGTATTTTTTATTTTAGTTAGGGAAATCTATTAATTTAACCAATTTTTGTTTAGTGAGGTGATTTTCAGGTATAACGGAGGAAATATACATGGAATCGAGAAAATGAGGCAAGGTATGAAAAATTAAATTAATTGAAGAAACAGTGCACTGGCGCGTTGGCGCCGTGTCACAGAGGTAGGGCTCCACGTTACCCTCCGTGACACGTTGAAGGCAAAATCTGGATTTTTCAAAAATCCAGTAAGCTAACGCGTTGGCTCCGTGTCACGGAGGAGGGTCTCTGCGTTACCCTCCGTGACACGTTGCCGTGTATTTGGTGCCGGGTCACACCGGGTTGCCGGGTGACCCGCGTGTTTTCTTAAATTAAAACCCCCGATTTCGCCCCATTTCTTCCCATTCCCTCTTCCCTCCGCGACCAAAACACCTATTTCCCCCTCCCCAAGCACCGTGCCACGTTCCTAGGCAAGGAATACGTCATGTTTCTTCGGTTTCTCAATTCAAAGGTATGTTTTCATCGTCTATCTCAATTTTTTGGCGATTTTTGTCAAATTTGGGCATGTGAGGTGAGATATATCACCCTAGGTAGAAATTAAACATGAATGTTGGATTATTTGTGATTGATATATGTTTGGATTGTTGTATTTAGTGTTTGAACTTATCGATTGCGTAAATAATTCGAATTTGATTATAGAATTGTATTCTAGGGCATGAATTGTTGAATTTAACTTGAGCGACTTGATAAGTCGGCAAATTAGATGCCGGGGTGTGTTTGTAATTTGAGAGAAGTCGCGGTAAATATTGTGTAAATGTTAAAAGACGACAAATTCTCGAATTTTTTTTTGGGAAAATGCAAAAAGTGTGTAAATTGGTTAGATTGTTTGGATTAGATTGTATATAGAATGTTTTTATCGTTGTTTTTATTTTGTTGTTGTTTTTGTTGCGAAGTGCGATGTGTGAATTGTTAGCGATAGTAGGATTGGGATTAGCTGTATGAAGTCTGAGTAGTACGCTAACCGTTATGTTGTCAAAATTTTTTTTTGAACGCACTAAGCATGAAGTGTATAGTGTTGTCTGTGGTGTAATTAGAGTTATCCTTGCCGTAATTTGTAGAAGTAGCTAAGGCCTAAGTGTGGGGTAAATGTCGTGTAACCCGACCTTAGTCGAAGTTAACAAGTTTTTAGCTTAACTTTGTGCTTGTTTGTGTAAATTGACAGGTACAATGTCGAGCAGACAAGATAAAGGCAAGGGTGCTTCTACCTCAGGCACCGGTAGGAAAAGGATGAGACTGGGCACCGCAGTCCCAGCTGCACCCGCTGTTCCGCGCGGCCAACGCCGCCAATACGGAACAAGATGGGTAACCGAGGAAGGAAAGAAATGGTATAATAAGCATAAGGAGAGCAAGTACTTCTCGGAAGAACATATTGCACGGGGACCACTCGCACAGGAGTTCCCTCGCATTGTACAGAGAATTGAAGCAGCTGGGCTCAGCTTTATCTTTCAGGAGCCCAAGGAGTGTAACCTTCATTTGGTCCGGGAATTTTATGCAAACTGGAACCCGGCCATCAGAAGCCACACAGTGAAAATCAGAGGGCAGATTGTCACTCTGGAACCCCAGCAGCTGAATGCCATCGTTGGAGCGCGGGACATAGACGCCCACGTTCTCCGCCAGCTAAACATCACCCCACCGTACGCCGACATCAGACGTACGTTGTGTAGGGCTCGATCCACAGCCCGATGGAGTATACATAAGGAGAGGGGTTACCACCAGACGCTGCCTTATTCGCAGATGAATAGGGAGGCCAGAATATGGCTGAAGATTGTGTGTTCGTGTTTGATCCCAGGAGTTCATATGACGGACGTGACCCAGGACCGTGTCTGCTTGGTGTATGCCCTTATGAAAGGGCTTGAGATTAATGTTGGGGCTGTAATAATATCTGCCATGAAGAGAGCCAGACTGCACCAGGGCCACAGATACGGGTTTGGCGGACTCATCACCACCTTCCTCCGAGGCCTCGACATTGAGGAAGAAGCCTTGGACTACATTCCGCAGTTGGAGCGGAGGGCCCTCGATGTGACAAAGACTAAGGCCCCCGACACTACACACGGACCAGTACTGACTTTGGGCGAGCGAAATGCTCGTGACGATCAGTACATGGCCCGTATGTTTGCCATGCAGATGCTTCAGCTACGGATCGGTGGGAGACCAGCCACCGAGGAAGAATTATGGCAGCTATAGCTGGACTACCCCTTTGGCGAGAACGCCAGAGCCTTATGTCGGGTGGGACCAGCCTTCGTGGAGCCGACGGATGACGATGTCCCTACTGATGAGGAGACGTGTCGGGAGGACTCCGATGTGGAGTCCGATGACGACGATGGAGCTGATTCAGACTTGGGCGACGAGGCCGCAGCACCGGATGAAGAAGTCGAATATTTCGACTAATCAGGGAGTTCCACCACTCGAACTTTTTGTGTTGTAATTTTTGTGAACACTGGGGACAGTGTTCGATTTAAGTGTGGGGTGGGGAGTAGCTAGGTGCTGGGACATAGGCTCTAATTTGCTGTATGTTTTTTTTCCTTGGTTTGGATGAATGTTTGTGCTTTCCCTGTGGTGAACTGATTTGTGGTGTATCTGTATATATTTGTGTGTGTGGTTAATGATGTGTGGTATGAAAAGTTATGGTTGCTAGTGTAAATATTTTGTAAATTTTGTAAATATTTTTTTTTCTATCGAGATGATCGATATTTTTCAAAAACTTTGCGCGAAAATATTTTGCACTTGTAAATATTTTCTTTCTATCGAAATGATCAATGTGTTGCAAAATTTTTTCAATTTTTATTTTTTTGGGTTTCTCGGAGTTTGTTTTCGGTTCTTTTACCGAGAATAGTCCCATTGAACCGATGTCATAGTTAGTGACCGTTCCCTATGATGGATGGATGACGACCGTCTTAAGGGAAATGTAGTCGGTAGGAGTAGGATTTTTATTTGTTTTAATTTTTCTTTGGTGGCTTGCATCAATGAACTGTAGTTGCTTATGGTTGCTAAAATTTCGTTGCGTGTGTAACTGATGTTCAAAATGTGAAAATGATTCATTTGAAAGCATGCAATTTGATAAATATGTTGAGTTACCTAGGCTATAGAATTTGATTCAGGATGATTGAGGCTTAATCTTGAATTCATGTAATTGACTAATTAAAGAGTCTGTGAATGCATCTTGATTCGAGCATGTGCATGAAGTGTGAAGTGAGGTATTGTTATTCCATGCCATTGTGAATTGTCTAGAACTTGCCTGGTGTGTATACAAAATGAAATGAAGGAGGTGTAGTGTTGGAAAGGATGTAGGCATTTCTTTGTTTTAACCGATAGTTTCCATTTTCTTTTCTTGTCAAATTCTACCTTTCTATGTGTTGTATACCCTAGTTAGCCCGTTGAGCCTTTAGCCGATTTCTTTCTTTCTTTTGTCCAAAATTGTATAAACTAAGCTTTATTCCTTCTTTTCATTAGCCTTAAAGTCTATACGAAACTCTTAAGTGCTTACAAAGAAAAGAAAATGTTTTCCCAAAGTGTTAAAGAGTGAAAAGAAAAAGGAAAAGCAGAGTGAAGAAAGAAAAGATGATGTTGAAGAGGCACTTGCTATAATTAAATGATAGCGAGGGTACATGAAAACCCTTTGTTTTGTGTCAAGTGTGTCTGAGGAAATGGGCTGTATGAAAGTAAACCAGCATGAATGGGAGAAAAAGAGAAAAGAGAGGAACAATGTCCATAAGGCGATGGGAATGAGTTGAAAAGGCGCTTAAGGATGCTAGCGACTATTATTGGCTAATCCAATATATATATACTAGATCCATAGCCCCGTTACAACCCATTAAAGTCCTACGTGATCTTACATTGCATTTCTTTATATTAGTGGAGTAATACACTAAGGGCAAGCTTATGGGTCATGACATGAGGCATGTGAATTCTTTTGGGAGAGTGAGTGAAATTAATTTTTGTATGCCCCTACTTGAATGTTTGTGTGCTGCATGAACATAAAGGGGAGGATTCTCTCGAGTTGTGAGGGCACATGCTTGAGGAAAGATTGATTTTCGTGTCGGATTTCTTGATTAGCTGATTTGCATGAGTTTGCCGATATCAAGAATCAATTCTTAAAGTCTAGGAAGTCTTGATGTATTCAAGGTCATTGTATTGTACGACCAAGCATGTTTTCTTGATGATTTGCAAAAATTGAATAATCGGTATGACCGTAGCGTAAATGGTCGCACCATAGTGACGAAGGTTGGGATGTAATTTGCATGATTTGTGTATATGTTGTTCGAGGACGAACAAGGACTTAAGTGTGGGGTAAGTGATCTTGGGCAGATTTATATGCCCAAGTGATACTCAAACGTATCATTTTTACCTTGTTTGTTGTGCAATGTGTATATAATATCATGTAATTGGTAATAAAATGCGAATTTATACTAACCAACATGATTAGCATTTGTTTTGCAGGTAAATGTGACTTTTAGGAGCTAAAATGCATGTTGGAACTATATCGGAGTTGGACTTGGATGCGAGCGTGGAAAAGACATTGGAATGCACATTTTATAGGGGCTCCGCGATGGAGCCGTGCCACGCTACCATCGCGGTAGCACACTGCCTGAACAGGAATTAAAATGGCAATTTCCAGTGTGCCATCGCGTCAGCTCCGTGGCACGGAGAGAGGCCTCCGCGTTGGCCTCCGTGCCACGCTGAGGCTAATTTACTGGACCCTGAAATTCCAGTGAAGGTCCGCGTTCACGCCATGTCACGGAGGCAGTGCTCCGCGTTGGCCTCCGTGACACGTTTCTTGTTATTCCGGGAAAAATTTCCCACTAGTATAAATAGCACACTTAGGTTTATTTTAAGCAGTTTTTTAGTTTTTAGACTGGGTTCAGAAGTGGAGAGCAAGGACGTGGGTTAGGAGCAGTTGAGGAACGAAAAAGCTAAGGGATTTCTTCTCTTCTTTTCTTCTTTCTATCAATTGTACGTATGATTTACACTCATTTTAGGATGATCAATCCACAAATGAGTGGCTAATTGTCTTCTTTGCTGAGGTTTTGAACATGTGTAGTGAATTTTGATTGTAAATGATATGGTTTTCTTCTTCTTCTTCCATGTTGTTCTATTAATTCTTGTTTTTACTGCATTAGTGCTTGGCCAACATTAATGTACATCTAAAAAGTCCAATTTCACTCGAAAGAGCAAGAAATTGGAAAGTTGTGAATTAATAGGGTATTGTTCTTAACTTGATTTGGGAAAATTGGGTTTTGATGTGCTTTCCTGATAGAAATATACTTGAAAGCCGTATTAGTCAATTTAGGAACCAAAATTGTAGTGCTAGGTCATAAATTGCATTTGATCACAGAAATGTAGACGGATGGTTTATGATTCTAAAGTGAAATTAAATACGAGAGTTTTAATTTCTAGGCGAATGTTCTTGGCTAGCAACATGAAGAAGAGATTAACCAAATTATCATGATTATCAAGTTCATTACTTGTTCTTAACCTTGGCATGTTCATATCCATTGTCTAAATTCACAGTAAATAGTGGTTATAAATTGTAGTAGATATAGTTTAGAAACAAAAACTCAAGTAACTGTTGGTTACATTGTTGTTAGCATAATTAGAAGTGAAATAGGAATATAGTAAACTAGGCAACTTTACATATCTTGAGCCTCCTTGGATTGATACTTGGCTACTTAGCCACTTTATTACTTGTTTGACCACGTGCACTTGCGTGTCGGTTTTTAACCCATACCGGAACACCCGAACACCGGTTGCCCACGCGAAGTTTAGGGTAGCCATTCAGATGTTAGCTCAGGCCTTGACCGACCAGGTCAATCAGTAGGCAGTAGTGCATGTCCCTCAGAATGGGAATGCAGTGACAGTAAGAGTTAGGGATTTTCTGAGGATGAACCTTCCCGAGTTCCTTTGATCAAAGGTGGACGAGGATCCATATGAGTTCATTGAGGAGGTTCTGAAGATCACCCAGATTATAAGGGTGGCAAGAGAAGAGTGCAACGATTTAGCCTCGTACTAGTTGAAAGGGGTTGCGCACATTTGGTTCATGCAATGGAAGGATAGTAGGGAAGTTGGAGCAGGCCCTATCAGTTAGGATGAGTTCCATGTCACTTTCTAGATTGGTTCTTCCCTCGGGAGATGAGGGAGTTAAAAGCAGCTGATTTTGTGAATCTAATGCAAGGGAAGATGATAGTTTAGGAGTATGCCTTGGAGTTCACTCGCTTGTCCAAGTATGCACCAGAGGTGGTGTCAGACTAGAGAGCTTGAGTGAGTTGGTTCATGCACGACATATCATACTACTTGGTTAGGGATTGCCAAACTGTGATGCTTCTTCAGGACATTGACTTTGCTTGGATAGTCCTATACACCTAGCAGATGGAGGCGGTATAGATAGCTTTGGATTCTCCCAGCAAAGACCTAGTGGGCATCGTTAGCAGTCCCACCAAAGATCTTCAGCCCCATCTCCTTCGTCTATGAGTGTACCATCTAGGTCTCGACGTAATTGAAGGGACAAGAATAAGGCTCGAGAGGCCAGAGTAGTAGACACATAGAAACCAGTCCTCCTGAGTGTAGCAGATATGACCGGAGACACGTAGGTCAGTGCCTAGCAGGTTTATGTACTTGTTTCGGGTGTGGGAAGCTTGGACACATGCTTAGAGATACCCAATAGCTAGACAGGATCATGATAGGGCCGAGGCCTTGCTTCTAGTTCAGAAAATCCAGCAACACTCCAGCTCAACAGGGGGCATCCACTAGTGCGGGTGGTGGACAACACCAAAACAGGTTTTATGCCCTAGCATCCCGTCAGGAGTAGGAGGTCTTTCCAGATATAGTCACTGGTATGTTACGAGTATTCCACCTTTATGTATGTGCATTGTTAGATCCAGGGGCTACTTTATCTTTTGTGACACCCTATGTGGCTAGTAGTTTCGAAGTAAGTCCCGAAATCTTATTAGAACCCTTCTTAGTCTCTATCTAGTTGGTGATTTAGTTATAGCTAGACAGGTGTATAGAGATTGCCCTATCACAGTACTTCAAAAAGTCACCTCAGCAAATTTAGTAGAGTTAGCCATGATTCAAAATCCTTGACATGGATTGGTTATATGCATGCTATGCCTCAGTCAATTGTAGAACCCGCTCAGTAGAGTTCAGATTTTCGGGTGAACCAGTCTTAGAGTGGAAGGGTAGTTCAGCTGTGCTTGTAGGTCATCTCATTTCCTACCTTAAGGCCAGAAAGATGATTTCTAAGGGTTGCGTGTACCATCTAGTTAGGGTTAAGGATGTTACGTCCAAAACCCCGACTATCTAGTCAGTCCCGTAGTGTGTGAATACCTAGAAGTGTTCCCAGATGATTTACCGGAAATCCCTCCCAAGTAGGAGATCAATTTTGGTATTAACCTTCATCCAAATACGTAGCCTATATCTATTCCTCCTTACATAATGACTCTAGATAAGCTAAAGGAGTTGAAGGAGCAGTTGAAAGACCTTTTAGACAAGGGTTTCATCAAAACAAGAAAATCCCCATGAGGTGCACCAGTTCTCTTTGTCCGTAAGAAGGATGGTTCTCTTCGTATGTGAATTGATTATCGGTAATTGAACAAAGTTACCATTAAAAACAGGTATGCTCTTCCCAGGATTGATGATTTGTTTGACCAGCTTCAGGGTGCTAAGTGCTTTTCAAAGATAGACCTTAGATCCGGATACCATCAGCTCAGGGTTTGGGAGAGTGACATCCCAAAGACAGCCTTTAGGACTCGGTATGGTCACTATGAGTTTGTAGTTATGTCTTTTGGACTAACGAATGCTCCTGCAGCTTTCATGAATTTGATGAACAGGGTGTTCAAGCCATATGTGGATATGTTCGTGATTGTGTTCATAGATGATATCCTTATATACACTAGGAGCGAGGAGGAGCATGCCGCTCGTTTGAGGGTGGTGCTACAGACTCTTAAGGATCACTAGTTATATGCTAACTTTAGTAAAAGTGAGTTTTGGTTGAACTCAGTGGCATTTTTGGATCATGTGGTGTCAAGTGAGGGTGTCCAGGTGGACTCTCAAAAGATAGAGACGGTAAAGAATTGGCCTAGACCAGTGTGTCCTTCGAAAATCAGGAGTATCTTGGGTTTAGCTGGTTATTATCGCAGATTTGTTGAGGGGTTGTCATCTATTGCAACACCATTGACCAAATTGACCCAAAATAAAGTGAAGTTTCAATGGTCGGAGGCTTGTGAGAAGAGCTTCCAAGGTTAAAGACTCGACTCACCTCAACATCGGTGTTGACCCTACCCAAGGGTACCGATGGGTTTGTGGTATATTGTGATGCTTCAAAGATTGGCCTTGGTTTTGTATTGATGCATCATGGTTAGTTATAGCCTATGCTTCCAGGCAGCTGAAGGTCCATGAAAATAATTATCAGACTCACGATCTTGAATTGGCGGCGATAGTATTTTCCTTGAAGATTTGGAGATACTATTTGTATGGGGTCCATATAGATGTGTTTACGAACCACAAAAGCCTACAATATGTATTTACCCAGAAGGATCTAAATCTACGTCAAAGGAGGTGGTTGGAGTTACTAAAGGATTATGATATGAGTATCCTATACCATCCCGGCAGGGCTAATATAGTAGCAGACGCTCTTAGTAGGCTTTCTATGGAGAGTGTGTCCCATGTAGATGAGGGGAGGAAGGAGCTGGTGAAGGATGTGCATCGGCGCGCACTGTTGGGAGTTCATTTTGTTGACTGGACCGATGGTGGTGTTATTATGCAGAATGGGTTAGAATCATCCTTGGTGATCGATGTTAAGGCTACACAAGATGAGGATCCTATTTTTGTGAAGTTGAAGCAAGCCATTCAGAATCAGAATTTAGAGGTCTTCTCCAAAAGGGGAGATGGTATGCTTCGATATCAAGGTCGTTTGTGTGTTTCGGATGTTAATAATTTGAGAGATTGGATGTTGCATGAAGCTCATGGTTCTAGGTATTCCATACATCCAAGTTCCACCAAGATGTACCGTGGCCTACGGGAAGTCTATTGGTGGAATGGCATTAAGAAGGACATAGCTGAGTTTGTGGCTAAGTGTCAAAATTGTCAGAAAGTGAATATTGAGAACAAGAGACCAGGAGGTGTACTTCAAGACGTCAGTATTCCTACTTAGAAGTGGGAGGAGATCAATACGTACTTCATCACAAGGTTGCCTCGTACCCATCAACAGTATGACTTTATTTGGGTGGTTGTGGACAGGTTGACTAAGGAATCTCATCTCTTTCCGGTCAAAACCACCGATTCAATGGAGGATTATGCTAAATTGTACATTTGGGAGCTAGTTCGGTTGCATGGAGTGTCCTTGTCCATCGTATCAGATAGAGGTACTCAGTTTACCTCCCAGTTTTGGAGATCGATTCAGAAGGGACTTGGTACTCAGGTCAAGCTTAGCACAACATTTCACCCGCAAACAGATGGCAGGCTGAGCGGACTATCAAAACTGTTGAGGATATGTTGAGAGCATGTGTGATTGATTTCAAGGGTTGTTGGGATAATAATTTTCCTCTCATTGAATTTGCATCTAAAAAAACTACCATTATAGCATTTAAATGGCTCCATTTAAGGCTCTCTACGAGCAGAGATATAAATCGCCTATTGGTTGGTTTGAAGTCGTTGAAGCTATGGTGATAGGTCCAGATTTAGTCCATGAGGCTGTGGAGAAAGTTCAACTTATAAGGGATAGGTTGAAAACAACTCTGAGTTGCCAAAAGTCCTATGCGGATGTGAGGAGAGATCTTGAGTTCGAAGTCGATCATTGGCTGTTTTTGAAGGTATCTCCCATGAAGGGAGTGATTAGGTTTGGAAAGAAAGAAAAACTCAGTCCCCGTTATGTTGGTCCATACCGAATTGTGAAAAGGGTTGGCAAGGTAGCATATGAATTAAAACTTCCCTCAGAATTAGGTTCAGTCCATCCAGTTTTTCATGTATCACTCTTAAAGAAGTGCTTGGGTAATCAAGCTTTGGTTGTTTTGGTGGAGAGCGTTGGTGTGAAGGACAGCCTTAGCTATTTGGAGGTTTTGGTGGCGATACTGGATCATTAGATTCGAAAGATAAGGAAAAAAGAAGTAGCTTCAATCAATGTTTTATGGAGGATTTAGCATGTTGAGGGAGATATGTAGGAAGCCGAAGTAGATATGATGTCTATTCCCTTCCGACTCAGTTTCAGCTTGAGGTATCCATTTTCTCTCTAATACTGTATTCAATTTCATGCTCAACTCATGTGCCTCGGTTTCTTTCATGTCAATGAATGTAAGCGTGATTTGGGAATTTAGTTCAGTCATGTAGTTCAAATCGGAGTCAATCACTCCGTCAATTTTCAACATGAAATTTCAGTACTTGAGTATGATGATTGCATTTCTCTACTTTTCAGTATGTTTTTTCCACATTCGAGGATGCATGTTCCCAAGGGGGAGATATTGTAATACTCCGAAAATCCTAAGATCAGACTCGGAAGTTGAAATGGAGAAACAAGATTTTCTGCACCAAGTCATAAGACGAGTCGTCCAGTGACCCGCCAGGAACACCACGAGTCGTTAAGTGACTCGTGGGGAAGGGTTTGACTCTGTTTGGAAAATTCAGGTTTAGGGTGACCATAGGTGTGACCACGAGTCGTGGTCAACCCCACAATCCGTTAGGTCACCCGTGATCAAAGGTGGTTGAAGGATGAAGGAAGAGCAGGAATTGCATCTAACGGGTCATCACCATGATCCGTCGGGTACACTACAAGTCATGGTGTCCCCTGTGGTGACCCTCAGAAGATTTTTGGTAGTGAAGGTGATGGGAGGTGACCACGAGTCGTGGTCACTGACAACGATCCATCCAGTCCCTCGTTGGAACTAGCAGTATGTTTTTCCCTACGAATTTAATAAGGGCTTTTCCATCATTCTAAGTTCCTAAGGCCTAAACTACGTCGTTTTAAGCTCAGAATAGAGTGTTTTAAGAAGGGTTAAGTCATTCTAATCCTATCCTAATTCATGCATTCAAGCTTAGAGGGTTATGAGGTGATCAAGCCTAGTTCTTCAAAGTTCTTCCTCAATTCTCTTTGGGCAATCAAGGAAGTGGTGAAATCAGGTCTCTTCAAGTATGTAAGGCTATGAATGGGTGCAATAGTCCACACCCATGCCAATCCCTCTCTATTTCATGAAATCCTTATTAATGAATCTATGGTGTTTTAACCTACATATGTAAATTCTCTAAGTTTCTATCATGGGTATGATCTAAGCATGTTCTAAATGTTGAATTATGATTCATAGGCAAGTTTTACAAAGTTTTCAATTACAAATTTATATTTTCAAGTTTTAGAATTTATATTGCCCATTCACGGAAGTTCATGGCAAGTTGAGATTATGATATGTGTGTTCAATTATGATGAGATGTATATAAGAAAAGCATATTTTCAAGTTACCCTTGTCTATGATCATGTTTTCAAGAGAATCAAGTTGATTTCAAGCATGATAAGTATTGGGCAAGCCTTATGAACAAGTATGTTTTAAGATTTTATGTAAATTAGCTTACCACATGGTTTTGGAGTCTATACTCCCAATTATGTCTAGCTTGTGGTATGGTTTGAGCCAAGGCTCCTTATGTTATGATTTCAGATTATGCATGTATGTTATTATTTAGCTTCGTCACTAGACGATGGTCCAACTTCGTTGAAAAATGATGGAGATCATATGCATGTTTTTGGGAGTAATGTCTAGCATCGAGTAGGCTATGGGTCAGTATACCCTATGCCTCATAACTATGCACCAACATAGGCATGTTCAGATTATTTAGAACCTCCCTTATGAGCTTCCCCTGCCCCCAAGGGGCCTTCAGCTTGATATCGATATCATGGTAGCATCCTTAGCCCTGGCAAGGCTTTGGAGGGCTCTGTCCAATTGAGTGTGACAGTTGGGACCACGTAAGCTCTATCGTGGTAATGTTGGTTATATGATGAGTCTCACATTATTCCTCATGATTTCAGTTATACATGTACATCAGTCATGATATTATGCTTTCAACAGGTTTAACCCAATGTTCAGTTTTACGTATGATTATTAGTTTTCAGCTTTAGGTCATTCAATTCAGTTATGATGTTCAGTTATATTTAGGTCATGATTTTAGAAAATAACATGCAAGCCCTTCTCTCAGAATCTTATCTTGATTATGGTTTAATATATGCATGATGTATGATCTTACTTACTTAGCGGTTTTATTTACCTTGCATACTCAGTACATTCCACATACTGACCGCATACTCTATGCTGTATCGTTTCATGATACAGGTTTCGATATCTAGTCTTAGTCTCGCCGGTAGCTACATTCCCAGCACTAGTACTTCCTGATCGGAGTTGGTGAGTCCTCATCCTTTGAGGGCCTTTATATTCAGATATGTCCAGTATTTTTAGTTTTCAGACTATAGTGAGTTAGTTAGGGTCTTGTCCCATCAACTCGTCAGTATTAGAGGCTTTTCGGACATAGCTTTTATTCAACTTTAGACTTATGTATGTAATCAAATGTTACGCTATATATATACTTCCGTTATGTTATTCATGTTGATCTTCCGTGTTATTTGATTGAGTTAGATGTTATGTTCATGCCATGGGTCGACTTGGAGCCTCTCGGGGTTCTTTGTCTTGTGTCTCGATCCAGGCCTATGTTTGGGTCGTGACAATCCCCGAGAGACGAAGGGCATACGAAGAGCAATTTGAGTGGGCTTAGCCGCAATAGAGTGGACCCCAAGCGAGTGTCTGCCGCGGTGGGATGCTTTCAGCCACAGCAAAACAGCTACAACGGGTGTTCGACTGTTTTATATGGGTATCTAAACCGACACGCAAGTGCACGTGGTCGAACAAGTAGTAAGTGGCTTTAGTAAGCCAAGTATCGATCCCTCAGAGACTCGGATTAAGTGAAGTTTGCTTAAGTATACTATACTATATTTCACTTCTAAATATGCTGATAACAACGTAACCAAAAAGTGAATAATTTGTTTTATAAATTCTATACTATAACTACTAACAATTATCTACTTTGAATTTAAACTATGGATATGAGCATGCTGAGGTAAATAACATGTAATGAAACGGATTATCATCATAAATTGGTTAATCTTTTCTTCCAGTTGCTAGCCAAGAACATTAGCCAAGAGATTAAAACTCTCGTATTTAATCTCACTTAAGAATCATAAACCATCCGTCTACATTTCTGTGATCAAATTTAATTCATGACTTAGCAATACAATTCCGGTTCCTAAATTGACTAATACGGCTTTCAAGTATATTTCTATCAGGAAAGCACATCAAAACACAATTTTCCCAAATCAAGTAAAGAACAATATCCTATTAATTAACAACTTTTCAATTTCGTGCTCTCTCGAGTGAAATCGGACTTTTTAGATGTACATTAATGTAGGCCACACACCAATGCAGTAAGAACAAGAATTAATAGAACAACATGGAAGAAAAAGATGAAAAAGATGATGATTAATAATCAAAATTCATCACAAGTGTTCATAACCTCAGCAAGGAAGGGAATTAGCCACTCATTTGTGGATTAATCATCCTAAAACAAGTGTTAATCATACAGACAATTGAATTAGAGAAGAAAGAAAGAGAAAAAAAACCCTGAACTTTACGTCCCTCAACTGCCTGTAACCCACGTCCTTGCTCCACCAAGTCTGAATTATGAAAAACAAACCTAAGTGTGCCATTTATAGTAGTAGGACTCTTTCCCGAAATAACAAGCAACGTGTCACGGAGTGCATCGCGGAGCACTGCCTCCGTGACATGCTACGGACGCGGAGGCTCTCTGGAAATCACCCGAACTTGGCCCCGGCTGCACCCTGCCGCGTTGGCAGCGTGTCAGGCTGCTTGGGCAGCGTCTTGCCACCTCTTGGTCGCACAGCCAACCTGCCGTGGCACGTTGCCAACGCGCAGGCGGGCTGTTGTGGTCGGCCTGCCTGCCGTGGTACGTTGCCAACGCGCAGGTGGGCTGTTTTGTGCCTCCTTTTTGCCGACGTTCACGTGTTAATTCCGTTTCCAAGCCTCTACTTCACCAACTCATGGATTAGTTACTCAAAAGTCATCAAAACCTACCAAACAAAGGCTAATCATGTTGGTTAGCACATATCTTTACTTTATCTAAAATTACATGAAAATGTATACAACAATCTTAGATAAACAAGACTAATTTAAGTTGTAAAGCGTATCTCGAGCATATATTTTTGCCCGTGAACACAACCCCACACTTAAAGCCTTGTTCGTCCTCGAACAACCTTTTACATATCATGCATATGGAGACTCACACATAACTAATTTAGCAAGAGAATTCAAGTTACCGCTATAATGATTACATAAGATACAAGCTAAAAATAGAGCATGCCTGATTTGATCATTGAAATGAAGTACAACTATGTTAAGACTTCTTAACCTCAAGAATCGACTCTCAATCTTAGCAAACTCATGCAAATCATCTGATTAAGAAATCTCACACGAATTATATCCTTCATTCAACATGTGCCCCTCACGGGAAGAGAGTTACCCAATCACACAAAAAACAATTTTTTTTACATCACAACATGTGTGGGTACATGAATAGAATTACGCTCACTCTCACAAAGAATTCACATGCATTATGTAATGACCCATAAGCTTGCCCTTAGTGTTTTATTCCACTAATTTAAGGATGTATGAATGTAAGATCAAGTAGGACTTTTTAGGTTGTAATGTAACTCAGGTGCAGGTAAGTACTATTATGATAAGTAATAGTGACTATCTTTCCTAAGCGCTTTTAATACATCACGCCTTCATTACAAACTTTCCTTCCCTTACTTCACCTTTTTCTCCTTTCAGCTTTCTTTTTCCTCTTTTGTTCCCCCATTTCTTTGGGCACTTTTAGCTTATTAGTAAGGAGTTCTATAAGAACTTTTCATTTATTTATTTTCTTACTCCCTACTAATACTCACCCATATTCAAACAAGTGCACCCTCGACCTTTCTCAACTCTTACAATTGCTACTTTCCCTTCTTCTTCATTCTTCTCACTCCTTTACTCTTTCGGATTTTTCCTTTAAGCGCTTAGGAGTTTTGGTTCAATTTCAAGGCTAATGAAAGAAAAAGATTAAGCTTATATTGCAGCTGTCAAAGAATAGGCTCAAGGCTCAATGGGGTTAACTAGGATTAATTTTTCAAGGTAGGTATAATGAGGGATAAAAGTTTGGTTCATTCAAAGAAATGCCTAAATCATCTCCTACAATTCACATCCTTCATTTCGTTTTATATACACACCAGGCAAGTTCTAGACATTCCACAATAGCACAGAATACTCAAAAACCTTACACTCATGGCACATGCTCAAATCAAGACACAATCAGTAGACTCTTACTAAGCTAATCACAAGAATTCAGAATCAAGCTTCCATCATATTGAGTCAAATTCAAGAGCCTAAGTGTTTCAAACAAAGTTATACACTTGCATGCTTCACACTGAACTTACTTGCCTCTTACAATCACGTATAGCACAATAAAAGAACATCAAGCACCAATTAGTTATGGTTTCAAAAACCCAAAACCTATCGACTAATTTTTCCTCAAGACGGTCTTCATCCATCCATCGTCAGAAACAGTCCCTAACTATGACTAAAAACACTATATACAGACAAAGGAAAGAAAGAAAAAAAAATTTTATTCTTCGGTTCAAAGACCCCCGTCAGAAAAGAACCGAAAAGAAAAACCAACGGGTGATGAATTCATGCTTAACTCACATAAAAAAAAATTTCAATTTTCTCACAAGCATTACATTCACCAAAATTGTTAAGCACAAAGATTTGAAATTTCCCTTGAAATTTCCCTCACCCCACACTTAAATCATGCTATGTCCTCATAGCATCAAATTAAAATTTAAAAAGGGTGAGAAATACTCCCTGAGGCCTTTAGGCCTAGCTAACAACATGCCTTCCTTCAACTTTACACAAGTGGGTGTTCGACCCCACACTTTTTCTCTTCCATGCTTGTTAGCTTCCTCCTCCACGGGTACTCAGACTTCCCCTCCATCTGTGCTTAACTTTCCACCAAAACAACACAAGATGAAAAATAAATAAAATCAACTTAAAAGCAAGAAATTAAAATGGTACCCATGGTACCCTTGGGTTGCCTCCCAAGCAGCGCCTAATTTTACGTCGCGGCACGACGTATCCAGTTTCTCCGCTTTTTCCTCCACCTTGAGGATATGAATCTCACCCCTAATTTCTTCTCTAATTTCCTCTTATGCTCCAGGGATGGTGGTGAAAAATTGTAAGGACCAAGCAGTAGATGTTGCCTTTTGAACTTATTGGCCCTTAAGTAAGCGAAGTCATTTTGTCTCTCTGAGTTAGCAAATTTCAAAATATACGGGGCTTGGTCCTCCTCTAGACATTTCTCTATAAGCTTGGAAGCCTCTATTTCTATGTTTTCAACCAAACTTAATGTCGAAAAATGCTTCAAGTGTGGACCAATAAACCTCAACTCTGAAAATGCCTTGTGCTTGACCTCCTTACTTGTATACACCTTCTCAGCATCGACATCTATCTCTCTATTAATGTCAAATGGGGGATACTCTATCTCTTCTTCCATGAATGGATTTTCCATCAGTTTGAGCCCATCACGGGGACACTCAATAGATTCTAATTGCTGGGCTTCATCCAAAAATTCACCCTTGTCGTCCTCTTGTATTTCCTCTTGAATATCGGCTAAAGTTGTTACCTGCAATTTATCACAAGCTTCAGCTTCAGCGATCATCTCCATGAATTTGATGCTCATCCTTTCTAGAGCCTCTGCATTCTCTTCTTGCTGAATTCTTAATACTGCCATCGCCTCCTTCATTGCTTCTGATTGCTCCAAGAGTTGTTTCAGCATGTCTTCTATTCGAGCTTGGCGTCCCAAGTCCTCATTTTCAGCATGCCTATATTCAGGAAAAACAACAGAAGGATCATAGTAGGGGCTTGGGAGAGTGGAATATGCATTCGGACAGCCATCCCAATGGCCATCTTGACCTCCACATATATTGCACGTGTTAAAGTGTTGCCACAAGTGGGGTCCTCCGCAATTCAGACAAGATTCGCCAAAATATGAGTATCCACCATTTAAACCATTTGTATTCCACGATGTCATGTTAATAAGGGTATACGAACAAGCAGAAAAATAAAATAAAATAAAATGAAAAAAAGAATTAAAACAAACACTAAGACCAAATTGTCAGCACTTAAGAAAAAAAATATAGTAAATTAACACTTAAGAAAAATTCACCAATTGCCAAGTCCCCGGCAACGGCGCCAAAAACTTGTTCGGTTGGTAGTATGGGTATTATATAACCGACACGCAAGTGCACGTGGTCGAACAAGTAGTAAGTGGCTTTAGTAAGCCAAGTATCGATCCCTCAGAGACTCGGATTAAGTGAAGTTTGCTTAAGTATACTATACTATATTTCACTTCTAAATATGCTGATAACAGCGTAACCAAAAAGTGAATAATTTGTTTTATAAATTCTATACTATAACTACTAACAATTATCTACTTTGAGTTTAAACTATGGATATGAGCATGCCGAGGTAAAGAACATGTAATGAAACAGATTATCATCATAAATTGGTTAATCTTTTCTTCCAGTTGCTAGCCAAGAACATCAGCCAAGAGATTAAAACTCTCATATTTAATCTCACTTAAGAATCATAAACCATCCATCTACATTTCTGTGATCAAATGCAATTCATGACCTAGCAATACAATTCTGGTTCCTAAATTGACTAATACGACTTTCAAGTATATTTCTATCAGGAAAGCACATCGAAACTCAATTTTCCCAAATCAAGTAAAGAACAATATCCTATTAATTCACAACTTTCCAATTTCGTGCTCTCTCGAGTGAAATCGGACTTTTTAGATGTACATTAATGTAGGCCACACACCAATGCAGTAAGAACAAGAATTAATAGAACAACATGGAAGAAAAAGTTAAAAAAGCAGATGATTAATAATCAAAATTCATCACAAGTGTTCATAACCTCAGCAAGGAAGGGAATTATCCACTCATTTGTGGATTAATCATCCTAAAACAAGTGTTAATCATACAGATAAAAGAATTAGAGAAGAAAGAAAGAGAAAAAAAACCCTGAACTTTACGTCCCTCAACTGTCTGTAACCCACGTCCTTGCTCCACCCATTCTGAATTATGAAAAATAAACCTAAGTGTGCTATTTATAGTAGTAGGACTCTTTCCCGAAATAACAAGCAACGTGTCACGGAGTGCATCGCGGAGCACTGCCTCCGTGACACGCTACGGACGCGGAGGCTCTCTGGAAATCACCCGAACTTCGCCCCGACAGCACCCTGCCGCGTTGGCAGCGTGTCACGCTGCTTGGGCAGCGCATTGCCACCTCTTGGTCGCGCAGCCAACCTGCCGTGGCACGTTGCCAATGCGCAGGTGGGCTGTTGTGGTCGGCCTGCCTGCCGTGGTACGTTGCCAACGCGCAGGTGGGCTGTTTTGTGCCTCCTTTTTGCCGACGTTCACGTGTTAATTCCGTTTCCAAGCCTCTACTTCACCAACTCATGGATTAGTTACTCAAAAGTCATCAAAACCTACAAAATAAAGGCTAATCATGTTGGTTAGCACATATCTTTACTTTATCTAAAATTACATGAAAATGTATACAACAATCTTAGATAAACAAGACTAATTTAAGTTGTAAAGCATATCTCGAGCATATATTTTTGCCCGTGATCAGCGGGAAGGGTGCCCACTGTAGCGGATGACGCGGACTAGAAATTCACAATCCCATTCTAATTAGGATTTTGAAAACCTTTTCCTTGAGGAGGACTTATTAAAAATGTCTAAAAATAGAAAATAGACTTTTTAGGGGAAACAAGAGGATCCAAGAGCTGGAGATTCAACCTCCATAGCTAGGAGCTCTTGAGATAAAATCAAAAGAATGGTTTAGTTGCAGTCGAGGACAATCAGGATGATAGCTTGGCGCCTAGGTAGGCCATGGTTTACTCGCTTTTGCGTTAGAATTTGGTTAGCTAAACATATATGTGCGTATAATTTATATGCTTTTGATGAGCAGGATTATACTTTTAACTATGTTATGGTCTATTAATTGAAATCAGTGAAAATCTTAGAACAAACGTATTAGAAGAGGGGTGACGAAAGCTCATAATGAGGAAAAAACCTAGGGGATATATTTCAACCAATAAAGGGGTTCATGTTCTAGGATATGCGTTGAGCCAAACATTGTTAAGGAGATTAACTTTCAGGTGTCGTTGACAGAATATTCCCTGGTACAAATATGGACTTCTTGTTCTTTTGAATCAAAACCTTGGACGGGTAAATCACATAGACTCTGTGTAGGAGATGCGATTAGCGGAATGATTTATAAGTTATAACTATGTTTGAGCATGAGATGAAGCAAGTGACGTAGGATAGTAATGCCTTACATAATGACTTGAATATGTTGTGGTCGGTATTATATTTCCTGGATTGATGATTGTGGTCTGCATTAATGGTGACACTGTGATAAGTTAATTTTTGGTGTAAGCTAGTTATGACATTGTTTCATTATGGTTGTATAAAGAAACTAAAACTTGGGAGAAACTGGAACAAAGACTGGTTGCAGTACTGCCAGTAGTACCACTGCAACAGGTAGTATATTGTTGTAGTGCGACTACTGTAATGGTAGTGATGCCGCTGCAGTGGAGCCCAAACCAGTGAGCGGGTCGGAAGTCTTATAATATGCTAAATTAGTTGTTATTACTATTGTTCGGACATGAGGTTGATTTAAATTCAATTGTACTTGTTGTGGTGAATGTATTATTCTTGTCGTGTGAAAATTTGTTACGTTTTGTGTTACATTATGCATCCCGAGATTAAGGGGAGAATTGGCATCAAATGAATGTGTGGCTGAGATGACGAATAATACGAAAGGAAAGTTATTGATATAATGGTGCTTATGTGCCAAAGGTAAGGAACTTAGATGAATAGGTTACTACAATCAGATTCCAAATAAGGATTAGATACACGAGTAGCTCGTGCCCGATGTGAGCATCTGGGTGAGCGGTATATAGGTATGGCTAAAGGACCATGCAGTTGGGTGTACGGGTGAGTACACAGACAGGTATGTTGAATGTTTCAAATGGCTAGGTGTACAATACATGGATTTCTAGAGTCCCCTATAGGTCATGACTGGAAGGGCAAGCATAAGACCCTCTAGCATATGTGTACAGTGATATGATGGAGGTGTGTACCCGGCATATCACCGATAGTATGATTGTGAGACAGAGATTATGAGGGTATGAGCTAATATATATACGACTACAGATACAAAAAAGTACTAGATATACTAGTGTGATACAGGATATACTGACATAAATTGGGTTTGAGGTGAGAAATAGGGGTGGAATACTGTATAATGGCTACCCGATCCAAGTACGATATCTTATGACATTTTTGTGGTATGAAGCCAGGTATGTGCATGTACTTTACTGTTTGGAGGACTCCCTCACATTATTTTGATGACTTTTATGTGTACTTGAGTTAATTAATCTATAATGGCATTCAAATGCCTCGTGTTAACTGATTTTTGTGGGCTATGGATGATAGCATGAAGGTTTTGAAAGAAAGATAGTGCAGTACCATGAGATAGCAAGTAGACCTTATTATTTGATGTACTTTGCTAAGGAGGGTTGGAAAATCCTATAGATAATTAAACAGGTTGATAAAGTGTATAAATGAACTTGGTTAATTCTAGTGAAATAGTCAGAGAGATAGTGGTGCTACGGAGTTTTACAGCAGGAATAAATAGAATCGGATCAGGGGAATTCGGGTATTGACTGTGGGGTCTATTACTGTAGCAGGCATATAGATGTGGTAGCGGGACCGCTATGGCAATCCGAGTACTCGCTGCAGTGGAAGTGAAGGGAGACAGATTAGAGGACTTTAATAACAAATAGGTTCGTAAAAGCATGGAATAAACTTTGATGATATTTTAAGAATGTGAATATAGTAGTTGTACCTAGGGTGGTGTAAGGGACTGATTTAATTTTTACATTTAATGACATTGATTGTTTATTAATTATTATGTTGTTATGTTAACTAACCCTTGTCGGCTGATGATACCTACCAGTACATGTGGTGTACTGATACTACCTTGCTACATCTTTTGGGTGTAGGTTGTGGCAGATTAAAGTTCCCTGATTGGTGTGGAGTACTCAACACTAGCTTTAGTGTCCTTCTTTCCATACGAAGCTGGGTCATTTTGTTTTTTCAAGTATTTCAAATAGAGCTCTTGTACCTGTCTAGACTAGATCTTGAGAGAGTCATGTTAGATAAATCTTGTAATGTTATTTTGTTTGAGATTGTAGCAATTAATGAGAAACAATGGAAATGTTTGAAATTATTTTCTTTTATATTAATAGTAATGTTGTAGGGGCTCTTCCATTGAGTAGAGTCAATGTAGGTGCCCGTATGGCCTGTCCATTTGAGCTGTGACATCACAGGGGAAGGATTTGTTGGCCCAATGTTCTGTCGTAGCCCTGCGACTCACTTACGAATTACAAGTCTCAACCGGCGCAATGCAAGTGCAGCGCCGGTGCTATCAGTTCCTGACCGTGATGTTTTATCTTGGTTGACTTCCAATCTTTTTATTTTTTTCCCTTACATTAGCATAGTTGTTTTCTTTTACTTCTCCTAAAGAAAATACAAAAATTGTTTGGTATGTTTGTGGCACTAACATTATTTTGCAGCAATATGACATCTTCTAGGCAAATAAACGAAGGGAAGGCCCCTTCCACCTCAAAAAGCAAGGGGAAGGGCAAAGCCAAAGAAACCCCAGCCTCTACCAATACGAGGGATGCTATTATCCTTTGTGTACCTGACATGAAAGCACACTACTTCATATGCGTGGAGAGGCTAATCATTACAAAAAGTGCTTCGACTTGGTAGGGCTGGGGGGTGACTTCCCCAACATTAACACATAATTCAATGACAGGCAGTGGCACATGTTCATTAGAGCCTATACCAAACTACTACCTAAATCTTGTGATGGAGTTCTATGCTTTATACCAAGCAAGACAAGATGCAATGAAGCACAAAGGGAGGGTCGATGATTTTCCTTACCTCCCTTCACTCATGGTTCGGGGTGTAGAAGTGGACATCACTCTTGATGCTATCAATGTCATATTTCGGGAGGATGAGATTGACTCAGGGATAGAGTTTGCAGTGGGGTGGCAGCCAAAGAGGAGCAGTTTCGATGGGTGGCAAGCATTATCCCTAATGGTCAGCCCATATGGGCCACATAGGGGGCAAAATTGTGAGGTAGAACCTGAAGTTTGAGGCCAAATTGTGGTTGGAACTTGTATGTGGCCACATTATGCCATCTAAGAATGATCAGCGGGTGAACCTTGAGGCAGCTATCCTCATTACTTGCATCATGTCAGGGGTGCCCATTAATTTTGGTGAAGTGGTGGCTACTCAAATGAAGCGAAAGGACAAACAACAAGCGACCTCAATGCCATATGTTGTTCTCATTATCAAATTTTGCCAAAAAGTGGGAGTTCCACTATTTCCCAATAAAAATTAAAGCTCTGCCACTGGTGTCATTGGTGTTGACAAGAAAAGAGACGCGGATGCTCCCAAAAGCAAGAGAAAGCAGATGTAAGGCTGGGATGTACCCAAAGACTCCACCTCTCATGACCTATATCAACCCTCCATGGCTTCCGAAAAATGAATCAAACCCCAAGATGTTGGGGCATGCTTTTGGAGAAGCACCACTCCATAGGCCTTCACCTCCTCCTTTATCCTCTCTGTCGAGTGGAATCCAAAAGCTAGTGGAGATGACAAGATCACATGATAACCAACTCCAAAGGTTGGCTCAAGATTTGATCGCTCTTATACAATGGTTGATAAAGATGGATGTCTTTGAGAGCTTGAACAAATTATTGTCCCAAGTGGACATGGTTAAAGGAGCAGTCTACTTTCTCCGAGCTGATGTGAGAGAGCTCCAAAACAAGGCACCTATGGCTTACCCCCATATGAGCTTCATTTATCAGGCCATGGATGCTCCCTTGATAGCCTAAGGACCAATTGATGATTTATTTGCAGGTTTTGAGGAGGAGGATGGAGCTGAGCAGAGAGGAGAGGGTGATGAAAATTAGGAGGATAATGGTGATGATGAAGAGTATTCAGATCAAGGAGTTCTTACCCATCCTTGTTTTAATTTGTACATTGGGGACAATGTCGATACTTAGTTGTGGGTGGGATATGTCTCTCTTATTATCTTATTATTAGCTCTTGTGCCTTGTCGGGCTTAATTTCTTATTGTGTAAATGTTTTTGAATTTTTGCTTAGTTGAATAAATTCCCTTGTCGGGGTTGTTTTGCTTTAAATGATGAAGAATGCCCTTGTCGAGCTTGTGGTGAAATAGAAATATTGTGTGGATAATTTTTGTTGCCATTGATGGGTCAATTATACTTTGACAAATGTTTTATGACCCATGTTTTAAAAAATTTCCTTTGTTTATAGTAGATAGAAATAAACTCCAAGTGTTTTCTTTACCACAGTTCTTTCTCAAGGAGCAAAAATTTTCTTTCTTTTGTTTTGATGCTGAACTGAGTGGCATTTCTCTATGATGGATTGAGAGATAACTTTCTTAAGAGAAAATTCCAAGTCTTAACGTCTTTTTAAGTCTTTTGTTGCACTTGCTTTTGAGAGGTACCACCAAATTTTTTTATTGGCATTGCAAAGGAATATTGAGAAAAGGGGCATTTGAAATTGCAAATTGAGCACTCTCTTGTCATGAGTGATACATTCCTTGATTGGCTTTTTGCCTCACATGCTAACTTTTCTAAAGTTATACTGTAGTACCCCGAAAGTGTCTAAGCCTAGACTCGGGATTTTAAATGAAAAGTAGTAGGAAATCTGAGATTTCTTCTCAGAATGATTCGTGGTACGGGTAGTTGGTGGGTCTAATGATCCATTGGTTGTGCCCGTGGTGAGAAGCTGCAGAATTGGACTTGGGAGTAACGGGTCTTGGAATGACCCGTTGTTTAATGTAATGAGTTGTTGTGAAGGTGGTCTTAGCCAGGGAAGGTTGGCATGAGTCATAGGATGACTCATTGTTGGAAATAACAAGTCATTATAAGTGTCCGTTGGGAGGATTTCCAAGATAGGGGTAGTGGTGACGACAGCTAGCAACAACGAGTCGTTCGAGCTTGGAATGAATCGTCCTATTCGATCATGGTAGAAGACCTAAGAAAGGAAATAGGGATGAGATAACGAGCGAAGTAACGAGTCATGGGAACAAGGGATGACCCGTCATGTTGGACATTGGTTCGAACAGTGACTAATTTCTTGTGAGTTTAGTAAGGGAAAATTTGTAACTTCTAAGCCCCTAAATCCTATACTACGTCGTTTTAAGCTCAGAAAAGGGTGTTTTAAGAGGATTAAACTTATTGAAAACCTATTCTCTTCCATGCATGCAACCTAGAGATTTTCTAAGAGTGACGAAGCTTAGGAATCATCAAGTTCTTCCTCAAAATCCATTGGGCTTTCTAGAGGATTGGTGAAATCAGATTCTTCCAGGTATGTACGACTATGAATAGGTGTACCCATCCACCCCTATGCCCAATCTCTCTTCAATTCATGAAAATTCTAGTTGATGAATCTATGGAGTTTTAACCCAACATGTGAATTCTCTAAGTATCAATTATGGGTATGATCTAAGCATGTTTCAAATGTTGAATTATGACTAATGGGCATATTTTACAATATTTTAAATTATAAATTATGTTTTTAAGTCTTATAAATTATGATTCCCATCCATGAAAGTTGAGATCTATGAAATATGTATTCAAGCATGATGAGATATATATGAAGAAAGTATGATTTTGAATTACCCATGTCTATGTTCATGTTTTCGAATGATCAAGTCTATGTTGAGCATGTTTAAGTATTAGCAAAGCCCATATGATCAAGTATGTTCCATGATTTATGTAAACTTCATGTATTAGCTTACCACATGGATTTTGGAGTCTAGACTCCCACTATTTTCAGCTTGTGGTATGGTTTGGGCCCAAGGCTCCTCTTGTTATATTTTTAGATTTTGCATGTATTATTACAATTCAGCTTCATCACTGGACGATGGCTCAGTTTTGTTGAAAAATGATGGAGAGCAAATGCATGTTTTTGGGAGTAGTGTTTAGCATCGAGTAGGATAAGGGTCAGTCAACCCTGTGCCTTAGAACTATGCGCCAACGTAGGTTTACATATATACTTTGGGACCTCCCTTGTGAGCTTCCCCTGCCCCCGAGGGCCCTTCAGCTTGATATCCATATCGTGGAAGCGTCCTTAGCCCTAGCAAGGCTTTGGATGGCTCTGCTCACTTAAGTGTAATAGTCGGGACCACGTAAGCTCTATCATGGTAATGTCGGTTATATGAAGAGTTTCCCATTGTTCCTCATGATTTCAGTCATGTATGTTCATTAGTCATGTTATCATGTTTTCAGCAGGTTTGACCCAATGTTCAGTTTTACATATGATTATCAGTTTTCAGCTTTGGTATATTCAATTCAGTTAAGATATTTAGTTATGTTCAGATCATGATTTCAGAAAATAGCGTGCAAGTCCTACTCCCAGAATCTTATCTTAATTATGTTTTATAATATGCATGATTTATGATTTTACTTACTTAGCGGTTTTACTTACCTTACATACTCGGTACATTCCACTCCATGTACTGACTACATACTCAATGCTATATCGTTTCATGATAAAGTATCGGATATCTAGGCTCATGTTACACCCCATAAAAGTTAACGATTAGTAAGCGTACACGTGGATTTGTGACATGTAAGAAGACCTTGACGCGTGTGGAAAAATCCTCGGAAGCAGGATCGGGCGAGACTAGGCCGTAAGGGGCCAGTGTGACACGCCAGCCAGCAGTGCACTGGCCAACGTGGCGTGCCAGGCTTGCTTCCTCACTAGGAGGCACGACGCGCCAGGTTGGTAGCCTCAATGGGAGGCGTGGCGCGACAAGATTTGGCGCCTTGAGTGGCGCGGGGCGCCCCCTGCCCACCACCTCAATAACTATATAAAGCCCCTTTTTTCAATGTTAGTTCATTTCCAACAACTATATTCAGCCAGAGAGAGGAGAAGTCGAGGTTTTCAATCATTTTTCGTTCGATTACGCTACCAAATGCCGTCCAATCTCAAATTAACTTCAAGTATTGAATTCTAACCCTACAGGGAGCATTACTACAGAGTTATTTTCTCGAAATACACCCGGCAAACCAGAACTCCGCCAAGCAAAAGTCGTCAAAATTGCTCCAAACTGATTTCTATACGATCACAAGCTTTAAGTAAGCATTTCTCCCTTCTGAACCCTTGGGAAATTATAAGTTTTCAGCCGTATTTTACGTAGATGAATTATAGTTTCTATTAATATCAAAAGTTATCCTTTTCCGCCGAATTTGGTATTAAAATTCATCTCTTTCTCCCAGTAAAATGGTTACAGTTGAAAAGAGATGATGAATCCAAGTGAAACTCATCGCTTATTTGGGAAATGACAGCTAAGGTATGTAAGACTTAACCCTCGACAAGTATTCTCATCGTATAGTGTTACGACATATGTTGTCGAATAGAAATAACGGTCCCATATGTTACAGATAGTCGCTCACAGTAGATTGTGGTTAGATAGGTTATAATTAGTTGTTTTTGATACATAAAGATCAGATATGATATGATTAGCTACTATCAGTAGATTACAGTTATATAAGTTCTGGTTAGCTGCTAGAAAACATATATAGATTATACAGCAGTATCCCTCATCAAGAAGGAACATGTTAAGTGTGATACGCGCTAGAAGCATCATAGAAACTCTTCTATTCTCTAGTTCATTGTACTAGTAGGGTTGTATGTTTAATTGCCAGGCCCAGACCTTATAAGCTCGTGAACAATTATCAGGCCTGAGTTAGTAGGTTGAGCAGTATAGGCACAACTAGGAGATATAACTACTAGTTTGGCGCTTGTCCAGCCAGAAAAGCATGCCTAGAGGCCATTGGCGTACCTTTATGCCCCAGGGCCAGAAATTCAGATAGGAAGACCATACTTTAGAGTCAGCAGCCTAGGGTTGTCTAGTGAACTGAGTGATAGCTTGCCATCTAGTTAGCTAATGCTAGTAATTGTCAGTCCTAGTTGACTTAGCATTCATCCTACAGATCACCCAGGAAACCAGTCCAATCGTCCAGGTCAATAGACCCGTGGGTCCCCTAAGGAAGAGGACCTTATTAGCAAATAAAGACAGGGTCAGCGCCCCAGCCTGTTCTTAGAAGATACTCGGGTACAGATTACCGTAAGTGGCTAATGTAGACTTGTCTTTAAGGTTAGTAATCGCCCAGAAAAGTCACATAAGATTGGATCAGACCAAGATAGGGTCTAAAGGACCAACACCGTGTTAGTATAGCATTACCCTCAATCTAAGAATGTTAGTAAGCTGCCTATGGAGGATTAGGTGTCAACCATCCAAAAGCATGTTCAGTAAGTAACAACCCTACAACCATTCCAAGTAGAGAGACCAAGTAACTAGACCTTCGTGACCCCACAGTTGTTTATGAGTTATAGTTGTCTGAGTAGGACATTTAGAATATAGTTAGGATACTTCAGATCTCACCCTATCCAGTCTAGACCATTATAGATCATGATTACCATTAGGGTCCTCTGAGCAAATACAGGTGCACGGTGTGCCTGCTAGTAGCCTTACAGATTATCCTAGGGGGTGAGCAGCGGTAGTGTTAGGCCCATAAGGACAGTTATGCCTTTTGAGTGGCTAGATTGAGATTTCAGTACAGCACCTTGGTTGGGGTTGCCCTCACCAGGAGCCTTCCATAACCAAACCCAGGGTTACTAGCTGCATCGACGCCTGCCAGGGGCGAGATGACGTCACTCCAAGGAGCGGTATGTCATCTGCGAGGGATGAAGATGGGGTCCCCAGGTCCTCATACAGTCCATTCCATGGATGGACTATTTTTGTGCCATCAGCACTACACCACACCCCCTGTCGAGCCTGGTGCCCGAGGTGCAGACAGCAGGTGTCCACAAGACTCAAACATATCTATAGTTCAGGGGACTAGCGGGCTCAGTTGTAGACCCAGAGGATCAGTAGATTGGCTATTGTACCAGTAGAGTCATAGAAACCTAGATAGGGGTGTATAGATTGAGGTGTGCTCGCTAGGCCTTATGGGGGCGCGAGCGAGTTATTCTGTGTTGATTGTACCTTCCAGGCTTATGGGGGCCAGGCGAGGTTCTTGTTTGTATTCTTGTCTTCTAGATATAGCTTTGTAATATATGATTGTGCAGTCATAGCTCATGTATGTGTAGTGCTTGCTAGATGCATATTAGAATAAGCTAGCTTACAGGTTAATCTTTCTGCCTTTCCTTTCTACTTACTTTCAGTATTTCACAGCCTTCATTCAGCCTATTACTGCCTTACATATTTGGAATATATCGTACTGATGCCTAATTATGGGGTACTGCATTACTTGCCTACAGGTTTAGACAAATAGAACTCAGGATCCTCAGTAGCAGTTGTTCAGAGTCAACAATTTGGCCAACTCCTTTCATTCGGGGTTGCCAGGTTGTAGAAAGTACAACCTTCCATTTTTATAGCATTTGGGTAGGTCGGGGCCCTATTCCGACTACTATTTTTATTCTTAGAGGCTTGCAGACTACAGTAATCAGTTGGTTGGATGTCGTTGGCCCTGTGAGGCCCATACATGTTTTTTTACATAATGGTCGTGTGGGGCCAAGTATAGCGCCTGATTTTCGCTTCAGTTATAACTAGATATCATGGAGGCCTTTTCGGCCTGCATAGGATTCCCTGTTATGTTTTGTTGCTCGTTAGCTATTTCTTTTACAGGTGGCCAAAAGGCCTTATCGGCCGAAAGTTGTATTTACAACCGAGATATAGCCTGTTGTTTTCTTGAGTTGAGTTGTAGGCTTGCACCAGATGTGCATAGGCCTAGCCAGGTTAGTCAAATTCGAGTTTGGCACTAGGTTCCAGTCATGCCTCCCAAGGTGGGGCGTGATAGCTCAGGCCCACCATTAGCTAGACTCTCAGCATCAGTATCTCTCGGTCTCAGTTGGTGAGTCCTCATCTTTCGAGGGCCTTTCTTTTAAGTCGTATTTGTATTTTCAGTTTCAGACTACAGTGAGTTAGTTGGGGTCTTGTCCCATCAACTCTTCAGTAGTAGAGTCTTTTTTCAGAGATATAATGTAATTAGCTTCAGACATGAGTTATATACCCGATGTTATGAAATTATCATACTTTCTCTATATTAATTATGTTGATCTTCCACTTTATTATGATTGAGTTAGATGTTATGTTCACGCCATGAGTCGACTTGGAGCCTCTCAGGGTTCCTTGTCCCGTGTCTCAATCTGGGCCTATGTTTGGGTCGTGACAAACTTTGTATTAGAGCATTAGCTTTTGAAGTGTCCTTGGGTGTCTGAAAGCCGCATTAACTAGAGTCTTTTTCATGGGTGTGAAGCGCGCCACACTTATGACGAAGAGGCTGTGAGACATTTAGGAAATGTATTCTTCTTTCATGATCTACGTCGTGCAATGAAATGTCTCTCTATCCTTCTAACTCATGTTATATGCATTTTCAGAATCATGTCTCCTCACCGAGTTAACGGAAGAAGAAATAGGAATGGAGATTGATCACGGGCAAAAATAGCATGCCCGAGATACGCTTTATGACTTAAATTAGTCTTGTTTATCTAAGTTATTGTATACATTTTCATGTAATTTTATATGAAGTGAAGATATGTGCTAACCAACATGATTAGCCTTTGTTTTGTAGGTTTTGATGACTTTTGAGTAACTAATCCATGAGTTGGTGAAGTAGATGCTTGGAAACGGAATTAACACGCGAACGTCGGCAAAGAGGAGGCACAAAACAGCCCACCTGCGTGTTGGCAACGTGCCGCGGTAGGCAGGCCAACCACAACAGCCCACCTGCGCGTTGGCAACGTGCCACAGCAGGTTGGCTTCGCGACCAAGAGATGCCAACGCGCTGCCCAAGCAGCGTGACACGCTGTCAATGCGGCAGGGTGCTGCCGGGGCCAAGTTTGGGTGATTTCCAGAGAGCCTCCGCGTCCGTAGCGTTTCACGGAGGCAGTGCTCCGCGATTCACTCCGTGACACGTTGCTTGTTATTCTGGGAAAAAGTCCCACTACTATAAATAGCACACTTAGGTTCATTTTTCATAATTGAGACTTGGTGGAGCAAGGACGTGGGTTACAGGCAGTTGAGGGATGAAAAGTTCAGCGTTTTTTCTCTCTTTCTTTCTTCTTTAATTCAATTGCTTGTATGATTAACACTCGTTTTATGATGATTAATCCACAAATGAGTGGCTAATTCCTCTCCTTGCTGAGGTTATGAACAATTGTGATGAAATTTGATTATTGATTATCTGGTGTTTCATCTTTTCTTCCATGTTGTTTTATTAATTCTTGTTCTTACTGCATTGGTGTGTGGCCTACATTAATGTACATATAAAAAGTCCGGTTTCACTCGAGAGAGCACGAAATTGGAAAGTTGTGAAATTAATAGGATATGTTCTTTACTTGATTTGGGAAAATTGGGTCTTGATTTGCTTTCAGGATAGAAATATACCTGAAAGTCGTATTAGTCAATTTAGGAACCGGAATCATATGGCTAGGACATGAATTGCATTTGATCACAGAAATGTAGACGGATGGTTCATGATTCTTAAGTGAGGTTAAATACGAGAGTTTTAATCTCTTGGCAAATGTTCTTGGCTAGCAACAGGAAGAAAAGATTAACCAATTGATGAGTATAATCACTTTCATTACATGTTCGTTTAACCTCAGCATGCTCTTATTCATAGTTCAGATTCAAAGTAGATAATTGTTCTTAGTTTTAGTATAAAAATTTATAAAACAAACTATCAACTTTTTGGTTACATTGTTGTCTGCATTTTCAGAAGTAAAATATAGTATACTTGAGCAAATTGCACTTAATCCAAGTCTCTGTGGGATCGATATTTGGCTTACTAAAGCCACTTACTACTTGTTCGACCACGTGCACTTGCGTGTCGGTTTTATAACCCAAAACCACCCGAACAAGTTTTTGGCACCGTTGCCGGGGACTTGGCAATTGGTGAGTTTTTCTTAAGTGTTAATTTACTATATTTTTTTCTTAGTGCTGACAACTTGGTCTTAGTGTTTGTTTTAATTCTTTTTTATTTTATTTTATTTTTTTTCTTCTTTTTCGGATACCCTTATTGACATGACATCGTGGAATACAAATGGTTTAAATGGTGGATACTCATATTTTAGCGAATCTTGTCTGAATTGCGGAGGACACCACTCGTGGCAACACTATAACACGTGCAATATATGTGGTGGCCAAGATGGCCATTGGGATGGCTGTTCGAATGCATATTACCCTCCCCCAAGCCCCTACTATGATCCTTCTGTTGTTTTTTCTGAATATAGGCATGCTGAAAATGAGGACTTGGGACGCCAAGCTCGAATAGAAGACATGCTGAAACAACTCTTGGAGCAATCAGAAGCAATGAAGGAGGCGATGGCAGTATTGAGAATTCAGCAAGAAGAGAATGCAGAGGCTCTAGAAAGGATGAGCGTCAAATTCACGGAGATGATTGTTGAGGCTGAAGCTTGTGATAAATTGCAGGTGACAGTTTTAGCCGATATTCAAGAGGAACTACAAGAGGAAGACAAGGGTGAATTTTTGGATGAATCCCAAAAATTAGAATCTCTTGAGTGTCCCCGTGATGGGCTCACACTTATGGAAAATCCATTCATGGAAGAAGAGATAGAGTATCCCCCATTTGACATTAATGGAGAGATAGATGTCGATGCTGAGAAGGTATTTACAAGTAAGGAGGTCAAGCACAATGCAGTTTCAGAGTTGAGGTTTATTGGACCACACTCGAAGCATTTCTCGACATTAAGTTTGGTTGAAAACATAGAAATAGAGCCTTCCAAGCTTATAGAGAAATGTCTAGAGGAGGACCAAGCCCCTTATATTTTGAAATTTGCTAACTCAGAGAGACAAAATGACTTCGCTTACTTAAGGGCCAATAGGTTCAAAAGGCAACATCTACTGCTTGGTCCTTACAATTTTTCACCACCACCCCTGGAGCATAAGAGGAAATTAGAGAAGAAATTAGGGGTGAGATTCATACCCTCAAGGTGGAGGAAAAAGCGGTGAAACTGGATACGTCGTGCCGCGACGGAAAATTAGGCTCTGCTTGGGAGGCAACCCAAGGGTACCATGGGTACCATTTTAATTTCTTGCATTTAAGTTGATTTTATTTATTTTTCATCTTGTGTTGTTTTGGTGGAAAGTTAAGCATAGATGGAGGGGAAGTCTGAGTACCCGTGGAGGAGGAAGCTAACAAGCATGAAAGAGAAATAGTGTGGGGTCGAACACCCACTTGTGCAAAGTTGAAGAAAGGCATGTTGTTAGCTAGGCCTAAAGGCCTCAGGGAGTATTTCTCACCCTTTTTAAATTTTAATTTGATGCTATGAGGACATAGCATGATTTAAGTGTGGGGTGAGGGAAATTTCAAATTTTTGTGCTTAACGATTTTTGGTGAATTTAATGCTTGTGAGAAAATTGAAAATTTTTTGTTGTGAGTGAAGCATGACGTCATCACCCATTGGTTTTTCTTTTCGGTTCTTTTCCGACGGGGGTTCTTTGAACCGAAGAATAAAAATTTTCTTTTTCTGTCTTTCCTTTGTCTTATATAGTGCTTTTAGTCATAGTTAGGGACTGTTTCCGACGATGGATGGATGACGACCGTCTTGAGGAAAAATTAGTCGATAGGTTTTGGGTTTTTGAAACCATAACTAATTGGTGCTTGATGTTCTTGTTATATGCTATACATGGTTGTAAGATGCAAGTATGTTCAGTGTGAAGCATGCAAGTGTATAACTTTGTTTGAGACACTTAGGCTCTTGAATGTGACTCAATATGATTGAAGCTTAATCTAAATTCTTGTGATTAGCTGAGTTAAGAGTCTGCTGAAGGTGTCTTGAATTGAGCATGTGCCATGAGTGTAAGGTTTTTGAGTATTCTGTGCTATTATGAAATGTCTAGAACTTGCCTGGTGTGTATATAAAATGAAATGAAGGATGTGAATTGTAGGAGATGATTTAGGCATTTCTTTGAATGAACCAAACTTTTATCCCTCATTATACCTACCTTGAAAAATTAATCCTAGTTAACCCCATTGAGACTTGATCTTATTCTTTGACAGCTGCAACATAAGCTTAATCCTTTTTCTTTCGTTAGCCTTGAAATTGACCCAAAACTCCTAAGCGCTTAAAGGAAAAATCCGAAAGAGTAAAGGACTGAGAAGAATGAAAAAGAAGGGAAAGTAGCAATTGTAGGAGTTGAGAAAGGTCGAAGGTGCACTTGTTTGAATATGGGTGAGGATTAGTAGGGAGTAAGAAAATAAATAAATGAAAAGTTACTTATAGAACTCCTTACTAATAAGCTAAAAGTGCCTAAAGAAAGGGGGGAACAAAAGAGGATAAAGAAAGATGAAAAGAGAAAAAGGTGAAGTGAAGGAAGGGAAGTTTGTAATGATGGTGTGATGTATTAAAAGCGCTTAGGAAAGATAGTCACTATTACTGATCATAATAGTACTTACCCGCACCTGAGTTACATTACAACCTAAAAAGTCCTACTTGATCTTACATTCATACATCCTTAAATTAGTGGAATAAAACACTAAGGGCAAGCTTATGGGTCGTTACATGATGCATGTGAATTCTTTGTGAGAGTGAGTGTAATTCTATGCATGTACCCACACATGTTGTGATATAAAAATGGTTTTTGCGTGTGAAATTGGGTAACTCTCTTTCCGTGAGGGGCACATGTTGAATGAAGGGTATAATTCATGTGGGATTTCTTAATTAGTTGATTTTCATGAGTTTGCTAAGATTGAGAGTCGATTCTTGTGGTTAAGAAGTCTTAACATAGTTGTACTTCATTTCAATGATCAAATCATGCATGCTCTATTTTTAGCTTGTATCTTACGTAATCATTATAGCCGTAACTTAAATTATCTGGCTAAATTAGTTATGTGGGAGTCTCCATATGCATGATATGTAAAAGGTTGTTCGAGGACGAACAAGGCTTTAAGTGTGGGGTTGTGATCACGAGCAAAAATAGCATGCCCGAGATACGCTTTATGACTTAAATTAGTCTTGTTTATCTAAGTTATTGTATACATTTTCATGTAATTTTATATGAAGTGAAGATATGTGCTAACCAACATGATTAGCCTTTGTTTTGTAGGTTTTGATGACTTTTGAGTAACTAATCCATGAGTTGGTGAAGTAGATGCTTGGAAACGGAATTAACACGCGAACGTCGGCAAAGAGGAGGCACAAAACAGCCCACCTGCGCGTTGGCAACGTGCCAAGGCAGGCAGGCCAACCAAAACAGCCCACCTGCGCATTGGCAACGTGCCACGGCAGGTTGGCTGCGCGACCAAGAGGTGCCAACGCGCTGCCCAAGTAGCGTGACACGCTGCCAATGCGGCAGGGTGCTGCCGGGGCCAAGTTCGGGTGATTTCAAGAGAGCCTCCGCGTCCGTAGCGTGTCACGGAGGCAGTTCTCCGCGATGCACTCCGTGACACATTGCCTGTTATTCCAAGAAAAAGTCCCACTACTATAAATAGCACACTTAGGTTCATTTTTCATAATTGAGACTTGGTGGAGCAAGGACGTAGGTTACAGGCAGTTGAGGGGATGAAAAGTTTAGGGTTTTTTCTCTCTTTCTTTCTTCTTTAATTCAATTGCTTGTATGATTAACACTCATTTTATGATGATTAATCCACAAATGAGTGGCTAATTCCTCTCCTTACTGAGGTTATGAACAATTGTGATGAAATTTGATTATTGATTATCTGGTGTTTCATCTTTTCTTCCATGTTGTTCTAATAATTCTTGTTCTTACTGCATTGGTGTGTGGCCTACATTAATGTACATCTAAAAAGTCCGGTTTCACTCGACAGAGCATGAAATTGGAAAGTTGTGAATTAATAGGATATGTTCTTTACTTGATTTGGGAAAATTGGGTCTTGATTTTCTTTTAGGATAGAAATATACCTGAAAGTTGTATTAGTCAATTTAGGAACCGGAATCGTATGGCTAGGACATGAATTGCATTTGATCACAGAAATGTAGACGGATGGTTCATGATTCTTAAGTGAGGTTAAATACGAGAGTTTTAATCTCTTGGCAAATGTTCTTGGCTAGCAACAGGAAGAAAAGATTAACCAATTAATGATGATAATCACTTTCATTACATGTTCGTTTAACCTCAGCATGCTCTTATTCATAGTTCAGATTCAAAGTAGATAATTGTTCTTAGTTTTAGTATAAAAATTTATAAAACAAACTATCAACTTTTTGGTTACATTGTTGTCTGCATTTTCAGAAGTAAAATATAGTATACTTGAGCAAATTGCACTTAATCCAAGTCTCTGTGGGATTGATACTTGGCTTACTAAAGCCAATTACTACTTGTTCGACCACGTGCACTTGCGTGTCGGTTTTATAACCCTAAACCACCCGAACAGAGACAGCCACGAGAATGGGAATGGAGATGGGCATTAGCAGGCCCCACCAGCCTATAAGGAGCATGTACTCAAGCAGGTTGTCCACGCATAGTTCAGGGCATCCATACAGATGCTAGCTCAGGCCTTAACCACCCAGGTCAATCAATAGGCGGTAGCGCATGTCCTTTAGAATGGGAATGCAGCTACAGCAAGTGTCAGAGATTTTCTGAGGAGGAATCTTTTGATGTTTCTTGGATCAAAGATGTATGAGGGTCCACATGAGTTTGTTAAGAAAGTTTTGAAGATCACCCACATCGTGGGGGTGCTTGGGGAAGAGTGCACAGATCTAGCCTCATATCAGCTGAAAGGGGTCGCGCACATTTGGTTCAAGCAATAGAAGGATAGTAGGGCAGTCAAAGCAGGACATATTGGTTGGGATGAGTCTCTTGCCGTATTTTTGGATCGGTTTTTCCCTCGTGAGATGAGGGAGATTAAAGCAGTCGAGTTTCTGAGATAATGTCAGATCAAAGAGCCTAAGTGAGTCGATTCGTGCATAACATAGTAGACTATTTGGTCAGGGATTGCAGACCGCGATGCTTCTGTAGGACATTGACTTTTCTCAGATGGTCCTGTACGCCCAGCAGATAGAGGCGGTGCCGATGAGTGAACGGGAGAGAGAGGCCAAGAGGGCCAAGACTGATAGCTTCAGATTCTCCCAATAGAGATATAATGAGCACCGTCAGCAGCTATACCAGAGGTTTTCAGCGCCAGCGCCTGATCTTGGGCAGATTTATATGCCCAAGTGATACTCAAACGTATCATTTTTACCTTGTTTGTTGTGCAATGTGTATATAATATCATGTAATTGGTAATAAAATGCGAATTTATACTAACCAACATGATTAGCATTTGTTTTGCAGGAAAATGTGATTTTTAGGAGCTAAAATGTGTGTTGGAACTATGTCGGAGTTGGACTTGGATGCGAGCGTGGAAAAGACCTTGGAATGTAGGATTTACAGGGGTGCCGCGATGGCTCCGTGCCACACTACCATCGCGGTAGCACACCGCCTGGGCATGAATTAAATTGGCAATTTCCAGCATGCCTGCGCGTCAGCTCCGTGGCACGGAGATAGGCCTCCGCGATGGCCTCCGTGCCACGTTGAGGTTAATTCTCCAGACCATGAAATTCCAGAGAGGGTCCGCGTCCACGCCGTGTCACGGAGGCAGTGCTCCGCGTTGGCCTCCGTGACACGTTGCTTGTTATTCCGGGAAAAATTTCCCACTAGTATAAATAGCACACTTAGGTTTATTTTAAGTAGTTTTGAGTTTGGAGACTGAGTTCAGAAGTGGAGAGCAGGAACGTGGGTTAGTAGCAGTTGAAGAACAGAAAAGCTAAGAGTTTTCTTCTCTTCCTTTCTTCTTTCCTTCAATTGTATGCATGATTTACACTCATTTTAGGATGATTAATCCAAGAATGAGTGGCTAATTCCCTTTCTTGCTGAGGTTTTGAACTTGTGTAATGAATTTTGATGATAATTGATATGGTTTCTTCTTCTTCTTGCATGTTGTTCTATTAATTCTTGTTCTTACTACATTATTGATTGGCCAACACTAATGTATATCTAAAAAGTCCAATTTCACTTGAGAGAGCAAGAAATTGGAAAGTTGTCAATTAATAGGGTATTGTTCTTAGCTCGATTTGGGAAAATTGGGTTTTGATGTGCTTTCTTGATAGAAATATACTTGAAAGCCGTATTAGTCAACTTAGGAACCAGAATTGTAGTGCTAGGTCATAAATTGCATTTGATCACGGAAATGTAGACGGATGGTTTATGATTCTAAAGTGAAATTAAATACGAAAGTTTTAATTTCTAGGCAAACGTTCTTGGCTAGCAACATGAGGAAGAGGATAACCAAATTATCATGATTATCAAGTTCATTACTCATTCTTAACCTTGGCATGTTCATATCCATTGTCTAAATTCAAAAGTAATTAGTTGTGATTAATTGTAGTATACATATAGTTTAGAAACAAAAACTCAAAATAACTCTTGGTTGCATTGTTGTTAACATAATTCGGAATAGAATAGAGATATAGTAAACTAGGCAATTTTACGTATCTTGAGCAGCCTCCTTGGATCGATACTTGGCTACTTAGCCACTTTATTACTTGTTTGACCACGTGCACTTGTGTGTCGGTTTTTAATATATACCGAGCAGACCGCGAACAAATTTTTGGCGCCGTTGCCGGGGAGGCTAGGCGATTTGTAAAATTGTGTTTAGTGTAAATTTACTGTATTTGTATTTTTATTTTCTTAAGTGTTAACAACTTGGTCTTAGCCTGTATTTTGCAGATTTTTATTTCTGTGAACACTGGCAAGGGACAAGGAGCTGGTGGAATCTTACTTAGAGCCAGAACGTGAATTGCATAGTCAACGTAGAGAAGCTCTTCGGAAGAAGCTGCAGTTGCTCAAACAGTCTATGATGGAGCAACCAAATCCACCAGTTGTGCGGGCAGTGTTAGTGCCCGAGGAAGTAGCAGCCAGGCCAGTTCGCGAGGTGGCAATCCCACACGCTAATAATGTACATTCCAGCATCCGCAAACCAGAGCCTGGAGGGAGATTTGAGTTAAAACAAAATATGGTGCAACTTTTGCACACTAGCGGGCAGTTTACCGATCTCCCTCACGAAGATCCGCAACAACATCTCCAGAACTTTTTGGAGATAAGTGACACTTATATAGCCGCTGGAGTGTCACCTGATTATGTTCGGCTCACCTTATTTCCGTTTTCCTTACTTGGTGAAGCCAAGAGGTGGTTAAAAGCTGAACCACCCAACTCTATATCAACGTGGGATGATCTTGCAAGGAAGTTTTTGATCAGATTTTTCCCTTCGGGAAAAACAGATAAACTTAGAAGTCAGATTCTAAGTTTTAAACAGAGGGAAGGAGAAAATCTTTATCAAGCTTGGGAAAGATTCAAGTCCATGTTGCGGGACTGTCCTCATCATCATCAGTCCAATGAGGTGTTGGTACACACTTTTATTGAGGGTTTGGAACCCCACACTAAAATTCTATTGGATCCAGCAGCTGGAGGGCAAGCGCTGGAGAAGACTTATGAGGAGCTGTACACTTTGCTCAACCGAATTTCACAAGGCAATCCAGAATGGAATGCAGATTCTTCAAGAGGTGGAGCAAGGAAAGCAGCGGGAGTGCTTGAAGTGGATGGATTCACAACTATCGCTGCACAGATAGCTGCTTTGCAAAATCAGTTAAACAATCACTTCAGCAATATGAATTTGAACCAGCCTTCAGCCTCCGTCAATGCAGTCCAACAGATGTGGTGTGAAGTGTGCGGTAGTAGTGAGCATTCAGCTGAATGCTGTGGTGCAAATCCTGATTCTGTTAACTTTGTGGGCAATGCACAAAGGAATCAACAGCAGTTGGGTAGTGGCTACAACTCGAATTGGAGGAACCATCCTAATTTTTCGTGGGGTAGCAACAATCAACAAGGCCAAGGTTCAGGGCAGGGTATGCACAGAAACCAAGGAGGGCAACAAGGCTATCAGACGCATTTCAGAAATCACAATGCCCCTCCTCCACCACCATCACCGACTATTGAGGAGATGTTCAAGACCATGATTGCCAACCAGGCACAATTGCAGGCTGACTATGTCAAATTGGCAGCCGAAGTAAAGAACAATCAATTGGCAACCAAGGCTCTTGAATATCAGTTTGGGCAATTTGCTAGTGCCCAAAATACTAGACCAAGAGGAGGACTACCTAGCGACACGGATCCCAATCCTAAGCAGGTGAATGCAGTGACCACGAGGAGTGGTTTACAATTAAAGGAGGTGGAACCAGAAAGACCGCCTCAGAAGTCAGGAGAAGCAGATGTTGAGGGAGAGCAAATCTCAGATAAGGGGAAGTCTAAAGAAGCTGAACCAGCAAGGCCTCCACCCCCGTTCCCTCAACGACTTAAGAAACACAAGGAGGAGGCGTGTTTCCAGAAATTCATGGAGGTACTTAAACAGGTACATGTTAACTTACCTCTTGTTGATGTCTTGCAGGGTGTGCCAAAATATGCGAAGTATATCAAAGACATCGTGGCCAACAAAAGTCGCTTGACTGAGTATACCACGGTGGCTTTAAAGGAGGAATGCACATCCCGTATTCAGAATAGGTTGCCCACAAAACTGAAAGACCCTGGAAGTTTCACTATCCAGCTGACTATTGGGCAAAGTATCCGAGCGCGTGGATTATGCAACTTGGGGGCAAGTATAAATCTGATGCCTTCTTCGATATTCAGAAAGTTAGGTCTAGGGAGTCCTAGACCTACAACGGTAATCTTGCAGCTAGCAGACAGGTCTTTGGCTAAGCCGGATGGCATTGTTGAGGATGTGTTGGTGCAAGTAGGCTCCCTCATTTTTCCGGTCAATTTTATTGTTCTGGACTTTGAACCAGATGCTGAAGTCCCATTTATTTTGGGACGACCCTTTTTGGCAACCGGAAAAGCATTAATCGATGTAGCTACGGGTCAACTCACGATGCGAGCACATGACAAGGTCGAAGTGTTCGACGTGTACAAGGTACCTAAGCTCCCGACTTTTTATAAGGATCTCTCGGTGATCAACGTAATTGATCATGGGAAGGCTAACAGATTGAGTGATTCCCGAGAGTTACTAGGTAGGCCACCGGATAAGGTAGAGCACTACTGGGGGGATGATCATGATCGGGACAAATCATCCATCCCCCTAGTAGATAAATGAGCTTAAAGGACGTCGAGCCGCGACGTTAAACCAGGCGCTGCACGGGAGGCAACCCATGAAAAATATATTTTTTTCTTTTTCTCTTTCTTTAGTGTAAATTTTTTTATTTTATTTTATTTTCTTTTTCTTGACTAGGTTTAGATTTGCATTTTAATTAGTAATTTTTATTTTTTTTAGTAGGGAAATCTATTAATTTAACCAATTTTTGGTTAGTGAGGTGATTTTCAGGTATAACGGAGGAAAAATACATGGAATCGAGGAAACGAGGTGAGGTATGAAAAATAAAAATTGTTGGTGAAACAGAGCACTGGCGCGTTGGCGCCGTGTCACGGAGGCAATGCTCCGCGTTGGCCTCCGTGACACGTTGAAGGCAAATCTGGATTTTTCAAAATTCCAGTAAGCCAACGCGTTGGCTCCGTGTCACGGAGGAGGGGCTCCGCGTTACCCTCCGTGACATGTTGCCCTTATCCCAGTGCCGGGTCACACCGGATTTCCGGGTGACCCGCGTGTTTTCTTAATAAAAACCCCCGATTTCGCCCCTATTTTCCCCATTCCCTCTTCCCTCCGCGACCAAACACCCATTCCCCTCCCCCCAAGCGACGTGCCACGTTAATAGGCAAGGAAAACGTCAAGTTTCTTCGGTTCTTCAAATCCAAGGTATGTTTTCATCGTCTATCTCAAATTTTTGGTGATTGTTATCAATTTTGGGCATGTGAGGTGAGAAATATCACCCTAGGTAGAAATTGAACATGATATTGAATTATTTTGTGATTGATTTTTGTTCGGATTGTTGTATTTGGCGTTTGAACTTCTCGATTATATAAATAATTCGAAATTGATTGTCGAATTGTATTTTAGGGCTTGGGTTGTTGAATTCGACTTGGGCAACTTGATAGTTTGGTGAAATTGATGCCGGGGTGTGTTTATTATTTGAGATAAGTCGTGGTAAATGTTGTATAATTGTTGAGAGACGACGAATTCTTGAATTTTTGTGGGAAATTGCATAATGTATGAATTGGTTAGATTGTTTAGATTAGTTTGTATATAAATTGTCTTTTTAGTTGTTGTTTTTAGTTTGTTGTTGTTTTATTGCGAAGTGCGATGGTTGAATTGCTAGCGACAGCAGGATTGGGAATTAGCTGTATGAAGTCTGAGTAGTACGCTAACCATTATGCTGTCGAAATTTTGTTACGAACGCACTAAGCAATATGTGTAAAGTTGGTGGTGTTTGGGGTTGTAAATAGAGCTATCCTTGCTGAAATTTTGTAAATATTGTTAAGGACTAAATGTGGGGTAAATTTTGTTTAAGCCGACCTTAGCCAAAGCTAACAAGTTTTTAGTTTAACGTTGTGCTTGTTGTGGAAATTGATAGGTACAATGGCCAGCCGACAAGACAAAGGCAAGGGTGCCTCCACCTCAGGCACCGGAAGGAAACGGATGAGATTGGGAACTGCAGTCCCAGCTGCACCCGCTGTTCCGCGTGGCCAACACCACCGATACGGAACACGATGGGTCACCGATGAAGGGAAGAAATGGTACGCAAAGCATAAGGAGAACAAGTACTTCCCTGAGGAACATATTGCTAGGGAACCACTTGCACAGGAGTTCCCTCGCATTGTACAGAGGATTGAGGCAGCTGGGCTCAACTTTATTTTTCAGGAGCCCAAGGAGTGCAACCTTCATTTGGTCCGGGAATTTTATGCCAACTGGAACCCGGCCATCAGAAGCCACACTATTAAAATCAGAGGGCAGATTGTCACTCTGGAACCCCAGCAGCTGAATGCCATCGTTGAGCGCGGGACACAGACGCCCACGTTCTCCGCCAGCTAAACATCACCCCACCGTACGCCGACATCAGACGTACGTTGTGTGGGGCTCGATCCACAGCCCGATGGAGTAGACACAAGGAGAGGGGTTACCACCAGACTCTGCCCTATTCGCAGATGAACAGGGAGGCCAGAATCTGGCTAAAAATTGTGTGTTCGTGCTTGATCCCGGGAGTTCATATGACAGACGTGACCCGGGACCGTGTCTGCTTGGTGTATGCCCTTATGAAAGGGCTTGAGATTAATGTTGGGGCGGTCATAATATCCGCCATGAAGAGAGCCAGACTGCATCAGGGTCACAGATACGGGTTTTGCGGACTCATCACCACCTTCCTCCGAGGCCTCGACATTGAGGAAGAAGCCTTGGATTACATTCCGCAACTGGAGCGGAGAGCCCTTGATGTGACAAATACTAAGGCCCCCGACACTACACACGGACCCGTGCTGACTTTGGGCGAGCGACATGCTCGTGACGATCAGTACATGGCCCGTATGTTCGGCATGCAGATGCTGCAGCTACGGATAGGTGGGAGACCAGCCACCGAGGAGGATTTATGGCAGTTGGAGCTGGACTACCCCTTTGGCGAGAACGCCAGAGCCTTATGTAAGGTGGGGCTAGCCTTTGTGGATCCGACAGACGATGATGTCCCTACTGATGAGGAGACACGTCGTGAGGACTCTGATGTGGAGTCCGATGACGATGATGGAGCTGATTCAGATATGGGCGACGAGGCTGCAGCACCAGATGAGGAAGTCGAATATTTCGACTGAGCAGGGAGTTCCACCACCCAAATTTTGTGCTTTGTATTTTTGTGAACACTGGGGACAGTGTTCGATTTAAGTGTGGGGTGGGGAGTAGTTAGGTGCTAGGTCAAGGCTCTAAATTGTTGTATAATTTTTCCTTGTTGTTTATGTATGTTGTGCCTTCCCTATTGTGAACTGATTTGTGATGTACGTATATATTTGTTTTGTGGCTAATGATGTGTGTTTTTGAAAGTTATGGTTGCAATGGTAAATATTTTGTAAATTTTGTAAATAATTATTTTCTCTATCGACATGATCGATATTTTTCAAAAATTTTGCGAAAATATATTGCACTTGTAAATATTTTCTTTCTATCGAAATGATCGATGTGTTGCAAAATTTTTTCGATTTTTATTTTTTTGGGTTTCTCGGAGTTTGTTTTCGGTTCTTTTACCGAGAATAGTCCCATTGAACCGATGTCATAGTTAGTGACCGTTCCCTATGATGGATGGATGACGACCGTCTTAAGGGAAAGGTAGTCGGTAGGAGTAGGATTTTTATTTGTTTTTTTTAGTTTTCTTTGGTGGATTGCATCAATAAACTGTAGTTGCTTATGGTTGCTAAAATTTCGTTGCGTGTTGTAATTGATGTTCAAATTGTGAAAGTGATTCGTTTGAAAGCATGCAATTTTGTAAATATGTTGAGTTACCTAGGCTATAGAATTTGGTTCATTATGATTGAGGCTTAATCTTGAATTCATGTAATTGACTAATTAAAGAGTCTGTGAATGCATCTTGATTCGAGCATGTGCATGAAGTGTGGAGTGAGGTTTTGCTATTCCATGTCATTGTGAATTGTCTAGAACTTGCCTGGTGTGTGTACGAAACGAAATGAAGGAGGTGTAGTGTTGGAAAGGATGTAGGCATTTCTTTGTTTTAACCGATAGTTTCCATTTTTTTCTTGTCAAATTCTACCTTTTTATATGTTGTATACCCTAGTCAGCCCGTTGAGCCTTTAACCAATTTCTTTCTTTTGTCCAAAATTGTATGAACTAAGCTTTATTCCTTCTTTTCATTAGCCTTAAAGTCTAAAAGAAGCTCTTAAGCGCTTACAAAGAACAGAAAATGTTTCCCAAAGTGTTAAAGAGTGAAAAGAGTGAAAAGAAAAAGAAAAGCAAAGTGAGGAAAGAAAAGATGACGTTGAAGAGGCACTTGTTGTAATTAATTGATATTGAGGGTACATGAAAACCCTCTGTTTTGTGTCAAGTGTGGTTGATGAAATGGGTTGTATGAAAGTAAACCAGCATGAATGGGAGAAAAAGAGAAAAGAGAGGAACAATGTCCATGAGTCGATGGGAATGAGTTGAAAAGGCGCTTAAGGATGCTAGCGACTATTATTGGCTAATCCAATATATATATACTAGATCCATAGCCCCGTTACAACCCATTAAAAGTCCTATTTGATCCTATATTGCATTTCTTTATATTAGTGGAGTAATACACTAAGGGCAAGCCTATGGGTCATGACATGATGCATGTGAATTCTTATGGGAGAGAGTGAAATTAATTTTTATATGCCCCTACTTGCATGTTTGTGTGTTGCATGAACATAAAGGGGAAATTTCTCTCGAGTTGTGAGGGCACATGCTTGATGAAAGATTGATTTTCGTGTCGGATTTCTTGATTAGTTGATTTGCATGAGTTTGCCGATATCAAGAATCAATTCTTAAAAGTCTAGGAAGCCTTGATGTATTAAAGGTCATTGTATTGTACAACCAAGCATGTTTTCTTGATGATTTGCAAAAATTGAATAATCGGTATGACCGTAGCGTAAGTTGTTGCACCATAGTGACGAAGGTTGGGATGTAATTTGCATGAGTTGTGTATGTGTTGTTCGAGGACGAACAAGGATTTAAGTGTGGGGTAAGTGATCTTGGGCAGATTTATATGCCCAAGTGATACTCAAACGTATCATTTTTACCTTGTTTGTTGTGCAATGTGTATATAATATCATGTAATTGGTAATAAAATGCGAATTTATACTAACCAACATGATTAGCATTTGTTTTTCAGAAAAATGTGATTTTTAGGAGCTAAAATGCGTGTTGGAACTATGTCGGAGTTCGACTTGGATGCGAGCGTGGAAAAGACCTTGGAATGCAGGATTTACAGGGGTGCCGCGATGGCTCCATGCCACGCTACCATCACGGTGGCACACCGCCTGGGCATGAATTAAATTGGCAATTTCCAGTATGCCTGCACGTCAGCTCCGTGGCACGGAGATAGGCCTCCGCGATGGCCTCCGTGCCACGTTGAGGTTAATTCTCCGGACCATGAAATTCCAGAGAGGGTCCGCGTCCACGCCGTGTCACGGAGGCAGTGCTCCGTGTTGGCCTCCGTGACACGTTGCTTGTTATTCCGGGAAAAATTTCCCACTAGTCTAAATAGCACACTTAGGTTTATTTTAAGTAGTTTTGAGTTTGGAGACTGAGTTCAGAAGTGGAGAGCAGGAACGTGGGTTAGTAGCAGTTGAAGAACAGAAAAGCTAAGAGTTTTCTTCTCTTCCTTTCTTCTTTCCTTCAATTGTATGCATGATTTACACTCATTTTAGGATGATTAATCCAAGAATGAGTGGCTAATTCCCTTTCTTGCTGAGGTTTTGAACTTGTGTAATGAATTTTGATGATAATTGATATGGTTTCTTCTTCTTCTTGCATGTTGTTCTATTAATTCTTGTTCTTACTACATTATTGATTGGCCAACATTAATGTATATCTAAAAAGTCCAATTTCACTCGAGAGAGCAAGAAATTGGAAAGTTGTGAATTAATAGGGTATTGTTCTTAACTTGATTTGGGAAAATTGGGTTTTGATGTGCTTTCTTGATAGAAATATACTTGAAAGCCGTATTAGTCAACTTAGGAACCGAAATTGTAGTGCTAGGTCATAAATTGCATTTGATCACAGAAATGTAGACGGATGGTTTATGACTCTAAAGTGAAATTAAATATGAAAGTTTTAATTTCTAGGCAAACGTTCTTGGCTAGCAACATGAGGAAGAGGATAACCAAATTATCATGATTATCAAGTTCATTACTCATTCTTAACCTTGGCATGTTCATATCCATTGTCTAAATTCAAAAGTAATTAGTTGTGATTAATTGTAGTATACATATAGTTTAGAAACAAAAACTCAAAATAACTCTTGGTTGCATTGTTGTTAACATAATTCGGAATAGAATAGAGATATAGTAAACTAGGCAATTTTACGTATCTTGAGCAGCCTCCTTGGATCGATACTTGGCTACTTAGCCACTTTATTACTTGATTGACCACGTGCACTTGCGTGTCGGTTTTTAATATATACCGAGCAGACCGCGAATAGCGCCTTCGACTATGAGTGTTCTATCTAGATCCAGGCACGAGCAGAGGGGATGAGCATCAGGCTCTATAGGTCAGGGTAGCAGACTAGCAGAGACCAGCACTCCAGAGTGTAGCAGATATGGTCGGAGACACGTAGGTTAGTGCTTAGCAGGTTTAGGTGCTTGTTTCGAGTGAGGAAAGCCCGGACATATGCTTAGGGATTTCTCAGCAGCTAGACAGTGTCATGATAGGGGCCGAGGCCCAGCCTCCGATTCAGTAGCTCCACCAGCATGCCCACCTTAGCAGGGGCATCTACTAGTACAGGAGGTGGTTAGCGTCAAAACATATTCTATGCCCTAGCACCCCGTCATAAGCAGGAGGTCTCCCCAGATGTAGTCACTGGTATGTTATGAGTATTCCACCTTGACGTATATGCATTGTTAGTTGCAGGGGCTACTTTGTCTTTTGCGACGCCCTATATTGCTAGTAGTTTTGGATTTAGTTCTGAAATCTTATCAGAACTCTTCTCAGTCTCTACTCTAGTCAGTGATTCAGTCATAGCTTGACAGGTATATAGAAATTGCCCTATCACAGTCCTTCACAAAGTCACCTCAGCAGACTTAGTAGAGTTATCCATGACTGATTTTGATGTTATCTTCAGCATGGATTGGCTACATGCATGTTATGCCTCAGTAAATTATAGAACCAGTGCAGTAGAGTTCAAATTTTTTGGTGAGCTAGTCTTAGAATGGAAGGGTAGTTCAGGTGTTCCTGTAGTTCACTTAATTTCCTACCTTAAGGCTAGAAAGATGATTTCTAAAGGTTGCGTGTACCATCTAGTTAGGGTGCACCAATTCTCTTCATCCGCAAGAAGGATGATTCTCTTCGTTTGTTCATTGATTATCAGCAATTGAACAAAGTTACAATCAAGAACAGGTATCCTCTCCCCAGGATTGATGATTTCTTTGGCCAGCTTCAAGGTGCTAAGTGCTTTTCTAAGATAGACCTCAGATTCGGATACCATCAGCTGAAGGTTCAGGAGAGTGACATCCCGAATACAACCTTCAAGACTCGGTATGGTCACTATGGATTTGTAGTTATGTCTTTTGGACTAATGAATGCTCCTGTAGCTTTTATGAATTTGATGAACAGGGTGTTCAATCCATATTTGGATATGTTCGTGATTGTTTTCATAGATGACATCCTTATATACTCTCGGAGCAAGGAGGAGCATGTCGCTCATTTGAAGGTGATGTTATAGACTCTTAAGGATTGCTAGTTGTATGCTAAGTTCAATAAATATGAGTTTTGATTGAACTCAGTGGCATTTTTGGGACATGTGGTGTCAAGTGAGGGTGTATAGATGGACTCTCAAAAGATAGAAGTGGTGAAGAATTGGCTTAGAACAGTGAGTCCTTCGTACATCAGGATTTTCTTGGGTTTAGCTGGTTACTATCAAAGGTTTGTTGAATGGTTTTCGTCCATTGCAGCACCATTGACTAAGTTGACCTAGAAGAAAGTGAAGTTTTAATGGTTGGAGGCTAGTGAGAAGAGCTTCCAATAGTTGAAGACTCGACTCACCTCAACACCTTTGTTAACTCTTTCGGAGGGTACTGATGGGTTTGTGGTATATTGTGATGCTTCGAGGATTGGCCTTGGTTGTGTATTGATGCAACACGACAAAGTTATAGCCTATGCTTCCAGGAAGATGAAGGTCCATGAAAATAATTACCCGACTCATGATCTCGAATTGGTGGCTGTAGTATTGCCTTGAAGATTTGGAGACACTATCTGTACGAGGTCCATGTAGATGTGTTTATGGACCACAAAAGCCTACAATACGTGTTTACCCAAAAGGATTTCAATGTACGTCAGAGAAGATGGTTGGAGCTGTTGAAAGATTTTGAAATGCGTGCTCTCTATCATCTGGGCAAGGCTAATGTGGTGGCGAACACTCTTAGTAGGCTTTCCATGGAGAGTGTGTCCCATATAGACGAGGAAAGGAAGGAGTTAGTGAAAGATGTACATTGGCTTACGTTGCTGGGAGTCCATCTTGTTGACTCAATCAATAGTGGTGTTATTATTTAGAATGGGTCAGAATCATCTTTAGTGACCAAGGTCAAAGCTAGACAAGACGTTGATGTTATTTTGGTAAAGTTGAAGGAAGCCGTTCAGAATCAGAAGGTCGAGGTCTTCTCCAAAGGGGGGAGATGGGGTGTTTTGATATCAGGGTCTCTTGTGTGTTCCGGGTGTTGATGATTTGAGAGATCGGATATTGCACGAGGCTCGTGGTTCCAGATACTCTATACATCTAGGTGCCACCAAGATGTACCATGATCTATGAGAAGTCTATTCGTGGAGTGGCATGAAGAAGTACATAGCAGAATTTATGGCTAAGTGTCTGAATTGTCAACAAGTGAAAGTGGAACATCAAAGACCTGGAGGTGTGCTCCAAGACATTAGCATCCCTACTTGGAATTGGGAGGAGATCAATATAGACTTCATTACAGGGTTTCCTCGTATTCTTCGATAGTGTGACTCTATTTGGGTGGTTATGGACAGGTTGACTAAGGCAGCTTATTTCCTACTAGTTAAAACTACCGTTTCAGCGGAGGATTATGCTAAGTTATACATCTGGGAGTTAGTTCGGTTGCATGGAGTGCCCTTGTCTATCATATTAGATAGAGGTACCCAGTTTACCTCCTAGTTTTGGAGATCATTTCAAAAGGGACTTGTGACTCAGGTTAAGCTTCGCACAACATTTCACCCGCAAACGGATGGTCAAGCAGAGTGGACCACTCAGACTCTGAAGGATATGTTGAGAGTGTGTGTGATTGATTTCAAGGGTAATTGGGATGATCATTTGCCTCTCATTGAATTTGCATATAACAACAACTACCATTCTAGCATCCAGATGGCTCCGTTTGAGGCTCTCTATAGGCGGAGATGTAGATCGCCTATTGGGTTGTTTGAAGTTGGTGAAGCTGCGATAGTAGGACCGAATTTAATCCATGAGGCTATGGAGAAAGTTTAGTTTATAAAGTACAGGTTGAAAACAGCTCAGAGTCACCAAATGTCATATGCGGATGTGAGGAGGAGAGAGCTTGAGTTTAAATTTGATAATTGGGTGTTTCTGAAGGTATCTCCCATGAAGGGAGTGATGAGGTTCGGAAAGAAAGAGAAACTCAGTCCCTATTTTGTTGGTCCATATCGGATTGTGAAACGGGTTGGCAAGATAGCATATGAGTTGGAGTTGCCCTCAAAATTAGCTTCAGTCCATCTAGTTTTTCATGTATCTCTCTTAAAGAAGTGTTTGGGTGATTCAGCTCTGGTTGTTCCGGTGGATAGTGTCATTGTGAAAGATAGCCTTCGTTACGAGGAGGTTTTGGTAGAAATACTTTATTGTCAGGTTCAAAAGCTAAGAAACAAAGAAGTAGCCTCAGTCAAGGTTTTATGTAGGCACCAACATATTGAGGGAGCTACGTAGGTAGCCGAAATAGATATGATGGCTAAATAGCCACATCTATTCCCTTTCGGCTCAGTTACAGCTTGAGGTATCAGTTTCCTCCTTAGTATTCTATTCAGTTCATGTACAGTTGATGTTCCCCATAGTCTCCATCATGTCAACGTATGTATGTGCAATTCATGAATTCAGTCCAGTCATTATTCTAGTCTTGAGTTAGTTACTCCGTCAGCTTTCAGCTTAAATTTGGCATGGTGGTTGCATTTCTCAGCTTTTCAGTATGTTTGCGCACATTCAAGGATGAATGTTCCCAAGGAGATAATATTGTAATACCTCAAAAGTGCCTAAGTCTAAACTTGGGATTTTAAATGAAAAGCAGTAGGAAATCTGAGATTTCTTCTCAAAAGGACTCGTGATACGGGTCGTTGGTGGGTCTAATGATCCGTTGGTTGTGCTCGTGGTGAGAAGCTGCAGAATTGGACTTGGGAGTAACGGGTCTATGATTGACCCGTCGTTTGATGTAACGAGTCATTGCGAATGGGTTGTTGTGAAGGTGGTCTTGGCCACGGAAGGTTGGCACGAGTCATGGGACGACTCGTTGTTGGGAACAACGAGTTTTTGTAAGTGTCCATTGGGAGGATTTCCAGGATAGGGGCAGTGGTGACGACGGCTGGAAAATATGAGTCATTGCAGCTTGGAACGACTCATCCTGCCCGATCATGGTAGAAAACCTGAGACAGGAAACAGGGATGAGACAACGAGTGAAGTAATGGGTCGTGGGAACAAGGGACGGCCCGTCATGTTGGTCGTTTGTTCAAATAGCGAGTAATTTCCTGTGAGTTTAGTAAGGGCAAATTCGTAACTTCTAAGCCCCTAAGTCATATACTACATCGTTTTAAGCTTAGAAAAGGGTGTCTTAAGAGGATTAAATTTATTCAAAACCCATTCTCTTCCATGCATGCGACCTAGAGGTTTCTAAGGATGATCAAGCTTAGGAATCATCAAGTTCTTCCCCAAAATCCATTGGGCTTTCTAGAGGGTTGGTGAAATCAGATTTTTCTAGGTTTGTAAGGCTATGAATGGGTGTACCCATCCACCCCTATTCCCAATCTCTCTTCAATTCATGAAAATTCTAGTTGATGAATCTATGGAGTTTTAACCCAACATGTGAATTCTCTAAGTATCAATAATGTGTATGATCTAAGCATGTTTCAAATGTTGAATTATGATTAATGGGCATATTTTACAATATTTTCAATTATAAATTATGTTTTTAAGTCTTATGAATTATGATGCCCATCCATGAAAGTTGAGATCTATGAAATATGTATTCAAGCATGATGAGATATATATGAAGAAAGTATGATTTTGAATTACCCATGTCTATGTTCATGTTTTCGAATGATCAAGTCTATGTCGAGCATGTTTAAGTATTAGCAAAGCCCATATGATCAAGTATGTTTCATGATTTATCTAAACTTCATGTATTAGCTTACCACATGGATTTTGGAGTCTAGGCTCCCACTATTTTCAGCTTGTGGTATGGTTTGGGCCCAAAGCTCCTCTTGTTATGTTTTTAGATTTTGCATGTATTATTACAATTCAGCTTCATCACTGGACGATGGTTCAGTTTCGTTGAAAAATGATGGAGAGCAAATACATGTTTTTGGGAGTAGTGTTTAGCATCGAGTAGGATAAGGGTCAGTCAACCCTGTGCCTCAGAACTACGCGCCAATGTAGGTTTACATATATACTTTGGGACCTCCCTTGTGAGCTTCCCCTGCCCCTGAGGGGCCTTCAGCTTGATATCGATATCATGGAAGCATCCTTAGCCCTGGCAAGGCTTTGGATGGCTCTGCCCACTTGAGTGTAATAGTCGGGACCACGTAAGCTCTATCATGGTAATGTTGGTTATATGAAGATCCTCCCATTGTTCCTCATGATTTCAGTCATGTATGTTCATTAGACATGTTATCATGTTTTCAGCAGGTTTGACCCAATGCTCAGTTTTACTTGTAATTATAAATATTCAGCTTTGGATCATTCGATTCAGTTAAGATATTTAGTAATGTTTAGATCATGATTTCCAAAAAAAGCATGAAAACCCTACTCCTAGAATCTTATCTTAATTATGTTTTATAATATGCATGATTTATGATTTTACTTACATAGCGGTTTTACTTAACTGTCACGCTCCTCCTTGGGAGGCGTGACTGGCACCTGGTGCCCTACTAGGACCTGTACTGCTGGACTACTGAGCCTAAGCACTTCTGGTGCTAGGCTGGCTCTAATTCCGGATTTATGAAAAAAAACAGGCCATATAACGACTGTAAATACAGCCTCCGGCCGACAAGGCCTATAGCCACCTGTAGGAATATAACAGCTACCCAAAACAACTGAACATAAGGGAACCTATGCGGGCCGACAAGGCCACCATGATGACTAGTTATCACTGAAAAGTAGAATCAAGTGCTAAACTGATCTGTGACTGACTAGGTCACCAACTGACAACTGAACAAGGCCCCACACGGCCATCACATGCAAACTAAAAAAATACACACGGCCCCACACGACCGGTACAACTAACCACAGGGAATATACAATCCGCAAGCCTCTAAGAATAATAAGATGGTCGGGACAGGGCCCCGGCCTACCCATACTGTACAAAAAAAGGGGGAAGTAAACCTTTAGCTATCAAGCTCCGGATGATAGGAGATGAAGACTCTGTATGCTGACTGGAACTACGAGGGATCTGCTCCTCGTCTATGAGTATCTGTAGGCAAGTAATGCAGTGCCCCAAAACGGGGGTCAGTACCACTAGTACTTAGTATGCAAAGCAATAACAGAAAATAACTGAAAGCAAACAATAATACTGATAGATACTGAAGTAATAGGAGACGGGCTGAGACTGACTAAAAAGAGTGTAACTTTACTGAAGAGAGTAAGAGTCATACTGATAACATGGCGGTCTACTTTCTATCTATTAATAACTAACACAACATAGCATACAAGAATCTTACCAGCCCCCATAAGCCGTAAGGTACCAACCAACACACAATCTATATACCCCTACCCAGGTCATACCATCCACCTAGTAACTATGAGCATCCTGCCGGCCCCCTGGGTATGCAACTTGGGCTCGCTGGGCCCCTGACTATAGCTGTATCTGAGTCTGGAGGACTCCTGAAATCTGAAATCTGAAATCTGAAATCTGTAATCTGTAATCTGAAATTTGAAATCTGCACCCCGAGCGCAAACGCTCGACAGGGGGTGTGGTATAGTGCTGATCAGCCTGATATGGGGAATCTGCATCCCATCTTCGTCCACTGGCGGACGACATGCCACTCCGTAGAGCGACGTATCCTCACCCTCTGGCGGGCGAGTCAACACAGGTATTAACCCTGGGGCGGTCAAGGAAGCTCTAAGGGTGCCCAATACAGAACAATCATGTCTCCACAGAATGCAATAGGCACATGTAATATATATACTGGATCTGATAATAATATTTATGTTCTGGTATTCTATTCTAAATCTCATATTGAAATGTACTGAATCTGATACTAAAATATACTGAATCTGTAATAATATTTCTGGAATATTCTGCTGGGACTTATACTGTTTTACTGAATTTCGTGCTGAACACTGTATTATATTTGTAACATGCTTACTAAATTTCATACTGAACATAATATACGACTTCTGAAACACTCTACTGAAATTCATACTATTTTTCTATACTAGAACTACAAGCTTGCCGAAAGAAACTGGCTTTACATACCTTAACTGTCGACTTTCTGATTAACTGGCGTAGCTCGACAAGTATTCAGCTATTTCTCCCAACTGTATTCATATTCACGAAAGAATAGAATTAATTCTACTATTATTTTGGAAATAGTATATAATTAACATAAGATCGATTATATTCTACAATTTGGCAATAACATATGTAAGGCTAATGCCTAATTTCTCGATTAGTACCCTATTTAATCACACAATTAAACCTACATGAGCACACACGCTTTCATACATTTCTGTTTTCCCTATTTTACCTATCAATTACTTCCTCACTCCTCCATTACTACAATAGAATCATTGTCCTGCTGCAGTGACCTCTTGCCTCAACCACGACCCCGTGGACGCGAAAACATACTCGCAACAATGGTGACCCGCTTAAGACGGTAGCTCGACCTTCTTGGCAACTCTCTTCTTCAACTCTTCTCTTTAAGTCAATAATTACTTACACACCATCCGAATCAAGAATAATTAACTAACCCTTTTTAATTATTTTCTATTCATTTAACCACTCCCTGATATTATGCCTATATTGTCTATCTCATAGTCAGTCACTACAATTATTAAATCAGTCATGTTATCTTTTACAACTCCCAACTCTACATTCCTTAGAGGGACCACTCTATACCCGTACTAATAACCCACAAGTAGCTCAACTAATCTATTTAGACCCTGCCCAATCGGGCATTCCCCCCACAACTCACGATGGCCATGTCAAACAAATATTTAACCACAAAAGTCAAGCAATAAACTGAAGTACTCAACAAGGAAAATGTCAAATCATACAACTTGAGTTTTGTTCTCCAAAAATATGGGCACAAACATATACCTCACAATTCCACACTTTACAATTCGATACCAAAATTGTATCATGCAATACTATACACGTATCATATCACCATATATCATCTCACCTTTTTGTCTCCCACATCATGTCCAAATCATATCAGTATATCACGTATCACATCTATATATTTGTAGTATGTCTCTCATATGCATACCTATACACGCATGCCAGAGAGTCTTATTTCTGCCCTTCCGGTCATGACCTATAGGGGACTCTAATAATTCATGTACTATACACCCAGTCATATGAGCATCTCATTATACCTGTCTGTGTACTCATATCCGTACACCGAGCCGTATGAACATCGAGTCATACCTATTTGTGTACTCATTTCATACTGCTCATCTGGATGTTTTCCTCGGGCATGAGCCACTCATATCCAAGTACTCATACACATACTCGATCATACTAATTCGCTCGTCCAAATGCTCACCTCAGATATGAGCCTCTCATCTCAAAGTAAAGATGTCTCATTCTTCTATCTCAACATGTTTCCTCATTCTCTCAACCAGTTAACACAAATTCCACCCATAGTTCAGAAATGGTAAATCATAGTTCAATTCACTTAACATAATATGTTCAACAACAATAATTAATCAATACAAATTCTAACACAATCATTATCCAAAAACCAGTTCACAAAAATAATTATTCATTGCGTCATCCTATTCCCAAAGTTATTTAAAGCATAGTTTAAGTGTCACACCCCGCCTTGGGGGGTATGACTGGCACCTGGTGCCCTACTAGGACCTGAACTACTAGACTGCTAAGCCTAGGCAACATCTGGTGCTTGTCTGGCTCTAATTCACATTTCTGGAAACAAAGGGCTATATAACGGCTGTAAACACAGCCCCCGGCCCATTAGCCTATAGCCTCCTGTACCTGTAATAACAGCTGACCAGAACAAGCAACTACAGGGAAACCTATGCGGGCCGACAAGGCCACCATGCTGTCTAGTTATCTGCAACTCGATCATAAAGTATTAAAAGCTACGTGACTGGCAAGGTCACCACTACTGACAACTATGGCCCCACATGACCATCACAATAGAAAGAAGGAATGCTAACAACTATACAACAACGCGGCCTCTCACGACCGGCTCATCTGACCACAGGGGATATATACAGACTGCAAGCCTCTAGGTATAGCAATAGAACTGATCGGGACAGGTCCCCGACCTACCCGTACTATACAACAAAAAGGAACTGAAATACACCTCTGAAATTCAGCCTCCGAATGACAGGAGCTGAATACTCGATCACTGACAGGAATCACGTAGTATCGCTTGCTCGTCTATGAGTACCTGCAGGCAAGTAATGCAGCGCCCCACCGGGCGTCAGTACCGTTGGTACTGAGTATGTAAAGCAATAACTGAAAACAAAATCTGAAAGCAATAATATAACTGATGAAACTGAAGTAGAAGGAATAACTTAACTGTCTGATGGTGTGGATCGTACCTGTTCTTACTTATACTGAAGGGAGTAGGAATCATACCTGGAGACGTATCATTCTACTACTAATCTGCTCGTATCTACTGTAATATAGCATAACATACATAACATAACATGGCATACACAACCTTACCCGGCCCCCATAAGCCGGGAGGTACAATCAACACGGAATCTATACCCCTACCCCGGTCATCCCATATCCTATACTGGCTGTAAGCATCCTGCCGGTCCCTGGGTATGCACTTGGGCTCGCTGAGCCCCTGACTATAACTGTACCTGAGTCTGAAGGACTCTAAAATCAACACCCCGGGCGTACCCGCTCGACGGGGGTGTATAAGGGCCGACCAAGGCACAATATGGGGAAACTGGCATCCCATCTTCGTCCCCTTGCGGGACGGCATATCACTCCGTAGGGTGACGTATCCTCGTCCTCTGGCGGACGAGTCGATATAGCTATTAACCCTGGGCGGTCAGGGATGCTAGGTAATCCAACCCCAATCAATACAACGGTCTCAACTAGTCATGCTGTCTGTGTATCGCATAAGCTAAGGCTAACAGGGGTAAGGTATCATATGAATCACATGCTGAGCTAATAATAGTAATCTGTAAGTGTCTGATACATGCTGAGACAGGTAAATATAAATATAAATATAGCCTCCTGTCAAACTGTACTGGGGCAAAGGTTATACAAGATGGTGTTTCTTCTGAAAGCTATACTGTTTACTGAGTTTCTGTATTAACATGATTTCCTACTTCTAACATGCTTTCTAAACCTTATCTAGTTACTATGCTATGTCTGAAATGCTTTACGGATACTGTACTACTTCGCGAGGCTTCATCTAAACACAACAATATCTTAACATGGCATATTACATCACATACTGAATATACTGGGCAATCTTAACCACTTACGTCCGAATCTATATCATACGGATAGGTATCGTACACGTTACAACCCAAAACTTCTCATATTGCACCAATATTCATAATAACACAATAATCGATTTCTGAACATTCTACTAGTCTGTAAATTACCATAGTGTCTCAATATTACTTAACTTGCCAAGGAAACTAACTTTACATACCTTATCTTTGAATTATTCGTCCGTCGGACGAGGCTCGGCCGGTACTTCAACTATTTTCTCCCAACTGCATTTGTAAATATGTCAATCAATACAAAATACAGCTTTATTGTAAAGAGCAACGTTACTTTCGATATAGTTTATAGCCTAAACTTAGACTTATCGAAAGACGGTCGAAAACTCGCTATTTTTCAGCGGTCCAGAAGGGAGAAGTATTCACTTCTCAGCTAGGAACACACAGACATTAATTTAGAGCAATTCTACTTACTTTAGTTCGGTGGCTCGCCGATTCGTCGGCTGTATTTTGCAAAACTAATTCCGTAGAAATGCTCTCTGCTGCTAAATACCTTGGTATCTAGGATTAATTTGAGTTTGGGCAGCGTTTGGCAGCGTAATCAGACGATAATTTATAATTTTCCTTCATTTTTCCTCTGTTCACTGCGTTTTCTAGAAATCTATTAAGTGTTAAATGAGTTCCAACCGAAGTGGGGGCTTTATATACTTGGGCCTGGACAAGGCCAATGTGTCACGGAGCCATCGCGGAGGCCTCTCCTCCATGACATGCTGCCATCGCGGAGGGACTCTGCCTCGGCTCCTTCCGTGATGGTTCGACGGGCTTGTCGTCCGATCCTTTCCCGGGCCTTTCTCCAACACGTATGGCCCTCAAATATGCTTAACCAACGTGGGAATAGGTCATCTGAGTGCTGAGAATTCTACGGGGTGTAACATTCTCCCCCCCTTAAGAACATTCGTCCTCGAATGTATACTATTATCTAGAGGACTGATTACTTTACTTTCTGGAAGAATTTCGGCAGAGTTTCCCCTGTAATATGGACTATCGCAAAAACCTGAAATGCAGAAAAGTCCAACACAGGCACTGCACACAATATTCTAAGATCCACTGGATGACTAAATATCAATTTTTCCTTTATCATTTACAGACATACAACCATAAGATACTGCATAAGTAATAATATGGACATACCTGTCGCCTGACTAGTCCTGAAATAGGGAGAGGATATCTGGTCCTTATATCTTCCTCCGTTTCTCAAGTCATTTCCTCTCGGTTCCTGTTACGTCTCAATACCTTGATAGACGCAATATCTTTAGTCCTCAATCTGCGAATCTGTCTGTTTAAGATAGTTATTGGAGCCTCTTCATAGGCCAGCTTTTTGTAACCTGGATATTCTGGGCTGGGACTGCTCTGGACGGGTCTCCTATGCATTTCCTCAGCATAGTTACATAGAAGACCGGATGAATGGATTCTAATTCTGGAGGCAAATTCGATTAATGGTAAATGCTCATTTTGGCTATTACTGAAATCTAGCACACACGCTCGCAACATGTCTTCGAGCGTCTGAATTGTGCGCTCAGCCTGCTCATCTGTCTGAGGATAGAACGCTGCGCTTAAATTAATCTGCACTCCCAAACTCTTCTGAAATGATTGCCAAAATCTAGCTGTGAAGTGTGCTCCTCTGTCTGAAATAATGGATACTGGTGTTCCATGTAATCTGACTATCTTTCTGATATGCAACTCAGCATAATCTTCGGCCGAGAAAGTAGTTCTTACTGGCAAGAAATGAGCTGATTTTTGTCAATCTGTCACTTATCACTCATATAGAGTCATGTGTGTGTTTAGTACGGGGTGATCTTGCTACAAAATTCATATTCACCGCTTCTCATTTCCAAAGAGGCACAGCTATGTTCTAAATTAACCTGCCTGGTTTCTGATATTCTGCCTTCAACTGTTGGTAGTTAGGACGCTGGGCTACCAGTAGTTCTTTTTAATGTCAGGGTACCTCTTTGTCATATCGGGATGAAGGGAATAGCGGGCGTAATGTACCTCGCTCATAAACTGCTGGCGATGCCCCAAAATATCTGGAGTACAAATGCGGCCTTTATATCGCCACACTTCATCCCCGGGTATCTGAAAATATGTCATCTCTCCTTACTGAATCTTGTGTTCAAGTTAAACCTGGCTAGGGTTTCTATACTACCGTTCCTTTACTTCCACCTCTAACCGCAATGCTGCGATATTCTGTATTATCGTTCTGTTATCCTTTATTTCTGCTATGCGAGCGGTTAGATCGGCTAACTAGTAAAATTCTTGGGTGTATTCCCGCTGTTCAGGCAGCAAGCATGCCAACTCCCCATAGATCTATGGCTAAGGGCATCTACTACCGTATTAGCCCTCCCCGGGTGACACAAAATTCTTGATTTTTCAAGTATAAACTACTGCAACTACCTCCAGGTCATGGGTAAGACAATTCTTTTCATGTTTCTTCAATTGCCTGAAAGCATAAACTGTTACTTTACCATGCTACATCAACCCTCTGTACCTTCTGGCCATACTAACACTGGGGCTGAGGTTAACCTGGCTGTTAACTCCTGGAAGTTCTGCTTACACGCCTCATTCTACTGGAACTTCGCTGCCTTCTGTGCCAACTTAGTCAGAGGTGCTGCTAAGGTGGAAAATCCTTCCACGGACCCTCTGCAGCACCCGGCTAACCGCAGGGATTGCATACTTCGATCGGAGTGGTAGGTCCAGGCTAGATCCTCATTACTTCGATTTTTCTGTGTATCTATCTGTACACCAGCCTCCGACACCACGTGACCAAAAAGGTTACTAAACTTAGCTAAAATTCATATTTACAAGGAATTGGCATATAACTAATGGTCATACTGGTTTATTATGCCGGAGAATCTGACAAGTAATCTACTGGTATAGACAGAGCTTATCTGGCCTTCTGGCTGCATGCTAAGGCTACTTGTTGCTAAGGTAACCTGAACGACCGTCTGCGCACCTTGTACCTTTATCTGATCTGAGGATCCTGATATTGATCATGACCTCTAACGATCTAGCTGCATAACCTTAAATGACTGAATAGTCGGGTTGAATGACCCGAATGTGACAGTAGTCTAGTAATGCTCTAACTGTACTACTTGAGTACTTATAGTTCGTGCATCACTGCCAACTCGTGGGCATCTAATTGCTCTGTTATTTTGCTTAAACCACTGTAAGGCTGGACTTAATCAACTTACTCCCAGGCGATCAATCTCTGGATCTCCACGGGGAGTCTACTGATCCCCTGGTCTTAATAAACACTATGCTAGCAGGGTACTGTTAATTTCTTACGCCTTGTTTGTATCCACTTGGATTTATACTGCTATTCTGGGGAATTCTCATTCTTATGAGCTATTCTGTAAATACTGGCCCTCTGCTAGGGCTCTGTATCTAAATACCTTATGAAAACCAGCTGAAATACTAGTCTATCGCTGACTGCCGATGTGGACCCTTCCTTGGGGTACCCACGGGTATTCTGACTGGGATGGCCGACTGACTTATGAGGTGTTCTACATAACAAATGCTAGGTTGACTAAGGCAGACTGTCGCCCACGAGGCTGGGAAAATGACGTATGACCACTTAACATGCTAGAACAATTCTGGTATTGCTAATCTCTGAAATTTGCCTACTCGGTCTCTAATCCTGGTTCTGGCACATGCACTACTGTTACCGATCTTTAGGGATGCCTCCCTGCTAATGCAGGCGCCAGCTGGTCGGTAAACTGTCTAACTGCGCCCTTATCCTCTAGCCATCTGTCTTAGGCCAATAACTCTGGTAAGCTCCTAGAGCCTAAATCTGGCAACAACACATAAGTCTGTTAATCTAATAACTGGAAACTGAGATAGTTTCTATGACTTCATACGTAATTCACACTTAATCCGCCCTTTCCCTTCTTCTTTTCTTTCTTTCTTCTCCCTTTTTCTTCTCTTTTCCTTTTTTTTTTGTCCTGCAATGCAATTTGTATAGGCTTTCTATTACTAATCAGCATCTGCGATTGTAGCCCTTATAGGCCACCCCTCACAACATATCTATGATCTATATACATATATATCGCTAGCTACGTACAGTATGTACTGATTCCTGCGGTAATTCATAACCTCCGACATATTCTGCTGAGTCTCACATCGTACATGATACATTTCTTCTACGGCCTAATAATATCTCCTTCCCTAACTTATCATTTCATTTCATTGTCACCCCATTCTGAAAGTAACAAACATAAACATTCCAGTTATTGTCTTCTGTTTGAAATTCCGCCACTCTTGCGGTGTGGGGGTCGACATTCAAATCCTGTAGCCTTACTAGGCATATATTGAGAGCCCATAACTGTCTGCTGGGCCTTATCTCTAGGCTACACTAGATTAGAATTGCTGTATCGGTAACTCCTTAACTTTTCCATAGCGGACATACTGCGGTATTCTGAACCGCAATCCTACTGTCGGCCCAAGGCTTAATCCTTAATACGGTATTTTATCAATCCGGGGTAATTCTAATTTCCCCACAGGATCTGACATTCCTGCTTCTTCCCCTTCTCTTACTTAAACTGAACTCTGGGGTTCAAGGTACCTACCTTTCGTTGCTAATGAGATTACTGATCAAGCCTCGGCCTATACTTCTTCTGGCGTATATTTAAGCCCATCTGATTCACATAACCTCTATATCTCTCGATGTCACAACTAGATCATAACTATAATCTTACAGGTATGTCTTGCTATCTGTTAGCATATATGGCGGGCTTGGCCTTTTTCTGGCTCAAACTTGACTATTATTAGGCATTCATCACTAATAGGTCTTTTACCCCTGCTTCGGGTAAGCTAACGGTCTTACTTTCTCTACTGGCTTATTGTCATAAGGGTCTGCACAAATTACATAATCTTAGGGGCTCTTTACACTTTCTAATACTTACTAGGATCAATCAGCCCATCTTTACTTACCGTTGGATTCGGCAACCCCATCTCAAGTCTTTTGCCCCTTTACTATACTAGCATCAAAACCAAGAGGTGGGAATAGCCCTTTTCTTATTGCAACAAATAAAAGCATTTAACTGTACCATATCCAAAAAGATGTATTTGGGATTCCTGCATTTTTCTCTCTTTCTTATACTTACCTGGTGGTCTGACCTTATCTGTAATCATAATTAGATCTTATATAACTAATAAGTAAATCAACTCATATGTACACTATACTTCTGACTTCCTATTCTGACGTTATCAACGTATACTAGGAGTAATGCCACTAAAGGTATTACGCTGGGAGGTCTCTGACACCCCCCCTCCTGCTGCTATAGTTATCATGTAACTGACTGAGGTTCTCTTCTGTTGCTATTTCTGATCTTCTGCCTGTGATAAGGTAATGCTGATCTGCCTTTGTATCTGTAATCAAAGAACACGGTAAGTTCTCAGGGACACAACCCTATACTGTACCGCTCTAAAGCACGACTGACTGAGAAAGAAGGGTAACCATCATATCATGCCTCGCAGCCTCCTGCCTATAGTATGTGGTGCACAACACATCCATAGACAAGACTGTACTTAGCACGGCTTGCAGACTCCCTCGGACACGACCTGCTCTGATACCAAGTTTGTCACACCCCGCCTTGGAGGGTATGACTGGCACCTGGTGCCCTACTAGGACCTGAACTACTGGACTGTTAAGCCTAGGCACATCTGGTGCCTGGCTGGCTCTAATTCACATTTCTGGAAACAAAGGGCTATATAACGGCTGTAAACACAGCCCCCGACCCATTGGCCTATAGCCTCCTGTACCTGTAATAATAGCTGACCAGAACAAGCAACTACAGGGAAACCTATGCGGGCCGACAAGGCCACCATGCTGTCTAGTTATTTGCAACTCGATCATAAAGTATTAAAAGCTACGTGACCGGCAAGGTCACCACTACTGACAACTATGGCCCCACACGACCATCATAATAGAAAGAAGGAATGCTAACAACTATACAACTGCGCGGCCTCTCACGACCGGCTCATCTGACCACAGGGAATATATACAGACTGCAATCCTCTAGGAATAGCAATAGAACTAATCGGGATAGGGCCCCGACCTACCCGTACTATACAACAAAAAGGAACTGAAATACACATCTGAAATTCAGCCTCTGAATGACAGGAGCTGAATACTCGATCGCTGACAGGAATCAGGTAGTATCGCCTGCTCGTCTATGAGTACCTGCAGGCAAGTAATGCAGCGCCCCACCAGGCGTCAGTACCGCTAGTACTGAGTATGTAAAGCAATAACTGAAAATAAAATCTGAAAGCAATAATATAACTGATGAAACTGAAGTAGAAGGAATAACTTAATTGTCTGATGGTGTGGATCGTACCTGTTCTTACTTATACTGAAGGGAGTAGGAATCATACCTGGAGACGTATCATTCTACTACTAATCTGCTCGTATCTACTGTAATATAGCATAACATACATAACATAACATGTCATACACAACCTTACCCGGCCCCCATAAGGCGGGAGGTACAATCAACACAGAATCTATACCCCTACCCCGGTCATCCCATCTCCTATACTGGCTGTAAGCATCCTGCCGGTCCCTGGGTATGCACTTGGGCTCGCTGAGCCCCTGACTATAACTGTACCTGAGTCCGAAGGACTCTAAAATCAACACCCCGGGCATACCCGCTCGACGGGGGTGTATAAGGGCCGACCAAGGCACAATATGGGGAAACTGACATCCCATCTTCGTCCCCTTGCGGGACGGCATATCACTCCGTAGAGTGATATATCCTCGTCCTCTGGCGGACGAGTAAATACAGCTATTAACCCTGTGCGGTCAGGGATGCTAGGTAATCCAACCCCAATTAATACAACGGTCTCAACTAGTCATGCTGTCTGTGTATCGCATAAGCTAAGGCTAACAGGGGTAAGGTATCATATGAATCACATGCTGAGCTAATAATAGTAATCTGTAAGTGTCTGATACATGCTGAGACAAGTAAATATAAATATAAATATAGCCTCCTGTCAAACTGTATTGGGGCAAAGGTTATACAAGATGGTGTTTCTGCTGAAAGCTATAACTGTTTACTGAGTTTCTGTATTAACATGATTTCCTACTTCTAACATGCTTTCTAAACCTTATCTAGTTACTATGCTATGTCTGAAATGCTTTACGGATACTGTACTACTTCGCGAGGCTTCAGCTAAACACAACAATATCTTAACATGGCATATTACATCACATACTGAATATACTGGGCAATCTTAACCACTTACGTCCGAATCTATATCATACGGATAGGTATCGTACACGTTACAACCCAAAACTTCTCATATTGCACCAATATTCATAATAACACAATAATCGATTTCTGAACATTCTACTGGTCTGTAAATTACCATACTATCTCAATATTACTTAACTTGCCGAGGAAACTAACTTTACATACCTTATCTTTGAATTATTCGTCCGTCGGACGAGGCTCGACCGGTACTTCAACTATTTTCTCCCAACTGCATTCGTAAATACATCAATCAATACTAAATACAGCTTTATTGTAAAGAGCAACGTTACTTTCGATATAGTTTATAGCCTAAACTTAGGCTTATCGAAAGACGGTCGAAAACTCGCTATTTTTCAGCGGTCCAGAAGGGAGAAGTATTCACTTCTCAGCTAGGAACACACAGACATTAATTTAGAGCAATTCTACTTACTTTAGTTCGGTGGCTCGCCGATTCATCGGCCGTATTTCGCGAAACTAATTCCGTAGAAATGCTCTCTGCTGCTAAATACCTTGGTATCTATGATTAATTTGAGTTTGGGCAGCGTTTGCCAGCGTAATCGGACGATAATTTATAATTTTCCTTCGTTTTTCCTCTGTTCACTGCGTTTTCTGGAAATCTATTAAGTGTTAAATGAGTTCCAACCGAAGTGGGGGCTTTATATACTTGGGCCTGGACAAGGCCAACGTGTCACGGAGCCATCGCGGAGGCCTCTCCTCCGTGACACGCTGCCATTGCGGAGGGGCTCTGCCTCGGCTCCTTCCGCGATGGTTCGACGGGCTTCTCGTCCGATCCTTTCCCGGGCCTTTCTCCAACACGTATGGCCTTCAAATATGCTTAACCAACATGGGAATAGGTCATCTTAGTGCCGGGAATTCTACGGGGTGTAACAGTAAGATCGCGTGTTCACTGGATTAGGTTTTGCTGTGGCGGGGTGTTACGCCCCACCTTTGGAGGCATGACTGACACCTAGTGGCACACTGGAATCTGATTGACCTAGCTAGGCTTATACACGTCTGGTGAATGCCTGGAACCTAATTCAAGAAAACAACGAGCTATATCTCGGCTATAAATACAGCCTCCTATTGACAAGGCCATATAGCCACCTGTAAATGAAAATAGCTACTCAACAACAAGAAATAGAAGAGAGTCCTATGCAGGCCGATAAGACCTCCATGCTGTCTAGTTTTAACTGAAATGAAAACTAGGCAACTATAACTATACTATAGCCTACAAGGCCACTATCTAACAACTAAACAAGGCCCCACACGACCATCACATGAAGTAAAGCATATATAGGCCCCACACGTCCAACAATAAACCAACCACATGCAAATTGTACATTTGCAAGCCTCTAAGAGTAGAATATCGATCAATACAGGGCCCCGACCTACCCATACTATACAATCAAAAGAACAAACCTTCTAACTAATCAGCTCTGGAAGAGGGGAGCTAACTGTACTGCTGACTCGGGCTAAAAGCTAAGAAGGTCCTGATCTGTGTCTATCCGCATCTATTGGCAAGTAATGCAGCTCCCTAAGATGGACGTCAGTATAATATGTACCGAGTATGTAAGGCAATAACTAGAAATAACTGAATAAACCTGAAATAAAACTGAAAGTAACTCAATGAAAGGGATAGAAACATAACCTGATTAACTTAACTTTCTTCTGTCTAATCTACTGGTAAATAGAGCAAACAAGAACCTTACCTGGCATCCATAAGCTAAAAGGTATAACGAGCACAGAATAACACACTCGGGGCCCCCATAAGCCCTGGCGAGCACACTTCAATCAATATACCCCTAACAAGGTCAAAATGAGTCAACTAATAACTATAGCCATCCTACCAGTCCCCTGGGTCTGCAACTGAGCCTGCTCGGCCCCTGAACTGTAGCTGTGTCGGAGTTTAGTGAACTCCTGATATCTGCACCGCGGGCACCAGGCTCGATGGAGGTGTGGTGCCGATACAACATATAAATAGTCCAACCATGGAATGGACTGTATAAGGTCCCTCAGACCTCATCTTCATCCCTCGCAGACGGTATACTGTTCAGTTGGTTGTTGGGTTAAAACTAACACGCAAGTGCACGTGGTCGAACAAATAGTAAAGTGGCTTAAGTAAGCCAAGTATTGATCCCACAGGGACTGGGATGAAGTGCAATCTTCTCAAGTGTGCTATATTTCAATTCTAAAAATGAAGACAACAGTGTAACCAAGAGTTTGATATTTTGTTTTATAATTTTTATGCGAAAGTTAAAACAATTATCTAATGTGAGTCTGAACTATGAATGAGAGCATGCTGAGGCTAAACGAACATGTAATGAAATTAATTATCGACATAATTTGGTTAGTCTTTTCCTCCGGTTGCTAGTCAAGAACTATTGCCAAGGAATTAAAACTCTCGTATTTAACCCCACTTAAGAATCATGAACGATCCACCTACATTTCTGTGATTAAATGCAATTCATGTTCTAGCCATACAAACCCGGTTCCTAAGTTGACTAATACGACTTTCAGGTATATTTCTATCCTGAAGGTAAATCAATTCCCAATTTTCCCAAACCAAGAAAAGATCATATCCTATTAATTCACAACTTTCCAATTTCTTGCTCTCTCGAGTGAAATCGGACTTTTTAGATATACATTAACGTAGGCCACACATTAATGCAGTAAGAACAAGAATTAATAGAACAACCATGGAAGAAAAGATGAAAAACCAATATGATCAACAATTATATTTCACTACAATTGTTCATAACCTCAGCAAGAAGATGAATTAGCCACTCATTTGTGGATTAAACATCGTTAAATGAGTGTTACACATACAAGAAATTGAATACAAGGAGAAGGAAAGAGAGAAAAACCCTGATAATTTCATCCCCTCAACTGCCTGTAACCCACGTTCTTGCTCCACCAAGTCAGAATATTGAAAAATAAACCTAAGTGTTCTATTTATACTGGTGGGAATTTTTCCCGTAATAACGAGCAATGTGTCACTGAGTGCATCGCGGAGAACTGCCTCCGTGACACGCTACGGACGCGGACCTTCACTGGAACTGGGGGTCCAGGAAATAAAGCCCAACGTGGCACGGCGTGCAACGCGGAGCCAAGCCACCGTGCCACGGACCCATCGCGTACCCTCTCTGGAAATTGGGCGAAAATTCCCTATCCAGGCAGAAGGCCTCCGCGATGGCAGCGTGACACGGCTCCATCGCGAAGCCCCTTTATTTTATGCGGTCCAATGCCTTGTCCCTTGCTCGCATCCAAGTCCAACCCCGATATCCTCCAACATGCATTTTAGCTTCCCGAAATTACATTTTACCTGCAAAACAATGCTAATCATGTTGGTTAGTATAAATTTATATTTTATTACCAATTACATGAGAATGTATACACATTGATAGATAAACAAGGCTAAAATTCCACATTTGAGTATCACTTGGGCATATAAATTTGCCCAAGATCACTTACCCCACACTTAAATCCTTGTTCGTCCTCGAACAACAATCCTACACCTCATGCAATTTACATCCCAACCTCGCTATTTTGGTTCGACAATTTAGGCTACGATTATACCGATTATTCAATACAGCAAATTATCAAGAAAACATGCATGGTCCTATCAATGCAATGACCTTCAATACATCAAGACCTCCTAGACTTAAGAATCGACTCTCGATATTGGCAAACTCATGCAAATCAGTTGATCAAGATATCCGACACGAAAATTAATATCTCATCAAGCATGTGCCCTCACAACACAAGAGAATATTCCCCTTTTTGCTCATATGACTCACAAAATTTCAAGCAGGGGCATGTAAACACAATTTCGCTCTCTCTCCCAAAAGAATTCACATGCATCATGTCATGACCCATAAGCTTGCCCTTAGTGTATTACTCCACGAATATAAAGAAGTGTGATGTAAGATCACACAGGACTTTAACTGGTTGTAATGGAAGCTACGGAACTAGTAAATATTGGGTTGGCCAATAATAGCCACTAGCATCCTTAAGCGCCTTTTCAACACATCCGATCAACTCATGGACATTATTTCTTCTTTCATCCTCCCATTCTTGATGTTTTTCTTTAGTTTGGCCCATCTTATTAAGCACACTTGACACAACAACAAAGATTATTCATGCACCTTCATTATAGTTTATTTATAACAAGTGCACCTTCAACCTTTTCTTTTCTTCCAGCACTCGGCTTTTCTTTTCTTTTCACCATTCTCACTCTTTGACACGTTGGGAAAATGATTTTCTCTTCTTTAGCGCTTAAGAGTTATGTATCGACTTTACGGCTAATGAAAAGAAAGGATTAAGCTCGATTTACACTTTTCGACAAAATAAAAAAATAATAGGCTAAAGGCTCAACGGGCTGACTAGGGTATACAATCAAGGTGGGTACGACAATGAAAAATAGAAACTTTCGAGTAAAACAAAGAAATGCCTACATCCTTTCCAAGTTTACACCTCCTTCATTTCGTTTTGTACACACACCAGTCAAGTTCTAGACATTTCACAACAGCATGGAATAACAACACCTCACTTTACACTTATTGCACGTGCTCAATTCAAGATGTATTCACAGACTCTTCAATCAGCTAATTACAGGAATTCAAACATTAAGCCTCAATCACACTGAATCGACTCTATGGCCTAGGTATCTCAAGATATTTACAAAGTTGCATGCTTTCATACGAATCACCTTTGCATTTTAAATATCATGTACAACACGCAACCAGAATTTCGCAACCATACAGTAACTATAGGTTTTGGGATGCAATCCACCAAAGAAAAAAACAACTAAAAAAATCTACTCCTAACGACTACATTTCCCTTAAGATGGTCATCATCCATCCATCATAGGGAACGGTCACTAACTAAGACTTCGGCTCAATGGGACCATTTTCGGTAAAAGAACCAAAAGCGAACGCCAAGAAACCCAAGAAGTAAAATTTTTTGAAAATATCGATCATTTCGATAAACAAAAATATGTACAAAATCAGCTAGCAACATTCAGCAACACACATCAGTTTCACATACATTTACAATACAGAACAACAACTTAACAATTCACAAATCACAGGGAACAACAAAATTTCACAGTCACAGGCACGACAACAGATTAGAATATATACATAACAACACAGCCAGCACCTAACTACTCCCACCCCACACTTAACTCGAACACTGTCCCCAGTGTTCACAAAAATCAAAATAGCACAAAAATTGGGTGGTGGAACTCCCTGATCAATCAAAGTACTCCACTTCTTCATCAGGTGCTGCTGCTTCATCTCCCATGTCTGAATCACCCCTGTCGTCCTCATCGGACTCCACATCGGAATCCTCCTGACGTGTCTCCTCGTCTGTGGGGACATCATCATCCGTGGGCTCTACAAATGCTGGCCCCACTCGGCATAGAGCCCTGGCATTCTCGCCGAAAGGGTAGTTTATCTCGAGCTGTCATCACTCCTCCTCTATCGCCGGCCTCCCTCCTATCCTAAGCTGGAGCATCTGCATCCCATACATGCGAGCCATATACTGATCATCACGAGCATGTCGCTCGCCAAGTGTAAGAACAGGCTCGTGGGTGGTGTCGGGTGCCTTAGTTTTAGTAACATCTAAGGCCCGCCGCTCCATTTGCGGGATGTAATCAAGGGCCTCTTCCTCGACATCTAGGCCCCTGAGGAAGGTGGTGAGTAGTCCACCAAAGTCGTACCTGTGCCCCTAATGCAACTGGGCTCTCTTCATGGCGGATATAATCACCGCCCCCACATTGATCTCCAGCCCTTTCATCAGGGCGTACACCAGGCATACACGATCTCGGGTTACATCTGTCATATGTAACCCCGGCATTAGGTGGGAACATACTATCTTTAGCCATATTCTGGCTTCCCTGTTCGTCTGTGAATACGGCAAAGTCTGATGGTAGCCCCTCTCTTTGTGTCTGCTCTATCTAGCTATCGATCGGGTCCCACACAAGGTGCATCTGATGTCCGCATACGGTGGGGTAATGTTCAGCTGTCGAAGCACATGGGCGTCTGTGTCCTGTGCCCCTATGATAGCATTGAGGTGGTGGGGCTCAAATGTGACTATTTGCCCTCTGATTTTTATGGTGTCACTTCTGAGCGTCGGGTTCCAGTTGGCATAAAATTCCCGAATCAGGTGCAGGTTGCATTCCTTGGGCTCTTCAAAGATGAACTTGAGCCCGGCTGCCTCAATCCGGTGTACAATCCTAGGGAACTCCTGTGCCAACGGTTCCTGTGCTATATGCTCCTCGGGGAAGTATTTATTTTCTTTGTGCTTTGCGTACCACTTCTTCCCCTCATCCGTCACCCACCTTGTTCCGTATTGGCGGCATTGGCTGCATGGAACTGCTGGGACTGCTGTGCCCAGTCTGACTCACTTCCTTCCGGCGCTAGATGTTGATGCGCCTTTCCCTTTTTCTTGCCTGCTCGCCGTTTTACCTGTCAACCCAAGTAGACAAGATCAATGTTAAGCCAATGGATATCAACTTCGGCTAAGGTCTAGTTAAGCTAGGCTACCCCACACTTAGTCCTTAGCTACAGTTACAACATACCGGCAAGATCATGCTTATTTGCATAAATCAACAACCAACTATACAAACACGCTTAGTGCATACGAAACATTCGATGGTATATATACTATGTACTACTTAGACTTCATACAGCTAACTACAATCATTACCATCGATAACCTTTTAATCCATCGCACTTAGCAAGGAAAAACAAAGAAACGAAAACAACAACAAAAATTTATCTACACGAACCTATACAACCAACCCAATTTTTGCAAATTTTAATATTCCCCTAACACGAGAATCCGTTGGTTTTTTAACATGATAACAACTAGCACACCGACTCATCTCACTCAACATGTACATCCCGGCATGAATTTCACAAGTCCACTACATTTTTCCACTTCAAATTCAAAAACAAGCCCTAGAAATGATGATATCAAGAAAATTTGATTAAATTATGTAGTTAACGAGTTCAAGCAATCATAATGACATTCCGAACATTCATCAACAACAATTCAATTGAATTCATGATTAATTTCTACTTAGGGAAAACTTAGCTCACCTCACATGCTCAATATCAAAGAAAATCGACAAGAAATGAAATGAAATCGAAGAACATACCTTGAAGTTGAAGAATTGAAGAAAACTCAATGATTTTCTTGGCCTATTCCGTGTCACATTGAAGGGGGAAGGGTTTTGGGGAGTTTAATCGCGGAGTGAGTGAAAAATAAGGAAAAGGGAGGGGGTTTCGGGGTTAAAAAGTAGAAAAATCGCGCGGGTCACCTGGCGACCCGGTGTGACCCGTCGCGATATACACGGTAACGAGTCACGGAGTGCATCGCGGTGCACTACCTCCGTGACACGGAGCTGTCGCGAGCCTATTCTGGAAATTTTTTAAAAATTCCGGATTATACCTCAACATGTCTGTCACACCCCGCCTTGGGGGGTATGACTGGCACCTGGTGCCCTACTAGGACCTGAACTGCTGGATTACTAAGCCTGGGCACATATGGTGCCTGGCTGGCTCTAACTCACATTTCTGGAAACAAAGGGCTATATAACGGTTGTAAACACAGCCCCCGACCCATTGGCCTATAGCCTCCTGTACCTGTAATAACAGCTGACCAGAACATACAACTATAGGGAAACCTATGCGGGCCGACAAGGCCACCATGCTGTCTAGTTATCTGCAACTCAGCAATAAAATACTAGAAGGCTACGTGACCGGCAAGGTCACCACTACTGTCAAACTTATGGCCCCACACGGCCAACATAAAAGAAACAAAAGTACTAACAGCTAACAACTGCACGGCCTCACACGACCGGCTCAACTGACCACAGGGAAATATATACAACTGCAAGCCTCTAGGAATAGTAATAGAAATGATCGGGATAGGGCCCCGACCTACCCGTACTATACAACAAAAGAAAATGAAATACACCTCTGGAATTCAGTCTCCGAATGACAGGAGCTGAATACTCGATCGCTGACAGAAATCACGTGGTATCGCCTGCTCGTCTATGAGTACTTGCAGGCAAGTAATGCAGCACCCCACCCGGTGTCAGTACCGCTGGTACTGAGTATGTAAAGCAATAACTGAAAGAAATATCTGAAAACAATAGTATAACTGATGAAACTGGAGTAGGAAGAAATAGATTAACTGTATGATAATGTAAGTCATACCTTTTCTCAATTTTACTGGAAGGAGTAGGAGTCATACCTGGAGACGTATCGTTCTACTGCTGATCTACTCATATCTAACGTAACATGGCATAACATAACATAACATAACATAGCACACACAAACCTTACCCGGCCCCCATAAGCCGAGAGGTACAACCAGCACAGAATCTATACCCCTACCCCGGTCATCCCATCTCCTATAAACCCTGTAAGCATCCTGCCGGTCCCCTGGGTATCCCATATCCGCTCGACAGGGGTGTGTAAGGGCCGATCAAGGCACAAATATGGGGAAAAACTGGCATCCCATCTTCGTCCCCTGTGGGACGGCATGCTACTCCGTAGAGCGAGGTATCCTCGTCCTCTGGCAGACGAGTCGATACAGCTATCAACCCTGGGGCAGTCATGGATGCTAGGTAGTCCAACCCCAAACAATACAACAGTCTCAACTAGTAATACTATCTGCATGTCCCACATACTGAAGCTAATAGTGGTAAAGTATTTGTATATACTATATGATGAGCTAGTGATAGTAATATGTACGTACTTAATACATGCTGAAGCTGGTAATAGTATATATGTGTAAATATAGTCTTCTGCCAGACTGTACTGGGGCTAACGCTGAACAAGATATAGTCTTTCTGCTGAAACTATGTTGTATACTGAGTTTCTATAGTAACATGATTTACTATTCCTAACATGCTTTCTAACTTCATTTTAACTTATCATTCTATTGCTGAGATGTCTTACAGATATTACATTGCTTTACTGAGTTTCAACTGAATACGATAATATCCTAACATTCTGTACTACATCACATACTGAGCATGCTGTGCAGTTTCTAACACTTGTATTAGAATCTATATCGTGCTAGCAAGTTTCCTGCTAAATACAACATGATGCTTCTAATATCGTACCAACATTCGTAATAAACATAACACATAACTTCTGACATTCTACTGGACTTTAAATTACTGTACTTCCCCGAGATTACTAACTTGCCGAGGAAACTAGCTTTACATACCTTATCCTCGAACTATCCGTCTGTCGGACGAGGCTCGGCCGGTATTTCAACTATTTTCTCCCAATTGCATTCATAAATATGTCAATTAATACTAAATACAACATAATTGTAAAGAGCAACGTCACTTTCGATATAGTTTATAGCCTAAACTTAGGCTTATCGAAAGACGGTCGAAAACTCACTATTTTTCAGAGGTCTAGAAGGGAGAAATATTCACTTCACAGCTAGGAACATATAGACACTAGTTTAGAGCAATTCCACTTACCTTAGCTCGGTAGCTCGACGATTCGTCGATCGTATTTCACGAAACTAAATCCGTAGGGATGCTCTCTTCTGCTAAATACCTCGGTACCTGAGGTTAATTTGAGTTTGGACAACGTTTAGTAGCATAATCGGACAAAAATTATATTACCTCTTTGTTCCTTTTTCCTTTTCTGCTGGTTTGCTCTGTTTTCTGGAAATTTCATGAGTTTATAATGAATTAAAACCAAAGTGGGGCTTATATACTTGGGCCTGGACAAGGCCAACGTGTCACGGAGCCAACGCGGAGGCTCCACCTCCGTGACACGCTGCCATCGCGGAGAGGCTCTGCCTCGGCTCCTTCCGCGATGGTTCGAAAGGTTTCTCATCCGATCTTTTCCTGGGACTTTCTCTAGCACGTATGGCCTTCAAATATGCTTAACCATCGTGCGAATAGGTCATTTATGTGCCGGAAATTCTACGGGGTATAACATTCTCCCCCCCTTAAGAACATTCGTCCTCAAATGTACACTGCTATCTAGAGGACTACTTAACTTACTTTCTAGAAAAATTTTGGCAGAGTTTCCCCAGTAATATGGACTATAGCAAAAACCTGAAATGCAGAAAAGTCCAACACAGGCACTGCACGTAATATTTTAAGATCCACTGGATAACTAAGTAGCAATCTTTCTCATTCACACACATACAATTATAAGGTACTGCATAAGTAATAATACGGACATACCTGTCGCCTGACTAGGCCTGAAATAGGTGAGGGTATCTGGCTTTCATATCTTCTTCAGCTTCCCACATCATTTCCTCACGATTCCTGTTACGCCACAATACTTTGACAGACGCAACATCTTTAGTCCTCAACCTGCGAATTTGTCTGTCTAAGATAGCTACGGGAACCTCTTCATATGCTAACTCTTCTGTGACCTGGACATCCTGAACTGGAACTACTGTAGAAGGGCCTCCTACGAACTTCCTTAACATAGAGACATGGAATACTGGGTGAACAGATGCTAACTCCGGAGGCAAGTTCAATTCGTATGCAACTCGGCCTATTCTTCGCCGAATCTGATATGGCCCAATGAATCTCGGGCTAAGCTTGCCTTTCTTGCCAAATCTCATCACCCCTTTCATTGGAGACACCTTCGGATATACCCAGTCATTTACCGCAAATTCTAGATTTCTGCGCCGCATATCTGCATAAGACTTCTGGCGGCTTTGAGCAGTCAGTAAACGTTCTCGGATAAGCTTTATCTTTTCCTCTGACTGCCGAACAATATCTGGGCCAACCAAAGCTGATTCCCCCACTTCAAACCAGCCCACTAGCAATCTACACTTTCGCCCGTATAATGCCTCGAAAGGCGCCATCTGGATAGCCGAATGATAACTGTTATTATAAGTGAATTCAATCAACAAAAGATGCTCATCCCAATTTCCCCCAAAATCTAATACACATGCTCGCAACATATCTTCGAGCATTTGGATAGTCCGCTCAGCCTGCCCATCTGTCTGAGGATGGAATGCTGTGCTCAAGTTAATCTGCGTTCCCAAACCTTTCTGAAACGACTGCCAGAATTTAACTGTGAATTGTGCTCCCCTATCTGAAATAATGGATACCGGCACTCCATGTAATCTAACTATTTCTCTGATATATAATTCGGCATAATCCTTTGCTGAGAAGGTAGCCTTCACTGGCAAGAAATGAGCTGATTTTGTCAGCCTGTCAACTATTACCCAAATGGAATCATTTTTGCGTCTGGTACGGGGTAACCCTGTTATAAAATCCATGTTTATCGTTTCCCATTTCCACGTAGGCACCGTTATTTCTTGCGTCAAACTACCCGGCTTCTGGTGCTCTGCTTTCACCTGCTGACAGTTAGAACATCTAGATACAAATTCAGCTATCTCTGCTTTCATACCTGGCCACCAGTAGATGTCTCTAATGTCATGGTACATTTTCGTCGCTCCTGGATGGAGGGAATAGCGAGCGTAATGTACCTCATGCATGATCCGCCCACGAAGTCCTAAAACATTCGGGACACAGAGGCGGCCCTTACAGCGTAGTACCTCATCCTCAGTCATTTGGAAATCTGACTCCTTACCTTTCTGAATTCTATCTCTGAGCTAAACTAAATCAGGGTCCTCATACTATCGCTCTTTTACCTCTGTAACTAATGATGACACAGCAGAATTCTGAATTACTGCTCTATTATTTTCTGTTTCCATTATTCGAACGGCTAAACCAGCTAACTGACGAATTTCTTTAGCTAACAGATGAATTTCTTTAGCTAACTTCCGCTTCTCAGGTCACAAATACGCCAAACTCCCCATTCACTTACGGCTCAGGGCATCTGCTACAACATTAGCTTTTCCCGGGTGATACAGAATGTTCACATCATAATCTTTTAACAGCTCCAACCAGCGGCGCTGCCGTAGATTCAACTCTCTCTGAGTGAAGATGTACTGTAGGCTCTTATGATCTGTGTAAATATCAACATGGACGCCGTACAGGTAATGCCTCCACATCTTCAGGGCGTGGATTACTGCGGCCAATTCCAGGTCGTGGGTTGGGTAATTCTTTTCGTGTTTCCTCAACTGTATGGAAGCATATGCAATTACTCTACCATGCTACATCAACACACAACCTAACCAGACACCTGACGCGTCGCAATAGACTGAATAACCTTCTGTGCCATCCGGCAATGCTAATACTGGGGCGGAGGTTAATCTGTCTTTCAGTTCCTGGAAGCTCTACTCGCATGCCTCTGTCCATTGAAACATTGCTGCTTTCTGTGTTAGCTTAGTCAGAGGTGCTGCTATAGTGGAGAATCCTTCAACAAATCTCCGATAATATCCTACTAAACCCAGGAAACTGCGAACCTCGGTCGGAGTGGTGGGTCTAGGCCATGACTTAACTGCTTCTATTTTCTGCTTTTCTACCTGTATACCAGCATCCAACACGATATGTCCTAAAAAGGCCACTTAGTTAAGCCAGAATTTACACTTAGAAAATTTAGCATACAGCTGACGGTCCCTGAGAATCTGGAGCACTGTCCGCAAATGAGTCCGGTGATCTGCTTCAGAGCGAGAATACACCAGAATGTCATCAATGAATACTATCATGAACAAGTCCAGGAAAGGTCTGAAAATACTGTTCATCAGGTCCATGAAGACTGCCGGGGCATTCGTTAACCCGAAGGACATGACTAGAAATTCAAAATGTCCATATCGGGTCCTGAACGCTGTCTTAGGAATATCTCTCTCACGTACTCGAACCTAGTGATATCCGGACCGCAAGTCAATCTTAGAAAAGTATCTGGCTCCCTGCAACTGATCAAATAAGTCATCAATTCTGGGGAGCGGGTACTTGTTCTTTACTGTAACATTGTTTAACTGCCGATAATCTATGCACATCCGGAGCGAGCCATCTTTCTTCCTCACAAATAAAACTGGCGCACCCCACGGCGAAGTACTCGGCCTAATAAAACCTTTATCCAATAAATCTTTCAACTGCTCCTTTAATTATCTGAGTTCTGCAGGAGCCATACGATAAGGAGGAATCGATATCGGCTGGGTGCCTGGTAATAAATCAATAGCAAAGTCTATTTCCCTTTCTGGGGGATTACCAGGTAACTCATCAGGAAACACATCAGGGAATTCATTCACTACTGGAACAGACTGGAGTGTCGGAGATTCTGCTTGAACATCCTGGACTCTGACCAGATGGTAAATACATCCCTTAGATATCAACTTTCTCGCCTGAAGGTAGGAAATAAACCTACCTTTTGGCATAGCGGTGCTGCCCTTCCACTCCCGCACTACTTCTCCTGGGAAGTGGAATCGGACCATCTTGGTCCAACATTCAACGTTGGCAAAACACGGTACTAACTAGTCCATACCCATTATGGCATCGAAATCTATCATTTCTAACTCGACCAGATCTACTGTGGTCTGACGGTCAGCAACCTCTACTGTACACCCACGGTAGATTCGGCTAGCTGTAATAGAGTCGCCGACGGGCGTGGATACTAAGAAGGGCTGCTGCAATAATTCTGGTGCAATACTAAACTTTCGTGCCACAAATGGAGTAATGTAGGACAAAGTAGACCCTGGATCAATCAACACATAAGTAGGGTATGAGCAGATAGTTAGCATACCTGTCACAACATCAGGTGACGCTTCTGAATCTCGCCTCCCTGGTAAGGCATATGTGCGGCTTGGACCCGCAACTGTACTGGAGGCCTCTGATCTGCCCCGACCCCTGCCTGCTGAAACTGAGGGCCTACGCCCAGTCGAGGATGTTGTGGCTCGTGACCCTGCAGATGCCCTATCCTCTCTATCTCGGTCCTCTCGACCTCTGGCTGGGCAATCTTTCATCAAATGGCCTTCTTGGCCACAAACATAACATGCGGTGGAACCATACCTGCATGCTCCAGGATGGCGTTGACTGCATATAGGGCAAAGTGGTAGGGTATACCTACTCTACTCCGCCCTCCTCTGTAGTGATGAATCTGCCATCTGCGAGCCTCTACCAGTCTCTGACTGCCCCCTGCGGCTGAATCTACCCCCCTACAACTGTGGCGGAGGCGGGGGCCTGGGCGGCCTGTCTAACAATCGTGGCCTAGGTCCTCCCCGGGCCTCCCTCTGTAACTCAACTGGCCTGTCCCGGTGACGCTGCTCCTGATTGACCCTTTTGATTTCTCGATGCCGCTGTTTGATGCCCTCAATATTCTGGGCAAATGCCTAAACTCGAGCAATGTCCATGTCTTCTCGCAGTGTGGCCGTAATACAAGTCTCAACATATTCTGGATTCAACCCCATGATAAAGCGGTGTACACTGGATGCCATGGTATCAACAAAGGCTGGTGCATATCGAGCCAAGGAATCAAACCGCAAGGGGTATTCCCGAACACTCATGGCCCCCTGCTCCAGATGTAGGAACTGATCTACCCGAGCCTGTCGAATCTCCCGCGGCAAATAGTGATCCAGAAAAGCTCCTGAAAAGATGGACCAGGTGGGAGGGGAAACATCTCTCCCTCGGGACCTTTCCCAGCTTTCGTACCATAACACGGCAATGTACCGTAACCGGAATGCTGCCAACTCAACTGATTCTGTAGGCGTGGCATGCATAACCCTGAAGATTCTCTGCATTTGATCCAGAAAATCCTGAGGGTCCTCTGTCCGGTCCGTACCTGTGAACTGTGGGGGATTCAGAGCTAAGAACTCTCGGACCCTCGAATAACCGGGCCCTCCTGATAACTCCGCAACTGTAGATGGCATTGGCTGACGCTGAGCAGCCATCATCTATGCTAACATAACTACAGCACTCCTAACCTCCTGGTCGGAAGGTGTCGGTATAGGAACTGCTGGAAGTAGTGTCGCCCCAAGTGGCTCATGACGTGGTGGAGACTGTTGAGAAGGCTGGGACGATGCCTCTGTAGTGCCCTCTGATCGAGCTGTTTCTAAACGAGGGTGAGGCATCCTACTGGTGCCTTCCCCTGCTGCAATATCTAAGCTCTGGCCTATGATAGGATGTCGCTGGTCTGACATTATCTGTAACCAAAGAGTATGGTAAGCTTTTAGGGACTCAACCTTATATTGTACCGCTCTACAGCACGACCGAATAAGAATAAAAGACAACCATCCTATCATGCCTTGCAGACTCCTACCCATAGTATGTGGTGCACAACACATCCATGGACAGGACTCTACTTAGCACGACTTGCAGACTCCCTGGGATACGACCTGCTCTGATACCAAGTTTGTCACACCCCGCCTTGGGGGGTATGACTGGCACCTGGTGCCCTACTAGGACCTGAACTACTGGATTACTAAGCCTGGGCAGATCTGGTGCCTGGCTGGCTCTAACTCACATTTCTGGAAACAAAGGGCTATATAACGGCTGTAAACATAGCCCCCGGCCCATTGGCCTATAGCCTCTTATACCTGTAATAACAGCTGACCAGAACATGCAACTATAGGGAAACCTATGCGGGCCGACAAGGCCACCATGCTGTCTAGTTATCTGCAACTCAGAAATAAAATACTAGAAGGCTACGTGACCGGCAAGGTCACCACTACTGTCAAACTTATGGCCCCACACGGCCAACATAAAGGAAACAAAAGTACTAACAGCTAACAACTGCACGGCCTCACACGACCGGCTCAACTGACCACAGGGAAATATATACAGACTGCAAGCCTCTTGGAATAGTAATAGAAATGATTAGGACAGGGCCCCGACCTACCCGTACTATACAACAAAAGAAAATGAAATACACCTCTGGAATTCTGTCTCTGGATGACAGGAGCTGAATACTCGATCGCTGACAGGAATCACGTGGTATTGCCTGCTCATCTATGAGTACCTGCAAGCAAGTAAATAAGCGCCCTACCGAGTGTCAGTACCGCTGGTACTGAGTATGTAAAGCAATAACTGAAATAAATATCTGAAAACAATAGTATAACTGATGAAACTAGAGTAGGAAGAAATAGATTAACTGTCTGATAATGTAAGTCATACCTTTTCTCAATTTTACTGGAAGGAGTAGGAGTCATACCTGGAGACGTATCGTTCTACTGCTGCTCTACTCGTATCTAACGTAACATGGCATAACATAACATAACATAACATAGCACACACAAACCTTACCCGGCCCCCATAAGCCGGGAGGTACAACCAGCATAGAATCTATACCCCTACCCCGGTCATCCAATCTCCTATGAACCCTGTAAGCATCCTGCCGGTCCCCTGGGTATGCACTTGGGCTCGCTGAGCCCCTGACCATAACTGCATCTGAGTCCGGAGGACTCCTGAATCAACACCCGGGCGTATCCGCTCGACAGGGGTGTGTAAGGGCCGATCAAGGCACAAATATGGGGAAAAACTGGCATCCCATCTTCGTCCCCTGTGGGATGGCATGCCACTCCATAGAGCGACGTATCATCATCCTCTGGGGGACGAGTCGATATAGCTATCAACCCTAGGACAGTCATGGATGCTAGGTAGTGCAACCACAAACAATACAACAGTCTCAACTAGTAATACTATCTGCATGTCCCACATACTGAAGCTAATAGTGGTAAAGTATTTGTATATACTATATGCTGAGCTAGTGATAGTAATATGTACGTACTTAATACATGCTGAAGCTGGTAATAGTATATATGTGTAAATATAGTCTTCTGCCAGACTGTACTGGGGCTAACGCTGAACAAGATATAGTCTTTCTGCTGAAACTATGTTGTATACTGAGTTTCTATAGTAACATGATTTACTATTCCTAACATGCTTTCTAACTTCATTTTAACTTATCATTCTATTTCTGAGATGTCTTACAGATATTACATTGTTTTACTGAGTTTCAACTAAATACGATAATATCCTAAAATTCTGTACTACATCACATAGTGAGCATGTTATGCAGTTTCTAACACTTGTATTATAATCTATATCGTGCTAGCAAGTTTCCTGCTAAATACAACATGATGCTTCTAATATCGTACCAACATTCGTAATAAACATAACACATAACTTCTGAACATTCTACTGGCCTTTAAATTACTGTACTGCCCCAAGATTACTAACTTGCCGAGGAAACTAGCTTTACATACCTTATCCTCGAACTATCCGTCTGTCGGACGAGGCTCGGCCGGTATTTCAACTATTTTCTCCCAACTGCATTCATAAATATGTCAATTAATACTAAATACAACTTAATTGTAAAGAGCAATGTCACTTTCGATATAGTTTATAGCCTAAACTTAGGCTTATCGAAAGACAGTCGAAAACTCACTATTTTTCAGAAGTCCAGAAGGGAGAAATATTCACTTCACAGCTAGGAACATATAGACACTAGTTTAGAGCAATTCCACTTACCTTAGCTCGGTAGCTCGACGATTCGTCGGCCGTATTTCACGAAACTAAATCCGTAGGAATGCTCTCTGCTGCTAAATACCTCGGTATCTGAGGTTAATTTGAGTTTGGACAACGTTTAGTAGCGTAATCGGACGAAAATTATATTACCTTTTCGTTTCTTTTTCCTTTTCTGCTGGTTTGCTCTGTTTTTTGGAAATTTCATGAGTTTATAATGTATTAAAACCGAAGTGGGGCTTATATACTTGGGCCTGGACAAGGCCAATGTGTCACGGAGCCAACGCGGAGGCTCCACCTCTGTGACACGCTGCCATCGCGGAGGGGCTCTGCCTCGGCTCCTTCCGCAATGGTTCGACAGGTTTCTCATCCGATCTTTTCCCGGGACTTTCTCTAGCACGTATGGCCTTCAAATATGCTTAACCATCGTGCGAATAGGTCATTTAGGTGCCGGAAATTCTATGGGGTATAACAGTGTCACAGAGGGTAACGCGGAGGTCCACCTCCGTGACACGGACCTATCGCCCTAGCTCATTGTTTTGCCACTTTTTGTTAATTTTCATACCTCGAATTTTCCCTTGCGATTCTGCGCATATTTTCCTCCGTTTGACCTGAAATTCATCTCACTATACAAAATTGGTTAGAATTATAGGTTTCACTCTAAATAAAAACAAAAACAAAAACTAAAACTAAAACGAAAAATTTTGTTGTTAATCAAGAAAAAGAAAAAGAAAAATCTATTCACAATTTAAAAAGAGAGAAAAAAAAATTTTCACGGGTTGCCTCCCGTGCAGCGCCTGGTTTACTGTCGCGGCTCGACGTCTCTAGTTTCACCGCTTTTTCCTCCACCTTGAGGATATGAATCTCACCCCTAATTTCTTCTCTAACTCTTATGCTCCAGGGGTGGTGGTGAAAAATTGTAAGGACCAAGCAGTAGATGTTGCCTTTTGAACTTGTTGGCCCTTAAGTAAGCGAAGTCAGTTTGTCTCTCTGAGTTAGCAAATTTCAAAATATACGGGGCTTGGTGCTCCTCTAGACATTTCTCTATAAGCTTGGAAGACTCTATTTCTATGTTTTCAACCAAACTTAATGTCGAAAAATGCTTCGAGTGTGGTCCTATAAACCTCAACTCTGAAAATGCATTGTGCTTAACCTCCTTACTTGTATACACCTTCTCAGCATCGACATCTATCTCTCCATTAATGTCAACTGGGGGATACTCTATCTCTTCTTTCATGAATGGATTTTCCATAAGTGTGAGCCCATCACGGGGACACTCAAGAGATTCTAATTGTTGGGCTTCATCAAAAAATTCACCCTTGTCTTCCTTTTGTAGTTCCTCTTGAATATCGGCTAAAACTGTTACCTGCAATTTATCACAAGCTTCAGCCTCAACAATCATCTCCATGAATTTGATGCTCATACTTTCTAGAGTCTGTGCATTCTCTTCTTGCTGAATTCTCAATACTGCCATCGCCTCCTTCATTGCTTCTAATTGCTCCCGGAGTTGTTTCAGCATGTCTTCTATTTGAGTTTGGCATCCCAAGTCCGCATTTTCAGCATGCCTATATTCAGCAAAAACAACATAAGGATCATAGTAGGGGCTTGGGGGAGGGGAATATGCATTCGGACAGCCATCCCAATGGCCATCTTGACCACCACATATATTGCACGTGTTACAGGGTTGCCACGAGTGGTGTCCTCCGCAATTCAGACAAGATTCGCCAAAATATGAGTATCCACCATTTAAACCATTTGTATTCCACGATGTCATGTCAATAAGGGTATCCGAAAAAAAATAAAAAAGAATTAAAACAAACACTAAGACCAAGTTGTCAACACTAAGAAAAAAAATAGTGAATAAACACTTAAGAAAAATTCACCAATTGCCAGTCCCCGGCAACGGCGCCAAAAACTTGTTCGGTTGTTTGTTGGGTTAAAACTCACACGCAAGTGCACGTGGTCGAACAAGTACTAAAGTGGCTTAAGTAATCCAAGTATCGATCCCACAGGGACTGGGATGAAGTGCAATCTGCTCAAGTGTGCTATATTTCAATTCTAAAAATGCAGACAACAGTGTAACCAAGAGTTTGATATTTTGTTTTATAATTTTTATGCGAAAGTTAAAACAATTATCTAATGTGAGTCTGAATTATGAATGAGAGCATGCTGAGGCTAAACGAACATGTAATGAAATTAATTATCGACATAATTTGGTTAGTCTTTTCCTCCGGTTGCTAGTCAAGAGCTATTGCTAAGGAATTAAAACTCTCATATTTAACCCCACTTAAGAATCATGAACGATCCACCTACATTTCTGTGATTAAATGCAATTCATGTTCTAGCCATACAAACTCGGTTCCTAAATTGACTAATACGACTTTCAGGTATATTTCTATCCTGAAGGTAAATCAATTCCAAATTTTCCCAAACCAAGAAAAGATCATATCCTATTAATTCACAACTTTCCAATTTCTTGCTCTCTCGAGTGAAACCGGACTTTTTAGATATACATTAACGTAGGCCACACATTAAGAACAAGAATTAATAGAACAACCATGGAAGAAAATATGAAAAACCAATATGATCAACAATTACATTTCACTACAATTGTTCATAACCTCAGCAAGAAGATGAATTAGCCACTCATTTGTGGATTAAACATCGTTAAATGAGTGTTACACATACAAGCAATTGAATACAAGGAGAAGGAAAGAGAGAAAAACCCTGATAATTTCATCCCCTCAACTGCCTGTAACCCACGTTCTTGCTCCACCAAGTCAGAATATTGAAAAATGAACCTAAGTGTTCTATTTATACTGGTGGGAATTTTTCCCGGAATAACGAGCAACGTGTCACGGAGTGCATCGCGGAGCACTGCCTCCGTGACACGCTACGGACGCGGACCTTCACTAGAACTGGGGGTCCAGGAAATAAAGCCCAACGTGGCACGGCGTGCAACACGGAGCCAAGCCACCGTGCCACGGTTCCATCGCGTACCCTCTCTGGAAATTGGGCGAAAATTTCCTATCCAGGCAGAAGGCCTCCGCGATGGCAGCGTGACATGGCTCCATCACGGAGCCCCTTTATTTTATGTTGTCCAATGCCTTGTCCCTTGCTCGCATCCAAGTCCAACCCCGATATCCTCCAACATGCATTTTAGCTTCCCGAAATTACATTTTACCTGTAAAACAATGCTAATCATGTTGGTTAGTATAAATTTACATTTTATTACCAATTACATGAGAATGTATACACATTGATAGATAAACAAGGCTAAAATTCCACATTTGAGTATCACTTGGGCATATAAATTTGCCCAAGATCATATACCGCTCCTTGGAGTGACGTCATCTATCCCCTGGCGGGCAACGACACAGCTAGTAAACCTGGGTTGGTCATGGAAGGATATACTATAAAATTCAATCCCAAACTGAATATAAATACTGATCTCAGCTAACAACAACAACTATTCACAATAACAAGATTCCTGGTTCTCTTACTGGGATTCAAACTGTATTGCAATACTATAAAAACTAACTTGCCGAAGGAATTTGCCTTAACATACCTCGATTGTCATTCTCTGAACAACTGATGAGTTTCAACTTGTATTCAACTGCTCTTTTCAACTACAACTGTAATACTAGGAGAAAGAGACTAATTTTAATACCAAATTTGGCTCAAAATGATAACTTTTAATACAATAACAACTATAATTCAACTACGTAAAATAAGGTCGAAAACCTATAATTTCTCAAGGGTTCAGAAGGGAGAAATACTTACTTGATACCTGTGATTGCTTAGGACTCAGTTTGGAGCAATTCTGACAACTTTTGCTTAGCGGGGTTACGATTTGCCCGGTGAACTTCAAGAAAATAACTTCGTAGTAATGCTCTCTATAGGCTAAGATCTCGATACCTGAAGTTAATTTGAGTTTGGACAGTGTAATGAGAAGAAAACTACATAAAAGTTGTCCCTTACTCTCTCTCTGGACGAAGATATATATATCTTAAACGATTCAACAAGTGAAGGGGCTTTATATATATACTTGGGTAGTGGACGGGGGGTCCGTTGCACAAACCCCATCGCACCATATTATGGGCATGTCACGGAGCCTATCGCGGAGGGAGAGGGTCCGTGACATGTTTCCCCTTCGGCAGCTTGTCCGGCCTTCTCCTTTGCAATCTCGATCGCGCTCGTTCGACTTTCTCTGGGCCCTTTCTCGTATGCATCATATTCTAAAACTCTTGACTAATGTACGAATATGCCGACTAAATGCTAGGAGATTACGGAGTTTAACATCCTCCCCCCTTAGGAATATTCGTCCTCGAATGTCAACTTCAACTTATAGGAGTTTAATTCTTTCAACTATTATTCAGGAAAAATTTCAGCAGAGTCTCCCCTATAATATGGACTATCTAAAAACCCTGAAAAGCATAAAAGTCCAATACAGGCACTTCACATGACACTATAATAACTATGTCACAACAAAATGGTAGTCAATCGGATAGTATAAACAACATAAATCATAAAATAACAGATGAACAACAACCTTACCTTAACTTCATAGTCTAGACTAACAGGTGAGGATATCTGGATCTCATGTCATCTTCGGCTTCCCAGGTCATCTCTTCTCTATTCTTGCTTCTCCACAGTACCTTAACAGAAGTGACATCTTTGGTTGGCCACACTCTTGCTTTTCTCCAACATGCTTAAGGTGAACATTTGGTTCCTTGTAGCCATTGTACCTTTCCCAGAATCAACCCTGAGATGCTCAAACACCCTAGAAAGAATTAGCCATACCCCAACCTATGTATACCATCCTTAGTTCAAAATATCTTTACGATATGTTCAATCACGAGGGCAAACAGATTTAGCAATTGAAAAGTGGATAATGCCTCCATGATGAACATGTCAGCAAGGGCACCAATGGAGCATCGCTCAGCTTGAGGAAGGACATCCTTATTCAAACACTCAAAGAGGAGTTGATATTAAGGTTTTAGCTATTTTTGAACATTCGGTCGCTCTTCAGGTTCCCTTCCAGTTTCCTTGTTTACAATCCTCTTACCCTTCGAGGACTCCTCAACTACAAGCTTTCCTTTTGATTTCTTTGCAAGCGTACCCGGTTCCTATGAATGTTCATTTGGTACAACCATTTTCTTTCCCATGGGAATGAAAGCAATTAGATATTTAGATTAGAGAGTAAGTGAGAAGGAGACGGAGAAGGGATAAATATGAGACTGTTAGGAGAGAAAAGATAGAAGAAGTAAAGTAAGGGCTTACTGCAAGGTATAGGTAAATAATGGGACAAACAAATGTGTCGATTCAGAGGGATGGGACATTTTGGGGGAGATGCATCATTTCTATAGGTTGGAAGACAGAGATGACATGGCATAGATTTATACATTTAAAAGGAAACTTAAGGTAAGACTGAGAATACTGACTTGTTCGAGAGACCTGGTCCCTCAAAGGGTTCCCTGGAGCATTGTCTTTGACGAATGTATTATCTGTTTGTAGCCTTATTCCTAGATCCCATCACCATGCGTGCATACCTGTGAAAGTATAAGACTGAGTTAAACACATCCGTTAGCCTTTCTCCAACATATATATCCCTCTAGTTCTAGCCAACATAAAAGGAAGTATTAATGCAAAACTAATAGTCCAACTTCGTCAATCCCAGCTTCAAGCGATTTCTTTCAACGTGCTCCCTTCTCAGTGACTTCGTGAAGATATCTACTACTTGGTCCTCCATTCAGTAGAAATTCATGCTTATGAACCCTTTCTTTTTCTAAAACAACATGTTATGAATCTTCCCCCTTTTGAAGCCATTGCGAAGGAGAAATCTTGACAATCCCTCATTCCATGCTCTTGGTACTTCTTTTAACCCACACAGGACTTTTATCCAACTTGTAAACATAGCAAAGGATTCCCATAATTTTCAACTCCAGGAGGCTATTTGACAAAACAACTTCTTCATTTTAAGTATCTACTTATAAAGACACTCTTTATATCCATTTCAAATAACTTAAAATCCATGTACTATGTAGATACAATAAGATTTCTGATCCCCTCCATTCGGGTAACTGGAGCAGACATCTCATCATAACCTTTTCCTCTTCTAGATTTTACCCTTGAACACCTGGCCTTGCGTCATTTCTGGTTGTGTTTTCCCTCTTCATCTAGCTTGATTTTGAACTCTCACCTAGTCCCTATGATGTTACTATCAGTGGCTTTGGTACAAGGAGCCCACTTGGTTCCTTTCATACTGATGAAGCTCTTCTTGCATTGTTGTAATCAAGTCAACATCCTTCAGAGATTTTTTGATGTTCTTGAGCTCCATTTGAGATAAAAATGTTGAGTCAGCAAACAAGTTCCCAACGTTGGATTCCTAATTCCACCGAATACATAACATTTTCCAAAGAATGAGATCCTTTGTGCTTCTAGTTGGAGGCTTGAATTGCCTACGGATCCTGGTTTTGGCAAACACTTGTACCAGGTTCCTCTGAGGGTCCTTCATCTGGGACCCCTTCAGGTATGAGTCTTGTAGAAATATCTTCAGAGATATCTAACTGGTGTCCATCTTTTGAGGATACTAAAGAGGTACCAGGTTCCTAGTTAGTTGACTGAGCATTGACATCCTTATATTTCTTGACTTGATCTGTTGAGTTCATTTGTTCTCCTGATCCTTCACTTGATTCTTGTCGAAACTGCAGGGTCTTCCTTACTTCCTTCTCATCATTTTGGGAGTTATTTCCATCCAATTCCACTGATTCAACAAAGATTACATGCACACTTCCTTCCATATTTTTTGCAATCATACTGACCTCCCTAGACTCATTGCTGGTAACGACGCGTGAAGCTGAGATGAACCTCACTGCATTCCCTTTGTCACATATTTGAGATACTCTCAATAAATTTTACTTGAACTCATTGACGTAGAACATATCATCAATTGCATGAGCTATGGTTTTTCCAACTTTTTCCTACACCAAGATTGTATCCTTTCCTTCCATCTCCAAAGGATACACTCCCACCTTGAAGGGCTTTGAGAGAGAGGAAATCTTTAATTCTTCAAGTTAAGTGTCTTAAGAAGTCGCTATCCATAAACCATTTTTGGCTTCTTTCACTTCCCTCACCCTTATAAGAAAACATCATTGATTAGCTTTGAGGACCCACCTCAGTTTTGGTCCTTTCAGATTATGGAAAGGATGGATGAGATCTCTTCTAGCCTAATTCGACAGAGAAAGTTTTCTTTTAGTAGGACCAAGTTCGCTCACAGTCACACTTCTCTTAACAAGCTTCAAGTTGTTTTTTATAGCAGTGATTCTGGCTAGACAAGTGTCTTTGTAGTGACCGTTGTTACTGCAGTGCATACACAACCAATTGTTTGGATTTGACACATACTTAGTATAAGGGTCAGAGGGGACCTCAGCTCTGCGAAAACCAATGCCTTCCTTAGACATTCGATTTCTTTTACTAGCATAGACAAGAGCTTGGGAGGACCTGGTCTACTTGAGAGATTTGTCGAGATCAGTTTTGACTCTTATCAGTTCCTTCTCTAGCTCCTCATTTTTTTCAAGCTGAACAGAGAGAGTTAGTTTAATCTTCTCCAGTTCATCTTCCAGTTCAACTCAAATTTTAGTAAGAGACTTCATTCCTTCAGACATATTTTCCATGCATCTTTTAAGCTTATCTTCTAATGTGAGTTTATCTTTGAAATACTCATTAAGTTCTTCTTTTATCTTTGTGATCTCACTAGCTAAGACACTTCTCACCTCTTCAAACTATTCTAAGTAAGCACCTAACCCATCCTTTTCATTTATAATTCCATGATAAGCATCAATTATTACATTAGTACCCGCTCTCAATTCCTTTTGAGAATAAGTTTTGAGCCTCTTTTGGATGTTAAGAAAATTTACCATTGTCCATGAGAGAAAAAATTGAGTCAAAGCTAGATGGTTTATCTTCTTGAACAAATAGTGAGATATCCTCTTGATCATCTCCTCCTTCCTCAGACTCTCTAGAGGTATCTCCATAGGCTGCCATTGCTTGCTTTACCACCATATCTGCAGCATCTCTTCTTTTATACCGATCCTGCACCTGGTTCCTCTGTTGTGTCCTTTCAGCATTGCCTCTATGTTGATCCTGCTTATGCATAGGGCAGTCTTTAATAAAATGCCCAGACTTTCCACATTTATGACAACAATCATCGCCTTTTGGGTACTTACTAGAGTTTCCCTTCTTTGCAAAATTGCCACTCCTTCTCACCATTCTTTGAAATCTCCGAGTGAGATAGGTCATATCAGGTTCCTCTTCACCGGAGTCACTCTTAGCTGCTTTAAATGTGATACTCTTCTCCTTCTTTGGTTCTTTCCTTTTGAGGTCTTGTTGTTTCTTCAGTTCATAGGTTTTGAGGTTTCCGATCAACTCATCCATAGTAAACTTTTCCAGGTCCTTGGCTTCAGTGATGGAATTTACTTTACTCTCCCAGGAACCTAGTAGCACACTAAGGATTTTTCTAACTATCTTGTTTGACTTGATGGTTTCTTCGAGACAATGAAGTTTATTGATAATGGAGATGAACCTCGTGTGTATTTTTTGAATCGACTCTCTTTCCTTCATCTTGAAAAGCTCATATTGAGTAGTGAGCATGTCTATCTTTGACTACTTCACTTGGCTCGTTCCTTCAGGAGCTGTTTTCAAGCAATCCCAGATTTCCTTAGCGGTTTCACATGATGAAATTCGATTATATTCATCTGGACCAATTCCATACATAAGAAACTTCTTGGCCTTGAGTTTCTTTTCAATTGCCTTCATGTCCTTGTCATCGTACTCCTTTCTCATCTTGGGATCTGTTTTTCCACCTTCTGCAGTGGGAGCTTTCATGGGAACAAAAGGTCAATCACAGATCACATCCCAAAGTTCTGAGTCTTCATCCATGATGAAGTCATGCATTCTAGTTTTCCACCACCCATAGTATTGCCCATTAAATCTTGGTGGTCTAGTGCTGACTTTCCTTCTTCCAAATTTGATGGAGCCGCCATTAAGATGATACATCCTAGGTGTTAACCTTTTAGAAAGCACCTGCTCTGATACCAATTGATAGTTCATATGCGTCCACCAAACACAATGTAGAATCAGGTCCCTTACCTGGTTTCTTAACAGAAAACAAAAACTAAATAACACAACAAGTTTTACGTGGAAACCTCTTTGTCCAAGAGAGTAAAACCACGACCTACACTAGTAGGATTTTCGAACTCCACTAAAACAACCGCGCAAATTCAAATTACAAACTCATGTAACCTAGGAATTAACCTATTAATCTCTTCCCTCTTACAATACCTCTATTGTAAGCCTTTGCAATAACTCTATTACAAAAAAAATATAAAGGCTAACTCTAGCCTATCAAACAACGATTTTATAACCAGAAAATAACTACCTGCAATGCTTCTCAAAAGAGGAGTAGGTTTGAAAATTTAGAACAAAAGATAAGGAATCAACAACCGAGAACTAAACAAAAACACATGAAATGACTCTGGTTCTTGTTGTTATTGAGTCTTGTCTTTGGATGGCTTTTGCAAGAGAGGAAGTGTCCTACTTGTGTGTATGCAAAAGTGAGAAATCCAATTGTCTTGAACAGGTATATCATAGGATGAGTGAGACAAGTGGGTTTTTGTCCATTGGATAAAGGTGTGTGCCACAGTAGTCCTGCCATTGTATTGCTGCGGCAGTGGCAGTCTATAAAGCTGCTTTTGACAGTTGTGAAAGTTGACTTTTGCTAGAGAGAAATATGGTCCCCCGATAGGTTTGTCAAATCATCAAAACATATGCATAATACTCCAAGGTCTATGTTGCATCAATTAGGATGATATATTAACCACTAAATGTGGTAAATGTGACAATCTCTTCAATTTACCATTGTCTTCTTTTTCTATAAAGCTTGCTAAGTCTTGTAGCTTTACTTCCCCTCCATTTTTGTGTATCCTCTCGAGGGTCACTTCGTCTCATCCATTCTCCCTTTCTTTATGAGAAATCTTGAGGCTTCATTAAGAAATATAGATAACGGAATGAGTGGGAAAACAAAATGGCCACAAAATGTAAAAGATCAACACTATATAAATCGAAGATTATGGGATTTTTACATGTTGACAACGTTGGTTTTGGTACTTTCACGTAGAACCACAAATTGAAAGTAAGTGAGATCCACTTTTGTGCATCTGCTACATTTATCTCGTCGCAAATGGTTGGAATCACCTGTATAATTATAAATATTTGTAAGTATGATATGCAACATAAATGAATTAAAAACTTCTAATTCCTATCAGTTGCAACTAGATACAAGAATGAGAAAATAACATATAAAAGAACAATTAAAAAGAAAAACACCAACCTAATTTAGGGATGTCATTCTACAATGATAATTCAGAGGCCTACAAAGGCCACTTATATTGGAAAAATAGAAGAGCTTGTGAAATTTTTTTGTGTATTTCCTCTCTTTTTCTATACATCTATATATACCCAAATAAAGAATCAGAATTATGTTATGCTAACTACATTTGTACAAATTCTATTTGTCCACCTTATAATTCATTAAAGAATAAAAAAGAAAAATACAAACTATTCAACAAGTTTGTTTGGATAGAAGCTTCTAGATATAGATGACTCATCTAGCCAAGTGTCTCATTCCCACTCATGATCAATGGTCCTGATTTATGATGCCTTGTAAGAGATGAACGGTGCTGATGAGATTTGGCTAAAAGGGATAAAAATGTCTGAACATCTTTGTTTGTAAGGATGCTTGAACTTGTCTCTTTCTCTTTTGATTTCACAGAACTCGATCCTCCCTTATCAAAACGGGCTTGAGCTCCAAACCCCCTCTCATGTTTGAGGGGACGAAGTTCCTACTTGGATCTACACTTCCCCTACTTGGAAGTGTCCCGAATAATGCGTTGGAGCTCAATCCCACTATGATAATGGAGGATCAAGTTCTGCGAAATCAAAAGGGAAAGAGACAAGTTCAAGCATCCTTACAAACAAAGATGTTCAGACATTTTTTATCCCTTTTAGCCAAATCTCATCAGCATCGTTCATCTCTTACAAGGCATCATAAATCAGGACCATTGATCATGAGTGGGAGTGAGACACCTGGTTAGATGAGTCATCTATATCCAGAAGCTTCTACCCAAACAAACTTGTTGAATAGTTTGTATTTTTTCTTTTTTATTCTTTAATGAATTATAAGGTGGACAAATATTTTGTAAAACTGTAGTTAGCATAACAGAATTTTGATTCTTTATTTGGGTATATATACATGTAAAGAAAAAGAGAAGAAATACACATAAAATTTTCACAAGCTCTTCTATTTTTCCAATATTTTATCCCTTTTAGCCAAATCCCATCAGCACCGTTCATCTCTTAAAAGAACCAAATTTGGGGCTTCTTATGAATGTTGACCCATTTTCTCAACTGCTTTCTTTTCGCGACTCTGACTGGAGGTCTTGTACTCATACTCGCCGATCCATTAGTGGTTATTATATCAGTTTGGTGGATCTCCTGTTTCAAGAAAAGCAAAGAAGCAATCTTTACTCTCCTTATCATCTGCAGAGGCAGAATATCGGTCTATGAGAAAGGTTATGGATGAAATTACCTGGGTTCGTCTGTTTACTAATCTATCTGTAACTCCATATTTGTTGGCCTCCTTACACTCCGATATCCAGGCTGCGATTCACAGCGCTAAAAACCCTGTCTTTCATGAACGGACAAATGCCCAACTTGTGAATAAGATAACGATGAGACGGACCAGGCAATGATTTCGTAGAGACATCAGCAAGCTAAGAGTGAGACGATAAGTAGTAGAGGGAAATTAGACCAGCCAAAAATTGTTGCCAAACAAAATGGAAATCGATGTTGAAATTATGAGAAAGCCCTTACTAATTCATAGAAAACAACTGCCAGGCGACCCTAACGGGTGACCTGACGATTCGTCAGGACGGGCAACGACTCATTGAGTTGCCCGTTGAGTGCACTGGCCAACTGATCCGCTGGGGCTCGTAATAGGGAACGAAATGACTCGTGCCTCGAGACCACGACTCGTGGTCACCTTCCGTCATGTACATTGCCTTAACATTTGATAAAATTCAACTTGTTGCTCATGACTCACCTCACAAGTCATGGGGACTGGCCACGACTCGTGGGGTTCCATCCGTTAGATACAATGGTCATCCTCCTGAAGAAAGTCCCACTCCATCCCACGATTGAAATGACGACTCATGGTGGCTGACCACGAGTCGTTACTTCACCCATGGGGACCTCAATCCCTTGATCACTCCAGGACTTTGCACGAATCACCTGACGACTCGTGGGGTCTCCTCACGAGTCGTCTTAGTACTCGTCCTGTGCCTGCAACATAATTTCCACAATTTTCCAGTTTCAACTCCCGGGTCCGATCTTTGAGCCCCAAGGTATAACAATATCTCCCCCTTGGGAACATTCGTCCTCGAATGTTAGAAACACATAGAAAATGCAGAAACATGCAATCATCATATGCAAATACTGATTATTAGAATCGAAAACTGACGGATGACTACCTTCGAAAAGAACTACATAGCTGAACTGAATTCAGGCATCACATACATATATTATAACATAATTCAAACTTGCATACATGAACTGAACATGAAAACTGATTAGATAATTAGGGCAAAAACTGATACCTCAAACTGAAACTTAGCCGGAAGGGAACAGGTGGGGGTATTTAGCCATCATAGCCTCTTCGGCTTCCCACGTAGCTCCCTCTACATGTTGGTTTCTCCACAACACCATCACCGAAGCTACTTCTTTGTTCCTCAGCCTCCGAATCTGACGATCCAAGTTGCAACTAAAATTTCCTCGTAACTGAGGTTGTCTCCCACATCAACACTTTCCACCGGGACTACTAAAGATGGATCACCCAAGAACTTTTTTAAGAGAGATACATGAAAGATGGGATGAACTGAAGATAACTCTGATGGCTAGTCCAACTCATACGCTGCCTTACCAACTCTTCTCATAAATCGGTAGGGACCAATATAGCGGGGACTGAGTTTCCCTTTCTTTCCGAACTGCATGATTCCCTTCATGGGAGATATCTTAAGAAATACCCAATCACCAACTTCAAACTCCAAATCTCTTCTCCTCACATCCGCATATGACTTTTGATGACTCTAAGCAGTTTTCAGTCGGTCCCTTATCAATTGAACCTTCACCATAGCCTCATGAATCGAGTCTGGCCCTATCATAGCTGCCTCACCAACCTTAAATTATCCGATGGGAGATCTACACCTCCGCCCATAAAGAGCCTCGAACGACGCTATTTGAATACTGGAGTGGTAGCTGTTATTGTAAGCGAACTCGATCAAGGGCAAGTGGTCATCCCAACTACCTTTAAAATACATCACATAAGATCTCAACATATCCTTAAGAGTTTGAATTGTCCGTTTTGCTAGGCCGTCCGTTTGCAGATGAAATGATGTGTTGAGCTTAACCTGAGTCCCAAGCCCTTTTTCAAAAGACCGCCAAAACTGAGAGGTAAACTGAGTACGTCGATCTGAGATAATAGAAAATGACACTCTATGAAGCCGGACCAACTCCCGAATATACAATTTGGCATAATCGTCCACTGAATCTATGGTTTTGACCGATAGGAAGTGTGCAGCCTTGGTCAACCAGTCGACCACCACCCAAATGGAGTCATACTGTCGGCGAGTATGAGGTAGGCCGGTAATAAAGTCCATGTTGATCTCTTCCCACTTCCAAGTAGGAATGTTAATATCTTGCAATACGCCTCCCCACCTTTGGTGCTCAACTTTCACTTGCTGACAGTTCGGGAACTTGGCTATGAATTTTGTAATATCTTTCTTCATGCCGTTCCACCAATATATTTCTCGCAAGTCATGATACATCTTGGTGATACCCAGATTGATAGAATGTTTGGATCCATGTGCCTCATGCAATATCTGGTCCCTCAATTTATCCACATCTGGGACACATAGATGACCCTAGTACCGTAGTACACAATCTCCCCCTTGGGAGAAAACCTCCATCTTTTGACTTTGGACGACTTCCTTCAGCTTTACTAAAATTGGGTTCTCATCTTGTCTAGATTTAACATCAACCACCAAGGACGATCCTGATCCATTTTGCATGACAACACTGCCATCGGTCGAGTGGACCAATCTAACTCCCAACCTCGCAAGTTGATGGACATCTTTCACCAACTCTTTCTTTCCCTCATCCGAATGGGACACACTCTCCGTAGAGAGTCTACTAAGTGTGTCTACCACCATATTAGCCTTACTTGGGTAGTAAAGGACACTCATATTATAGTCCTTAAGTAGCTCTAACCACCTCCTTTGCCGAAGATTGAGGTCTTTCTGTGTGAAAACATATTGCAAACTCTTGTGGTCCGTGAATACATCCACGTGGACCCCATACAAGTAATGCCGCCATATCTTCAATGTAAACACCACGGCGGCCAATTCAAGATCATGGGTCGGGTAATTCTTTTCATGAACTTTCAACAGTCTCGAGGCATATGCTATCACATTCCCATGCTCCATCAACACACACCTGAGTCCCACTCGCGAAGCATCATAATACACCATAAAACCATCAGTATCCTCAGGTAGGGTCAACAGTGGTGCTGAAGAGAGTCGGGTTTTCAACTTTTGGAAGTTTTTCTCACAAGCCTCCGACCATTGAAACTTCACTTTCTTTTGAGTCAACTTAGTAAATGGTGCGGCAATAGATGAAAAACCCTCCATGAATCTCCAATAGTAACCCGCTAAGCCCAAAAAGATCCTGATATCTGATGGGTTCACTGGTCTGGGCCAGTTCTTTATCCCCTCGATCTTCTGAGAGTTTACTTTTATGCCCTCACCTGATACCATATGGCCTAGAAAGGACACAGAGTCTAACCAAAACTCACATTTGCTACACTTTGCATACAACTGACAATCCTTTAGGGTCTAAAGCACTATTCTTAAGTGAGAGGCACGCTCCTCCTCGCTCTAAGAGTATATGATGATGTCATCAATGAACACAATCACAAACATGTCCAAATATGCCTTGAACACCCTGTTCATAAGGTCCGTAATAGCTGCAGGGGCATTGGTTAGTTCAAAATACATAACAACAAATTTGAAGTGACCATACCGAGTCTTGAAAGTAGTTTTTGGGATGTCACTCTCTTGAACCCTAAGCTGGTGATACCCGGATCTGAGATCAATCTTGGAGAAACACTTGGCACCCTGAAGCTGGTCAAACAAATCATTGATCCTGGGTAAAGGATACCTATTCTTGATGATGACCTTCTTCAACTGCCGATAGTCAATGTACATCCGAAGCGAACCATCCTTCTTTCGAACAAACAACACTGGTGCATCCCATAGAGACTTATTCGGCCTAAAAAAATCGTTATCTAACAGGTCCTTCAATTGATCCTTCAATTCTTTTAGCTCGACTCGATCCATTCTGTAGGGCGGAATAGATATAGGCTACGTGTCGGGAAGAAGATCTATACTGCAATCAATCTCCCGCTCAGGAGAGACACCTGGAAAATCATTAGGGAAGACCTATGGATACTCACATACAACTGGAATGGACTAGATAGTTGTGTTTTCGGACTCGACGTCCTTAACCCTAATTAGATGGTACAAACAACCCTTAGAAATCATCTTCCTGGCCTTAAGGTACGAAATAAATCGACCTACAGGCACAACTGAACTACCCTCCCATTCTAAGACAGGCTCACCCGAAAATCTGAACTCTACTGACCGGGTCCTACAATTAACTGAAGCATAGCATGCAAATATCCTATCCATACCGAGAATAACATCAAAATTGGTCATGGCTAACTTTATCAAGTCTGCTGAGGTGACCTTATGAAGAACTGATACTGGGCAATCTCTATACACCCATCTAGCTATAACTGAGTCACCTACTGAATTAGAAACTTAGAAGGGCTCTGATAAGACATCGGGACTGACTCTGAAGCTATTGGCTATATATGGTGTCACAAAAGATAGGGTAGCCCCCGGATCTAGCAATGCATATACATCAAAATGAAAGACTCTCAACATACCGGTGACTACATCTAGTGAGGCCTCCTGCTCCTGACGAGTGGCTAAGGCATAAAATCTATTCTAGCACTGCTCGACAGTTGTGCTAGTAGATGCCCCCTAATGTGCTGTGCGTGGGGGAGGGGCTGTTGAACTAGAAGCTGGGCCTCGACCCCCAACCTGATCCTGTCTCGTAGCGGGACAATCTTTGAGCATATGTCCAGGCTACCCACATCCAAAACAAGCTCCTGACCCTGCCAAACACTGGCTTGTGTTCCCTCGGCCACACCAGCGACAAGCTGGAGTGCTAGAGCGTGCGGGCCTACTGCTCTGACCCCTCGAGCCTGACGTTCGCCCTCTCTAATCATGTATGGGCCTAGATGACACACTTAGTGCTGAAGATGCTGGGGCTGATGATGTCTGGTAGGTCTGCTGTTGATGCCCTCCACCGGACCTTTGCTGTGAGAACCTGTGGTCCTCGATCCTGGCCCTCTAGGCCTCCCTCTCCCTCGAATGTGCCGCCTCCATATGCTGAGCGTATAACACTATGCGAGGAAAGTCCATGTCTTGATGGAGCATAGTTGTCCTGCAGTCCTTGTCCAAATAACCTGCTATACCATGCACAAATCTACTCACCCACGCCAGCTGGTCGGCCACTGACTCCGGGGCATACTTAGACAGGCGGGTGAACTCAAGTTTGTTCTCCTGAACAGTCATCCTTTCTTGTTTCAAATTCACAGATTCAACTGCTTTCAACTCCCTCATCTCTTGAGGGAAGAACCGATAGAGGAATGCGACCTGAAATTCCTTCCATGCGACCGGACCTGCTCCAGGAACCCTGCTGTCTTTCCACTGGCGGAACCAAATATGTGCAACCCCTTTTCAACTGGTAGGAGGCTAACTCTGTGCACTCAACACTGCTCACCCCCATAACCTGGGTGATCTTGACAATCTCATCAATGAAATCATGCGGGTCCTCATCTTCCTTGGACCCTAGAAACTCCGGCGGCTTCATCCTCAAGAAGTCCCTGACTCTGGCTGCCACTGCATTTCCATTTTGTGAAACATGCGCAATGGCCTGCTGATTGACATGGGCAGTCAAGGCCTGCGCAAGCATCTGAATGGCAGCTCGAAACTCCACATTAGCGGCTGGCTCCGGTGCCTGAGTCTCCTAAACTGGTGGGGATGGCTGATGCTCATGACCATTTTCATTCCCGTGGCCCTCACCACCTCCATTACTCCTTCCATTCATCCTTCGAGGAGCCATGATTCTGCAATCGCGAATAACATGAATTAGAAGGATAGAAAGGCTTCTCATTGCAGGACATAGATCATGAAGGAAGGGAACATTTCCTAAAACTTCTAGTAGCCTCTTCGTCATAAGTGTGGCGCGCTTCACACCCATGAAAAAGACTCTACATAACGCGGCTTTCAGACTCCCTAGGACATATCAAACCTATGGCTTTGATACCAAGTTTGTCACGACCTGAACGGAGGCCCGGATCGTAGACAAGAGACAAGGGACCCCGAGAGACCCCAAGTCAACCCATGGCATAAGCTTTCACTAACTTATTCAATAAACACGAAGAAACATAATTATAAACTTAGCGGAAATCTAGCTTAACATAACAATAGAATGAACATCTGAAGTTGAATACATGTCTAAGTTTGATAAGCCTTTATTCTGGACGAGCTGATGGGACTATACTCCCAACTAGCTCAACAATACTGAAACTGAAAATACAACCAAGATAACTGAAAGTCTAGTTCTCGAAGGATGAGGACTCACCAATCAAGAAGGTATTGACTCTGAGGGTTGGACCTGAGAATCCGATCCTACATCATGAAACATTGCAGCATAGAAAATATACGGTCAGTACGTAGAATGTACCGAGCATGCAAGGTAAGTGAAACCGCTCAAGAAAAGTAAATCATTTAAGACATTTCATAATATATCCTAAGCTTTCAACATGAGAGGAAAGGAATACATGCATTCTTTCTGAATTCATAATCTTATCATAATATGACCATACATAGCTTTATAACATCATGACCGGCTTGAATGACTCAAAGCTGAAACATGACATTTATATTAAAAGCTGAACAATGAGTCAAACCTTGCTTTATGAACATGCATGCATAAGTACTCATCATGAGTAATAAATATGCAAATCTAAATGATATATACAGTAGGAGACTTGTCACTTAACCGACATACCACGATAGAGCTTACGTGGTCCCAACTATCACACTCAAGTTGGTAGAGCCGTCCATAACCTTGCTAGGGCGATGGACGATACCATGATATCGATATCAAGCTGAAGGGCCAATCGGGCCGAGGATATCTCACAGGGGAGGTCCCGATAATATAGTAATATCAACCTACATTGGCGCGTAGTTCTGGGGCATAGGGTAATTGAACCTTAACCCACTCGGTGCTCGACTCTTCTCCCAAAAACATGCAAAGCTCTACATCGTATATAACGAAGCTCAACATTGTCTATTAACAAAGCTCAACATGAAATCATGCATGACTCAACATCGTATGAAACGAAGCTCAACATTGTCTACTGACAAAGCTCATTAATGAAATCCTGCATAGACTTGACATCATATAAAAATGAAGCTCAACATTGTCCTTTGACAAAGCTCAATAATGACATGCATCTCAATTATAAATTCATGCATATGAGAAGCTTTATTTCGAAACATACCACAAGCTCAATCATAGGTGGAAGCATCTACTCCAAATCATGTGGTAAGATACATGTAGAAATATTTACTCAACATGCCACACACTAGAATTCGTAATAAAAATTGGGAAGTTTCACTTTAACCAATGTGGTAAGCTTATGTCGGGAAAATCATCACTTTAATCAACATGTGGGCATTACCCAAAACTCTATCATTCTAGAATCCAATTGATTCATTTAGAGAAACAACATCAAAATCATGGGTAGTTCTGGAATCCAATTGATTCATTATCAACTGCATCATCATCCAACATTTTCCATAAATTACCTCTTTTATGAACTCTTCACCCATGGGCATTTTAGATTCAAGTTTTAGAAAACAAAGTTTATAAGGGGAGACAACTTAGAATCCACCCAAGCTTCATAAATCATCAATATAAATATAATCTAATCATACCCATGTGTAGAGATTGAAGAATCATGCAATTGGGTAAAAACCCCATACTTAATCATAGATGATTTATCACATTTAATAGGGATTGGGCATTGGTGTGGAAGAAAACACCCACTCATAGCCTTACATACCTGGAAATGGTGAATTCTAACACCCTCTAATAGACCAAGCTAATATTCCAACGGAAACCTTGAGATTTTTCCTTGAATCTCCCCTTCAATCCTTCAAACTTGCATGTATGAGAGTAATGGCTTAGGATAAGTTTTACCCTGCTTAAAACCCACTAAAACGAGCCTTAAACAACGTAGTATTGGTCTTAGGAACTTATAAATTACAAGAAAGACCTTACTAATTCACAGAAAATAATTGCCAGGAGACCCTAATGGGTGACCTGACAATTCATCAGGACGGGCAACGACTCATCAACTCGCCTGTTGAGTACACTGGTCAACTGATCTGCTGCGGCTCATAATGGGGAACGAAATGACTCATGCCTTGAGACCATGACTCTTGGTCACCTTCCGTCATGTACACTGCCTTAACACTTAATGAAATTCAACTTGTTGCTCACGACTCACCTCACGAGTTGTTGGAACTGGCCACGACTCGTGGGGTTCAATCCATTAGATACACTGGTCATCCTCCTGAAGAAAGTCCCACTCCACCCCACGATTTACATGACAACTAGTGGTGGCTGACCATGAGTTATTACTTCACCCATGGGACCTCAATCCCTTTATCACTCCAGGCCTTCCCACGAGTCACCTGAGGACTCGTGGGGTCTTCTCACGAGTCGTCTCATGACTTGTCCTATGCCTGCAACATCACTTCCACAATTTTCCCATTTCAACTCCCGGGTTCGATCTTTGAGCCCCCAGGGTATAACATTCAAAACCTATGCAAAAAGCTTATATTGTATTATTTTCATGTTTATACATTTCTTAATGGTGTACAATGTTAGGAATTTCTCAAATTCTTTACTTCCTTGAACCTAGAGAAGTAGCGATTCAAAAAAGATAATTACAATAAAACCTTGATCTTTATGATCAATGTATTAACTTGAGTTGTGGTTGTAGGAGAGTTAAATTTGGATCATATTGATATTGGTTAACTTGAAATTGCTCATGAGACTTGACCCGGTGATTGAGTATAGTCATCCAATAGGGATGAACCAGTCGTTTGGATGAACCCTAGTTATCTGTTCTACAAGTAAGCATTGGGATTTATCATATGTGTATACCTGAAGTAGTTATGAACCCATGGGGAACACTTACCCTAGTTGTTTGCAATTCTTGATTTAAATCACAACCATAATATTTGTTTTAATATAGTTTTCTTTAAACCCCTCAAATTGGAGATAAGTCACCAACAAGTTCACTTACCAGCATTAGTCAAGATCTTCCATATTCCCTATAGGATCGAACCCAACCTCTTTGTTGGGTTCTTTATTGAAAACATACGCTTCATACTTCGTCAGGAGGTGTGAGTTTGAGCCTTATCAAAAAGTGGCGCCATTTCCGGGGAATACAACTAAGACTAGATTAATTTCCTGTATTTACTTTTTGGTTGTTATTTCCCCATTTGCATTTTTGTTTTTTTCTTTTGTGATTCAGTCAGGCCAATATCAAGGGAATGACCCCTTTGCAAACACCTTGATGGAATAAAATAATCTTCTAGTGCCTGTGGAAGAGATGATGACTATTGAGACCTTAGTAGCTGTCTTGATGAATTATGAGGGAGATGGGGTACCAGAGTACAAGGAGATGGAGAATTCCTTAAATAGAATGGGGTCATATAACTTCAGACCAAATAAATTAGATCTTGATTTGAAGATCTGCTCAACACCACCAGCAACGCCATCAGTAGAGGTACCACCAGTCCTTGAATTTAAGGCTGATCTTGAGCATAATTACATGCGAAAGAACTATTTTATAACTTAATCGTAGTCATGTTTGTCAATTTAATTTATTATATTCTCATGTGATTTTCTGTGATTTCGTGCATAAACTAACCAACATGATTAGTCTTTATTTTGTAGGTGTAAAATACGTAGGAGAGACCAAACAGTGATGGTTGAAGTGAAGGAATGGAGTTCGGATCAAATTGCAGAAGAAGGCAAGTGGACATGCCAAGGGAAGGCTAGCCGCGCCTGGCAGTGTGCCACGCCCCAGGGTGCACACGTGAGTAAAGATGACAAGCGATGCACTGCGTGATGGGCAATATGCCATGGCAGGCGCAAGGAGCGAGAAGCAACATGCCACACCGGGCGACTCACAGGTGCCTCACACGAGACCTGTCGAGAAGACACATTCCAGTGGGCATGCGCGATGCCTCCGTGCCACGGAGCTGCTGCTGCGCTGTAGACAGCGTGGCACGAGTAGTCCCATGCTCAGCCAATTTTTGTAAATTCCCACTTAGTATAAATTAAATACCTAGCTCTAAAAATCATTTATCACGAAATATTTTGGGAAAAATGGAATGGAGTGAAGGTTGAAGCGAAGAACTCCACCTAGGATTCATTATTTTTCATTCTCTTTTTATTATCATGTAAATACATTACTTTAATGATGATTTTGAGTAATTGTACGAACATGAGTGGCTAAAACCCTTCCTCTAGGGTTGAGGTCACATGATATAAATGTAAATGCATGAATTTATCTTTGGTTTGAGTCTTTAATTGTTGATTTGTCTTGAATTCTTAATTACCGTTGTTTTTAGGCTTGATAACCATGAAAACAAACTCGTTAAACTTAGGTAAAAGCTTAAAAGAGTAACCCTAGGGTATAACACAAGAATTCAGGGAGCAAGTTGCTATCTTCATGATAGGATTCGCGGTTAGGATAGAAGTTATACCTAATTTTCCTTACTTGGTTAATAAAACGGGATGATAGCTAGACATCGACTTAGAATTGTCACATTAGCGCTCATAGAAGTAGTTGTGAAGCTAAGTCAGGTTAAATGATTCGAGGTACGAATGTCCATAATCAAGGGCATAAACCCCATAAACCACATCCATGTAGTTAAATTGCTCATGAATTAGGACGTCACATCCCCGCTCAACGATGTAAGTGTGAGACTAGTTTGTTGTGTTTAGAGGCTCAAGAGACCATGAACACTGCACTTTAACTCTGTAAGACAACAACTGAAGTTTTCACACTTGAAACATTGTGAATTGTAGCATTGCATGATTATCAGGACTGAACTCTTGTTGCTTCTTGTATTGTTTCTCAATTGTTTTGTGATCATCCCTAGATTTGATTACAATTATCCAAAAATCTCTTAAATCAACATTTGTGAAGGTTAACTTAACACTTGAACTTGAATATTCACCAAAGTAGTCTAGTCCCTGTGGGTTTGACATCTGGCTCTTAAAAGGGCCACTGTATTACTTGTACGACCGCGTGCGCTGGGGCGAAATCAAGTTTTTGGCACCGTTGCTGGAGCCTAGAAAAATTAGTGAATTTCTTATTTTTGTTTTGATGTAGAATTTTCTATGTGTTGAAAAAATATTATTTTTAGATTTATTTTATTTTTGTTTTTAGTTTGATACGCTTCTTGACATGACGTCATGGAATACAAATTGGTTGAATAGTGGATACTTATATTTTAATGATTCTTGTCTGAATTGTGGAGGACCCCACTTGTGGCAACACTATCATATATGTAATATATGTAGTGGTCAGGATGGCCATTGGAATGGTTGTTCAAATTCGTATTCCCCTCCCCCAAGCTCCTACTATGATCCTTCTGTTGTTTTTGGTGAGTACATGAATGATCAAGAGGAGGACTTAGAACACCAAGCTGAGATAGAAAATATGTTAAAATGGGTTCTTGAGCAGATAGAAGCGATGAGGGAGCAGATGGAAGTAATGAGAATTCAGACTAAGGAAAATGGAGAGTCCCTAGAAATGATAAAAGCAGAGTTCACGAAGATAAAGGCTGAGGCTGAAGCTTGCACTGATTTGCAAGCCATGGTCTTAGCCAATACTCAAGAAGGATCTCAAGGAGAAAAAAAGAGTGAGTTCTTGGAACAAGCTCAACAATTAGAAGCTCCTAAGAGTCTATGTGATGGTCTCACGTATATGGCCAATCCATTCATAAAAGGGGGGATAGAGTTCCAACCATTTGACATTCATGTGGAGTCAGATGTTAATGTGGAGAAGGTGTACAAAAGTAAGGAGGTCAGCACAATGCAGTTTCAGAGTTGAGGTGTATTGCACCCTACTCAAAGTATTTCTCGACATTAAGTTTGGTTGACAACCTAGAATTAGAGTCTTCCAAGCTTATAAAGAAAGGTCTAGCTGAGGAAGAAGCCGCGTATATTTTGCAATTTGCTGAGTAGAAGAGACAGAAGGACTTTACTTAATTAAGGGCCAATAAATGTAAGAGGCGACATCTACTTCTTGGTCTCTTAAATTTTTCACCACCACCCCTAGAGCATAATAGGAAATTAGAAAAGAAATTAAGGGTGAGATTCATATCCTCAAAGTGGAAGGAAAAGTGGTGGAACTTGATGCGTCATGCCGCGACGTAAACTCAGGTGCTGCTTGGGAGGCAACCCAAGAGTACCACAGGTACAATTTCTTTTTATCTGTTTGTATTTTTTTTATCTTCACTTTTTTTGGTTGGTGTGACTTAAGCACATATTGAGGGAAAGTCTGAGTACCCTTAGAATAGGAGGCTAAGGAGCATGAAAAAACACTAGTGTGGGGTTGAGGATCCCCAAGATGAAAAATGGACAATACATGCTGCTAGTTAGGCCTAGAGACCTCAAGAAGTATCTGTCACATTTAGTCGTGCTTTTAAATGATGCTTTGGATACATAGCATAAATTAAGTGTGGGGTGAGGGGTAATTTCAAATTTTGTGCTAAGTGATTTCGGGTGAATTTTGTGCTTGTTATCATATTGTTTGATGAAAAGTTAGAGTTGAGCACATTTCACCCACCCTTTGGTTTTACTTCTTGATTATTTTCTGAAGGGGGGGGGGGGGCACTTTGAACCGATAAATAAAAATTTTCTTTGTTTGTACATAATGGTGTTAGTCATACTTAGGGACTTTTCCCGATGTTGGATGGATGATGATTGTCTTGAGGAAAAATTAGTCAATAGGTTTTTGTTTTTGAACCCTTAGTTGATTGATGGCTTATGTTATTGTTGTGGGTGTTGCACACGATTTTCAAATGCAGGTGTTGTAAATTTTTGAAGCATGTTTGGCAATTGTATAACTTTGTTTGAGACACCTAGGATCTTGAATATGACTCTATGTGCTTAAAGCTTAATTCTGGATTCCTGTGATTAGCTGAGTTAAGAGTCTACTAAATTTGTCTTGAATTGAGCATGTGCTGCGAGTGTAAGGCTTTTTGAATATTCCATGCTATTGTGTAGTGTATAGGACTTGTTTGGTGTGTATACAAAATGAAATGAGGGATATGAATTGTAGGAGATGATTTAGGCATTTCTTTGACCGAGCCAAATTTTTATCCATTGCCTTACCTACCTTGAATATATGATCCTAGTTAGCCCCATTGAGCCTTTAACCTATTCTTTGCTAGCCGTGAAATGAGTTTAATCCTTTCCTTTCAATAGCCTTGAATTTGATCCAAAACTCCTAAGCGCTCAAGTGAAAATACAAAAGAAGTTAAGGAGTAAGAAGTTGGAAGAAGGAAAATAGTAGTTGCGGGAGTTGAAGAGAAGACTAGAGGTGCACTTTTTTTAAAAATGAATAAGAGTTGGTAGGGAGTAAAAGAAGAAAAGAGCAAAAAATTGCTTAAGTACTCCTTACTAATAGCTTAAGTGTGCCCAATGAAATGGGGGGAACAAAGAGAAAAATGTGAGTTGAAAAGAATAAAGGTGAAGTAAGAGGATAGATAGCCATAATGAAAGTGTGATGTATTAAAAGCGCTTAGGGAAGATACTCACTATTACTGGCCAGAATAGTACCTACCCGTCCCTTAGCTTACATTACAACCCACTAAGTCCTACTTGATCTTACTTTAAAACATTCCTAAATTAGTGGAGTAAAACACTAAAGGCAGGCTTATGGATCAATACATGTTGCATGTGAATTCTTTGTGAGAGTGAGCTTACTTCTTATTCATATACACATACATGTTATAATTTGAAAACTTATGAGTGAAAAAATGGGTAACTCTCTTGTTGTGAGGGCACATGTTTGATGAAGGATAAAATTCATGTCGGATATCTTAATTGGTTAATTTGTATGGATTTGCTGAGTTTAAGAGTTGGTTCTTGAGGCTAGGAAGTTTTAACTTAGTTATATAGGGTTTTAATGAAGAGATATTGCATGCTTTATTTTAAACTTGCTATCTACAACAATCAAGGTAGCCATAGCTTGAATCATCCCGTTTCAATTAGCTATGTGTGAGTTCTTTGTGTGCATGAGATGCAATAGAGTTTTTCGAGGATGAACAAGGCTTTAAGTGTGGGGTAGTGATCTTGGGCATAATTACGTGCCCAAGGGCTATTTATAACTTAATCTTAGTCATGTTTGTCAATTTAATTTATTATATTCTCATGTAATTTAGTGTAATTTCGTGCATAAACTAACCAACATGATTAGTCTTTGTTTTGTAGGTGTAAAATGCATAGGAGGGACTAAATAATGATGGTTGAAGTGAAGGAATGGAGTTCAGATCAAATTGCAAAAGATGGAAAGTGGACATGCCAAGGGAAGGCTAGCCGCGCCAGGCAGCATGCCACACTATGCGCGTGCGCGCCCAACAACATTCCATGCCCCAGGGTGCGCGCGTGAGTGAAGCTGTCAAGCGATGCCCTTTGTGATGGAAAACATGTCACGGAAGGCACAAGGCACGACCAGCAGCGTGCCACACCGGGCGATGCGCAGGTGCCTCGCACAAGACCTGCCGAGAAGACACATTCTAGTGGGCATGCGCGATGCCCCCGTGCCATGGAGCTGCTACTGTGCGATAGACAGCGTGGCACGGAGCAGTCCTATGCTCGGCCAATTTTTCTAAATTCCCACTTAATATAAATTAAACACTTATCTCTAAAAATCATTTATCACAAAATATTTTAGGAAGAACGGAAAGGATTGAAGGGAGAAGCGAAGAACTCCACCTAGGGTTCATTATGTTTCATTCTCTTTTAATTACTCTTGTAAGTACATTACTTTAATTATGTTTTTGAGTAATTTTATGAACATGAGTGGCTAAAATCCTTCCTCTAGGATTGAGGCCACATGATATGAATGTAAATGCATGAATTTATCTTTGGTTTGAGTCTTTAATTGTTGTTTTGTCTTGCATTCTTAATTACCGTTATTTTTATGCTTGATCATCATGAAAACAAACTCATTAAGCTTAATTAAAAGCTCGAAAGAGTAGCCCTAGGGTAGAACATAGAATGGAAGGAGCAAGTTCTTATCTTTACGATAGGATTCACTGTTAGGATAGAAATTATACCTAATTTGCCTTGCTTGGTTAATAGGACGGGATGATAGCTAGACACCGACTTAGAATTGTCACGTCAGCTCTTGTAGAATTAGTTGTAAAGCTAAGTTCGGTTAAATTATTAGAGGTACGAAAGTCCATAATCAAGGGCATAAACCTCGTAAACCACATCCACGTAGTTAGATTGCTCATGAATTAGGACGTCACATCCCTGCTCAACGATGTAGGTGTGATACTAGTTTGTTGTGTTTAGAGGCTCGAGAGACCATGAACACTACATTTTAACTCTATGAGACAACAACTAAAGTTTTCACACTTGAACCATTGTGAATTGTAGCATTGCATGATTATCAGGCCTTAACTCTAGTTACTTCTTGTATTGTTTCCCGATTGTTTTGTGATCACCCCTAGATTTAATTACAATTATCCAAAAATATCTTAAATCAATACTTGTGAAGGTTAACTTAACACTTGAATTTGAATATTCACCGAATTAGTTCAGTCCCTATGGGTTCGACATCCGGCTCTTAAAAGGGCTACTATATTACTTATATGACCGTGTGCGCTTGTGCATGCGCTGGGGTGCAATCAAAGGCACTGCCTCCCCATCTCAAATATGCATTTTTGGGGGAAAACAACACTTTGCCAGTGATAATTGCAGCAGATTTGATGGACTGGCAAGTAGAAGCTTTGGTCACAGTATTAAAAAGGCGGAAAAAGGCCATTAGTTGGACCATAGTTGATATCATCAGGATCCTCCAGGCATATGTACACACAAGATACAGCTCAAGCCAAACTGCACACCAAGTATGGAACATCAGTGACGCCTGAACCCCCCAATACAAGAAGTAGTAAAAAAAGAGATCATCAAGTGGCTGGACGCTGGTGTAGTCTACCCCATCGCAGATAGAAAGTGGGTGAGTTTGGTGTAGTGTGTACCAAAGAAAGGTGGGAACATAGTGGTATCCAATGAGAAGAATGAGCTGGTATCATCATGTCCAGTCATAGGATGGCGTGTATGTACAGATTACAAGAAACTCAACCACTATACACAGAAGGACCACTTTCAAATGCCATTCACGGCTCAGATGCTTGACAGATTGGCAGGTAGAGGTTTGTATTGTTTTCTTGATGGCTATTCGGGATCTAATCAGATCACCATAGCCCTGGAAGATCAGGAAAGACTACCTTCACCTGTCCATATGGAACATTTGCTTTTAGAAGAATTCCATTTGGATTGTGCAATGCACCGGCCACATGCCAGCGCTACATGATGTCACGACCCAAGTTTACACCCTAGTCGTAATACGGGACAAGGAACCCCAAAAGGCTCCAAGTTGACCCATGGCTTAATAACATAATAACACTTAACAATATAAATAGCTAACCGAAACATATTTAGTGTAAGCTAACTTTAAGAGTCAAATTTATAACTTAAGGACATAATCTAACAAAAACATTATACATAGACTGAATTTGATTACAAATGTCTGAAAGCCTCTACTATTAGGATGAGTTGCTGGGAAAAGTCCCCAACTAACTCCTAAATCTTGAAAAAAAAATTAAAATACAACAGAATAAGAACAGACACCACGTCCTCGAGAGATGAGGGCTCATTACAATTTGCTGAGATGGAAGAAGGAGCATGTCTACCTGCGGAGCTGAGTCTAGATATCTGAATCTATATCATGAAATGATATAGCACATAAAAATATGCGGTCAGTACTTGGAATGTACTGAGCATGCGGGGAAAACATAAACAAACTAAACATACAAGTATACAAGAAGGAAATAAATGAGTACATCGACATATAACTGATTTAGAATGCAACAATCCTCTTCTAAGTCACATACACATATATACATGAAACTTTCATTTGGAAATCATATTCTAAATCCTCATCAAACTCATGCATAAGGGTCAAGTATTGATCATTTAATGAGAGTTGAAGCTGAGGCTAGTACCACACACTGTACTGGATATCTGCTGATAACTGAGTCTGCATTGCATTATGTTATATCTGTTTGAAACTGAAGTCTGAACTACACAGAACTGAGCCATACTGATAACATAAACTAAGGGAGTCATTCTTTTCTATGGAGAGTCCAAACTGAACTAGGGAAACATTCTCATTTATGGAGAATCCCGACTAATCTAATGGAAACATTCTCGACTATGGAGAGTCCCTGACTGAATAAGGGAAATATTCTCGGCTATGGAGAGTGCCTGACTGACTAAGGAAAACATTCTCGGCTGTGGAGAGTCCCTGACTAAGGGAAACATTCTCGCCTATGGAGTCCCTGACTGACTAAAACATGAGTAGTACTAATCTGATATTATACATCTGGTCTATACTACTATAGCTAATTAGAAACATGAGAATTTACTGGTTTCATCATACGACATTTATTTAGAAAGGATTGGGACTACTTTTTACTAACAATGAGCCCAACACTCTAAAATATCATTCTCATGCTTTATCATCATAATTCATATCGTAATGGTATCAAATCATCATTTAATCCACACATCTTACATTTACGAACACCTATAGATTCATATCATATTTTACACACCTCCACAACATTCAAGTTCCAAGTTAATAACATACGACATATAACATAGGGTCATGTAGGATCCATAGGTCCAACTTACACTTTAACATAGATACATTGTTTCATATATTTTAGATTTATGGAAAGCCCATACACTTAACTCATACTTTAAACATTTACAACGAGATCATGGAAGATGCATATATTTTCATTTCATAGGACCCATTTCGAAATTGGGTCCAACTCATAAGAAAGATACGATAATTATGCCATTATCATAGGTTCACCTCATGCCCAAAATATTTACATCGAAAATACAACAAAAACAAATACATACTTCCCATTTATGAAGCCCATAAGTTCTAATCCCATTTCAAAATATCTATCCAACATATATTCTAGTTTTTACAGGATTTCTTATGATCTTCACATATTTTTGACATGGTTACAAGCTCATGATATAATCGAGTGGACAATAACAAAATCCCAATCAAAGTGTTAAGCTATCTCATGAAAGAATTCCTATTATCATGGGTTTTCACCATGAAGCACATAATTCAAGATATTAGAGTAACTCTATAAGCATGATTAACTTAATCCTAATGGGTCTTTGAATTCATAGAAGACATAGAAGAAATCATCCATAAATTGAAACCCTAGGTCATGCTTTTCTAGAATAGTGAAACCGGGTTTTCAATAAAACTTTTTGGGGCACAAGGATGGAAGGATATCCTTGTTAAAAAACCCATATAACTGATTAAGAGAAAACCCATTTTAATTGCACATTGAAGCTTTGAAGAAATCCTTGTTGGATCCTTGATCTTGAGAGTGAAAGGAAGAAGTGTTGAGGGAATAAGAGGTTAGGCTAGAAAACCCCCTCAAAACGTCCCTTAAAATGCCCAAAGTGATGCCATTTTAAAACTGGGAGTGTAAGAATTTACCAAATTACCCATGGGAAAAACCTAAAAATCTGCCGATCTGAGACAACGACCCCCACCACGAGTCGTTGGTCCTCACCATGACTCGTGGTGACCATCCATTGATTCTGGGGCCTGCTTCACAGCTTTAGCTTCTTTAACCAACGACCGATAGTACGAGCTTGACACAATGACTCGTTAGTCCTTCCGTTGTTCCCACTAGATGGACCCTCAAGTCCCTTCCAATGACTAACACCACAGGTCATTGTTAGCTTCAATGGTCCGTTGCCACCATTCGTCATCACCGATGCGGAACCCTGAACACCAACCAACGACTCCTCATGAAGACTCGTTAAGGAAACTAATAAGTCATCATCTGACTCATTCCCGCCGAGAAGTCCAAGTCTGCAAGCTCACCACGATTGCATCCAATGAGTTGTTGTCTTACACAATGACTCGTACCTCCTCCTGTGGCATCAAAACACCTGGAACCAGATCCTAAATCCCATCCAAAGACTACCTCTAATGACTCGTTAGAGTGACCAACGACTTATTGGATGAGTCGTTCTGAGGCACAAATTGCAGATTTTTTTCTGGTGAACACACTCCAAATCATGATTTTAAATCTTAAGAACTTTTGGGGTGATACACATGATGTCTATATTCTCGGATATGGTGGAAGACACCATCAAAGTATTCATGGACAACTTCTCAATTGTGGGTGACACATTCAAATCTTGCCTCAAACACTTGGGCAAAGTGTTGAATAGAAGCGAAGAAAATAATCTGGTCCTAAACTGGGAAAAATATCATTTTATGGTCAAGGAAGGAATAGTGCTGGGTCACAAAATCTCGGGAAAAGGGATTGAGGTGGAAAAGGCAAAAATTGAAGTTATAGCAGGTTTGCTGCCCCCTATTTCCGTAAAAGGGGGTCAGAAGCTTTTTAGGGCATGCAGGATTCTATAGGCGGCTTATCAAGAAATTTTTTAAAGATTGCACAACCATTGTGCAAATTTCTTGAGAAGGAGGTAAAGTTTATGTTTGATGAGTCATGTATAAGGGCTTAAGGGCTTTTGAGTGATTGAAAGAGAAACTCACCACTACTCCTATTATTATAGTGCCAGATTAGTCTCTTACATTTGATGTAATGTGTGATGCTAACGGGGTAGCTCTTGGTGCTATCTTGGCCAACTAAGAGAAAAGATTTTCCATGCTATCTACTATGCTAGTAAAACACTCAACACAGCCAAAAAGAACTACACAGTCACTGAATAGGAGCTACTAGCTGTGGTTTTTGCATTTGAGAAGTTTCGAGCATACTTTCTTGGAACCAAGGTGATCATCCATACAAACCATGCCACTTTGAGGTACCTTATGTCTAAAAAGGATGCTAAACCCATATTGATTAGGTGGGTGTTGTTGCTTCAAGAATTCGAGTTTGAGGTCAAAGATCGAAAAGGGACTGAAAATCAGGTAGCTAATCACTTATCTAGGCTAGAGTCTTATGCTACGGCAAGAGAGGAGATTGATATTGATGATGCAATCCCAGACGAGCAGGTACTAGCTGCATCTCAGAATTTGATTTCCTGGTTCGCCGAATTTGCAAATTATTTGGTTAGCGACATGATCCTAGCAGATCGGACTCCCCAGCAGAAGAAAAAGTTCTTATTCGATGCCCGAAGATACTAATGGGATGAACCATACTTATTTTGCATTTGCGTAGGTGGGATCATTCGCAGGTGAATGCCAGAAGTAGAAATGTTGAGCATTCTGGAGGCCTGTCATTCATCCCCAGTTGGGGGTCATCATAGTGGTATTAGAACCGCACATAAAATCTAGCAATGTGGGTATTATTGGCCCTCTATTCACTAAGATGCCTATGATTATGCCAAGGCATATGATCAGTGTCAAAGGCAGGGCGGCATTACTCGTACGCATGAGTTGCCATTGGCCCCCATTCTGGAAGGTGAGTTGTTTGATGTATGGGTTATAGACTTCATGGGCCCATTTGTTAGTTCATACGGGATGAAATACATCTTGGTGGTGGTGGACTATGTCTCCAAATGGGTGGAGGCGATTGCACTACCTAATAATGATGGCAAAAGTCTTACAGCATTTTTGTGGAAGCAAATCTTTGCTAGATTTGGCACTCCCAAAGCAACCATCAGTGATGGTGGATCACACTTTTGTAACCACCTCTTTAGAAAAATACGGTGTCGAGCACAAGGTAGAAACACCTTACCATCCTATAGCAAGTGGACAAGTGGAAGTTTCAAATAGGGAGATAAAGACCATTCTTGCCAAAATAGGGAATACTAGTTGGGCAGATTGGCCTAGGAAGCTCGATGATGTGATGTGAGCTTACCGAATAGCTTATAAGACCCCCATTGGTTTATCTCCATACAAAATTGTCTATGGAAAATCATGTCATTTACCGATCGAATTAGAGCATAAGGAACTATGGGCTCTAAAAAAGCTGAATTTGAACTGGAATGAAGCAGCCAAGATGAGACTTGACCAGCTCAATGAGTTGGACTAGTTCTGATTTAGATCCTAAGAGAGTGCGGCCATTTATAAATAAAGAATGAAGAATTATCATGACAAGAAGATTGCAAAAAGGGAGTTTATGTTACACCCCAGAAAATTTGGTAATTATTTGATGTTTGTATGCTATGTTAAGGGAAGTACGGGTTGTATATTTGTCGTAGATGACAAGGGAAATGTGTACAAACGGAAAACCGAAGAGTATGTGAAGTTCATAAGAATAACCATATCTCCTAGTATATAATGAATTGGAAGCTCCACAACCTATCAAATTAAAGTTCTTTGAGTCTAGTTTTCAGAATATCCAACATCTCATCAATCGGACTTCGGAATAAAAAGTTATAGGAATTTTACGGTAGCACTATCGGGCAGTGACATGACCACCGCTCTAAAAACGGCCACCGCCCAAACACCTTTATAGTTTAAGTTTTTGGTTATGAAATCATTTTCAAATTTTCCAGGTTTGAGGTGCTTGATTACCCTCTGAAATCCTCTCTCTTTTCCAGTAGCAAAGCCTTACAAACCAAGAGGAAATCCCTCAAGAAAACACCATCAAAACTCAAGCAAAAGTTGATGGAAGTGAAGCAACACCGCGGTGAAGTTGTTGCTGCCTTGTAGCTTCGTTTTGGCAGTGTTGTTGCTGCGTGTTTGGGACTATTTTGACCTAATGTTATACTCCATCTTAGTAGGAATTGTTCATAAGAAATAGTAAGTCACTTCCCTCTTTGAAATCTCTAATAAGTGTATGAATTTTTGAAGGAAAACTAGAAGAAAGTTATGGTTTGTATGTTGACTTGTTGTAGTTGTTGTGCTGTTATTTTTATGCGTTTTGGGAAGCAAGATTCCTGAGTTTTTGGGAAGTTTTTTGGAGGAAAATACTCCTATTATATCCAACAATATTCTCATGCCAAGGGTAAGTGTTTCTAATTGCTTAACTTGCCTAAAAATCCTAGCTAAAGCTAGAAGTTGGAGGTTATGTTGGGCTGCCGTTGTTGATATGTTGTTGTTGAAGTTCTTCTTGTTTTTGAAGGTTGAAATAGATGTGTTTTTCTGAGAATATACTCTATATTTTTTGGGAGTTTTTCATGAGAAAAGTGAGGTAATTTCCTACCTCTATTTTCCCCCAAATTTGTAGAAACAAGTTGAAATAAGAAATGCTAAGTGTTGCCTTATTTGTTTGTGTTGTGACTGCCTATTGATGTAACATTTTGGCTGGATAAATTGGCTTGAAATAGACTTGTCTCTTGGTAATAAAATAAACTAATTTAAGGGGATAAAGTTCTGGTTGTTGAAAGAAAGAAACGACATAAGAAAGCTCACCGGAAAAAAAGGTATGTTAGGTGCTCTTTGTCTCTTGATTTTCAAGCCTGAATTCATGCCAAGGATTAATCCGGAATTCCCCTGTACTTGAGCTTCTGCAGTAGCATATTATGGTTCTTACCAGTTTTTAGAATTACTTGGTATTAAGTTGTGTATTTTCTAAAGAGTTGGAACACATGAATGTAAAGCGGAGAGGGCAATTGCATTCGATTATGGTCATAGTTGTAAATTGATTCTGAGGTCCCCTCGGCGTGGGGACTGTGAGCTGGTCCTTTACATTACATTATGTGTTTTTGGTTTCAAAGTTGATTCACATTATGGTTGCTAAGAAAATTGGTAAACATGGCAAGATGACGACGCGCGGGCAAACCTAATAGTTGAATTCGGTTTTAACTCAATAAGGGTTAACTAGGGTAACAAAATGAAATTTCCCTACAATAGTTATCTACCCTCTTATATTCATGTTTTAAGGTGCCTAGGGCTATGAGAAGCTTCCTCGATCGCTCTCCCTTAAGCTAAGATACTAATTAATACGTTTCTTAATTAACCGATACGTTAAACTTGGAAGATAGAACCTGAATGGGTAAACTATTGATATTTCAATGGGACCATCTTTATTGGCAGGTTATGCACAATATCTTGATGTTAGCATGTTAGACGAAAATAATATATATATATATATATATATATATATATATATATATATATATATATATTGTGCTTACATTCAAATTACGCACTAAAGCGGCAAGGATTGCCTTTAGAAAGTCGCTATATGTTTATTACAGCTCTTGAGTTATCTAGACCTCCTGAGAATTGTAGGCTTTAAGTAGGCACGTCGCATGTTCTTTGAAAGTTGTAGATGTGTAAGGAAATTAACCTAAGTGTAAAAGTTGAGGCGCTAGTAGCAAAGGAGAGATAAGAGTAAATGTTAGACCTTTTAAGGTAATATGTGAGGTATATGCCTTCTGCCCGTAGTTGATTTCAAGAACCTTTGAGCGATGTTAAAATATGAGCAAGACGAGTTTAAGAGACAAGGTTGGCAATTAGGTAAGAAGGTAAGAGCGTACAAGAATTTCTGGAATAGTTAACATGAGAGTAAATAATTAGGCCGGGAATGACGAATCCTCTTTGAAAAAGAATTCAAGATGCATACGAAAAGTAGAGCTAAAGGTTGTTAAAAATTTGATGATAAGTGTTACGATTGCTAATGAATTAGGAAAATAGCTAGCAAGATTTACCCTGTTCTAAAGACGTTTAGCAAAAGAGTTATAAATAAAGTTGTTTATGTTCAGTTGTGTTAAGCTAATGAAAGGCCAGTAAAGTGTTAACTCCTTAGGAAATAATTAGAATCGAATATTTTGAGATAGTGACTCAAGTTAAAGAGAAGTTCTTAATTGTACTTTTAAACAATTATCTTTCATTATTTGTTCTAAAAGTTGGATTAACTTTTTCAAGTTTTAAAAGATTGTATTTTTCTGGGAAGTTTCTAAACTGTTTATAATGCTGCTAAGCTTTTCTATGCTCCACATATATTGCAATGTTTCACATGAGCTTTTCCTACGTTGTCTCAGGCACGACTATTAGTCTTTATTTATCTTAAGGAAGCCCCTATACAGTTTCCTACCATTTGTATATTAAAGAGCTCCAGGTTTGAGATACGCAAGTTATGTCTTCCTGTTCATAAGTTACCTCGAGATGTGATATGATGTGCAATGAATGAGGTATGCTCACAATTCTTGATATGAAAGTATGAAAGTAAACTAGCATAAGCACGAAATGAATGCTAAGATTGTTAATAGAAAATGTTAGGTTAAGTTATTCCTCTCTGCTCCTCATGTTAGAATTGCTAGGAGATGTTTAAAATCATGAATGTAAGTATACACATGTCTTTATGATATTCCAGTTCTAGGAACTTCCCTAGAATTCATTCACAATATATGTATGTATTTAAGTGCTAAATGAAAGACCTATATGTGTATGGCATAATTGTAGTATTAGGAGTCATGGTAAGATCCTACACATGTTATAGTTACTGATCAACATAATTTCTAGTTTCCAGTATTCAGATAGTTTGTATGAGCTCTGTCAGCTCCATTTAGGATGGTGATTAATATTTGTTTTTATTTTACCCCGGTGTGGTACACCGGCTGGAGATCTTCATATTTTATCCCGGTGTGGTACATCGGCCGGAAATATTTTTATTTTACCCCGATGTGGTACATCGGTCGGAGATATTTTTATTTTACCCCGGTGTGGTACATCGGCTGGAGATATTTTATTTTACCCCGGTGTGGTACACTGACTGGATATCTTTTTATTTTACCCCGGTGTGGTATATAGGCTGGAGATAATTTTATTTTACCCCAGTGTGGTACACCGACTGGACGAATTTTATATATGAATTTATAGTTGGCTGGTCGTTGGCATTACAGTTATAGTTTCTTTCTTGTGCATTTCTTAATTGCATTTTCATCTTATTATAGAGTTTTTATCAGGTTTCAGTTTCCAAGATTCCAGGTTGTTACCATTCCTTATTCCTGGTTCAGTTATCATGAGTTCAGTTAGGTTATAGTAAGTTGTTATCAATTACAGGTTGCAGAATTCTAGGTTATATTTATCCTTTATATGTTTATGTACTAAGTTAGTTATTACAGGATTGTTATCTCATGGTTTTGTAGTTTTAGCCTTATATACTAGTCCATTTCATTCGTACTGATGTCCCCTTGCTTGGGGACCTTTGTTCGTGCCGCAGGTGCAGGTAGAGGTCAGGATGGCCAGTTGAGTAGAAGTTCGTGAGATCAATATATGGTTGGTATGCTCCTTTCTTCCTAGAGCTAGGGCTTAGTTATTTATGCTTGAGTTTTGAGATGCAGTTATGGGTAGGTCAGAGCCCTATTCCGACCATCACTCAGTTTACTCTTTAGAGGCTTTGTGGATTTACTGTGTACGGTATTCGATTTGTGGCCTCGTCGGCTTATTGTTTCTTGGTTTAGCACACTAATTTCCTTGGTTGCATTTCGATTGTTTACCTCGTATTGTTGAGACCTTATGGGTCCAGTTTATTCTTCAATTGATTGTGACAGGTGGCCTGGATGGCCTAAGTGTTACAATTACAGATGTCATATAGCAGGCTTCTCGATCAATCATGAATCGAGTGCCAGTTGCGCCCTACCCCATTTTTGTGGCGTGACAGTTTAACACAGGCGATTTGGTCCTACTGTTCAACTCAAGGCTCTGTTTGCACCCTAGAAATTTGAAATATAGATGGATAAAACCTTATATAGTGGTGCATGTGTCCCTATAAGGTGCAGTAGAACTTGAGAACAGAGATAGAAAAAGGTTCTAAGTGAACGGGCAAAGAATAAAGCTATATCTGGGAGATGTGGAGGAATTAAGAGGAATCAAGTCGGTGTACCTTGGTGATGCCTGAAGAGTAGTAAAAGGTACGTCATGTCGTGATGTTAAATTAGGCACTACATGGGAGGCAACCTATGCATGGTGAAGTCTGAGTAGCCAGAGGTATGTCCTTACCCTCTACACTTACATTCTATGCTTCAGGGATAAAGCATGCTTTTTAAAAAGGGGAGGGGGTGTACTTATAATTTTTGGGGATTTTGATTCGTTCGAGGATTTTTCTTGTCGTATGGCTTTTCCCTCGGGCATGCTATATAGTAGAACTGACATGTTTAGGATTTTATTTTTTTGTGATTTTTGTTTATTAGAAAGTAGCTTAGGAAGACTCAACCAATAAAGTGCACTAGATTTAATATTTTTGAAAAATTGACCCTATTAAATTATTTTGTGATGAATTAGTCGTGTACTTGTGATTGCATGCATGATATCTGTGGATCTTTTTATGTCTTTTAGTATATTGGCATGTGTAGTTTTTGTTAAGCCATGACTAAATCGGATAGGTATAGTGAATATAAATCATGTACCGTGAGTGAGTGAGGTCTGATACCTAGTTCAATACTGTGTAAAGGAACTAGAACATTCCCAATTGGTCTTTGTACAGGTTTTAGGATGGTTGATTAGGAAAGGATTATAGGCCATTTTTGTTGAGCCCATTCTTAGCCTAAATAATCGTATAAAAATCATTTGATTCCCTTGATCCAAATTTTTTAGCCTTAAATAGACCATTTTCTATTTTGATTAACCGATTAACTGTACCCATTTTTATAATGAACCTGTTTGGGCCCTGGTCCCTCTTTGGGTATTGTAAACCTCAACATAGGTAAAATACCTAAGTTGAGGGTGGCTAGAGTAGGGTGCATAGATATTGGGAAGGTAAAGAAGGGAGAGAAAAGAGAAAAGAAGTTGAAAAATGAGGCTTGGTGTGACAAAAGAAAAGAAAAAAAAGAAAGAAAAGTTGAAAAAGAAAATATAAAAAGAGAATAATGCATGAAAAGTTTGAAAACACACCACACTCATACAAGTGCATAAATAGGGTGAAAAGGGAGGAAAAAGTAAAAAAAGTAAAAAATGTGGAAAAAGTAAAAAGAAAAAGTAAAAGAATGGAGCCACATGTATGTAGTGCCAAGGAGGGGTACCCAACCCGAAAGCCTACATTATAAGCCAAGTAAGTCCTATAGTGATCCTAACCTAACCATCTGACAGACCGAAATAGAGAAAATAAGGGCAATCCTATGATATCCAATATACAGTACTGGAAACTTCTTTGTGAGAGTGAGAGTCTCGCTTATTCAGTCCCATGTCATATATTTTGCTATATCAATGAGTGGGGGAATTCGTATGTTGTGAGGGTACATGGTTTGCATTTAACTTTACCAGCGATCTGTGTAAAAAGCATTGGTGATGACTTGACTATCTATTAATAGCTAGATGACATATCTTTATCTCTGTTTATCATGTTTTATGGTTGCTTGTAGTGCATGTGTTAATTTGGTTCACAGGAAAAGGGTCAAAAGCTTTTGGAGTCATAGTTAAAATTTCGTTTGATATTAGCTGTAGTGTCCTAGGTTTATTTTCTAGTTAAGCGTCCTGCTTATTTTTTTTTCTTTACCTGAGGACATGCAAAAGTCTTAAATTGAGGGTGTTGATATGCTATGAGTTTACAGCACTTTCGACGCTTAGAACTGAGAAAATAGCATGGACTTAGTTATGTTTATATGGAAATAAGACACTTTTACTTTGATTTCCGGGAAAATAAGTGTTGGAGCAAAGATGTGCAAAGGAAACCTTAAAATGTAGAAAATCATCCAAAGTACCAGTCTCAACCGTACCTTGATTATACAAGTTGTACTGAGAACCTTGATGAAAGTCAGAAGGATGAATTGGGAAGAAGGCAACATACAACTCTCGGTACAAGCCGTAACTAGAGTCATGGAAATATTAAGAAGAAATTGCACAACGGCAGACTCGTGGTATGGATGGACTCACGAATTGTGGGATCAATGTACGAATCATACCGGGAGCTGTGATGAACGTCAGAAGATTTTCAACACTTGGCAGAACTTCAGACACTATAGACAGTACGAGTCATAGAAAAAAGGTATGAGTGTGAAGAATTCCAAAAGATGTCAAAGTTCTTAGGGCCAAATCTCGGAAGCAATGTATGACTCGTACGATGAAGGTACGAGTTATACCAAGACACCAACACTTAGCTAAATCTATAGCAGCCAAGAACTTACGAACAACAGGTACGACCTGTACAATCCTACTACAGGTCATAGGACAAATCGTGGCACAGTCAGCACTAGATATGGAAAAATCCCTATTAGCTTAAGAAAAGGTTTCTATTGTCTGTATAAATATTCTTTATGTTTTATGTCACAACCCGAACGGAGGCCCAGATCGTAGACATGGGACAAGGGACCCTGAGAGACCCGAAGTCAATCCATGGCGTAAGCATACATCAAACTCAATCAAGAACTGAAAAACCAACAATACCATCATAGCGGAAGTCTAACTTAGATATAACATATGAATATACAATTCAAAGTTGGGTACATACATATGTCTGAATAGCCTCTAAACAGTACGAGTTGATGGGACAAGACCCCAACTAACTCAACAAGCTGAAAATTGAAATACATAGTGAAAGATAGATAGTCTGGTCCTCGGAAGATGAGGACTCGCCAATTAGTAGACGCTAACACTGATGAACTGTTTAAGAACAGGGATGAACTTGAGAGCCGGATCCTATATCATGAAATGATATAGCATAGAAAGTATGCGGTCAGTACGTGAAATGCACCGAGTATGAAAGGTAAGTAAAATTGCTTAAGTAAAATAAAATATTTAAAACATTTCATAATATATAAAAAAATTTCAAGACTGAGAAGAGGGGTTACATGCATTCATTCTAAAATCGTAATCTTTCATTACATGATCATGCATAGCTTTATAACATCATGATTGACTCGAATGACTCAAAGTTGAAACATAACATGTATAAGAAAAGATGAACAATGAGTAAAACCTTGCGTTTAGAACATGCATGTGTAAAATAACCTCCATGAGTAATGAATATGAAAATCTGATTCATATAGACAGTGGGAGACTCGTCACTTAACCGACATACCACGACAGAGCTTATGTGGTCCCCACTATCACACTCAAGTGGATAGAGTCATCCATAACCTTGCCAGGGCTATGGACGATACCATGATATCGATATCAAGCTCAAGAGATAATAGGGCCGGGGATAACTCACAAGGGAGGTCCCGATAATATAATAGTATCAATCTATGTTGGCGCGTAGTTTTGGGGCATAGGAATCGACCCTTAACCCGCTCGGTGCTAGACTCTTCTCCCAAAAACATGCAATGCTCTATATCATATATAATGAAGCTCAACATTGTCTATTGATGAGCTCAAGATGAAATCATGCATAACTATACATCGTATGAAACGAAGATCAACATTGTCTATTTACAAAGCTCAATCATGCATGGACTCGACATCATATGAAAATGAAGCTCAACATTGCCCTTTGATAAAGCACAGTAATGAAATCATGCATAGACTCGACATCATAAGAAAATGAAGCTCAACATTGCCCTTTGACAAAGATCAATAATAAAATCATGCATAGACTCGACATCATATGAAAACGAAGCTCAACATTGTCCTTTGACAAAGCTCAATGATAACATACATCTCAATTATGAATTCATGCATATAAGAAGCTTTATTTTGAAACATACCACAAGCTCAAATATAAGTGGGAGCATCTACTCCAAACAATATGGAAATATTTACATAGGAATATATAACTCAAACATACCACAAGCTAATAATATGAAAATTTGAGAGACTTTGCTCCAAACAATGTGGTAAACTTATTTCGGGAAAAATCATCATTTTAAATCAACATGTGGGCATTGCCCAAAGTTTTATCATACTTGGATCTACTCAATTTATTTTGAAAACAATATCATAATCATGGGTAGCCTTGGAAACATGCATTTTCATCATCAAATCTCATTATCATCATGCATTCATCATCATTCTCTTCTTTCATGAACTTCTCATCCATGGGCATTTAATTTCATAATTTAGAAAACATAATTTGGATTGAAAACAATTTAAAATCTTCCCAAGCTTAACAATTCATCAATATAAATATAATCTAATCATACACATGTATAGATTTTGAAGAATTATGCAATTGTGTAAAAACCCCATACTTGATAATAGGTGATTTTCATGATTTGATAGAAATTGGGCATGGGTGTGGAAGAAGACACCCACTCATAACCCTACGTACCTGGTTTGATAATTCTTTGACTTGTCTTGAGGATCCAAGAGGAATTGAGAAGTTGGAGGTGATGAACCCTAGCTCCTTCTTGGGAGTAAATCTAATCTAAGCATGTTGAAGAGAGTAAGGATTTAGGCTAGGTTAATCCCTTTAATATGACCTTAAGGAAGCCCAAAACGTCGTCATTTAGGAGTTAGAAGCATAGGAGTTAGCCAAAATGCTCCAAAACTAACGAAATAAAACATGTAACTGGCAGTTACCACGGCCAAAAGTACGGGTCGTAGGTTGCTAGTACGACTCGTACTAAGAGTCATACCATGCTTGCTACAGCTTCACTAAATCACTCATAACTTTTTACTCTGAACTCCAATTGATGCAAGGTCAGATGCGTTGGAAAGTAGACTATAAGATCTTCAATTTGATATGCTAAATTACCCAAAAACATTTTTTATCATGAGAGCTATGATAGGTTGAAGTTGACCCTTATACGAACCAATACGTAAAACCCAATCGGCAAGAAGGCTCTCAACTCAACTTCATGCTAGAGGTTCCTTAAGACCTTAATTTGCATCCAATGCAATTATTACACTTTGTAGCTAATCCTAACACATTATTTCCATAAATTCATTGGGTTTGGGTCTATCCACATACCTAGAAGGGTTCCTAACTTAGCCCAAAAATCCAAAGCATTATAATATATCAACTCACCACTGAACCAATGATTCACACCATCACATTATAACTCGTACCATGAGTCATAACTCCATCCTACGAGTTGTACTATTTCCCGTACACTCATTCACATGATAACTCCAAAGACTTGCTACGACATCTGGCTACGGGTCGTACCCACATACTACGGCTCGTAGTGGGGAATCGTGGTCGGGAAACAACTTAACTGATATGGACCGTAGGTCTTCCTATGACTCGTACTACAAACCTATGACTCATAGGTTGAGTCGTAGGTTGAGTCGTTCTGAAGAAAATTTTTCCAACTTTTCGTACTGATCACACTTAAAATCTCAAGTCTAGTCTTAGAAACTTTTTGGGTATTACAATATCTCCCCTTTGGGAAAATTCGTCCTTGAATGTGGGTTAAGCATACTGAAGAATTGGGAAATGAAATTCCATCCCAAATACTGAACATCTGAAGCTCAAAACTGACAGAGTGGTCGACTCCGGGCTGGTACACATGATTGAACTGAATTCATGAGACATACATACATGTTAAGACATGAATGGAACTTTTATGCATGACTTGACTTAAAACTGAATAGAGTTCTAAGGATGAAATTTATACCTCCAGCTGGAACTATGATGGTAGGAGAAGATACCGGTATTTAGCCATCATATCTTCTCCGTCTTCCCATATAGCTATCTCAACAAGCTGATTCATCCACAAGACTTTCATCGAGCTACATCCTTGTTCCTCAACTTACGAACCTGATGATCAAGGATTTCAACTGGTACCTCCTCATAGGTAAGGTTGTCCTTCACCCTAACTTCCTCTACCAAAACTACTAAAGATGGATCTTTGATGCATTTCTTCAGCAAGGACTCATGAAACACCGGATGCACCGATACTAACTTTGCTGGTAGCTCCAACTCATCGGTCACCTTTCCAACACGTCTCACAACTCTATATGGCCTAGCATAATGGGAACTAAGCTTCCCCTTCTTTCCGAAACCTTAAAGAATCAAGAAATCTCTACTTGCCTCAAAATGAAGATCAAGAATCTAACTCCTGGGTCTGATCTTTGAGCTCCGGGGTATATAACAAAGATTTATTAGAAAAGGGCTTTATTAGGCCCATTACCTTACCATGGGATGCACCAATATTTTTTGTTCATAAGAAAAATTGTTCCTTGAGAACCCTCTATTTAAATCTAAAAAGAAAAAATTTTCATCTTATGGATAGAATATAAAATAAAGTGGTAGGAGATGAAAGAATTCTTATCCAGTGAAGCTTTCTTTTGTCTTCATCATTGCCTCACTAAAAGTTAGCTAACATTTTTTCCTATTGAATAAGAACTCCCTTTGAAACTGGAATCCCTGGCAGAAGGTGTATAGGCATCGAGAAAAGAACATGTTTGCAAAATCCATTGTATTGGCTACAAGCATTTGAATAAAGTTATAATCAATAATAAGTATCCATTTCAGAGAATTGAAAATCTCTTTTATTAGTTATAGAGTGTCAAGTGTTTATCGTAGATTGAATTAAGATTAGGGTATCGACAATTGAGTTAAAGAGAAAGGTATCCCAAAGCTAATATTTCGAATAAGATATAACCTTCTCAAGATTCTAGTGATGCCATTTGGGCTTATTAATACCCAGAAGTCATCAGGGACCTAATGAACCGAGTACTGAAGCTATTCCTAGATGTATTTATTATTGTACTCATCGATATCATTTTGATATATGACATGCTGTGAGTTTACAACACTTTCAATGCTCAAAATAGAGAAATAAGCATGGACTTAGGTGTGTTTATATGTATATGAGGCACTTTTACTTTGTTTTTATGAAAAATAGATGTTGGAGTTGAATTGTGCAAAAGATGGAGAAAACTGAAAAAAAGTGGCAAAGTGCAGACCTCAATATGAGTCGTACCATCTTGGTACAACCTGCACTAAGTCATGGAAAATTTCAGGCCAAGAGTGTTGATGCAAAGGCAACTTACGGCTCATGGTACGAGTTGTACCATCCTAGCACGAGCTGTACTAGAGCAGTCGTACGAAACTTCAGAAGATATTGCACAGGCTAAGTCTCCTGGCATGGGTAGCAACCACGAATTGTAACATCTACCCAAGACTCGTACCAAGGAGCCATTGAAAAGTTCAGAAGAAGTAAAGACTAGCAGGTCTCAAGTTACGAGACAGAGTCACGGGTCATAAAACTGAGGTATTAGTCGTACCAAGCCACTCATGATAAAATTTAGAAGATTTCCAAAATTCTTAGTACAAACCATGACTAATCGTATGACTCGTAGGTTCATGGTACGTGTCATACTACTTAGCCAGATTCTGCAGATGCTAGCCAACGTATGAGTCAAGGTATGACTCGTACAATCTTGTTACGGGTCGAAGGTGAAGTTGGTGGTAGTTTCAGCAGTTTCCCTATTTACTTAGGCAAAGGTTCTAAATATTTGTATAAATATCTTTTAGGTTATTTTCAGTAGGGGAAGTGGGAAAAATAGACGAAACACATTGACAAGAAAATAGTTGTTATCTTTTTATTCAAGTCGTGGAGATTTTCTTACTTAGATTTTCTTCATTGTTCTTGAATAATTCTTCATAAATTCTTGCAATAATCAAGTGGGTTTTCTTATAATCATCTTTGTGAGTATTAAAATTATGTGTTTGTCTATGAATGCATATAATTGTCTTACAATCACGAGAGGCTAAAACCTCCGCAACTACAGTGAATTAACAAACTAAGGTTGCACAAAGTGATTCTAAACCAATGCTAAGCCATTGTATTTTATTCTCTTCATCTTTAATGTTTCTCAACAAAGCGCAACGTTAGGACTTGCCCAAATTCTTTAGTTGCTTGAATCTAGAGAAGTAGAGATTAGGAAAAGAGAATTATAACAAAGCCTTTATCTTTATGGGTCATTGTATAACATGAGTTGCGGTCGCAGGATAGTTAATTTGGGACAAATTTGATGACGATTGAAGTGAAATCTCTAATGAGACCTCACTCGGTGATTGAGTATAGTCATCCAATAGGGACGAACAAGTCGTTTGGGTAAACCCTAGTTATCAAGTTCTACAAGTAAGCATTGGGATAGATCACAAGTGTAAACCCGAAGTAGTTATGAACCCATGGGGAACACTTACCCTAGTTAATTGCATAATCTTGATAAACAACAACCATTTCTCAATCTTGTCTTATAATTACTTTTATAAAACCCCTCTTTTTGGAGATAACATACTTAAAAAGCTTAAATACTATCATTACTCTATATCTTGACCATATTTTATGTGGGATCAACCCCAACCTTTGTTGGGTTCTTTATTGACAATGTTCGCTTCATACTTGACTAGGAGTGTGAGTTTGAGCATTATCAAAAAGTGGTGTTGTTGCTGGAGAATACTACTTACAATTAGAGTAATTTGTGTGTTTAACTTTTAGTTATTTCCCTATTTACGTTTTCTTTTTTGTTTGTTTGTGATTCATTCAGGCTACAACAAGGACGCCTCACCTCAAGAACCAACTATGGGAACATCTAGATGGAAGATAAAAGGCCGCTAGTGTCCATGGGAGATATGATGAGTATTAATACACTAGCAGTTGTCCTGATGAATTATGAGGGAGATGGAGTATACGGGTACATGGAGTTGGTAAATGCTCTAGACGGAATGGGGTCGTATAACTTTAGGCCAAAGAAGTTAGACCTTGGCTTAAAGAACAGTGCAACTTCTCCAACAAAACCATCAGTGGAGGTACCACCAGTTCTGGAACATAAAGCATTACCTCCCCATTAAAATATGCATTCTTAGGAGAAAAGAATACCTTGCTAGTGATTATTATAGCAGACCTGGAAGACTGGCAAGTGGAGGCTCTGGCTGCAGTATTGAAAAATCACAACAAGGCAATCAGATGGACCATTGTGGACATCATTGGGATCCCTCCGGGGATATACGCCCAAAAAATCCAGCTTGAACCGAATTGTGTACTAAGTATAGAGCATCAGCACTGACTAAACCCACCTATGCAAGAGGTTGTGAAGAAAGAGATTATCAAGTGGCTAGACGCTGGTGTAGTTTACCCCTTTACTGATAGCAAGTGGGTGAGTCCAGTATAGTGTGTGACAAAGAAAGGTGGGATAACAGTGGTACCAAATGAGAAAAATAAGCGGATACCAACAAGATTGGTCACGCGGTGGCAGGTGTGCATGGACTATTGAAAACTCAATCACTAGTCCTAGAAGGACCAATTTCCAATGTCGTTCATGGATCAGATGCTTGAATGGTTGGAAGGTAGAGGTTGGTACTATTTTCTTGATGGGTATTCGGGGTATAATCAGATCTCTATAGCTTTGAAAGACCAATAGAAGAACACCTTCACTTACCCATATGGAACATTTTCTTTTAGGAGAATGACCTTTGGTTTGTGTAATGCACCAGCCACATTCCAGCACTGTATGATGTTGATCTTCTCTTATATTGTAGAGGACACCATCAAGGTATTTATGGATGATTTCTCAGTTGTGGGTGAGTCATTTGAATCCTTCCTCAAGCATTTGAGCAAAGTGATCTGGTCTTAAATTGGGAGAAATGTCACTTCATGGTCAAAAAAGGGATAGTGCTGTGTCACAAAATCTCAAGAAAGGGGATAGAGGTGGACTAGGCTAAAACTTAATTAATAGATGGACTTCCACCACCGATCTCTGTAAAAGAGGTCAGAAGCTTTTTAGGGCATGTAGGATTCTATAGGAGGTTCATCAAGGACTTCTCAAAGATTGCACAACCATTGTGCAACTACTTGAGAAGGAGGTGAAGTTCATATTTCATGAGGCATGTGTAAAGGATTTTGAATGCCTGAAGGAGAAACTCACCACCACTCCTATTATTATAGCTCCATATTGTTCTCGCCCATTTGAGGTAATGTGTGATGCTAGTGGGGTGGCCCTTGGTGCTGTCCAGAGCCAACGGAGAGTTAAGATTTTTCACCCATCTATTATTCCAGTAAAACACTTAATACAACTCAAAAGAACTACATAGTTACTAAATAGGAACTACTAGCTGTGGTCTTTACATATGAAAAGTTTTTGACATACATGCTTGGAACTAAGGTAATTTTCCATATAGACCATGTTGCATTGAGGTACTTGATATAAAAAAATGATGCTAAACCCTGTCTGATCAGATGGGTGTTGCTGCTTAAAGAATTTGAATATAAGGTAAAAGACCGAGAGGGAAAAAAATCAAGTAGCTGATCACTTGTCCAGGCTAGAAGCTGAGGCTAGAGCAAAGGATGAGATTGATATTGAGGATGCCTTCCAAAATGAATAGGTATTAGCTGCATCTCAGGATTTGATCCCTTTGTTCACTGACTATGCAAATTATTTGGTGAGCGACATGACTCAAAGATATGACACACCGACAAAGGAAGAAGTTCCTATTTGGTGCTCGGAGATACTATTGGGATGAACCATATTTATTCCACATTTGTACAGATGGGCTGATTCAGAGATGTGCCCCATAGGTAGAGATGTTGAGCATTTTGGAGGCTTGCCACTCATCCTCGGTTGGGGGGTCATCATAGTGGTATTTGAACTACACATAAAATTTTGCAGTGCGGGTATTATTGGCCCTCTATCCACCAAGATGCTTACGATTTTTCCAAATCATGTGATCAGTGCCAAAGGCAAGGTGGCATTACTTGTATGCATGAGCTACCATTAACCCTTATCCTTAAAGTAGATTTATTTGATGTATGGGGTATGGACTTCATGGGCCCATTTGTAAGCTCGTATGGGATGAAATACATCTTGGTGGCTGTGGACTATGTCTCAAAATGGGTGGAAGCCATTTCACTCCCTAACAATGAAGGGAAAAATGTCACAACATTTCTGCAGAAACACATATTTGCTAGATTTGGTACTCCCAGAGAAATCATCAGCGACAGTGGGTCACATTTTTGTAATGGCCTCTTTAGAACTCTACTAGAGAAATATGGTGTGAAACATAAGGTGGAAACACCTTATCATCCTCAATCAAGTGGGCAAGTAGAAGTGTGTAATAGAGATATCAAGATTATTCTGGCCAAAATAGTGACCACTTGTTATATCCTGGGAACCTAAGGATCAGACCAGAAAGTGAAAACGGAGAAAAACCGAAAATTCACATCAGGTTGCAGGATGACTCGTGAGGTGGGTCGTGAGGAGTGACCACGAGTCGTGATGTGACTCGTGGTCAGCTGAATGGGCAAGCTCAGGTTGAGGAGGCCAAAGGCCTAACCATGAGTCATGGTCAGACCTCACGACTCGTGAGGTCAACCGTGGTCTGCATTGAAGGGTTGATTAGGGTTTTGGGACAGTGGGGGTCATGGGTGGTAACCACGAGTCGCGGTCAGCCACCATGATTTGGGGGGTCCCTCGTGGGTCCCCCTGAGTGTTTTGGACAGTGGACTTCACGGGTCCTGGCCACGAGCCGTGCCCCTTGGCAATGACTCGTGAGGTCCCTCGTTAGGAGCCTTGGCAGTGTTTTTCCTGCGTTTTAATGAGGGTGTTTTCGTAACTTCCTAAGTCTCTAAGGCCCAAACTACGTCATTTTGGATAATTTCTGAGTGTGATAAGAGGAGTTAAGTCCCCGTTGCATGCTCATTCTCATGCAAAGATTTTTAGAGAGGTTTTGGAAGATTCAAGGGCTTCTTCCCCAAATTTTCTTCAAATTTCTTGGTGGGTGTTCAAGAAACCTCAAGTCCATATATTCCTTGGTTTGTAGGGTTTAGAATGGGCGATTTCTTCCACACCCATTCCCAAATTTCGAATTTAATCATGAATCCTCCTATTCAATTCCATGGGGTTTTACCCAAGTGCTTGAAAATGTGATTTCTCTGTATGGGTCTGATTTAATTGAGTTTTAATGGTCAAATTATTAACGATGGGCAGGTTTTATATTGTTTTCTTGAAAATTTTGTTCCAAGTTTTCTTAAATCTAAAATGCCCATTGATGAGAGTTTATGAAAGTTATGTTTTATGATGAATATTCAATAATTTGAGTTTATTGACGATGGAAAAGCATGATTTTCAAGTTACTCATGTTTATGAGCATATTTTTTGAAAGAATTGAGTATGTCAAAGTATTGGGAAATGCCCACATATTGAAGAACGATTTACGATTTATGAACGAATTATATGATTTATCGATTTATGATGTGGGCCAATGAAAAGGGCCTTTGATTCTTGGCTAAGCATATTTTAAATGGGATCAATGATGATGAATGTTATATTTTATCCAATAAATTTTAATGCATGATGTTATTGATTGACGTATGAGCCTATATGCATGTTTTTGGGAGCCGTGTCTAGCACCGAGCAGCCCGGCGTTCAAAGGACTATGCCGGTGCCTTATAACCACATGACACCGTGGGTTCTAATGTTAAATATGTTGTATTGATACCGATCCCCTCAAATGTGATATCACGCCTAACGCATGACCCTCGCCTAGCAAGCCGGGGTCGGCTCTGCCCACTTGAGTGAGATAGTTGGGGCATCATGAAAGGCTCTACCATGATGGTGTCGATTATGAAGAGTCCTCCCATTGTTCCGCATATTTTATGCATTGTTATATTTATTTTATTGGCTCAAGCTCTATTTTGATAATGTTTACTTACGATTATGATTATGTATGTTTTATGAATGTTTTGAAAGCCTTGAGGCTTATGTTTTCTTACGGAGTTTATGTTATATGCATGATGTCCCTCTCCTACTTTTACTTATGAGTTTTATTTTAATTTAAATGTACTTTTTACTTACCTTGCATACTCAGTACATTCCCCGTACTGACCGCATACTTCCTATACTGTATCATTTCATGATACACGGTCCGGATCTGAGGCTTATCCTCACCCTTAGTCCATCCCAGCATATGTTTTTGGCTTATTGGTGAGTCCTCATGTTCTGAGGGCCGTTTGATAGACTTTCATGTTGTTTATATTTCAATATTGGTCGGGTTAGTTGGGGATGTTATCCTATCAACCCATCTTATGTATTAGAGGCTTTCAGACAAGTATGTAGTGCTCAATTGTGTATATGTCTAGCATTTCCTGATGCTATGCTATAATTACATTTTTGCTATGTTTTTATGATCATCATTCTGCTTATTTGAAGGATATTAGTTGTATGCATGTGCCATGGGTCAATTTGGGGTCTCTCGGAGTCCCTTGTCCCGTGTCTACTATCCGGGTGTACGTCTGGGTCATGACAAACTTGGTATCAGAGCCATAGGTTTGAAGTGTCCTAGGGTGTTTAAAAGCCGCGTTAGGTAGAGTCTTTTTCATGGGCGTAAAGCGCGCCACACCTATGATGAAGAGGCTACTTAACGTTTGCAAAATGTTCCCTTCCTTCACAATTCTATCTCATTCCATGAGTTTAACTCTCTCCCTTCCTCTAAATTGTGCGATACGCTTGTGCAGAAACATGTCTTCTTAGAACAACGATGGAAGTCAGCCAGCACCACTAACTCTGATGGATTCCATGCAGGTTACAGATGTGGAGCTTAGAGCCACTCTTAGAGTGTTGATGCGAGCTATGATCACCCATCTTGGCTAGCAGGCTATTGCATCGGTGAACCCTATTGGGGAAGCAACAACAGTTGGGACTCAAGGACTCATGAAGGAGAGCCCACCGGAGGTTGGTAAATCGACCATGGTTGGGAAGTGTAGAGGGGGAAAGAGGGAGAACAAGACGCCTAGGCTTGGTACCATTGAGGGGTCCCAACAAGGGTCGAGTAGGGGGAGTCACTCTCAAATCCGTCAGAAGTCTCAAGCCCATGCTGGGGGATGCAAGTCTCGGGTGAGAAAGATTACTTACCCAACTTGCGGGTGTTGCAGAAAGAACCACCTAGTAGAATGCTTGGCAGGTTCAGATATTTTCTTTTATTGTGCCCAACTCGGTCATAACACAAGGACTACGTTGCAGCCAAGTGGGATGGTCATAAGGGTCGTGCTCTGAATCCCTCTCCATCAGTTCCAGGAAGTCGCCCACCTCCACAGGGTGTCAAGAGCTAGTGGTGGTCAACCTCAGATGTACGTTTCAGGTATGTTATAAGCTTTTCCATCGACCCTACAAGGTACGGGATTCCTGTATGCACCTTAGTATGAGATCTATTTTGTGGGAGGTAGGCAATGGCTAAGGGTATGAAATCTTCAACTATAGCTTTGAAGGTGAATGAGCAGTCAGGAGCTAGTGATATTAGAGCAACTTTAACAAAAGGTCCCAGAGCCTTAGAAAGATAACTCTAATCCGAGAGGGAGATGGTAAGCGAAGGGTCATGTCGAGACTTAAATTTTAGCAAAGAAGTTATAGAGATGGTACTTAGGATAGATAACCCATTCTCATCTAGTTGTTTCTCTCATATGTTGCTTGATGTTGCGCTCAACCCATGCTTACGTTCAAAACTCTAAGATGATCGGCAACCCCATCAGTCAGCAATTCTAACATTACGCCATGACTCCATAAATTTAGCTTCATGTCATGACCCTCATTGCATATGTGAGCTCATATCCCTTAGTACGCTCATCTTTATAAACTTAGTCCTTAAGATCTGCCTTGTCAGCTCATGAGAACCGTGTTATATCAGGTACATGCCCAGCTTGGATTCCTTGGATAATTCATGCACATGATTTCCTTACTCTAGGCTCTATGGGTGTTCCCCACGATGTAAATGATAGTTAAGATGGGTACGTCCAGGATAGCTCCCTGCCCCTGTTATAGGTGCCAGGGATGTAGAAGTCTAGAAAGTGAAATGATTAGCCAAACCTAGAAGTGCGACAACCCACATGGTCATTTTGTAATTTTGATCCATTTCCTTAGTTTGAACCTTTCCGTATCTGTATTTCGCTACTTAGGACTTGTGGGGATGGATGACACAATTTATAAGATCCAATAAAGATTGGATAAGGTTCTCGATTTTTAGGAGGTCTGAAGTTTGAGTGGTTTGACCAAAGTCAACATTTTAGGTTAACGAGCTCGAATTTGGGTTCTGAAAGTTCTGTTAGTACCGGATGGTGATTTATGTCTTAGTTGGGTAGTTGGGTGGGTCCCAAGATGATTCTAGAGGAACTTGAACTTTTTGGTTAAATCGAGAACTTTAAGGAGGTTGAGTTTTACCATGGTCGACTTTCGATTACAACCTGATATTGGTGGTTGATTCCAACAGGTCTGGAATGTGTTTTACGGTTGGATTGCATAATTGGGTTGTGTTCGGAGGATTCCGGATGAGCTGCTGGTGGATTTGAACATTTTGTGTGTTTAGCCTGATTTTAACTATAAGGCGTGGTGTCATGGTTTAGGATGGATCAAAATTTATTGAGGACGGGGGGGGGGGGGAAAGCTAGGTAAGGTGAGGATCCTATCTTAGTAAGGTTGAAGGTGGTTGTTCAGATCAAAAGGTAGAGGTTATTCCAAAGGGGGAGATGGGGTACTTCAATGACAGGGTAGGTGGGATGATCATCGCCTCTTATTGAGTTTACGGACAATAACAATTACCATGCCAACTTTGGGGATGGCTCCGGTTGAGTCTCTTTATGGGCAGAGGTGAAGCTTGCCCATCGGATGGTTCGAGGTTGGTGGGGCAGTAATGATAGGGCCAAATTTAGTTCGTGGAGCTATGGAGGAGGTTCAGATAATAAGGGAAGGATTGAAAATAACTCCTAGTCGCCAAAAGTCTTATGTGGATGTGAGGAGGGATCTTGAGTTTGAGGTTGACGATTAGGTGTTTTGAAAGTGTCCCCATGGAGGGAGTAATGCTGATTAGAAAGAAGGGGGAAGTCAGCCCTTGTTCTGTTGGTCCCTACCGGGTAATGAAACGGGTTGGTAAGGTGGAATATGAGTTGGAGTTGTCCTCAGAGTTACTTATGTACATCCCGTGTTTCATGTATCTCTTTTGAAGGAGTGTTTGGGAGATTCAGCTTTAGTTGTCTCGGTGGACAGCATCGGTGTAAAAGACAGTCTTAGCTATGAGGAAGTTCAGGTGGAAATATTGGACCGGAAGGTCTGGAGGCTAAAGATCGAGGGAGTAGCTTTAGTTAAAGTATTATGGAGGAATCAACATGTTGAGGGAGCTACGTGGGAAGCCAAAGATGATATGATAGCTAAATACCTTCATTTGTTCCCTATCGACTCAGTTTCAGTTTGAGGTATCAGTTTTGCCCTAAACCTTTAATCAGTTTTTCCCGTTCTGTTCAGGTGTACAAGTTTGTTTTATGATATGGTGAATGTATGTGATGTCTGAATTCAGTTTAGCTATGTAGTTCCTTTCAAAGTTAGTCATTCCGTCAGTTTTCGACTTAAATAATTGGTAATTGTTATATGGTTATAGCTTGTTTATGAGTTTCTACATGTTTCTAACATTTGGGGATGAATTTTCCCAAGGGGGGAGATATTTTTATACCCCGAAAACCCAAGGATCAAATGCGGAAGTGAAAACGGAGAAAAACTGAAAATTCGCATCAGGTTGCAGGATGACTCGTGAGGTGGGTCGTAAGGAGTGACCACGAGTCATGATGTGACTCATGGTCAGCTGGCTGGGAAAGCTCAGGTTGAGGAGGCTTGACCACGAGTCATGGTCATACCTCACGACTTGTGAGGTCACCCGTGGTCTGCATTGAAGGGTTGATTAGGGTTTTTGGACAGTGGGGGTCACGGGTGGTGACCACGAGTCGTGGTCAGCCACCACAATTTATGGGGTCCCTATTGGGGTACCCCTGAGTGTTTTGGACAGTGGACTCCACGGGTCCTGGCCATGATTCGTGCCCCTTGGCAACGACTCATGAGGTCCCTTGTTAGGAGCCCTGACAATGTTTTTCCTGTATTTTAATGAAGGTGTTTTTGTAACTTCCTAAGTCCCTAAGGCCTAAACTACGTCATTTTGGATAATTACTGAGTGTGATAAGAGGAGTTAAGTCCCCATTGCATGCTCATTCTCATCCAAAGATTTTAGAGAGGTTTTGGAAGATTCAAGGCCTTCTTCCCCAAATTTTCGTCAAATTTCTTGGTGGGTGTTCAAGAAATCTTAAGTCCATCTATTCCCTAGTTTGTAGGGTTTAGAATGGGTGATTTCTTCCACACCCATGCCCAAATTTCGAATTTAATCATGAATCCTCCTATTCAATTCCATGGGGTTTCATCCAAATGCTTGAAAATGTGATTTCTCTGTATGGGTCTGATTTAATTGAGTTTTAATGGTCGAATTATGAATGATGGGCAGGTTTTATATTGTTTTCTTGAAAATTTTCTTCCAAGCTTTTTTAAATCTAAAATGCCGATTGATGAGAATTTATGAAAGTTATGTTTTATGATGAATATTCAATAATTTGAGTTTATTAATGATGGAAAAGCATGATTTTCAAGTTACTCATGTTTATGAGCATATTTTTTGAAAGAATTAAGTATGTCAAAATATTGGGCAATGCCCACATGTTGAAGAACGATTTACAATTTATGAACGAATTATATGATTTATCGATTTATGATGTCGGCCGACGAAAAGGGCCTTTGATTCTTGGCTAAGCATGTTTTAAAGGGGATCAATTTGATGAATGTTATATTTTAGCCAATAAATTTTAGTGCATGATGTTATTGATTTACGTATGAGCCTATATGCATGTTTTTGGGAGCCGTGTCTAGCACCGAGCAGCCCGGCGTTCAAAGGACTACGCCTGTGCCTCATAACCACATGCCACCGTGGGTTCTAATGTTATAGATATTGTATTGATACCGATCCCCTCTAATGTGATATCACGCCTAACACACGACCCTCGCCTGGCAAGCTGGGGTCAGCTCTGCCCACTTGAGTGAGATAGTTGGGGCATCATGAAAGGCTCTACCATGATAGTGTCGGTTATGACGAGTCATCCCATTGTTCCACATATTTTATGCATTGTTATATTTATGTTATTTGCTCAAGTTATGTTTTGATAATTTTTACTTACGATTATGATTATGTATGTTTTATGAATGTTTTGAAAGCCTTGAGTCTTATGTTTTCTTACGGAGTTTATGTTATATGCATGATGTCCCTCTCCTACTTTTACTTATGAGTTTTATTTTACTTTAAATGTATGTTTTACTTACCTTGCATACTCATTACATTCCATGTACTGACCGCATACTTTCTATGTTGTATTATTTCATGATACAAGGTACAGATCTCAGGCTTATCCTCACCCTTAGTCCATCCCAACTTACGCTTTCATCTTATTGGTGAGTCCTCATGTTCCGAGGGCTGTTTGATAGACTTTTGTGTTGTTTATATTTCACTATTGGTCGGGTTAGTTGGGAATGTTGTCCCATCAACTCATCTTATGTATTAGAGGCTTTCAGAATAGTCTGTAGTGCCCAGTTGTGTATATGTCCAGTATTTCCTGATGCTATGCTATAATTACGTTTCCGCTATATTTTTATGATCATCATTCCACTTATTTGAACGAGATTGGTGTATGCATGTGCCATGGGTCGACTTAGGGTCTCTCGGGGTCCTTTGTCTCGTGTCTACGATCTGGGTGTACGTCCGGGCCGCGACAACACAAGTTGGACAGACTAGCCTCAGAAGCTTGATTATGCATTGTGGGCATATCGAACAACGTATTAGACTCCCATTGGCTCATCTCCATATCATTTTGTCTATGGCAAGTCATGTCATCTTCCGGTAGAGCTAGAGCATAAGGCACTGTAGGCACTAAAAAAATTAAATTTGGATTGGAATAAAGCAGTCAAGTTGAGATTAGATCAGCTGAATGAGTTAGATGAGTTTTGGCTTCGAGCTTGTTAAAGTGAAACTACTTATAAAGAAAGGATGAAAATCTATCATGACCAGAAGATAGCAAAAAGGGAGTTCAATACTGGTGATTTGGTCCCACTGCTTAATTCAAGACTCCGCCTGCTCTCGGTAAATTGAAATCTAGGTGGATGGGACCATATAGATTGATGAACGTGCTCCCATATGGTGTAGTGGAGATGGTAAGAGGTTCATGGTGAATGGGCAATGGATAAAGATGTATATGGGAGACACTGAATAGATAAGAGGGAATGAGTTGGTGTACCATGATGGAGCCTAAATGATCAAGGAAGTTACATCGTGCCGTGACATTAAATCTGACGTTGCATGAGAGGCAACCCATGGAAGGTGAAGTGTGAGTAGCCACATGTATGTCCATTTCCCTTGTTATTACAGTTGATGCTTTGGGGACGAAGCATGTTTTTCAAAGGGGGTGTACTTTTAGTTTTTGGGTATCTTGTTCATCCGAGGGTCTTTCTTGCCTTGTTTCTTTTTCCTTAGACATGCTATCTAGTAGAGCCAGCATGTTAGGTTGTTTTTGTTATTCGTTTAATTAGAAGTAGGTTAGTGTCATGACCCGAATGGAGGCCTAGATCATAGACACGGGACAAGGGACCTCCAGAGACCCCAAGTCGACCCGTGGCATAAGCATACAACTAACTCATTTGATAAACTGAAGAAATCATCAATATAACTTAGCGGAAGTCTAAATAACATAACATCAGAATAACATCCGAAGCTAACAAATACATAAGTCTGAAAGCCTCTAATCTGGATGAGTTCATTGGACAAGACCCCAACTAACTCATCATACTGATACTAGAAATACATAAAGGAAAATGATTGTCTAGGCCTCAGAGGATGAGGACTCACCAATTCAAGCAGATACTAACTCCAGGAAGCTTTCTAAGAGCGGGGCTGAAGCTGCGAGTCGGGTCCTGTATCATGAAACGATACAGCATAGAAGGGATGCGGTCCGTATGTGGAATGTACCGAGTATGCAAGGTAAGTAAAACCACTTAAGTAAAATAAATCATTTGAAATATTTTATAACATATCATAAGCTTCCAACACTGAGAAAAAGGCTCATGAATTCATTCTGAGATCATAATCTTATCATAACATGATCATGCATAGCTTTATAATATCATGACTAACTAGAATAACTCAAAGCTGAAAAGTAACATTTATGACAAAAGCTGAACAATGAGTCAAACCTTGCTTTTAGTACATACATGCTAAAACTAATAATCATGAGTACTGAATATGCAAATCTGAATCATATAGACAATGCGAGACTCGTCACTTAACCGACATACCACGATAGATCTTACGTGGTCCCGACTATCACACTTAAGTGGGCAGAGCTATCTAAAACCTTGATCGGGCTAAGGATGCTACCATGATATCAGTATCAAGTTGAAGGCCCATTCGGGCAGGGGGAAGCTCACTAGGGAGGTCCCAAGTCATATAGTATTCAACCTACGTTAGCGTGTAGTTCTGGGGCATAGGGTAATCGACCCTTAGCCAGCCCGGTGCTAGACTCTAATCCTAAAACATGCAATGTTCTACATCGTATACAACAAAGTTCAACATCGTCTATTGATAAAGCTCAAGATGAAATCATGCATAACTCAACATCGTATGAAGCGAAGCTCAACATTGTCCTTTGGCAAAGCTCAATAATGACATACATCTCAACTATGAACTTATGCATATGAGAAGCTTTAATTTGAAACATACCACAAGCTAATAATATGAAATTTTGGAGTCTTTGCTCCAAACAATGTAGTAAGCTTATTTTAGAAGAACTCATCATTTTAAATCGACATGCGGGCATTGCCCAAAGCTCGATGTTACTCGGTTCTACTCAATCCATTTTGAAAACAATATCATAATCATGGGTAGTTTTAGAAACATTCTTTTCATCATCACATCTCATCATCATCATACATTCATCACCATTCTCTTCTTTCATGAACTTCTCATCCATGGGCATTAAATTTCATAATCTAGAAAACACAATTTTTGATTGAAAACAATATAAAATATGCCCAAGCTTCACAATTCATCCATATAAATATAATCTAATCATACCCATGTATAGAGATTGAAGAATTATGCAATTGGGTAAAAACCCCATACCTAATCATAGGTAACTTTCATGGATTGATAGAAATTGGGCATGGGTGTGGAAGGAGACACCCACTCATAACCCTACATACCTGGGAGGGATGATTTCATCACTTTTCTGATTGCCCAAGATGAGATTCCGATGGAAACTTTCAAAACTTTCTCTAAACCCTATCTTCAAACTCTCAAGTTTGCATGCATGGAATGAACTAGCTTAGAATAAGTTTTCCCTCTTAAAACCCTGTAAAACAAGACTTAAAGGACGTAGTATAGGTCTTAGAAACTTAGAAATTATGAAAAAGCCCTTCCTAAAATCTCTAAAAATAACTGCCAGGGGATTCCAACGAGGGACCTAATGACTTGTCATCCGGGGCCAAGACTCGTAGAGTCGTTTGTTAGGTACATTGCTTATCAGATCTCCCGGGCTTGTCACGGGTGACTTAATGATCCTATGCTTGTGACCATGAATTGTGGTCACCTCCCTACATGTACACTACCTTTGTCTCAAATAAAACTTACCCTGCTTGATCACGACTCATCCCAAGAATCGTGGGGTCCGACCACTACTTGTGGGGTCCTTCCGTTAGGTACACTATTTGACTTTCTTCATTTATTCTTCACCCTCACCCCATGACTGACTTGACAACTCATGGTGACTAACCACGAGTTGTTCCCACGCCCGTGGGGACTCTTACACTTCAATTCCACTAGGCCTCCCCACAAGTCACCTGATGACTCGTAGGATCTTCTCATGAGTCGATCAACGGATAGTCCTATAACTAAAGCACTTATTTCTAGTTTTTCCCCATTTCAACTCCCTGGTCCAATCTTTTAGTTCTTAGGGTATAAAAAATAGAATTACTTTATAGCCAATAAATGCACTAGTTTGATGTTTTTGAAAAAATTGAACCTGTTTAATATTTTTTGATGTTTGTTGTGTAGTTTATTACAATTGCATGACTTCTATGGATCTTTCTATGGCATTTATATGATTAGAATGTGTACTTGTAGTTTGGTAGTGTACGAACTGGATACGTAGATTCAATGCAAACTAGTTCCATGAGTGAGTGAGGATTCATACTTTGTTCAATATTACATTGAGGATCTAGAACTTGTCTAGTTGGTCTTTTCATAGGTTTTATCATAATTGGTTAAGAAATGATCATAGTCCATTTTTTATTTTAGCCACTTTAGCTTAAATGACCCTACCAAAAAAAATGAATCCCTTGATCCCAATTTTGAGCCTAACATTGACCATTTTTCTTTGATTAACCTTTTACCTTTTCCATTATTTATTATGAACCTTTTTTGGCCCTAGTCCCCCCTTGGACATTGTGAACCTCAACTCAGGAAAAAAGCCTGAGTTGAGGGTGGCTATAGTAGGGGCGCGTAGACTGTTGGGAGGTGGAAAAGAAAAAAAAGAAAAAAGTTAAAGAAGGGTGAGGTGTGGTGTGAAAAGAAAAAAACAAATAGCTGAGAAAGAAAAATGAAAAGAAAGGAGAATAAAAGAGAATAAGAAATGAAAAATATGAGAAAAATATACCACACCCATATATTGCATTAAAACAGAGAAAAGGGAGGAAAAGTTGAAAAAGTGAAAAATGGGGTAAAAAGTGAAAAATGAAGCCACGAGTATGTAGCGCCAAGGAGGGTTTAGTCACTAAATTCCATATCTACCGTACTCAGCCTGAAGCCTACATTACAAGCCGAACTAAGTCCTATAGTGATCCTAGCCTAACTATCTGAAGAGCCAAAGAAGGGAAAATAAGGGCAAACCTATGTTATCTAATGGGCAGTATTTGGAACTTCATTGTGAGAGTGAGAGTCTCATTTTTTAAGTCCCAAGTTTCATAATTCTATATATCTGTAAGTGTTGGGGACTTCATTTGTTGTAAGGGTACTTAGTTTGTGTGGTATTTTACCAAATTGTCTGTGTGAATAACATTGGTGATAGCTTAATTCTCTACTAATAGTTGGATGCCATATCTTGATCCATGTATGTCACTGGTTGTGGTTATATGTGTGCATAACGAACTTAGTTTAAATGAAAAAGGGGTCAATAACTGAGTGTGGTTCTTAGTGCTAATTTTGTTGTGTTGTCTTTAGGTATTTTAAGTTTACTTTCTAGTTAAGCATCATTTTTAGTTTTGTTTTCATTGCCCGAGGACATGCAAAAGTCTTAAGTTGAGGGTGTTGATGTGCTGTGAGTTTACAATACTTTTGATGCTTAAAACTAGGAAATAAGCATACACTTAGGTGTGTTTATATGGATATGAGGCAGTTTTACTTTGTTTTCAGGAAAAATAGATGTTGGAGTTGAATTGTGCAAAATATGAGAAAACTGCAGAAAAGTGGCCAAGTATGTACCTCAGTACGAGCCATACCATCCTGGTAAGAGTTGTACTGAGAGTCGTGGAAAAGTTCTGGCCAAGAGTGTTGAGACAAAGGCAACTTACGACTCATGGTACGAGCTGTACCATCCTGGTATGAGCTGTAGCATCCTGGTACGAGTCGTACCATGACAGTCGTAGGAAATTGCACAAGATGTTGCATAGGCTAAGTCTCCTGGTATGGGCAACAACCACGACTCATAATATCTAATCAAGACCTATACCAAGGAGCCGTGGAAACGTTTAGAAGACGTGAAGATTGCAGGTCTCAAGGTACGGACGGAGCCACGGGTTATAGAACTAAGGTACGAGTCATACCAATCCATTCGGGATAAAGTTCAGAAGATTGCCAAAATTCTTAGTATTAAACAACGACTACTTGTACAACTCGTAGGTTCATGGTACGAATCGTACTAGTTCACAATACTTAGCTAGATTCAGCAGATGCCAGTCAATATATGAGTCATATGACTCGTACAATCTTGTTACTATGATAGATGAATTCAATGGTAGTTTCAAAAGTTTTTTCCTATTTACTTAGAAAAGGTTCTAAATATTTGTATAAATACTTTTTAGGTTATTTTCAGTTGGGGAAGTGGGAAAAGTACATGAAACACATTGAGAGGAAAATTGTTGTTAGCTTTCTATTAAAGTCTTGGAGATTTTGTTCATTGTTCTTGAATAATTCTTCAACAATTCTTGCAATAATCAAGTGGGTTTTCTTCTAATCTTCTCTGTAAGTATTAAATTTATGTGTTTGTCTATGAATGTGTATAATTTTCATACAATCATGAGAGGCTACAACCTCCGCATCTAGATTTGTAGGAACTATGGTGAATTAACAAACTATGGTTGCACAAAGTTATTCTAAACCAATGCTAAGCCATTGTATTGTTTTCTCTTCATCTTTAATGTTTCTTGACGGAGTGCAACGTTAGGACTTGCCAGAATTCTTTACTTGCTTGAACCTAGAGAAGTAGAGATTAGGAAAAGAGAATGGCAAAAAAGTCTTTATTTTTATGGGTCATTGTATAACTTGCGTTGTGGTCACAGGATAGTTAATTTTGGACAAATTTTATAATGGTTGATGTGAAATCAAACCACGGGTCGTTCCTTCACCCATTACTCCCAACTCTGAACCTGCAGAACCTCACCATGGACACATCCAACGGGTCGTTGATGGCACCAACGATCCGTACCATGACCCGTTCTGTGAGAAATTCCTAGATTTCTACCACTTTCCATTTTTTTAAATCCCGAGTCTAGTCTTAGACACTTTCGGGGTAATATAGTTGAAATGGTAAAAATGCATGAAAGTAAGAAAATGGCTAAGAGGGTCATTACAATAAATGACTATTGTATCTTTATATGAGCGACAAGTGATTTATCTTATTAGAAAGTTAAGTAGTATGCTATAAGTGTATTGTATTTAGAATGAAAGCAGAACAACTTAAAAGTCTTAGAAAATAAATAAGTTGCGTATTTGAAATATACATTTATATTTAATAGGTGAAAAAGTGATATAATTATAGGCTGTTAAAATTTTGCTGATGTTACAGTTGGAATGCCCCATAAGGCATATAGGTTGGATTTGGATGAGTTTTAGGTTTCTGGATAGTTCAAGTTACAGAGGAAACTTCTGGGAATTTGAAGAATCCTTAGTTTTGTAGGTAGTACCCTCATTGGAGGATGAATGACTCTAAAGGGGAAGGATGTAACACCCCATATATTTTAAAGTGATTAACTTATCAATTAGAAGTATATGAGATGAGTTCTAACTCTTTATATTATCTAATGATGAGATTTTGGGAGAATAAAGCTTAAAATGGCGTTTCATATAAAGGAATTAATACATGAAGGTGTTTGAAACGCTAAATCAAAGTTAGAGGCCTAAGGGAGCCTTAAAATGAATTATTAAGTTATACGGTTCATCGCGGTTGAAGGTTTCCAATGATCTCGTACATGGTATAACATTTAATTAGAATTTATCCAAATAAATAAGGAGTTAGAGGTCCTACTACTCGTAAAATTAAAGTTCCTTAAGTCTAGATTCTAGCACTTAAATTGTTCGTCAATCTGACATCGGAGCAAAAAATTATGAGCATTCTACTATGAACTATCAGGGGCTAATAATTCTCAAATCACACTCTTGTAAAAGTATGATGCGTATGTTGTCAATAAAAAACCCAACTAGGTTGGGGTCGATTCCAGAATTAATATGGTCAAGATGTAGAATAATGCTTAGTATTTATGCTTTCAGTTCAATTATCTCTTGAAGGGGTTTTTAAAGAAGTAATCAAGTAAGAGTACTGCAAATTGACATGTTGTCAAGTTTATGCATATAACTAGGGGAGTGAACGCCATGGATTCATAACAACTTTTGCTAAGTGCACTAGTAATCTATCTCAATACTTAGCTTGTACAACTAATAACATAGGTTCATCCAAACGACTGATTCATCCCTATTGGATGACTATACTCAATCATCGGATTAGGTCTCTTGAGTATTTTCACTTTAGCCATTATCAATTTCTTCCAAATTAACTATCTTACAACCGCAACTCAAGTTATTCAATGAATCATAAAGTTCTAGGCTTTATTGTTCTTCTCTTTTCCTAATCTGTACCTCTCTAGGTTCAAACGAGTAGAGAATTCAGGAAAGTCATAATGTTGTGCTCCATTAAGAAATGTTTAAGATGAAGAGAAGACAATATAAACATAAGTATTGGTTTTGAATCACTATGTGCAAAACCTAGTTAGTTATTCCACAATGGTTCTCACAACTCTGGTTATGGAGCTTTTAGCCTCTCATGTTTGTAAGAGGAGAATTACAATTCGTGGAAGAAATCATAATTAGAGACTTACAATGATGAATGAAATAAAACCCAATTGGATACTGCAAAATTCAACTTCAAAAAATTCAAGAACAATGAATAATATCTCCATGAATATTGGAAGATTCAAGGAGAATCTCAAAAGTGTTCATTATCTATTAAAAAGTTAGTCTCCTAATAAAAATAACCTAAAAAAGTTTTTATACAGATAATAAAAAATCTTTCCTAAATTTATAGAGAAACTGCTATAATTGTTTCCGCCAGATCCTACGAGTTGTAGCTTATAACTATGAGTCGTACCTTCAATCCATACAGTGCTACGCAACTTTGAAATTGGTTAAGTCCTGGGAGCTGGTATGACTCGTACAATGTTGTTACAACTCGTATGTGTCTTTCGTGATCTGATACTGTTAAGTCTAGCATCCTATGAATATTTGCATGAGCGCTTTGATATGACGTACCTTGATCTCATGACTCATGGTATCCTTTTGTACCCTGGAATCTACCAAACAACTTTTTCTCTAAAGTTCACCATGGCTCCTTTATACGAGTTGTATGTGGTCATCACAACTCGTGGTTTCTATCAGAACTAGGCGATTAGAAAAGTGAATACTTCTGTAAATTTCCATAACTGCTCTGGTACGGCTCGTACCAAGAGTCATACTTGGCCATTGCTGTCACACCCCACCTTGGGGGGTATGACTGGCACCTGGTGCCCTACTAGGACCTGACCTGCTGAACTGTTAAGCCTGGGCGCATCTGGCGCCTGGCTGGCTCTAACTCACATTTATGGAAACAAAGGGCTATATAACGGCTGTAAATACATCCCCCGGCCCATTGGCCTATAGCCTTCTGTACCTGTATTAGCAGCTGACCAGAAACATAGTAATTCAGGGAAACCTATGCGGGCCGACAAGGCCACCATGCTGTCTAGTTATCTATAGCTCAAACATAACATACTGAAAAGCTACGTGATCGGCAAGGTCACCACTACTGATAAACTATGGCCCCACACGGCCAACATAAGAAAGCGAGGATACTGAAAACGAAACAACTGCACGGCCTCACACGACCGGCTCAACTGACCACAGGGAATATTTACAGACTGCAAGCCTCTAGGAATAGCAATAGAATTGATCGGGATAGGGACCCGACCTACCCATAACATACAACAAAAGGAACTGAACTACACCTCTAAAATTCAGCCTCCGGATGACTGGAGCTGAATACTCAACCGCTGACAGGGAGTCACGTAGAATCGCCTGCTCGTCTATGAGTACCTGCAGGCAAGTAATGCAGCGCCCCACCGGGCGTCAGTACCACTGGTACGGAGTATGTAAAGAAATAACTGAAAAATCTATCTACAATCAATAGCATAACTGACGAAACTGAAATAGGAAGAACTAGATTATTTGTCTGATGATGTAAATCGTACCTGTTCTCAATCATACTGGGAGAAGTAGGTGTCATATCTGGAGACGTGTCGTTCTACTACTAATCCACTCATGTCTAATGTAACATAGCATGACATACATAACATAACATGGCACACACAAACCTTACCCGGCCCCCATAAGCCGAGAGGTACAATCAACACAGAATCTATGCCCCTACCCCGGTCATCCCATCTCCTATAGTGGCTATAAGCATCCTGCCGGTCCCTGGGTATGCACTTGGGCTCGCTGAGCCCCTGACTATAACTGTACCTGAGTCCGAAGGACTCTAAAATCAACACCCCGGGCGTACCCGCTCGACGGGGGTGTATAAGGGCCGACCAAGGCACAATATGGGGAAACTGGCATCCCATCTTCGTCCCCTTGCGGGACGGCATATCACTCCGTAGAGTGACGTATCCTCGTCCTCTGTCGGACGAGTCGATACAGCTATTAACCCTAGGCAGTCAGGGATGCTAGGTAATCCAACCCCAATCAATAAAACAGTCTCAACTAGTCATGCTGTCTGTATATCTCATAAGCTAAGGCTAACAGGTGTAAGGTATCATATAAATCACATACTGAGCTAATAACAGTAATCTGTAAGTGTTTGATACATGCTGAGACAGGTAAGTATAAATATAAATATAGCCTCCTGTCAAACTGTACTGGGGCAAAGGTTATACAAGATGGTGTTTCTACTAAAAGCTATACTGTTCACTGAGTTTCTGTATTAACACAATTTCCTACTTCTAACATGCTTTCTAAACCTTATTTAGTTACTATGCTATGTCTAAAATGCTTTACAGATACTGTACTACTTCACGAGGCTTCAGCTAAACACAACAATATCTTAACATGGCATATTACATCAGATACTGAATATACTGGGCAATCTTAACCACTTACGTCCGAATCTATATCATACGGATAGGTATCATACACGTTACAACCCAAAACTTCTCATATTGCACCAATATTCATAATAACACAATAATCGATTTCTGAACATTCTACTGGTCTATAAATTACCATAGTGTCTCAATATTACTTAACTTGCCGAGGAAACTAACTTTACATACCTTATCTTCGACTATTCATCCGTCGGACGAGGCTCGGCCGGTACTTCAACTATTTTCTCCCAACTGCATTCATAAATACGTCAATCAATACTAAATACAACTTTATTGTAAAGAGCAACGTTAGTTTCGATATAGTTTATAGCCTAAACTTAGGCTTATCGAAAGACGGTCGAAAACTCGCTATTTTTCAGCGGCCCAGAAGGGAGAAGTATTCACTTCTCAGCTAGGAACACACAGACATTAATTTAGAGCAATTCTACTTACTTTTGTTCGGTGGCTCGCCGATTCGTCGGCCGTATTTCGCGAAACTAATTCCGTAGATATCACCAAGGTACGGCTTATACTGAGGCCTGCAACTTCACAATTTTCTGCACTCTTTTCACTTTACAAAATTTAACTCCAATGCATGATTTCCCTAAAAACAAAGAAAAAATACATAATAACTGTACAAACACACCTAAGACCATGTATCTTTCATCAATATTAAGCGTCGAAAGTACTGTAAACCCATAGCACATCAGGGGCTCACATTGAAGCTCACCTGGTGAGGTCCAGAGCCTCGCTATGATGCTCGCTCCATAAAGTAGTGGTTGAGGTAGTGGTGATACATATATAAGCCACTCGTTGACATTCTTGATCATTTCCTTATATCATCAAAGGCCCGCAATATTTATATTCTCTCTATATGCATACAACATGCATGCACACACACACATACACGTACATACACACAAAACACACACACACACATAGTTATATGTTAGATCCAAGAAAAATATAAGATTTAAGTGAAATCTAACATAAGAGCTATGAAAGCATCAGTTAGTATGTGTTCTTGTTGTTGTTTTGATTCTGAAATCTTTAGTTCAAGAAGGAAGATTGACATACCTTCTAAGACATAGTTATGAGTCTGATTCTCTTAAGATAAGAATTATAGAAACCTCGATTCTTTCTTGTTTCGAAAGGTTGGAAACTAGTTTAAGAGAAAACATATCAAAATTATATTTTTATTTTTCTTGTTGAGAGTTGTTGTAAGGTTGTGCCTGGCTAATAAAAGCTTTGTATGGAAGTAGCTAGTGATGAGAAAAGAAGAGTATTGTATAGCTTTCAAAAATCAAGCATAAGGTATGTCAAGGATGTTTTTGCTCCTTTTAGAATAAATCTAGAATCAAAACTATGAGTTCTAGCTCAAACATATTAGGTTTATGGGGTGCACGTTAAGTAACCTACTAACATATGCACCATTGTCTAGATGATGACGAACTGCCCCACGGCCACCTGCGACATAGGTGAGCAATACAAAAAGAAGAATGGTTAATCTATATTTTAGGTTCCATATATGTTGGCATTGTTAAAGATGGGACACTGGTTACTAGGCAAGGAAAGCTCCCCACTGTAATCCCCACAAATGAAGGGGTTAGTGTACCAAAGGAAGAAGCTGATGAACAGGAAGCAACACACACCATGAGGAAGCTCCATTTTTCTATGGATACTCATATTACACCTCCAAATGTTGTGCGTATGCAAGCACCACCACCGCCAGCTATAGAGGAGATATGACGGAATTGACAGTTGCAAAATGGTATGACCCTAAGTTACTACCCTTCTTTAATAACAGAATGGTTGGAAAATAGTGCAGATAAATCCAATTGAGGTTGAATATGAATATGCAAAATAGGAAAATGCCCGAATTAGACATGTATTAAGAGGAACTCCAAGCTTTAAAGATATGCTGAAGTTTGTTTATAGTGTATGGACTTTTGTATCGGCACCTCAAGGTTATCTACATGATGAGAGATACTTTGTGTTCAATCGAAGATGATGAAGTTTATGCTTCTTTGGGTTATCTTCCTGGGATCGCCTATGTACTATTAGGCTATAGAGAATTTAGGGAGGATAGTTAGCTTTGTAGAAAAACCACTATGTCTTGATCGACTCACTGCTGAGTTTGAAAGAATATCTTATGCAAGGGTGCTAATTTAGGTAGATATAACTCAAAAGTTGTTGGTAGCGCTTTACATTGAGAACTCTGATGGGTTAGTACTAGTTCAAGAGGTTGAATATGAATGAGCTCTTAGCGACTACTCTGAATGTAAGCAATGAGGATGTGATGAGGAGAATTCAAGAAGGAGCAGCTACATGTGCCGAGCCCAAGGAAGAAGACTCTAAGAAGAAGATAAACTAAATGGATACCAAAAATTGCTACTGACAGAATGGGCCTAATGAGAAGTTTGATACCTCAGAGACAATTCTTATGCACAACATGGAGGAAGAATTTCCTTTGTTGAGTAAGTACAATGTCTCAACATAGGAACTCTCATCACTAGGGAAAAAGCCTCCAGAAAAGCTCTGTCCAAATGATAAAGGAGATATAGGGCAAGGAGCAACGCATGGGGAGAACCGTAGGGCTAAATCACCCTAACCGACTATGCCTCCATGATATTCTGCTCATTGAATATAAGACGGCTTAATAGGCCCTTCAAGCAAAAGGAGTTGCAATTTTTTTTCTTAAGAATGTGGATCTAATAGGGTGTTTAGAGACAAAATTGCAAACACATAAATTTAGGAAGAAATAGAGGTTCTATGGCACTGATTGGCAGACCTATACAAATTATCCCACTACTTTGAATGGAAGAACACGGTTATTATGCAGGCCTGCTACAATGGAAGTTATGATACTGGACATATTAGGCTAGCTTGTCCATTGCAAAGTGCAAGACAAGAACTCAACCTTTTCCTGTGTTATGACCTTTGCATATGGTTTCCAATACAACTGCTACTCAATCAAGCTTATGGGATTACCTAAGAGCTCTAAATACTACTCATACTGAAACATGCATTATTCTAGGAGACTTCAACGCTATGTTATTTCATGAGGATAGGATCAATGGAGATCCAATTACCCCATAAGAAATAACATACTTTAAGAGCTGTCTAGATGATATTAGATAGGGGAAATTCTAAGAAGAGGGAAACATTTTACATGGCGCGATAAAAGGGATGGTGTTAATAGAATTTATTCTCATATAGACTGGCCTTTTTCAATCATGATTGATTAACCAAATACAATATGATAGAGGCAGATTACCTTGAACCAGGATGCTCTGATCACTCCCCCATACTCATAAATCTATTACTAAACTTGCCAGGAGATAAAAGACATTAAGGCTACTGAATATGATGATGCAGCAGGAGAACTTTAAGGAGCTAGTTCAGACAAATGGAAACTACAAATCCTAGGGTATACAATGTTCAACATTTAGAGGACTACTAAAGAACTATTCTTCTTTGGAGAAAAAACTAACTGAATATAAAGAAAGGTTGAAGGAAGTACAGGAAGCTATAACCAAAAAGTTATTCTTTCAGCCTCTAATTGAAGAGGAAAATGAGCTAATTAAGTTGATTGAGAAGTGAGAAGGGGTTAATGAAAGAGTGCTAAAACAGAAGTATCAAGACCCGAGTTGGGACCTCGGATTGAGAAATGGGACCTAAAACCATGAATGACTCTAAGCTAACCCATGAAAATTACATAGAATGAATAAGAGCGTTACCAGCGGAAACAAAACATGAACATGACCCAGGTGGAAGGATGCACAACATATCAACATAAATGTAAATAGGAACCAACATCACTAAAACATCTATACAAGTTATCTGTAAAGTCTCTAAACATCTGATGAGCTGATAGGACAACACCCCCAAACTAGCTCGCTAAGTCTGAATCTAAAAGACATGCACAAAAGAAATATAACCAAAACTGATATCCTCAAATCATGAGGACTCTCCAAATCTGTGCTAAAGATGGACTGAGCGGGAGCGAGCTAATGACAGGACTGAGATGGTTCACCCAAACCTATATCATGTGACGATATAACATAGAGTATGTGATCAGTACTTTGAATGTACTGAGTATGTAGAGAAACTAAAACATTCTAGTAAAATGAGAGTCTGAAATCATGAATATAAATCAAAATAGAACATGAGAGTAAGGGAAATATGTTGAAAGTCATATTACTGAAACTAGCATAATCATAATCTATTCATAATAAGCTGAACATAATGACCCAAGGTTTAGAAATAGAAATCATATAGCGTACTATTCTTAAGATCATAAATAAAAACTCATAAACTGATTAATGGGTCAATTATACTATAAAACATAATATTATAAGTCATGAACATAAGTAACTGAAAATATGAGGAATAATGGTAGACTTCATCATAACCAACACCATCATGATAGAACTTACACGATTCCTTTACTATCTCACTCAATTGGGCAGAGCCGTCCTAGGCTTGCAAAGGCTAGGAACGATTAGGACGTGATATGACTTGTGAATTTCCATAGGGTTTAATCATAAATATATACCTATGGTGGCACGTAGTTCTAAAACTCGGGGTTTACCTGAACCCCTAGCCTACTTGATTCTAGATACTACTCCTAAAAACATGCACGTGGATCATAATCATTATCGTAAAAACATACTTGAACTTGTACGGGATAGTCGAAAAATGAAATCATAATCATATTTGACATGTGTGAAATATTCATGAAAGGATGCCATAGAGTTGTCCATGATTACTTGAACTTGAATTTCATGAATATGATACATGCTTGAATAAAGCTTCATAACCTCAAATCATGGAATCATAAGTTTAGGATTTCATAAATATTCATATATACTAAAAAGTTCATCATACTTGAAATCATGGCTCATAAGCTTGGAATTCATAAATAATGCATATTAGGGCGTAATCTTCATAAACTTGAAATCTTGAATTAGTAAGTAAATTGAGAGTCAAATCTGCCCTATTAGCCATAAATCATTTACTAAAACATGAGAGAATTGAATCCATAGAGATAGCATGGAAGATTTCATGGAATTGGTTAAAACCCTAGAATTTTAACATAACATAATTGGAGAAATAAACTCATAGATAATGGATGAAATTTGGCATGAGGGCGGAAGAATTCCCCCATTGATGACCCTACGTGATTCTTGCTAGGTTTGATGCCCAAGAGAGAATGCAGAAGAAGAAATTGAGAAATCCTATTCTTCCTTGAGAGCTTGATCTTTTCCAAGCTTGGTGTATGAGAGGATTGAGGAATAAGCTAAGTAAAAACCTCAATTACACCCTTAAGGATCCCCAAAATAACATCACTTAGGGATTAGAAACTTAGGTAATTACATAACTGACCCTGGAAGATCTACTGGACTAAAGCACTGATCTTCTTGATAGTGGCAATGATGGGTATTCACTCGCCCGATGGTCCGTCGCCTTTGCCGTCACTCTTAACCAGAAGATATTACAAATTCACCTTATTGAGGGTAGAAGTGAAGGGATTTCACCCCCTCGATGGTCCGTTGAATCCTCCATCACACCTGAAACACCGAGACCCATACCCGATGGAACATGCATGGGCCAATGCTAGGCTGACGGGCCACCCTCCTCGTTGTCAAGACATGATGCCACAAGCAATGGTCCATCGCCCTTTTGACGGGCCATCAGTCCTACCATCACACATGAACCAGATCTAAAATTTTAGTTCTTTTTCCTTCAAGGATCGAATTTGAGACTCGAGGTGTTACAATATCTCCCCCTTGGGGTCATTCCTCCTCGACTGTTGACTTAAGCATACTGGAGAGCTAGGGAAGGAACTACAATCCCAAAATTGAACAACCAAAGATGAAAACTGATGGACTGAATGACTCCGGATTTAGATACATGACTGAACTAAATTTATGAAACATACATGCATGCAATGATATGAAAGAAACTGAGAGATATGAACTTTACATGAAACTAATTAAAGTACTAAGGAGGAAAATGGTACCTTATGATGGAACTGAGCCATAAGGGAAAAGATATAGGTATCTAGCCATTATATCAGCTTTGGCTTCCCACGCAGCTCCCTCAACAAGTCGATTTCTCCATAAAACATTAACTGAAGCTACTTCTTTGTTCCTCAACTTTCGAACCTTATGATAAAGGATCTAAATCGAAACCTCCTCATAAGTGAGGCTATCCTTTACGCTGATGCTCTCTATCGGAACAATTAAGGCCGAGTCGCCAACGCACTTCTTGAACAGTGATACATAGAAATCTAGATGCACCAAAGCTAACTCTGTTGGTAGCTCCAACTCATATGCCACCTTGCCGACTTGCCTTAGAATCCTATAAGGAACACATATCAGGAACTAAAATTTTGCTTCTTACTGAATCTCATAACTCCCTTCATGGGAGACACCTTCAAAAACACCCAATCATCAACATCAAACTCAAGCTCTCTCCTCCTAACATCCGCATATGATTACTGATGTCTCTGAGCTATTTTCAGTCATTGTCCAATAAGATGAACTTTTTCCATTGCCTCATGAATTAGATCTAGCCTATAAACGTAGCCTCACCTATCTCGAACCATCTAATAGGTGACCTAAACCTTCACCCATAAAGAGCCTCAAACGGAGCCATCTGAATGCTGGAGTGATAACTATTATTGTAAGCAAACTCAATGAGAGGAAAATGATCATCCCAACTACCCTTAACATCAATAACACATGCTCTCAAATATGTCCTCAAGAGCTTGAATGGCCTGCTTGGCCTGTCCATCTATCTGCGGGTGAAAAGCTATGCTAATCTTCACATGTATACCAAGTCCCTTCTAAAATGATCTCTAAAATTGAGTGGTGAACTGAGTACCCTATTTGAAATGATGGAAAAAAGGACTCCATGAAACCAAACTAACTCTCTAATATAGAGTCTAGCATAATCCTCAGCAGAATCTATAATTTTTGATCGATAAGAAATGGACTGCTTTGGTCAATTTGTCCACAATCACCCATATAGAGGCATATTGTAGGCACGTATGAGGCGACCCCGTAATAAATTCCATATTGACCTCTTCCCACTTCCATGTAGGAATGCTAATGTCCTGAAGCATACCTCCAGGTCTTTGATGCTAACTTTACCTGTTGGCAAATCAGACACTTAGCTACAAATTCTGTTATATCCTTCTTTATACTATTCCACCAATAGACTTCTCATAGGTCACGATACATCTTGTTGGCACCTAGATGGATAGAGTACTGAGATCTATGAGCCTTTCTCAACATCCGCTCTCTCAAGTCATCTATAACTGAAACACACAATTGCCCCTGATATCGGAGTACACCATCTCCCCTTTGGGAGAAAACCTTCTCTTTCTTATTCCGGAAAGCTTCCTTCAACTTCACTAAGATAGGATCCTCATCTCTCCTTGCTTTAACCTCCATCACCAATGAAGTTTCTGACCTATTCTGAACAATAACACTACCATCCGAAGAATTTGTAAGACAAACTCCTATATGAGAAAACCTGTGAACATCCTTCACCAAATCCTTTATCCTACCCTCGGCATGGGACACACTCTCCATGGACAACCTGCTAAGAGTATCCGCCAATACATTGGCCTTCCCTGGTGTTAAAGGATACTCATGTCATAGTCCTTGAGAAGCTCTAGCCATCTCCTTTACCTTGTATTTAGGTCCTTCTGAGTAAAAACATACTGAAGGCTTTTGTGGTCTGTGAACACATCCACATGCACCCTATACAAATAGTGCCTCAAAATCTTTAAAGCAAACACCACGCTACCAACTCCAGGTCATGCGTTAGATAATTCTTCTCATGAGTCTTAAGTTGTCTAGAGGCACACACAATGACCTTATCATGTTGCATCAATAAACAACTAAGACCAACTATAGAAGCATCACAATACACAACAAAGACATCCGTGCCCTATGGTAGGGTCAATACAGGGGCTGAAGTGAGTCAAGTCATTAAATCCTGAAAACTCTTCTCACAAGCATCCTACCACGTAAATTTGACCTTCTTCTGGATCAACTTTGTCAACGGTGCTGCAATGGATGAAAATCCTTCTACGAACCTCCGGTAATAGCCAACTAAACCTTAAAGCTCCTAATATCTATAGGATTGAGAGGTATAGGCCAATCCGTCACCAATTATATCTTTTGAGAGTTCACATGTACACCCTCACTAGACACCAAAGACCCAATAATTCAACCTAGTTTAGCCAAAACTCACACTTGCTAAATTTAGCAAACATCTGACAATCCTTGAGAGTCTACAACACATCCTCAAACGAGCGGCATGCTCCTCCTTGATTTGAGAGTATACGAGATTATCATCAATGAAAACAATCATGAACTTATCCAAATACTGCTTGAACGCCCTATCATCAAGTCAATAAATGTTGCAGGAGCATTTGTTAGTCCAAAAGACATAACTACAAACTCATAGTGACCATACCGACTCCTATGTCTAAGGAATGTCACTCTCCCTAACTTTGTGATAGCCGGATATCTGAGGTCTATCTTTGAAAAACACTAAGCACCGTAAAGTTGGTCAAACAGGTCATCAATTCTGGGGAGTGGATACTTATTCTTGAATGTAACCTTGTTCAACTACCAATAATCCATGCACATCCTAAGGGAATCATCCTTCTTCCGAACAAAAAAAATTGGAGGACCCCTTGGGGATTTACTAGGCCTAATGAAACCCTTATATAAAAGATTCGTCGACTGCTCTTTCAATTCCTTTAGCTCGGCTAGATCCATTTTGTTAGGAGGAACAGATATGGGCTACGTATCAGGGAGAAGATCGATACCAAAGTCATTGTCTCACTTGAGATGGCTCCTGATAGATCATTTGGGAACACCTCTGGATACTACATACAACAGGAACTAACTAAAGAGTCGCGGTCGTAGACGTAGAATCCTTAACCTGAAACTAGATGATACACACAACCCTTGGAGATCATCTTTCTAGCCTTAAGATTCGAAGCAAAATGACCTACAGGCACAGATGAACTACCCTTCCACCCTAGGACTGGTTCACCCGGAAACCAAAACTCTATCGTTTGGGTCCTATAATTGATCGAGGCATAACAAGAACACAACCAATCCATTCCAAAGATAACATCAAAGTTTGTCATATCTATCTCTACTAAGTCACCTAAGGTAACTTTCTAAAGAATGGTGACAGGGAAATTTCTGTATACCATTTGAACTAAAATTGACTCACCGACATGAGTAGAGATTAAGAAAGGTCCTGATAGGATTTTAGGACTGACTTTGAAACTAACAGCAACATAAGGAGTCACAAAATATAATGTAGCCCCTAGATCTAATAATTCATAAACATCCAGATAGAAAACTAGTAACATGCTAGTGACTACATCAGGTGATCACTCCTGCTTCTAGTGAGATGAAAGTCCATAAAAATTGTTCTGACGTTGTCCGCCACCTGCACTAAAAGAGGCACCCTGTTGAGGTGGGCAAGCTGCTAGAGCTACTGAACTGGTGGTTGGGGCACGACCTCTACTGTTACCCTGCTTAGCCGAAGGACAATCCCTGCGCATGTGTTCAGGCTTCCCACCCCCAAAGCAAATATCTGAACCTACCGAGAACTCTCCTAGGTGGTTCTTACCATATTTCCTGCAAACTTGGAATGTGCGCTCTACTGTGATGTTCACCTGGCCCCTAGAACCTGATGCCCTGCTCCTTTGATCACCTTGAGGTATGGATGGAACACTAGTTGATGATGGAGCTAGAGTTGACGACCTTTGGTTGAATTGAGGGTGATGTCCTCCATCAGATCTCTGCTGGAAATGCCCATAGCTCGCTATCCTGGCCCTCTTGTCCTCTCTCATTTTCCTTCATCTGCTCTACCTCTATTTGCTGGGTATATATTATTAGTTGGGAGATATATATATCATTAATCAGCATAGCGGTCCTTCGTTCCTTAACCAATGAATCTTCCACCCCATTCAAGAACATGCTCATTGTTACACCCCGTAAGTTTCTAACATTTAGTCGGCCTATTAGTATGTTGGTTGAGAGTTTTAGAGTGCCATACGTACGAGGAAAGGGCTCGGGGAAAGGCCGAACGAGGGCAAAGTCGGGATTTCATGGAAGGAGGCCGAACCAAGTTGCCTAGAGGGGCAAAGTGGCATGGAGCAGTCCTCCGCGTTACTCAAATTGGCACGAAGAAGAATTGGCGCGACCGACAGAGTGCCACGTTGCCTTGTCTGCCGCCTCAAGTATATAAAGGCCTCACACTTAGATGTTACTTCATTATTTATATATCCTCGGCCAGAAGAGGTAAGAACAAAGGAAAACTATTGAAAATCATTCGATTACACTGCTAAACGTTGTCCAAATCTAAATTAACTCCGAGTAGTAAAGTGTAAGGCTTCAGAGATCATCGCTGCGGAGTTATTTTCGTAAAATACACCCGACGAATCGTCGTCCCGCCGAGCCTAAGTCGGTGAAATTATTTCAAACTAGTATCAATATGATCTCTTGCGTAAAGTAAGTATTTCTCCCTTCAAGATTCCCGAGAAATTACGAGTTTTTGATCGTCTTTCGATAAGTTGAAGTGTAGTCAGTATATATATATATATATATATATATATATATATATATATAAGTTATTGTTTCCTTCGACTGTAGTAATAAAGTATCCCTATTCTTCGATTAATATGATTACAGTTGAGAAGGGAAGTTGAACACAAGCCGAAAGTTCTTCAGCATAGTAGTCCAATATGAATCCCAGTAAAGCATGTTAGGAGTATGCTATCATGTATAGTTGTTTTTGTCAGTTGAGGCTCGTAATTTGTATTTGTTTGGGCTGGATTACACTTGTATAGCTCCGTGACCGCACCAGGGTTAATAGTTGTGTCATCGCCCCACAGGGGCGAGGATATGTCACGCTACGGAGCGGCATGCCGTCCGTAAGGGACGAAGATGGGGATCCATATCCTCATATGCTATGGTTGGCCTTATACACACCCTTGCCGAGCGTTTACGCCCGGGGTGTAGATATTAGGAGTCCTCCAGACTCAAACACAACTACTGTCAGGGGTTGAGCGGGCCCAGTTGCAGACACAGGGGATCGACAGGACGCCTATAGCTGGTAGTTGACTCAGTATGACCTGGATAGGGGTATATAGATTGAGGTGTATTCACTAGGGCTAAAGGGGGCCAGGTGGGTTATTCTGTGCTTATTGTACCTTCCGGCTTATGGGGGACAGGCGAGGTTTATTTTTGCTTTAGTTACTGATAGTTAGACAGTAAGACGCCTCGTCTATCAGGTATGACCCCTACCCTCCTTATTACAATTATGTTTAGCCCTAATTTCACTACTTCAGTCATCTTCAGTCCGGTTCCTTTACTTCAGTCATTGTCATATCTATTTCCTTACTTTCAGTTATCTAAAGTTACTGTCTTACATATTCAATACCTATGGTACTGACGCCCTCTTCTAGTGCGCTGCTTTACTTGCCTGCAGTACAGATAGACGAGGAGCAGGTCCCTCGTAGTTCCAGTCAGCCTTATAGAACCATCAGCTCCCTTCTTTCGGAGCTTGTGTGATAGAGGTTTATTCCTTTTGTTTGTACAGTATGGGTAGGTTGGGGCCCATTCCCGACCATCTTATTACTCCTAGAGCCTTGCAGATTGTGTTACTTCCCTGTGGTTAGATGATGTTGGCCGTGTGGGGCCCTGTTTAACTGTTGATTGGTGGCCTTGTCTGTCATAGTTCAGTTTAGCATCTGATTTTACTTACCAGTTATAACTAGATATCATGGTGGCCTTGTCGGCCCGCATAGGACTCCCTATGATTGTTTGTCTCTAGTTAGTTTTTTATTTTCACAGGTGGCTATAGGCCTTGTCGATCGGGGGTTGTATTTACAGTCGCTATATACCCCGTTGTTTTCTTTATTCTAGAATTAGGGTCAGCCCTTCACCAGAGGTGCTTGGGCTCAGTCAGCTCAGTAGTTCAGGTCCTAGTAGGGCACCAGGTGCAAATCATGCCTCCCAAGTTGGGGCGTGACAAACTTGGTATCAATGTAGGACGTATCCCAGGGAGTCTGCAAGCCGTGCTAAGCAGAATCTTGTCTATGGATGTGTTATGCACCATATACTATAGGCAAGAGGATGCAAGGCATGATAGGATGGTTACTCTTTCTTATTATTCAGTCGTGCTATAGAGCGGTACAGTATAGGGTTGAGTCCCTAAGCTCATTATACTCTTTTGCTTATAGAGAAATGTTGGACCAGTGACACTTACGATAGGCAGGAGGCTAGATGTAGCAGCGGGAGAGGGCACCAGCAGGGTGCCTCAGCCTCGGTCAGAATCGGCCCGATGTGAGGACGATACGGAGGTATCATCTCGACCTCCCAAGCAGTGTCCACCACGTCAGGAGCCGCTTGGGACGGCCGGTGTGACAGCACCGCCTCTGACAGTTTCTATATCCGTACTATCCGACCAGGAGGTCAGGAGCGCGATGGTTATGCTAGCCTAGATGATGGCTGCTCAGCGCCAGCCAGTGCCACTTACAGTTGTAGAATCCTTAGGAGGGCCTGGTAGCTCGAGGGTCCGAGAGTTCCTAGCACTAAGTCCCCCGCAATTCATAGGGACAGATCGGACCGAGAACCCTCAGGACTTCTTATGTCACACCCCACCTTGGGGGGGGGGGTATGACTGGCACCTGGTGCCCTACTAAGACCTGACCTGCTAGACTGTTAAGCCTGGGCACATCTGGCGCCTGGCTGGCTCTAACTCACATTTATGGAAACAAAGGGCTATATAACGGCTGTAAATACAGCCCCCGGCTCACTGGCCTATAGCCTTCTATACATGTCTTGGCAGCTAACCAGAAACATAGTAATTCAGGGAAACCTATACGGGCCGACAAGGCCACCATGCTGTCTAGTTATCTGCAACTTAATCATAAAGCACAAAAAGAAGCTACGTGACCGGCAAGGTCACCACTACTGACAACCATGGCCCCACACGACCATCGCAGAAGTAAGAAAGAGTCAAGACAACTATGCAACTGCACGGCCCCACACGACCGGCTCATCTGACCACAGGTATTTCATACAGACTGCAAGCCTCTAAGAATGGTAATAGAACTGATCGGGACAGGGCCCCGACCTACCCATACTACATACAACAAAAGGAACTGAACTACACCTCTAAAATTCAGCCTCCGGATGACTGGAGCTGAATACTCAACCACTGACAGGGAGTCACGTAGAATCGCCTGCTCGTCTAGGAGTACCTGCAGGCAAGTAATGCAGCGCCCCACTAGGCGTCAGTACCACTGGTACTGAGTATGTAAAGCAACTGAAATAATATAACTGAAAACAACGTCTGAAAGCAATAATATGACCGATGAAGCAGAAGTAGGAGGAATAACTTAACTGTCTGTTGAAGTAGATCGTACCTGTTCTTACTGATACCGAAGGAAGTAGGAATCATACCTGGAGGCGTATCATTCTACTACCAACCCACTCGCGTCTAATACAACATAGCATAGCATACATAACATAACATAGCACACACAAACCTTACCCGGCCCCCATAAGTCAGGAGGTACAATCAACACAGAATCTATGCCCCTACCCCGGTCATCCCATCTCCTATAGTGGCTGTAAGCATCCTATCGGTTCCTGGTTATGCACTTGGGCTCGCTGAGCCCCTGATTATAACTGTATCTGAGTCCGAAGGACTCTAAATCAACACCCCGGGCGTACCCGCTCGACGGGGGTGTATAAGGGCCGACCAAGGCAAAATATGGGGAAACTGGCATCCCATCTTCGTCCGCTTGCGGGACGGCATATCACTCCGCAGAGCGACGTATCCTCATCCTCTAGCAGACGAGTCGATACAGCTATTAACCCTGGGCGGTCAGGGATGCTAGGTAATCCAACCCCAATCAATACAATGGTCTCAACTAATCATGCTGTCTGTGTATCTCATAAGCTAAGGTTAACAGGTGTAGGGTATCGTATAAATCACATACTAAGCTAATAATAGTAATCTGTAAGTGTCTGATACATGCTGAGACAGGTAAGTATAAATATAAATAAAGCCTCCTGTCAAACTGTACTGGGGCAAAGGTTATACAAGAAGGTGTTTCTGCTGAAAGCTATACTGTTTACTGAGTTTCTGTATTAACATGATTTCCTATTTCTAACATGCTTTCTAAACTTTATTTAGTTACTATTCTATGTCTGGAATGCTTTACGGATACTGTACTACTTCACGAGGCTTCAGCTAAACACAACAATATCTTAACATGGCATATTACATCATATACTGAATATACTAGGCAATCTTAATCACTTACGTTCGAATCTATATCATGCGGATAGATATCGTACACATTACAACCCGAAACTTCTCGTATTGCACCAATATTCATAATAACACAATAATTGACTTCTGAACATTCTACTGGTCTGTAAATTACCATACTGCCTCAATATTTCTTAACTTGCCGAGGAAACTAACTTTACATACCTTATCTTTGAATATTCGTCCGTCGGACGAGGCTCGGCCGGTACTTCTACCATTTTCTCCCAACTGCATTCATAAATACGTCAATCAATACTAAATACAACGTTATTGTAAAGAGCGATGTTACTTTCGATTTAATTTATAACCTAAACTTAGGCTTATCGAAAGACGGTCAAAAACTCGCTACTTTTCAGCGGCCCAGAAGGAAGAATTATTTACTTCTCAGCTAGGAACACATAAACATTAATTTAGAGCAATTCTACTTACTTTAGTTCGGTGGCTCGCCGATTCATCGGCCGTATTTCGCGAAACTAACTCCGTAGAAATGTTCTCTGCTGCTAAATACCTTGGTATCTAGGATTAATTTGGGTTTGAGCAGCGCTTGGCAGTGTAATCGGACGAAAATATTTAATTTTCTTCGTCTTCCCTCTGTTCACAGCGTTTCTGGAAATTTTACTAAGTGTTAAATGATTTCCAACCGAAGTGGGGCTTTATATACTTGGGCCTGGACAAGGGCAACGTGTCACGGAGCCATCGCGGAGGCCTCACCTCCGTGACACGCTGCCATCGCGGAGGGGCTCTGCCTCGGCTTCTCCCGCGATGGTTCGACGGGTTTCTTGTCCGATCTTTTTCCCGGGCCTTTCCCTAGCATGTATGGCCTTCAAATATGCTTAACCAACGTGCGAATAGGTCATCTAAGTGCCGGGAATTCTACGGGGTATAACATTCTCCCCTCCTTAGGAACATTTGCCCTTGAATGTATACTGCTATCTAGAGGACTGCTTACTTTACTTTCTAGGAAAATTTTGGCAGAGTTTCCCCTGTAACATGGACTATCGCAAAAACCTAAAATGCAGAAAAGTCCAACACAGGCACTGCACACAATGTTCTAAACTTCACTGGACAACTAAATATCACTCCTTCTTTATCATTTACAAACATACAATCATAAGATACTATATAAGTACTGATACGGGCATACCTGTCGTCTGACTAGGCTTGAAATAGGTGAGGATATCTGATTTTCATGTCTTCTTCAGCCTCCCACGTCATTTCTTCCCGATTTCTGTTACGCCACAATACCTTGACAGACGCAACGTCTTTAGTTCTCAGCCTGCGAATCTGTCTGTCTAAAATGGCTACGGGAACCTCTTCATAGGCTAACTCCTCTGTGATCTGAACATCATGGACTGGAACTACTGTAGAAGGGTCTCCTACGAACTTTCTTAACATAGAAACATGGAATACTGGGTGAACAGATGCTAACTCTGGAGGCAAGTTTAACTCATATGCCACGCGGCCTATTCTTCGCCGAATCTGATACGGCCCAATGAATCTTGGGCTAAGCTTGCCTTTCTTGCCAAACCTCATTACCCCTTTCATCGGGGACACTTTCAGATATACCCAGTCGTTTACCGAAAATTCTAGATTTCTGCGCCGTCTATCTGCATATGACTTCTGACGGGTCTGAGCGGTCAGTAAATGTTCTCGGATAAGCTTTATCTTTTCCTCGGACTGCCGAACAATGTTTGGGCCAACTAATGCTGATTCTCCTATCTCAAACCAGCCCACCGGCGATCTACATTTCCGCCCGTACAATGCCTCGAAAGGCGCCATCTGAATAGCTGAATGGTAGCTGTTATTATAAGCAAATTCGATTAACGAAAGATGTTCATCCCAGCTACCCCCAAAATCTAACACACACGCTCGTAGCATAACTTCGAGCGTCTGAATTGTACGTTCAGCTTGCCCGTCTGTCTGAGGATGGAATGCTGTACTCAGATGAATCTGCGTCCCCAGACCTTTCTGAAATGACTGCCAGAACCTAGCTGTAAACTGTGCCCCTCTGTCTGAAATGATAGATGCCGGCACTCCATGCAATCTAACTATTTCTCTGATATACAATTCAGCATAATCCCCAGCTGAGAAGGTAGCCCTTACTGGCAGGAAATGAGCTGATTTTGTCAGCCTGTCAACTATTACCCAAATGGAATCATTTCTGCGTCTAGTACGGGGTAACCCTGTTACAAAATCCATGTTTATTACTTCCCATTTCCACATAGGTATCATTATCTCTTGAGTCAAACCACCCGGTTTCTGGTGCTCTGGTTTCACCTGCTGACAATTAGCACACCTAGCCACAAATTCGGCTATCTCAATTTTCATACCTGGCCACCAGTAGATGTCTCTAATGTCGTGGTACATTTTCGTCGCCCCTGGGTGAAGGGAATAAAGAGCGTAGTGTACCTCATGCATGATCTATCCGCGAAGTCCTGAGACATTCGGGACACAAAGGCGGCCCTTACAATATAGCACATCATCCCCGGTTGTCTGAAAATCTGGCTCCTTACCCTTCTGAACTCTATCTCTGAGCTGGACTAAATCGGGATCCTCAAACTGTCGTTCTTTTACCTCCGCAACTAGCGATGATACTGCAGAATTCTGAATTACGGCCCCATTATCTCCTGTTTCCATTACCCGAACGGCTAGTCCAGCTAACTGATGAATTTCTTTAGCTAATTTCTGTTTTTTGGGTCGCAAATACGCCAAACTCCCCATTGACTTACGACTCAGGGCGTCTGCCACAACATTGGCTTTCCCCGGATGGTACAGGATGTTCACATCATAATCCTTCAACAATTCTAACCAGCGACGTTGCCGCAGATTCAACTCCCTCTGAGTGAAAATGTACTGCAAGCTCTTATGATCTGTATATATATCAACATGGACGCCGTACAGATAATGCCTCCACATCTTCAAGGCATGAATTACTGCAGCCAACTCTAGATCATGGGTGGGGTAATTCTTCTCGTATTTCCTCAGCTGCCTGGAAGCATATGCAATTACTCTACCATGCTGCATCAACACACAACCCAATCCGACACCTGACGCGTCGCAATAGACTGAATAACCTTCTGTGCCTTCTGGCAGTGCTAGTACTGGGGCGGAGGTCAATCTGTCTTTCAGTTCTTGGAAACTCTGCTCGCATGCCTCCGTCCACTAAAACTTTGCTGCTTTCTGTGTCAATTTCGTTAAAGGTGCTGCAATAGTTGAGAATCCCTCAACGAACCTCCGATAGTATCCTACCAACCCTAGAAAGCTACGAACTTCAGTCGGGGTGGTAGGCCTAGGCCATGACTTAACTGCTTCTATCTTCTGCTTGTCTACCTGTATACCAGCGTCTGAGACAATATGCCCTAAAAAGGCTACTGAGTTAAGCCAGAATTCACACTTCGAAAATTTAGCATACAACTGGCGGTCCCTAAGAGTTTGGAGCACTGTCCGCAAATGAGTCCGGTAATCTGCTTCAGAGCGAGAATACACTAGAATATCATCAATGAATACTATCACGAACAAGTCCAAGAAGGGTCTGAAAATACTGTTCATCAGGTCCATAAAGACTGCTGGGGCATTCGTTAGCCCGAAGGACATAACCAGAAATTCAAAATGCCCATATCGGGTCCTGAATGCTGTCTTAGGAATATCCCTCTCACGTACTCAGACCTGGTGATATCCGGACCGCAAGTCAATTTTAGAAAAGTATCTGGCTCCCTGTAGCTGATCAAATAAGTCATCAATTCTGGGAAGCGGATACTTGTTCTTTACTGTAACTTTGTTTAGCTGCCGATAATCTATACACATTCGGAGCGAGCCATCTTTCTTTCTCACAAACAAGACTGGCGCACCCCACGGGGAAGTACTCGGCCTGATAAAACCTTTATCTAACAGGTCTTTCAACTGCTCCTTTAATTCTCTGAGTTCTGCAGGAGCCATACGATAAGGAGGTATTGATATTGGCTGAGTGCCTGGTAGCAAATCAATAGCGAAGTCTATTTCCCTTTCTGGGGGAGTACCAAGTAACTCATCAGGAAATACATCTGGGAATTCATTTACCACTGTAACAGACTGGAGTGTCGGAGATTCTGCTTGGACATCCTGAACTCTGACAAGATGGTAAATGCACCCCTTAGATATCAACTTTCTCGCCCGAAGGTAGGAAATAAACCTACCTTTTGGCGTCGCGGTGCTGCCCTTCCACTCCCGTACTGCCTCCCCCGGGAAGTGGAATCGGACCATTTTGGTCCAACATTCAACATTAGCAAAACATGGTACTAACCAATCCATACCCATTATGGCATCAAAGTCTATCATTTCTAACTCGACCAGATCGACGGTGGTCTGACGATCAGCAACCTCTACTGTACACCCGCGGTAAATTCGGCTAGCTGTGATAGAGTCACCAACGGGCGTAGATACTAGGAAGGGCTGCTGTAATGATTCTGGTACAATACTAAACTTCCATGCCACAAATGGAGTAATATAGGACAAAGTAGACCCTGGATCAATTAGCACATAAGCAGGGTGTGAGCAGATAGTTAGCTTACCTGTCACAACATCAGGCGATACCTCTGAATCTTGCCTCCCTGGTAAGGTATATGTGCGGCTTGGACCCGCACCTGTACTGGAGGCCCCTGATCTGCCTCGACCCCTGCCTGCTGAAACTGAGGGCCTACGCCCAGTCGAGGATGCTGTAGCTCGCGACCCTACTGACGCCCTATCCTGTCTGTCCCGGTCCTCTCGACCTCTGGCTGGGCAGTCTCTCATCAAATGGCCTTCTTGGCCACAAATATAGCATGCGGTGGAACCATACCTGCATGCTCCAGAATGGCGTCGGCTGCATATAGGGCAAAGTGGTAGGGTATACCTACTCTGCTCCGCCCTCCTCTGTGACGGTGAGTCTGCCGTCTGCGAACCTCTACCAGCCTCTGACTGCCCCCTGCGGTTGGATCTACCTCCCTGTGACTGTGGCGGAGGCGGGGGCCTGGGCGGCCTGTCTGACAATCGTGGCCTGGGTCCTCCCCGAGCCTCTCTTTGTAACTCTGCTGGCCTATCCCGGCGACGCTGCTCCTGATTAACCCTTCTGATTTCCCGATGTCGCTGTCTGATGCCCTCAATATTCTGGGCAAATGCCTGGATTCGGGAAATATCCATATCTTCTCGCAGTGTGGCCGTGATACAAGTCTCGACATACTCTGGGTTCAACCCCATAATAAAACGGTGCACTCTGGATGCCATGGTATCAACAAAAGCTGGTGCATATCGAGCCAAAGAATCAAACCGCAAGGAATATTCCCAAACAATCATGGCCCTTTGTTCTAGATGTAGGAACTGGTCTACCCGGGCCTGTCGAATCTCCCGCGGCAAATAGTGATCTAGAAAGGCTCCTGAAAAGCTTGACCAGGTGGGAGGGGGAACATCTCTCCCTCGGGACCTCTCCCAGCTTTCATACCATAACACCGCAATATCTTGCAACCGGAATGCGGCCAATTCAACTGACTCAGTAGGTGTAGCATGCATAACCCTGAAGATTCTCTGCATCTGATCCAGAAAATCCTGGGGGTCCTCTGTTCGGTCCGTGCCTGTGAACTGTGGGGGATTCAGGGCCAAGAACTCTCAGACCCTCGAACTACCGGGCCCTCCTGATGCTTCTGCAACTGTAGATGGCATTTGCTGACGCTTAGCAGCCATCATCTGTGCTAACAGAACTACAACACTCCTAACCTCCTGGTCGGAGGGTGTCAATATAGGGGCTACGGAAGGTAATGTCGCCCCAAGTGGCTCCTGACGTGGTGGAGACTGCTGAGGAGGCTGAGATGAAGCCTCTGTAGGGCCCTCTGATCGGGCTATCTCCAAATGAGGGGGAGGCATCCTGCTGGTGCCCTCCCCTGCTGCAATGTCTAAGCTCCGACCTGTGACGGGATGACGCTGGTCTGACATTATCTGTAGCCAAAGAATATGGTAAGATTTTTGGAATTCAACCCTATACTGTACAGCTCTATAGCACGACTGAATCAGAATAAAAGACAACCATCCTATCATGCCTTGCAGCCTCCTACCCATAGTATGTGGTGCACAACACATCCATGGACAGGACTCTACTTAGCACGGCTTGCAGACTCCCTGGGATGCGACCGGCTCTGATACCAAGTTTGTCACACCCTGCCTTGGGGGTATGACTGGCACCTGGTGCCCTACTAGGACCTGACCTGCTGGACTGTTAAGCCTGGGCGCATCTAGCGCCTGGCTGGCGCTAACTCACATTTCTAGAAACAAAGGGCTATATGACGGCTGTAAATACAGCCCCCGGCTCATTGGCCTATAGCCTCCTGCACCTGCACTAGCAGCTGACCAGAAACATAGTAATTCAGGGAAACCTATGCGGGCCGACAAGGCCACCATGCTGTCTAGTTATCTATAACTCAAACATAGCATACTAAGAAACTACGTGACCGGCAAGGCCACCACTACTGGCAAACTATGGCCCCACACGACCCTTACAAGGAAAGAAAGGATAAAGGCAACTATACAACTGCACGGCCCCACACGACCGACTCATCTAACCACAGGGATTTCATACAGACTGCAAGCCTCTAAGAATGGTAATAGAACTGATCGGGATAGGGCCCCGACCTAACCATACTACATACAACAAAAGGAACTGAACTACACCTCTGAAATTCAGCCTCCGGATGACTGGAGCTGAATACTCAACCGCTGACAGGGAGTCACGTAGAATCGCCTGCTCGTCTAGGAGTACCTGCAGGCAAGTAATGCAGCGCCCCACTGGGCGTCAGTACCACTGGTACTGAGTATGTAAAGCAACTAAAATAATATAACTGAAAATAACATCTGAAAGCAATAATATGACCGATGAAGCAGAAGTAGGAGGAATAACTTAACTGTCTGATGAAGTAGATCGTACCTGTTCTTACTGATACCGAAGGAAGTAGGAATCATACCTGGAGGCGTATCATTCTACTACCAACCCACTCGCATCTAATACAACATAGCATAACATACATAACATAACATAGCACACACAAACCTTACCCGGCCCCCATAAACCGGGAGGTACAATCAACACAGAATCTATGCCCCTACCCCGATCATCCCATCTCCTATAGTGGCTGTAAGCATCCTGCCGGTCCCTGGGTATGCACTTGGGCTCGCTGAGCCCCTGACTATAACTGTATTTGAGTCCGAAGGACTCTAAATCAACACCCCGGGCGTACCCGCTCGACGGGGGTGTATAAGGGCCGACCAATGCACAATATGGGGAAACTGGCATCCCATCTTCGTCCACTTGCGGGACGACATATCACTCTGTAGAGCGACGTATCCCCGTCCTCTGGCGGATGAGTCGATACATCTATTAACCCTGGGCAGTCAGGGATGCTAGGTAATCCAACCCCAATCAATACAATGGTCTCAACTAATCATGCTGTCTGTGTATCTCATAAGCTAAGGTTAACAGGTGTAGGGTATCGTATAAATCACATACTAAGCTAATAATAGTAATCTGTAAGTGTCTGATACATGCTGAGACAGGTAAGTATAAATATAAATATAGCCTCCTGTCAAACTGTACTGGGGCAAAGGTTATACAAGAAGGTGTTTCTGCTGAAAGCTATACTGTTTACTGAGTTTCTGTATTAACATGATTTCCTATTTCTAACATGCTTTCTAAACTTTATTTAGTTACTATTCTATGTCTGGAATGCTTTACGGATACTTTACTACTTCACGAGGCTTCAGCTAAACACAACAATATCTTAACATGGCATATTACATCATATACTGAATATACTGGGCAATCTTAATCACTTACGTCCGAATCTATATCATGCGGATAGATATCATACACATTACAACCCGAAACTTCTCGTATTGCACCAATATTCATAATAACACAATAATCGACTTCTGAACATTCTACTGGTCTGTAAATTACCATACTGTCTCAATATTTCTTAACTTGCCGAGGAAACTAACTTTACATACCTTATCTTTGAATATTCGTCCGTCGGACGAGGCTCGGCCAGTACTTCTACTATTTTCTCCCAACTGCATTCATAAATACGTCAATCAATACTAAATACAACCTTATTGTAAAGAGCGACGTTACTTTCGATTTAATTTATAGCCTAAACTTAGGCTTATCGAAAGACGGTCAAAAACTCGCTATTTTTCAGCGGCCCAGAAGGGAGAATTATTTACTTCTCAGCTAGGAACACATAAACATTAATTTAGAGCAATTCTACTTACTTTAGTTCGGCGGCTCGCCGATTCATCGGCCGTATTTCGTGAAACTAACTCCGTAGAAATGCTCTCTGCTGCTAAATACCTTGGTATCTAGGATTAATTTGGGTTTGAGCAGCATTTGCCAGTGTAATCGGACGAAAATATTTAATTTTCTTCGTCTTCCCTCTGTTCACAGCGTTTCTGGAAATTTTACTAAGTGTTAAATGATTTCCAACTGAAGTGGGGCTTTATATACTTGGGCCTGGACAAGGGCAACGTGTCACGGAGCCATCGCGGAGGCCTCACCTCCGTGACACGCTGCCATCGCGGAGGGGCTCTGCCTCGGCTCCTCCCGCAATGGTTCGACGTGTTTCTCATCCGATCTTTTTCCCGGGCCTTTCCCTAGCATGTATGGCCTTCAAATATGCTTAACCAACGTGCGAATAGGTCATCTAAGTGCCGAGAATTCTACGGGGTATAACATCTTAGACCAGATGTAGAGGATTTTCAGGGTGATTTATGCTATACCTACAAAGTCGATTGAGTTGGCGGTATTCCGGCTTCGGGACATCATCGTGCTGTGGAATGAGAGTTGGGAAAGGTCTCGGGGGAGAGATGTTTCCCCTCCGACCTGGCTTAGCTTCTAAGAGGCTTTCTTGGATCATTACCTACCGTGGGAGATTCGACAGGCCCGGTTTGATCAGTTCCTACACTTGGAGCAGGAGTAAATGAGTGTCCGGGAATATACCATGCGGTTTGATTCCTAGGCTCGAGATAGGCCATCTTTCATGGACACAATGCTAGCCAGGGTACGCCGCTTTATTATGGGGCTGAACCCGGAATATGTTGAGACCTACATCACAACCACACCGCGATAGGATATGGATATTTCCCGTGTGCAGGCTTTTGCTCAGAATATCGAGGGTATTAGACAGCGGCAACGGGAGATTAGAAGGACAAGTCAGGAGCAGCACCGTAGGGACAAACCGGGTGAATTACAGGAGGAGTCCAGGTGAGGACCTAGGACATGGTTATCAGATAGGCCGCCTAGGCCCCCGCCTCCACCATAGCGGCAGAGGAGTAGGTCTAGTTGCCGAGGGCAGCCAGAGCCCGGCAAAGGTTCGCGAGCAGTAGGTTCACAGCAGTAGAGGAAAGTGGAGCAGAGTGGGTTTCGAATACCGCTTTGCCCTATTTGCAGTCGACGCCACTCTGGAGCATGCACGTATGGTTCCACAGCATGCTACATTTGTGGATAGGAGGGTCACTAGATGAGGAATTGTCCAGCTAGGGGTCAAGGTGATCGGGATCCACAGGATAGGTCCTTAGCAGGATCACGAGCTCCAACATCCCCGACAGGGAGTTGGCCCTCAGTTTCAGCCGGTAGAGGCCGAGGCAGATCAGGGGCCTCCAGTTCAGGTGCCAGCCCAGACCGAACTTATGCACTACCGGGGCGACAGGAGTCAAAGTCGTCACCAGATGTTGTGACAGGTATGCTGAAAATTTGCTCTCATCCTGCTTATGTGTTGATAGGTCTAGGATCCACCTTGTCCTATGTTACACCGTTAGTGGCTCGGAAGTTTAGTATTATGTCGGAATTGCTTCGGCGACCTTTATTAGTATCTACACCCATTGGTGACTCTAACGTAGCCAGAAGGGTCTATCGGGGGTGTACAGTAGAGGTTGCCAATCGTCAAACTACAAAAGACTTGATAGAACTAGAAATGGTTGATTTTGATGCCATTATGGGTATGGATTGGCTAGCTCCATGCTATGCCAATGTCGGATGTTGGACCAAGATTGTCCGATTCCACTTTCCAGGGGAGGCAATACGGGAGTGGAAAGGTAGTACAGCCACGCCAAAAGGTAGTTTTATTTCCTATCTTCGAGTGAGAAAATTGATAGCAAAAGGGTGCATTTATCATATTGTCAGAGTTTAGGATGTTCGGGCAGAGCCTCCGACCCTTCAGTCTATTCCAGTGGTTAGTGAATCTCCCGACGTATTTCTGGATGAGCTTCCTGGTATTCCCCTAGAAAGGGAAATTGATTTTGCAATCGATCTATTACTAGGCACTCAGCCTATATCTATTCCTCCATATTGGATGGATCCTGCTGAACTCAGAGAACTAAAAGGAACACTTGAAGGATTTGCTAGACAAGGGCTTTATCAGGCCTAGTACCTCACCATGGGGTGCGCCAGTTCTGTTCGTGAGGAAGAAGGACGACTCCCTCTGTATGTTTGTAGATTATCGGCAGCTGAATAAAGTCACTATCAAGAATAAGTACCCGCTTCCCAAAATAGATGACCAGTTTGATCAACTAGAGTGAGCGAGGCATTTTTCAAAGATTGACTTAAGGTCAGTGTTATACCCCGTAGAATTCCCGGCACTTAGATGACCTATTCGCACGTTGGTTAAGCATATTTGAAGGATATACGTGCTAGGGAAAGGACCGGGAAAATGATCGGACGAGAAACCCGTCGAACCATCACGGGAGGAGCCGAGGCAGAGACCCTCCGCGATGGCAGCGTGTCACGGAGGTGAGGCCTCCGCGATGGCTCCGTGACATGTTGCCCTTGTCCAGGCCCAAGTATATAAAGCCCCCACTTCAGTTGGAAATCATTTAATCCTTAAACATTTTCCAGAAAATAGAGCTGAACGTTGAGAGAAAGGAAAGGGACAAAGAAATTAATTAATTTTCGTCCGATTACGCTGCCAAACGCTGCCCAAACTCAAATTAATCCCAGATACCCGAGTATTTAGCATCAGGGGGCATTTCTACGGAGTTAGTTTCGCGAAATACGGCCGACGAATCGGCGAGCTGCCGAACTAAAGTAAGTAGAATTGCTCTAAATTAATGTCTATGTGTTCCTAGATGAGAAGTAAATAATTCTCCCTTCTGGGCCGCTGAAAAATAGCGAGTTTTTGACCGTCTTTCGATAAGCCTAAGTTTAGGCTATATATTAAATCGAAAGTAACGTCGCTCTTTATAATAACGTTGTATTTAGTATTGATTGACGTATTTATGAATGCAGTTGGGAGAAAATAGTAGAAGTACCGGTCGAGCCTCGTCCGACGGACGAATATTCAAAGATAAGGTATGTAAAGTTAAGTTTCCTCAGCAAGTTAAGTAGCATTGAAGCAGTATAGTAATTTACAGACCAGTAGAATGTTCGGAAATCAATTATTGTGTTATTATGAATATGGGTGCAATATGAGCAGTTTTGGGTTGTAACGTGTACGATACCTATCCGTACGATATAGATTTGGGCGTAAGTGGTTAAGGTTGCCCAGTATATTCAGTATGTGAAAGTAATATGCCATGTTAAGATATTGTTGTGTTTAGCTGAAACCTCGCAAGGTAGTACAGTATCAGTAAAGCATTCCTGATATAGAATAGTAACTGTAAATGGTTTAGAAAGCATGTTAGAAATAGGAAATCATGTTAATACAGAAACTCAGTAAATAGCATAGCTTTCAGCAGAAACACCTTCTTGTATAACCTTTGCGCCAGTACAGTTTGACAGGAGGCTATATTCATATTTATACTTACCTATCTCAGCATGTATCAGACACTTACAGATTACTATTATTAGCTTAGTATGTGATTTATATGATACCTTACACGTGTTAGTCGTAACTTACGAAATACACAGACAGCATGACTAGTTGAGATCGTTGTATTGATTGGGGTTGGATTACCTAGCATCCCTGACCGCCCAGGGTTAATAGCTGTATCGACTCGTCCGCCAGAGGACGAGGATACGTCGCTCTACGGAGTGATATGTCGTCCCGCAAGTGGACGAAGATGGGATGCCAGTTTCCCCATATTGTGCCTTGGTCGGCCCTTATACACCCCCGTCGAGCGAGTACGCCTGGGGTGTTGATTTAGAGTCCATCGGACTCAGATACAGTTATAGTCAGGGGCTCAATGAGCCCAAGTGCATACCCAGGGACCGGCAGGATGCTTACAACCACTATAGGAGATGGGATGACCGGGGTAGGGGCATAGACTCTGTGTTGATTGTACCTCCCGGCTTATGGGGGCCGGGTAAGGTTTGTGTATGCTGTGTTATGTTATGTATGTTATGTTATATTATGTTAGACGTGAGTAGATTAGTAGTAGAATGATACGCCTCCAGATATGACATCCATTCCTCCCAGTATGATTGAGAACAGGTACGACTTACATCATCAGACAAATAATCTAGCTCTTTCTATTTCAGTTTTGTCAACTACATTGTTGATTTCAGATATCTTTTCAGTCATTGCTTTACATACTCGGTACTAGTGGTACTGACGCCCAGTGGGGCGCTGCATTACTTGCCTATAGGTACTCTTAGACGAGCAGGCAATTGTACGTGACTCCCTGTCAACTGTTGAGTATTCAGCTCCAGTCATCCGGAGGCTGAATTTCAGAGGTGTAGTTCAGTTCCTTTTGTTGTATATAGTACGGGTAGGTCAGGGCCCTGTCCCGACCAGTTCTATTACTATTCCTAGAGGCTTGCAGTCTGTATATATTCCCTGTGGTCATATGAGCCGGTCGTGTGGGGCCGTGCAGTTGTATAGTTGCCTTTATCCTTTCTTTCCTTGTAAGGGTCGTGTGGGGCCATAGTTTGCCAGTAGTGGTGGCCTTGCCGGTCACGTAGTTTCTTAGTATGCTATGTTTGAGTTATAGATAACTAGACAGCATGGTGGCCTTGTCGGCCCGCATAGGTTTCCCTGAATTACTATGTTTTTGGTCAGCTGCTAGTGCAGGTACAGGAGGCTATAGGCCAATGGGCTGGGGGCTGTATTTACAGCCGTCATATAGCCCTTTGTTTCTAGAAATGTGAGTTAGCGCCAGCCAGGCGCTAGATGCGCCCAGGCTTAACAGTCCAGCAGGTCAGGTCCTTGTAGGGCACTAGGTGCCAGTCATACCCCCCAAGGCGGGGTGTGACAAACTTGGTATCAGAGCCGGTCGCATCCCAGGGAGTCTGCAAGCCATGCTAAGTAGAGTCCTGTCCATGGATGTGTTGTGCACCACATACTATGGGTAGGAGGCTGCAAGGCATGATAGGATGGTTGTCTTTTATTCTGATTCAGTCGTGCTATAGAGCTGTACAGTATAGGGTTGAATTCCAAAAATCTTACCATATTCTTTGGCTACAGATAATGTCAGACCAGCGCTATCCCGTCACAGGTCGGAGCTTAGACATTGCAGCAGGGGAGGGCACCAGCAGGATGCCTCCCCCTCATTTGGAGATAGCCCGATCAGAGCGCCCTACAGAGGATTCATCTCAGCCTCCTCAGCAGTCTCCACCACGTCAGGAGCCACTTGGGGCGACATTACCTTCCGTAGCCCCTATATTGACACCCTCCGACCAGGAGGTTAGGAGTGCTGTAGTTCTGTTAGCACAGATGATGGCTACTAAGCGTCAGCAAATGCCATCTACAGTTGCATAAGCATCAGGAGGGCCCGGTAGTTCGAGGGTCCGAGAGTTCTTAGCCCTGAATCCCCCACAGTTCACAGGCACGGATCAAACAGAGGACCCCCAGGATTTTCTGGATCAGATGCAGAGAATCTTCAGGGTTATGTATGCTACACCTACTGAGTCAGTTGAATTGGCCGCATTACGGTTGCGAGATATTGCGGTGTTATGGTATGAAAGCTGGGAGAGGTCCCAAGGAAGAGATGTTCCCCCTCCCACCTGGTCCAGCTTTTCAGGAGCCTTTCTAGATCACTATTTGCCGCGGGAGATTCGACAGGCCCGGGTAAACCAGTTCCTACATCTGGAACACGGGGCCCTGAGTGTTCGGGAATATTCCTTGCGGTTTGATTCTTTGGCTCGATATGCACCAGCTTTTGTTGATACCATGGCATCCAGAGTGCACCGTTTTATTATGGGGTTGAACCCAGAGTATGTCGAGACTTGTATCACGGCCACACTGCGAGAAGATATGGATATTTCTCGAATCCAGGCATTTGCCCAGAATATTGAGGGCATCAGACAGCGACATCGGGAAATCAGAAGGGTTAATTAGGAGCAGCGTCGCCGGGATAGGCCATCTGAGTTACAAAGAGAGGCCCGGGGAGGACCCAGGCCACGATTGTCAGACAGGCCGCCCAGGCCCCCGCCTCCGCCACAGTCTCAGGGAGGTAGATCCAACCGCAGGGGGCAGTCAGAGGCCGGTAGAGGTTCGCAGACGGCAGACTCACCATCACAGAGGAGGGCGGAGCAGAGTAGGTATACCCTACCACTTTGCCCTATATGCAGCCAACGCCATTCTGTAGCATGCAGGTATGGTTCCACCGCATGCTATAGTTGTGGCCAAGAAGGCCATTTGATGAGAGATTACCCAGCCAGAGGTCGTGAGGACAGGGACAGACAGGATAGGGCATCAACAGGATCACGAGCTACAGCATCCTCGACTGGGCGTAGGCCCTCAGTTTCAGCAGGCAGGGGTCGAGGCAGATCAGGGGCCTCCAGTACAGGTGTGGGTCCAAGCCGCACATATGCCTTACCAGGGAGGCAAGATTCAGAGGCATCGCCTGATGTTGTGACAGGTATGCTAACTATCTGCTCACACCCTGCTTATGTGCTAATTGATCCAGGGTCTACTTTGTCCTATATTACTCCATTTGTGGCACGGAAGTTTAGTATTGTACCAGAATCATTACAGCAGCCCTTCTTAGTATCTACGCCCGTCGGTGACTCTATCACAGCTAGCCGAATTTACCGCGGGTGTACAGTAGAGGTTGCTGATCGTCAGACCACAGTAGATCTGGTCGAGTTAGAGATGATAGATTTCGATGCCATAATGTGTATGGACTGGTTAGTACCATGTTTTGCTAATGTTGAATGTTGGACCAAAACGGTCCGATTCCACTTCCCGGGGGAGGCAGTACGGGAGTGGAAGGGCAGCACCGCGACGCCAAAAGGTAGGTTTATTTCCTACCTTCAGGCGAGAAAGTTGATATCTAAGGGGTGCATTTACCATCTTGTCAGAGTTCAGGATGTCCAAGCAGAATCTCCGACACTCCAGTCTGTTCCAGTGGTAAATGAATTCCCGGATGTATTTCCTGATGAGTTACTTGGTATTCCCCCAGAAAGGGAAATAGATTTCGCTATTGACTTGCTACCAGGCACTCAGCCAATATCAATACCTCCTTATCGTATGGCTCCTGCAGAACTCAGAGAATTAAAGGAGCAGTTGAAAGACTTGTTAGATAAAGGTTTTATCAGGCCGAGTACTTCCCCGTGGGGTACGCCAGTCTTGTTCGTGAGAAAGAAAGATGGCTCGCTCCGAATGTGTATAGATTATCGGTAGCTAAACAAGGTTACAGTAAAGAACAAGTATCCGCTTCCCAGAATTGATGACTTATTTGATCAGCTACAGGGAGCCAGATACTTTTCTAAAATTGACCTGCGGTCCGGATATCACCAGGTCCGAGTACGTGAGAGGGACATCCCTAAGACAGCATTCAGGACCCGATATGGACATTTTGAATTTCTGGTTATGTCCTTCGGACTAACAAATGCCCCAACAGTCTTTATGGACCTGATGAACAGTATTTTTAGACCCTTCCTGGACTTGTTCATGATAGTATTTATTAATGATATCCTGGTGTATTCTCGCTCTGAAGCAGATCACCGGACTCATTTGCGGACAGTGCTCCAAATTCTTAGGGACCGCCAGTTGTATGCTAAATTTTCGAAGTGTGAATTCTGGCTTAACTCAGTAGCCTTTTTAGGGCATATTGTCTCAGACGCTGGTATACAGGTAGACAAGCAGAAGATAGAAGCAGTTAAGTCATGGCCCAGGCCTACCACCCCGACTGAAGTTTGTAGCTTTGTGGGGTTGGCAGGATACTATCGGAGGTTCGTTGAGGGATTCTCAACTATTGAAGCACCTTTAACGAAATTGACACAGAAAGCAGCAAAGTTTTAGTGGACGGAGGCATGCGAGCAGAGTTTCCAGGAACTGAAAGACAGATTAACCTCCGCCCCAGTACTAGCACTGCCGGAAGGCACAAAAGGGTATTCAGTTTATTGTGACGCGTCAGGTATCGGGTTGGGTTGTGTGTTGATGCAGCATGGTAGAGTAATTGCATATGCTTTTAGACAGTTGAAGAAGCACGAAAAGAATTACCCCACCCATGATCTAGAATTGGCCGCAGTAATTCATGCCTTGAAGATGTGGAGGCATTACCTGTACGGCGTCCATGTTGATATATATACAGATCATAAGAGCTTGCAGTACATTTTTACTCAGAGGGAGTTAAATCTACGGCAACGTCGCTGGTTAGAATTGTTGAAGGATTATGATGTGAACATCCTGTACCATCCGGGGAAAGCCAATGTTGTGGCAGACGCCCTGAGCCGTAAGTCAATGGGGAGTTTGGCGTATCTGCCACCCGAAAAACAGAAATTAGCTAAAGAAATTCATCAGTTAGCTGGACTAGCCGTTCGGATAATGGAAACAGGAGATAATGGGGCCGTAATTCAGAATTCTGCAGTGTCGTCATTAGTTGCAGAGGTAAAAGAACGACAGTATGAGGATCCTGATTTAGTCCAGCTCAGAGATAGAGTTCAGAAGGGTGAGGAGCCAGATTTTCAGATAACCGAGAATGGGGTGCTACGCTGTAAGGGCCGCCTTTGTGTCCCGAACGTCTCAGGCCTTCGTGGGCAGATTATGCACGAGGTACATTACGCTCGCTATTCCCTCCACCCAGGGGTGACGAAAATGTACCACGACATCAGAGACATCTACTGGTGGCCAGGTATGAAAACTGAAATAGCCGAATTTGTATCTAGATGTGCTAATTGTCAGCAGGTGAAAGCCGAGCACCAGAAACCGGGTGGTTTGACTCAAGAGATATCGATACCTATGTGGAAATGTGAAGCAATAAATATGGATTTTGTAGCAGGGTTACCCCGTACCAGACGCAGAAATGATTCCATTTGGGTAATAGTTGATAGGCTGACAAAATCAGCTCATTTCCTGCCAGTAAGGGCTACCTTCTCAGCTGAGGATTATGCCGAATTGTATATCAGAGAAATAGTTAGATTGCATGGAGTGCCGGCATCTATCATTTCAGACAGAGAGGCATAATTTACAGCTAGGTTCCGGCAGTCATTTCAGAAAGGTCTAGGGACGCAGATTAATCTGAGTACAGCATTCCATCCTCAGACAGACGGCCAAGCTGAACGTACAATTCAGACGCTCGAAGATATGCTACGAGCGTGTGTGTTAGATTTTGGGGGTAGCTGGGATGAACATCTTTCGTTAATCGAATTTGCTTATAATAATAGCTACCATTCAGCTATTCAGATGGCGCCTTTCGAGGCATTGTACGGGCGAAAATGTAGATCGCCGGTGGGCTGGTTTGAGATAGGAGAATCAGCATTAGTTGGCCCAGACATTGTTCGGCAGTCCGAGGAAAAGATAAAGTTTATCCGAGAACGTTTACTGACCGCTCAGAGCCGTCAGAAGTCATATGCAGATAGACGGCGTAGAAATCTAGAATTTTCGGTAAACGACTGGGTATATCTGAAAGTGTCCCCGATGAAAGGGGTAATGAGGTTTGGCAAGAAAGGCAAACTTAGCCCAAGATTCATTGGGTCGTATCAGATTCGGCGAAGAATAGGCCGCGTGGCATATGAGTTAAACTTGCCTCCAGAATTAGCATCTGTTCACCCAGTATTCCACGTTTCCATGTTAAGAAAGTTCGTAGGGGACCCTTCTACAGTAGTTCCAGTCCAGGATGTTCGGGTCACAGAGGAGTTAGCCTATGAAGAGGTTCCCGTAGCCATTTTAGACAGACAGATTCGCAGGCTGAGAACTAAAGACGTTGCATCTGTCAAGGTATTGTGGCGTAACAGAAATCGGAAAGAAATGACGTGGGAGGCTGAACAAGATATGAAAACCAGATACCCTCACTTATTTCAGGCCTAGTCAGACGACAGGTATGTCCGTATCATTACTTATACAGTACTTTATGATATGTATGTTGTAAATGATAAAGAGAGAAGTAATACTTAGTTGTCCAGTGGACTGTGGAACATTGTGTGCAGTGCCTGTGTTGGACTTTTCTGCATTTCAGGTTTTTGTGATAGTCCATGTTACAGGGGAAACTCTGCCAAAATTTTCCCAGAAAGTAAAGTAAGCAGTCCTCTAGATAGCAGTATACATTCGAGGACGAATGTTCCTAAGAGGGGGAGAATGTTATACCCCATAGAATTCCCGACACTTAGCTGACCTATTCGCACGTTGGTTAAGCATATTTGAAGGCCATACGTGCTAGGGAAAGGCCCGGGAAAAAGATCGGATGAGAAACCCGTCGAACCATCGCGGGAGGAGCCGAGGCAGAGCCCCTCCGCGATGGCAGCGTGTCACGGATGTGAGGCCTCCGCGATGGCTCCGTGACACGTTGCCCTTGTCCAAGCCCAAGTATATAAAGCCCCCACTTCGGTTGGAAATCATTTAATCCTTAAACATTTTCCAGAAAACAGAGCTGAACGTTGAGAGAAAGGAAAGGGACGAAGAAATTAATTAATTTTCGTCCGATTACACTGCCAAACGCTGCCCAAACTCAAATTAATCCCAGATACACGAGTATTTAGCAGCAGGGGGCATTTCTACGGAGTTAGTTTCGCGAAATACGACCGCCAAATCGGCGAGCCGCCGAACTAAAGTAAGTAGAATTTCTCTAAATTAATGTCTATGTGTTCCTAGCTGAGAAGTAAATAATTCTCCCTTCTGGGCCGCTGAAAAATAGCGAGTTTTTGACCGTCTTTCGATAAGCCTAAGTTTAGGCTATAAATTAAATCGAAAGTAACGTCGCTCTTTACAATAACGTTGTATTTAGTATTGATTGACGTATTTATGAATGCAGTTGGGAGAAAATAGTAGAAGTACCGGCCGAGCCTCGTCCGACGGACGAATATTCAAAGATAAGGTATGTAAAGTTAAGTTTCCTCAGCAAGTTAAGTAGCATTGAAGCAGTATAGTAATTTACAGACCAGTAGAATGTTCGAAAATTGATTATTGTGTTATTATGAATATGGGTGCAATATGAGCAGTTTTGGGTTGTAACGTGTACGATACCTATCCGTACGATATAGATTTGGGCATAAGTGGTTAAGGTTGCCCAGTATATTCAGTATGTGATGTAATATGCCATCTTAAGATATTGTTGTGTTTAGCTGAAACCTCGCAAGGTAGTACAGTATATAGTAAAGCATTCCCGATATAGAATAGTAATTGTAAATGGTTTAGAAAGCATGTTAGAAATAGGAAATCATGTTAATACAGAAACTCAGTAAATAGCATAGCTTTCAGCAGAAACACCTTCTTGTATAACCTTTGCCCCAGTACAGTTTGGCAGGAGGCTATATTCATATTTATACTTACCTGTCTCAGCATGTATCAGACACTTACAGATTACTATTATTAGCTTAGTATGTGATTTATATGATACCTTACACCTGTTAGTCGTAGCTTACGAAATACACAGACAGCATGACTAGTTGAGACTGTTGTATTGATTGGGGTTGGATTACCTAGCATCCCTGACCGCCCAGGGTTAATAGCTGTATCGACTCATCCGCCAGAGGAAGAGGATACGTCGCTCTACGGAGTGATATGCCGTCCCGCAAGGGGACGAAGATGGGATGCCAGTTTCCCCATATTGTGCCTTGGTCGGCCCTTATACACCCACGTCGAGCGGGTACGCCCGGGGTGTTGATTTAGAGTCCTTCGGACTCAGATACAGTTATAGTCAGGGGCTCAACGAGCCCAAGTGCATACCCAGGGACCGGCAGGATGCTTACAACCACTATAGGAGATGGGATGATCGGGGTAGGGGCATAGACTCTGTGTTCATTGTACCTCCCGGCTTATGGGGGCCGGGTAAGGTTTGGGTATGCTGTGTTATGTTATGTACGTTATGTTATATTATGTTAGACGTGAGTAGATTAGTAGTAGAATGATACGCCTCCAGATATGACATCCATTCCTCCCAGTATGATTGAGAACAGGTACGACTTACATCATCACACAGATAATCTAGCTCTTTCTATTTCAGTTTTGTCAACTACATTATTGATTTCAGATATCTTTTCAGTCATTGCTTTACATACTCGGTACCAGTGGTACTGACGCCCAGTGGGGCGCTGCATTACTTGCCTGCAGGTACTCTTAGACGAGCAGGCGATTCTACGTGACTCCCGGTCAGCAGTTGAGTATTCAGCTCCAGTCATCCGGAGGCTGAATTTCAGAGGTGTAGTTCAGTTCCTTTTGTTGTATATAGTACGGGTAGGTCGGGGCCCTATCCCGACCAGTTCTATTACTATTCCTAGAGGCTTGCAGTCTGTATATATTCCCTGTGGTCAGATGAGCCAGTCGTGTGGGGTCGTGCAGTTGTATAGTTGCCTTTATCCTTTCTTTCCTTGTAAGGGTCGTCTGGGGACATAGTTTGCCAGTAGTGGTGGCCTTGCCGGTCACGTAGCTTCTTAGTATGCTATGTTTGAGTTATAGATAACTAGACAGCATGGTGGCCTTGTCGGCCCGCATAGGTTTCCCTGAATTACTATGTTTCTGGTCAGCTGCTAGTGCAGGTACAGGAGGCTATAGGCCAATGGGCCGGGGGCTGTATTTACAGCCGTCATATAGCCCTTTTTTTCCAGAAATGTGAGTTAGCGCCAGCCAGGCGCCAGATGCGCCCAGGCTTAACAGTCCAGCATGTCAGGTCCTAGTAGGGCACCAGGTGCCAGTCATACCCCCAAAGGCAGGGTGTGACAGTCAGGATATCATCAGGTCTGGGTTCGTGAAAGAGATATTTCAAAGACTGCCTTCAAGACCAGATACGACCACTTTGAATTTCTAGTCATGTCGTTCGGACTGAAAAATGCCCCAACAGTGTTCATGGACCTGATGAACAACGTTTTCAAAGCATACTTGGACTTGTTCGTGATAGTATTTATCGATGATATTCTGGTGTATTCCCACTCAGAGGCGGATCACCAGGATCATTTATGGACAGTGCTCCAAATTCTCAGAGATCGGCAGCTATATGAAAAATTTTCTAAATGTGAATTTTGGCTGAATTCAGTAGCCTTCTTAGGCCATATTGTGTCAAATGCTGGTATACAGGTAGATACGCAGAAGATAGAGGCAGTGAAAACATGGGCTATACCTACCACTCCAACCGAGGTATGTAGTTTCCTGGGGTTAGCCGGGTATTACAGAAGGTTCGTGGAAGGATTTTCCACTTTAGCAGCACCTATAACCAAATTGACGCAGAAGGCAGCAAAATTCCATTGGACTAAGGCATGCGACCAGAGCTTTCAGGAACTGAAAGACAGATTTACATCAGCACCGGTGCTAGCATTGCCAGAAGGAACAGAGGGTTTTGTAGTCTATTGTGACGCTTTGGGTGTTGGGTTAGGATGTGTTTTGATGCAGCATGGTAAGGTGATTGCCTATGCTTCTAGGCTGCTGCGGATGCATGAGAAGAACTACCCTACCCATGACCTGGAGTTAGCCGCGGTGATTCATGCCTTGAAAATATTGAGACACTACCTGTATGGCGTCTACGTAGATATTTTAACTGATCACAAAAGCCTACAGTATATTTGTACACAGAAAGAGTTGAATCTGCGGCAGCGTCGCTGGTTGGAATTGTTAAAGGATTATGATGTAAATATTTTGTATCACCCAGGAAGGGTCAATGTTGTATAAGATGCCCTTAGTCGCAAATCCATGGGAATCCTAGCATATTTACAGCCTGAGCGGCAGGAATTGGCTCAAGAATTGCATCAGCTAGCCAGTTTAGCCATAGTATAATTAGGAGGAGACTATGGAGCGGTAATCCAGAATACCGCAGTGTGATCATTGGTTGTGGAAGTGAAAGAACAGAAAAATGAAGATCCTAGCATGGTTCAGCTCAGAAATAGGGTCCAGTGAGGGGAAGTGACAGATTTCCAGGTAACCGAGGATGGAGTTTTGAGATATAGAGATTGCCTCTGCGTTCCAGAAGTGGTAGGGCTTCACCAGCAAATTATGGGCGAGGTACACTATGCCCGTTACTCTCTCCATCCAGGTTCGACAAAAATGTACCATGACGTAAAAGAGATTTACTGGTGGTCGGGAATGAAAAAGGGGATAGCAGAATTCGTAGCTCAATGTCCCAATTGCCAATAGGTGAAAGCTGAACATCAGAAACTAGGCGGACTGACATAGGATATAGCTGTGCCTTTATGGAAATCAGAGGCAGTTAATATTGATTTCGTCATAGGGTTTCCTCGTACCAGGCGTAAATATGATTCTATCTGGGTAATTGTTGACAGGTTGACAAAATCAGCTCACTTTCTTCCAATAAGGGCTACCTTTTCAACCGAAGATTATGCTGAGTTGTATATTAGAGAAATAGTCCAATTGCATGGTGTTCCGCTGTCAATCATCTCTGACCGAGGGGTGCAGTTTATAGCTAACAATCTTTTCAGAGGGGCCTGGGGACGCAGGTTAACCTGAGCATAGCCTTCCATCCTCAGACAGAGGGGCAGACAGAACGTACAATCCAAACGCTCGAGGATATGTTACGGGCGTATGTGATAGATTTTGGAGGCAGCTGGGATGAACATCTTACGCTTATTGAATTTGCCTATGATAACAGTTATCATTAAGCAATTCAGATGGTGCCTTATGAAGCATTATATGGGCGGAAGTGCAGGTCTCCAGTTGGTTGGTTTGAGGTAGGAGAATAGGCATTGATTGGGCCAGATATTATTCATCACTCAGAAGAGAAAGTAAAGCTTATCAGGGAACGTCTGCTGATGGCTCAGAGTCGCCAGAAATCTTATACTGACATGCGGCGAAGAAACCTAGAGTTTAATGTGGGTGACTGGAATTCCTAAAGGTTTCACCGATGAAGGGTGTGATGAGATTTGGTAAGAAAGGCAAGCTCAGCCCGAGGTTTATTGGGCCTTATCAAATTCACTGAAGGATAGGCCAGGTGGCTTATGAATTGGATTTACCTCCAGAATTAGAATCCATTCACCCACTTTTTCATGTATCAATGTTGAGGAGGTGCATAGGAGATCCCTCCCGGATTGTCCCAGTCAAAGACGTCCAAATCACTAAGGAGTTAGCTTATGAAAAAGCTCCAGTAGCCATACTAGATCGGAAGATCCGCAGACTAAGAACTAAAGATGTTGCTTTCGTTAAATTGTTATGGTGAAATAAGAACCGAGAGGAGATGACCTGGGAGGCAGAAGACGATATGAAAACCAGATATCCTTAGTTATTTCAGACTTAGTCAGATTTTGCAGCTAGAGGTATGTTGTTCTTGTTGTTTCATAAGGTGCATTATATACATGTATATGTGAGATAATTGAGTTAATTCTATTGTAAAGTGAACGCTACAGTATTATGTGAAGTACCTATAGGGGACTTTTTTGCGTTTCAGGGTTTTTGGATAGTCCATATCACAGGGGAGACTTTGCCAAAATTTTTCCAGAATAAGTAATTGCAAGGTTAAGGTTCTTGAAAGTAGAAGTTAACATTTGAGGACGAATGTTCTTAACGGGGGGAGGATGTTACACCCTGTAAGTTTCTAACGTTTAGTCGGCCTATTCGTATGTTGGTTGAGAGTTTTAGAGTGCCATGCGTACGAGGAAAGGGCCTGGGGAAAGGCCGAATGACGGCAAAGTCGGGATTTCATGGGAGAAGGCTGAACCAAGTTGCCCAGAGGGGCAAAGTGGTATAGAGCAGCCTCCTCCGCGTTACCCAAAGTGGCACGGAGCAGAATTGGAGCGACCGGCAGAGTGCCACATTGCCATGTCTGCCGCCTCAAGTATATAAAGGCCTCACACTTAGATGTTATTTCATTATTCATATATCTTTGGCTAGAAGAGGTAAGAACGAAGGGAAACTATTGAAAATCATCCGATTACGCCGCTAAACGCCGTCCAAATCTAAATTAACTCCGGGTAGTGAAGTGTAAGGCTGCATAGAGCATTGCTGCGGTGTTATTTTCGTAAAATACTCCTGGAGAATCATCGTCCCACCGAGCCTAAGTTGGTGGAATTATTTCAAACTAGTGTCAATATGATCATGTTCCTAAAGTAAGTATTTCTCCCTTCTAGATTCCCTAGAAATTACGAGTTTTTGATCGTCTTTCGATAAGTTGAAGTATAGTCACTATATATATATATATATATATATATATATATATATATATACAAGTTATTGTTTTCTTCGACTATAGTAATAAAGTAGCCCTATTCTTCGATTAATATGATTACAGTTGAGAAGGGAAGTTGAACACGAGCCGAAACTCGCCAATTAATCAGTAAACAGCGAATGAGGTATGTTAAGGCATTTTCTTTCGGCAAGTTAGTTTCTTCAGCATAGTAGTCCAGTACGAATCCCAGTAAACCATGTTATGAGTATGTTATCATGTCTAGTTTTTGTTGTCAGTTGAGCCTCATAATTTGTATTATTTTGGGCTGGATTACACCTGTATAACTTCCGTAACCACCCCAGGGTTAATAGCTGTGTCGCCTCCTGGTAGGGGCGAGGATACGTCATTCTACAGAGCGGCATGCCATCCGTAAGGGATGAAGATGGGGATCTAGATCCTCATATGTTGTGGTTGCCCTTATACACACCCCAACCAAGCGTTTACACCAGGGGCGTAGATATCAGGAGTCCTTCAGACTCAGACACAACTACAATCAGGGGCCGAGCGAGCCCAGTTGCAGACCCAGGGGACGGCAGGACGCCTATAGTTATTAGTTGACTCAATATGACCTGGATAGGGGTATGTAGATTGAGGTGTACTCACTAGGGCTAATGGGGGTCCAGGTGGGTAATTTTGTGCTTATTGTACCTTCCGACTTATGGGGGCCAGAAGAGGTTTATGTTTGCTTTAGTTACTGATAGATAGACAGTAAGACGCCTCATTTGTCATTTATGACCCCTACCCTCCTTATTACAATTATGTTTAGCCTTGATTTCACTACTTCAGTCATCTTCAGTCCAGTTCCTTTACTTCAGTTGTTGTCAATTCTATTTCCTTACTTTCAGTTATTTAAAGTTATTGCCTTACATATTTAGTACCTGTGGTACTGACGCCCTCTTCTAGGGTGCTGCATTACTTGCCTGCAGATACAGATAGACGAGGAGCAAGTCCCTCATAGTTCTAGTCAGTCGTACAGAACCGTCAACTCCCTTCTTCTGGATCTTGTGTGATAGAGGTTTATTCCTTTTGTTTGTACAGTATGAGTAGGTCAGGGCCCTGTCCCGACCATCTTATTACTCCTAGAGGCTTGCAGATTCTGTTACTTTCCTATGGTTAGATGATGTTGGCCGTGTGGGGCCCTGTTTAGCTATTGATTGGTGGCCTTGTCGATCATAGTTCAGTTTAGCATCTGATTTTACTTTCCAGTTATAACTAGATATCATGGTGGCCTTGTTGGCCCGCATAGAACTCCCTATGATTGTTTGTCTCTGGTTAGATGTTTATTTTCACAGGTGGCTATAGGCCTTGTCGGCTGCGGGTTGTATTTACAACCGCTATATAGCTCATTGTTTTATTGATTCTAGAATTAGGGTCAGCCCTTCACCAGTGGTGCTTGGGCTCAATCAGCTCAGCAGTTCAGGTCCTAGTAGGGCACCAGGTGCCAGTCATGCCTCCCAAGGTGGGGCGTGACACTCGTACGAGCCCTCAGATCAGCTACTATCCTCGGTGCATACTTGGACAACCGGGTAAACTCCAAGGCATACTCCTGGATAGTCATGTCATTTTTCTTCAAGTTGACGGATGATCTTGGGCATATTTACATGCCCAAGTGCTATTTTATAACTTAGTTTTATCAACGTGTGTCAACTTAATTGATTATATTCTCATGTAGTTTTGTATATTTATGTGCATGAACTAACCAATGTGATTAGCCCATGTTTGTAGGTTAAAAATACTAAGGATGGGATTAATATGATGATGTATGAGCACAAAGGAACTTTGAAATGAGTTTAAATGGAGACACATAAAGATAGCATGAAAACAAGGCTGTCATGCCAGCCAACGTGCCATGCCGGCAAGAGTTGCGCCAGGCAGCATGTCGCTTTGGCCTAGGGCTAAGACAAATGCCATTCCACACCTGTTCTGTACGCACGCGAGGACCTTGTCAAAGCAGCAGCTACACGTGATAGCAGTGTATCATGTTGCGTCAGCTACGCCACCACTACTATGCCACTCCAGGTGACATGCATTCTAGCCTTGCCATGCCATGCCAGCTATAGCCATTCCAGTTGCAGTCTCTGACAGCTTCGTGTCACGTAGGCTATCCTCTGCATTGAGTAGCATGACACAGAGCTGGTCCCTTCACGACAAATTTTTGTATTCTATAACTTGAACAGTTAGTTCATTTTTAGTTTTCATCACGATTTTAAATTAGAAAACTCAATGAAGTTAATCGAGAACGGAGGAAACTCTACCTAGGATTTGTTTTCTTTATTTAATCTTTTCTACTCTTTTCATTACATGAATTCAAACATGCTTTTGATTTCTTATATTAACATGAGTGGCTAAAACCCTTTCTAGTGTCTAGGCCAGAAAATATAATTTTAATTGCTTAAATTCATAGTTGGTTCAAGTTTTCATGGTTGTTTATCTTTCATTTTTCTTTTTACCATTTTAATGATTGATCACTATTAGAGTGCATGTGTTAAGCTTAGGTAAATACTCGAAAGAGCAAAACCTCGGTTAGAACTTGGAATGTAGGAAGTAAGTTCAAGTCTTCAATACTTGATTTTGGGTTAGGATAGAAACATACCTAATTTGCCTTGCTTGGTTAATAAACGGGAAGATAGCTAGACACTTAGGATTAAATGTCACATCATCACTCATAGACGTAGTTGTGAAGTTAATTCTAGGTTATATGGTCAGAGGTTCAGGAGTTCATAACCAAGGGCATAAACCCCATGAACCACTCTACTTAAATAATTTCTGATGAATTAGGTTGTCATATCTCGGCTCAACGATAAAGTTGTGAGGCTAGTTCAATTGTGTTTAGAGGCTCGAAAGACCATGAACATTGCAATTATTTTGTGAGACAACAAATGAAACTTCATACTTGAACCAATGTGAATGTAGCAGTACATGATTTCTAGGCCTTAACTCTTGATGCTTCTTTTTATTATATTCTAAAATATTTTATGATCACCACGTAGATTAGTAGAAAATTACAAATCTTGAAAAACCAACACTTTTGGAATTTGAATTAACACTTGATTTGTAAATTCATCACAAAGTCTAGTACCTGTGGATTCGACATTCGACTCTTAAGATCACTTTACTACTTGTATGACCGCGTGCGCTGGAGGCGTAGCAAGTTTTGGGCGCCGTTGCCGGGGACAGGCATCTTTTGGTGAATTTTTAGTTTTTGTGTTATTTTTATTTTTCTTAAGTCTTAAAATTTTTTGTCTTAGTCTATTTATATGTAGGTAACAGGTTATCCTTGATCTTGGGCATAATTGCGTGCCCAAGTGCTATTTTATAGCTTAATTTAGTCATGTTTGTCTAAATATACACTTACATTCTTATGCGATTTTGTGTAAATTTGCGTATGCACTAACCAACGTGATTAGTCCTTGTTTTGTAGGTGAAAAATGCATATGAAGGACCAAATAATGATGGGTGAAGTGAAGGAATGAAGTTTAGAGTGAATTGCAAAAGATGGCAAGAAAACATGCCATGGCAAGGCTGGCCGTGCCAGGCAGCGTGCCACGTTGTGCGTGTACCTGGCCCAGCGTCGTGCCACGCTAAGGCCATGCATGTGAAATGCTTCCCTCCAAGGTGCCTATGCACCAGCGTTCGTGCCACGCCAGGTCTTGCTGCGCGCCGCAGGCCATGTCACGCTGGCCATCGCGCAGGTCCAGCGCCGTGCCACGCCGGATGTCGCACCATGCCTCGGCCAAGAAAGATTCAAATGCAATTTCCAGGGCTTATGCGTTACCTCCATGGCACGAAAGCAAATTGGCGCGTTCACCTCCGTCCCACGGAGCCATTCCGTGACAGGCACTAAATTTGCAAATTTCCTATTTACTATAAATTAAACCCTTAGCTTCTAAAATCATTTGTCATAAAATATTTTCTTAAAACCATAGAGGAGCGAAGGAAGAAGTGAAGAACTCACCTAGGGTTCACTAATTTTACATTCTCTTTTACAAATTCTTGTAAGTTCTCTAATCTAGCGATGTTTTTAAGTTATTGTATGAACATGAGTGGCTGAAACCCTTCCCCTAGGGTTGAGGCCACGTGATATGATTGTAATGCATGAATTCATTTTTGTTTTAGTTGTTAATTGTTGTTTTGTCTTACATTCTTTATTATGGTTGTTTTTATGCTTGATCACCCTAAAAACATACATGTTAAGCTAGGTAAAAGCTTAAAATAGTAACCCTAGGCAATAACATAGGAATGTAGTGAGCAAGTTCTTATCTTACGATAGGATTCGCGGTTAGGATAGAAATTAAACCTAATTTACCTTGCTTGGTTGATAAAACGGGATAGAAATTAAACCTAATTTGCCTTGCTTGGTTGATAAAATGGGATGCTAGCAAGACACCGACTTAGAATTGTCACTTCACCACTCGTAGAAGTAGTTGTGAAGCTAAGTTAGGTTAAATGATTAGAGTTACGAAAGTCCCTAATCAAGAGCACAAACCCCGTAAACTACATCCACGTAGTTGAATTGACCACGAGCTAGGATGTCACATCCCCACTCGATGATGTAGTTGTGAAGCTAGTTTGTCGTGTTTAGAGGTTCAAGAGACCATGAACATCACATTTTCCAACTATGTGAGACAACAATTGATAATTTCATATGTGAACCATTACAAACTGTAGCATTGCATGATTATCCGGCCTTAGTTCTAGTTGCTTATTATATCATTTATAGATTATTTTGTGACCACCCCAAAACTTAATTATAAGTTACCGAAAACTTCTATAATCAACACTTCTGAATATTAATTCTTACACTTGAACTTCATAATTTCCTGAATTGGTCTAATCCCTGTGGGTTCGACAACCAACTCTTAAAAAGGGCCATTGTGTCACTTGTACGACCGTGTACACTTGCGAGTGCCTGGAGCGCAACATGTTTTTGGCGTCGTTGCTTGAACCTGAACGTCAACTTCATTTACGCAGGAGGGAAGCTCTATAGAGAAAGCTAATGAGACTTCAGGAGAGGTTACAACAACACCCACCAGTAGGGCAAGCGATGTTGTTACCTGAAATCATGGCAGCCTGACCAATTCACGAAGTGGCTATCCCACTAGCGACAAATGTGACCTCTAGTATCCGCAAACCGGAACCTGGAGGGAACTTTGAATTGAAACAGAATATGGTGCAGCTGTTATATTCTAGTGGCCAGTTCACTGGGATGCTCCTGAGGACCCACAACAACACTTACAGAACTTTCTTGAGATTAGTGAGACGTTCATCCCCACCGGAGTTTCTACAGATTATGTCCGACTTACCCTCTTCCCATTATCATTGTTGGGAGAGGCTATTGAAATATGAGCCACCGAATTCCATAACTTCTTGGGATGATTTGGAAAAGAAGTTCCTCATCAGATTCTTCCCTTCAGGAAAGATTGACAAACTCAAGAGTGAAAAATTAAGCTTCAAGTAGAGGCCGGAGGAGAACTTGTATTTGGCTTGGGAGAGATTCAAGTCATTATTGAGAGACTGCCCCCATCATCAGCAATCAAATGAAGTGGTAGCCCATACTTTTGTGGAAAGTCTAGACCCACACACAAAAATTTTACTAGACTCTGCATCGGGTGGGCAAGCATTACAGAAGACTTATGATGAGCTGTACACTTTGTTGAACAGGATTGCTTGGGGAAATACAGAGTGGCACAACGAGTCATCGAGTGGGGCAGGAAATAGAACAGTAGGGCTGATAGAGGTGGATGGTGTAAGTGCCTTGGTTGCACAGCTAGCATCATTTCAGTATCAGATGATGACTCAGTTTAATAAACTAAGTATGAACCAACAACAGGGACAGGTAAATGCAGTTCAGCAAGCTCCTAGTTGGTGTGAAATCTGCGGCAATAATGGGCACATTGCAGAATCCTACGAGGCCAATCCTGAATCAGTCAATTTTGTTGGGAATGTTCAGAGAAACAATCAGAATTTTGGGAACAATTACCACAAGAATTGGCAGAGCCACCCAAATTTTTCTTGGGGTGGAAATCAAAGTCAAAGCTATCAGCAACCTCAGCAGCAACAATATCAGCAGTAGAACAGGCGGAATGGTGGCCAGTTGAGCAGCAACATTAAGGAGACGTTGCAGAAGATTATGGAGACATAGGCCCAATTAGCAGAGAATCAGGCGAGGATGGCATCAGATTTGAAAAATCAGCAGTTGGCCACCTACAATCTAGAGAAACAGATGGGTCAAATAGCAGCTGCTCACCATACTAGACCGTAGGGAGGATTACCCAGTGACACAGACACAAACCCCCGACCGGTCAACACCATCAGTGTGAGGAGTGGCAGGCAATTGGCTGATGCACTACTGAAAGAGAGGAGAAATGAGGTGCAGCCGGAGTTGGGTAGAAAGGGACCATCCACTGACAAGGGAGAGAATAAGAGTGTTGTGCAACAAAACGCACAATAATCACTGTAGCCAGCACAGAGACCACCACCACCATTTTTGAAAAGACTCAAAAAGAGCAAGGGGGAGGAATGCTTTATAAAGTTCTTTGATATTTTCAAAGAACTCACATAAATTTGCCTTTTCTTGATGTTTTGCAGGGAATACCCAAGTATGCTAAGTACTTGAAAGATGTGGTGGCCAACAAAGTCAGATTGGTGGATGTTTAGATAGCATCACTGACTAAGGAGTGTAGCCATAGGGTAACAAGCAAGATACCTAAAAAGCTCAAATACCCAGGGAGTTTTACCCTCCCCATACAAATTGGTAAAGTTGAGGTGATAAGAGCACTGTGTGATTTAGGGGAAATAGTTAATTTAATGCCCCTGTCTTTGTTTAACAACTTGGGGTTGGGTCAACCTAGACCAACACGATTGATACTGCAGCTGGTAGACAAGTCGCGAGTGGCACTAGATGGAATAATCGAGGACCTTCTCATCAAAGTGAGTAAGTTCATTATCATTGATTGCATTATATTGGATTTTAATGTTGATGACAAAGTACCCCTGATCCAGGGATGGCCATTCTTGACCAATGGAGGAGCGATTATTAATGTAAGAGCAGGGACCCTGAAAATGAGGGTCAATGATGAAGAAGAACTCTTCCGGGTCTACTATGAAATTAACCCACCCACACATTACAGAGACCTTTGTAAGGTCAATGTATTATCAGAGGCTAAGGGTGGGGTGACAGATTACATAGGTCCACGGCCACATGAGATGATTACTTTTCAGCACAAATCTGATGAAGGGCTTCCGTTAGAGAAGGAGTTGGAGGAAGAGAGGGACAGAGTGGCGGCTGTTCCCTCAAAAAACAAAAAGAGAAGAAGATGGTTCTCGAAAGGGAACACGGGTATGAGGATGTACTGAAAAGGATAGTCCACATCGTGTCGCAACGTAAAATTAGGTGCTACTTGGGAGGCAACCCAAGGGCACCACAGGTACAATTTTAATTTTTTTTATTTATGTTGATTTTGTTTATTTTCATCTTGTTGTTGTTTTTGGTGGAGAATTAAGCATAGATGGAGGGGAAGTCTGAGTATCCTTAGAGGAGGAAGCTAAGAAGCATGAAAGAGGGAAAGTGTGGGGTCGAATAGCCACTTTCTCAAAAATGAAGAAAAACATGTTGTTAGATAGGCCTAGAGGCCCCAGGGAGTATTTCTCACCCTTTTTGAATTTTAATTAGATGCTTTAGGGACATAGCAGGATTCAAGTGTGGGGTGAGGGAAATTTCAAAATTTTGTGCTTAATGATTTCGGGTGAATTTAGTGCTTGATAGGTATTGCTTGAGGAAAAATTTTTGCGTTGAGCATGATTCCCCACCTGTTGGTTTTTCCTTTCGGTTCTTTTCCGAAGGGGGGCACTTTGAACCAAAGAATAAAAATTTTCTTTGTCTGTACATAGTTGGTTTTAGTCATAGTTAGGGACTATTCCTGACGATGGATGGATGACGACTGTCTTGAGGGAAAATTAGTCAATAAGTTTTGGTTTTTGAACTCATAGTTAATTGATGGCTTGATGTTCTTGTTATGAGCTATACATGATTGTGAGATGCAAGTATGGTTAGTGTTGAAACATGTAAGTTGTATAACTCAGTTTGAGACACCTAGTATCTTGAATGTGACTCTATGTGCTTATAGCTTAATTTTGAATTCTTGTGATTAGCTGAGTTAAGAACCTACTGAATTTGTCTTAAATTGAGCATATGCACTGAGTGTAAGGTTTTTGAATATTCAATGCTAACTTTCCTGGTGTGTATACAAAGAGAAATGAAGGATGTAGATTGTAGGAGATGATTTAGGCATTTCTTTGAATGAACCTAATTTTTATCCCTCGCTTTACCTACCTTGAATGTATGATCCTAGCTAGCCCCATTGAGCCTTAAGCCTATTCTTTGATAGCTACAACATAAGTTTAATCCTTTTCTTTCAATAGCCTTGAAGTTGCTCCAAAACTCCTAAGCGCTTAAGTGAAAAATTCAAAAGAGTAAAGGAGTGAGAATCGTGAACAAGAAGGAAAAATAACAGTTGTGGGAGTTGAGGAAAAGATTAGAGGTGCACTTATTTGAAAATAATTGAGTATTGGTAGGGAGTAAGAGAACAAATGAATGAAAAAGTTGCTTAAGTACTCCTTACTAATAAGATAAGTGTGCTTAAAGAAATGGGAAACAAAAGAGGAAATTTAAGAGTGAAAAGAATTAATGTGAAGTAAGAGAATAGATGTCTGTAATGAACATATGATGTATTAAATGTGCTTGGGGAAGATAGCGACTATTACTAGCCAGAATAGTACCTAACCGCCCTTAGCTTACATTACGACCCGATAAGTCCTACTTGATCTTACGTTCAAACATTCTTATATTGGTGGAGTAAAACACTAAGGGCAAGCTTATGGGTCAATACACGTGGCATGTGAATTCTTTGTGAGAGTGAGCTTAATTCTTATCCATATACCCATACACATTATAATTTGAAAATTTGTGAGTAAAAATGGGTAACTATCTTGTTGTGAGGGCACATGTTTAATGAAGGATAAAATTCATGTCGGATTTCTTGATCAGTTGATTTGCATGAGTTTGTTGAGATTGAGAGTCGATTCTTCAGGTGAGGAAGTCTTAACATAGTCAAATTTTCTTTTGATGGTTACATCATGCATGCAATATTTTTAACTTTCTATCTAAAAATAAATCATTGTAGCAGTAGCTTGAATTGTCTTGCTTAATTAGCTATGTGTGAGTCTTCATGTGCATGAGATGTAAAAGAGTTGTTCGAGGATGAACAAGTCTTTAAGTGTGGGGTAGTGATCTTGGGAATAATTGCGTTCCCAAGTGCTATTTTATAGCTTAATTTAGTCATGTTTGTCTAATTATACACTTACATTCTTATGAGATTTTGTGTAAATTTTGGTATGCACTAACCAACATGATTAGTCCTTGTTTTGTAGGTGAAAAATGCATATCAAGGACTAAATAATGATGGGTGAAGTGAAGGAATGAAGTTGAGAGTGAATTGCAAAAGATGGCAAGAAAACATGCCATGGCAAGGTTGGCAGCGCCAGACAGCGTGCCACGCTGTGCATGTGCCAGGCCCAGTGCTGTGCAACCCCAAGGCCATGCGCACGAAATGCTGCCCTCCAAGGCGCCTGCGTGCCAGTGTCCATGCCACGCCAGGTCTTGTTGCGCGCCGCAAGCCGTGTCGCGTAGGTCTAGCGCCGTCTGTCGCGCCATGCCTCGGCCAAGCAACATTCAAGTGAAATTTCCAATGGGATTTCGCGTTACCTCCATGGCATGGAGGCAAATTGGCGCGTTCACCTCCGTGCCACGGAGCCATTCCATGACAGGCCAAAAATTTTAAATATCCTATTTACTATAAATTAAACCCTTAGCTTCTAAAATCATTTGTCACGAAATATTTTCTGAAAACCATAGAGGAGCGAAGGGAGAAGTGAAGAACTCACCTAGGGTTCACTAATTTAACATTCTCTTTTACCTATTCTTGTAAGTACTCTACTTTAATGATGTTTTTAAGTTATTGCATGAACATGAGTGGCTAAAACCCTTCCCCTAGGGTTGAGGCCACGTGATATGATTGTAATGCATGAATTCATTTTTGTTTTAGTTGAAAATTGTTGTTTTGTCTTACATTCTTTATTATGGTTGTTTTTATGCTTGATCACCATGAAAACATACATGTTAAGCTAGGTAAAAGCTTGAAAGAGTAACCCTAGGAAATAACATAGGAATGTAGTGAGCAAGTTCTTATCTTATGATAGGATTCGCGGTGAGCATAGAAATTACACCTAATTTGCCTTTCTTGGTTGATAAAACGGGATGCTAGCAAGACACCGGCTTAGAATTGTCACTCCACCACTCGTAGAAGTAGTTGTGAAGCTAAGTTAGGTTAAATGATTAGAGGTACGAAAGTCCCTAATCAAGAGCACAAACCCCATAAACCACATCCTCGTAGTTGAATTGCCCACGAGCTAGGATGTCACATCCTCGCTCAACAATGTAGTTGTGAAGCTAGTTTGTCGTGTTTAGAGGCTCGAGAGATCATGAAAATCGCATTTTCCAACTATGTGAGACAACGATTGAAAATTTCATACGTGAACCATTACAAAGTGTAGCATTGCATGATTATCTGGCCTTAGCTCTAGTTGCTTATTATATCGTTTCTATATTATTTTGTGACCACCCTAAAACTTAATCATAAGTTACGAAAAACTTCTATAATCAACACTTGTGAAGGTTAATCTTAACTTTAACTTCATAATTTGCTTAATTGGTCCAGTCCCTGTGGGTTCAACATTCGGCTCTTAAAAAGGGCCACTGTATTACTTGTACGACCGCATACACTTGCGAGTGCGCTAGAGTGCAACAATCCTTGCAGCATGCTGGCAAGGAATAAAGACTTGGTGGATCCTTTCTTGGAGCCTAAGAGATAGCTACATCTCTTGAGGAGGGAAGTTCTTCAAAATCCTATTCCACTAGTTCCAGAGGCCCTACTAGAAAAATCCACCTACTGAGCAAGAAGTAGTGTTACCAGAAATAATGACAGCAAAGCCAGTTCATGAAGTGGTAATCCCACTCGCGATAAATGTGACCTCCAACAGACCGAAGCCTGGAGGTACTTTCAAGCTCAAGTAGAATATAGTGCAATTGTTGCACTCGAGTAAGTAGTTCATAGGCATGACATATGAGGACCCACAATAGCATCTGCAAAATTTTCTAGAGATCAATGACACCTTCATTCCCACCGGAGTGTCGACTGATCATGTAAGATTGACCCTCTTCCCATTTTTTCTTTTCAGAGAAGAGAAGAGGTGATTGAAGGCAGAGCCACCAAACGCCATCACTACTTGGGACAACCTAGCAAGGAAGGTCCTCATCAGATTCTTTCCCTCTGGCAAGACAACAAAGCTTAGAAGTGAGATAGTTTTAAGTAAAGGTCGGAGGAGAACTTATATTTGGATTGGGAGAAGTTTAAGTCCTTGTTAAGAGACTGCCCACATCTTCAGCGGTCTAATGAAGTGTTAGCCCACACTTTCATGGAGAGTCTAGATCCACATACAAAAATTTTACTAGACTCTACATCAGGTGGGCAAGCACTTGAGAAGACTTGTGACGAATGGTACACTATGTTGAATAGGATTGCACAAGGAAATCCAGAGTGGTACAGTGAATCATCCAAAGGGGCAGGAAAAAGAGCAGCTGGGGTTGTTGAGGTCGACAGTGCCAGTGCATTGGCTGCTCTGTTGGCTTCATTTCAGTATCAGATGATGACTTAGTTTAGCAAACTAAGTATGGCACAACTACAGGCACAGGTGAATGCAGTACAGCCAGCTCCTAGCTGGTGTGAGATATGTGACAACATTGGGTATTGTGCAGACTCATGCGGGGTGAATTCAGAGTCGGTGAACTTTATAGGTAATGTGTATGGAGGTAATCAGAGCTATGGGAATACCTACAACAAGAACTAGGAGAATCACCCCAACTATTCTTGAGGTGGATCAGGGGCAGAGTCAGGGTTATCAGTAACCACAGCAGTAGCAGTACCAACATTAGGGTCGATAGAATAGTGGCCAATTGAGCAAAATTGAGGAGAAGTTGAAGAAAATAATGGCCAAGAAGACTCAAATGGTAGTTGATCAGGCAAAAATGGCCTTAGAGCTAAAGATCTACTGCTGGCCACCAGTAACATAAAAAAGCATATGGGTCAGTTGGCAGCTGCACAACACAATAGACCTCAGGGGGGTTTACCCAGCAATACTGACACATATTAAAGGCAGGTTGTGGCCATAAGTCTGAGAAGTAGAAAACAACTGGTTGATGCACTATAAAAAGAGAAGAAAATTGAGTGCAATTAGAGTTAGTCAGACCAGGTCGATCAGCTGAGAAGGGAGATAATTATAGAGTTGTAGAGAATAATGCACAATAATCACTACATCCATTACAGAGACCACCATCTCCTTTCCTGGAAAGGCTAAAGAAGAACAAGGAGGATTCATGCTTTAAGAAGTTCTTTTATATCGTCAAATAACTCCACAAAAATATCCACTCATTGATGTTTTTTTGGGAATTCCTAAATTCACTAAGTACTTGAAGGACGTGGTGGCCAACAAAGTGAGACAGGTGAATATCCAGACTGTAGCACTCACTGAGGAGTGCAATTATAGGGTGACGAGCAAGATGCCCAAAAAGCTCAAAGACCCAGGGAGTTTCACCCTCCCCGTACAAATAAGGGGGGCAGATATAATGAGGGCCTTGGGTAATTTAGGGGCGGTAGTAAATATTATTCCCTATCTCTATTTAATACACTTGGTTTAGGAAAACAAAGGCCCACAAGAGTGATGCTACAACTGACAGATAAGTCAAAGGTGGCCCTAGAGGGGATTATGGAGGACCTTCTCATCAAAGTAGGTAAATTTATCATGCATGCTGATTTTATAATTTTAGATTTTGAGGTTGACGACAAGGTACCCCTTATCCTAGGAAGGCCATTTCTTGCTACTGGTGGAGCTATTATTAATGTCAGAGCTGGCACCCTCAAAATGAGGGTGAATGATGAAGAAAAAAAGTTTCGGGTGTACTAGGAAATTCACCCCCAACACATTATAGAGATCTTTGCAAGATCAGTGTAGTGACAGATGCTAAGTGTGGGGTGGTGGATTCCATGGGTCCACTTCTGCAAGATCTCTTAACAATTGAGCCTAAGTCTGCCGTGGATAATACTTTGAAGGATGTGAAGGTGAAAAATGTGGTGGAGACAAGAAGGGGGAGTTTGGAGGCTATTAATTCTAAAGTTAACAAGAAAAGAAGATGGTTCTTAAGAGGGAAGAATTGCTTGAGAACATCCTGAAAAGGATGGTTCACGTCATGTCGCGACGTAAAATCAGGTGCTGCTTGAGCAGTAACCCAAGGGTACCACATGTATAATTTTTTCATTTGTTTTTATTTTTTGTTTATTTTCACCTTTGATTTAGTTTTTGTGAGTGCAGTACAGATTGAGAGGAAGTTTGAGTACCTTAGAAACAGAAGCTAAGGAGCAAGAAAAAGTGCAAGTGTGGGGTTGGTGACTCATGCGCTTAAAAATTAAAAAACATGCTGCTAGCTAGGCCTAAAGGCCTCAGGAAGTATCTCTCACCTTTGTTTCAAATTTAATTCATGCTTTGGGTACATAGCATATTTTAAGTGTGGGGTGAGGAGTAAATTTCAAACTTTTTTAGGGGAATCTTGTGCTTGGTCTAAAATTTTGTTTGGTATGCGGTCTGAGTTGTGCACAATTCACTCACCCTTTGGTTTTTCTTTTAGGTTCTTTTCCGAAGGGGGGTATTTTGAACCGAGAATAAAGTTTTGGGCTTGTCTATTTTTTGTCATAGTTAAGGACTTTTCTCAATGATGGATGGATGACGACTACCTTGAGGGAAAATTACTCAGTAGGTTTGTTTTTGAACCCTAAACTGATTGACTGCATGATGCTTTTGTTTAGTGCTACGCATGATCGTAAGAGGCAAATAAATTTTTAATTGTAAAGCATGTGGAATAATTGTATGACTTTCTTTGAGACACGTAGGCTCTTGAATATGACTCTGTAAGTTGTATGCTTAATTGTTGAATTCATGTGATTAGCTGTATTGAGAGTCTGTATGGTCCTATCTTGAATGGAGCATGTGCTGTGAGTGTAAGGTTTTTCATATATTCCATGCTATTGTGTAGTGGTTAGAATATTCCTGGTGTGTTTGCTAAGCGAAATGAGGGATGTTGAATGTAGGAGATTATTAGGTTTTGATGACGTTCAAACCATACCCACATTTTCAAAGAATATGCACCGTTTAAGTATCAAAACAAGTAACCCGTACGAGTGCCGGGGTCGAATCCCATGAGGACTGGGGGATGATTGTGCCTACTGTCGATTATAAATTTGACATTAGATCGCACCACTCAAAACAAACACACATGAGAACCAATTGGGGGAAGTATCAATATGTAAGAGATTATCAAGTCTAAAGTTCTTTAGCTCAAATAGAAAGATTTACCAAAGTCTCCATCAGTTGATGTGAAAATGCTAGCGGTGGGGTGTAGATGATGGATTAATTAGATAACGTCTTGCTAGATCATCTCACAAGTTCAACCAATGTGAATAACCTTAGGCGAAAAGAGGTATTCCATGCTTTTTAACCAATTTCATACCTCTAGATAGAGTTCTTTCGAATCTATGGACTTAATCAACTCGGCCAAATGTGATTTGGATTAATAGATGAACTATTTCTAGATATTATCCATTAATTTAGGAGTGAGAGCATCAATTTGACAATTTCTAGCCCAAATTAACAATCTCCCAACCATACCGACTATTAAATTCTGTCCCAATACTTAATTCTTCTTTTTCAAGAAACAATCAAGTAAGGATACATAGACCTATATGAAAATCAATGGATCTTCAATTAATGATTGGAGAGAATCTAATAGATTCACAATTAGCTGAACATTGTTAAGATAATTCTAGCAATTCTTACTCTAATCAACAATCATCATCTTCACCCACCTCTAGCTAATGATTTAGCTACTCATGATTAAGAATTTCACAAGCATATTTAACAATAGGCTCATAAAATTTAGTAACAAAAGTAGAAAAATAAATTTCACAATAATGGTCTGCAACATTGGTAGTCACTCACTATGGAGAAGAAGAAGAAGTGAAGGAATAGATCTCAAGTCACCAATTACAATCTTCTACTCTTCTCTACAAAAGGAATGTTCTAAAAAGTGGAAAATTACAATCAAAGCTGACTGCTCCTCTTTACTTCTCTTAGACTATATGTAGAAAGTAGGGCCTCTCTTTCCTTTTTTCCATGTTGACTCTTTTACCCCTGAGCATCGTCTCTTCATTGGCGGGACACCGGCGATTTGCCAGTTCATAACCGTGAAAAGTTGGATGCGTTTTGTTGTTTCATTACCAAATTCTAGTTAGCTTCGGCGGAACATATGGTGTTTCATCCCTCTCATTCCACGAACCGCTGAGGTTTTGTCCCTCGTCCCAGAAATTGGCTACTAATTCGGTGATTGATCCGTTGGCTCGCTGTTGACAATTCATGTTTCACTGATGGTAGTTTTTCCCTTGAAGCAGTGTTGATCAACCTTTGTCTAGCATTTCACTTGTTTTGATTGGTGATACGCCGCTTTGATCTCATTTCCTTCTTTTTGCTTCAACTTTTTGCTCTTCTTTACACATCCGGGCATCTGCATACAACAAAGACAAAAAGGGCATAAAATCCATATAGTTTAGTCAAGAACTAAGAAAAAACACACGTTTTAGAGTCTAATGAGTTGGTAAATTACCAGCTCATGAAACCCCCGAACTTAAATCATTGTTTTTACTCAAGTAATGCAATTCTCAATCATTGAAAAACCTTCCATTTCTGCACAACATTGAACATCACCAATCACCTGCACTATAACACACAACGATTCTCACTAAACTCACCAAAAAGAGAGGTGAATACCCCAAAAGACTAAGACAATGAAGATAGTTCAATCAGCTACCACTTTCCATCAACAAGGCTCAAGTGAGGGAAACCCTTTAGTAAAAAAAAGGCATTACTCATTCATGAAACACATATAACATCTTCAATCATAATTAGTGCACCTTAAAAGCTTGCCTTAGAGTTTATACTGTTAATGCCCTATTCTCAAGTTAGTGTTCAAATGCACTTGTGTCCTCAAAAAGGGATGATGCTACTCACCAAAATAATAATCCCTATTCTTTTTGTCGTGAAATCATTGCACACTTATAAGTGATTGTATTGGGGAGATCATCACACTCACTCTCACAAAAGAAGTCTTCATGCATACTCTTGACCCATAGGCTTGCCCTTCTTGTAATTTGCCACTAATGAAGTGCAGTTGCAATCAAGATCATTTAGGACTTGTGGGTTCTGATGTGGGCTCGGGTTAAGGGTAGGATAAGAATTTGGTTGTAGTGGTTAAATCCTCCCTAATGCTTTTGGTAGACATACCTTCCATCAAATCTTTCCATCTGCTTCACCTTGTTTCAGTTTTTCATTGTTTCTGACGTTTATTTCTCAATAACCCTCTTTATAACCCCTTGTTTTTACAACTAACCTTACCACCTCAAGAGCAAGCACCAGCTCACACAAGTTTGATTTTATCATTTTGATTTATCTTTTATGCATTTTGACAACAATACAGTGCTACCTCAAACTGAAAATCTTATTTTTCCTAGCACACCCCCAAACTTAGGCTTTTGCCTCATTTTATGTTTCTTGTCTCACTCCCTTTTTCTTAGGATTTCGGCCTCATTTAATCACTATCTTATCACCAACATTTAGGGATAATGGGTGCCAAAGAGGGGTATCAAGAATGGTCTTAAGTCTTGTAATGTGGTTGCCAAAGGAAGGGTCTAAAGCTCAATGTTGGTTGACAAGGGTTAATGCTCAAGGAGGATATATGGGTGAAGTGGCTAAAGAAAGGAAAGCCTAAGATCATATCCTTAATACAACTACATCTAGGATTTCGCCTTGACACAATTGGGGCAAGTTCTAGACAAGAAGTCATGCATGAGACTCATCAACAATTCCACACCGCATAAGGCATCACCCTTAAAGGGTCCACAAGAGTCATTCTCACCATAATACTTTTAATTTCAGGAAATCAAAGCAGGCAAACATCATAAGTCAAGCAAAGAATTTACAATGTATAACAAAGAATGCTATGCTACGGTGTCACCCTTACTCATTATCCTCCATTTTCATGCCTTCATTTAAAGGTCCCATAAAAAAAATTGGTAGTGCCTCCCAAAACATCTTCACACAAGACTCAAAACAACATGGTATTTTCCCTTAAGAATGTCGCCACTCAATATATCATCAAGAAATACCAACCCGGATCGACAAATAATCAAAAAAAAAGAATGCTCCTTGGGAAAGAACCATGGTCAAAAGAAAACCCTCGGAGTTTTAATTTCTACACTAATATTTACCATGGCAAAAAGGAAAAGAAACAAGGTTTTGGGGGCATTTCCTTGAAAAATTTTCAAAATTTTCTTTCAATCCAACATGAAGACATACATAGGCCACTATTTATCAATCACAACACGAAAACTTAACCAAATCATTCATTTCATTTTAAATAAAATAGGATACGCCCGACAAAGGTGGTCATCAAAACATCACAATAAAACCACAGCCCGACAAAGGCTGGACTCACTAAAACCCAACTACAATTCAAAAGAACATAAAAACTAAGCTTATCCCTCCCTTACTTGAGGGAATACATTGTTCCCGATGTAGATACGCATAAAGGGAAAGGGATAAGAAACTCTCTTAGTGGGTCAGGTCTCTTTATCATCAGCGTTTTCCTCACCACCGCCATCGCTGTCCTCACCTAGCCCAGCAAAATGATCACCCAGCCCCTCAAAAAGGTCATCAATTGGCCCCCGAACTGAAGCAGGAGCAGCCATTGCAGCATCCAATGCACTCATGTCTGGTACTTCAACCGAAGTCCGACTTTTCTATTCATGTACCTCTATTCGGAAGGAAGTACTGCCCCTTCCACTGCATCCACCCTCTTTCACAATGTTGTTACAGTATCGTATAATTACTTGAGCTCCTTTTTAACCATGTTGGCAATGAGTGCGGGGAGGCTCTTAGCCAAACTTTGGAGTTGGCTTTCATGTGAGTTCGTCATCTCCACAAGTCGGTGGAGACGACTAGGCTGAGAAGATTTTGGAGGAGGAGAAGCTCTCTGCTGAGGCAAGTCACTTGATGCTTGACCCGACATATCCGATTAGGGCAGAGTGGTTTCTGGGGCAAGTGGTGATTGATCTATCCCATGGGGGAAGGGTCCTTCCCGTACTCCAAAGGACTGCATTCTCTTCCTTTTCATTGTCGGTGCCTCGACATCTTTCTTCCTATCAATATCAATCACTCCTAGAGCATAGGAAGGAGTCTCATCAGGAAAAAAGGGCACTCGAGCTACTTTGCAAAATTGGGAATTAAAACAACATATGGGAAGGAAATATTGGACTTTCGGGCCTTCTTCTTCATCTGTGGAGCTAAAATTTCCCTAAAGTTGATGGGGACCCCCGACATTATGCAAGCAATCAGGATGGCCATTTCTGTGGTAACCCTCTGCTCATTTTTGGATGGGATGATGCGAGAATAAATAAAGTCCAGCCACAACTTGGCCTCAAACTTCTAAATGTTGCGAGAGATTTCGCCACCCATTGAGGCCAAGAGAGGAGTATCAACAGCAATAATGTGAGCTACCCACGCAAAATGGTCCTTCATATCGACCACAAGTGCCATATACTCCATAGCGGAGTCGATCTCATCCTCCCAGAACAGGTAGTTTATAGTAGTTGTGGTGATAAAATCTTCCACTCCTTGGATTATCACTGATGGCGAGCAGGGGAAATCATCCATTTTTCCCCAGCGTTGCATACTCTCTTGGCAGGCCTGATAAGAGGCATAGAACTTTGTGACCAGGCTGGGGTAGTAGGATGGGAGAGGGTTGGCAAACGTGTGCCACTGTCTGTTGGCGAACTGCGAGGTGATGTTAGGAAAATCACCTTTTAACCCGGCTAAGTCGAACCTCTTCTCCACTATGATGGAGTGTCCCTGGCAGATGACATAGTGTTCCTTCATGTTTGGAACACAGAAAATGATGGCTTCCTTTGTGTTGGCCCGTGGTTGTGCAACTTTCGCTTTGCCTTTGCCATTGCTAGAAGAGGAAACAAGGGCCTTTTCTTTGCCAGTGTTCCTGCAAGATGACATGATTTGTTTTGCTACATAAATGATATTAGTTCCAACTAGTGAAAGAGAAACTATAAATAAAATAATATGAAAAAGAAATCTAATCATAAGGAGAACTAAGGAACATGGGAAATCAGACACTCAGTTAAAAGAACTACTGATAATGGCGGAAGTCCGGGGGTTCACTGAAATGACTTCGTGGACCACCTAATTCTCGTCGGTGCTTTACAGACAAAGGGATAGATGTTTCGGCGGTACATCAGCATACCACCGGTCAAGATTTGTGAACCGCTGATGTAACGCGGGATCCACTCAGTGGCCAAAGGCCAAGTTGCAGAGTGAGACGACGTGTATTGGCGATTCGCCGAATCCGACTGGCGAAATGCTGGACCTCATCATCCCTAAATTATTTTTAACTATCACATATACACGCCCACTAACACACACTCACTTCCAATCGTACTAAAGTCAACATGACACTCCTAAAACCCTTGTTCATGATGTTTGGCCCTTAAGAATGATGTCACCCGGTCTATCGTCGGGCAAAACATCGTGCTTTAAACAAATGGGTTACAAAGACTTCACCCTTTTAAAAATTCCACAAATAAAAGCACAACCCTAATCCATTCAATCAGGTATAGAACATTCAAGATTTTACCAAGGAAAGGGAACAAAGTATTACCCTTACAGAATCAATGAGAAAATTAAAATAAGGGCAATAGAATTTTAACCAAATGAAGGAGTGCCTGAACACTTGGACGTCCAAAAAGCTCAAAGTTACTTGCAATAGCACCTTAAGATATAAGTAGTAGAGGAAGAAAGTGTGATTGAACTGAGGGGATTAGTGGACTATGGAGGGGGTCTTACAGGTGAAAGAGGAAAGTGTAATAGGTTGAAGTGAAGGTGGAGAGTTTAATGGGTGTGTGTTGGTGGGAAGGTGGGAAAGTGGAAGGGTTTAGAATAGATGAGTATGGGGAAATGGGCATATTGGGTAATGGAAAGGCAAAAATGGAATGGAAAAATGGTGGAAAAATGGAGGCTAGGAGAATATTTTTAGAAATAGGGTGGCTGACTAGTTTATTGGGATTTGGTGGGCCCTCTCTTTTAAATTCACATTGCAATAGTCTCATATCTCAATCAGCGGTCCACCGGCGGTTCGCCGAATCACACTGGTGGTCCGCAGAACTAATATCTTGTGACTTGTAAGTTGCCTAGTGATCTGTTTCCTTATCGGCGATTTATCAACAGTTCACAAATTGAAGCAGCGATCTACAGATTACCCACCGCTTATGTGTCTGAGCTTCAAGTTCTCTGCTTTCCATCAGCCATCAACTAGCTAACCACAAATTCTGTTCGGCGGTTCGCCGATGGGTCCGCCGGTATTTCAATTCAACCCTCAGCCTTCTTGTAGTGCTTACCATCACTGGCGGCTTATGCTTCTGAACCTGCAGCTCGCTGGTCTCTCACCGCTCTTTCCTTCATGGACTGGTTCCCTCTTTACTCCTCATTACTCATAACCTACGGCTCGTAGTGGGGACTCGTGGTTGGGAAACAACTTAACTGATCTGGACCATGGGTCTTCCCACAACCCGTACTACCAACCTACGACTCATAGGTTGAGTCGTTCCGAAGTAAATTTTTCCAACTTTTCCTACTGATCACACTTCAAATCTCAAGTATAGTCTTAGGAACTTTTGGGGTATTACAATATCTCCCCCTTGGGAACATTCGTCCTTGAATATGGGTTAAGTATACTGAAGAATTGGGAAATGAAATGCCATCCCAAATACTAAACATCTAAAGCTCAAAACTGACGGAGTGATTGACTCCTGGGCGATACACATGATTGAACTGAATTCATGAGACATAAATACATGCTAAGACATGAATGGAACTGTTATGCATGACTTGACATAAAACTGAATATAGTTTTAAGGATGAAATTTATACCTCCAGCTGGAACTGAGCTGGTAGGAGAAATACCGGTATTTAGCCATCATATCTGCTCCGGCTTCCCACATAGCCATCTCAACAAGATAATTCATCCACAAGACTTTCACCGAGCTACATCCTTGTTCCTAAACTTACAAACCTAATGATCAAGGATTTCAACTGGTACCTCCTCGTAGGTAAGGTTGTCCTTCACCCTAACTTCCTCTACCGGAACTACTAAAGATAGATCTTCGATGCATTTCTTCAGCGAGGACTCATGAAACACCTGATGCACCGAAACTAACTCCGCTGGTAGCTCCAACTCATCGGTCAACTTTCCAACACCTCTCAGAACCCTATATGGCCCAGCATAAAGGGAACTAAGATTCCCCTTCTTTCCGAACCCTTAAAGAATCAAGAAATCTCTACTTGCCTCAAAATGAAGATCAAGCATCAAATTATGAATTTGCCCTTCCATAATCATTTGGAATGATCATACGCTTGTCAAATACGTATTCTACATAAGAAAATAAAATCATGGACACCCATATTGATATAGTTCTATCCCTGGCCCAAAAAGTCAATCCAAAAGTCAACCTCGAGCCCATAAGGGAAAAACTGGAATTTTATTTTGAAATCATGTTACCTATAATGTAAAGAACCAAAATATGAAATTTCATCAAAAACAGAGCTCAAATCGACTTTGAATTCTTCAAAATGCAGTCTCTTAACTCTTAAACCAAAATTCTCAGTTTCCTCTAATAAATTCACAAATAAAAATGAAAACCAACTGAAGGAATCATGGAGAAATACCAAAATAAGGATTAGATACTTACCCCCTTATTAAATGGAGAAGAATGTCGCAAAAATCACTCAATTCCGAACTCTAGAACTCCAAATATACTCAAAATACTAAATAAACACAATCTGTGCAAAAATACACTGTTCAGGCATTTATATAGGGCTGCATCAACAACTTTAATTTTTACTAAAATAGCCATATACGAACTCGAAATGCGACGATTCTTTTTTCTATCATTCTCAAATAATGATAAGGACCTACTCGTTCAATCAAAAGTCCATTTGGTGCTCGTTTGCCCAGTCAAGAATCATTTTTACTGGTTCAAGAATTATTTCATCTTTTCTAATAAAACCCGATCTAGACTTATTGAAATTGCATCAAACTTTTCAGAATATTCCTATAATTCATGCGAAGAATTTTGAAAGTCTCGCAATAATTTTTCAATCTTAAAAACTAAAAATGAACCTCCGAGTAATCATACTTTATGCTTAAAATCATGCCAAACACACAAACGTTCAAATTCACCCGAAACTCATTTGTAATCCTTCTATCACAAACCAAAGATGCAATTCAATCATAAAACACATTCTGGACCTATTGGAATCATCAAATCACTATTAGGAGGTCATTTTGACCGAAAGTTTACTGTGGTCAAACTCAGCTTCCTCAAAGCTAATAAAGCCAACCAAAGGTTCAAATCACTCCCGAACACCTCGGGATTCATGAAAATTACTCAAATAAGTCATAAATCACCATCCAGAACTAACAAAACTTTCAGAACCCAAATTCAAGCTCATTAACCTGAAATATTGACTTTGGTCAAACCTCACCTTCCAAAAACCAAAAATATTATCTAATCTTCATTGGATCATCTTGAAAATTGTGTCATCCATCTCCGCAAGTCATAAGAAGCAAAATAAAGATACGGAAAGGTTCAAACTAGGGAAATAGTTCAAAAATCAAAAAATGACCCTGTGGGTTGTTACACTTCCAGGCTTGGCTAATAACTGCTTTCCTAAACTTCTACATACTCGGTATCTGTGGCAGGTATAGGGAGTTATCATGAACGTACACATTTTAACCATCACTTTCATCATGGGGGAACATTTGTATGGCTTACTTTAATGAAATTATCATCACGAATCATTCAAGAAATCTAAGCTCGGCATATACTTGATATAACACAATTTTATGAGCCGATAAAGCAAATCTTAAGAACTAAGTCCATAGAGCTGAGCATGCTGAAAGACATGAGTTTACATACATAAAGAGGGACATGACATGAAGCTGAGATTTGTGGAAGCATGTATGAAGACTAGAATCACCATCTGAAATAGTTACTTCTCATTCTATGAATCTGGGTATGAATACATGTAAGGAGTACTTGGAATTTAGACATGGGCATAAAATGTTCACATAGGAAATTAGTAGGGTATCACATAGACTAAAGTATAGAAGGACACATGAATAAGCGTGGATAGATCTCCCATAGTTACTGATCCTGGACCTTCACATTTGAAACTCAAGGCATGACCTGGTCCTTCACTTTATAATCTCCCCCTAAGCTTAAAGGTCATCATTCTGAGGATTGGTCCCCTTTTTAAGGTTAGATAGAAATCATTATCTATTGACTACCTATTTGCCTCTAAGGCTATCACAGAAGGCTTTTTGATACTTCTCCAGCCATACTAACACACTCTTTCGGTTCCTTATTTCAAGTTCACGAGTTCTTCTACCTCTTTTTTTCTTAACTCCTACACTGAGGACCGCCTCTTATTCCACTGACTGTGTTGTTCTTTGGAGTGTGAATACACGAGTTAGAAGGATAGAAGGATATTTCATTGTATGACATAGATTATGAAAGAAGGGAACATTTCCTAAAACGTTTCGTAGCCCCTTTGTCATAAGTGTGGCGCACTTCACTCCCATGAAAAAGACTCTACTTAACGTGGCTTTCAGACACCCTAGGACACCTCAAACCTATGACTCTGATACCAAGTTTTTCATGACACGAACATAGGCCCAGATCGTAGACACGGAAAATGGGACCCCTAGAGACCCCAAGTCGACCCATAGTATAAGCATACATTTAACTCAATCAAGAACTGAACAACCAAAAATACCATCATAGCAGAAGTCTAACTCATATATAACATATGAATATACAATTCGAAGCTGGGTACATACATATATCTGAATAGCCTCTAAATATGACGAGTTGATGGGACAAGAACCCAACAGACTCAACAAGGTGAAAACTTAAATACATAAAGAAAGATAGACAGTTTGGTCCTTGGAAGATGAGGACTCTCCAATAAGTAGACGCTAACTCTGATGAACTTTCTAAGAGCGGGGCTGAACCTGAGAGCCGAATCCTGTATCATGAAATGATACAGCATAGAAAGTATGCGGTCAGTACGTGGAATGTACGGAGTATGCAAGGTAAGTAAAACCTCTTAAGTAAAATAAAACATTTAAAACATTTCATAACATATCATAACTTTTCAAGTCTGAGAAGAGGGGCTACATGCATTCATTCTGAAATCGTAATCTTTCATTACATGATCATGCATATCTTTATAACATCATGACTGACTCGAATGACTCAAAGCTGAAACATAACATTTATATGAAAAGCGGAACAATGAGTCAAACCTTGCTTTTAGAACATGCATGTGTAAAATAACCTCCATCAGTAATGAATATGCAAATATGATTCATATAGATAGTGGGAAACTTGTCACTTAACTGACATACCACGATAAAGCTTATGTGGTCCCAACTATCACACTCAAGTGGGTAGAGCCATCCATAATCTTGCCAGGTCTATGGACAATACCATGATATCGATATCAAGCTCAAGGGCCAATAGGTCCGGGGATAGCTCACAAGGGAGGTTCCAATAACATAATAGTATCAACCTACATTGGCGCGTAGTTCTGGGGCATAGTATGATCGACCCTTACACCACTCGATGCTAGACTCTTCTCCCAAAAATATGTAATACTCTACATCGTATATAACAAAGCTCAACATTGTCTATTGATGAAGCTCAAGATGAAATCATGCATAACTCAACATCGTATGAAAAGAAGCTCAACATTGTCTATTGACAAAGCTCAATCATGCATGGACTCGACATCATATGAAAATGAAGCTCAACATTGCCCTTTGATAAAGCTCAATAGTGAAATCATGAATAGACTCGACATCATATGAAAATGAAGCTCAACATTGCCTTTGATAAAGCTCAATAATGAAATCATGCATAGACTCGACATCATATGAAAATGAAGCTCAACATTGTCCTTTGACAAAGATCAATAATGAAATATTGCATAGACTCAACATCATATGAAAATGAAGCTCAAAATTGTCCTTTGACAAACCTCAATGATGACATGCATCTCAATTATCAATTCATGCATATGAGAAGCTTTATTTCAAAACATACCACAAGCTCAAATATAAGTGGGAGCATCTACTCAAAATAATGTGGTAAGATTTATGTAGGAATATTTAACTCAAACATAACAAAAGTTAATAATATGAAAATTTGAGAGACTTTGCTCTAAATAATGTGGTAAACTTATTTTAGGAAAAATCATCATTTTAAATCAACATGTGGGAATTGCCCAAAGTTTTATCATACTTGGATCTACTCAATTTATTTTGAAACTAATATCATAATCATGGGTATCTTTGGAAACATGCGTTTTCATCATAAAATCTCATCATCATCATACATTTATCATCATTCTCTTCTTTCACGAACTTCTCATCCATGGGCATTTAATTTCATAATTTAGAAAACATAATTTTGATTGAAAACAATTTAAAACCTGCTCAAGCTTCACTATTCATCAATATAAATATAATATAATCATACACATGTATAGATTTTGAAGAATTATGCAATTGGGTAAAAATCACATACTTGATCATAGGTGATTTTCATGATTTGATAGAAATTGGGCATAGGTGTGGAACAAGACACCCACTCATAACCCTACATACCTGGTTTGATGATTCTTTTACTTGTCTTGAAGATCTAAGAGGAATTGAGAAGTTGGAGGAGATGAACCCTAGCCCCTTATTGGGAGTAAATCTAATCTAAGCATGTTGAAGAGAGTAAGGATTTCGGCTAGGTTAATCCCTTTAATATGATCTTAAGGAAGCCCAAAACGTCGTCATTTAGGAGTTAGAAGCATAGGAGTTTACCAAAATTCTCGAAAACTAACAAAATAAAACCTGTAACTGGCAGTTACCACGGCCAAAAGTACGGGTCATAGGTTGCTTGTACGACTCATACTTAGAGTCGTACCATACATGCTGCAGTTTTACTAAATCACTCATAACTTTTCACTCTGAACTCCTATTGATGCAAGGTCGGATGCATTGGAACGAAGACCCAAAGAGATTCAATTTGATGTGCTGAATCACCCAAAAACATTTTCTAACATGAGATCTATGATCGGTTGAACTTGACCCTTATATGAACCAATACGAAAAACCCAATCGGCAAGAAGGCTCTCAACTCAACTTCATGCTAGAGATTCCTTAAGACATTAGTTTGCATCCAATAAAATTCTTGCACTTTGGAATTAATCTTAACACCTTGTTTCAATAAATTCATTGAATTTGCGTCTATCCACATACCTAGAAGGGTTCCCAACTTAGCCCAAAAATAAGAGCCACTATAATATATCAACTCACGACTGAACCAATGGTTCACACCATTATATTATGACTCGTACCATGAGTCGTAACTCCATCCTATGATTCATACTATTACCCGTACAATCATTCACATGATAACTCCAAAGACTTGCTACGACTTTTGGCCACTAGTCGTACCCTCATACCACGACTTGTAGTGGGGACTCGTGGTTGGGAAACAACATAATTGATCTGGACCATGGGTCTTCCTATGACCCTTACTACCAACCTAAGACTCGTAGGTTGAATCATACAGAAGTAAATTTTTTTCAACTTTTCCTGTTGATCACACTTCAAATCTAAAGTGTAGTCTTAGGAACTTTTGACATATTACATTTTGTTTTAGTTAGAGGGGGACAAAACTGAGTTAGCAGACATGTGAATAGTTACTTTTGTGAATTTTTATCAAGTTATGTGGAGCAATTCTTGAGATCATATTCTTGATTTCTCACATTGTTCTTGAAGTTGTTCTTAGATAATCAAATCTGATTTCCTTCCACTTGTTGTTGTAAGTATTTAATTATGTGTTTGTCTATGAATGCAAATTACAATCTTACAACCATGAGAGGCTAAAACCTCCGCAAATAGGGGTTGTGGGAAACATGGTGGATTACCAAATTAGGGTTTCACAAAAGTGATTCAAAACCAATGCGAAAAGCTTGTATTATATTCTCTTCATGTTTAAACGTTTCTTAACAGTGTACAACGTTAGGACTTACCCGAATTCTTTACTTGTGTGAACTTAGAGAAGTAGAGATTAGGAAAAGAAAATTACAACAAAGCCTTGATCTTTATGATCATTGTATTAACTTGAGCTATGGCCACATGAGAGTTAAATTTAGAACATATTGATAACGGTTAGCTGGAAATCGCTTATGAGACCTAACTCGGTGATTGAGTATAGTCATCCAGTAGGGATGAACCAGTCATTTGGATGAACCCTAGTTATCAGTTCTACAAGTAAGCATTGGGATTGATCACGTGTGTATACCAGAAGTAGTTATGAACCTATGGGGAACACTTACCCTAGCTTTCTGCAATTCTTGATTTAAATCACAACCATAATCTTTGTTTTAATATTGTTTTCCTTAAACCCCCTAAATTGGAGATAACTCACCAACAAGTTCACTTACAGGCATTAGTCTAGATCTTCCATATTTCTTGTGATATTGACCCCAACCTCTTTGTTGGGTTCTTTATTGACAACATCCGCTTCATACTTCGTCAAGAGGTGTGAGTTTGAGTGTTATTAGATACCTCCAGAATTGGCCTTGGTTGTATCTTGATGCAACATGGTAAGTATATAACTTATGCTTCTAGACATCTCAGGCTCATGAGAAGAACTATATGACTCATGATCTTGAGCTAGTAGCAGTAGTATTTGCCTTGAAGATTTGGAGGCACTACCTTTATGTTGTTGCTGTAGATTTTATAACTAACCACAAAAGCCTGTAATATGTGTTTAGTTAGAAGGACTTGAACCTTCATTAGAGAAGATGGAAAGAATTATTAAAGGATTATGATATGAGTGTGTTGTTTAACCCTGACAAGGCCAATGTAGTGGCTGATCCCCTCACTAGGATATCTATAGGGAGTGTTTCTTATATTGAGGAGGGTAAATGTAACACTCCGAATGATTCTAACATCAGATTCCAGGCTTGAGGAAAGAAATCAAACAAAAAATGGATGCTTGGTGTAGAAGAAGTCTGGGGACGACTCGTTAGGAGGCCCAACGAGTTGTGGTTAGACTCATGGGGAAGCAGTTCAGAGGTTTGGTCAAGTTCGATGGTAACGGATGACCTAAAAAGTCGTCTTTCCTTGTAATGACTCGTTAGGTTGGTTGTTGGGTGGAGTCTAGGGTCCTAGATGAAGTCTCAGGTGATGGAGGTGACAAATTGTAGGCCACAAGTCGTCATGGCAGACCACGAATCGTGAAGTGAGTCGTGGGTTGTGTTGGGGAAATTCTGAGGATTTGGGAAGTATACCCCATGACTCAGTCCCCACGAGTTGTTACCTGACCCCACGACTCGTGGGGTGCCTCGTGTTTGCCTAACAGGGTGATTTTGCCTGCGACTTGTGCCCCAAAATGTTTTTATCGAAATTCCCAATTTCAACAAATTTAGAAAAACATGACCTTGCGTGATGGGCAATTTCTTCTACATTTTCTTTGAATGCTAAAATCTACTGTGATTATGAATTAATTAGGAATATAAATTAATGGGTTGTCTTGAATGGCGGGTTAGATGATGGAAATGCATGAGTATAGAATGTTCTTCATAAATTGGCTTGAGCATTGAATGGGATTTTATTATTTTTCACTTGATTATCGTAGTAACTCATGTCCATATTTAAAATATGTGAATATCGTATGATTATCCCTAATAACCCGATTATTCCATTGACAACTATGTTGAGATGAGTTTAGAGTTGTGGGCTTGAACAATTGAAGGTAAATTATGTAGTATCACTATGTATTCGATGGAATTGATTGGGTATGAGGTGAATCTATGATAATGGCCTAATAGTTGCATCTTTCTCATGAATTGGAGTAAATTATGAAATGGGTCTTATAAAATGAAAATGTATGCTTCTCCCATGGTTTTGTTGTAAATGATGAGGTATGAGTTAAATGTATGGGTTGTCCGTAAATATAAATCAATGAAGAATTATATGTATCATAAAGTATGAATTGAACCTATGGACCATGCATGAACCTATGCTGCATGTGGAATGAGATGAATTTGAAATTTGAATGTCATGAAGTGTAATGCATAATGTGAAACTACGGCATGTTCGTTAGTGCAAGATGCTTGAGAAAATATTAATTTGACTCCGTGACAATGTGAATTCTAATGATAAAGAATGAGAATGATAATTCAGACTGTTGGGCTTGTGTTTAATTAAAGGTATCCCTAATCCTATCAAAATGAATGTTGTATGATAAAATCAGTAAATGTTTCTAGTCTCTGATTAGCTGTTGAAATTTAGATTAGCCATAGCCAGTTGGGATTCTCTTTAGATGAGAATGTTTCCCTTAGTCGGACGGGATTCTCTTTAGCTAAGAATGCTTCCCTTAGTCAGTCGGGATTCTCTTTAGCTGAGAACGCTTTCCTCAGTTAGTCGGGATTCTCTTTAGCTGAGAACGTTTGCCTTGGTTAGCTAGTGACTCTCTATATCAGAGCATACTCTCCCTTCGACAATCAAGGATCCTCTCTAGTCGAGAACGTTTCCCATTGACATTCAGGGACGCTCCCCTAGATAGTCAGGGACTCTCCCTTAGACAGTTAGGTACCCTCTATGATATCAGTCCCGGCTTCGGTCCTCTGTATTTGTTCAGTTGATAGCCTTGTGTATCGGTTGACCATATTTAAGTAAAAGCCCTTATAAAGTTGTTACATTAAAATGCGTATATATATCTCATATAAAGTTGTTGTATCTCCTTTCAGTTATGTTATCATTAAAGTGTTTGGTTTATTTCCTTCTTGTACACTTGCATGTTTTAGTTTATTTATGTTTCCTATATACTCAATACATTCCAAGTACTGATCGCACACCTTTATGTGCTATATCGTTTCATTATATAGATTCAGGTCTCCGGACTCAGCCTTGTGCTTAGATACGCTTCGCCCTCTCTCAGCGGCTAGTAGTGAGTCCTCATCTCCCAAGGACGTGATTTATGTTTTACTTTTTCCTTATGATTCAGTTTTCAGACTTTAGGAGTTAGCTGGGGGCTTGTCCCAACAACTCATCAATATAGTAGAAGGCTTTCAGACTTATCTAGACATATGCCGTGTTGTATCTAAGTGTGGTTTAAATTGTTTTTATGGTTTCTATTAGATTCTTGCTATTAGCTTTGCCTTATTAATGTTGTTAATTGTTTCTATTGGTAAGTGTTATGCTATGATTATGCCATGGGTCGACTTGAAGCCTTCTGGGGTTACTTGTCCCGTGTTATGGCTAGGGTGTAAACTCAGGTCATGACAAACTTGGTATCATAGCAAAGGTTTAGAGTGTCCTCAGATGTATGAAAGGCGCGTTATGTGGAGTCTTCTTCATGGGTGTGAAGCATGCCACACTGATGATGAAGAGGCTGCGAGATGTTTTAGGAATGTTCCCTTTTCTTCATGATTCTTATCGTGCGTAGAATATTAAGCTCTAAACAGTACCTCCCCTGACTCGTGCTTACGCGCTCACAGATAATGCCTCCCAAACGAGCAAATGGAAGAAGATGTGGTAACGGTCGCCAGTATGTACCACCAGCCCAGGCGAACCCAATGGATGATCATATTACTCATGCTAAGTTCTGAGCAGCCTTTGACATGTTGGCGCAGGCCCTAACCGCCTAGATTAACCAGCAGGCGGTGGCTCGTGTTCCCCAGAATGGGAATGTAGGAGCGGCAAGGATAAGAGATTTTCTCCGGATGAACCCACCCGAATTCTCAGGGTCATAGGTGGATGAGGACCCGTATGAGTTCTTGGAAGAGATTCAAAAGATCACCCAGATCATGGGGGTGAAGGGAATGGAGAGTCCAGACTTAGCCTCCTACTAGCTAAAATGAGTCGCTTATATCTGGTTTTGTCAGTGGAGATTTAGTCGGCGAATTGGAGCGGGTCCCGTGGGTTGGGATGAATTTATGATAGCGTTCTTGGATAGGTTTTTCCCTGGGGAGTTGAGGGAGCCAAAGGCAGCAGAGTTCATTAACTTGAAACAGAATGACATTACTATCAGGAGTACGCGTTGGAATTTACCCGGTTATCCAAGTATGCACCGAAGATGGTAGTTCGCCAGCGGGCCTGAGTGAGCAAGTTCATGAACGGAGTGTCAAACTCCTTGGTTAAAGAGTGCAAGGCTGCCATGTTGCACAGAGATATAACACACATGGTGATATTTGCTCAACAAATGGAAGCAGAACAGGCAAAAGAAAAAGAGAGAGAGGCCAAGAGGGCTAGGACGGGAGATTTAGAATTCTCCCGGCAGAAGTGGAGTGGCGGACATCACTTACAATACTAGTAGAAATCATCAGCCCCAGCACCTTTGACAACCAGTGTTCATTATAAGCCCAAGGTATGGGAGATTATGTACCCATTGTTCATGAGCTGTGGGAAGCACCATTTGGGAGTATGCATGGCCGGTTCAGATATTTGTTTTTCATGCGGCAAGGTGGTCCATAAGCACTGAAATTGCGCTATAGCTAAGTGAGGCGAGAGTAGATTCTCAGCCACCTCTTCAGTAGCTTTGATAGCCCGTCCAGTTCAATAGGGTGCATCTTCTAACCCGGGTGGCGGGCATCGTCAAAACTGCCCCCATGACATAGAAGCACACCAGGATAAAGGCAAGTCGCTGGTAGTGGCCACAGTATGTTGTGAATCTTGTGTTACGCCCCTTATATATTGCCAACCTCAGTATTGAATAAGAGGCTCTATAGTGATTGTGGAAAGAGATTGTCGATGTGTGATATGAATAGCTATTCATGTAAGGCTTGCAGTGAAGGTTGGAAGTGAAAGAAAAGTTAGGAATTAGTAAATTAGCCTGACCTAAAGAAAGATTTGGGAGCCTTAGAATGATGACTTTAAGCTAAGTGGTAGATAGTGAGTATGTGAAGTAAGTCAGACCTTAAGAATGCTAATAAGGGAGTTCCAGCCTGAGCAGTTATGGTATGTCGATCTCTTCAGGTTCAGATAACCTCCCTTGTACTTCAGTTGAGGTTAAGTTATGTCCATCCCTTCGTGCAGATTCCCGAGATTTAGAGGTAACCGCTTTAGACAGCGATGCCAGTATTGCTCTACGAATCGTTTAGCTCTTATTCATGTTATGAATCAGTTATGTGTGTCAGCTCATGTTTTCTAGAATGATCAGCTCGAACTCAGTTTATAGAAGTTGCTTAATAGTTTAGTAGAACCAGGTTATCTCATGTATGTGCTCAGTTTTAGATGTCGAGAATGACTAATGCTCATGAATTCCTTACCCTTAGTTAGATTAGATATCGTGAACTCTAGCTTAGTATCACAAAGCATTTTGAGAACAAAGGTTTAGACTGTATCGGTTTAGTGCCAGATAAAGGGGAAAAATCCTTTTCAGTGTTCTATCTAGATCCATGTTAGTAGCATGTCCTTCGGTTTCTCTTGTTCCATTGTGTGCATGTTTAATATCGACACTCAGTCCGGATGTGTAAGATCAGCCCGAAGCCTTATGCTCCATTGGTTTTAGCTGTGATTGATTGATTATGGGATTTTAGTGCCGTTCCTATCCTATCAGTATATTTAGCCAACATTGGAGGACGAATGTTCTTAAAAGGGATATATTGTGATACCCCAAATGTTTCTAAGATCAGATTCCAGGCTTGAGGAAAGAAATCAACCAAAAAATGGAAGTTTGGTGCAGAACGAGTCAGGGGACAACTCAGTAGGACGCCGTACGAGTCGTGGTAAGACCCATGGGGAAGCAGTTCTGAGGTTTGGTCAAGTTTGGTGGTAACGGATAACCTAACGGGTCGTCTTTCCTAGCAACGACTCATTAGGTTGGTTGTTGGGTGGAGGCTAAGGTCCTGGATAAAGTCTCAAGTAGTGGAGGTGGCGGATCGTAGGTCACGAGTCGTCATCGCAGACAACAACTCGTGAAGTGAGTTGTGGGTTGTGTTGGGGAAATTTTAAGGAGTTGGGCAGTGTACTCCATGAATCGATCCCCATGAGTCGTTACCCGACCCCATGACTCGTGGGGTGCCTCGTGGGGGCCTCACGGGGTGATTTTGCCTGCGTTTTTCCAGGGGCATTTTCATAAAATTCTATATTTCTAACTTCTAAACTACGTCGTTTTGAGTATTATTTGGGACATTTTTAAGGGTTTCTTCAAGTGTAAACTCTCATTCTCTCAAGATACCTCTCAAAGCCCTTCTTCCTCCTCTCCTCTCAAGATTCAAGGATTTCACCAAGGTGTTCATCAAAGCTTCACGGGAAATTTCGAGCTGGGTTTGTTCTACCAGGTATGCGGGTATTTAAACAAGGATAATCTTCAATCCTTGTGCCCCAAAATGTTTTTATCAAAATGCCCAATTTCAACTAATTTAGAAATGCATGACCTAGGGCTTTTGTGATGGGTAATTTTTTCTACATTTTATTTGAATACTAAAATCTACAATGATTATGAATTTATTAGGAATATAAATGAACGGGTTGTCTTGAATGGCAGGTTAGATGATGGAAATGCATGAGTATAGAATGTTCTTCATAAATTCGCTTGAGCATTGAATGGGATTTTATTATTGTTCACTTGATTATCGTAGTAACTCGTGTCCATGTTTAAAATATGTGAATATCGTATGATTATCCCTAACAACCCGATTATGCCATTGACAACTATGTTGAGATGAGTTTAGAGTTATGGGATTGAACAATTGAAGGTAAATTATGTAGTATCACTATGTTTTCGATGGAATTGATTGGGTATCAGGTGAATCTATGATAATGGCCTAATTATTGCATCTTTCTCTTGAATTGAGTAAATTATGAAATGGGCCTTATGAAATGAAAATATATGCTTCTCCCATGGTTTTGTTTTAAATGATGAGGTATGAGTTAATTTATGGGTTGTCTGTAAATCTAAATTAATGAAGAATTGTATCTATGATAAAGTATGAATTGAACCTATGGACCATGCATGACCCTATGCTGCATGTGGAATGAGAAGAATTTGGAATTTGAATGTCATAAAGTGTAATGCATAATGCGATATGGCATGCTCGTTAGTACAAGATGCTTGAGCAAATATTGATTTGACTCTGTGACAATGTGAATTCTGATGATAAAGCATGGGAATGATAATTCAGACTGTTGGGCTTATGTTTAATTGAAGGTATCCCTAATCCTATTGAAAGGAATGTTGTATGATGAAATCAGTAAATGTTTTTTGTCTCTGATTAGCTGTTGAAATTTAGATTAGCCTTAGCCAGTCGGGATTCTCTTTAGCTGAGAATGTTTCCCTTATTCGATTGAGATTCTATTTAGTTGAGAATTCTTCCTTTAGTTAGTTGGGACTCTCTTTAGCTGAGAATGTTTCCCTTAGTCTGTCCGGATTCTCTTTAGCTGAGAACATTTGCCTTGGTCAGCCAGTGACACTCTATATCAAAGCATACTCTCCCTTCGACAGTCAGGGATCCTTTCTAATCGAGAATGTTTCCTTTTGACATTCAGGGACGATCCCCTAGACAGTCAGGGACTCTCCCTTAGACAGTCAGGGACCCTCTATAATATTAGTCACGGCTTTGGTCCTCTGTATTGGTTTAGTTCATAACCTTGTGAATTGGTTGATCATATTTCAGTAAAAGCCCTTATAAAGTTTTTATATTGAAATGCGTATGTATATCTCATATAAGGTTGTTGTATCTTCTTTCAGTTAAATTATCATTAAAGTGTTTGGTTTATTTCCTTCTTGTACACTTGCATGTTTCAGTTAATTTTTGTTTCCTGCATACTCAGTACATTTCAAGTATTAACCACACGCCTTTATGTTCTATATCATTTAATTATATAGATTCAGGTCTCTGGACTCAACCTCGTGGTTAGATACACTTCGTCCTCTCTCAGCGGCTAGTGGTGAGTCCTCATCTCCCGAGGACGTGATTTGCGTTTATCTTTTTCTTATGTTTCAGTTCTCAGACTTTAGGAGTTAGCTGGGGGCTTGTTCCAGCAACGCATCAATTTAGCAGAAGGCTTTCAGACTTGTCTAGACATATGCAATGTTGTATCTAAGTGTGGTTAAAATTATTCTTATGATTTGTATTAGGTTGTTTCTATTAGCTTCTGCTTATTCATGTTGTTAGTCGTTTCTATTATTAAGTGTTATGCTATGATTATGTCATAGGTTGACTTGGAGCCTTTTGGGGTTTCTTTTCCCTTGTTACAGCTAGGGTGTTAACTCGGGTCGTGACATTAAAAAGGAGCTAGCAAAGGATATTCACAAACTGGCTCAGTTAGGGGTCCAATTTGTTGATTTAGTAGAAGGGGGAGTTATAGTCTAGAGTGGGTCAGAATCCACTCTAGTGGTGGAGGTTAAGTCAAAGCAGGATGAAGACCCAACCCTACTCAAATTGAAGAAACCAATCCTAAAGAAAAAGGTGGAAGCATTCTCCAAAGCGGGAGATAGTGTGATCCGTTATCAGGGCAGGTAATGTGCTCCCAATGTAGATGATTTGAGGCAACATATACTAATGGAAGCTCACAACAGTAGGTACTCTATACGCCTAGGTCCCATCAAGATGTACCATGATCAACAGAAAGCCTACTGGTGGAATGGAATGAAGACGGACATTGCATAATTTGTCACTAAGTGTCCGAATTTCCAATAAGTCAAGGTTGAACATCAGAGACCTGGGGGTATAACCTAGGATATTTTCATTCCTACTTGGAAGTGGGAATAAGTGAACATGGATTTTATTACAGGTTTATCTCATACACGCCGACTGCATGACTTAATTTGAGTGGTTGTAGACCGGATGACTAAGTCAATATATTTTCTACCATTTTAGACCAGGCAACATAGGATTATGCTAGACTCTACATTCGGGAGTTAGTCAGAATATATTGATTCCCCTTATCCATCATTTCTGAAGGGGTTATTTAGTTCACCTCACACTTCTTAAAGTCATTTCAGAAGGGACTTGGTACTCAGGTCAAGCTCAACACACCTTTTCACCCATAGACAGATGGATAGGTTGAGTGGACTATTAAGAATCTGGAGGATATATTGAGGGATTGCGTGATTGATTTAAAAGTTAGTTGGGATGATTACCTACCTCTCATCGAGTTTGTATACAACAACATCTACCACTCCAGTATTCATATGGTCCCCTTGTGGTTTGAGGTTGGTGAAGCTACGTTAATAGGAACTGATTCAGTACATAAGGCCATGCAAAAGGTTTGTGTTATCAGGGAATGGTTGAAGACAACCCAAAGCCAACAGAAGTTGTATGCAGATGTAAGGAGAAGAGAGCTGAAGTTTGTTGTGGATGATTGAGTATGTTTGAAAATTTCACCTATGAAAGGGGTGATGAATCTTTAGATGCATTGACAATATGGCTTATGAGTTGGAATTTCCTGTGGAGTTAGCATCGTTGTATCTAGTCTTCTATGTGTCTCTATTGAAGAAATGCATTAGTGATCTAACCATGATTGTGCCCTTAGAGAGTGTTGATGTAAAGGATAGCCTCTCTTACGAAGAAGTTCTATTTCAGATTCTGGACCATCAGGTTCGTAAGCTAAGGAATAAGGAGGCCACTTCTGTAAAAGTTTATTGGAGGAATCAGCTAGTTGAGGGAGCTACATGGGAGACATAAGTAGATACGATGGACAAATACCCTCACCTATTCCCTTGCAACTCAACTTTAGCATCAGGTACTAAATTCCTCCTTAGTACTTTATTCAGTTCCATGATCATCAGTTATATTCATGTCTTAGTGTGCACCCTAGTTGCATGAAATTAATTAGTATGTCTATCTCAGTTTGGAGTCAGTCACTCCTTCAGTTTTCAGTTCATAGTCTTCAGTTCGAGATTGCAGCTTTTTCCACAGTCTTTTAGCTTACTTAGCTTTGCATTCAAGGATGAATGTTCCCAAGGGGGAGATATTGTAACACCCCAAAAAATTTGTATACCAAACCCCAGACTTGAAATTAAAAATATAGAAAGAAATTTAGAAATTTTTTTTTCCTTAGAACGACTCAACCAACGAGTCGTTGTCAAGACCAACAACTCATTAGGAGATTCGTTGTTAGCCTCTACAATTTTCATACCCCAGATAAACAAGTGATACAATGATTCATCGTTAGAAGTAACAAGTCTTTTTGTGCCTTTTCTTGCAATACCCAGAATCTGGCCAAACCTTCCCAAGAACTAATGAGGCATATAATGACTCATTATGATGTAAGGAATCATCTTGTTGGCCATTGTAACCTTGTATAGAATGTTTTCAAAAACCTTCCCCCCAAAAAATAAGCTAGGCAATGAGTCATTAGTAGATGTAACAACTCATCATATGAAGCCGTTATAATAAATCTAGAACATGCTAAAGCCACCCTAGTGACAAGAGGTGGAAATAACGACCCGTTTATTTAGATAACAGGTCATTCTGTCCGTCCGTTAAGGTAGATCTAGAATTTGTTCAAAACTTCATCCAGTGACAACGACTGGAACCAATGAACCTTTATTCCATATAATTGTTCGTCATTCCCATACATTGGTCAAGTCCAGGAACTGGAATTTTTAGACTCAGGACTAACGACTGGTCCCATCGATTTGTGGTCACAACCAATAACTCGTTGGTGTGGCCCGTTGGATCCTGACAGTTTTCCAGACATCTCTCCAAGGGTATTTTTGTAACTTTTTGCTATTTTTAATTCCTAAACTACATCGTTTTGGTGTATATTATCAGGGGTTAGGGGGTTTAGCTGATCCTCCTCCCTCATTTCTCACTTAGCTCTCAAAACCAGTGCATAAAAACTCAGGAATTCTTCTCAGCAAGAACTAGCGTTCTTCTAGCAACCTAAAAAATTCTAGCTTCTCCTTAGGGGTTTTCTTCTTCAAGTATGTGGGATTCAACAAGGGTTTACTTTCACCCTTGTGTCCCAAATTACTTTCATAAAACTAAATAGTTTCCAGCCCTATAGAGGATTAGAATTCTAGGATTTTTCAGTCAGCAATTGAATTTCCTTAATTTTAATAATTCTTCAAGTTTTTCAGGATTATTACTAGTTGAAATTGATGTCTTAGTCTTATTTATACAATATTCTTACTATCCATGATCTTTAGAATGGTTAATGAGAAGCACTTGCATGACTTAGATTCTGGTTAGAAATATTGTATTTTCATTGATATTATCACTTGCGTATGAATTTTAGTAAATGCTTTGATTGAAAGTCAATATTTCTAGTTCAGTATTTTCATTATTCTTAGACTGTCATGACACTTTCAGATAAAGTAGCTCTGACAAGTTGTAGAACACCAATTTCTCTCAAATCCTTTAGACTTTTAGGGCACTTCCAGACAAGTAGTCCTAACCTAGTCTTAGGACATTAGTTTCAAGCTATTAGTGTTTTACAGATACCTATATTTATTTATGTTTCTTTAGTTGGGAGCAGTACTTAGCACCAAGTGGACCGAGGTTCAGTGCACCCAAGCTCCGAAAACTAATGCCACCATAGGATTTGACCCGAATGGGTTCTACAGTCAATAATCACACAGCCAGTACTGTACCCTAGCAAGGTACGGTGGGCTCTATCGATAGGGAGTAAACATCAAACTCCATGTCTAGCTCACATGGTTATATGTTGGTTAACATACACACACTCCCACAATACAATACAATTAGAGTCTTCAGTCCAGTCCAGTCTATAGTACAGTCTAGTCTATCAAATTTCAAGATATGCTTATGACTCAAATTCAGCTTATCAGTTTGTACAGTATCCTCATATATGTCAGACTATTTGCTGTATTCATCATTTTGATAGTCTTTGCATGTTATTTCAATTCATCTTATGAGTTATTAGTATATGCATGTTTGATTTACATCTCACATACTCAATACATTTCAAGTACTGATCACATACTCTCTATGTGCTATATCATTTTATGATATAGGATTAGGTACCCAGCCTCAGCACCACTGCTAGTTTCTCCTAGCTATTTCCAACATTGGATAGTGATGAGTCCTCATCTTTCGAGGGCTGGAGTCTCTAATTTCAGTTATTGTAATTTATAGCTTTTCAGATGTTAGAGTTAGTTGGGGCTTATCCCAGCAACTCATTTTTTAGTTGGGCCTTTCAGAAAGATAGTCAGTTAGTATATCAGTGTTATGTTTTCATATCAGATTCCATTTGTGTTTACTAAACTCAGATTATTTCGTTACATAGAACTAGTTATCTCATTATGCTTCTGCTTAGTTTATTTAGAAATTCAGATCATAGCAGTGTTATGTCATGTCATGGGTTAGCTGGGGGTTACTTGTGGTTCTAAGCTCCGTTTCGCATTAGCCCATTTTTATATTGCTTTTAGAATCATATAGTGATCTCATTTCCCCCAAACTTTTACTTTATGAATTATGATGCTATGATGCTATCTAGTTTAGATTGATATACAACTCTTATAGCAATCTCTCCCTATTCCTTCTGGATTCGACCCCGACTCATAAAGTTGGGCAAATTATATTGCGAACAATTATGTACACTCTCTCTTAGCGGGGAGTGGATTCGGATATTATTAATAGCATAGAGTATACAGTCAATACTTTGAATGTACTGAGTATGTAGGTAAGTAAAACACACTAGTAAAAATGTTAGTCTAAGATCATGAGTATAAATCAAGATAGAACATGAGAGTAAGGACAACATGCTAAAAGCCATAAATCTGAAGTATACATAATCATAAGCTATTCATTGTAATATGAACATAATGACCCAAGATTTAGAAATAGAAACCACATAGCTTAAATCATAAGTATGAACTCATAAACTGATCAATAGATCATATATGCCATAAAACATCATATCATAAGTCATGAATATGAGTAAGTTTTAGAGAGAGAGATTTATTTTCCTGTAGATGTGCTTTCTATCACTCAACTGATATCTATTTCTCCTCAAAGAATGGCTTTTTTCGAGTTGAAAGAATAGAAAGGGTAGCTGAAAGATTGTCACAACCCGAACGGAGGCCCAAATTGCGACACGGGACAATTAGTCCAGAGAGACCCCAAGTCGACCCATGTCATAAGCATACATATAACTCAATCAAGAACTGAATAACCATCAGTACAATCATAGCGGAAGTCTAACTTGAATATAACATCATAATATATAGTCCAAAGCTGAATATATACATATGTCTGAATAGCCTCTAATCATGACGAGTAGATAGGACAAGACCCCAACTTACTCAACAAACTGAAACTGAAATACATAAAGAAAAGATGGATAGTCTAGTCCTCGGAAGATGAGGACTCACCAATAAATCAATGCTAACTCGGATAAGCTGACTAAGAGCGGGGCTGAAGCTGAGAGCCGGGTCCTGTATCACGAAAAGATACAGTTGAAGTATGCGATCAGTACATGCAATGTACCAAGTATGCAAGATAAGTAAAACCGCTAATGTAAAATCATTTAAAGACAATGCATTAAATAAAACATTACATCAGAAAATTGAGGGTAGGGCTTGCGTGCATTCTTCCTTAAATCATGACTTCTTCATAACATAATATAACATGCTTCATAACATCATAACGACTCGATTGACTCAAAGCTGAAAGCTAACATTTATAATTAAAAGTTGAATATTGAGTAAAACCTTCTTTATAATATGCATTTACATAAATCTCATAAGTAATGAATATGCATATCTTAAATCATGAGGAACAATGGGAGACTCATCTCTTAACGACATACCACGAAAGAGCTTATGTGGTCCCGACTATTACACTCAAGTGGACAGAGCCGTCCAAAACCTTTCCAGGGCTAAGGAAACTATCATGATATCGATATCAAGCTGAAGGCCCATTCGGTCAAGGGGAAGCTCACAAGGGAAGTCCCAAGGCATATAATAGTGTAAACCTATGTTGGCGCGTAGTTCTGTGGCATAGGGAGATCGACCCTTAGCCCCCTCAGTACTAGACTCTTCTCCCAAAAACATGCATATGCTCTACATCATATATAATGAAGCTCAACATCATCTATTGATGAAGCTCAATAATCAAATACATCTCAAATATGAAATCATGCATATGAGAAGCTTTAGTTCAAAACATACCATAAGATGAAAACATATTTGGGAGTCTTGCTCCAAATCCATGCGGTAAGCTATGCGTAGGAAGACTTAACTGAACACATACCACAAGCTAGATTATAAATTTGGGTCTTCTCTTCAAAATGATGTGGTAAGCTGAGTTCGGGAAAAATCATCATTTAAACTTAACATGTGGGCATTGCCTAAAGCTTTATCATACTTAGAAATACTTAATTCTTATAGAAAACATATTTATAAACATGGGTAGCTTCAAATCATGCTTTTCATCATAATATCTCATCATTATATCATATACTTCACAAATCTCACTTTTCATGATCATCTCATCAATGGGCTTCAGCATTCATAAGGCTAGGAATAAAATTCTAATTGAAATCAGTATAAAATTATCCCATGCTTCACAATTCGATAATAAAATCATAATCAACTCATACCCATGCATAGTAATAGATAATTAATGCATTAGGGTAAAAACCCTATAAATCGATCATAGAATTTCTGTCACACCCCACCTTGGGGGGTATGACGGGCACCTTGTGCCTGCTAGACTCTGGGATGCTAAACGGTCCAGCCTGACCACATCTGGTGCTTTGGCTGACTCTGGCTCTATTTCAAGAAACGAACTGGCTATATAGAGGCTGTAAATACAGCCCCCGGCCGATTAGGCCTATAGCCACCTGCAATGCACAACAGCTTACCAGAACAATGACACTATAGTCCGAAGTGACTACTATTCACATTTGTGACCGACAAGGTCACTAACTATAACCAGAAGAAGGCCCCACACATCCAACATCAACAACTAAACACATATATACATGCACGGCCCCACACGACCGGCTCCACCACCACAAGGAACATCAAACTGCAAGCCTCTAGGAAGTAATAATAGATTGGTCGGGATAGGGCCCCGACCTACCCAAACTGTAATCTAAAAGGAAATAGGAACAACCTACGACTATCTAGCTCCGGAGGATAGGAGCTGATAACTCTGCTGACTGGATCACAAGGGATCGACTCCTCGTCTATGTGTACCTGCATGCAAGCAATGCAGCGCCCCCACGGGCATCAGTACCACAAGTACTGAGCTTGTAAAGCAAACTGAAATATACAACTGAAATGGGTAACAACAATAACATGACATATAAGCAGAAAGTAGCTGAGTCTATCTGGCTGAGGATAACTGGGGAAAGTTTACCTATTCTGTAACTAAATTGGGCGTACCTAATGATGTGTCGTCCTACTGTCTATCAGCATCTAATAGCACATATAGATATACATATAAATACACACAATACCTGACCGACCCCCATAAGCCGGAAGGTTCCAACCAACAGAACAATTTATTTACCCCTACCCGGGTCTAAACCAACAAAAAATAAGTCACTCCACTCAGCTGATAACTGTGAGCTCCCCCTACCGGCCCCCTTGGGTACATAGCTCAGGCCTTGGCCTCTAACAATGAACTGTGTCTGAGTCCAAAGACTCCTGCCTCTGGGCACAAGCGCTCAATGGGGTAATCTACTGCTGTATCTGTGACTGAAACTACCCCTGGGTGCAAGCACGCAACAGGGTTATTTTATAAAAATCTATACCTGAAACTGCCCCTGGCCAGAAGCGCACACAAAGTAGTCTACCCCTGTAAACAGGGTAATCTGGCTCTGATTTGAAATGGGTTAAGCATGAAACTATCGATTGTTGTTTCACATAATTAGAATTGCATGTTCATGGTCTTTCGAGCCTCTAAACACGGCAAACTAGCCTCACTGCATCATTGTGAGTGAGGATGCTAATTTCTAGTTCGCGGGCAATTAATTATGTTGTGGTTTACGGGGATATGATTAGGGACTTTCGTACGTCTAACCATTTAACTCAACTTAGCCTTCCAACTACTTCTTCGAGTGGTGATGTGATAATCCTAAGTTGGTCTTTAATAACCCCCGTTTTATCAACCAAGCAAGGTGTTAGGTATATTTCTATCCTAATACGAAATTATATCGTGAGATACAAACATGCTCCTTACATTCTCATGTCCTGACCTAGGTAATTCTTTCTCAAGCAATTGCCCAAGATAATGTATATGTTTTCATGGTGACCAATCATAAAAACAACCAACAATCCAGAATGCAAGACAAAAACAACACCCAATAACTTAATTCCAAAACAATTTCATAAAATCACAAGCATAATTCATGGCTTCAACCCTAGAGGAAGGGTTCTTGCCATTCATGTTCGTAAAACTACAACTAACTACTACTAAACTAACATACTTACATGAATTTGGTAGATGAGAAGGGAATTTGCCAAACCCTAGATGAGTTCTCCCACTTCTCCCTTCACTCCTAGGTAGTTTTCCAGAATAAAATCGTGACAAAATGGAATTAGGAGCTAAGGGACCTATTTATAGTAAATGGAGAACGTGCCCAATTTAGCTTGACATGGAACGACTCCGTGTCACGGAGTGTATCGCGGAGCTCTGGCTCCATGACACGGAAGTAACGCAAAGGCTTTTTGGAAATCACCCAAAATCAACCCTAGTCAGCCTTCTTGCCGCGTTGGCAGCGTGTCACGCTGCTTGGGCAGCGCGTTGACACTCCTCTGGCGCGGGGATGGCATGCCGTGGCACATGGTTGGCGCGCTGGAGCACTGCCTGCTGCCACATCTGCTCGCTTTCCATGCCTAGGCGTGGCACGGCGCGAGGCGCGGCACACGCGTAGCATGGCACGTTGCCTGGCGCGGCCAGCCTTTCCATGGCCTACTCCTTGCCGACTTTCGTCGATTGCTTCCGACTCCATTCCTTTCCTTCAACAACTTATAAATTAGTTCCTCCAACTCATTGAAACCTACAAAACAAGGACTAATCATGTTGGTTAGCACATATATTCACATTTATATAAAATTACATGAAAATGTATAAAATAAATTAGATAAACAAGACTACATTAAGGTATAAAGCATCACTCGGGCATGCTATTTTAGTCCACGATTACCTACCCCACACTTAAAGTCTTGTTCATTCTCGAACAACCTTTTACATCTCATGCATATGGAGACTCACCCATAACTCATTTAGCAAGATTATTCAAGCTACGGCTATAATGATTACGTAAGATAACAAGCTACAAATAGAGCATGCACGCTTTGATCATCGAAATGAAGTACAACTGTGTTAAGACTTCTTAACCTCAAGAATCGACTCTCAATCTTAGCAAACTCATGCAAATCAACTGATTAAGAAATCCCACATGAATTAAATCCTTCATTCAACATGTGCCCTCACGGAAAGAGAGTTACCCAATTTCACACGCAAAAACAATTTTTAAATCACAACATGTGTGGGTACATGAATAGAATTACGCTCACTCTCACAAAGAATTCACATGCATCATGTAATGACCCATAAGCTTGCCCTTAGTGCTTTATTCCACTAATTTAAGGATGTGTGAATGTAAGATCAAGTAGGACTTAATGGGTTGTAATGTAGGCTAAGGGACGGGTAGGTACTATTCTGGCCAATAATAGTGACTATCTTTTCCAAGCGCTTTTAATACATTACGCCCTCATTACGAACTTCCCTTCCCTTACTTCACCTTTTTCTCCTTTCATCTTTCTTTTTCCTCTTATGTTCCCCCTTTCTTTGGGCACTTTTAGCTTATTAGTAAGGAGTTCTATAAATAATTTTTCATTAATTTGTTTTCTTGCTCCTTACTAATAATCAACCATTTTCACACAAGTGCAACTTTGTCCTTTTCTCACTTCTACAACTTGCTACTTTTCCTTTCTTTTCATTCTTCTCACTCCTTTACTCCTTCGGATTTTTTCCACTCAAGCGGTTAGGAGTTTTGGATCAACACAAGGCTAATGAAAGAAAAAGGATTAAGCTTATGTTGCAGCTATCAAAGAATAGGCTCAAGGCTCGATGGGGCTAACTAGGATCGATTTTTCAAGGTAGGTAGAATGAGGGATAAAAATTTGGTTCATTCAAAGAAATGCCTAAATCATCTCCTACAATTCACCTCCTTCATTTCGTTTTATAAACAGACCAGGCAAGTTCTAGACAATCCACAATAGCACTGAATACTCAAAAACCTTACACTCATGGCACATGCTCAAATCAAGACACATTCAGCAGACTCTTACTCAGCTAATCACAAGAATTCAGAATTAAGCTTCCATCATATTGAGTCAAATTCAAGAGCTTAAGTGTCTGAAACAAAGTTATACACTTGCATGCTTCACACTGAACATACTTGCCTCTTACAATCATGTATAGCACATAAGAAGAACATCAAGCACCAATTAGTTATGGTTTCAAAAACCCAACACCTACCGACTAATTTTTCTCAAGACGGTCGTCATCCATCCATCGTCGAAAACAGACCCTAACTATGATTGAAAACACTATATACCGACAAAGGAAAGAAAAAGAAAATTTTTATTCTTCGGTTCAAAGACCCCCCCCCCCCCCCCCGTCGGAAAAGAACCGAAAAGAAAAACCAACGGGTGATGAAGTCATGCTTAATTCAGAAAATTATTTCAAAATTTTCAAATTTCTCACAAATTCCTCACAAGCATTACATTCACCACAAACTTGTTAAGCACAAAAATTTTGAAATTTTTCTCACCCCACACTTAAATCATGCTATGTCCTCATAACATCAAATTAAAATTTAAAAAGAGTGAGAAATACTCCCTGAGGCCTTTAGGCCGAGCTAATAGCATGCCTTTCTTCAACTTTGCACAAGTGTGTGTCGACCCCACACTTTTTATTGTCTATGCTTTTTAGCTTCCTCCTCCACGGGTACTCAGACTTCCCCTCCATCTGTGCTTAACTTTCCACCAAAAAAAATAGCACAAGATGAAAAATAAATAAAATCAACACAATTGCAAGAAATTAAAATGGTACCTATGGTACCCTTGGGTTCCCTCCCAAGTAGCGCCTTATTTTACGTCGTGGCCCGACGTGGACTATCCTTTTCAGGACATCCTCATACCTGGGTTCTCTTTCGAGAACCATCTCCTTTTCTTTTGCTGTTTAGAGGAAACATCCTTCACTCTGTTCCTCTCTATCTCCAACTTCTTCTTAATTGGAAGACCTATATCAGACTTGGGCTGAACACTTGTTATTGCCTTTGGCCCTGCACCTGTGGAATCCTCCACCCCACACTCATCCTCTGCCAACAGACTAACTTGACAAAGGTCTCTGTAGTGTGCAGATGGGTTCATTTCTTGGTAAACGCAGAAGATTTCTTCTTCATCCTCAACCCTCATTTTTAGGGTCCCTGCTTTCAAGTCAATCACCGCTCCTCCAGTGGCTAAGAATGGTCGTCCCAAGATCAGGTGTACCTGGTCATCAACCTGAAAATCTAAGACAATAAAATCAGCAGGTATAATGAACTTACCTACTTTGATGAGAAGGTCCTCTATTATACCATCAGGTGTCACTCGCAACATGTCAACTAGTTGCAGTATCAACCTTGTCGGCCTCGGTTTTCCCAACCCTAGGGTATTGAATAAGGATAGGGGCATTAGATTAACTGCTGCCCCTAAGTCACACAAAGCTCGTAGCACCTCATCTTTACCAATTTGTATGGGGAGGGTAAAACTCCCTGGGTCTTTGAGCTTCTTTGGCATTTCGCTCAATACCCCGTGACTGCACTCCTCAGTCAGTGCTACAGTCTGGACATCCACCAATCTCACTTTGTTTGCCATCACGTCCTTCAAGTATTTAGCATACTTGGGAATTCCCTGCAAGACATCAATAAGAGGCAAATTTATGTGAAGTGCTTTGAAGCTCTCAAAGAACTTTTTGAAGCATTCCTCCTCCTTGCTCTTTCTGAATTTCTGAGGGAATGGTGGTGGTGGTCTTTGTGTTGGCTGCAATGAAAGTTTCGCATTTTGTTGCCCAGCACTCTGATTATCTCCCATGTTGATAGATGGTCCTGGTCTACCCAACTCCGGTTGTACCCCCTTTCTCATCTCTTTTGGCACTGCATCAGCTAATTGCTTACCGCTTCTCAAATTGATGGCATTGATCTGTCGGGGGTTAGGATCTGTGTCGCTTGGCAATCCCCCTTGTGATCTCATGTTTTGAGTAGCTGCTATCTGACCCACCTGTTTTTCAAGATTGCGGGTGGCCATTTGCTGATTCTTTAAGTCTGTTGCCATCCTCGCGTGATTTTCCACTAACTGAGTCTGGGTCTCCATGATTTTCTGCAATGTTTCCTCAATGCTGCTACTCAATTGCCCATTATTCTGCCTATTCTGCCGATACTGATGTTGTTGAGGTTGCATATAATTATGCTGTTGGTTTCCACCCCAAGAAAAATTCGGGTGGCCCTGCCAATTTCTATTGGAGTTGTTCCCAAAATTCTGATTCCTATGCACATTACCAACAAAATTGACTGATTCCGGATTGGCTCCACAAAATTCTGCATTGTGCCCATTATTACCACAAATTTCGCACCAACTCGGAGCTTGCTGAACTACGTTAACCTGGCCCTGGTGTTGGTTCTTACTCAGTTTATTGAACTGAGTCATCATCTGATGCTAGAATGAAGCTAACCACGCTGCCAAGGCATTCAAACCATCTACTTCTATCAACCCTGGTCTCTTTCCTGCCCCTCTCGATTACTCGCTGTGCCACTCTGGATTTCCTTGAGCGATTCTGTTCAACAAAGTGTACAACTCATCATACGTCTTCTCCAAGGCTTTCCCACCCGATGCAGAGTCTAGTAATATTTTTGTGTGTGGGTCTAGACTTTCTACAAAGGTATGAGCCAGCACTTTATTTGATTGCTGGTGATGGGGGCAGTCTCTCAACAATGACTTGAATCTTTCCTAAGCCATATATAAGTTCTCATCAGGTCTCTGCTTGAAACTGGGTATTTCACTTCTCAACTTTGCAGTTTTGCCTGAGGGAAAGAATCTAATAAGGAACTTCTTAGACAAATCATTCCATGAAGTTATGGAGTTTGGTGGCTCAGCCTTCAGCCACTTTTTCGCCTCTCCCAACAATGAAAATGGGAAGAGGGTCAGTCGGACATAATCTGTGGACACACTGGTGGGGACAAACGTGTCACTAATCTCTAAAAAACTCTGTAGGTGCTGCTGCGGGTCCTCATGTGCCATCCTAGTGAATTGACCACTAGAACGTAATAGCTGCACCATGTTCTGTTTAAGCTCAAAGTGCCCTCCAGGCTCCGGTTTACGGATGGTAGAGGTCACATTCGTCGCTAGTGGGATTGCCACTTCGCGAACTGGTCTTGCTGCCATTGCTTTTGATGAAAATTGTGCTTGTCCCGCGGGTGGTTGTTGTTGCACCTTTTCTTGAAGTCTCTTCAGCTTTTTCTCTAGAGCTACTCTCCTTCACAAATGGATTTGATGTTCAGGTTCCAGCAACGGTTCCACAAGCTCTCTATTTCTAGCCAGCTCGGCAGGACAACCATTCACCTGCAAATAAACAGACTAAGACCAAGTTTCTCAACACTTTAGGAAATTCAAAAATCACACAAAAATAGATAAATTATCAAAACTTCGCCGAGTCCCCGGTAACGGCGCCAAAAACTTGGCGTGCCCGATTCGCGCGTCCGCAAGTGTACGGGTCGTGCAAGTAATACTTCATCATTGTGAGTGAGGATGCTAATTTCTAGTTCGCAGGCAATTAATTATGTTGTGGTTTACGGGGAAACGATTAGGGACTTTCGTACGTCTAACCATTTAACTCAACTTAGCCTTCCAACTACTTCTTCGAGTGGTGATGTGATAATCCTAAGTTGGTCTTTAATAACCCCCGTTTTATCAACCAAGCAAGGTGTTAGGTATATTTCTATCCTAACACGAAATTATATCGTGAGATACAAACATGCTCCTTACATTCTCATGTCCTGACCTAGGTAATTCTTTCTCAAGCAATTGCCCAAGATAACGTATATGTTTTCATGGTGATCAATCATAAAAACAACCAACAATCCAGAATGCAAGACGAAAACAACACCCAATAACTTAATTCCAAAACAATTTCATAAAATCATAAGCATAATTCATGGCTTCAACCCTAGAGGAAGGGTTCTTGCCATTCATGTTCGTAAAACTACAACTAACTACTACTAAACTAACATACTTATATGAATTTGGTAGATGAGAAGGGAATTTGCCAAACCCTAGATGAGTTCTCCCACTTCTCCCTTCACTCCTAGGTAGTTTTCCAGAATAAAATTGTGACAAAATGGAATTAGGAGCTAAGGGACCTATTTATAGTAAATGGAAAACGTGCCCAATTTAGCTTGACATGGAACGGCTCCATGTCACGGAGTGTATCGCGGAGCTCTGCCTCCATGACACGGAAGTAACGCAAAGGCTTTCTGGAAATCACCCAAAATCGACCCTAGTCAGCCTTCTTGCCGCGTTGGCAGCGTGTCACGCTGCTTGGGCAGCGCGTTGACACTCCTCTGGCGCGGGGATGGCATACCGTGGCACGTTGTTGTCGCGCTGGAGCACTACCTGCTGCCGCATCTGCTCGCTTGCCATGCCTAGGCATGGTATGGCGCTGGGCGCGGCACACGCATAGCGTTGCACGCTGCCTGGCGCGGCCAGCCTTGCCATGGCCTACTCCTTGCCGACTTTCACCGATTGCTTCCGACTCCATTCCTTTCCTTCACCAACTTATAAATTAGTTCCTCCAACTCATTGAAACCTACAAAACAAGGTCTAATCATGTTGGTTAGCACATATATTCACATTTATATAAAATTACAAGAAAATGTATAAAATAAATTAGATAAACAAGACTACATTAAGGTATAAAGCATCACTCCGGCATGCTATTTTAGCCCACAATCAGCATGCTTGCTGGAAATTGTACTGAAATCATTCTTGTACGTTGGGTATCTGTCAATAGTCTTTATTCTATATATTTTCTAGACTGTACTTCCTGGCTTGCCAAAAGAATAGCTTTACATACCTTAACCTTGGTTTATCCGATTAACGGACGAAGCTCGGTCAGTACTCCAGCTGTTTCTCCCAACTGCATTTACATATATGTCAATTAAAACTAAATACACCAATATTCTGAAAGAAAACATCACTTTCGATATATATATAGCCCAAACTTTGGCTTATCGAAAAACGGTCGGAAACTCGCTATTTCTTGAAAGTCCAGAAGGGAGAAATACTCACTTTAGGGATAGGAATATATTGACACTAATTTGGAGCAATTCCATTTACCTTAGTTCGGTATCACGATGATTCGCCGGCAGAATTTCGCGAAACTAAATCCGTAGGAATGCTCCTTACTGCTTAATACCACGGTATCTAGAGTTAATTTGAGTTTGGACCGCGTTTGACGACGTAATCGGACAATAATTTAATAGTACTTTCGCACCCTCTCTATTTTCTCACGAGTTCTAGAAATTATTTGATATTTTATGAAATGAACCGAAGTGGAGGCTTTATATACTTGGGCCTTGATAGGGCCAACGTGTTACGGAGCCAACGCGGAGGCTCCACCTCCGTGACACGTTGCCATCGCGGAGGGGCTCTGCCCTGGCTCCTTACGCGATCGTTCGACAGGTTTCTCGTCCGGTCTTTTCCCGGGCCTTTTACTAGCATGTATGGCTCTCAAATTCTCTTAACCAACAGGCGAATAGGCCATCTATGTGTTGGGAATTTTTACGGGGTGTAACATTCTCCCCCCCTTAAGAACATTCGTCCTCGAATGTAAACTTCTATCTAAAGGACTTCTCAACTTACTCAACTTGTTTCTAGAAAAATTTTGACAGAGTTTCTCCTGTAATATGGACTATCCCAAAAACAGGAAATGCAAAAAAAAAGTCCCATACAGGTACTCCACACAATACTATAGTATTTAAATGACAGATTTAAATAGACCTTCTCATTTATATGTATACTATAAGGCACTGCATAAGATAATAATACTAATATACCTATCACCTGACTAGGCTTGAAATAAATGAGGGTATCTGGTCTTTATATCTTCCTCCGCCTCCCAAGTCATCTCCTCTCGGTTCCTGTTACGCCACAATACCTTGATAGACGCAATATCTTTAGTTCTCAATCTACGAATCTGTCTGTCTAAGATGGCTACTGGAACCTCTTCATATGCTAACTCTTCTATGACCTGGACATCTTGAACAGGAACAACTGTGGAAGGGTCTCCTACGAACTTCCTCAACATAGATACATGGAATACTGGGTGAACAGACACTAACTCTGGAGGCAAGTTCAATTCGTATGCAACTCGGCCTATTCTCCATTGAATCTGATATGGCCCAATGAACCTCGGGCTAAGCTTGCCTTTCTTGCCAAATCTCATCACCGCTTTCATCGGAGACACTTTTAAATATACCCAATCATCCACCGCAAATTCTAGATTTCTGCGCCGTATATAGGCATAAGACTTCTGGCGGCTCTGAGCAGTCAGTAGGCGTTCTCTGATAAGCTTCATCGCCTCTTATGACCGACATATATCCGCATAAGCCCAATCAGCGCTGTCTCTCCCACTTCAAACCAGCCGATGGGTGATCTACATTTCTGCCCGTATAATGCTTCAAAGGGTGCCATCTGGATAGCTGAATGATAACTGTTATTATAGGCAAATTCAATCAACGGCAAATGCTCATCCCAGCTACCCCCAACATCTAGTACACACGCTCGTAGCATGTCCTCGAGCGTCTGAATAGTGTGCTCAGCCTGTCCATCTGTCTGAGGGTGGAATGCTGTACTTAAGTTAATCTGTGTCCCCTGGCCTCTCTGGAACGACTGCCAAAATCACGCTGTAAATTGTGCTCCTCTATCTGAGATAATAGACACCGGAATACCGTGCAATCTGACTATCTCTCTAATATATAGTTCAGCATAATCCTCAGCAGAGAATGTAGTTCGTACTGGCAGGAAATGGGCTGATTTTGTTAATCTTTCAATGATTACCCAAATAGAATCATTTCTGCGTCTGGTACGGGGTAACCCTGTTACAAAATCCATATTTATCGCTTCCCATTTCCACAAAGGCACGACTATATCCTGCGTCAGACCGCCCAATTTCTAGTGTTCTTCTTTCACCTGCTAGCAGTTAGGACATCTAGATACAAATTCAGCTATTTAAGCTTTCATACCTGGCCACCAGTAGATGTCTCTAATGTCGTGGTACATTTTCGTTGCTCCTGGATGGAGAGAATAACGAGCGTAATGTACCTCATGCATGATCTGCTGGTGAAGCCCTGAAACATTCGGAACACATAGGCGGCCCTTACAACGTATCACTTCATCCTCAGTCACTTGGAAATCTGGTTCCTTACCTTTCTGAACTCTATCTCTGAGCTGGACTAAGTCAGGGTCCTCGTACTGCCGTTCTTCTACCTTTGTAACTAACGATGACACAGCAGAGTTCTGAATCACCGCTCTGTTATTTTCTATTCCTACTACTCGAATAGCTAACCCAGCTAGTTGATGAATTTCCTTGGCTAACTCCTGCTTCTCGGGTAGAAAATATGCTAAACTCCCCATTGACTTACAGCTGAGGGCATCTGCTACTACATTAGCTCTCCCTGGGTGGTAGAGAATATTTACGTCATAATCTTTCAGCAATTCTAACCAACGACGCTGCCGCAGATTTAACTCCCTCTGTGTGAAAATGTACTGCAGGCTTATATGATCTGTAAAAATGTCGACATGAACGCCATACAAATAATGCCTCCAGATTTTCAGAGCGTGGATCACTGCGGCCAGTTCCAGGTCATGGGTCGGATAGTTCTTTTCGTGCTTCCTCAGCTGTCTTAAAGCATAAGCAATTACCTTTCCATGCTGCATCAGCACACAACCCAGTCCAATGCCTGAAGCGTCGCAATACACCGCATACCCATCTGTTCCCTCTAGCAATGCTACTACTGGGGCAGAGGTCAATCTGTCTTTCAATTCTTGAAAACTCTACTCACATGCCTCCGTCCACTGAAATTTCGCTGCTTTCTTTGTCAGCTTTGTCAGAGGTGCTGCTATAGTGGAGAATCCTTCAACAAATCTCTGGTAATACCCTGCTAAACCCAGGAAACTGCGGACCTCGGTCGGAGTGGTAGGTCTGGTCCATGTCTTGACCGCCTCTATTTTCTGTGTGTCCACCTGTATACAAGCATCCGACACGATATGCCCCAAAAAGGCAACTGAGTTCAGCCAGTACTCACACTTAGAAAACTTGGCGTACAGCTGACGGTCCCTAAGGTTCTGGAGTACTATTCGTAAATGGTTCTGGTGATCTGTCTCTGAATGGGAATATACCAGAATATCATCAATAAATACTATCACGAACAGATCTAAATATGGTCTGAATATGCTGTTCATCAGGTCCATAAACATTGCGGGAGCATTCATCAGCCCAAAAGACATGACTAGAAATTCAAAGTGACCATATCTGGTCCTGAAAGCAGTCTTTGGAATGTCCCTCTCACAAACTCGGACCTGGTGGTACCCAGACCTCAGATCTATCTTAGAGAAACATCTAGCCCCCTGCAACTGGTCAAACAAATCATCTATTCTAGGGAATGGGTATTTGTTTTTAACCGTTACCTTATTCAGCTGCTGGAAGCCTATACACACACGGAGTGAGCCATCTTTCTTTCTTACAAACAGAACTGGCGCACCCCACGGGAAAGTACTAGGCCTAATAAAGCCTTTGTCGAGCAAATCTTTTAACTGTTCTTGCAACTCTCTAAGCTCAGCTGGTGCCATGCGATACAGGAGAATGGATATAGGTTGAGTCCCTGGCAACAAGTCAATTGCAAAATCTATCTCCCTTTCGGGAGGGATACCAGGCAACTCATCTAGAAATACGTCAGGGAATTCATTGACCACTGAGACAGACTGAAGAGTCAGAGGTTCCACCCGAACGTCCTGGACTCTAACTAGGCGGTAAATACATCCCTTTGCTATTAATTTTCTCTCCTGAAGGTAGGAAATAAATCTACCTTTTGGCGTAGCTGTGCTCCCGTTCCACTCTCGCACTGCTTCCCCAGGAAAGTGAAATCGGACCGTCTTGGTCCAGCATTCTAAGTTGGCATAGCATTGCACTAACCAGTCCATACCCATAATGGCATCGAAGTCAACCATCTCAAGTTCTATTAAGTCTACTGTGGTCTAGCGATCAGCAACCTTTACCGTACACCCTCGGTAAACTCTTTTAGCTGTAATCGAGTCACCGACCGGTGTAAACACTGAAAGGGGATGCTGAAGCAATTCTGGTTCGATACCCAACTTCCGGGCCACAAATGGTTTAATATATGACAAGGTAGACCCTGGATCAATCAATACATAAACAGGGTATGAGCAGATAATCAATATACCTGTGACCACGTCGGGTGATGCCTCTGAATCCTACCTCCCTGGTAATGCATAGGTACGACTGGGGCCTGCACCTGAGCCAGAGGCTCCTGATCTACCTTGGCCCCTATTTGCTGAACCTGAGGGTGTGAGCCCTACTGAGGCTGCTGGAGCTCGTGGCCCAGCTGATGCTCTATCTAGACTATCCCGGCTACCCTGTCCTCTGGCCAGACAATCTCTCATTAAATACCCTTTCTATTCGCAGTAATATCACCCTAAGAAGCTGTTATACCCCGTAGAATTCCCGGCACCTAGACGACCTATTCGCATGTTGGTTAAACATATTAGAAGGCCATACGTGCTAGAGAAAGGCCGGGAAAAAGATCGGACGAGAAACCCGTCGAACCATCGCGGGAGGAGCGGAGGCAGAGCCCCTCCGCGATGGCAGCGTGTCACGGAGGTGAGGCCTCCGCGATGGCTCCGTGACACGTTGCCCAGTTTCAGGCCCAAGTATATAAAGCCCCACTTCGGTTTTAATTGGTAAAAACATGTTATAATTTCAAGAGAGCAGAGCAAACCGGCAGAGGGAGAAAAGGAACGAAGGAAATTAAATAATTTTCGTCCGATTACACTGCTAAACGCTGCCCAAATTCAAATTAACCCCAGATACTGAGATATTTAGCAGCAGAGAGCATTCCTACGGATTTAGTTTCGTAAAATACGGCCGACGAATCGGCGAGCCACCGAACTAAGGTAAGTAGAATTGCTCTAAATTAATGTCTATGTGCTCCTAGCTGAGAAGTGAATATTTCTCCCTTCTGGACCGCTGAAAAATAACGAGTTTTCGACCGTTTTTCGAAAGGTTAAAGTTGGGATAAATATATATATCTAAAGTGACAATTTCTCTCAAATATTAATGTATTTAGTTCTAATTGACGTGTATATGAATGTAGTTGGGAGAAACAGCAGAAGTACCGACGGAAATCACACCGGTCAGTCGGATACTCAGAAACCAGGTATGTAAAGTTATTCTTTCGGCAAGCCAGGAAGTATAACTTAGAAAGTAAATAGAATAAAGGCTATTAACCGATACCCAGCGTACAGGAACAATTTTAGTATAATTTCCAGCAAGCATGCTAGTATATTAATTACGTATCATGCGATAATCAGAATAGTAGACAATCAGGAAATACGTATTACATCTGTTGAGATTGTATCCAGTAGTAGGTGGTACATTTTATGTTATTGAACTATATCCAGATATAATCAGATAGACAGATAAAGGCCAGGTAGCAGTTAGTCCAGCAACCAGGAATAGTGTAAAACAGAATATAGTTTCAGTTATTAAATACAAACTGGCCTTGAGATACAAGAAGAGAATATGGTTAGTATTTTGCATTGAGCATGCTTGCTGTGTATGTGTTTTGTATGTTGAGACTTGTTGTGGCATGAGGGCATCCTTTAGCATCCCCACCGCCCCTGGGTTATAGCTGTGTCGATACCAGATTCAGATACCGCCACCAGTTGGGCGATGCCGTCCGACTAAAGGACGATGATGGCCGACCACCATGATAATACGGTCCAGACCACCCGGCTTGCAGGGGTAGTTCAGTTTACTCTGCGCAGAGCTAGCACACCCTGTTTACAGGCGCAGACCACTCTGTGTGCACACCTGTTCCCAGAGGCAGGAGTCTTCGGACTCAGACACAGTTTATTGTCAGAGGCCAAGGCCTGAGCTACGTACCCAAGGGGGCCGGTAGGAGGAGCTCACAGTTATCAGATGAGTGGAGTGACTTGTTTTTTGTTGGTTTAGACCCGGGTAGGGGTAAATATATTGCTTGCTTGGTTGGCACCTTCCGGCTTATGAGGGTCGGTCAGGTATTGTGTGTATTATTATGTATATTGATATGTGCTAGTAGATACTGATAGACAGAAGGACGACACGTCTTCAGGTACGCTCAGTTAGTTACAGAATGTATAAACTCTCCCCAGTTATCCTCAGCTAGATAGACTCAGCTACTTCTTGCTTAAATGTCATGTTATTGTGCTATTCGTTTCAGTTGCATATTTCAGTTTGCTTTACATGCTCAGTACCTGTGGTACTGACGCCCAGCGGGGCGCTGTATTGCTTGCCTACAGGTACTCACGGACGAGGAGCCGATCCCTCGTGATTCCAGCCATCCAGTGAGTCATCAGCTCCTGTCATCCGGAGTCTGATTCCCAGAGGTGTAGCTCCATTTCTTGTGTTGTGCAGTATGGGTAGGTCGGGGCCCTGTCCCGATCATTTCTATTAGTTTCTTATAGTATTCTTAGAGGCTTGCAGTCTGCATATATTCCCTGTGGTTATTTGAGCCGGTCGTGTGGGGCCGTGCAGTCTGCTGTAGCTGTTTTGTATTCTAGTTTATATTTGTCGTGTGGGGCCTTAGTTTGACAGTAGTGGTGACCTTGCCCGTCACGTAGTTTTACAGCAGTCTTGTGTTGAGTTACAGATAACTAGACGGCATGGTGGCCTTGTCGGCCCGCATAGGTTCCTTGTTACAAGTCTGTTTCTGGTTAGCTGTTGTTACAGGTACAGATGGCTACAGGCCAGTTGGCCGGAGGCTGTAGTTACAGCCGTTATATAGCCGATTTGTTTCTTGAAATAGAGACAGAGCCAGCCAAAGCACCAGATGTGCTCAGGCTGGACCAGTTAGTAGTTCAGAGTCTAGCAGGCACCAAGTGCCGTCATACCCCCCAAGGTGGGGTGTGACAGAAGCCTTGCCTGCAGGCTCTAGAATGGGGTCGGTGGCATATAGGACAAGGGGTAGGTGAAAATCTACTTTGTTCTGCCCTCCACTGCTGAGGTGATGCTACTGTCCGTAAACTGCTACTGGACTCTGACTGACTCCGGTGAACAAATCTGCCTCTCTGCTACTATACCAGAGGTAAAGATCTAGGTGGCCTATCTAAAAACCGTGGTCTCGGCCCCCTAGGGATTTCCCCCTGAATCTCAGCGGGTCTGTTTCTACGGCGCTGCTCTGAAGTCGCCTGCCTGTTGCCCCGTTGCCGCTGTCTCAGGCCTTCAATCGTCTGTGCGAAGGCTTGTACCCTGGCTATGTCCATGTCCTCTCTTAGAGTAGCCTTCATGCACGTCTCTATGTAATCTGAATTCTGGCCCATAATAAAGCGATGGACTCTGGACGACATGGTGTCCACAAATGCTAGAGCATAGCGGGCTAAGGAGTTGAACTGTAAAGAATACTCACAGACGCTCCTGGCCCCCTGCTCTAAGTGTAAGAACTGGTCCATCCGGGCCTGTCTGACCTCCCGGGGTAAGTAGTGGCCCAGGAAGGCCTTTGAGAAGTTGGACGAACTAGGAGGGGCTGCATCTTTTCCCCGAGATCTCTCCCAACTTTCGTACCACAAAACAACAATATCCCTCAACCGAAACACTGCTAATTCCACTAATTTTGCTGGGGTTACGTGCATGACTCTAAAAATTCTCTGCATCTAGTCCAGAAAGTCCTGAGGGTCCTCCGCTGAATCTGACCCTGTAAATTGAGGGGGTCCCAATGCCAAGAATTCTCTAACCCTGGAACTACCTGGCCCACCTACAGATTCTGCTGCTGCAGGTGGTACTGGCTAACGCTGAGTAGCTAGCATCTGGGTTAACATAACCACCGCACTACGTAGCTCCTGATCAGATGAAGTGGGTGCAGGAGCTGTGGGAGGCAATGCTGCCTCAAATGGTGTCTGGCGAGGCGGAGACTGCTGGGAGGGTTGAGATGACACCTCCGTATCGCCCTCAGACCGGGATGTAAGTGAGGCATCCTGCTGGTGCCTTCTCCTACTGCTGTGTCTATTCTTCTTCCGGTGGCAGGGTGACGCTGCTCTGCCATTCTTATCTGTAGACAAAGAATATGATAAGTTTTTAGGGACCCAACCCTATACTGTACTGCTCTATAGCACGACTAAATGAGAAAGAAGAGTAACCATCCTATCATGCCTCGCAGCCTCCTGCCTATAGTATGTGGTGCACAACACATCCATAGACAAGACATTACTTAGCACGGCTTGTAGACTCCCTGGGACACGAACTGCTCTGATACCAAGTTTGTCACACCCAACCTTGGCGGGTATGATGGGCACCTGGTGCCTGCTAGACTCTGGGCTGCTAAACGGTCCAGCCTGAGCACATCTGGTGCTTTGGCTGAATCTGGCTCTATTTCAAGAAACGAACCGGCTATATAGCGACTGTAAATACAGCCCCTGGCCGATTAGGCCTATAGCCACCTCCAATGCACAACAGCTAACCAGAACAATGACACTATAATCCGAAGCGACTGCTATTCACATTTGTGACCGACAAGGTCACTAACTACAACCAAAAGAAGGCCCCACACGGCCAACATCAACAACTAAACACATATATACATGCACGACCCCAGACGACCGAGTCCACTAACATAGGGAACATCAGACTGCAAGCCTCTAGGAAGTAATAATAGATTGGTCGGGATAGGGCCCCGACCTACCCAAACTGTAATCAAAAAGGAAATAGGAACAACCTATGACTATCTAGCTCCAGAGGGTAGGAGCTGATAACTCTACTGACTAGATCATGAGGGATCGACTCCTCGTCTATGTGTACCTGCAGGCAAGCAATGCAGCGCCCCCACGGGTGTCAGTACCACCGGTACTGAGCATGTAAAGCAAACTGAAATATACAACTGAAATGGGTAACAACAATAACATGACATATAAGCAGGAAGTAGATGAGTCTATCTGACTGAGGATAATTGGGGAGAGTTTACCTATTCTGTAACTAAACTGGGCATACCTGACGACGTGTCGTCCTACTCTCTATCAGCATCTAATAGAACATATAGATATACATATAAATACAGATAATACCTGACCGACCCCCATAAGCCGAAAGGTGCCAACCAACAGAACAATCTATTTACCCCTACCCGGGTCTAAACCAACCAAAAATAAGTCATTCCACTCAGCTGATAACTGTGAGCTCCCCCTACCGGCCCCTTTGGGTACGTAGCTCAGGCCTTGGCCTATGACAATGAACTGTGTCTGAGTCCGAAGACTCCTACCTTTGGGCGCAAGCGCCCAACGGGGTAATCTGCTATTGTATCTGTGACTAAAACTGCCCCTGGGTGCAAGCACGCAATAGGGTAATTTCATAAAAATCTATACCTAAAACTGCCCCTGGCCACAAGCACACATAGAGTAGTCTGCCCCTGTAAATAGGGTAATCTGGCTCTGCGCAGAGCGAACTGAACTGCCCTGCAAGCAGGGTAATCTGGACCATATTATTATGGTGGTTAGCCATCATCGTCCTCTAGGCGGACGACATCGCCCAGCTGGGGGTGGTATCTGAATCTGGTATCAACACAACTATAACCCTGGGGCGGCGGGGATGTTAAAGGGTACCCACATGCCATAATAAGTCTCAACATGCAAAACACATACACAACAAGCATGCTCAAATGAAAAGTACTAATCATATTCTCTTCTTTTATTTCAAGGTCAGTCCGTATTAAACAACTGATGCTATATTCTATTTTACACTGTTTCTGATTACTGGGCTAACTGCTACCTGGCCTTTATCTGTTTATCTGATTATTGTCATCCGTGATCTGAAGCTATATCAGTTTCTAGAGCCATATCTATTTCTGGAGCTACATCTGTATCTGGAGCTATTTCTATATCTGATTACTGATCTGATTATATCTGGATATACCTCAATAACATAGAACATGCCATCTATAACTGGATATAGCTCAATAACATAAAATGTGCTATCTATTACTGGATACAATCTGAACAAATGTAATACATACTATCTGTAATCTTGCTAATTTGTTATACTGCCTTTACAACTTCCATTCTGGGTATTACGTAAGAACATGCTGAGTTACTAGTGGATACCACATTACTATCTAAAATCATCTGACTATCCGTTATTTTGATTATCACATGATACGCAATAATATACTAGCATGCTTGCGGGAAATTGTACTGAAATAGTTCCTGTACGCTAGGTGTCTGTCAATAGCCTTTATTCTATTTATTTTCTAGACTGTACTTCCTGGCTTGCCGAAAGAATAGCTTTACATACCTTAACCTCGGTTTATCCGATTAACGGACGAAGCTCGGTCAGTACTCCAGCTGTTTCGCCCAACTGCATTTACATATATGTCAATTAAAACTAAATACACCAATATTCTGAAAGAAAATGTCACTTTCAATATATATATAACCCAAACATTAGCTTATCAAAAAACGGTCGGAAACTCGCTATTTCTTGAAAGTCCAGAAGGGAGAAATACTCACTTTAGGGATAGGAGTATATTGACACTAATTTGGAGCAATTCCACTTACCTTAGTTCGATAGCACGACAATTCGCCGGCCGAATTTCGCGAAACTAAATCCGTAGGAATGCTCCTTACTGCTTAATACCTCAATATCTGGAGTTAATTTGAGTTTGGACTGTGTTTGACGGTGTAATCGGACGATAATTTAATAGTACTTTCGCACCCTCTCTGTTTTCTCACGAGTTCTGGAAATTATTTGATATATTTATGAAATGAACCGAAGTGGAGGCTTTATATACATGGGCCTGGACAGGGCCAACGTGTCACAGAGCCAACGCGGAGGCTCCACCTCCGCGACACGTTGCCATCGCGGAGGGGCTCTGCCCTGGCATCTTTCCGTGATGGTTCGATAGGTTTCTCGTCCGGTCTTTTCCCGGGCCTTTTTCTAGCATGTATGACTCTTAAATACTCTTAACCAACACGCGAATAAGCCATCTATGTGTTGGGAATTTTTACGGGGTGTAACAATTTCATACTTTTTAGAGAGTGATTGGGCATAGGTGTGGAACAAGCCACCCATTCATAACCCTACATACCTGATGGAGACTGAATCTTACTCTCCATTGAATGACCAAAAAGGAATTGAAAGAAGTTGAAGAAAAAACCTTGAATAACCCTTGCTCACCTCTCTATCACTCTTCTATTCTTTTGATTGCATGAATGAAGACTTAGGATAGTTTCCCCCTCTAAAACCCACCTTTCATAGGTTAAAATGACGTAGTTTAGGCTTGAGGAACTTTGGAATTATGAAAAGACCCTTACTAGTTCGCAGAAAAATAATTGCCAGGTGGTCCTAACGGATGACCTAACGACTCGTCGCTGGAGGGAACGATCTGTTATGTCAGTCATCAAGTCCACTGCCTTATCTTTTCTCTTGGGCTCATAACGGGTCATTTCACGACTCGTCAGGGGTGACCATGACTCATGTCATCAATCGTTGAGTACAATTCCTTACTTCTTCCTTTTTCAATCACCTCTTCCTATGACTCTCACCAAGACTAATGACTTCCTCCAACAAGTTATGTTCAGCTTCCATCGGGTACACTGCCAATCCACTTTCCCAACTGTATTTCCTTCCCCCATGAATCACCTGATGACTCATGGGATGTCCTCACGAGTCGTGAGATGACTCGTGCTGAGGCTGCAACAAAAATTGCCACTTTTCCCCCATTTTAACTCCCAGGTCCGATCTTTGAGCTCCCGGGGTATAACAATATCTCTCCCTTGGGAACATTCGTCCTCGAAAAAACATAGAAAAGAAGAGATATGCAATTATCATTATCGAATGCTAATTATATAAATCGAAAAATGATGGAATGACTACTTCCGACTCAAAATATACAGCTGAACTGAATTCTCAAATCACATACACACCCATATACATAAAAGAAACTTGCGTGCATGAAATGAACATGAAAACCAAATAGAGTCATGGAGAAAAGTTGATGACTTAGAAAAGTTGATACCTTAAGTCAGAATTGAGCCGGTAGAGAATAAGTGTGGGTATTTAGCCATCATATCTGCTTCATCTTCCCACGTAGCTCCCTCAACATGTTGATTTCTCCATAACACCTTTACTTAAGCTACTTCCTTGTTCCTCAACCTCTGAACCCGAGGATCCAATATTTCAACTGGAACTTCCTCATAGCTAAGGCTATCCTTTACACCGACGTTGTCCACCGGGACTACTAGAAGTGGATCTCCAAAACATTTCTTCAAAAGCGACACATGAAACACAGTATGCACGGAAGATAACCTTGAAGGCAAGTCAAACTCGTTAGCTACCTTACCAACTCTTCTAACAATTCGGTAGGGACCAACATAATGAGGATTGAGTTTTCCTTTCTTCCCAAACCACATGACTCCCTTCATTGGAGATACCTTCAGAAATACCAAATCATTCACCTCAAACTCCAAATCTCACCTCCTCACATTGTATATGACTTTTGATGACTCTGAGCGGTTTTCAGCCTATCCCTTATCAACTAAACCTTCATCGTAGCCTCATGGATCGAATCTGGACCGATCATAGCTGCCTCACCAACCTCAAACCATTTGATGGGCGATCTACATCTCCGCTCATAGAGAGCCTCGAACGGTGCCATTTGGATATCGGAGTGATAGTTGTTATTGTAAGCAAACTTGATCAGGGGTAAGTGATCCGCAACTACCTTTAAAGTCCATCACACAAGCTCTTATAATTTCCTCAAGAGTTTGAATTGTCTATTCCGCCTCACCATCCATTTGCTGATGATGCTATGTTGAGCTTAACCTGAGTCCCGAGCCCCTTCTTAAAAGACCACCAAAACTAGGAGGTAAACTGTGTACCTCGATCTGAAATAATGGACAACGGAACTCCATGTAATCAAAACAACTCTCGAATATATATCTTGGCATAATCCTCTGCTGATTCCGTGGTTTCAATCGGTAGAAAATGTGCAGCTTTAGTCAGCCTGTCTACCACCACCCATATAGAATCATACTGTTGGCAAATATGAGGTAGGCCTATAATAAAATCCGTATTAATATCTTCCCCCTTCCAAGTGAGAATGCTAATATCTTGAAGTACTCCTCCCAACCTTTGATGCTCAACCTTTACTTGCTGACAGTTCAGGCACTTGGCTACAAATTCTATAATATTCTTCTTCATGCCATCCCAGTAATAGATTTCTCATAAATCAAGATAAATCTTGGTGGAACCTGGATGGATAGAATACCTGGATCCATGGGCCTCATGCAATATCCAGCTGATTACATCTTCAACATCAGGACCATATAGGCGACTCTGGTACCTAGGTACACCATCTCCCCCTTGGGAGATGACCTCCACCTTCTGACTTTGAAAGACTTCTTTCAGCTTTGCAAAAATTAGATCCTCATCTTGCCTAGCTTTCACATTAGTCATCAAGGAAGATTCTAATCCATTCTAGACAATAACACCGCCGTCGGTCGAGTCGACCAACCTAACTCCCAACCTTGCGATTCGATGTACATCTTTCACCAAATCCTTCTTTCCTTCATCCACATGGGAAAAACTCTCTTAGAGAGCCTACTAAGTGCATCCACTACCACATTAGCCTTACCTGGATGGTAAAGGACACTCATATCGTAGTCCTTGAGTACCTCTAACCACCTCCTTTGCCAAAGATTGAGATCTTTCTGCATGAACACATATTGCAAGCTCTTGTGGTCCGTAAACACATCCACATGGACCCCATACAAGTAATGTCGCCATATCTTCAAGGCAAACACCACCGTAGCCAATTCAAGATCGTGGGTCGAGTAATTCTTATCATAGAGTTTCAACTATCTTGAGGCGTATGGTATCACCTTCCCTCGCTACATCAATACACACCTGAGTCCGATTCTCGAAGCATCACTATACACCCCAAAACCATCTGTACCCTCAGGTAGGGTCAACACTGGTGCGGTAGTAAGTCAAGCCTTCAACTCTTAAAAGCTCTTCTCACAAGCCTCCGACCATTGGAACTTACCTTTTTCTGGGTCTACTTGGTCAAAGGTGCTGAAATAGATGAGAAACCCTCAACAAACCTCCGATAATAACCAGCTAAACCCATGAAACTCCGAATATCTGAAGGATTCACTGGTCTAGGCCAATTCTTCACCGCCTCGATTTTTTGAGAATCTAGCGTTATGCCCTCACTCGATACCACATGGTCTAAAAATGCTATGGAGTCCAATCAAAACTCACACTTGCTGAAATTGGCATACAATTGGCGATTCTTGAGAGTGTAAAGTATATTCTCAAGTGAGCGGCATTCTCCTCCTCACTCCGAGAGTATATAAGGATGTCATCAATGAACACAATCACGAGCATATCCATATATTTCTTGAACACCCTATTCATCAAGTCCATGAAAGCTGCAGGAGCATTTGTTAGTCCAAAAGTGATAACTACAAATTCATAATGGCCATACCATGTCCGAAAGGCTATCTTCTGGATATCACTCTCCCGAACTCTGAGCTGATGATACCCCGACCTGAGATCTATCTTTCAGAAACACTTGGCACCCTGAAGCTGGTCAAACAAATCATCGATCCTGGGTAAAGGATAGCTTTTCTTGATGGTGACCTTGTTCAATTATCAATAGTCAATATACATGCAAAGAGAACCATCCTTCTTTTGGAGAAAGAGAACTGGTGTACCCCAGGAGACTTGATTGGTCTAATGAAACCCTTATCTAACAAGTCTTTCAACTACTCTTTCAACTCCTTTAGCTCAGTTGGAGCCATCATGTAGGGAGGAATAGATATAGGCTGCACTTCAAGGAGAAGGTCAATACTAAAATCAATCTCCTGCTCAAGACGGACAACTAACAAATCATCAGGAAAGACCTCTGGATACGCACGTACTACTAGAACTGACTGGATCGTAGGGGTCTCATCCTTAACATCCTTAACCCCAACTAGATGGTACATGCAACCCTTAGAAATCATTTTCCTGGCCTTAAGGTAGGGAATTAAATGACCTACAGGCACAACTGGACTACCTTCCATTGCAAGACTGGATCACCCGGAAATCTGAACTCTACTACCTGGGTTCTACAATTTACTGAAGCATAACATGAAAATAGCCAATCCATGATGAGAATAACATCAAAATCGGTCATGGCTAACTCTATCAAATCAGTTGAGATGACCTTATGAACGACTGAGACTGGGCAACCTATATACACCCGTCTAGCTATAACTGAGTCACCTACTAGAGTGGAAACTAAGAAGGGTTCTGAAAAGACTTTGGGACTGACTCCCAAGCTACTGGCCACATAAGGTGTCATAAAAGACAAGTTAGCCCCCGAATAAAGCAAAGAATAAACATCAATTTGGAAAAATCTCAACATACTAGTGACCACTTCCAGGGAGACCTCTGCTCCTGGCGAGATGCTAAAGCATAGAATCTATTCTGGCACTGGCCGCCAGCTGTGCTAGTAGATGCCCCCTGATGTGTTGAGCGTACGGGAAGGGCTGCTAAGCTAGAAGCTAGGCCTCGGCCCCCAACCCGATCTTGTATCGTAGCTGGAAAATATTGAAGCATGTGTCTGGGCTGCCCATACCCGAAACAAGCACCTGAATCTGCCAAACACTGGCCTGTGTTTCCTCGACCATATCTACAACAAGTTGGGATGCTAGTATCTGTGGATCTACTACTATGACCGCTTGAGCCTGATACTCGTTCCCTATGATCATGATTGGGCCTGGATGGTACACTCAATGCTGAAGATACTAGGGATGATGATCTCTAGTGGGTCTACTGTCGGTGCACACCTCACGGACCTCCACTGAGAGAATCTGTGGTCCTCAGTCTTGGCCCTTTTGGCCTCCCTCTCCCTCGAATGCACCGTATCAATCTGCTAGGCATACAACACTATCCATGGGAAATATATGTCCTGATGGAGCATAGAGGTCCTACAATCCTTGTCCAAATAGTCTTCTACTCCATGGACGAATCTACTTACCCGCATCCTCTGATCGGCTACCAACTCTGGGGCATATTTCGAAAAGCGAGTGAACTCAAGGGAATACTCTTGTACAGTCATTCTACCTTGCTTCAAATTCACAAACTTAGCTGTCTTCAACTCCCTCATCTCCTAAGGGAAGAACCATCTAGAAATGCAACATGGAATTCTTCTCTAGTGGGAAGAGCCGTCCAAAACCTTGCTAGGGCAAAGAACGCTACCATGATATCGATATCAAGTTGAAGGCCCATTCGGGGAAGGAAAAGCTCACAAGGGAGGTCCCAAATCATATAATAGTGTAAACCTACATTGGCACGTAGTTTTAGAGCATAGGGTGATCGACCCTTAGCCCGCTCGGTGCTAGACTCTTCTCCCAAGAACATGCATATGCTCTACATCATATATAATGGAGCTCAACATCATCTATTGATGAAGCTCAATAATCAAATACATCTCAAATATGAAATCATGAATATGAGAAGCTTTAGTTCAAAACATACCATAAGATGAAAACATATTTGGGAGTCTTGCTCCAAATCCATGTGGTAATCTATGCATAGGAAGACTTAACTCAACACATACCACAAGCTAGATTATAAATTTGGGTCTTCTCTTCAAAACGATGTGGTAAGCTGAGTTCGGGAAAAATCATCATTTAAACTTAACATGTGGGCATTGCCTAAAGCTTTATCATACTTAGAAATACTTAATTCTTATAGAAAACATATTTATAAACATGGGTAGTTTCAAATCATGCTTTTCCTCATAATATCTCATCATTATCTCATATACTTCACAAATCTCACTTTTCTTGAATATCTCATCAATGGGCTTCGACATTCATAAGGCTAGAAATAAAATTCTAATTGAAATCAGTATAAAATTATCCCATGCTTCAGAGTTTGATAATAAAATCATAATCAACTCACACCCATGCACAGTAATAGATAATTCAAGCATTTGGGTAAAAACCCCATAGATCAATCATAAAATTTCACACTTTTTAGAGAGGGATTAAGCATGGGTGTGGAAGAAGTCACCCATTCATAACTCTACATACTTGATGGAGACTGAATCTTACTCTCCCTTCAATTCCCAAAAAGGAATTAAAAGAAGTTGAAGAAGAAAACCTTGAATCACCATTGCTTACCTCTCTATCACTCTTCTATTCTCTTACATGCATGAATGAACATTTAGTATAGTTTCCCCCTCTAAAACCCGCCATTCATAGGCTAAAACAATGTATTTTACACTTTAGGAACTTAAGAATTATGAGAAGACCCTTACTAATTCACAGAAAAATAATTGTCAGGTGGTCCTAATGAATGACCTAACGACTCGTCGTTGCAGGGAACGATCGTTATGTCGGTCATCAAGTACACTAAGTTATCTTTTCTCTTGGGCTCATAACGGGTCTCTTTATGACTCTTGGTCACCAGTCGTTGAGTACACCGCCTTACTTCTTCCTTTTTCACTCACCTCTTCCCACGACTCTCACCACGACTCATTACTTCCTCCAATGAGTCGTGGTCAGCTTCCATGGGGTACACTGCCAATCCAATTTCCCAACTGTATTTCCTTCCCCTACGAGTCACCTGACAACTCGTAGGCTATCCTCACGAGTCATGAGATGACTCGTCTTGAGGCTGCAACAAACATTCCCATTTTTTCTCCATTTTAACTCCTGAGTGCGATCTTTGAGCTCTAGGGTATAACAAAGATTTATTAGAAAAGGGCTTTATTTGGCCCATTACCTTACCATGGGATGCACCAATGTTTTTTGTTCATAAGAAAAACTGTTCCGTGAGAACCCTCTATTTAAATCTAAAAAGAAATAGTTATCATCTTCTGGATATAGTATAAAATAAAGTGGTAGGAGATAAAAGCATTGTTATCCAATGAAACTTTCTTTTGCCTTCATCATCGCCACCAAAAGTTAGCTAACATTTTTGTCAACTGGCTATGAACTCCCTTCTAAACTGGAATCCTTGCAAGAAGGTGTATAGGCATCGAGAAAAGAACGTGTTTGCAAAATCCATTGTATTGGCTACAAGCATTTGAATAAAGTTATAATCAATAATAGGTATCCGCTTCAGAGAATTGAAAATCTCTTTTATCAGTTATAGAGTGTCAAGTGTTTATCGTAGATTGAATTATGATTAGGGTATCGACAGTTGAATTAAAGAGAAAGATATCCCAAAGCCAATATTTCAAATAAGACATAACCTTCTCAAGATTCTAGTGATGCCATTTGGGCTTATTAATGCCCAGAAGTCATCATGGACCTAAAGAACCGAGTACTGAAGCTATATCTAGATGTATTTATTATTGTACGCATTGATATCATTTTGATATATGACATGCTGTGAGTTTACAGAACTTTCGATGCTCAAAATAGAGAAATAAGAATGGACTTAGGTGTGTTTATATGGATATGAGGCACTTTTACTTTGTTTTTATGGAAAATAGTTATTGGAGTTGAATTGTGCAAAAGATGGAGAAAACTGCAAAAAAGTGGACAAGTGCGGACCTCAGTACGAGTCGTACCATCTTGGTACAAGATGCACTGAGCCATGGAAAATTTCAAGCCAAGAGTGTTGACGCAAAGGCTACTTACGGCTCATGGTACAAACTGTACCATCCTAGCACGAGCCGTACGAGAGCAGTCGTAGGAAACATCAGAAGATATTGCGTAGGCTAAATCTCTAGGTATGGGTAGCAACCACGAATTGTAAGATCTACCCAAGAATCACACCAAGGAGCCATTGAAAAGTTTAGAAGAAGTGAAGACTAGTAGGTCTTAAGGTACGAGACGGAGTCACGGGTCGTAGACCTGAGGTACGAGTCGTGACAAGCCAGTCGTGATAAAATTTAGAAGATTTCAAAAAATTCTCAGTACAAACCATGACTGATTGTATGACTCGTAGGTTCATTGTACGAGTCATACTACTTAGCCAGATTCAATAGATGCCAGCCAATGTATTATTCAAGGTACGACTCGTACAATCTTGTTACGAGTCGAAGGTGAAGTCAGTGGCAGTTTCAGTAGCTTTCCTATTTACTTAGTCAAAGGTTCTAAATATTTGTATAAATATTATTTAGGTTATTTTCAGTAGAGGAAGTGGGAAAAATACACGAAACACGTTGATAGGAAAATTGTTGTTAGCTTTCTATTCGAGTCTTGGAGATTTTCTTGCTTAGATTTTCTTCATTGTTCTTGAATAACTCTTCATAAATTCTTGCAATAATCAAGTGGGTTTTCTTCTAATCATCTCTTTATGTATTAAAATTATGTGTAGTCTATGAATGCGTATAATTGTCTTACAATCATGAGAGGCTAAAACCTCCGCAACTACGGTTATAGCAACCATGGTGAATTAACAAACTAGGATTGCACAAAGTGATTCTAAACCAATGATAAGCCATTGTATTGTATTCTCTTCATATTAATGTTTCTTAACAGAGCGCAACGTTAGAACTTGCCTAATTTCGTTACTTGCTTGAACCTTGAGAAGTAGAGATTAGGAAAAGAGAATTATAACAAAGCCTTCATCTTTATTGGTCATGGTATAACTTTAGTTGCAGTCGCAGGATAGTTAATTTGGGACAAATTTGATAACAGTTGAAGTGAAATTGCTCATGAGACCTCACCCAGTGATTGAGTATACTCATACAATAGGGACGAACAAGTCATTTGGGTAAACCCTAGTTATCAAGTCCTACAAGTAAGCATTGGGATAGATCACAAGTGTAAAACCCGAAGTAGTTATGAACCCATGGGGAACACTTAGCCTAGTTAATTGCATAATCTTGATAAACAACAACCAATTCTCAATCTTGTCTTATAATTACTTTTACAAAACCCCTCTTTTTGAAGATAACATACTTAAAAAGCTTAAATACTATCGTTACTCTATATATTGACCATATTTGCTGTGGGATCTACCCCAACCTTTGTTGGGTTCTTTATTGACAACGTTCGCTTCATACTTTATCAAGAGTGTGAGTTTGAGCATTATCAAAAAGTGTTGTTGTTGTTGGAGAATACGACTTACGATTAGAATAATTTCTGTGTTTAACTTTTAGTTGTTATTTCCTCATTTATGTTTTCTTTTTTGTTTGTTTGTGATTCATTCAGGCTACAACAGGGACGCGTCAACTCAAGAACCAGCTGTGTGAACACTTAGATGGATGATAAAAGGCTTCTAGTGTCTATGGGAGAGATGATGAGTATTAATACACTAACAACTGTCCTGATGAATTATGAGGGAGATGAAGTATCCGGGTACATAGAATTGGTAAATTATCTAGAGGAAATAGGGTCATATAACTTTAGGCCAAAGAAGTTAGACCTTGACTTAACGAACTATGCAATTCCTCCAATAAAACCATCAGTGGAGGTACCACCAGTTCCGGAACATAAATTTTTACCTCCCCATCTAAAATATGCATTCCTGGGAGAAAACAATACCTTGCTAGTGATTATTATAGCAGACCTGGCAGACTGGCAAGTGGAGGCTCTGGTTGCAGTATTGAAAAAGCACAACAAGGCAATCAGATGGACCATTGTGACATCATTGGGATCCCTCTGGGAATATACACCCACAAAATCCAACTTGAGCCAAATTGTGTACTATGCATAGAGCATCAGCGATGACTAAATTCACCTATGCAAGAGGTGGTGAAAAACAGATTATCATGTGGCTAGATGTTGGTGTAGTTTACCCCATTACTGATAACAAGTGGGTGAGTCAAGTACAGTGTATGCCAAAGAAAGGTGAGATAACAGTGGCACCAAATGAGAAAAATAAGCTGATATCAACAAGATTGATCACGGGGTGGCATGTGTGCATGGACTATTGAAAACTCAATCACTAGACCTAGAAGGACAATTTTCCAATTCCTTTCATGGATCAGATGCTTGAAAGGTTGGAAGGTAGAGGCTGGTACTATTTTCTTGATGGTTATGAGGGGTATAATCAGATCTCTATAGCCCCAAAAGACCAAAAGAAGAACACATTCACTTGCCCGTATGGAACATTTTCTTTTTGGAGAATGACCTTTGGGTTGTGTAATGCACCTGCCACATTACAGCACTGTATGATGTCGATCTTCTCTGATATGGTAGAGGACACCATCGAGGTATTTATGGATGATTTCTCGATTGTGGGTGAGTCATTTGAATCCTGCCTCAAGCATTTGAGCAGAGTGTTGAACATATACGAAGAAACTAATCAGGTCTTATATTGGGAGAAATTTCACTTTCGGTCAAAGAAGGGATAATACTGGGTCACAAAATCTCAAGAAAGGGGATAGAGGTGGAATAACTGAATTAATAGATGGACTTCCACCACTGATCTCTGTAAAGTGGGTCAGAAGCTTTTTAGGGCATGTAGGATTATATAGGAGGTTCATCAAGGACTTTTCAAGATTGCACAACCATTGTGCAACTGCTTGAGAAGGAGGTGAAATTCCTATTTGATGAGCCATGTGTAAAGGATTTTGAATGCCTAAAGGAGAAACTCACCACCACTCCTATTATTATAGCTCCAGAATGTTCTCTCCAATTTGAGGTAATGTGTGATGCTAGAAGGGTGGCCCTTGGTGGTGTCCTGGGCCAACAGAGAGTGAAGATTTTTCAGCCATCTATTATGCCAGTAAAACACTTAATACAACTCAAACTACATAGTCACTGAACAGGAACTACTAGCTGTGGTCTTTACATATGAAAAGTTTTGGACATACTTGCTTGGAACTAAGGTAATTGTCCATATAGACCATGTTTCAATGAGGTACTTGATATTGAAAAATGATGCTAAACCCTGTCTAATCAGATGGGTGTTGCTGCTCCAAGAATATGAATCTAAGGTAAAAGACCGAGAGGGAACAAAAAATTAAGTGGTTGACCACTTGTCCAGAATAGAAGCTGAGGCTAGAGAAAAGTATGAGATTGATATTGATGATGCCTTCCCAAATGAATAGGTATTAGATGCATCTCAGGATTTGACCCCTTTGTTCACTGACTATGCAAATTATTTGGTGAGCAACATGATTCAAAGATATGACATGCCGACAAAGGAAGAAGTTCCTATTTGATGCTCGGAGATACTATTGGGATGAACCATATTTATTCCGCATTTGTACAGATGGGATGATTCAGAGATGTGTCCCAAAGGTAGAGATGTTGAGCATTTTGGAGGCTTGCCACTCATCCTCGATTGGGGGTCATCATAGTGGTATTTGAACTACGCATAAAATTTTGCAGTGCGGGCATTATTGGCCCTCTATCCACAAAGATACTTACGATTTTGCCAAGTCATGTGTTCTGTGCCAAAGGCAAGGTGGAATTACCTGTATGAATGAGCTACCATTAACCCTTATCCTTTAAGTAGATTTATTTGATGTATGGGTATTGACTTCATGGGCCTATTTGTGAGCTCGTATGGGATGAAATACATCTTGGTGGTTGTGAACTATGTCTTAAAATGGGTGGAAGCCGTTGCACTCCCTAACAATGAAGGGAAAAATGTCACAGCATTTCTCTAGAAACACATATTTGCTAGATTTGGTACTCCCAGAGAAATCATCAGCGACAGTGGGTGACATTTTTTTAATCGCCCCTTTAGAACTCTACTGGAGATATATTGTGTGAAACATAAGGTGGAAACACCTTATCATCCTTAATCAAGCGGGCAAGTGCAAGTGTCTAATAGAGAGATCAATATTATTTTGGACAAAACGGTGAACACTTGTTACACCACGGGAACCCAAGGATCAGACCCAAAAGTGAAAACGGAGAAAAATAAAAAATTTGCATCAGGTTGCAGGACGACGCATGAGGTGGGTCGTGAGGAGTGACCATGAGTCATGATATGACTCGTGGTCAGCTGGCTAGGCAAGCTCAGGTTGAGGAGGCCATGGGCCTGACCACGAGTGGTGGTCAGACCTCACGACTCGTGACGTCACCCGTGGTTTGCATTGAAGGGTTGATCAAGGTTTTGGGACAATTGGTGTCAGGGGTGGTGACAACGAGTCATGGTCAGCCACCACGATTCGTGGGGTCCCCCTAAGTGTTTTGGACAGTGGACTTCACAGGTCCTGCCCACGAGTCCTGCCCCTTGGTAAAAATTCGTGAGGTCCCTCGTTAGGAGCCCTAGCAGAGTTTTTCCTGCGTTTTAATGAGGGTGTTTTCATAACTTCCTAAGTCCCTAAGTCCTAAACTACGTCGTTTTAGATAATTGCTGAGTGTGATAAGAGGAGTTAAGTCCCCATTGCATGCTCATTCTCATGCAAAGATTTTAGAGAGGTTTTGGAAGACTCAAGGCCTTCTTCCCCAAATTGTCTTCAAATTTCTTGGTGGGTGTTCAAGAGACCTCAAGTCCATCTATTCCTTGGTATGTAGGGTTTAGAATGGGTGGTTTCTTCCACACCCATTTCCAAATTTCAAATTTAATCACGAATCCTCCTATTCAATTCCATGGGATTTTACCCAAATGCTTGAAAATGTGATTTCTCTGTATGGGTCTAATTTAATTGACTTTTAATGATCGAATTATGAATGATGGGAAGGTTTTATATTTTTTTCTTGAAAATTTTGGTCCAAACTTTTTTAAATCTTAAATGCCCATTGATGAGAGTTTATGAAAGTTATGTTTTATGATGAATATTCAATAATTTGAGTTTATTGACGATGGAAAAGCATGATTTTCAAGTTACTCATATTTATGAGCAAATTTTTTTGAAAGAATTTAGTATGTAAAAGTATTGGGAAATGCCCACATGTTGAAGAACAATTCACGATTTATGAACGAATTATATGATTTTTTGATTTATGATGTCGGCCGATGAAAAGGGCCTTTGATTCTTAGATAAGCATGTTTTAAAGGGGATAAATGATGATGAATGTTATATTTTAGCCAATAAATTGTAATGCATGATGTTATTGATTTACGTATGAGCCTATATGCATGTTTTTGGGAGCTGTGTCTAGCACCGAGCAGCCCGATGTTCGAAGGACTACGCCGGTGCCTCATAACCACGTGCCACCACGGGTTCTAATGTTATACATATTGTATTGTTACCGATCCCCTCAAATGTGATATCACGCCAAACGCACGACCCTCGCCTGGCAAGTCGGGGTCAGCTCTGCCCACTTGAGTGAGATAGTTGGGACATCATGAAAGAATCTACCATGATGGTGTTGGTTATGATGAATCCTCCCATTGTTCCACATATTTTATGCATTGTTATATTTATGTTATTGGCTCAAGTTAAGTTTTGATAATGTTTACTTATGATTATGAATATGTATGTTTTAAGAATGTTGTAAAAGCCTTGAGCCTTATGTTTTCTTATGGAGTTTATGATATATGCATGATGTCCCTCTCCTACTTTTACTTATGAGTTTTATTTTAATTTAAATATATGTTTTACTTACCTTGAATACTTAGTACATTCCATGTACTGACTGCATACTTTCTAAGCTGTATCATTTCATGATACAAGGTCCGGATCTCAGGCTCATTTTCACCCTTAGTCCATCCCAGCTTACGCTTTCATCTTATTGGTGAGTCCTCATGTTCCGAGGGCCATTTGATATACTTTCATGTTGTTTATGTTTCAGTATTGGTCGGGTTAGTTGGGGATGTTGTCCCATCAACCCATCTTTTGTATTGGAGGCTTTTAGACAAGTATGTAGTGCTCAACTATGTATATGTCCATTATTTCTTGATGCTATGCTATAATTACATTTTCGCTATGTTTTTATGATCATCATTCCTCTTATTTGAATGAGATTAGTCGTATCCATGTGCCATGGGTCGACTTGGGGTCTCTCAGGATCCCCTGTCCCGATTCTATGATCCGAATGTACGTCCGGGTCGTGACAACACTAGCTGGACAGACTGGTCTCAGAAGCTTGATTATGCATTGTGGGCATATCGAACAACATATAAGACTCTCATTGGCTCATCTCCATATCATCTTGTCTATGGAAAGTCATGTCATCTGCCGGCAGAGCTAGAGCATAAGGCACTGAGGCACTGAAAAAATTAAATTTGGATTGGAATGAAGCAGCCAAGTTGAGATTAGATCAGTTGAATGAGTTAGATGAGTTTTGGCTTCGAGCTTATTAAAGTGCAACTATTTATAAAGAAAGGATGGAAATCTATCATGACTAAAAGATAGCAAAAAGGGAGTTCAATGCTAGTGATTTGGTCCCACTGTTTAATTCAAGACTCCGCCTGCTCTCGATAAATTGAAATCTAGGTGGATGGGACCGTATAGAGTGATGAACGTGTTCCCATATGGTGTAGTGGAGCTTAAAACAAAGATGGTAAGAGGTTCATGGTGAATGGGCAATGGATAAAGCTGTATATGGGAGACACCGAATAGATAAGAGGGATTGAGTTGGTGTACCATGATGAAGCCTAATGATCAAGGAAGTTTCATCGTGTCGTGACATTAAATTAGACGTTGCATGATAGGCAACCCATGTAAGGCAAAGTCTGAGTAGCCACAAGTATGTCCTTTTCCCTTATTCTTACAGTTGATGCTTTTGGGACGAAGCATGTTTTTCAAAGGGGGTGAACTTGTAGTTTTGGGTATCTTGTTCGTCTGAGGGTCTTTCTTGCCGTGCTTCTTTTTCCTCAGATATGCTATCTATAGAGACAACATGTTTAGGTTGTTTTTGTTATTTTTTTAATTAGAAGTAGCTTAGTGTCATGACATGAATAGATGCCCGGATCTTAGACACGGGAAAAGGGACCTCGAGAGACCCCAAGTCGACCCATGGTATAAGCATACAACTAACACATTCGATAAACTGAAGAAATCATCAATATAATTCAGCGGAAGTCTAAATCAACATAACATCAGAATAACATCCGAAGCTAACACATACATCAGTTTGAAAGCCTCTAATATGGACGAGTTGATTGGACAAGATACCAACTAACTAAACAATACTGTGACTGGAAATACATAAAGGAAAATGATAGTCTAGTCCTCAGAGGATGAGGTCTCACCAATCCGAGCAGATACTAACTTCAGGAAGCTGTCTAAGAGCAGGGCTAAAGCTGCGAGCCGGGTCCTGTATCATGAAACGATACAACATAGAAGGTATGTGGTCAGTACGTGGAATGTACCGAGTATGCAGGGTAAGTAAAACCGCTTAAGTAAAATAAATCATTTGAAACATTTCATTACATATCATAAGCTTTCATTACTGAGAAGAAGGCTCATGAATTCATTCTGAGATCATAATCTTATCATAACATGATCATGCATAGCTTTATAATATCATGACTAACTCGAATGACTCAAAGCTAAAATGTAATTTTTATGACAAATAAAAATTGAACAATGAGTCAAACCTTTCTTTTAGAACATGCATGCTAAAAGTAATAATCATGAATTCTGAATATGCAAATATGAATCATATAGATAATGGGAGACTCATCACTTAACCGACAGACCATGATAGAGCTTACGTGGTCCTGACTATCACATTAAGTGGGCAGAGCTATCCAAAATCTTGCTAGGGCTAAGGATGCTACCATGATATCAATATCAAGTTGAAGGCCTATTCGTGCAGGGGAAAGCTCGCTAGGGAGGTCCCAAGTCATATAATATTCAACCTACATTAGCGTGTAGTTCTGTGGCATAGGGTGATCGACCCTTAGCCCGCTCGGTGCTAGACTCTTCTCCCAAAACATGCAATTCTCTACATAGTATACAACAAAGCTCAACATCATCTATTGACGAAGATCATGATGAATCATGCATAACTCAACATCTTATGAAACAAAGCTCAACATTGTCCTTTGACAAAGCTCAATAATGACATACATCTCAACTATGAACTTATTCATATGAGAAGCTTTATCTTGAAACATGCCACAAGCTAATAATATGAAATTTGGGAGACTTTGCTCCAAAAAATGTGGTAAGCTTATTTCGGAAGATCTCATCATTTTAAATCGACATGTGGGCATTTCCCAAAGCTCGATCATACTCGGATCTATTCAATCCATTTTGAAAACAATATCATAATCATGGATAGTTTTAAAAACATGATTTTAATCATCAAATCTCATAATCGTCATACATTCATCACCATTATCTTCTTTCATGAACTTCTTATCCATGGGCATTAAATTTTATAATTTAGAAAATACAGTTTTTGATTGAAAATAATATAAAATCTGCCCAAGCTTCACAATTCATCAATATAAATATAATCTAATCATACCCGTGTATAGATATTGAAGAATTATGCAATTGGGTAGAAACCCCATACTTGATCATAGGTAATTTTCATGCATTGATAGAAATTGCGAATGGGTGTGGAAGGAGACACCCACTCATAACCCTACACACCTGGGAGGGATGATTTTATCTCTTCTCTGATTGCCCAAGATGAGATTCCAACGAAAACCTTCAAAACTTGCTCTAAATCCTCTCTTCAAACTCTCAAGTTTGCATCCATGGAATGAACTAGCTTAGAATAGGTTTTCCCTCTTAAAACCTTGTAAAACAAGCCTTAAATGACATAGTATAGGCCTTTGGAACTTAGAAATTATGGAAAATCCCTTACTAAAATCGCTGAAAATAACTGCGAGGGGGTTTCAACGAGGGACCTAACGACTCGTCATCAAGGGCCACAACTCCTGGAGTCGTTCTTTAAGTACACTGCTTATCAGATCTCCTAGGCTCGTCATGGGTGACTTAACGATCCTTTTCTTGTGACCATGACTCTTGGTCACCTCCCGACATGTACAATGTTTCTGTCTCAAATAAAACTGACCCTGCTTGATCACGACTCATCCCACGAATCGTGGGGACTGACCACGACTTGTGGGGTCCTTCCATTAGGTACAATGGTTGACTTTCTTCATTTATTCTTCACCATCACCCCACGACTGACTTGATGACTCGTGGTGACTAACCACGAGTTGTTCCCACGCCCGTGGGGACTATTGCACTTCAACTCCACTAGGCCTGGCCACAAGTGACCTAATGACTCGTGGGATCTTCTCATGAGTCGTCCAATGGCTCGTCCTGTAACTGAAAATTCTAGTTTTCCCCATTTCAACTCCCAGGTTTGATCTTTGAGTTCTCGGTGTATAAAACTCAGAATTACTTTATAGCCAATAAATGCACTAGTTTGATGTTTTTGAAAAAATTGAACCTGTTTAAAATTTTTTGATGTTTGTTGTGTAGTTTATTAATTGCATGACTTCTATGGATTTTTGTATGGCATTTATATGATTAGAATGTGTAGTTATAGCTTAGTCGTGCACGAACTGGATATGTAGATTCAATGCAAACCAGTTCCATGAGTGAGTGACGATTCATACTTAGTTCCATACTACGTTGAGGATCTAGAACTTGTCCGGTTGGTGTTTACATAGGTTTTAGCATAGTTTGTTAAGAAATGATCATAGTCCATTTTTGATTTTAGCCACTTTAGCTTAAATGACCCTACCAAAAAAATGAATCCCTTGATCCCGATTTTGAGCCTAACATTGGCCATATTTATTTGATTAACCTTTGACCTTTTCCATTGTTTATTATGAACCTATTTTGGCCCTGGTCCCTGCTTGGACATTGTGAACCTCAACTCAGGCAAAATGCCTAAGTTAAGGGTGGCTACAGTAGGGGTGCATAGATTGTTTGGAGGTGGAAAAGAAAGAAAAGAAAAAATTTAAAAAAGGGCGAGGTGTGGTGTGAAAAGAAAAAAACAAATAGCTGAAAAAGAAAAATGAAAAGAAAGGAAAATAAAAGAGAATAAGAAATGAAAAAGATGATAAAAATACACCACACCCATATATTGCATTAAACGGAGAAAAGGGAGGAAAAGTTGAAAAAGTGAAAAATGAGGTAAAAAGTGAAAAGTGAAGCCACGAGTATGTAGTGCCAAAGAGGGTTTAGTCACTAAATTCCATATCAACCGTACCCAGACTGAAGCCTACATTACAAGCCGAACAAAGTCCTATAGTGATCCTAGCCTAACTTTCTGAAGAGCCAAAGTAGAGAAAATAAGGGCAAGCGTATGTTATCCAATTGCAGTATTTGGAACTTCTTTGTGAGAGTGAGAGTCTCATTTTTTAAGTACCAAGTTTCATAATTCGACATATCTGTAATGTTGGGGACTTCATTTGTTATAAAGGTACTTAGTTTGTGTTGTATTTTACCAAATTGTCTGTGTGAATAACATTGGTGATAGCATAATTCTCTACTAATAGTTGGATTCCATCTCTTGATCCATGTATGTCATTGGTTGTGGTTATATGTGTGCATAACAAACTTAGTTTAAACGAAAAATGGGTCAATAACTGAGTGTGGTTCATAGTGCCAATTTTGTTGTGTTGGCTTTAGGTATTTTAGGTTTACTTTCTGGTTAAGCATCATTTTTAGTTTTGTTTTCATTGCCTTAGGACATGCAAAAGTCTTAAGTTGAGGGTGTTGATGTTTTGTGAGTTTACAATACTTTTGATGCTTAAAACTAGGAAATAAGCATGCACTTAGGTGTGTTTATATGGATATGAGGCTCTTTTACTTTGTTTTCAGGGAAAATATATGTTGGAGTTGAATTGTGCAAAAGATGAGAAAACTGCAGAAAAGTGGCCAAGTACGGGCCTCAGTACGATCCATACCATCCTGGTAAGAGCCGTACTGAGAGTCGTGGAAAAGTTCAGGCCAAGAGTGTTGAGGCAAAGGCAACTTACAGCTCATGGTACAAGCTGTACCATCCTCATATGAGCCATAGCATCCTGGTACGAGTCGTACCATCGCAGTCGTGGGAAACTTCACAAGATGTTGCATAGGCTAAGTCTCCTGGTATGGGCAGCAACCACGACTCAGTAAAAAATACTTAAGACTTATACCAAGGAGCTGTGGAAAAGTTTAGAATAAATGAAGATTGCAGGTCTCAAGGTACGGACGGAGCCACTGGTCATAGAACTAAGATACGAGTCATACCAAGCCATTTGTGATAAAGTTCAGAAGATTGCCAGAAATCTTAATATTAAACCACGACTGCTTGTACGACTCCTAGGTTTATGGTACGAGTCGTACTAGTTCACAACACTTAGCCAGATTCAACAGATGCCAATCAATGTATGAGTCAAGGTATGACCCGTACAACCTTGTTACTATCGTAGGTGAATTCGGCGCCAATTTCAACAGTTTTCCTATTTACTTTGGAAAAGGTTCTAAATATTTGTATAAATACTTTTTAGGTTATTTTCAATCGGGGAAGTGGGAAAAGTACACGAAACACATTGAGAGGAAAATTGTTGTTAGCTTTCTATTCAAGTCTTGGAGATTTTCTTCATTGTTCCTGAATAATTCTTCATAAATTCTTGCAATAATCAAGCAGGTTTTCTTCTAATCTTCTCTTCAAGTATTAAAATTATGTGTTTGTCTATGAATGTGTATAATTTTCTTACAACTATGAGAGGCTAAAACCTCCACAACTAGAGTTGTAGGAACTATCGTGAATTAACAAACTATGGTTGTACAAAGTGATTCTAAACCAATGCTAAGCCATTGTATCGTTTTCTCTTCATCTTTAATGTTTCTTGATGGAGCGAAACGTTAGGACTTGCCGGAATTCTTTACTAGCTTGAACCTAGAGAAGTAGAGATTAGGAAAAGAGAATTACAAAAAAGCCTTTATTTTTATGGGTCATTGTATAACTTGCGTTATGGTCATAGGATAGTTAATTTTGGACAAATTTTATAATGTTTGATGTGACATTAGACCAAGGGTCATCCCATCATTCATTACTCCCAACTCCGAACCTGCAGAACCTCACCATGGAAACATCCAATGGGTCGTTGGTGGCACCAACGATCCGTACCATGACCCATTTTGTGATAAATTCCCAGATTTCTGCCACTTTCAATTTTTTAAAATCCCGGGTCTAGTCTTAGACACTTCCGGGATATTACAGTTGAAATGGTAAAAATGTATGAAAGTAAGGAAATGGCGAAGAGGGTCATTACAATAAATGACTATTGTATCTTTATACGAGCGACAAGTGATTTATCTTATCAGAAAGTTAAGTAGTATGCTCTAAGTGTATTGTATTTAGATTGAAAGCAGAACAACTTAAAAGTCTTAGAAAATAAATAAGTTAGTTCTTTATAATATACATATATATTTTATAGGTGAAAAAGTGATATAATTACAGTCTGTTAAAATTATGCTGATGTTACAGTTGGATTGCCCCATAAGGCATATAGGTTGGATTTTGATGAGTTTTAGGTTTCTGGATAGTTCAAGTTACATAGGAAACTATTCTGGGAATTTGAAAAATCCTAACACTTAGTTTTGTAAGCAGTACCCTTATTGGAGGATGAATGACTCTAAAGGGGTAGGATGTAACACCCCATATATTTTAAAGTGACTAACTTATCAATTAGAAATATTTGAGATGAGTTTTAACACTTTATGTTAAATAATGATGGTATGGTGGGAGAATAAAGCTTAAAATGGCGTTTCATATAAAGGAATTAATATATGAAGGCATTTGAAATGTTAAATCAAAGTTAGAGGCCTAAGTATGACATGGATTTTGTCAATAAAAAACCCAACTAGGTTGGGGTCGATTCCAGAAGTAATATGGTCTAGAAACACATATTTGCTAGATTTGGTACTCCCAGAGAAATCATCAGCGACAGTGGGTGACATTTTTTTAATCGCCCCTTTAGAACTCTACTGGAGATATATTGTGTGAAACATAAGGTGGAAACACCTTATCATCCTTAATCAAGCGGGCAAGTGCAAGTGTCTAATAGAGAGATCAATATTATTTTGGACAAAACGGTGAACACTTGTTACACCACGGGAACCCAAGGATCAGACCCAAAAGTGAAAACGGAGAAAAATAAAAAATTTGCATCAAGTTGCAGGACGACGCATGAGGTGGGTCGTGAGGAGTGACCATGAGTCATGATATGACTCGTGGTCAGCTGGCTAGGCAAGCTCAGGTTGAGGAGGCCATGGGCCTGACCACGAGTGGTGGTCAGACCTCACGACTCGTGACGTCACCCGTGGTTTGCATTGAAGGGTTGATCAAGGTTTTGGGACAATTGGTGTCAGGGGTGGTGACAACGAGTCATGGTCAGCCACCACGATTCGTGGGGTCCCCCTGAGTGTTTTGGACAGTGGACTTCACAGGTCCTGCCCACGAGTCCTGCCCCTTGGTAAAAATTCGTGAGGTCCCTCGTTAGGAGCCCTAGCAGAGTTTTTCCTGCGTTTTAATGAGGGTGTTTTCATAACTTCCTAAGTCCCTAAGTCCTAAACTACGTCGTTTTAGATAATTGCTGAGTGTGATAAGAGGAGTTAAGTCCCCATTGCATGCTCATTCTCATGCAAAGATTTTAGAGTGGTTTTGGAAGACTCAAGGCCTTCTTCCCCAAATTGTCTTCAAATTTCTTGGTGGGTGTTCAAGAGACCTCAAGTCCATCTATTCCTTGGTATGTAGGGTTTAGAATGGGTGGTTTCTTCCACACCCATTTCCAAATTTCAAATTTAATCACGAATCCTCCTATTCAATTCCATGGGATTTTACCCAAATGCTTGAAAATGTGATTTCTCTGTATGGGTCTAATTTAATTGACTTTTAATGATCGAATTATGAATGATGGGAAGGTTTTATATTTTTTTCTTGAAAATTTTGGTCCAAACTTTTTTAAATCTTAAATGCCCATTGATGAGAGTTTATGAAAGTTATGTTTTATGATGAATATTCAATAATTTGAGTTTATTGACGATGGAAAAGCATGATTTTCAAGTTACTCATATTTATGAGCAAATTTTTTTGAAAGAATTGAGTATGTAAAAGTATTGGGAAATGCCCACATGTTGAAGAACAATTCACGATTTATGAACGAATTATATGATTTTTTGATTTATGATGTCGGCCGATGAAAAGGGCCTTTGATTCTTAGATAAGCATGTTTTAAAGGGGATAAATGATGATGAATGTTATATTTTAGCCAATAAATTGTAATGCATGATGTTATTGATTTACGTATGAGCCTATATGCATGTTTTTGGGAGCTGTGTCTAGCACCGAGCAGCCCGATGTTCGAAGGACTACGCCGGTGCCTCATAACCACGTGCCACCACGGGTTCTAATGTTATACATATTGTATTGTTACCGATCCCCTCAAATGTGATATCACGCCAAACGCACGACCCTCGCCTGGCAAGTCGGGGTCAGCTCTACCCACTTGAGTGAGATAGTTGGGACATCCTGAAAGGATCTACCATGATGGTGTTGGTTATGATGAATCCTCCCATTGTTCCACATATTTTATGCATTGTTATATTTATGTTATTGGCTCAAGTTAAGTTTTGATAATGTTTACTTATGATTATGAATATGTATGTTTTAAGAATGTTGTAAAAGCCTTGAGCCTTATGTTTTCTTATGGAGTTTATGATATATGCATGATGTCCCTCTCCTACTTTTACTTATGAGTTTTATTTTAATTTAAATATATGTTTTACTTACCTTGAATACTTAGTACATTCCATGTACTGACTGCATACTTTCTATGCTGTATCATTTCATGATACAAGGTCCGGATCTCAGGCTCATTTTCACCCTTAGTCCATCCCAGCTTACGCTTTCATCTTATTGGTGAGTCCTCATGTTCCGAGGGCCGTTTGATAGACTTTCATGTTGTTTATGTTTCAGTATTGGTCGGGTTAGTTGGGGATGTTGTCCCATCAACCCATCTTTTGTATTGGAGGCTTTTAGACAAGTATGTAGTGCTCAACTATGTATATGTCCATTATTTCTTGATGCTATGCTATAATTACATTTTCGCTATGTTTTTATGATCATCATTCCTCTTATTTGAATGAGATTAGTCGTATCCATGTGCCATGGGTCGACTTGGGGTCTCTCAGGATCCCCTGTCCCGATTCTATGATCCGAATGTACGTCCGGGTCGTGACAACACTAGCTGGACAGACTGGTCTCAGAAGCTTGATTATGCATTGTGGGCATATCGAACAACATATAAGACTCTCATTGGCTCATCTCCATATCATCTTGTCTATGGAAAGTCATGTCATCTGCCGGCAGAGCTAGAGCATAAGGCACTGTAGGCACTGAAAAAATTAAATTTGGATTGGAATGAAGCAGCCAAGTTGAGATTAGATCAGTTGAATGAGTTAGATGAGTTTTGGCTTCGAGCTTATTAAAGTGCAACTATTTATAAAGAAAGGATGGAAATCTATCATGACTAAAAGATAGCAAAAAGGGAGTTCAATGCTAGTGATTTGGTCCCACTGTTTAATTCAAGACTCCGCCTGCTCTCGATAAATTGAAATCTAGGTGGATGGGACCGTATAGAGTGATGAACGTGTTCCCATATGGTGTAGTGGAGCTTAAAACAAAGATGGTAAGAGGTTCATGGTGAATGGGCAATGGATAAAGCTGTATATGGGAGACACCGAATAGATAAGAGGGATTGAGTTGGTGTACCATGATGAAGCCTAATGATCAAGGAAGTTTCATCGTGTCGTGACATTAAATTAGACGTTGCATGATAGGCAACCCATGTAAGGCAAAGTCTGAGTAGCCACAAGTATGTCCTTTTCCCTTATTCTTACAGTTGATGCTTTTGGGACGAAGCATGTTTTTCAAAGGGGGTGAACTTGTAGTTTTGGGTATCTTGTTCGTCTGAGGGTCTTTCTTGCCGTGTTTCTTTTTCCTCAGATATGCTATCTATAGAGACAACATGTTTAGGTTGTTTTTGTTATTTTTTTAATTAGAAGTAGCTTAGTGTCATGACATGAATAGATGCCCGGATCTTAGACACGGGAAAAGGGACCTCGAGAGACCCCAAGTCGACCCATGGTATAAGCATACAACTAACACATTCGATAAACTGAAGAAATCATCAATATAATTCAGCGGAAGTCTAAATCAACATAACATCAGAATAACATCCGAAGCTAACACATACATCAGTTTGAAAGCCTCTAATATGGACGAGTTGATTGGACAAGATACCAACTAACTAAACAATACTGTGACTGGAAATACATAAAGGAAAATGATAGTCTAGTCCTCAGAGGATGAGGTCTCACCAATCCGAGCAGATACTAACTTCAGGAAGCTGTCTAAGAGCAGGGCTAAAGCTGCGAGCCGGGTCCTGTATCATGAAACGATACAACATAGAAGGTATGTGGTCAGTACGTGGAATGTACCGAGTATGCAGGGTAAGTAAAACCGCTTAAGTAAAATAAATCATTTGAAACATTTCATTACATATCATAAGCTTTCATTACTGAGAAGAAGGCTCATGAATTCATTCTGAGATCATAATCTTATCATAACATGATCATGCATAGCTTTATAATATCATGACTAACTCGAATGACTCAAAGCTAAAATGTAATTTTTATGACAAATAAAAATTGAACAATGAGTCAAACCTTTCTTTTAGAACATGCATGCTAAAAGTAATAATCATGAATTCTGAATATGCAAATATGAATCATATAGATAATGGGAGACTCATCACTTAACCGACATACCATGATAGAGCTTACGTGGTCCCGACTATCACATTAAGTGGGCAGAGCTATCCAAAATCTTGCTAGGGCTAAGGATGCTACCATGATATCAATATCAAGTTGAAGGCCTATTCGTGCAGGGGAAAGCTCGCTAGGGAGGTCCCAAGTCATATAATATTCAACCTACATTAGCGTGTAGTTCTGTGGCATAGGGTGATCGACCCTTAGCCCGCTCGGTGCTAGACTCTTCTCCCAAAACATGCAATTCTCTACATAGTATACAACAAAGCTCAACATCATCTATTGACGAAGATCAAGATGAATCATGCATAACTCAACATCTTATGAAACAAAGCTCAACATTGTCCTTTGACAAAGCTCAATAATGACATACATCTCAACTATGAACTTATTCATATGAGAAGCTTTATTTTGAAACATGCCACAAGCTAATAATATGAAATTTGGGAGACTTTGCTCCAAAAAATGTGGTAAGCTTATTTCGGAAGATCTCATCATTTTAAATCGACATGTGGGCATTTCCCAAAGCTCGATCATACTCGGATCTATTCAATCCATTTTGAAAACAATATCATAATCATGGATAGTTTTAAAAACATTATTTTAATCATCAAATCTCATAATCGTCATACATTCATCACCATTATCTTCTTTCATGAACTTCTTATCCATGGGCATTAAATTTTATAATTTAGAAAATACAGTTTTTGATTGAAAATATTATAAAATCTGCCCAAGCTTCACAATTCATCAATATAAATATAATCTAATCATACCCGTGTATAGATATTGAAGAATTATGCAATTGGGTAGAAACCCCATACTTGATCATAGGTAATTTTCATGCATTGATAGAAATTGCGAATGGGTGTGGAAGGAGACACCCACTCATAACCCTACACACCTGGGAGGGATGATTTTATCTCTTCTCTGATTGCCCAAGATGAGATTCCAACGAAAACCTTCAAAACTTGCTCTAAGTCCTCTCTTCAAACTCTCAAGTTTGCATCCATGGAATGAACTAGCTTAGAATAGGTTTTCCCTCTTAAAACCTTGTAAAACAAGCCTTAAATGACATAGTATAGGCCTTTGGAACTTAGAAATTATGGAAAATCCCTTACTAAAATCGCTGAAAATAACTGCGAGGGTGTTTCAACGAGGGACCTAACGACTCGTCATCAAGGGCCACAACTCCTGGAGTCGTTCGTTAAGTACACTGCTTATCAGATCTCCTAGGCTCGTCATGGGTGACTTAACGATCCTTTTCTTGTGACCATGACTCTTGGTCACCTCCCGACATGTACAATGTTTCTGTCTCAAATAAAACTGACCCTGCTTGATCACGACTCATCCCACGAATCGTGGGGACTGACCACGACTTGTGGGGTCCTTCCATTAGGTACAATGGTTGACTTTCTTCATTTATTCTTCACCATCACCCCACGACTGACTTGATGACTCGTGGTGACTAACCACGAGTTGTTCCCACGCCCGTGGGGACTATTGCACTTCAACTCCACTAGGCCTGGCCACAAGTGACCTGATGACTCGTGGGATCTTCTCATGAGTCGTCCAATGGCTCGTCCTGTAACTGAAAATTCTAGTTTTCCCCATTTCAACTCCCAGGTTTGATCTTTGAGTTCTCGGGGTATAAAACTCAGAATTACTTTATAGCCAATAAATGCACTAGTTTGATGTTTTGGAAAAAATTGAACCTGTTTAAAATTTTTTGATGTTTGTTGTGTAGTTTATTAATTGCATGACTTCTATGGATTTTTGTATGGCATTTATATGATTAGAATGTGTAGTTATAGCTTAGTCGTGCACGAACTGGATATGTAGATTCAATGCAAACCAGTTCCATGAGTGAGTGACGATTCATACTTAGTTCCATACTACGTTGAGGATCTAGAACTTGTCCGGTTGGTGTTTACATAGGTTTTAGCATAGTTTGTTAAGAAATGATCATAGTCCATTTTTGATTTTAGCCACTTTAGCTTAAATGACCCTACCAAAAAAATGAATCCCTTGATCCCGATTTTGAGCCTAACATTGGCCATATTTATTTGATTAACCTTTGACCTTTTCCATTGTTTATTATGAACCTATTTTGGCCCTGGTCCCTGCTTGGACATTGTGAACCTCAACTCAGGCAAAATGCCTAAGTTAAGGGTGGCTACAGTAGGGGTGCATAGATTGTTTGGAGGTGGAAAAGAAAGAAAAGAAAAAATTTAAAAAAGGGCGAGGTGTGGTGTGAAAAGAAAAAAACAAATAGCTGAAAAAGAAAAATGAAAAGAAAGGAAAATAAAAGAGAATAAGAAATGAAAAAGATGATAAAAATACACCACACCCATATATTGCATTAAACGGAGAAAAGGGAGGAAAAGTTGAAAAAGTGAAAAATGAGGTAAAAAGTGAAAAGTGAAGCCACGAGTATGTAGTGCCAAAGAGGGTTTAGTCACTAAATTCCATATCAACCGTACCCAGACTGAAGCCTACATTACAAGCCGAACAAATTCCTATAGTGATCCTAGCCTAACTTTCTGAAGAGCCAAAGTAGAGAAAATAAGGGCAAGCGTATGTTATCCAATTGCAGTATTTGGAACTTCTTTGTGAGAGTGAGAGTCTCATTTTTTAAGTACCAAGTTTCATAATTCGACATATCTGTAATGTTGGGGACTTCATTTGTTATAAAGGTACTTAGTTTGTGTTGTATTTTACCAAATTGTCTGTGTGAATAACATTGGTGATAGCATAATTCTCTACTAATAGTTGGATTCCATCTCTTGATCCATGTATGTCATTGGTTGTGGTTATATGTGTGCATAACAAACTTAGTTTAAACGAAAAATGGGTCAATAACTGAGTGTGGTTCATAGTGCCAATTTTGTTGTGTTGGCTTTAGGTATTTTAGGTTTACTTTCTGGTTAAGCATCATTTTTAGTTTTGTTTTCATTGCCTTAGGACATGCAAAAGTCTTAAGTTGAGGGTGTTGATGTTTTGTGAGTTTACAATACTTTTGATGCTTAAAACTAGGAAATAAGCATGCACTTAGGTGTGTTTATATGGATATGAGGCTCTTTTACTTTGTTTTCAGGGAAAATATATGTTGGAGTTGAATTGTGCAAAAGATGAGAAAACTGCAGAAAAGTGGCCAAGTACGGGCCTCAGTACGATCCATACCATCCTGGTAAGAGCCGTACTGAGAGTCGTGGAAAAGTTCAGGCCAAGAGTGTTGAGGCAAAGGCAACTTACAGCTCATGGTACAAGCTGTACCATCCTCATATGAGCCATAGCATCCTAGTACGAGTCGTACCATCGCAGTCGTGGGAAACTTCACAAGATGTTGCATAGGCTAAGTCTCCTGGTATGGGCAGCAACCACGACTCAGTAAAAAATACTTAAGACTTATACCAAGGAGCTGTGGAAAAGTTTAGAATAAATGAAGATTGCAGGTCTCAAGGTACGGACGGAGCCACTGGTCATAGAACTAAGATACGAGTCATACCAAGCCATTTGTGATAAAGTTCAGAAGATTGCCAGAAATCTTAATATTAAACCACGACTGCTTGTACGACTCCTAGGTTTATGGTACGAGTCGTACTAGTTCACAACACTTAGCCAGATTCAACAGATGCCAATCAATGTATGAGTCAAGGTATGACCCGTACAACCTTGTTACTATCGTAGGTGAATTCGGCGCCAATTTCAACAGTTTTCCTATTTACTTTGGAAAAGGTTCTAAATATTTGTATAAATACTTTTTAGGTTATTTTCAATCGGGGAAGTGGGAAAAGTACACGAAACACATTGAGAGGAAAATTGTTGTTAGCTTTCTATTCAAGTCTTGGAGATTTTCTTCATTGTTCCTGAATAATTCTTCATAAATTCTTGCAATAATCAAGCAGGTTTTCTTCTAATCTTCTCTTCAAGTATTAAAATTATGTGTTTGTCTATGAATGTGTATAATTTTCTTACAACTATGAGAGGCTAAAACCTCCACAACTAGAGTTTTAGGAACTATCGTGAATTAACAAACTATGGTTGTACAAAGTGATTCTAAACCAATGCTAAGCCATTGTATCGTTTTCTCTTCATCTTTAATGTTTCTTGATGGAGCGAAACGATAGGACTTGCCGGAATTCTTTACTAGCTTGAACCTAGAGAAGTAGAGATTAGGAAAAGAGAATTACAAAAAAGCCTTTATTTTTATGGGTCATTGTATAACTTGCGTTATGGTCATAGGATAGTTAATTTTGGACAAATTTTATAATGTTTGATGTGACATTAGACCAAGGGTCGTCCCATCATTCATTACTCCCAACTCCGAACCTGCAGAACCTCACCATGGAAACATCCAATGGGTCGTTGGTGGCACCAACGATCCGTACCATGACCCATTTTGTGATAAATTCCCAGATTTCTGCCACTTTCAATTTTTTAAAATCCTGGGTCTAGTCTTAGACACTTCCGGGATATTACAGTTGAAATGGTAAAAATGTATGAAAGTTAGGAAATGGCGAAGAGGGTCATTACAATAAATGACTATTGTATCTTTATACGAGCGACAAGTGATTTATCTTATCAGAAAGTTAAGTAGTATGCTCTAAGTGTATTGTATTTAGATTGAAAGCAGAACAACTTAAAAGTCTTAGAAAATAAATAAGTTAGTTCTTTATAATATACATATATATTTTATAGGTGAAAAAGTGATATAATTACAGTCTATTAAAATTATGCTGATGTTACAGTTGGATTGCCCCATAAGGCATATAGGTTGGATTTTGATGAGTTTTAGGTTTCTGGATAGTTCAAGTTACATAGGAAACTATTCTGGGAATTTGAAAAATCCTAACACTTAGTTTTGTAAGCAGTACCCTTATTGGAGGATGAATGACTCTAAAGGGGAAGGATGTAACACCCCATATATTTTAAAGTGACTAACTTATCAATTAGAAATATTTGAGATGAGTTCTAACACTTTATGTTAAATAATGACGGTATGGTGGGAGAATAAAGCTTAAAATGGCGTTTCATATAAAGGAATTAATATATGAAGGCATTTGAAATGTTAAATCAAAGTTAGAGGCCTAAGTATGACATGGATTTTGTCAATAAAAAACCCAACTAGGTTGGGGTCGATTCCAGAAGTAATATGGTCAAGATGTAGAATAATGCTTAGTATTTATTCTTTCAGTTCAATTATCTTTTGAAGGGGGGTTTTAAAGAAGTAATCAAGTAAGAGTATTGCAGATTGATGTTGTTGTCAAGTTTATTGATTTAACTAGGGGAGTGAACGCAATGGATTCATAACAACTTTTGCTAAATGCACTAGTAATCTATTTCAATACTTAGCTTGTACAACTAATAACATAGGTTCATCGAAATGACTGATTTGTCCCTATTGGATGACTATACTCAATTATCGGATTAGGTCTCCTGAGTGTTTTAACTTTAACCATTATCAATTTGTTCCAAATTAACTATCTTCCAACCGCAACTTAAGTTATTTAATGAATCATAAAGTTCTAGGCTTTATTGTTCTTCTCTTTTCCAAATCTCTACCTCTCTAGGTTCAAGCGAGTAGAGAATTCAGGCAAGTCCTAATGTTGTGCTCCATTAGAAAAATTTAAGATGAAGAGAAGACAATATAAACATAAGTATTGGTTTTGAATCACTATGTGCAAACCCTAGTTAGTTATTCCACAATGGTTCACACAACCCTGGTTATGGAGGTTTTAGCCTCTCATGTTTGTAAGAGAAGAATTAGAATTCATGGAAGAAATCATAATTAGAGACTTACAATGATGAATGAAATAAAACCCAATTGATTACTGCACAATTCAACTTCGAAAAATTCAAGAACAATGAATAATATCTCCACGAATATTGGAAAATTCAAGGAGAATCTCAAAAGTGTTCATTCTCTATTAGAAAGTTAGTCTTCTAATAAAAATAACCTAAAAAAGCATTTATACAAATAATCAAAAATCTTTCCTAAATTAATACAGAAACTTCTATAATTGTTTCTGCCAGATCCTATGAGTCATAGCTTATAACTATGAGTCATTCCTTCCATCCATACAGTGTTAGGAAGCTTTGAAATTAGTTAAGTCCTGAGAACTGGTATGACTCATACAATGCTATTACAAGTTGTATGTGTCTTTCGTGATCTGATACTGTCACACCCCGCCCTGGGGGGTATGACTGGCACTTGGTACCCTACTAGGACATGACCTGCTGGACTGCAAAGCCTGGGCGCATCTGGCGCCTGGATGGCTCTAACTCACATTTCTGGAAACAAAGGGCTATATAACGGCTGTAAATACAGCCCCTGGCCCATTGGCCTATAGCCTTCTGTACCTGTACTAACAGCTGACCAGAAACATAGTAATTCAGGGGAACCTATGCGGGCCGACAAGGCCACCATGCTGTCTAGTTATCTGCAATTCAATCATAACGTATTAAAAAGCTACGTGACCGGCAAGGTCACCACTACTGATAGCTATGGCCCCACACGACCATCACAATAGAAAGAAGGAATGCTAACAACTATACAACTGCACGGCCTCTCACGACCGGCTCATCTGACCACAGGGAATATAAACAGACTGCAAGCCTCTAGGAAAGATAATAGAAATGATCGGGACAGGGCCCCGACCTACCCGTACTGTACAACAAAAAGAACTGGGCTACACCTCTAGAAATTCAGTCTCCGGATGACAGGAGCTGAATACTCGACCGCTGATGGGGATCACGTGGTATCGTCTGCTCTTCTATGGTTACCTGTAGGCAAGTAATGCAGCGCCCCACTGGGCGTCAGTACCGCTGGTACTGAGTATGTAAAGCAACTGAAATAACATAACTGAAAACAACATCTGAAAGTAATAATATCACTGATGAAGCTGAAGTAGAAGGAATCACTTAACTATCTGATAATGTAAACCTTACCTTCTCTCAATCTTTACTGGAAGGGATAAGAGTCATACCTGGAACGTATCGTGCTACTGCTGATCTACTTGTAGCTAACATAACATGACATAACATGAAATAACATAACATAGCACACACAAACCTTACCCGGCCCCCATAAGCCGGGAGGTACAACCAGCACAGAATCTATACCCCTACCCCGGTCATCCCATCTCCTATAGTGACTATAAGCATCCTGCCGGTCCCAGGGTATGCACTTGGGCTCGCTGAGCCCCTGACTATAACTGCATCTGAGTCCGGAGGACTCCTGAATCTGCACCCGGGCGTATCCGCTCGACTGGGGTGTGTAAGGGCCGATCAAGGCACAAATATGGGGAAAAACTGGCATCCCATCTTCGTCCCCTGGCGGGACGGCATGCCACTCCGTAGAGTGACGTATCCTCGTCCTCTGGCGGATGAGTCGATACAGCTATTAACCCTGGGCGGTCATGGATGCTAGGTAATCCAACCCCAAACAATACAACGGTCTCAACTGGTAATACTATCTGTGTATCTCACATGCTGAGGCTACTAGGGGTAAAGTATCATATATATTACATGCTGGGCTAATGATAGTAATCTGTACGTATTTAATATGTGCTGAGGCAGGTAAAGATATATAAATATAAATATATACTCCAGCTGGGCTGTACTGGGCAAATGCTATATAAGGTAATGTTTCTACTGAAAACTCTGCTGTTTACTAAGTTTCTGTATACACTATATGCTAGACTAGTGATAGAAATAAGTACATACTTAACACATGCTGAGGCTGGAAGTACTATATATGTATGTACGAATATAATCTTTCTGCTAAACTACGCTGTATACTGACTTTCTATAGTAACATGATTTACTAATCCTGACATGCTTTCTGAACTTCATTTTAGTCTGCTATTCTATTTCTGAAGTGCTTTACGGGTATTGCATTACTATACGGGGCTTCAACTGAATACAACCATATCTCAACATGGCATATCACATTACATACTGAGTATATTGGGCAATCTCTAACACTTGCGTTAGAATCTGTATCATACAGATAGGTTTCATATACATTACAACCCAATGTTTCTCACATCGTACCAATATTCATAATAATGCAATACTCGACTTCTGAACATTCTACTGGTCCGTAATTTATTACACTATACTGATATTACTTAACTTGCCGAAGGAAACTAACTTTACATACCTTCTCTTGAATTATTTGTCCGTTGGACGAGGCTCGGCCGGTACTTCAACTATTTTCTCCAAACTGCATTCATAAATACGTCAATTAATACTAAATACAGCTATATTGTAAAGAGCAACGTTACTTTCGATATAGTTTATAGCCTAAACTTAGTCTTATCGAAAGACGGTCGAAAACTCGCTATTTTTCAGCGGCCCAGAAGGGAGAAGTATTCACTTCTCAGCTAGGAACACATAGACATTAATTTAGAGCAATTCTACTTACTTTAGTTTGGTGGCTCGCCGATTCGTCGACCGTATTTCACGAAACTAAATCCGTAGAAATGCTCTCTACTGCTAAATACTCGGGTATCTGGGATTAATTTGAGTTTGGGCAGCGTTTGGCAGCGTAATCGGACGAAAATTATTTAATTCCTTCGTTCCTCTTTCTTATCTCAGCGTTTGCCTCTGTTTTCTGGAAAGTGTTTAAGTGTGGAATGAGTTTACACCGAAGTGGGGGCTTTATATACTTGGGCCTGAACTTGGGCAACGTGTCACGGAGCCATCGCGGAGGCCTCACCTCCGTGACACGCTGCCATCGCGGAGGGGCTCTGCCTCGGCTCCTCCCGCGATGGTTCGACGGGTTTCTCGTCCGATCTTTTCACGGGCATTTCTCCAACACGTATGGCCTTCAAATATGCTTAACCAACGTGGGAATAGGTCACCTACGTGCCGGGAATTCTACGGGGTGTAACAGATACTGTGAAGTCTAACATCCTCTAAATATTTGCATGAGTGCTTTGATATGACGTACCTTGATCTCATGACTCATGGTATCCTCTTGCACCCTAGAATCTGCCAAACAACTTTTGCTCTGAAGTTCACCATGAATCCTTTATAAGAGTTGTAATTGGTCATCGCAACTCATGGTTGCTACCAGTACCAGGAGATTAGAAAAGTGAATACTTCTGTAAATTTCAACAACTGCTCTGGTACATCTCATACCAAGAGTCGTACTTGGCCATTACCTTGTGCAATTCCTCTGAATTTTATCATGAATGTATAATACAACACATATCACCAAGGTACGGCTTGTACTGAGGCCTGCAACTTCACCATTTTCTACACTCTTTTCACTTCTTTTAGAGAATCTAACTCCAATACATGATTTCCCTAAAAACAAAGAAAAAGTACATCTTATTTGTACAAACACACCTAAGACCATGTATCTTTCATCAGTTTTAAGCATCGAAAGTACTATAAACCCATCGCACATCAGGGGCTCACATTGAAGCTCACCTGGTGAGGTCCAGACCCTCTCCATGAGCCTCGCTCATTGAAGTAGTGGTTGAGGAATTGGTGATACATATATAAGCCAATCTTTGACATTCTTGATCATTTCCTTATATCATCAAAGGCCTGCAGTAGTTATATTCTCTCTATGTACATACAACATACATGCACACATACACATACACGTACATACACACACAATAAGCACGCATATAGTTATATGTTACATGCAAGGGAAATAAAAGATTTAAGTGAAATCTAAGATAAGAGCTATGAAGGCATAAGTTAGTACGTGTTCTTGTTGTTGTTTTGATTCTGAAATCTTTAGTTCAAGAAGGAAGATTGACATACCTTCTAAGACATAGTTATGAGTCTGATTCTCGTAAGATAAGAATTATATGAACCTTGATTCTTGCTTGTTTCGGAAGGTTGGAAACTAGTTTAAGAGAAAACATATCAAAATTCTCTTTTTATTTTCTTGTTGTGAGTTGTTGTAAGATTGTTCCTGGCTATTGAAAGCTTTGTATGGAAGTAGCTACTGAGGAGAAAAGAATAGTATTGTATATCTTTAAAAATTCAAGCATAAGGTATGTTAAGGATATTTTTGCTCCTTTTGACATAAATCTAGAATCAAAACTATGAGTTTTAGCTCAAACATATTAGGTTTATGGGGTGCATGTTAAGTAACCTGCTAACATATGCACCAAAGTCTAGATGATGACGAACCGCCCCACAGCCACCGGCGACATAGGTGAGCAATACAAAAAGAAGAATGGATAATCTATATTCTGGGTTCCATATATGTTGGCATTGTTAAAGATGGGACACTAGTTGCCTAGGCAAGGAAAGCTCCCCACAGTAATTCCCACTAATGAAGGGGTTAGTGTAACAAAGGGAGAAGCTGATGAACAGGAAGCAACACACACTATGAGGAAGCTCCATTTTTCTATGGATACTCATATTACACCTCCAACTGTTGTGTGTGTGCAGGTACCACCACCACCGGCTATAGAGGAGATGTGAGGGAATTGACAATTAGAAAATGGTATGTCCCTAAGCTACTTGATCTTGGGCAGATTTATATGCCCAAGTGATACTCAAACGTATCATTTTTACCTTGTTTGTTGTGCAATGTGTATATAATATCATGTATTTGGTAATAAAATGCGAATTTATACTAACCAACATGATTAGCATTTGTTTTGCAGGATAATGTGATTTTTAAGAGCTAAAATGCGTGTTGGAACTATGTCGGAGTTGGACTTGGATGCGAGCGTGGAAAAGACCTCGGATGGCATATTTTGCAGTGGCTCTACGATGGTGCCGTGCCACGCTGCCTTCGCGGTAGCACACTGCCTGGGCAGAAATAAAAGTGGCAATTTCCAGTGTGTCTGCGCGTCAGCTCCGTGGCACGGAGATAGGCCTACGCGATGGCCTCCGTGCCACGTTGAGGCTAATTATCCGGACCATGAAATTTCCAGAGAGGGTCCGCGTCCACGCCGTGTCACGGAGGAAGTGCTCCGCGTTGGCCTCCGTGACACGTTGCTTGTTATTCCGGGAAAAATTTCCCACTAGTATAAATAGCACACTTAGGTTATTTTTAAAGGGAGTTTTTTTAGTTTTAGTTTTTTGAGCCTGAGTTCAGAAGTGGGAGCAGGAACGTGGTTTTGTGGCAGTTGAAGAATAGAAAAGATAAGAGTTTTCTTCTCTTCCCTTCTTCTTTCCTTCAATTGTATGCATGATTCACACTCATTCTAGGATGATTAATTCAAGAATGAGTGGCTAATTCCTTTCTTGCTGAGGTTTTGAACTTGTGTAATGAATGTTGGTAATAATTGATATGGTTTCTTCTTCTTCTTGCATGTTGTTCTATTAATTCTTGTGCTTATTACATTCTTGATTGGCCACCATTAATGTATATCTCAAAAGTCAAATTTCACTCGAGAGAGCATGACATTGGAAAGTTGTGAATTAATAGGGTATTGTTCTTAACTTGATTTGGGAAAATTGGGTTTTGATGTGCTTTCTTGATAGAAATATACTTGAAAGCCGTATTAGTCAATTTAGGAACCGGAATTGTAGTGTTAGGTCATAAATTGCATTTGATCACAGAAATGTAGACGAATGGTTTATGAATCTAAAGTGAAATTAAATACGGAATTTTTAATTTCTAGGCAACGTTCTTGGCTAGCAATATGAAGAAGATGACCAAATTATCATGATTATCAAGTTCATTACTCGTTCTTAACCTTGGCATGTGCATATCCATTGTCTAAACTCAACGTAAATAGTAGTTATTAATTTTAGTAGATAATTAGTTAGAAACAAAACTCACTCAAATCTTGGTTGGATTGTTGTTAACATAGTTAGAAATAGAATAGAGGTATAGTAAACTAGGCAGTTTTGCATATCTAGAGCAGCCTCCTTGGATCGATACTTGGCTACTTAGCCACTTTATTACTTGTTTGACCACGTACACTTGCGTGTCGGTGTATAATATATACCGAGCAGCAGAGCGCGAACAAGTTTTTGGCGCCGTTGCCGGGGACGCTAGGCGATTTGTAAAATTTTGTTTAGTGTAAATTTACTGTATTTGTATTTTTATTTTCTTAAGTGTTAACAACTTGGTCTTAGCCTGTATTTTGCAGATTTTTATTTCTGTGAACACTGGCAAGGGACAAGGAGCTGGTGGAATCTTACTTAGAGCCAGAACGTGAATTGCACAGTCAACGTAGAGAAGCTCTTCGGAAGAAGTTGCAGTTGCTCAAACAGTCTATGATGGAGCAACCCAATCCACCAGTTGTGCGGGCAGTGTTAGTGCCCGAGGAAGTAGCAGCCAGGCCGGTTCGCGAGGTGGCAATCCCACACGCTAATAATGTACATTCCAGCATCCGCAAACCAGAGCCTGGGGGGAGATTTGAGTTAAAGCAAAATATGGTGCAACTTTTGTACACTAGCGGGCAGTTTACCGGTCTCCCTCACGAAGATCCGCGACAACATCTCCAGAACTTTTTGGAGATAAGTGACACTTACATCCCCGCTGGAGTGTCACCTGATTATGTTCGACTCACCTTATTTCCATTTTCCTTACTTGGTGAAGCCAAGAGGTGGTTAAAAGCTGAACCACCCAACTCTATATCAACGTGGGATGATCTTGCAAAGAAGTTCTTGATCAGATTTTTCCCTTCAGGTAAAGCAGCTAAACTTAGAAGTCAGATTCTAAGTTTTAAACAGAGGGAAGGAGAAAATCTTTATCAAGCCTGGGAAAGATTCAAGTCCATGTTGCGGGACTGTCCTCATCATCATCAGTCAAATGAGGTGTTGGTCCACACTTTTATTGAGGGTTTGGAACCCCACACTAAAATTTTGTTAGACTCAGCAGCTGGAGGGCAAGCGCTGGAGAAGACTTATGAGGAGCTGTACACTTTGCTCAACCGAATTTCACAAGGCAATCCGGAATGGAATGCAGATACTTCAATAGGTGGAGCAAGGCAAGCAGAGGGAGTGCTTGAAGTGGATGGATTCACAGCTATCACTGCACAGATAACTGCTTTGCAAAATCAGTTAAACACTCACTTTAGCAATATGAATTTGAACCAGCCGTCAGCCTCAGTTAATGCAGTCCAAAGATGTGGTGTGAAGTGTGTGGTAGTAGTGAGCATTCAGCTGAATGCTGTGGTGCAAATCCTGATTCTGTCAACTTTGTGGTCAATGTACAGAGGAATCAACAGCAGTTTGGTGGTGGCTACAACTCGAATTGGAGGAATCATCCAAATTTTTCGTGGGGTAGCAACAATCAACAAGGTCAAGGTTCAGGGCAGGGTATGCACAGAAACCAAGGAGGGCAACAAGGCTATCAGAATCAGTTTAGAAATCACAATGCCCCTCCTCCACCACCATCACCGACTATTGAGGAAATGTTCAAGACCATGATTGCCAACCTGGCACAATTGCAGGCTGACTATGTCAAACTGGCGGCCGAAGTAAAGAACAATCAATTGGCAACCAAGGCTCTTGAATATCAGTTTGGGCAATTTGCCAGTGCCCAAAATACTAGACCAAGGGGAGGACTACCTAGCGACACGGATCCCAATCCTAAGCAGGTAAATGCAGTGACCACGAGGAGTGGTTTACAATTAAAGGAGGTGGAACCGGAAAGACCGCCTCAAAAGTCAGGAGCAGCAGATGTTGAGGGAGAACAAGCCTCAGATACGGGGAAGACCAAAGAAGCTGAACCAACAAGGCCTCCACCCCCGTTCCCTCAACGACTTAAGAAACACAAGGAGGAGGCGTGTTTCCAGAAATTCATGGAGGTACTTAAACAGGTACATGTTAACTTACCTCTTGTTGATGTCTTGCAGGGTGTGCCAAAATATGCAAAGTATATCAAAGACATCGTGGCCAACAAAAGTCGCTTGACTGAGTATGCCACGGTGGCTTTAACGGAGGAATGCACATCCCGTATTCAGAACAGGTTGCCCACTAAACTGAAGGATCCTGGAAGTTTTACTATCCAGCTGACGATTGGGCAAAGTATCCGAGCTCGTGGGTTATGCGACTTGGGGGCAAGTATAAATCTGATGCCATCTTCGGTATTCAGAAAGTTAGGGCTAGGGAGTCCTAGACCTACAACAGTGATCTTACAGCTAGCAGACAGGTCTTTACCTAAGCCGGATGGCATTGTGGAGGATGTGCTAGTGCAGGTAGGCTCCCTCATTTTTCCGGTAGATTTCATTGTTCTGGATTTTGAGCCAGATGCAGAAGTCCCATTTATTTTGGGACGACCATTTTTGGCAACCGGAAAGTCATTGATCGATGTAGCTGCGGGTCAACTCACGATGCGAGCACACGACAAGGTTGAGGTGTTCGACGTGTACAAGGCACCTAAGCTCCCGACTGTCTATAAGGAACTCTCGGTGATCAACGTGATTGATCATGGGAATGCAAATGGATTGAGTGATTCCCGAGAGTTACTAGGTAGGCCACCAGACAAGGTTGAGAACTACTGGGGAGATGACCATGATCGGGTCAAATCGTCCATCTCCCTAGTAGAAAATTGAGCGTAAAGGCTGTCGAGCCGCGACGTTAAAGTAGGCGCTGCACGGGAGGCAACCCGTGAAAAATATTTTTCTTTCTTTTTCCTTAGTGTAAAGTTTTTCTTTTATTTTATTTTATTTTATTTTTCTTGACTAGGTTTAGATGTGCATTTTAATTAGTAACTTTTATTCTTTTAGTAGGGAATCTAGTCATTTAACCAATTTTTGTTTAGTGAGGTGATTTTTAGGTATACCGGAGGAAAAATACGTGGAATCGAGAAAACGAGGCGAGGTATGAAAAATAAAATTTGATAGTGAAACAGAGCACTGGCGCGTTGGCGCCGTGTCACGGAGGCAATGCTCCGTGTTGGCCTCCGTGACACGTTGAAGGCAAATCTAGAATTTTTTAAAATTCCAGTAAGCCAACGCGTTGGCTCCGTGACACGGAGGAGGGCCTCCGCGTTACCCTCCGTGACACGTTGCCCTTATCCCAGTGCCGGGTCACACCGGGTTTCCGGGTGACCCGCGTGTTTTCTTAATAAAAACCCCCGATTTCGCCCCTATTTTCCCCATTCCCTCTTCCCTCCGCGACCAAACACCCATTCCCCTACCCCCAAGCTCCGTGCCACGTTAAGAGGCAAGGAAAACGTCAAGTTTTCGTCGATTCTTCAATTCCAAGGTATGTTTTCATCGTCTATCTCAAATTTTTGGCGATTTTTGTCGCTTTTGAGCATGTGAGGTGAGATATATCACCCTAGGTAGAAATTAAACATGACATGAATTATTTTGCGATTGATTGTGTTCGGATTGTTGTAGTTGACGTGTGAACTTATTGATTGATTGAATAATTCATTGTTGATTGTCGAATTGAGTTCTAGGGCTTGGGGTTGTTGAATTTTAACTTGGGTAACTTGATAGTTTGACGAAATTGATGCCGGGGTGTGTTTATTATCTGAGATAAGTCGTGGTAAATATTGTATAATTGGTGAAAGACGACTAATTCTCGATTTTGTGTGGGACAATGCGTAATATGTGAATTGGTTGAATTGCTTAGATTAGTGTATATAAAAGGTTTGTATTGTTGTTTCTATTTTGTTGTTGTTATTGTTGCTAAGTGCTATGGGTGAATAGCTGTCGATAGTAGGATTGGGTTAGCTGTATGAAGTCTGAGTAGTTCGCTAGCCGTTATGCTGTTGAATTTTTGTGAACGCACTAAGCAATATGTTTATAGTGATTGTGCTTGGGGTGTAAATAGATCTATCCTTGCTAACATGTTGTAAATATTGTTAAAGACTAAGTGTGGGGTAAATTCTGTTTAACCCGACCTTAGCCAAAACTAACATGTTTTTAGCTTAACGTTGTGCTTGTCTGTGTAAATTGACAGGTACAATGGCCAGCCGACAAGATAAAGACAAGGGTGCTTCAACCTCAGGCTCCGGCAGAAAGAGAATGAGACTGGGCACTGCTGTCCCAGCTGCACCTGCTGTTCCACGCGGTCAACACCGCCGATACGGGACACGATGGGTCACCGATGAAGGGAAGAAATGGTACGCAAAGCATAAGGAGAACAAGTACTTCCCGGAGGAACATATTGCAAGGGAACCACTCGCACAGGAGTTCCCTCGCATCGTACAGAGGATTGAAGCAGCTGGGCTCAGCTTTATTTTTCAGGAGCCCAAGGAGTGCAACCTTCACTTGGTCCGGGAATTTTATGCCAACTGGAACCCGGCCATCAGAAGCCACACTATTAAAATCAGAGGGCAGATTGTCACTCTGGAACCCCAGCAGCTGAATGCCATCGTTGGAGCGCGGGACACAGACGCCCACGTTCTCCGCCAGCTCAACATCACCCCACCGTACGCCGACATCAGACGTACGTTGTGTGGGGCTCGATCCACAGCCCGATGGAGCAGACACAAAGAGAGGGGTTACCACCAGACTCTGCCCTATTCGCAGATGAACAGGGAGGCCAAAATCTGGCTAAAAATTGTATGTTCGTGTTTGATCCCGGGAGTACATATGACAGACGTGACCCGGGACCGTGTCTGCCTGGTGTATGCCCTTATGAAAGGGCTTGAGATAAATGTGGGGGCGGTCATAATATCCGCCATGAAGAGAGCTAGACTACACCAGGGCCACAGATACGGGTTTGGCGGACTCATCACCACCTTCCTCCGAGGCCTCGACATTGAGGAAGAAGCCTTGGATTACATTCCGCAGTTGGAGCGGAGGGCCCTTGATGTGACAAAGACCAAGGCCCCCGACACTACACATGGACCGGTGCTGACTCTGGGCGAGCGACATGCTCGTGACGACCAGTATATGGCCCGTATGTTCGGCATGCAGATGCTGCAGCTACGGATAGGTGGGAGACCAGCCACCGAGGATGAGTTATGGCAGCTGGAGCTGGACTACCCCTTTGGCGAGAAAGCCAGAGCTTTATGCAAGGTGGGGCAAACCTTTGTGGAGCCGACTGATGATGACGTCCCTACTGATGAGGAGACACGTCGTGAGGACTCTGATGTAGAGTCCGATGATGACGATGGAGCTGATTCAGATATGGGCGATGAGGCCGCAGCACCGGATGAGGAAGTCGAATATTTCGACTGAGCAGGGATTTTCACCACCCAAATTTTTGTGCTTTGTATTTTTGTGAACACTGGGGACAGTGTTCGATTTAAGTGTGGGGTGGGGAGTAGTTAGGTGCTGGGTCATAGGCTCTAAATCTGCTGTATATTCTTCCTTGACGTTTATGTATGTCTGTGCTTTCCCTGTTGTTGTGAACTGATTTGTGAATGATGTGTATATATTTGTTTGTGGCTAATGATGTGTGTCTTTAAAAAGTTATGGTTGCCTTTGTAAATATTTTGTAAATTTTGTAAATATTTTTTCTCTACCGATATGATCGATATTTTTCAAAATTTTTGCAAAAAGATGTTGCACTTATCAACATATTTTGTAAATATATATATTTTTTTTTCATTGAAATGATCGATGTGTTGCAAAAATTTTGAAGTTTTATTTTTGGGTTTCTCGGAGTTTGTTTTCGGTTTTTTTACCGAGAATAGTCCCATTGAACCGATGTCATAGTTAGTGAACATTCCCTATGATGGATGGATGACGACCGTCTTAAGGGAAATGTAGTCGATAGGAGTAGATGATTTGTTTTTAGTTTCTTTGGTGGATTGCATCAATAAACTGTAGTTGCTTATGGTTGCTAAAATTTTGTTGCGTGTGTAATTGATGTTCGAAATGTGAAAGTGATTCGTTTGAAAGCATGTAATTGTGTAAATATGTTGAGTTACCTAGGCTATAGAATTTGGTTCATTATGATTGAGGCTTAATCTTGAATTCATGTACTTGACTAATTAAAGAGTCTGTGAATGCATCTTGATTCGAGCATGTGCATGAAGTGTGAGTGAGGTTTTGCTATTCCATGTCATTGTGAATTGTCTAGAACTTGCCTGGCGTGTATACAAAGCGAAATGAAGGAGGTGTAGTGTCGGAAAGGATGTAGGCATTTCTTTGTTTTAACCGTTAGTTTCCATTTTTTTCTTGTCAAATTCTACCTTTTTATATGTTGTATACCCTAGTCAGCCCGTTGAGCCTTTAGCCGATTTCTTTCTTTTGTCCAGAATTGTATGAACTAAGCTTTATTCCTTCTTTTCATTAGCCTTAAAGTCTATAAGAAGCTCTTAAGCGCTTACAAAGAACAGAAAATTGTTTCCCAAAGTGTTAAAGAGTGAAAAGAGTGAAAAGAAAAGAAAAGCAAAGTGAGGAAAGAAAAGATGATGTTGAAGAGGCACTAGTTGTAATTAAATGAAATTGAGGGTACATGAAAACCTTCCGTTTGGGGTCAAGTGTGCCTGATGAAATGGGCTGTATGAAAGTAAACCAACATGAATTGGAGAAAAAGAGAAAAGAGAGGAACAATGTCCATGAGTCGATGGGAATGAGTTGAAAAGGCGCTTAAGGATGCTAGCAACTATTATTGGCTAATCCAATATATATATACTAGATCCATAGCCCAGTTACAACCCATTAAAAGTCCTATTTGATCCTACACTGCATTTCTTTATATTAGTGGAGTAATACACTAAGGGCAAGCCTATGGGTCATGACATGATGCATGTGAATTCTTTTGGGAGAGAGAGTGAAAATTAATTTCTATATGCCCCTACTTGCATGTTTGTGTGCTGCACGAGCATAAAAGGGGAAGTTTCTCTCGAGTTGTGAGGGTACATGCTTGATGAAAGATTGATTTTCGTGTCGGATTTCTTGATTAGTTGATTTGCATGAGTTTGCTGATATCAAGAATCAATTCTTAAAAGTCTAGGAAGCCTCGATGTATTAAGGTCATTGTCTTGTACGACCAAGCATGTTTTCTTGATGATTTGCAAAAATCGAATAATCGGTATGACCGTAACGTAAATGGTTGCACCATAGTGACAAAGGTTGAGATGTGATGTGCATGATTTATGTATGTGTTGTTCGAGGACGAACAAGGATTTAAGTGTGGGGTAAGTGATCTTAGGCAGATTTATATGCCCAAGTGATACTCAAACGTATCATTTTTACCTTGTTTGTTGTGCAATGTGTATATAATATCATGTATTTGGTAATAAAATGCGAATTTATACTAACCAACATGATTAGCATTTGTTTTGCAGGATAATGTGATTTTTAAGAGCTAAAATGCGTGTTGGAACTATGTCGGAGTTGGACTTGGATGCGAGCGTGGAAAAGACCTCGGATGGCATATTTTGCAGTGGCTCCGCGATGGTGCCGTGCCACGCTGCCATCGCAGTAGCACACTTCCTAGGCAGAAATAAAAGTGGCAATTTCCAGTGTGCCTGCGCGTCAGCTCCGTGGCACGGAGATAGGCCTACGCGATGGCCTCCGTGCCACGTTGAGGCTAATTATCCGGACCATGAAATTTCCAGAGAGGGTCCGCGTCCACGCCGTGTCACGGAGGAAGTGCTCCGCGTTGGCCTCCGTGACACGTTGCTTGTTATTCCGGGAAAAATTTCCCACTAGTATAAATAGCACACTTAGGTTATTTTTAAAGGGAGTTTTTTTAGTTTTAGTTTTTTGAGCCTGAGTTCAGAAGTGGGAGCAGGAACGTGGTTTTGTGGCAGTTGAAGAATAGAAAAGATAAGAGTTTTCTTCTCTTCCCTTCTTCTTTCCTTCAATTGTATGCATGATTCACACTCATTCTAGGATGATTAATTCAAGAATGAGTGGCTAATTCCTTTCTTGCTGAGGTTTTGAACTTGTGTAATGAATGTTGGTAATAATTGATATGGTTTCTTCTTCTTCTTGCATGTTGTTCTATTAATTCTTGATTGGCCACCATTAATGTATATCTAAAAAGTCCAATTTCACTCGAGAGAGCATGAAATTGGAAAGTTGTGAATTAATAGGGTATTGTTCTTAACTTGATTTGGGAAAATTGGGTTTTGATGTGCTTTCTTGATAGAAATATACTTGAAAGCCGTATTAGTCAATTTAGGAACCGGAATTGTAGTGTTAGGTCATAAATTGCATTTGATCACAGAAATGTAGACAAATGGTTTATGAATCTAAAGTGAAATTAAATACGGAAGTTTTAATTTCTAGGCAACGTTCTTGGCTAGCAATATGAAGAAGAAGATGACCAAATTATCACGATTATCAAGTTCATTACTCGTTCTTAACCTGGGCATGTGCATATCCATTGTCTAAACTCAACGTAAATAGTAGTTATTAATTTTAGTAGATAATTAGTTAGAAACAAAACTCACTCAAATCTTGGTTGGATTGTTGTTAACATAGTTAGAAATAGAATGGAGATATAGTAAACTAGGCAGTTTTACATATCTAGAGCAGCCTCCTTGGATCGATACTTGGCTACTTAGCCACTTTATTACTTGTTTGACCACGTACACTTGCGTGTCGGTGTATAATATATACCGAGCAGCAGAGCGCGAACACTACTTCCCTCTTGTAATCAAATAATAGTCAGAAAGTAGTTCAGATAAATCTAATTGAGGTTTAATATGAATATGCAAAATTGGAAAATGCCTGAATTAGACATGTATTAAGAGGAACTCCAAGCTTTAAAGATATGATGAAGTTTGTCTATAGTGTATGGAGTTTTGTATCGGCACCTCGAGGTTATCTGCATGATGAGAGATACTTTGTGTTCAATCGAAGATGATGAGGATTATGCTTCTTTGGGTTATCTTCTTGGGATTTCCTATGTACTATTGTGCTATAGAGAACTTAAGGAGGATAGTTAACTTTGTAGAAAATGTGTTGATCAACTCACTGTTGAGGTTGAAAGAATCTCTTATGCAAGGGTGCTAATTAAGGTAGATATAACTCAGAAGTTGTTGGTAGAGCTTTACATTGAGAACTCTAATGGGTTAGTACTAGTTCAAGAGGTTGAATATGAATGAGCTCTTAGCTACTACTCTGAATGCAAGCAATGAGGATGTGATGAGGAGAATTGAAGAAGAAGCAGCTACATGTGCCAAGCCCAAAGAAGAAGACTCTAAGAAGAAGATAAGCTAAATGGATACCAAAAATTGCTACTGAACAAAATGGGCCTAAGGAGAAGTTTGATACCTTAGAGACAAAAATTCTTATGCACAACATGGAGGAAGAATTTCCTTCATTGAGTAAGTACAATGTCTTAACATAGGAACTCTCATCACTAGGGCAAAAGCCTCCAGATAAGCTCTATCCAAATGATAAAGGAGATATAGGGCAAGGAGCAACACATGGGGAGAACCACAAGGCTAAATCACCAGAGCCGACTATGCCTCCATGATATTCTTCTCATTGAATATAAGAGGGCTTAATAGGCCCTTCAAGCAAAAGGAGTTGCAACATTTTTTCTTAAGAATGTGGATCTAATAAGGTGTTTAGAGACAAAATTGCAAACACATAAATTCAGGAAGATACAGAGGTTCTATGGCACTAATTTGCAGACCTATATAGATTATCCCACTACTTTGAATGGAAGAATACGGTTATTTTGGAAGCCTGCTACAATGGAAGTTATGATACAGGACATATCAGGCTAGCTTGTCCATTGCTGAGTGCAAGACAAGAACTCAACCTTTTCCTGTGTTATGACCTTTGCATATGTTTTCCAATACAACTGCTGCTCGATCAATCTTGTGGGATTACCTAGGAGATCTAATTACTACTCATACTAAAACATGGATTATTCTAGGAGTCCTCAACGTTGTATTATTTCATGAGGATAGGATCAATAGAGATCCAATTACCCCATAAGAAATAACATACTTTAAGAGCTATCTATATGATATTAGATAGGGGAAATTCTATGAAGAGGGAAATATTTTACATGGCGCAATAAAAGGGGTGGTGTTAATAGAATTTATTCTCATATAGACTGGCCTTTTTCAATCATGATTGATTAACCAAATACAATACGATAAAGGCAGATTACCTTGAACCAGGATGCTCTGATCACTCCCCCATACTCATAAATCTATTACTAAACTTTCCAGGACATAAAATTCATTAAGGCTACTGAATATGATGATGCGATAGGACAACTTTAAGGAGCTAGTTCAAACAAATGGAAACTACAAATCCTAGGGTATACAATGTTCAGCATTTAGAGGACTGCAAAAGAACTATTCTTCTTTGGAGAAAAAACTGACTGAATATAAAGAAAGGTTGAAGGAAGTACAGGAAGCTATAACCAAAAAGTTATTCTTTCAACCTCTAATTGAAGAATAAAAAGAGCTAATTAAGTTGATTGAGAAGTGAGAAGGGGTTAATGAAAGAGTGCTAAAACAGAAGTATCAAGATTCGAGTTGGGACTTCGGATTGAGAAATGGGACCTAAAACCATGAATGACTCTAAGCTAACCCATGACAAATACATAGCATGAATAAGAGAATTACTAGCGGAAACAAAACATAAACATGACCCAAGTGGAAGGATGCACAACATATCAACATAAATGTAAATAGGAACCAACATCACTAAAACATCTATACAAGTTATCTATAAAGTCTCTAAATATATGATGAGCTGATAGGACAACACCCCTCAACTAGCTCGCTAAGTCTGAACCTAAAAGACATGCACAGAAGAAATATAACAAAAACCGATGTCCTCAAATCATGAGGACACTCCAAATCTGGGATAAAGTTGGACTGAGCAGGAGCGAGGTAACGACAGGACTGAGATAGATCTCATAAACCTATATCATGTGACGATATAACATAGAGTATGTGATCAGTACATTGAATGTACTGAGTATGTAGAGAAACTAAAACATTCTAGTAAAGTGATAGTCTGAAATCATGAATGTAAATTAAGATAGAACATGAGAGTAAGGGCAATATGTTGAAAGTCATATTACTGAAACAAGCATAATCATAATCTATTCATAATAATCTGAACATAATGACCCAAGGTTTAGAAATAGAAATCATATAGTGTACTATTCTTAAGATCATAAGTAAAAACACATAAATTGATCAATGAGTCAATTATATTATAAAACATAATATTATAAGTCATGAACATGAGTAACTGAAAACATGAGGAATAATGGTAGACTTCGTCATAACCAACACCACCACGATAGAGCTTACATGTTGCCTTCATTATCTCGCTCAAGTGGGCAGAGCCGTCCTAAGCTTGCCAAGGCTAGGAACGATTAGGACATGATATCACTTGTGAATTTCCATAGGGTTTAAACATAAATATATACCTATGGTGGCACGTAGTTCTAAGACTCATGGTTTACCTTAACCGCTAGCCTACTCGATTCTAGACACTACTCCTAAAAATATGCACATGGCTCATAATAATTATCGTAAAAACATACTTGAACTTGCATGGGTTAGTCGAAAAATGAAATCATAATCATATTTGACATGTGTGAAATATTAATGAAAGGATGCCATAGTGTTGTCCATGATTACTTGAACTTGAATTTCATGAATATAATTCATGCTTGAATAAAGATTCATAACTTCAAAATCATGGAATCATAAGTTTAGGATTTCATAAATATTCATACACACTAAATAGTTCATCATACTTGAAATCATGGCTCATAAGCTTGGAATTGATAAATAATGCATATTAGGGCATAATTTTCATAAACTTGAAATCATGAATTAGTAAGTAAATTGAGAGTCAAATCTGCCCTATTAGCCATAAATCATTAATTAAAAAATGAGAGAATTAAATCCATAGAGATAGCATGGAAGATTTCATGGAATTGGTTAAAACCCTAGAATTTCAACATAACATGATTGGAGACATAAACTCATAGATTATGGATGAAATTAGGCATGAGGGAGGAAGAATTTCCCCATGGATAACCCTACATTATTCTTGCTAGGTTTGATGCCCAAGAGAGATTGGAGAAGAAGAAATTGAGAAATTCTTTCTTCCTTGAGAGCTTGAAATTACATAACTGACCTTGGAAAATCTACTGGACTAAAGCACTGATCGTCTCGATAGTGGCAGTGATGGGCCATCACTCGCCCGATGGTCCATATCCTTTGCCATCACTCTTAACCAGGAGAGATTAAAAATTCACCTTATCGAGGGTAGAAGTGATGGGATGTCACCCACTCGATGGTCCGTCGAATCCGCCGTCACACCTGGAACACCGAGACCCATACTCGATGGAGCATACGTAGGCTAATGCTAGGCTGACGAGCCACCCTCTTCGTCATCAAGCCATGATACCACAGGCAATAGTCCATCACCCTCCTGATGGGTCATCGATCCCACCATCACACATGCACCCGATCTAAAATTTTAGTTCTTTTTCCTTCAAGGATCTATTTTGAGACTTGAGGTGTTATAATATCTCCCCCTTGTGGTCATTCCTTCTCGAATGCTGACTTAAGCGTAGAGGAGAGCTAGGGAAGGAACTACAATCACAAAATTGAACAACCAAAGATGAAAAGTAATGGAGTGACTGACTCCAGATTGAGATACATGACTGAATTAAATTTATGAAACATACATGCATGCAATTATATGAAAGAAACTGAGAGATATGAACTTGACATGAAACTAATTAAAGTAATAAGGAGGAAAATGGTATCTTATGATGGAACTGAGCCAAAAGAGAAAAAATACGGGTATCTAGCCATTATATCGTCTTTGGCTTCCAACATAGCTCCCTCAACAAGTTGATTTCTCCATAAAACTTTAGCTGAAGCTACCTCTTTGTTCCTCAACTTTTGAACCTTACGATCAAGGATCTCAATCGGAACCTCCTCATAAGTGAGGCTATCCTTTACACCAATGCTCTCTATCGGAACAACTAAGGCCGAGTCACCAACACACTTCTTCAACAGTGATACAGAGAAACCTAGATGCACTAAAGCTAACGCTGTTGGTAGCTCCAATTCGTATGCCACCTTGGCAACTTGCCTTAGAATCCTATAAGGAACAACATATAGACAACTAAATTTTCCATTATTACTGAATCTCATAACTCCCTTCATGGGAGACACCTTCAAAAACACCCAATCATCAACATCAAGCTCAAGCTCTCTCCTCCTAACATCCGCATATGATTTCTAACATCTCTGAGTTGTTTTCAGTCATTCTCCAATAAGTTGAACATTTTCATTGCCTCATGAATTAGATCTAGCCCTATAAATGTAGCCTCGCCTATCTCGAACCATCTAATAGGTGACCTACACCTTCGCCCATAAAGAGCCTCAAACGAAGCCATCTGAATGCTGGAGTGATAACTGTTATTGTAAGCAATCTCAATTAGAGGCAAGTGATCATCCCAACTACCCTTAACATCAATAACACATGCTCTCAACATGTCCCCAAGAACTTGAATGGTCTTCTCTGCCTGTCCATATATCTACAGGTGAAAAGCTATGCTAAGCTTCACCTGTGTACCAAGTCCTTTCTAAAATGATCTCTAAAACTGAGAGGTGAACTGAGTACCCTATTTGAAATGATGGAAAAAAGACTCCATGAAACCAAACTAACTCTCTAATGTAGAGTGTAGAATAATCCTCGGTAGAATCTATAGTTTTGACCGATAAGAAATGGGCTGCTTTGGTCAATCTATCCACAATCACCCATATAGAGGCATACTATAGGCACGTATGAGACAACCTCGTAATAAATTCCATATTGACTTCTTCCCACTTCCATGTAGGAATGCTAATGTCCTGAAGCATACCTCCAAGTCTTTGATGCTCAACTTTACCTGTTGGCAACTCAGACACTTAGCTACAAATTCCGCTATGTCCTTCTTTATACCATTCCACCAATAGACTTCTCATAGTTCACGGTACATCTTGGTGGCACCTAGATGGATAGAGTACTGAGATCTATGATCCTTTCTCAACGTCCTATCTCTCAAGTCATCTAGAGACGAAACACACAATTGGCTCTGATATCGGAGTACACCATCTCCCCTTTGGGAGAAAACCTCCTCTTTCTGATTCCGGATAGCATCCTTCAACTTCACCAAGATAGGATCCTCATCTTTCCTTGCTTTAACCTCCATCACCATTGAAGTTTATGACCCATTCTAAACAATAACACCAACATCCAATGAATTTGTAAGGCAAACTCCTAAACGAGCAAGCCTGTGAACATCCTTCACCAAATCCTTTCTCCTATCTTCGACATGGGACACACTCTCCATGGAAAACCCTCTAAGAGTATCCTCCAATACGTTGGCCTTACCCTGGTGTTAAAGGATACTCATGTCATAGTCTTTGATAAGCTCTAGCCATCTCCTTTGCCTTGTATTTAGGTCCTTCTGAGTAAACATGGACGGAAGACTTTTTGTGGTCTGTGAACACATCCACATGCACCCATACAAATAGTGCCTCAAAATCTTTAAAGAAAACACCACAGCTGCCAATTCCAGGTCATGCATTAGATAATTCTTCTCATGAGTTTTAAGTTGTCTAAAGTCACACACAATGACTTCTAATGTTCCATCAATACACAGCTAAGACCAACTCTAGAAGCATCACAATACACAACGAAGACATTTGTGCCCTCCGATAGGGTCAATACAGGGGCTGAAGTGAGTCGAGTCTTTAAATCCTGAAAACTCTTCTCATCATCATCTGACCACTAAAATTTGACCTTCTTCTAGATCAACTTAGTCAATGGTGCTGCAATGGATGAAAATCCTTCTATAAACCTCCGGTAGTAGCCAACTAAACCTATAAAGCTCCTAATATCTATAGGTCTAATAGGTCTAGGCCAATTCTTCACCGATTCTATCTTTTGAGAGTTCACCTGTACACCCTCACTAGACACCAAAGACCCAAGAATTCACCTGAGTTTAGCCAAAACTCACACTTGCTAAATTTAGCAAACAGCTGATAGTCCTTGAGAGTCTACAACACAATCCTCAAATGAGCGACATGCTCCTCCTTGCTTTGAGAGTATATGAGAATATCATCAATGAAAAGAATCATGAACTTATCCAAGTACTTCTTGAACGCCCTTTTCATAAAGTCTATAAAAGTTGCAGGAGCATTTGTTAGTTCAAAAGACATAACTACGAACTCATAGTGACCATACCGACTCCTGTGTCTATGGAATGTCACTCTCCCTAACTTTGAGCTGATGATAGCGGGATATCTGAGGTCTATCTTTGAAAAACACTAAGAACCCTAAAGTTGGTCAAACAGTTCATCAATCCTGGGGAGTGGATACTTATTCTTGAATGTAACTTTGTTCAACTACCAATAATCAATGTACATCCTAAGGGAATCATCCTTCTTCCGAACAAAAAGAACTGGAGAACCCCTTGGGGATTTACTGGGCCTAATGATACCCTTATCTAAAAGATCCTTCGACTGCTCTTTCAACTCCTTTAGCTCGGTTAGATACATTTTGTAAGGAGGAATAGATATGGGCTGCGTATCAGGGAGAAGATTGCTACCAAAGTCATTCTCTCACTTGAGATGGACCCTGGTAGATCATTTAGGAACACCTCCAGATACTCACATACAACAGGAACTAACTAAAGAGTCGCAGTCGCAGACGTAGAATCGTTAACCTAAACTAGATGGTACACACAACTCTTTGAAATCACCTTTCTGGACTTAAGATACAAAACAAAATGAACTACAGGAATAGATGAACTACCCTTTCACTCTAGGACTGGTTCACCCAGAAACCAAAACTTTACTGTTAGGGTCCTATAATTAATTGAGGCATAACAAGCATGAAACTAATCCATACCAAAGATAACATCAAAGTTGGTCTATCTATATCTACTAAGTCACTTGAGGTAACTTTCTGAAGAATGGTGATGGGCCAATTTTTGTATAACATTTGAACTAAAACTGACTCACCGACATGAGTAGAGACTAAGAAAGGTTCTAACAGGATTTCAGGACTGACTTTGAAACTAACAGCAACATAAGGAGTCACAAAATATAATGTAGCCCTAGATCTAACAATTTATAAACATCCAGATAGAAAACTCGTAACATGCTAATGACTACATCAGGTGATTACTCCTGCTTCTAGTGAGATGAAAGTGCATAAAACTTGTTTTGACGTTGTCCGCCACCTGCACTAAAAGAGGCGCCCTACTGAGGTGGGCAAGATGCTAGAGTCGTTGAAGTGGTGGTTGGGGAACGACCTCTACTATCACCCTACTTAGCCGAAGGACAATCTCTACGCATGTGTCCGGGCTCCCCCCCCCCCCCCCGAAGTAAATATCTGAGCCAATCAAGCACTCTCCTAGGTGGTCTTACAATATTTCCTGCTAACTAGGAAAGTGCGCTCTACTGCCATGTTCACCTGGCCCCTAGAACCTGATGCCCTGCTCCTTTGATCACCTTGAGGTCTGGATGGAACACTAGTTGATGATGGAGCTCGAGTTGATGACCTTTCATCGAATTAAGGGCGATATCCTCCATCATATCTCTGTTTGAAATGCCCATAGCTCACTATCCTGGCCCTCTTGGCCTCTATCCTTTTCCTTCATCTGCTCTACCTCTATTTGCTGGGTATATATTATAAGTTGGGAGATATCTATATCATTAATTAGCATAGCGGTCCTTCGTTCCTTAACCAATGAATCTGCAACCCAATTCAAGAACATGCTCATATCAGCCCTCAGATTAGCTACTATCTTCGGTGCATACTTGGACAACCGGGTAAACTCCAAGGCATACTCCTAGATAGTCATGTCATTTTTCTTCAAGTTGATGGGTGATCTTGGGAATATTTACATGCCCAAGTGCTATTCTATAACTTACTTTTAGCAACCTATGTAAACTTAATTGATTATATTCTCATGTAGTTTTGTATATTTATGTGCATGAAATAACCAATGTGATTAGCCCATGTTTGTAGGTGAAAAATACTAAGGATGGGCTTAATATGATGATGTATGAGCACAAAGGAACTTTGGAATGAGTTTAGAAGGAAACACATGAAGATGGCATGAAAACAAGGCTGTCGTGCCAGCCAGCGTGCCACGCCGGCAGGAGTTGTGCCAGGAAATATGTCTCACTGGCGCAGGGCCACAAAAATTGCCATTCCACTCCTGTCCTGTACGCACACGAGGACCTTGTCAAAGCAGCAACTACGCACGATAGCAGCATATCATGTTGCGTCAGCTATGCCACCACTACTGTGCCATGCCAGGTGACATGCATTCCACCCTTGCCACGCTATGCCAGCGACAACCATTCTAGTAGCAGTCTGCAACAGCTTCATGTCATGGAGGTTTTCCTCTGAGTTGAGTAGAGTTAAACAGGCTGCTCCCTTCACGAAAAATTTTTGTATTCTATAAATTGAACACTTAGTTCATTTTTAGTTTTCATCACAATTTTAGATTAGAAAATTCAATGAAGTTAATAGAGAATGGAGGAAACTCTACCTAGGGTTTGTTTTCTTTATTTAATCTTTTCTACTCTTGTCATTACAGGAATTCAAACATGTTTTTGATTTCTTATATGAACATGAGTGGCTAAAACCCTTTCTAGCGTTGAGGCCAGAAAATATAATTGTAATTGCTTAAATTCATAGTTGGTTAAAGTTTTCATGGTTGTTTGTCTTTCATTTTTGGTTTTACCATTTTAATGATTGATCACCATTATAGTGCATGTGTTAAGCTTAGGTAAAAACTCGAAAGAGCAAAACCTAGGTTAGATCTTGGAATGTAGGAAGTAAGTTTAAGTCTTCAAGACTTGATTTGTGGTTAGGATAGAAATATACCCAATTCCCCTTGCTTGGTTAATAAACGTAAAGATAGCTAGACAGTTAGGATTAAATTTTCACATCACCACTCACGGACGTAGTTGTGAAGTTTATTCTAGGTTATATGGTAAGAGGTTCAAAAGTTCATAACCAAGGGCATAAACCCCATGCACCACCCTACATAAATAATTGCTTCTGAATTAGGTTGTCACATCCCAGCTCAATGATAAAGTTAGTTTATTTTTGTTTAGAGGCTTGAAAGACCATGAATATTGCAATTATTTTGTGAGAAAATAAATGAAACTTCATACTTGAACCAATGTGAATGCAGCAGTACATGATTGCTAGGCCTTAACTCTAGTTACTTCTTATTATTGTTTTCTGAAATATTTTATGATCACCACTTAGATTAGTAGAAAATTACAAATCTTGAAAAACTAACACTTTTGGAATTTGAATTAACACTTGAATTTGTAAATTCATCACAAAGGCTAGTCCCTGTGGATTCAACATCCGACTCTTAAGAGTCACTTTACTACTTGTATGACCGCGTGCGCTAGACATGTAGTAAGTTTTGAGCGTCGTTGTTAGGGACTGGCATCTTTTGGTGAATTTTTAGTTTTTGTGTTTTTTTTTTCTAAGTCTTAAAATTTTTTTTCTTAGTCTATTTATTTTTAGGTAACAGGTTATCCTTCCAGCAAGCTGGCAAGGAATAAAGACTTGGTGGATCCTTACTTGGAGCCTAAGAAATAGTTACATCTCTTGAGGAGGGAAGTTCTTCAAAATCCTATTCCACTAGTTCCAGAGGCCCTACTAGAAAAATCCACCTATTGATCAAGAAGTAGTGTTACCAGAAAGAATGGCAGCAAAGCCAGTTCATGAAGTGGTAATCTCACTCCCGATAAATGTGACCTCCAACATATGCAGACCGGAGCCTAGAGGTACTTTCAAGCTCAAGTAGAATACGGTGTAGATTTTGCACTGGAGTAGGTAGTTCATAGGCATGACACACGAGGACCCACAACAGCATCTGCAATATTTTTTAGAGATCAATGACACCTTCATTCCCATCGTAGTGTCGACTGATTATGTAAGATTTACCCTCTTCCCATTTTTACTTTTGAGAGAAGAGAAGAGGTGGTTGAAGGCAGAGCCACCAAACTCCATCATTACTTGGGTCAACCTAGCAAGGAAGGTCCTCATCAAATTCTTTCCCTCCAGCAACACAACAAAGCTTAGAAGTGGGATAGTTTTAAGTAAAGGTCAGAGGAGAATTTATATTTGGCTTGGGAGAAGTTTAAGTCCTTGTTAAGAGACTGCCCGCATCTTCAGCAGTTTAATGAAGTGTTAGCGCACACTTTCGCGGAGAGTCTAGATCCACATATAAAATTTTTACTAGACTCTAGATCAGGTGGGGAAGAACTTGAGAAGACTTGTGACGAATGATACACTATGTTGAATTGGATTGCATAAGGAAATCTAGAGTGGTACAGTGAATCATCCAAAGGGGCAGGAAAGAGAGCAGTTGGGGTTGTTGAGGTTGACAGTGCCAATGCATTGGCTGCTCAGTTGGCTTCATTTTAGTATCAGATGATGACTTAGTTCAGCAAACTGAGTATGGCACAACTGTAGGCACAGGTGAATGTAGTACAGCCAGCTCCTAGCTGGTGTGAGATATGTGGCAACATTGGGCATTATGCAGACTCACACGGGCTGAATACAGAGTTGGTGAACTTTATAGATAATGTGTCGAGAGGCAATCAGAGCTATGGGAATACCTACAATATGAACTAGCAGAATCACCCCAACTTTTCTTGGGGTGGTGGAAATCAGGGGCAGAGTTAGGGTTATCAGCAACTATAGCAGTAGCAGTACCAACATTAGGGAGGACAAAATAGTGGCCAATTTACCAACATTGAGGAGAAATTGCAGAAAATAATGGCCAAGTAGACTCAGATGGTAGTTGATCAGGCAAAAATGGCCTTAGAGCTAAAGGTCAGCAACTGGCCACCAGAAACTTCAAAAGCATATGAGTTAGTTGGCAGCTGCACAACACAATAGACCTCAGAGGAGTTTACCCAGCAATACTAACACATATTCGAGGTAGGTTGTGGCCATAACTCTGAGAAGTGACAAACAACTGGCTGATGCACTATCAAAAGAGAAGAAAAATGAGGTGCAACTAGAGTTAGTTAGACCAGGTCCATCAACTGAGAAGGGAGATAATTATAGAGTTGTAGAGCATAATGCACAATAATCACTGCAACCATTACAGAGACCACCACCTCCTTTCCTGCAGAGGCTCAAGAAGAACAAGGAGGATTCATGCATTAAGAAGTTCTTTGATATCTTCAAAGAACTCCACATAAATTTGCCGCTCATTGATGTTTTTCAGGGAATGCCTAAATACACTAAGTACTTGAAGGACATAGTGGCCAACAAAGTGAGGCTAGTGAATGTCCAGACTATAGCACTCACTGAGGAGTGTAGTTATAGGGTGACATGCAAGATGCCCAAAAAGCTCAGAGACCCAGGGAGTTTCACCCTCCCCGTACAAATAGATGGGGCAGCTATAATGAGGGCCTCGGGTGATTTAGGGGCGGTAGTAAATTTGATGCTCTATCTCTATTTAATACACTTGGTCTGGGAAAACTAAGGCCCACAAGAGTGATGCTACAACTGATAGATAAGTCGAAAGTGTCAATAGAGGGGATTATTGATGACCTTCTTATCAAATTAGGTAAATTTATCATACATGCTAATTTTATAATTTTAGATTTTGAGGTTGATGACAAGGTACCCTTTATCCTAGGACAGCCATTTCTGGCAACCGGTGGAGCTATTATAAATGTTAGAGCTGGCACCCTCATTATGAGGGTGAATGACGAAGAAGAAATGTTTCGAGTGTACTAGGAAATTCACCCCCAACATATTATAGAGATCTTTTCAAGATCAATTTACTGACAGATGCTAAGTGTGGGGGGAGGATTGAATAAGGAATTGAGTTCTCTAAATCTATAAAGAAGGAAAAACAATTTCATCTGTATCTGGCACTACCTCGAATAGGAGGGGGCAACGCTCTGGATCCTCCCTGCTTGCAGAAATGAATGGATCAAAAAGGGGCTTGGTTCTCTATTTCCAGGCGGGGGCGGTGGGCTTACCTTTTTTATTAGTATTGAATTCATTTCATTTTCGCTCATCATCCTTGTTAGGTGGATTCCATGGGTCCACTTCTGCAAGATCTCTTAACAATTGAGCCTAAGTCTGCCGTGGATAATACTTTGAAGGATGTGAAGGTGAAAAGGGTGATGGAGACGAGGAGGGAGAGTTTGGAGGCTGGTAATTCTAAAGTTAAAAAAAAAGAAGATGGTTCTCAAAAGGGTAAATTTCTTGAGAACATCCTGAAAAGGATGGTTCATATCATGTCGCGACATAAAATCACGTGCTGCTTGAGAGGTAACCCAAGGGTGCCATATGTATAATTTTTTTTTCCATTTGAATTTTTTTTTATTTTCACCTATGTTTTATTTTTTGTGAGTTCAGCACAGATTGAGGGGAAGTTTGAGTACCTTTAGAAGCGGAAGCTAAGGAGCAAGAAAAAGTGCAAGTGTGGGGTTGGTGACTCATGCGCTTAAAAATGACAAAATATGCTGCTAGCTAGGCCTAGAGGCCTCAGGAAGTATCTCTCACCTTTGTTTCAAATTTAAATCATGCTTTGGGTACATAGCATGTTTTAAGTGTGGGGTGAGGAGTAAATTTCAATTTTTTTAGGGGAATCTTATGCTTGGTCTAACAATTTGTTTGATATGCATTCTAAGTTGAGCACAATTCACCTACCCTTTGGCTTTTCTTTTAGGTTCTTTTCCGAAGCGGGGCTCTTTGAACCGAGAATAAAGTTTAGGGCTTGTTTGTACATAGCTGTTTTTGGTCATAGTTAAAGACTTTTCTTGATGATGGATGGATGAAGACTGCCTTGAGGGAAAATTAGTTAGTAGGTTTGTATTTGAACCCTAAACTGATTGACTGCTTGATGCTTTTGTTGAGTGCTACACATGATCATAAGAGGCAAATAAATTTGTAATTGTAAAGCATGTGGAATAATTGTATGACTTTCTTTGATACACGTAGGATCTTGATTATGACTCTGTAAGTTGTATGCTTAATTGTTGAATTCATGTGATTAGCTGTATTGGGAGTCTTTATGGACTTGTCTTGAATTGAGCATGTGATGTGAGTGTAAGTTTTTTAATATATTCCATGTTATTGTGTAGTGGTTAAAACATTCCTAGTGTGTTTGCAAAGCGAAACGAGGGATGTTGAATGTAGGAGATGATTAGGTGTTGATGACGTTCAAACCATACTCACTTTTTCAAAGAATATGCACGGTTGAAGTATCAAAACAAGTAACCCATACAAGTGCCAGGGTCAAATCCCATGAGGACAGGGGGATGATAGTGACTATTGTCGATTATAAACTTGACTTTTAGATTGCACCACTCAGTAAAAACACACATGAGAACCAATTGGAGGAAGTATCAATATGTAAGAGATTATCAAGTCTAAAGTGGTTTAGTTCAAATAGCAAGATTTACCAAAGTTGCCAACAATTGATGTGAAAATTCTAGAGGTGGGATGTAGATGATGGATTAATTAGATAACGTCTTGCTAGATCATCTCACAAGTTCAAAGAATGTGAATAACCTTAGGAGACAGAGGTATTCCATGCTTTTAGCCAATTTCATACCTCTAGCTAGAGTTCTTTCAAATCTCTGTACTTAATCAACTCAACCAAATGTGATTTGGATTAATAGATGCACTATTTCTAGCTATAAGCCATTAATTTAGGAGTGAGAGCATGAATTTGACTATTTCTAGCCCAAATTCACAATCTCCCAATCATACCCACTATTAGATTCTCTCCCAATACTAAATTCTTCTTTTTCAAGAAACATTCAAGTAAGGAAACATAGACCTATATGAAAATCAATGGATCTTCAATTAATGATTGGAGAGAATCTAATAGATTCACAATTAGCTGAACATTGTTAAGATAATTCTAGCAATTCCTACTCTAATCAACAATCATCATCTTCACCCACCTATAGCTAATGATTTAGCTACTCTTGATTAAGAATTTCACAAGCATATTTAACAATAGACTCATCAAATTTAGTAACAAATGTAGAAAAATCAATTTCACAAAAATGGTCTGCAACAATGGTAGTCAGTTACTATGGAGAAGAAGAAGAAGTAAAGGAATAAATCTCAAGTCACCAATTACAATCTTCTACTCTTCTTTGCAAAAGGAATGTTCTAACAAGTGGAAAATATCAATGAAAGATTACTGCTCCTCTATACTTCTCTTAGACTATATGTAGAAAGTAGGGTCTCTCTTTCCTCTTTTTCCATGTTGACTCTTTTACCCCTGAGCATCATTTCTTCATCGGCGAGACACCAGTGATTTGCCAGTTCATACCCGTGAAACACCAGATGCATTTTGTTGTGTCATTACCAAATTGCAGTCAGCTTCAACGGCGCATCCGACATTTTGCCCCTCTCATTTCGCGAACCGCTGAGGTTTTGTCCCTCGTCCCAGAACTTGGCTACTAATTTAGTAATTGATCTGGCGGCTCGCCGTTGACAATTCATGTTTCACCGATGGCAGGTTTTCCCTTGAAATTGTGTTCATCAGCCTCTATCCGGCGTTTCGCTGGTTTTCAAGTTGATACGCTGCTTTGCTCTCATTTCCTTCTTTGTTGCTTTAATTTTTTGCTCTTCTTACACATCTGGGCATCAGCATACAACAAATACAAAAAGAGCATAAAATCTATATAATTTACTCAAGAACTAAGAAAAACAAACTTAAATCATTACTTTTCTTCAAGTATTGCAATTCTTAATCATTGAAAAACCTGCCATTTCTACACAACATTGAACATCACCAATCACCTGCACTATAACACACAAGTATGCTCACTAAACTCACCAAAATGAGAGGTGAATACCCCAAAAGACTAAGACAATGAAGATATTTCAATCAGCTACCACTTTTCATCAACAAGGCTCAAGTGAGGGAAACCCTTTACTAAAACGAAGGCATTACTCATTCATGAAACACATATAACATCTCCTATCATAATTAGTGAACCTTCAAAGCTTGCCTTAGAGTTTTATACTATTAATGGCCTATTCTCAAGTTAGTGTTCAAATGCACTTGTGTCCTCAAAAAGGGATAATGCTACTCACCAAAATAATAATCCCTATTCTTTTTATCATTAAATCATTGCACACTCACAAGTGATTGTATTGGGGAGATCATCACACTCACTCTCACAAAAGAAGTCTTCATGCATACTCTAGACTCATAGGCTTGACCTTCTTGTAATTCGCCACTAATGAAGAGCAGTTGAATTCAAGATCATTTAGGACTTGTGGGTTCCGATGTAGGCTCGGGTTAAGGGTAGGATAAGAATTTGGTTGTAGTGAGTAAATCCTCCCTAATGCTTTTGGTAGAGATACCTTCCATCAAATCTTTCCATCTGCTTCACCTTGTTTCAGTTTTTCATTGTTTCTGACTTTCATTTCTCAATAACCCTCCTTATAACCCCTTGTTTTTAAAAATAACCTTACCACCTCAAGAGCAAGCACCAGTTCACACAAGTTTGATATTGTCATTTTGATTTATCTTTTATGCATTTTGACAACAATCCAGTGCTACGTCAAACTGAAAATCTTATTTTCCGTAGCACACCCCCAAACTTAGGCTTTTGCCTCATTTTACATTTCTTGTCTCACTCTGTTACACCCCGTATGTTTCTAGCATGTAGTTGGCCTATTCACATGTTGGTTGGATGTTTTAGAATGCCTTACGTGCGAGGAAAGGGCACGGGGAAAGGCCGAACTAGTGTCAAGTTGGGATTTCGCAAAAGGAGGCCGAACTGAGCTGCCAGAGGGGAAAAGTGGCACGGAGGCTCTACCTCTGTGTTAACCAACGTGGCAGGGAGCCAAAACGGCGCATTGGCCAGCGTGCCACGTTGCTATGCATCTGTCTCGAAGTATAATTAGGCCTCACCCTTAAACTTTAAGTTATATTCCATTATATATCGACCCGAACAGAGATAAGGACGAAGGGTTCATATAATTTTCTTCCGATTACACCGCCAAACGTCGTCCAAACTAAAATTAACTTCGGGTATCGTAGTATAGGGCTGCAGGGAGCATTTCTACGGAGTTAGTTTCATGAAATTTTCCCGGTGAATCGCCGTCCCGCTGAGCCAAATTGATTGGAATTGCTCCAAACTAGTGTTAATACGTTCCCAGGCATACAGTAAGTATTTATCTCTTCTAGATTCCCGAGAAATCACGAGTTCTTTATCATCTTTTGATAAGTTGAAGTATAGTCAATATATATATATATATATATATATATATATATATATATATATATATATATAAAGTCATTGTTTTCTTTGAATTTAGTAATGAAGATAGCTTTATTCTTTCGTTAATGTGATTACGGTTGGGAAGAATAGTTGAATACTAGTCGAACCTCTCCAGTTAATCGGTAAACAGCGAACGGGGTATGTAAGGCTTAACTCTCGGCAAGTATCCTAGTAGTATAGTGTTACGACTTATGATATTGAATAGAAGTAACGATCTCAGATGCTGCAGATGGTTTCTACCATTAGATAGTAATTCGATATGTTGTAATTAGCTGTTATTGATCAACGTATATAAATATCAGATATGTGGCGATTAGCTACTAACAGGGATTACAGGTACATAACTTAAGGTTAGCTGTTAGAACTCATATACAGATCGTACTGCAGGACCCCTCGCTAAAAGGGGAGCAGGTTAAATGTGATTCATGTATGACGCTATAGGAACTCTTTCATTCTTAGCTTTTTGGGATGGTAGACTTATATGTTGGTTGTCAGGCCTAGACTTCAGAGGCTCGTAAGAGTTAGTAGCCTGAATCAGTTGGTTAAACAGTATAGGCGCAGTTAGGCAGTCTGACGTCCAGTTGGCGCCTGTATTAGCAGGAAAGCATCCTTAGAGGTCATTGGCGTTATCGCACGTCCCAGAACCAGAAATTGAGACAGAATAGGTATATTCTAGAGTTAGCAACATTAGGGTTCTCCAGTGTATTGAGTGATCGACCCTCATCCCTTTGGCCTTATCAGTGATTGTCAGTCTTAGTCGATTTAACAGCTATCATGTAGGACGCCAACAAGCTAGCCCAATCGTCCGAGTCAGATAAACCCGTGGGTACGCCAAGGAGGGGTCCACATCAATAGTCAGTGACGGGCTAGCACCCTAGCCGATTTTTTAAAGGTATTCAGGTACGGAGTGCCAAGAGAGGGCCAGTCTATATAAAATTGTCTATAAGATTGAGATTTGCCCGAAATAGTAATATAGTGCTTGGAACAGTAATATAGATCCGAGTGAATTCAGACAAGGCCTAAGGAGTCAGTAGTACTCTTCTAGTACGGTGTTTACCAAGATACGAAGATCGGTAAGCTCCCTATGGAGAACCAGGGTTCAGTCGCTTAGAAGCAAGTTCGACCAAGCCTAGCTCTATAGTTGTTTAATTAGATGAATCAAGTACTTAGCTGTTCGCAACTCTAGAGTTATGCATTAGCTACAGATGTCTGAGTAGGACATTTAGAGTATTGTTAGACTACTTCAGACCTCACTCTATTCAGCCTAGATTATTAGAGATCATGATCACTATCAGGATCCTCTGATCAAATACGTGCACATGGTGTGCCTGTAGACAGTCATACAGATTATCCTAGAGGTGAGTAGCATTAGCATGAGGCCCAGAAGGCCAGATACTCTCTCGCTATACAGATAGATTTATTTGTCAGTTTCTCTAGTATAGTAATCCAGTATGACTCTCAGTAAAGCATTTCAGGACTATGTGATTGTGTGCAATTATTGTTTTCAGTTGAGACCTATATTTGCATTGTTTGGGCTGGATTACCTGTATAGCTTCCGTGACCACCCCAGGGTTAATAGCGTTGTTGACTCTTCCTCCAGAGGGTGAGGATACATCGCTCTACGGAGCGGCATGTCGCCCGCAAGGGACGAAGATGGGGAGCCAGCTCCTCATATTTTGCAATGGTTGGCATATACACACCCACGTCGAGCGCTTGCGCTCGGGGTGTAGATTTCAGGAGTCCTCCAGACTCAGGCACAACTATAGTTAGTGGCCCAGCAGACCGAAGCTGCATATCCAGTGGACCGGCAGGATGCTCATAGCTTGTAGGTGGTGGGGTATGACCTGGATATGGGTAAATAGATTGAGGTGTACTCACTAGGGCTAATGGGGGCCTGTGTGGGTTGTTATGTGTTGATTGCACCTTCTGGATTATCGGGGCCAGGTAAGGTTTATGCTATGTTGCTTTAGTTACTGATAGTTACACAGTAAGACGTTCCGTTTGTCTGATATGACCCCTACCCTTGTTATTACAATTTCGTTTAGTCCTGATTTTACTACTTTAGCCAGCTTCAGTCCGTTCCCTTTATTTCAGCTGCGGTCAGCTTATTCCTTACTCTCAGTCATTTAGAACTATTGCGTTACATACTCGGTACATATTGTACTGACGCCCTTCTCGGGGCGCCGCATTACTTGCCTGCAGGTACAGATAGACGAGGAGCAGACCCCTCATAGTTTCTATCAGCCGCACAAAGCCATCAGCTCCTTTCTTCTGGAGCTTGTGTGACAGAGGTTTACTTTTTTTGTTTATACAGAATGGGTAGGCCGGGGCCCTGTCTCGACCATCTTATAACTCCTAGAGGCTTGCAAATTGTATCTTTTCCTTGTGGTTAGATGTATCGGCCGCGTGGGGCTGTATGTGATTTAGATTATGTGTGTTGGACGTGTGGTGCCTTGTTTAGTTGTTTATTTTTTCACCGGTGGCTATAGGCCTTGTCGGCCGAGGGTTGCATTTGCATCCGCTATGTAGCCCATTGTTTTCTTGATTTCTAGAGTTAGGGACAACCTTGCACTAGAGGTGCTTAGGCGCAGTTAGATCAGCAGTTTAGGTCATAGTAGGGCACCATGTGCCAGTCATGCCTCTCAAGGTGGGGCGTGACAAATTTGGTATCAGAACAGGTCGTATCCCAGGGAGTCTGCAAGCCGTGCTAAGTAGAGTCTTGTCTATGGATGTGTTGTGCACCACATACTATAGGCAGGAGGCTACAAGGCATGATAGGATGGTTACTCTTTCTTTTTCTCAGATCGTGCTATAGAGCAAAGTTGTATAGGGTTAAGTCCCTAAGTTTTCCTTGTTATGTCTGTCTAGGGTAATGTTTAATATAAGACAGACACTAGCAGTTTCAAGCTAACTATCGCAGCAGGAAGAGGTATTAGTAAGACGCCACAGTTGGGAGATAGTTAGCCTAAGGACAGGAGGGGATGTCCTTGATCTCCCTAATATTCTCCTGAGGTACCAGGAACCTTACACTGTGATACATCTATCAGCACCGTCCCCAATTCATTTTTATAACCTCAGAGTAGAAAGTCAGGAGTATAGCGTATATACGAGTTAACTTATCTATTGGATATACAAGATCTGATTAAGACGACAGTTAATATTGGATTACCTGATGGATGTGAGAAAGAGAGGGAAATGCAAGATTCCCACCTTCATCCTTTCGAATGTTGTACAGTTCAATATTCCCGTTTCATTGTGGTAAGAAAAGGCTATTCCTATTGTTCGCGGGTTTGGTAACTACACGCAAGTACACGTGGTCGAACAAGTAGTAAAATGGCTTAAGTTAGCCAAGTATCGATCCCACAGCGACTGAACTAAGGTAATAATTAACTTAAGTGTTAAAGAACTATAACTTTAAGAATGCAGACAACCAATTAAACAATATTTGGAGAGTTTGAGTTTCCTAATTTCTACAAATCTAAGACAGAATTCTAAAGTGAGTCTGAACAATAGTAATGAGCATGCTGAGGTTAAAACGAACATGCAGGGAAGTAATTTATCGATACAATTTAGTTAATCTTTCCTTCGGTTGCTAGTCAAGAATTATTGCCTATGGATTGGAACTTTCGTATCCTACCCAACTTAAGAATCATGAACCTTCAACCTACATTTCTGTGATAAAATAATTTCATGTTCTAGCCATACAAAATCGATTCATTAATTGACTAATAAGACTTTCAGATATATTTCTATTCTAAATGTAAATCAATTCTCAATTTTCCCAAACTAAGAAGAGATCATATCCTACCAATTCACAACTTCCCAATTTGTTTTCTTTTCAAAATCAAAATTGGATTTTTTAGATATACATTAACATTGGCCAAACATTAATGCAGTAAGAACAAGAATTGATAGAACAACCATTGAAGAAAAAATGAAAACTAAATTGATCAACAATTACATTCCACTATAATTTTTCTTAACCTCAGCAAGAAGTGAATTTAGCCACTCATTTGTGTATTAAACATTATCAAATAAGTGTAATTCATACAAACAATTGAGATAAAACAGAAAGAGATAGAGAAGAACCCTAGAATTTTCGTCCCCTCAACTGCTTGTAACCCACGTTCTTGCTCAACCAAGTCAGAATGTTTAAAAATAAACCTAAATGTGCTATTTATACTAGTGAGAATTTTTCCTGGAATAACAAGCAACGTGGCATGGAGTGTATCACGGAGCACTCCCTCCGTACCACGGGGCTAACTCGGACCCTCTCTGGAATCAGGTTCCTCAGCAATTTCTCCTTGGCGTGCCACGGCCTGCAATGCGGAGCCAAGCCAACGTGTCACGGTGTAATTCCGAACCTTCATTAGAATTGGCCAAAATAAATCACCCGAGGTAGAATGCCTCCGCGATGGCAACATGACACGACTCCATCGCGGAGCCCTTATATTTGCTGCTCTTCCTTGACCGTTTCCACTCCTTGCTTCCAAGTACATTCCCGATTTTTACCAACATGTATCTTAGCTTCCCAAAATTAAATTTTACCTGCAAAACAACACTAATCATGTTGGTTAGTATAAATTCACATTTTAACTACAAATCACATGAGAATGCACACATAACGATACATAAACAAGACGAAATGAAGCATTTGAGTATCACTTGGGCATATAATTCTGCCCAAGATCACTTACCCCACACTTAAAACCTTGTTCGTCCTCGAACAATACTCTCACATCTCATGCAATTGACACCCACGCATAGCTACTTTGGCTCAACAATTCAAGCTACGGCTATACCGATTATTTAATATAGCAAATCATCAAGAAAACATGCATGGTCTCATCCATATAATGACATACACCACATTAAGACCTCCTAAACTCAAGAATCGACTCTCGATCTCGGCAAACTCATGCAAATCAACTAATCAAGACATCCGACACGAAATTCAATCTCTCTTCAAGCATGTGCCCTCACAATACAAGAGAAATTTCCCCCTTTTCAATCATATGATTTCCAAAGTATTACATGTAGGGGTATATGAACATGATTTCGCTCTCTCTTCCAAAGATTTCACATGCATCATGTCATGAACCATAGGCTTGCCTCTAGTGTATTACTCCACTAATATAACGAAGCATGATGTAAGATCACGTAGGACTTAACGGGTTGTAATGTAAGCTAAGGAACTAGTAAATGTTGGGCTAACCAATAATAGCAACTAGCTTCCTTAAGCGCTTTTCAATACATCCCACCATCATTATGGGCCTTGTTTCTTCCTTCATCTTCTCTTTCTTGAATTTTCCTCTTTATTTTTGTTCCCATTTCTTTGAGCACACTCGACTTAATAACAACGGTTAGTTATACATCTTTATTTTATTTAATTTTAGCAAGTGCACCTTTGACCTTTTCTTTACTTTCACCACTTCCGCTTTTCCTTTCTTTTCACAATTCTCACTCCTTGACACTGTGGGAAAACTATTTTTCTTGAGCGCTTAAGAGTTTTGGATCAAATTCAAGGCTAATGAAAAGAAGGGATTAAGCTGGATTTGTGCCTCTTCAAAGAAAGAAAAAAATAGGCTAAAGGCTCAATGGGGCTAACTAGGATGTACATTCAAGGTAGGTATGATAATGGAAAAACTTTCGGTTTAATCAAAGAAATGCCTACATCCTTTCCTACAATACACATCCTTTATTTCGTTTAGTACACACATCAGGCAAGTTCTAGACACTTCACAATAGCATGGAATAATCGTAGACTCACCTCACAGTCAATGCACATGCTCAACTCAAGACATATTCACAGACTCTTCAATCAACTAATTACACAAATTCAATATTAAGCCTCAATCACATCAAAACGAACTCTATGGCCTAGGTATCTCAATATGTTTACACATTTGCATGATTTCATACGAATCACCTTTGCATCTTAATATCATGTACAACACTCAACAAGAATTCCAAACCATGAAGTAGCGACATGTTCGGGAAACAAACAAAAGAAAGAAAATAAAAGAAAAAAAAACTACTCATATCGACTACATTTCCCTTAAGATGGTCGTCATCCATCCATCATAGGGAATGGTCACTATTTACGACTTCGGTTCAATGGGACTATTCTCGATAAAAGCACCGAAAACAAATGCCGAGAAACCTAATCATAAGAAAATTCAACAAATTTTTTTTAAAAATTGATAATTTCGATAGAAAAAAAATATTTACAAAAAAAATATTTACACAACCAACCAACCAACAACAGCTCACACAACACACAATAGCTTAACATTCATTACACACTGAATTACATTACGGAGCATACCACACAAAATCACAGGGTCACATTTTTTTCACAGGCACAACAGCACAAGACATAAACATAAACAAAAATAACAACAAAACAGCCAGCACCTAACTACTCCCACCCCACACTTAAATCGAACACTGTCCCCAGTGTTCACAAAATTCAACATATCACATAGGTGGGTGGTGAAACTCCCTGATCAATCAAAGTATACAACTTCTTCATCAAGTGTCGTTGCCTCGTCTCCCATATCCCAATCGTCCGCTCCATCTTCATCGGACTCAACATTTGAGTCCTCACAGCGTGTCTCCTCATCGGTAGGTACATCATCATCTACCGACTCCACAAATGCTGGCCCCACTCTGCATAGCCCTGGCATTTTCTCCGAAGGGGTAATCCAACTCGAGCTGCCATAACTCATCCTGCGTTGCTGGCCTCCCGCCTATGCGCAACTGCAGCATCTGCATCCCGTACATGCGGGCCATATACTGATCATCCCGAGCATGTCGCTCGGCTAGTATGAGAACTAGCCCGTGAGTAGTGTCAAGTGCCTTGGTTTTGGTGACATCCAAGGCCCGCCTATCAATTTACGAGATGTAGTCTAGGGCCTCTTCCTCGATATCATGGCCCCTCAGGAACGTGGTAAGCAAACCACTGAACCCGTACTTGTGCCCTTGATGGAGTCGAGCTCTCTTCATGGCGGAGATGATCACCGCCCCAACATTTATCTCAAGCCCTTTCATCAAGGCATACACCAAGCACACTCGATCCCGGGTGACATCTGTCATGTGCACCCCCGGGATCAGGCAGGAACACATAATTTTTATCAAAATCCTGGCTTCCCTGTTCATCTGAGAGTATGGCAGTGTCTGATGGTAGCCCTCTCCTAGTGTCTGCTCCACCATGCTGTCGAACGGGCTCCACACAGAGTGCGTCTGATATCCGCATAAGGTGGAGTTATGTTCAGCTGCCAGAGTACATAGGCGTCTGTGTCCCGCGCCCCCAATATAACATTCAGGTGATGGGGCTCAAAGGTGAAAACTTGCCCCCTTATCTTGATAGTGTGACTGCGGAGGGTTGGGTTCCAGTTGGCATAGAACTCCCAAATCAGATGGAGATTGCACTCCTTGTGCTCTTCGAAGATGAAGTTCATCCCGGCAGTGTCAATCCGGTGTACGATCCTTGGGAATTCCTGTGCCAGCGGCTCCCTTGCTATATGCTCTTCCGGGAAGTATTTGGTTTCTTTGTGTTTTGCATACCATTTCTTCCCTTCATCAGTCACCCATCGGGTTCCGTATTGTCGGCGTTGGCCTCTCAGAACCGCTGGTGCTGCTGGGACTGCTGTTCCCAACCTTATCCTTTTTCTACCGGCGCCAGATGTGGATGCTCCCTTTCCTTTATCTTGTCTGCCTGACATTGTTCCTACACATATAACCATACAATCCCAATGTTATTCAAATCATAACTAGCTACGACTAAGGTTGAATTTAATTGAATCACCCCACACTAGTCTTTAGCCGCAATTTAAAACAATTCGGCAAGACATTCATGATTTCACAATTCTCAACAGTCAACATTCTTAGTGCCTTCATATAATTCGATGGAATAATTACTATGTACTACTCAGACTTCGTACAATGAATACAATATCGCCATCGATTCCATTACATCACATAGCACTTAGCGAAATTTTTGTTCTCAACAACCTATGCAATTCACCAATTTCATTTTTCCAAAAATTCCCTTGTCTACTTAGCATATTTATCTATATTCACAACATCATTCACATCACCCAACATGCACAACTCTAAAATTGTTTTTTCACATTTTAACCAAATTTAGTTTCTTCCTATTCAAATTCCAACCCTAGCTACCAATTTCGCAAAAATTCAATAAAACAAGCATTCATAGAGTTCATATACTCACAACGATATTATGAACATCAATCAATCATAACTTAAATGAATTAAAGCTCAATTTTCACTTAGGGCAAGGTTTACTCACCTTTCATGTTCAAAAATCGAAAATTCAAGCAAGAATGAGGTTAAGTTTAAGAACATACCTTTAATCCAATGAAATCGAAGAAAAGTTGAAGAAAACTTGTGCCAAGGTCCGTGTCACGTTGGGGGAGGGTGGAATTTGGGGTGTTGGTCGCGGAGGGAATGGAAAATGGGGAAAAAATAGAAGGGAATAGGGGTTTAAAGGGTTTTTTTGCACGAGTTACCCGACGACCTGGTGTGACCCAACGCGAATTATACATCAACGTGTCACGGAGGTAACACGGATCACACCCTCCGTGACACGGAGCCATCGCGTAGGTGTTCTAGAAATTTTAAGAAAATCCAGAATACCTTCAACGTGTCACGGAGGGTAACGCGGAGGCCCTCCTCCGTGACACGGAGCCAATGTGTAGGCTCACTGTCATGCCATTTTTAATTTTTCTCACCTCAAATTTTTTCGTTTGTACTTTTTTGCATTTTTGCCCTCTGTTTCACTTGAAATTCATTTCCAAGCAAGAAATTGGTTAGAATTCATAGGTTTCAATGCAAACACAATTTTTTACTTTTTCTTTTTCTCTTCTTTTTTTTTCTTTTCTTTTTCAACTAATTCTACTCATCTAGTACAAATTTTTCACGGGTTGCCTCCCGTGCAGCGCCTGGTTTACCGTCGCGGCTCGACGTCATTAACACTCAATCATCCTCTAGAGTGATGGACGTCTTCTCTCGAATAACGTCCTCACCCCAGTAATGGTTACAACGTTGCCCATTAACCAAGAACGTGGCACTTCGATCTTATTGCCACAACTCCACTGCCCCGTGCGGGGTCATTCTCACTACCTCAAATGGGCCTGACCATTTGGACTGCAATTTCCCTGGAAACAGCTTCAATCTTGAATTGAAAAGCAACACTTTTTATCCCGGCTCGAAAATATGATGCACCATATGCTTATCGTGCCACCTCTTTGTTTTCTCTTTGTAGCACTTGGCACTTTCATAAGCATGCCAATGAAAATCATCAAGTTCGCTGAGTTGCATCAGCCTCTTCTTGCCCGCTAGCTCTAGGTCCATATTCAATTTCCTCACGGCCCAGAAAGCTCGGTGTTCTAGCTCCACCGGCAGATGACATGCTTTTCCATAGACCAATCGGTATGGAGAAGTCCCAATTGGTGTCTTGCAAGAAGTTCCATAAGCCCACAATGCATCGTCGAGTTTGCTTGACCAATCACTACGTTGTGCATTCACTGTTTTCTGGAGAATCTGCTTCACTTCTCTGTTCGACACCTCCACTTGCCCACTAGTTTGGGCATGGTATGCTGTTGCAACCTTGTGGCGCAACCCATACTTAGCTAGCAACTTCTTGAAACTTGCATTGACAAAATGATCCCCTCCATTACTGATAATGGATCGGGGTGTCCCAAACATGGTGAAAATGTGTTTTTTCACAAATTTCGTTACCACCTTGTTGTCATTCCTGGGGAAAGCTGTTGCTTCAACCCACTTTGATACATAATCAACGGTCACCAAGATGTAACGATTACCAAATGACGGTGGGAACGGGCCCATGAAATCTATACCCCATACATCAAAGATCTGCACTTCTAGTATATGTTGCAGCGGTATCTCTTGCCTCCTACCAATTGTGCCTGTCCTTTGACATCTATCACACATTTTTACGTATGCCATAGAGTCTCTAAACAGTGTAGGCCAAAATAAACCAGACTGTAGCACCCTGTGCGATGTCCGCTCGCCTCCGTGGTGCCCTACATACAATGAAGAGTGACAACTCCTCAAAAGTTCTGCAATCTGGCTCTCCGGGATGCATCTTCTCATAACCTGATCTGGTCCCTGTTTAAACAAGTATGGCTCATCCCAAATAAAATACCGGCAATCATGCCTCAATTTTTTTCTCTGTTGAGCCGTAGTCTCCGGTGGATAGACTCCACTCACTAGAAAATTCACTATGTATGCATACCAAGGGATCTCAGCTTCCCTTATTGCCAAGAGCTGCTCATCCGGGAACTCCTCTTTGATGCTGTCACCTTCCTTCACATGCAACCGGCTTTCCAATCACGATAGGTGATCTGCCACTTTATTCTCGCTCCCCTTTTTGTCCCTAATCTCTAGGTCAAAATCTTGCAACAACAAGATCCATATGATTAGCCCGGGCTTTGCATCTTTCTTGTTAAACAGATACCGAATCACTGCATGATCAGTATACACCACTACTCTAGAACCCACCAAATAGGACCTGAATTTATCAAACGCGAACACCAATGGTAGCATCTCCCTTTCTGTGACTGTATAATTAACTTGGGCAGCGTCCAGTGTTTTGCTTGCATAATGAATGGAATGAAAGATTCTATTCCTCCGCTGCCCCAATACCGCTCCCACAGCCACATTGCTTGCATCACATATCAGTTCAAACGGTTGTTCCTAGTCTGGAGAAATAAGGATAGGTGCTTCTATCAATTTATGCTTCAACTCCTCGAATGCTTTGACACAATCTTCATCAAACTCGAACTTCACCTCTTTTTCTAGCAACCTGCATATCGGTCTGGAAATTTGAGAGAAGTTCTTAATGAACCATCTGTAGAACCCTGCATGCCCGAGAAAACTGCGAACACCCTTCACTGACACAGGTGGTGGTAGCTTTTCAATAACTTCAATCTTAGCACGATCGACCTCCAACTCCTTGCAAGACACTTTATGGCCAAGCACGACACCCTCCTTGACTAATAAATGACATTTCTCCCAGTTGAGTACAAGGTTGGATTCTTCACAGCGAGCTAGCACCCTGTCAAGATTCTGCAAACAAGTAGCAAACGAATTACCGAAAACAGAAAAATCATCCATAAATACCTTGACGAAATCTTCCACCATGTCGTGAGAGATCACTATCATGCATCTATAGAATGTGGCGGGTGCATTGCATAAAAAAAATGGCATCCACCTAAAAGCATATGTCCCATAAGGACATGTGAAAGTAGTCTTCTCCTGGTCCTCCGGTGCTATGGCTATTTGGTTATAGCCAGAGTACCCATCAAGGAAACAATAATATTCTTGTCCAGCCAATCTATCCAATATTTGATCAATGAATGGGATAGGATAGTGATCTTTCATTGTGGCTTCATTGAGCTTTCTGTAGTCCATGCAAATCCACCAGCCTGTGACAGGCGAGTAAGGATCAGCTCCTCTTTTTCATTGGTGACCATGCTCATCCCTCCCTTCTTTGGGACACACTGAATGGGGCTGACAAATTCGCTGTCCAGAATTGGATAGACCACACCTGCATCAAGCCACTTAATTACTTCTTTCCAAACCACGTCCTTCCTCACCGGATTCAACCTCCGCTGAGGCTGAACTGTTAGCTTTGCTCCTGTCTCCATGAAAATTCTGTGTGTGCAAAAAGCTGGATTGATACCTTGAATTTTGAAATCTGGCAGCCCACTGCTTTCTTCCTTCTTTTGAGGACCAGCAATGCTTCCTTTTCCTGTGCCTCCGTCAATTCTGCGGAGATGATGACTGGCAAAGTGTCATCTTCCCCCCAAAAGAAATATTTTAAATGGGGTGGCAATATTTTCAACTCCAGCTTTGGTGCTTCCTCAATAGATGGTTTCGGCAAGGGTTCCAGGGACCTCATTAAAGGCTGAAAGTCATGCTTCCTGAGATACCATTATGTTCATTCAAAATTTGCACCATCTCATAAGTATCTTTATCTCCGAAATGATCGGAGCTCATCAATGCTCTTTCCAATGGATCTCGAGATTCAACAATCTGAAGAATTTCTACTTGATTTAGCACATTAATTGCTGAAAGCTCCTCATGTATGGCCGGAAGCTTCATGGCCTTATATACATCAAATACCTCCACTTTGTCATGCGCCCGCGTGGTTAGCTGCCCTGCAGCTACATTAATCAAATCTCTCCCAGTTGCCAAGAAAAGACTTCCTAAAATAAATGGGACTTCCGCATCCGCTCAAAATCCAGAACAATAAAATCTACCAGGAAGATAAGGGAGATCACTTGCTCCGGCACGTCCTCCACAATGCCATCTGGTCTGGCCAAAGAACGGTCCGCTAATTGCAAGATCGTTGTAGTTGGTCTAGGACTGCCCAGCCTTAACTTCTTGAACACCGATGTAAGTATCAAGTTAATACTCGCTCCCAAGTCACATAATCCGCGAGCTCGGATACTTTGCCCAATTGTGATTTTAATTGTAAAGCTCCCAGGGTCCTTGAGCTTTGTTGGCAACCTGTTCTGTATCCGGGAAGTGCAATGCTTAGTAAGCGCCACCGTAGCATACTCCGTTAATCTGCTTTTGTTAGCTACGATGTCCTTGATATACTTTGCATATTTAGGCACTCCCTGCAAAACATCAACCAAAGGTAAATTAATGTGTACCTGTTTAAGAACCTCCATGAACTTTTTGAAACAAGCTTCCTCCTTGTGTTTCTTTAATATTTGAGGGGACAGGGGTGGTGGTCTTTCTGCTTCAACTGCCTTCTCCTTCCCCCTCACATCATCATGTTCCCTCTCTTTTTCCACTGCTCCTGACTGCTGAGATGGTCTTTCTGGTTTCACCTCTTTGAGTTGTAAACCACTCCTTGTGGTCACTGCATTAACCTGCTTGGGATTCGGGTCAGTGTCAATCAGTAGTCCTCCTCTTGGCCTGGTGTTTTGAGCTCCAGCTAGTTGTCCAAACTGGTACTCCAACGCCTTTGTAGCTAACTGATTGTTCTTTATGTCTGCTGCCAATTTCACATAATCAGCCTTCAATTGAGCTTGGTTAGCTAACATTGTTTTAAACATTTCCTCAATGCTGGTGGGTGGTGGAGGTGGTGCATTGTTTCCTTTATATTGAGTCTGATAGTTCTGCTGCCCTCTTTGATTTTTCTGCGCACCCTGATTCGAACTCTGCCCTTGATGGTTGTTACTACCCCAAGAGAAATTCGGATGATTTCTCCAATTCGAGTTGTAGTGTTGCCATACTGTTGGTGCTTATTTCACTGTACATTCCCCACAAAGTTCACTGAATCTGGATTTGCACCACAATACTCAGCTGAGTGTTCATTACTACCGCATACATAACACCAAACCTGTTGCACTACATTAACTGGGGCTTGAGGTTGATTCAAGCTCATATTGCTGAAGTGGGTTTTCAGTTGATTTTGCAGCGCAGCTATCTATGCAGCGATAGCTGTAAAACCATCTACTTCCAAGACTCCTACCGCTTTCCTTGTTCCTCCTCTAGAAGAGTCCGCATTCCACTCTGGATTTCCCTGTGAAATACGATTTAACAAAGTATACAACTCCTCATAAGTGTTTTCTAATGCTTGTCCCCCAGCTACTAAGTCTAGGAAAATTTTTATGTGGGGTTCCAAACCCTCTATGAAATTATGCACCAACACATCACTAGACTGGTGATGGTGAGGAAAATCCCGTAACATAGATTTGAACCTTTCCCAAGCTTGATACAGATTCTCCCCCTCTCTTTGTTAAAAACTTAGAATCTGACTTCTAAGTCTTGCTGTTTTCCCAGATGGAAAGAACCGTATCAAAAATTTTCTTGCAAGATCATCCCAAGTGGTGATAGAGTTAGGTGACTCAACTTTCAACCACCTCTTTGCTTCTCCCAATAATGAGAATGGGAATAATGTAAGCCTTACGTAATCAGATGATACTCTAGCGGGGATGTAAGTGTCACTTATCTCAAAAAAGTTTTGGAGATGTTGTTGTGGATCTTCGTGAGGGAGACCTGTGAATTGCCCGCTGGTGTGCAGCAATTGCACCATGTTTTGTTTAAGCTCAAACCTCCCTCCTGTCTCAAGTTTGCAAATACTTGATGTAACATTGTTAGCATGTGGGATTGCCACTTCGCGAACTGGCCTAGCTGCCATTTCCTCGGGCAGTAACACTGGCCTCACAAGTGGTGGATTCTGCTGTTGCTCCAGGATTGTCTGTCTGAGCAACTGTAGCTTTTTCTCTAGAGCTTCCCTTCTTTGAAGATGGAACTGTCTTTCCGGCTCTAACTATGAATCCACCAGCTCCTTGTCTCTTGCCAGTGTTCAATAGAATTCGATATCTGCAAAAGAAAGGCTAAGATCAAGTTGTCAGCACTTATATAGAAATTGTAAACTAACACTAAGAAAACAATTTTACCAATTGCCAGTCCCCAACAACGGCGCCAAAAACTTGTTCGCGGGTTTGGTAACTACACGCAAGTGCACGTGGTCGAACAAGTAGTAAAATGGCTTAAGTAAGCCAAGTATTGATCCCACAGGGACTGAACTAAGGTAATAATTAACTTAAGTGTTAATGAACAATCACTTTAAGAATGCAGACAACCAATTAAACAATATTTGGAGAGTTTGAGTTTCCTAATTTCTACAAATCTAAGACAGAATTCTAAAGTGAGTCTGAACAATAGTAATGAGCTTGCTGAGGTTAAAGCGAACATGCAGGGAAGTAATTTATCGATACAATTTAGTTAATATTTCCTTCGGTTGCTAGTCAAGAATTATTGCCTATGGATTGAAACTTTCGATTCCTACCCAACTTAAGAATCATGAACCTTCAACCTACATTTCTGTGATAAAAGAATTTAATGTTCTAGCCATAAAAAATCGATTCATTAATTGACTAATAAGACTTTCAGATATATTTCTATTCTGAATGTAAATCAATTCCCAATTTTCCGAAACTATGAAGAGATCATATCCTACCAATTCACAACTTCCCAATTTGTTTTCTTTTCAAAATCAAAATTGGATTTTTTAGATATACATTAACATTGGCCAAACCTTAATGCAGTAAGAACAAGAATTGATAGAAAAACCATGAAGAAAAAATGAAAACTAAATTGATCAACAATTACATTCCACTACAATTGTTCTTAACCTCAACAAGAAGTGAATTTAGCCACTCATTTATGGATTAAACATCATCAAATAAGTGTAATTCATACAAACAATTGAGATAAAAGAGAAAGAGATAGAGAAGAACCCTAGAATTTTCGTCCGATCAACTTCCTGTAACCCACGTTCTTGCTCAACCAAGTCAGAATGTTTAAAAATAAACCTAAATGTGCTATTTATACTACTGAGGATTTTTCCCGGAATAACAAGAAACGTGGCACGGAGTGTATTGCGGAGCACTCCCTCTGTGCCACGGGGCTAACACGGACCCTCTCTGGAATCAGGTTCCTCAGCAATTTCTCCTTGGCGTGCCACGACCTGCAACGCGGAGCCAGGCCAACGTGTCACGACGCAATCGTGAACCTTCACTAGAATTGGCCAAAATAAATCACCCGAGGCAGAATGCCTCCGCGATGGTAACGTGACACGGCTCCATCGCGGAGCCCTTATTTTTGCTGCTCTTCCTTTACCTTTTCCACTCCTTGCTTCCAAGTCCATTCCTGATTTTTACCAACATGTATCTTAGCTTCCCAAAATTAAATTTTACCTGCAAAACAACACTTATCATGTTGGTTAGTATAAATTCACATTTTAACTATAAATCATATGAGAATGCACACATAACGATAGATAGACAAGACGAAATGAAGCATTTGAGTATCACTTGGGCATATAATTCTGCCCAAGATCACCTACCTCTTAGTTTTGTTTCCAGTATAGCAAAGGGCGTAAGAATTGAGGCAATGTTGCCCGGATTAAATAGTAAGAGAAGGTTGGATTTGTTAGCTCCAGAAAGTGTTCGGAAAGGGTAGGGAGCCCCAATGTTTATGTAAGTTGTCCCGACCTTCACAGTAAAAAGTCAGAAGAGCGGGTAAGACTAGCAGCTTACTCGAAGTATGCGTAAGAAATCCATCAGTGATAAACTCCCAGTAATAGTCAAGTTCAGAGAAAAAGGCTGAATCCGTTGTAGCATGCTAGTGACGGTAGGATATGCCTACAAGATAATGGTTATGATCTTAATTGTGTTACCAAAAGACAGGGAGGTCATATGAATAAATGGGTCCGACTGCAAGCCAGAAGAAGTATAGGCCGAGACCTGGCCGGTAACCTTATTGATAGTGTAAGGCAGGTACCATGAACCGCAAAGCTCAGTCTAAGGAAGGTAAGGAGGAAAAGCACGAATAATAGACTTTGGGGGAAATTAGAATCACCTCTAAGTTGATAGAACATCGCATATTGAGGACCAAGCCTCTGGCTAACAGTTAAGAGACAGTAAGGTTGTAGCCAAGAATGTTGCGGTAAGCCAGCCTATGGGGAAGATAAGGGAGTGCCGACATGGAGACTCTAATCTAGTGTAGCTCAGAAATAAGGCCCAATGGACAGTTACGGGCCTTCAATATAACAACAAGCAAGGTCACAAGGTTCGGATGTTGACCTCACGTTTCAAGGGTAGAGAAACTTCAAATAGCAGACCATAGTTAAGGTGCATGTGTTCGTTGCTCCCAGAACTTAACGAAAATGCAATGAGATGGTAGGAGATTAAAGGAGATATCATTAAATTATAGAAGCAGAGCCCCAGTGATAGGCCAAAAAAAGTATAATAGCAGGGATCGAGTTATTTTATATAAGAGATGGTCATGTCTGCAAGGGAGTGGAGAATAATTAATATGAATACAGTCACAAGGTTATCTCACACCAGGTGCAGCCTGACCTTATTTGAGTCAGTATAATCAGACCAATGAGGTCAATTCATGCCTCGCCAGATGAAGTTATGTTGCCATTAAGACTTATGTCAAGTCAAATACCCCAGAAGTAGGTGGAGTGCGTGGAGCCTCAGCGTTTGATAAACTCCGATAGAGGGGCATAATCTACGAATAAATTTTAGGAAATGATGTTGGAACAGACGGTGATATATGTTAACTTAAGCAAAGTTCCTCTCACCCTAATTGGTGGTCAAGTGGAATATACAACTTAGACTCTCGAGGCCCACCATAAATGAAAGTGGGGGCCTTCTAGAGGATAACTTCAGGCAGATAGAGAAAACCTGGACATGTTAAAATGGGCAGAAGGAAAAAGTAAAGCTTATCAGGGAACGTCTACTGACTGCTCAGAGCCGTCAGAAATCTTATGCTGATGTGCGGTGGAGAAACCTAGAGTTTATTGTGGGTGACTGGGTATCCTTGAAGGTTTCACCGACTAAGGGTGTGGCGAGATTTGGTATGGAAAGAATGCTCAGCCCAAGGTTTATTGGGCCTTATCAAATTCGCCGAAGGATCAGCCATTAGAACCCGTTCACCCAGTTTTCTACGTATCAATGTTGAGAAAGTGTATAGGAGATCCCTTCCAGATTGTTCCAATCCAAGATGTTCAAATCACTGAGGAGTTAGCTTATGAAGAAGCTCCAGTAGCCATACTAGACCGGCAGATCCATAGACTGAGAATTAAAGATGTTGCTTTTGTCAGGGTGTTGTGATGGAAAAAAGAACCGAGAAGAGATGATCTGGGAAGCAGAAGATGATATGAAAGCCAGATATCCACAGTTATTTCAAACTTAGTCAGATTGTGCAGCCAGAGGTATGTTGCTATTATTATTTCATAAGTTGCATGATATACATGTATATGTGGAGTAGCTGACTTCAGTCTATTATGAGATGAATGCCATAGTATTTTGTAGAGTACCTGTATTGGACCTTTATGCGTTTCAGGATTTTTTGATAGTCCATATTACAGGGGAGACTCTGCCGAAATTCTACCAGAATAAGTAGTTTCAACTTAAAGTTCTTGCAAGCAGAAGTTAACATTCGAGGACGAATGTACTTAAGGGGGGGAGGATGTTACACCCCATAAGTTTCTAGGATGTAGTTGGCCTATTCGCATGTTGGTTGGAAGTTTTAGAATGCTTTAAATGCGAGGAAAGGGCCCGGGGAAAGGCTGAATGAGTGCCAAGTTGGGATTTCGCGAAAGGAGGCCGGACCGAGCTGCAAGATGGGCAAAGTGGCACTGAGGCTCTACCTCCGCGTTAACCAACATGGCATGGAGCCAAAATGGCACGTTGGACAACGTGCCACGTTGCTATGCATCTGGCTCCAAGTATAAATAGGCCTCACCCTTAAACTTTAAGTCATTTTCCATTATATATCGACCAGAACAGAGATAAGGACGAACGGTTCATATAATTTTCTTCCGATTACGCCGCCAAACGCCATCCAAAATCAAATTAACTTTGTGTATCGTAGTATAGGGCAGCAGGGAGCATTTCTACGGAGTTAGTTTCGTGAAATTTTCCTGGCGAATCGTCGTCCCGCCAAGCCAAAGTGATTGGAATTGCTCCAAACTAGTGTTAATACGATCCCAGGCTTAAAGAAAGTATTTATCTCTTCTAGATTCTCGAGAAATCACGAGTTCTTGATCGTCTTTCAATAAGTTGAAGTATAGTCAATATATATATATATATATAAGGTTATTGTTTTCTTTGAATTTAGTAATGAAGATAGCTTTATTCTTTCGTTAATGTGATTACGGTTGGGGAGAACAGCTGAATACCAGCCGAACCTCGCCAGTTAATCGGTAAAAAGCGAATGAGGTATGTAAGGCTTAACCCTCAGCAAGTATCCTAGTTGTACAATGTTATGACTTATGTTCTTAAATAGATGTAATGATCTCAGATGCTGCAGATGGTTTCTACCATTAGATAGTAATTCGATATGTTGTAATTAGCTGTTATTGATCTACGTATATAAATATCAACTATGTGGAGATTAGCTACTAATAGGGATTACAGTTACATAACTTTTGGTTAGCTATTACAACTCATATATAGATCGTACTGCATGACCCCTCGTTAAAAGGGGAGCAGGTTAAATGTGATTCACATATGACGCTAAAGGAGCTCTTTTATTCTCAGCTTTTTGGGATGGTAGACTTATATGTTGGTTGCCAGGCCTAGACTTCAGAGGCTCGTAAGAGTTAGTAGCTTGAATCAGTTGGTTAAACAGTATGGGCGCAGTTAGGCGGTTTGACGACCAGTTGGCGCCAGTATTAGCAGGAAAGTGTCCTTAGAGGTCATTGGCGTTATCGCACGTCCCAGAACAAGAAATAGAGACAGAATAGGTATATTCTAGAGTTAGCGACATCAGGGTTCTCCAATGTATTGAGTGATCGCTCGTCATCCCTTTATCCTTATTAGTGACTGTTAGTCTTAGTCAATTTAACAGCTATCATGTAGGATGCCAGCAAGCTAGCCTAGTCGTCCGAGTCAGGTAAACCCGAGGTACCCCAAGGAGAGGTCCACATCAGTAGTTAGTGACGGGCTAGCACCCTAGCCGGTTTTTGTAAGGTATTCATGTACAGAGTGCCAAGAGAGGGCCAGTCTATATAGAGTTGCCTATAAGATTGAGATTTGCCCAGAATAGTAATATAGTGCTCAGAACAATAATATATATCCGAGTGAATTCCAGCACGACCTAAGGAGTCAGTAATACTCTGCTAGTACGGTGTTTACCAAGTTATGGAGATCGGTAAGCTCCCTATGGAGAACTAGGGTCCGATCGCCTAGAAGCAAGTTCGACCAATCCCATCTCTATTGTTGTTTAATTAGAAGAATAAAGTGGTTAGCTGTCCGAAGCTCCACAGTTATGCATGAGCTACAGATGTCCGAGTAGGACATTTAGAGTATTATTAGACTACTTCAGACCTCACTCTATTCAGCCCAGATTATTAGAGATCATGATCACTATCAGGATCCTCTGATCAAATACATGCACATGGTGTGCCTATAGACAGTCATACAGATTATCCCAGAGGCTAGTAGCATTAGCATGAGGCCCAAAAGGCCAGATACTCTCTCACTATATAGATAGATTTATTTGTCAATTTCTCCAGTATAGTAATCCAGTATGACTCTCAGTAAAGTGTGTTAGGAGTATGTGATTGTGTGCAGTTATTATTATAAGTTGAGACCTGTATTTGCATTGTTTAGGCTGGATTACCTGTATAGCTTCCGTGACCGCCCCAGGGTTAATAGCTATGTCGACTCGTCTGCCGGAGGGCGAGGATACGTCCCTCTACGGAGTGGCATGCCGTCCGCAAGGGAAGAAGATGGGGAGCTAGCTCCTCATATTTTGCCGTGGTTGGCCTATACACACCCCCGCCGAGCACTTGCGCCCAGTTTGTAGATTTCAGAAGTCCTCCGGACTCAGGCACAATTATAGTCAGGGGCCCAGCGGGCCCAAGCTGCATACCCAGGGGACCGGCAGGATGCTCATAGCTAGTAGGTGGTAGGGTATGACTTGGATAGGGGTAAATAGATTGAGGTGTACTCACTAGGGCTAATGGGGGCCCGTGTGGGTTGTTATGCGTTGATTGCACCTTCTAGCTTATGGGGGCCAGGTAAGGTTTATGCTATGTTGCTTTAGTTACTGATAGTTAGACAGTAAGACGATCGACCAATCCCTATTGAATGACTATCCTCAATCAGTAGACCAAGTCTCATGAATTTTGCCAACTAATCGTTATCACTAAGTTCAAGATATAACTATCCTGCGACCATAGCTCAAGTTAATACAATGACCATCAAGATCAAGGCTCTGTAGTAATTCTCTTTTCCTAATCTCTACCTCTTCAACCAAAGCAAGTAAAGAATTCATGCACTTCCTAATGTTGCGCACTGCTAAGAATCATTAAAGATGAAGAGACTACAATATAAGCATTTAGTATTGGTTTTAGACTCACTTTGTGCAACCCTAACTTGTTAATCCACCATGGTTCCCACAACCCTAGCTATGGAGGTTTTAGCCTCTCATAGTTGCAAGGTTGTGAATTGTATTCATGATTGAAAACATAAAATAATACTTACAAAGATGATTGAGAAAAACAATTCCTTCAATTAATCCACCAAATCCTGAATAACAAGTAGAAAGAATAATATGAGTTCAAGAAAAGGTTGATCGCAAGGTTGCACCGACTTGATTCTCTCTTTAAATGATGCAAAATTTCTTACTACAATGTTTTCCTACTAAAATTAAGTTTATTCCTCGTCCTTTATGAAAAATAAAACATAAAAAGTATTTATAGAGACACAAGAATCCTTTTCCTAAACTAACAGGACGGCTTTCCATATCTGTCACCGACCTCGTCAGGGGTCCTCCTACGACTCGTAGGGGCTTCTCAAGGACTGTGGCATCAACTCATGGCTTGAAGTGTTGGCTTAATTTTGGCTAAGTATTGGGACAAGGTACAATTCGTACCTACATCCTACGACTCATACATTGCACTCGTGGCTTGATCCTCATACTTTGAACTTTGTCTGAACTTCACCATGACTAGTATGGTACGACTCGTACATTCATTTCACGGATCGTAGGGTACTCTCATACTGAGAATTAGCCTCCTGTGCAGTTCCTCTGGATTTCATCATGACTGGCTTACCATGACTCATACCACCATGGTACTATTCGGGACAAGTCTCATGGGATCAGTCTTCTAGATTAAATTTTCAGCTTCTCATCAAGGCCGTCAGTACGACTTATAGGGCCATCCTACGGATCGTACTGTGGACTGCACTTTTTGCCATCTTTTGCACACTTTTAACTTCCTTTTGCAATGTGTTGTTCCAACACCCATTTATCCTGAAATCAAAACAAAAGTGCCATATATCCACATAAATACACCTAAGTGCATGCTATTTTCTTAGTTTTGAGCGTCAATAGCTGTAAATCCAATCATATCAATTCACACTTTCTATATAAAAAAGTAGAACTTAGAGATAATAACCACCCTAAAGTAAGATTGTTGGCTGATCAAAAAGGTATTCGAGGCTAGAAGCTGGTTGGTTAGAGGGATTATTCCTAAACATCAGTTCATTGTATGGATGGCACAAGGGGATTAGCCACTGTAGATAAAGTGATTACATGGGGTTTACAAGTCCAGAATAATCGTATGTTGTGTAATACTTAAATAGAGGAAAGCCTTAGTCATATATTCTTTGATTGATCATATCCAAAGCAAATGTGGACAGATCTGCTAAAATGTCTAGGATTCCATAGGCACATGGGCTGTTGGAACCATGAAATTCATTGGCTTACTCACCAGTTGAGTAACAAGAGACCAAAAGCTAGTATACTGGCGTTCTACTTTGCTGCAGTAGTGTACAACATCTGGGCTAAATGCAATGCTAGAAGGTTTTCCAACAACACTATTAGAAGCTACATAATATTAAAGGAGATTGCAATTCAGTTGCATATTGAAGGGCAATAACAACAAAAATGGAGCAGTTACCTGGAGAACTTAGTAGACTATCCTGTATAGTTCAGTGTGTAGTAACAAATAATGTATTTAGAATGATTAAATGTAGATGATATAGATAGTATTAAAATTAGCCCTGAGTCCAAATGGCGTTAGTAGTTTTGTATGAAAATTTTTCGTGAATGAAAACTTTACTTGTTGACCAAAAAGAACAACTATGAGTTTCTATAAAAAGGAGTTAGAATATTTTTTATGAGCAATGTATTCTTTTTAGCTAAATAAGTATCACATGTTGACGTATTTTCTATTATAGCTTCAAAGTATATCCATAGAAGTGTTTAAATGAGCCTTTATGAATCAATTTTATAAGATAAAACGAGTCTTAAGAATGAGTTGTTTAGATTGTAACAAGCTAAAGTTGTATTTTGAGTAATTTGACTTTAGAAAGCTATTCGAGAAGTGTCAAGTTTCATTCTTAGTGTAAATCTGAAAACTAGCTTCATATGTATAAAAAGAAGCTTAGCAAGTCGAATCCTTATCTCCTACACAAATATCGATTGAGTTTTAAGAAGTGAAATGAATGTTAGTTAATGAAATGAGCCTTTCCTTCCTATTAACAGTTTAAATTTGATTCTAGAAGTATCAATTATATTTCCATCGAGTCGAGTACATACTTTTTAGATTCTTAAATTTAGATATATATTTACAGTACGAAGTTAAGTATTCACGGGTGCCTCAAGAGGCTTACTTTCCGAAGAATGAGCATGAAAAAGTAGCAAAGTGAAACAAAAAGAAGTTAGAAGCATGAATCTTAAATAAGTAGATAGAATGAATCTCTAAAGAAGTTACCATAATTTAATTACAAAAGTTAATTAATATTGATTATGTTTTTTATTCCTATGTTATGTGCGCTCAGACATTATTGCCTTTTCTGGCTGATAAAATTGTGATTCAATGTATGTGCTTAGGCACAAAGAGTGTGTTACAACATGTGTTGTGTTCTAAATAGAACTAAAAAAATAAGAAGATTAACAAATATAGAAAACTCTCAAGTTTCACAGATTAGCGATTGATATATATGGATTGTAGCATACTGTCTGCGTATTGCAGGTGTGTTATACATTCAGATTATACAAACTACTGCTACTATAGCTTATTATGATATCCTTCAGTTCTCGAGCTAGCCTGTGTGGCTGTAACACCCCAAAAGTCCCCTAAGATCATACCTTATACTTAGAGTAGAGCTTAGTAGAAAAATTGAGAATTTATCACAAACTGAGCTATTTAATGACTTGTTAGGAGAGGAAATGAGTCGTCAAGTGACTCATCAGGAGAAATCAGAATTTTCAAACTCCTAGTTCCAATGACTCCAATAATGATTCGTTAGACCCCTTAACGACTAGTTAGGTCTTCCGTCTTAAGCAAGGCATCTAAGTCTAGAAACTTGACATTTTCTTCTTAGGGAAAAAAACCGATGTGATGACTCATTACTCCCAAGGATGACTAGTTCAGACAGGTCGTGAGGAAAGGATCAGAGAATGTCCAACTCTACTTTTGTGGTAATGAGCAGAAGTAATGACTCGCTAGGACTGGTGAGTGATCCAGTCTGACTAGCCATTGTGAAGGAATCTGAGATTGAACAAAAGGATTCAGTGACCACAAGAGATCACAATGAGTCGTGGTCAGACCTAACGACTTGTGGTGACGAGTTGTTACCTCTAGCAACAGTTCTTTAGCCTGACATTCTAAGTCTATTTTAGTCTTTCCTACTCTTTTAACTCCTAAACTATGTTTTTGGGTCATTTAAGAGGGGTGTAAAGTGAATTAGTTGACCTTCACCTCTCATTCTCTCCTGCACTCTCAAACATACAACAGAAGCATCAACATTCTTACAAATCCTAAGCTAGGGTTCTTCCCCAAAAGCTACAAGTTCAAGGTTCTAGCAAGAGATTCTTCAACTATAGGTATGTGGGACTTCAACAAGGGTTTCCTTTCGCCCTTGTGTCCCAATTATTTTAGAAACCCTAGCACACTTTAATTCTCTAGAAGCCATCTCTTAGGGTTTTCATTCAATGTATGATCACCCTTAGTTTTTAAGTATTTCAAGGCTCTCATGATTCCTAGTATAAGATGTACCATGATTTTACTCGAATTTTCATAGTGTGTTTCATATTTTCATATTCGAATAATTTCAAAAGGATCAACTACATGATTTTGCATTGTATCAGAATAACTTGGCCTTTTAAGAATATATGAATTTCTCATGACATCAGTATACATGCTCTTATAGTATTATTGGTATTATTAATATTATCAAATCACCTTAAAATTAAGTAGCCCTGACTTTGACTTAGGGAATCAATTTTATAGCTATATATATATATATATATGTTCAGTTGGGAGTAGTACTTAACACCAAGTATGCTGGGGTTTAGCACACCAAGGTTTCCAAAACTATGTGTCACCATATGTTATTGGCCTAAATGGGCCTCAGTTAGCGATCACACCAGCCTCTATTAACAGGATCAACTATTTCAATCACAGTTACCAACTCAGCTTTAAGTGCATGTACATGAGCCTTGAATTTTGTTTAATTGTTTCATTAAGTATTATCATACAATCATATCATATCCATATGTATGCATCTTAGATAGGGTCATTGTACTTCATATTAGCTATGTATTCAGTACAACTTTTCAAATTACTAGAATGAGTTATACTTCAGTTGCACATCTCATATACTCAGTACATTCAAAGTACTAACCACATACTTCTTGTGCTATGTTATTTTAAGATATAGATTTAGGTACTAAAACTCAGCATCATAGTTAGTTTCGCTCCAGAACCTGACAGTGATTATTGGTGAATCCTCATCATTCAAGGTCTGGAATTTTGTTCTCTTAGTTATTTTGTTCTTACTTTCAGTTTAAAACTTGTAGAGTAAGCTGGGGATTAGTCCCAGAAACTCATCAATTGGTAGAGGCTTTTAGACAGAGTATTAGTGTTTTCATCTTATGACTCAGTGTTTATCTAGCCATTTTAAATTCAGTCTATCTTAGTGTTTATAAATTATTGTTCTTACAAACTTAGTTAGCTTTCGATCAGTTATCATGAAATCAGATCTTTTTAGTATTATGCTATGCAATAGGTTATCTTGGGGTCACTTGTGGCTTTTGGCACTGTATCATGTCTAGGGTGTACACTCAGGTCATGACAAACTTGATATCAAAGCATCAAGATTAGGAGTTTCTTAGGGTGTCTGAAAGTTGTGTTAACTAGAGTCTTTTTCATGGGTGTGAAGTGCGCCACACTTTTGAGGAAGATGCAATGAGATTTCTTCGGAAAGTTTCCTTCTTTCATGATTTCTATCATGAGATAGAGTGTAAACTCAAAATTTCCCTTCTAACTCATGCTCTACACATTTACAGATAATGCCTCGTAGAAGAGAAAATGGAAGGAGAAACAAAAATTGTAACCAGCAAGCCCTACTTGCTCCAACAGATCCTCTAAATGAGCAAGTTACTTATGTAGAGTTTAGGGCTGCATTTTAGATGCTAGCTCTAGCCATGACAAAGTAGGTCAATCGGTTGGCTATTCACCTGCTAATTTGAATGGGAATGTAGCTGCAACCAGAGTTTGGGACTTCACTTGGGTGAATCCTCTAGATTTTCATGGGTTCAAGGTATATGAGCATCCACAAGACTTTATCGATGAAATTCAAATGATCACTCGAATAATGGGTATTACCTCAGCCACGAGGGCAGACCTGGCAGTATATCAGTTGAAGGGGTGGCCCAAACTTTGTAAAGGCACTGGAATGAGGGTAGGTGAGTTGGTGCATGCTCTATGGATTTGGATGAGTTTATGACAATGTGTCTTGATAGGTTATTCCTCGTGAGTTGAGGCAAATGAACGTAGAGGAGTTCATCAATCTAAAGCAGAACTCCATATCAATTCAGTAGTATACCCTGATGTTCACTCAGCTGTCCAGATATTCTCCGGAGGTGGTGGCCAAACTAAGGGCCTGAATAAGCAAGTTTGTTTCGAGTGTTCCAGACTTGGTGGTCAATGAGTGTAGGACTGCTATGCTCATCAAAATATGGTTATCTCCCGACTGATGATCCATGCATAATAGATTGATAAGGAAAAGACGAAGGAAAGGGAAAGGGAGAACAGAAGGGCTAGAATAGGAAATCTTGAATACTCTCAGAATTATTTGGGTGTGGAAGTCGCTCACAACATCATGAGAAACCTTCATCCCCAACATGTTCTTCAGCTAGTGCTCCTTCTCCTAGACACCATGGTGATCAGAAAGGTAGAGCATCGGGCTATAAGACTTTGGGAAATATTTCCAGTAGCTGCACTTTTCCAGCATGTCCTAAGTGTGGTAAGAACTATCCCGGTGAGTGCCATCTTAGAAAGGAGCATAGTTATATATGTGATTAATTAGGCCATAGCTTGAGATATTGGCTTTCAGCCGAACGTGGAAAGACTCAGCCCACTATTTCAATAGACCATTCAGGTCGCCCAGCTCAGCAGGGTACTACTTCTAGTACAGGAGGTGTCAGCGCCATAACCACTTCTATGCCTTGTCATCTTGTCAAGATTAGGAGAACTCATCTAACGTAGTCACTACTGTGCTGTGACTCTTTCTGGTTGATATTTATTCATTTCTAGATCCAGAAGCCATACTATCTTTTGTGACCCCTTATATTATAGTAAATATCAATGTCAGTCCAAAAATTCTATCTAAACTCTTCCCTGTCTCTACTCCTATTGGTGATTCAGTTATAGCTAGTCCGACATACAAAAATTGCCCAGTCTCATTTTTCAAAAAATCACCACAGTTGACCTAGTTGAGTAAGACATGCTTGATTTTGATATCATTCTTGTCATGGAATGGTTACACTCCTATTATGACTCAGTCGACTGTAGAACCAAAGTCTTTAAGCTTCAGTTTCCTAACGAACTAGTCTTAGAATGGAAGAGTAGTACCTCAGTGCCTAAGGATGCATTTGCTACCTTAAGGTAAAGAAAATGATCTCTAACCGTTGCATTTACCATCTAGTTTGAGTTAACGATTCTAAGTCTGAAAACCCAACCTTTTAGTCAGTTTCAATTGTGAACAAGTTCCTAGAAGTGTTTCCCAAAGATCTTCTCAGAGTCCTTCTCGAGCAGGAAATTGACTTCGAAATAAACCTTCTTCCAAATACCCATTCTATTTCAATTCCTCCGTATAAAATGGGTCCAGGTAATTTTAATGAGTGAAAGATCAACGAAATGACCTTTTAGACAAAGGTTTTATTAGACCTAACATCTCATCTCTCCATGGGGTGCTCCAGTTATTTTTGGCATAAGAAGGATGATTCTCTCAGAATGTGCATCGATTACTGTCAGCTGAACAAGTTCAAAGTCAATAATAAGTATCCCATTCCCAAGATTGATGACTCATTCGACTAGCATCACGGTGCTAGTTGTTTTTCAAAGATAGACCTCATATTCGACTATCATCATCTCAAAGTCAAATAACGTGACATTTTGAAGACAACATTCAAAGCTCGGTATGGTTACTATGAATTTGTAGTTATGTATTTTGACTAACGAGTGCTCCTATAATTTTTATGGACTTGATGAATAGAGTGTTCAAATAGTATTTCGACATGTTCTGCATTGTATTCATAAATGACGTTCTTGTGTATTCTTGGACCGAGAAGGAACATGCAAACCATTTGAGAATTGTCTAGCAAAGTCTAAAGCAGTTATTCACTAAGTTTAGCAAATTTATATTTTGGTTTAGATCGATAGCATTCCTTGGTCATATCATCTCCATAAGAGCATTCAGGTTGATCCTCAAAATATCAAAGCAGTTAGGAACTAGCTTGTCACACCCCGTCTTGGGGGGTATGACTGGCACCTGGTGCCCTACTAGGACCTGACCTGCTAGACTGTTAAGCCTGGCACATCTGGTGCCTGGCTGGCTCTGACTCACATTTCTGGAAACAAAGGGCTATATAACGGCTGTAAACACAGCCCCCGGCCCATTGGCCTATAGCCTTCTGTACCTGTACTAACAGCTGACCAGAAACATCTCGATTCAGGGGAACCTATGCGGGCCGACAAGGCCACCATGCTGTCTAGTTATCTGCAACTCAATCATAACGTATTAAAAAGCTACGTGACCGGCAAGGTCACCACTACTGACAACTATGGCCCCACACGACCATCACAATAGAAAGAAGGAATGCTAACAACTATACAACTGCACGGCCTCTCACGACCGGCTCATCTGACCACAGGGAATATATACAGACTGCAAGCCTCTAGGAAGAATAATAGAAATGATCGGGACAGGGCCCCGACCTACCCGTACTGTACAGCAAAAGGAACTGAACTACACCTCTAGAAATTCAGTCTCCGGATGATAGGAGCTGAATACTCAACCGCTGATGGGGATCACGTGGTATCGCCTACTCGTCTATGGGTACCTGCAGGCAAGTAATGCAGCGCCCCACCGGGCGTCAGTACCGCTGGTACTGAGTATGTAAAGCAATAACTAAAAAAGATATATGAAACCAATAGCATAACTGACGAAACTGAAGTAGGAAGAACTAGATTAACTATCTGATGGTGTAGATCGTACCTGTTCTTAATCATACTGAAGGGAGTAGGAATCATACCTGGAGACGTATCATCCTACTACTAATCTGCTCGTATCTAATGTAATATGGCATAACATACATAACATAACATGGCATACACAAACCTTACCCGGCCCCCATAAGCCGGGAGGTACAATCAACACAGAATCTATACCCCTACCCCAGTCATCCCATCTCCTATACTGGCTGTAAGCATCCCGCCGGTCCCCTGGGTATGCACTTGGGCTCGCTGAGCCCCTAACTATAACTGCATCTGAGTCCGGAGGACTCCTGAATCTGCACCCGGGCGTATCCGCTCGACTGGGGTGTGTAAGGGCCGATCAAGGCACAAATATGGGGAAAACTGGCATCCCATCTTCGTCCCCTGTGGGACGGCATGCCACTCCGTGGAGCGATGTATCCTCGTCCTCTGGCGGACGAGTCGATACAGCTATTAACCCTGGGCGGTCATGGATGCTAGGTAGTCCAACCCCAAACAATACAATGTTCTCAACTAGTAATACAGTTTGTATATCTCACATACTGAGGCTAATAGGGGTAAGGTATCATATATATTACATGCTGAGCTAATGATAGTAAGCTGTATGTATTTAATACGTGCTGAGGCAGGTAAATATATATAAATATGAATATAGTCTCCTGCCGGGCTGTACCAGGCAAATGCTATACGAGATAGTGTTTCTGCTGAAAACTATACTGTCTACTGAGTTTCTGTATCAACATGATCTCCTATTTTTAACATGCTTTCTAAACTCTATTCTGGTCTGTTATTCTATTTCTGAAATGCTTTACGGATACTGTGTTACTTCGCGGGGTTTCAACTGAGTACAACAATATCATAACATGTCATATTACATCACGTGCTGAGCATGCTGGACAATCTCTAACACTTGCATTAGAATCTATATCGAACTAGTAGGTTTCATACACATTACAACCCAATGCTTCTCACATTATACCAATATTCATAATAATGCAATACTCGACTTCTGAACATTCTACTGGTCTGTAAATTACTATACTGTCTCAACATTACTTAACTTGCCGAGGAAACTAACTTTACATACCTTATCTTTGAATTATTCGTCCGTTGGACGAGGCTCGGCCGGTACTTCAACTATTTTCTCCCAACTGTATTCATAAATACGTCAATTAATACTAAATATAGCTTTATTGTAAAGAGCAACGTCACTTTCGATATAGTTTATAGCCTAAACTTAGGCTTATCGAAAGACGGTCGAAAACTCGCTATTTTTCAGCGGCCCAGAAGGGAGAAGTATTCACTTCTCAGCTAGGAACACATAGACATTAATTTAGAGCAATTCTACTTACCTTAGTTCGGTGGCTCGCCGATTCGTCGGCCGTATTTCACGAAACTAAATCCGTAGAAATGCTCTCTGCTGCTAAATACTTTGATATCTAGGATTAATTTGAGTTTGGACAGCGTTTGGCAGCGTAATCGGACGAAAATATATAATTTCCTAGCTAGACCCACGTCTCCATAAAACATTAGGAATTTCTTGGATTTAGCCGGTTACTATCAATGGTTTATGCAAGGATTTTCCTCTATTGCCTCCCTTACGTCTATATTGACTCAAAAGAAAATCAAATTCTAGTAGTCCAATGCTTGTAAGAAGAGTTTTTAGGAGTTGAAGACTTGACTCACTACTGCCCCAGTTTTGACTCTACTAAAGGGTTAAGATGGGTTCGTGATTTATTGTGATGCCTCCAGAATTAGCCTTGGTTGAGTGCTAATGCAACATTATAAGGTGGTAGCCTATGCTTCTAGATAGGTCAAGGCTCATGAGAACAATTACCCAAACCATGATCTTGAATTGGCAGTGGTGGTATTGCCTTAAACACTTAGAGGCACTACCTCTGTGGTGTTCATGTAGATGTGTTTACTGACCACAAAAGACTCCAGTATATGTTCAGTTAAAAAGAATTGAATTTTCATTAGAGGAGATGGCTTGAGTTTTTGAAAGCCAATGATATTAGTGTCTTGTATCATCTAGGTATAGCCAATGTAGTGGCCGACGCCCTTAGTAGATTATCAATGAAGTGTTGTTCACATTAAAGAGGATAAAAAAGAATTAGTTTTTGATGTTCACGTGCTTGCTTGTTTGGGAGTACGTTTGGTTGATTCAGCCGATGGTGGAGTTATAGTTTAGAATGGTTCAGAATCTTCACTTGTGATGGATGTTAAGGCAAAGCAAGATGATGATCCAATTTTTCTTAAGCTGAAGGAAGCAACCCTCAAGAAAGAAGTAGAGGCTTTCTCCCAAGGGGGAGAAGGTGTGCTCCGCTATCACGCACGACCCGAGTTTACTCCCTGGCCGAGACAAGGTACTTGGTGCCACAACTGACCCCAAGTTAATCCATGGTCTATCATTACACTGATAAACTGAGTAAACATAAGAGGAAGCTTTGAAAATACAATCATTCAAGAAAATAATGTTTTGACAAGAGTTAACATATCAAAAGAAACAATACTGCATATCTTTGTCTGAAAGCCAACTACTAACTGATAAGTTGCTGGGACAAGCCCCTAGCTAACTCTAAAATCCATCAAGATAAGAAATAACTAAAAACAAATATCGTCCTCGAAAGATGAGGACTCACCAAACACTGCTGCTGATATCATCTGCGGGAACTATAGATGATGTTGGGACTAAGAACCTGCACCTGTATCATAATACAATACATCATGAAAAGTATGCGTCCGTACTTTGAATGTACTGAGTAAGTGAGAGATACAATAAGCATGTAAGCAATATTAATTGAACTGCAATAACATGAAATGACCAACTGAAGTACTATAAACTGGTAAAACTAAACTATGACTGATATGGACAATAATGATCCTGACTGATGGTCATAAACATGTCCTGGAACTGAGATACTAAATTGACCAGAACTGAGTTAAACTGAACTAAGACTGTACTAAAAAGTGGGAGAGTCTATAATCGACATATAACCACGTGATCTAAACGTAGAGTTCGATGAATACGCCCCAACGATAGGACACAATATACCTTGCCAGTGTATAAAGGCATGAACTGTGAGATCACTGTCTGGGCCCATTTGGACTAAATAACCTACAGTGGCAACGTAGTTCTGGGATACTGGGGGCACTGTAACCCCAGTCCTCTCGGTTCTAAGGCCTACTCCTACTGGATAGTGCTAGTCTTACTTCTAAGCCGATAGCTCAAAGCTGCGGCCCAAGACTAAGTCAGGGATACTTATCTGGAAGTACCCTGAGAGTTTTATCGGACTGGATAACTGAAATTGTTGTTCTAAGACTAGATAGAACTATTTTTCTAGAAGCGTCGTAACCATATAAAGAACAAACTAAAACTGGTAATGGTAGTTCTTATACTGGTCATAGCTGCTTATGTCACGACCAAAACATAGGCCTAGATCGAGACACGAGACAAGGTGTCCCGAGAGACTCCAAGTCGACCCATGGCATGAACATACATCTAACTAAATCAATAAAATGGAAGATTTATCATCAGAAACTTAGTGGAAGTCTAAACATAACATAACATCAGAATACATACATGAATCTGAAGCTGATTATACACTATGTCTGAAAAGCTTCTAATTCTGATGAGTTGATGGGACAAGTCCCCAACAAACTCTCTAAGTATGAAACTGAAAATAAAAATATAACTGATCAGGAATGGTCCTTGCGAGATGAGGACCCACAAACTAAGAATAGATGCTAACTCCGAAAATTAGCTAATGATGGGGCTAAGTCTGAAGATCGGAGTCTGTATCATAAATTGATACAACATATTTAGAGTATGCGGTCAGTACGTGGAATGTACCGAGTATGCAAGGTAAGTAAAACCTCTTAAGTAAAATCATTAAAACATGAATAATATAAAATATAATCAACATAAGATTCTAAGAGTAATGCTTTCATTCTATTTTTTGGAATCATGATCTGAACATAACTACATATCATAATTGATTCGAATGACACAAAGCTGAAAACTGATAATTATAACTAAAACAGAACATTAGGTCAAACCTCCTTATATTTATATATATACATAGATATATGTATATATATCATTAATGATAAACATGCATAATTGAAATCACGAGGATAAATGGGAGACTCTTCATATAACTGACATTACCACGATAAAGCTTACGTGCTCCTGACTATCACACTCAAGTGGGCAGAGCCGTCCAAAGCTTCGCCACGGCTAAGGAAGCTACCATGATATCAATATCAATTTGAAGGCCCCTTGGGGCAGGGGGAAAGCTCACAAAGGAGGTCCCGAATAATTTGAATATACCTATGGTTGCTCGTAGTTCTGAGGCACAGGGTTGATTGACCCTTAGCCTACACGGTGCTAGACACTACTCCCAAAAAAATGCATATGCTCTCCATCATTTTTCAACAAAGCTGACCATCGTCTGGTGACGAAGCTGAATAATCATATACATACATAATATGAAATCATAAGACGAGGAGCCATGGGTCTAACTATACCACAAGCTGAAAACAATGGGAGTCTTGACTCTAAAACCATGTGCCAAGCTAATTCTTGAAATCATAAATCATACTTGAACATATGGGCTTGCCCAATATTTAAATATGCTTGAAAATACTTGATTCACTTGAAACATGATTATAGACATGGGTAACTTGAAAACATGCTTTTCTCATAAATATCTCAACTTACTTGAACATACATCATAGATCTCAACTCTCTTGAACTTTTCATGAATGGGCATCATAATTTATAAAACATAAAAACATGATTTATAATTGAAAACATTGTAAAACTTTCCCATGAATCATAATTCAACATAGAAACATGCTTAGATCATACCCATGGTAGAAACTTAGGGAATTCATGCATTGGGTAAATACCCATAGGATAAACATATAGATTTTCAAGAACTAGAGAGGGATTTGGCATGGGTGTGGACAATTTCACCCATTCATAACCATACATACCTGAGAGAATCTGATTCTACAACTTTTCTGATTGCCCAAGGAATAATTGAGGAACAACCTTGAGATATTGAACTTGATCACCCCTCTAGACTTCTACTTGTATGCATGAATTAGGAATAGCTTAGAATGACTTAAACCTTCTTAAAACAATTCATTCTAAAATTAAAATGATGCATTTTAGGCCTTAGGATCATATGAGTTATGGAAAAGCCATTACTAAACTCGCAGGGAAAAACATACTGCCATTCCCAACGAGGGACTAGACGAGTCGTCATCCTTTGCCATGACTCGTGGCCACAAGTCATCAAGTACACTGCCAAAACTTCACCTAAGGCTCACCACAAGGAACATAACATGTCGTTACTGGTGACCACGACTAGTGGTCACCTCTCGTTGCCCTTACTGCCCAAAATTCTCATTTCTTCAACCAACCTTGACCACAGCTGACCTAACGAATCATGGGGCTGACCACGACTCACGGTCATTCCCATGATCACTCAAAACTTATAATTTCCAACTAAGTGCAACTCCTCACCATGAGTCACTTAACGACCCATGTTTATTCTAACGGGTCACAGGACGACTCTTTTGTGCCTTGATGTAGAAAATCTTGTTTTCTTCGCTTCAACTTCCGAGTCTGATCTTATGATTTTTGAGATATAACAGCTTATCTGAAAGCTTCGTAACCATGTAAAAAGCTAACTGATAACTAATAACTAATAGGTATTACTGATACCTCAAGAACTTACTATAGTCAATCTGATCAGCTCACATTACTTGAAGATACTAAAAATACTAACATTTTGACTGAGACTAAACTAGCATGAAAGTAACTGAGAATTCATATGAAAGTAATAACATGGGAATTCCAACACTGATAGGGTCAGGCATCATTAATGTCTAATTAATTATGCAAGACCCTAATTAACATTTATAGAGTTAGGGATAAAACCATTTTTACTAGAAACAAGTATCAACATGATCATTAAATAATGGAAATGTAGAAATAATTAATATGAACAACATCTCATATGAATTAATCAGAATCTGACTGAGAAATTACTCTAATTCAAAATCTCAGGGCTAGAACTGGTAGGAGATTATGAAAGGGTTTTGGGGACACAAGGGAAGAACAATTCCCTTGTTGAATTCCCACATACCTTGCATCGAATGTCTTGGGAAGGATCTGGAGAATCTAAGGAGAAGACTTGAAATCCCTAGCTTTTCCATGAGAAGTCTGTTTGTAGTTTCTTTGTACTGCGTCAGAGTGTTGAGAGAGGAATGAGAGGGATACGTCGATCACTCTTTTAATTCTCTCCTAAACGTGCCCAAAATTATGTAGTTTACGGATTAAAGAGATGTAAATTTATCAAAATACCCTTGAAAGAAAATCTAGAAAATTGCCCGACAAAAACCAAGGGATCACACAATGATTCATTGATTGACACCACTACTCGTTGGGACCAGATGTTCATCTTGGGCCTGGAAATTGGCCCACTGGAAATTGGCCACGAGGGGGACCACAAATCATTGAATGAACCAATGGGTCATTGGTACCTCTCGGCCAGTGACAGGGACTTGAACATAACACTGGACCTGTTATACCTCGGGAATTCAAGAATTGGACCCGGGAGTGAATCAGGAGAAAAATTGGAAAATGTTGCAGCAGTCGCACAAAGAGTCACTTAACAACTTGTGAAGAGGCCAAACAAGTCGTCAAGTGACTCGTGGGGAAGGCTTGGGACAATAGAGGACATGAGGTCCTCATGTGCGATGTAACGACTCGTGGTCAGACACCACGAGTCGTCAGGTTAGTCGTGGGGTGTTCCTAGAAAAGGATAGTGAAACTTATCCAGTGTACTTGATGGATGGTACCCAACGACTCATCGTCAGACCGAACCACCCATTAGGTGGACGTTACCAAGCCAGTGGAGTTTTCATGAATGACGAGGCAGTGCACTTGACGGGTGAACCAACGGATCGAGTTCCCTAGTAACGAGTCGTCAGGTCGTCCTTTAGGATACCCTGACAGTTATTTTCGGTGATTTAAGTAAGGGAATTTCCGTATATCCTAAGTTCTAAGGGCCTATACTACGTCATTTTAAGCTCGTAATAGAGGGTTTTATGATGAGAAAGACTCATTTTGGCCATTTCCTTCATGCATTAAAGGGTGAGAGCTTGAAGGGAAGAAACTGAGCAGAAATTCAAGGTTTTCAAAGGAAATTTCAGCAGGGCAAGTAGGAAGAGTTAGGATTCTTCATTCTCAGGTATGTAAGGCTATGAGTGAGTACTTTCTTCCACACACATGACCATTCTCTATCAATTTGTAATTTATTTGAGATTATCAAGTATGGATTTTCACTCAATTGCATGATTCTTACATTTCTACTCATGGGTATGATTAAATGAGTTTTATTGATGATTTATCGAGCATGGGCGGATTCTAACTTAATTTCTTTTACAAAATTATTTTCTAAAAATTGAATCTAAAAGGCACATGTGTAGGGAGTTCCTAATAAAATGTGATGATGATGGAATAGATGATGAAAAGCATTTTTCCAAACATACGCATGATTTTGATAATGTTTTCAAAGAAGGTTGAATTGACACGAGTATAATGAAGCTTTGGATAGTGCCCAATGTTGAGTATGGATGATGATTTCTCTTGCATTGATTTTATTACTTGTTTTGGAGTGAAATCTCCAAAATTATAATGTTTTCAAATGAATTGAACTGGTCCAAGCATGATAAGGTTTTGGGCAAGGTCCTTACCGCATGATTTTGGAGAAAAGTCTCCCACTATTCTTGAGCTGGTGATATGTCGTAGTAAAGCTTCACATATGCATGAATTCATAATTGAGATGTATGTCACCATTGAGCTTCATTTCACATGATGTTGAGTTTATGCATTATTCTATTCTAAGCTTTGTCGAGAAGACATTGTTGAGCTTCATATTATATGATGTCTAGTGCATGCATGATTTCATAATGAGCTTTGTCAATAGACAATGTTGAGCTTCGTTTCATACGATGTTGAGTTTATGCATGGCTTCATGTTGAGCTTCATCACTAGATGATGTTGAGCTTCATATTTATACGATGTAGAGTATTGCATGTTTTGGGAGAAGATTCTAGCACTGAGCGGGTTAAGGGTCTACTACCCTATGCCCCAAGACTATGCGCCAACGTAGGTTGATTTCATCATATTATTGGGATCTCCCGTATGAGCTATCCCCAACCCGATTTGCCCTTTAATCTTGATATCGATATCATGGTATCGTCCATCACCCTTGCAAGGTTATGGACGGCTCTACCCACTTGAGTGTGATAGTTGGGACCAGGTAAGCTCTATCGTGGTATGTTGGTTAAGTGACGAGTCGCCCACTATCTATATCATTTGAATTTGCATATCCATTACTCGTGATGATTATCTTATGCATGCATGTTTGAAAAGAAAGGTTTGACTCATTGTTCAGCTCTTGATATAAATGTTATGATTTAGCTTTGAGTCACTCAATTTAGTCATGACAATCTATATCCATGCGTGACCATGTATTAAATAAGAATGATTTCATAATGAATGCTTGTGATCTTTTCATACCCTTAAAGTCTATCATATATGTTTGACTTGTTTTGAAAGACTATTATTTCTTTAGCGGTTTTACTTACATTATATACTCGGTACATTCTACATACTGACCACATATTTTCTATGTTGCATCATTTCGTGATGCAAGATCGGGTTCAACCCCGTTTGTAGCTGCCTATCAAAGTTAGCATTTTCTTGCTTGGTGAGTCCTCATCCTCCAAGGACTTGAATTTCAGTTATTTTGAGCGTATTTTCAGTTTTAGTATTTCCGAGCTAGTTAAGGGTGTTCTCCTATCAGCTCATCCAGATTAGAGGCTTATTAGACATAGAAATGTATTCATCTTCAGATGTTTATCATGTTTTTATGTTAAGTTAAGTTAGACTTCTGCTGAGTTTATATTTATGTTTCCTTCATGTTTATTGAATGAGTTAGTGAATGCTTATGCCATGGGTTGACTTTGGGTCTGTCGGGGTCCCTAGTCCCATGTCTACTATCCGGGTGTAATCTCGGGTCATGAAAAACTTTGCATCAGAGAAATAGGTTTGAAGTGTCATGGGTGTGAATCGCGCCACACTTATGACGAAGAGGCTACAAAACGTTTTAGGAAATGTTCCCATCTATCATGATCTATGTCATGTGATGAAGAGTCTTTCTGTCCTTATAATTCGTGCTATTTGCGATTGTTTAATCATGGCTCTGCGAAGGATGAATGGAAGGAGACGGAGAAGGCCAAGAGGATGGCATGGGTCGTGGGCATCAGTAGGTCCCACCAGTTCGGGAGCCTTAGGCACCAGAGCCAGCCGCCCATGCTGAGTTCCAAGCCGCTATCCAAATGCTTGCGCAGGTCGTGACTGCTCAGGTCAATCAGTAGGCTGTTGTGCATGTTTCGCAAAATGGCAATGCAGCGGTGGCTTGGGTCAGGGACTTCTTGAGGATGAATCTGCCGGAGTACTTGGGGTCCAAGGTAGGTAAGGACCCACATTACTTCATTGCTGAGATCGTCAAGATCACCCAGGTTATGGGGGTGAGTAGTGTTGACTACATAGAGTCGGCCTCTTACCGGTTGAAGGGGGTTGCGCATATTTGGTTTCGTCAATGGAAGGATAGCAGGGTCGCCGGAGCTGGTCCGATCACTTGGGAGGAGTTTCAGGTTGCATTCCTTGATCGGTTCTTCCCCCGGGAGATGAGGGAGCTAAAGGCAGCTAAGTTCATAAATCTTAGGCAAGGGAGGATGACGGTACTAGAGTATTCCCTTGAGTTCACTCGCCTATCCAAGTATGCTCCTAAGTTAGTGGCTAACCAGAGGGCGCGAGTGAGCAGGTTTGTGCATGGGATAGTAGGTTACTTGGATAAGGAATTCAGGATTTCTATGCTCCATTAGGAAAGGGACTTCCCTCGGATGGTGTTTTACGCTAAGCAGATGGAGGCGGCACATTCGAGAGAGAGAGAGAGGCCAAGAGGGCCAAGACTGAGGACCACAGATTCTCCCAGAAGAGGTTCGACGGTGGGCACCATCAGCAGACTACCAGAAGTCATTTGACCCAGCTTTATCATCCTTGAGTGTTTCATCTCTACCTAGGCATGATCGGAGAGGACGAGCATCAGGCTTGAGGGGCTAGAGCATCAGGACCGCAGAGTTAGGTGTTTCAGCTTATCGGAGATGTGGCCGAGGGCATACAGGCCAGTGCTTGGTAGGTTCGGGTGCGGGAAACCCGGACTCATGCTTAGAGATTGTCCAGCAGCGAGACAGGATCAGGTTGGGGGTTGTGGCCCAGATTCTAGTTCAGCAGCCCCACCCCTTCGCTTAGCACATCCGGGGGCATCTACAGTGCAGCTGGTGGTCAGTGACAGAATAGATTCTATGCCCTAGCATCCCGTCAGGAGTAGGAGGTCTCCTCGAACATGGTTACTGGTATGTTACGAGTCTTCCATATTGATGTTTATGTATTATTAGATCCAGGGGCCACCTTGTCCTTTGTGACACCTTATGTAGCCATTAGCTTAAGAGTCAGTCCCGATGTCATGTCAAAATCCTTCTCAGTTTCTACAATAGTAGGTAACTCAATTATAGCTAGAAGGGTGTATAGAGATTGCCCGGTATTGGTTTTCCATAAGGTCACCTCATCAGATCTGATAGAGCTAGCCATGACTGATTTCGATGTTATTCTCGACATGGATTGGTTGTATGCTTGTTATGCTTCCGTTAATCGCAGGACCCGGTCAGTAGAGTTCAGACTCCCGGGTGAGCCAATATTAGAATGGAAGGGTAGTTCAGTTGTGCCTATAGGTTACTTCATTTCCTACCTGAAGGCAAGGAAGATGATTTCCAAGGGTTGCCTGTATCACCTAGTTAGGATTAAGGACGCGGAGTTCGAAATCCGGACTATCTAATCAGTTCCAGCAGTACGTGAGTATCCAGAGGTCTCTCCTGATGAATTGCCAAGTATCCCTCCCGAACGAGAGATTGATTTCAGTATTGACCTCATTCCCGATATGCAGCCTATATCTATTTCACCCTACAAGATGGCTCCAACTGAGCTAAAAGAGTTGAAGGATCAATTAAAGGATTTTCTAGATAAGGGTTTCATTAGACTGAGTCAGTCCCCATGGGGTTAATCGGTATTGTTTGTTTGGAAGAAAGATGGTCCCCTTCGTATGTGCATTGATCATTGACAGTTGAACAAAGTCACTGTCAAGACCAGGTATCCCTTACCCAAGATCTATGATTTGTTCGGTTAGGTTTAGGGTGTTTCGTGTTTCTCGAAGATAGATCTCAGATCTAGGTATCATAAGCTCATAGTAAGGGAGAGTGATATCCCCAAGACGACATTCAAAACACGGTATGGTCATTACGAGTTTGTAGTTATTTCTTTGGACTAGCGAATGCTCCTGCAGATTTTACAGACCGAATGAACAGGGTGTTCAAGCCATATTTGGATTTGTTCGTGATCGTGTTAGTTGATGACATTTTGGTATATTCTCGGAGCTAGGAGGAGCATGCCGCTCACTTGAGAGTAGTGCTCCATACCCTAAAGGACCGCCAATTGTATGCAAAGTTCAACAAGTGTGAGTTTTGGTTGGACTCCATGACATTCTTGGGCAATGTGGTGTCGCGAAGGAATAGAAGTAGACCCGCAGAAAATCGAGGCAATGAAGAATTGGCCCAGACCGGTGAATCCTTCGGACATTCGAAGTTTCTTGGGCTTAGCTGGCTACTATCGGAGGTTTGTGGAGGGTTGCTTAACCATTGTAGCACCCTTGACTAAGTTGACCCAGAAGAAGGTGAGGTTTCAGTAGTCAAAGGCTTGTGAAGAAAGCTTCTAAGAGTTGAAGGCTCGACTTACCTCAGTACCAGTATTAACCCTACCCAAGGGTAATGAAGGCTTCTGGTGTATTTTGATGCTTCCCGAATTGGACTTGGGTGTGTGTTGATGCAGCGTGGGAGGGTGATAGCTTATGCCTATCGACAGCTGAAAGTGCATGAAAAGAATTATCCGACCCACGAACTTGAATTGGTTGCGGTGGTGTTCACATTGAAGATGTTGCGGCATACTTTTATGGGGTCCACGTGGATGTATTTATGGACCACAAGAGTTTGCAGTATGTATACACACAGAAAGATCTCAATCATTGGCAAACGAGGTGGTTGGAGTTACTTAAGGATTATGAAATGAGTGTCCTTTACCACCCGGGCAAGGCTAATGTGTTTGCGGATGCGCTTAGTAGACTCTAAATAGAGAGTGTGTCCTATGTGGATGAATGGAAGAAGGAATTGGTGAAATATGTTCACCAGCTTGCAAGGCTGGGAGTTGGATTGCTCGATTCGACCGATGGCGATGTTGTTATTCATAACGAGTTGGAATCGTCCTTGGTAGTTGATGTTAAATCTAGGAAAGATGAGGATCCAATATTGATGAAGCTGAAGGAGGCGGTGTGGAGTCAGAAAGTGGAGGTTTTCTCCCAAGGGGGTGATGGTGCGCTACGATACCAGGATCAGCTATGTGTTCCGGATGTTGATAATTTGAGAGTTCAGATATTGCATGAGGCACATGGTACCAGATATTCTATTCATCCAGGATCCATAAAACTATATCGGCATTTGCGATAAATCTATTGGTGGGATGGTATGAAAAGTGATATTGCAGAGTTCGTAGCAAAACGTTCCAACTATCAGCAAGTAAAAGCAAAGCACCAAAGACTTGGAGGTGTACTTCAGGATATTTCTGTCACACCCCACCTTGGGGGGTATGACTGGCACCTGGTGCCCTACTAGGACCTGACCTGCTGAACTGTTAAGCCTGGGCGCATCTGGCGCCTGGCTGGCTCTAACTCACATTTCTGGAAACAAAGGGCTATATAACGGCTGTAAATACAGCCCCCGGCCCATTGGCCTATAGCCTTCTGTACCTGTATTAGCAGCTGACCAGAAACATAGTAATTCAGGGAAACCTATGCGGGCCGACAAGGCCACCATGCTGTCTAGTTATCTATAGCTCAAACATAACATACTGAAAAGCTACGTGACCGGCAAGGTCACCACTACTGACAAACTATGGCCCCACACGGCCAACATAAGAAAACAAGAATACTGATAACGAAACAACTGCACGGCCTCACACGACCGGCTCAACTGACCACAGGGAATATTTATAGACTGCAAGCCTCTAGGAATAGAAATAGAATTGATCGGGACAGGGCCCGACCTACCCATAACATACAACAAAAGGAACTGAACTACACCTCTGAAATTCAGCCTACGGATGACTGGAGATGAATACTCAACCGCTGACAGGGAGTCACGTAGAATCGCCTGCTCGTCTATGAGTACCTACAGGCAAGTAATGCAGCACCCCACCGGGCGTCAGTACCACTAGTACTGAGTATGTAAAGCAATAACTAAAAAAGCTATCTAAAATCAATAGCATAACTGACGAAACTGAAATAGGAAGAACTAGATTATCTATCTGATGATGTAAATCGTACCTGTTCTCAATCATACTGGGAGGAGTAGGTGTCATATCCGGAGACGTGTCGTTCTACTACTGATCCACTCATGTCTAATGTAACATAGCATGACATACATAACATAACATGGCACACACAAACCTTACCCGGCCCCCATAAGCCGGGAGGTACAATCAACACAGAATCTATGCCCCTACCCCGGTCATCCCATCTCCTATAGTGGCTATAGGCATCCTGCCGGTCCCTGGGTATGCACTTGGGCTCGCTGAGCCCCTGACTATAACTGCATCTGAGTCCAGAGGACTCTAAAATCAACACCCCGGGCGTACCCGCTCGACGGGGGTGTATAAGGGCCGACCAAGGCACAATATGGGGAAACTGGCATCCCATCTTCGTCCCTTTGCGGGACGGCTTATCACTCCGTAGAGTGACGTATCCTCGTCCTCTGGCGGACGAGTCGATACAACTATTAAACCTGGGCGGTCAGGGATGCTAGGTAATCCAACCCCAATCAATACAACGGTCTCAACTAGTCATGTTGTCTGTGTATCGCATAAGCTAAGGCTAACAGGGGTAAGGTATCATATGAATCACATGCTGAGCTAATAATAGTAATTTGTAAGTGTCTGATACATGCTGAGACAGGTAAATATAAATATAAATATAGCCTTCTGTCAAACTGTACTGGGGCAAAGGTTATACAAGATGGTGTTTCTGCTGAAAGCTATACCGTTTACTGAGTTTCTGTATTAACATGATTTCCTACTTCTAACATGCTTTCTAAACCTTATCTAGTTACTATGCTATGTCTGAAATGCTTTACGGATATTGTACTACTTCGCGAGGCTTCAGCTAAACACAACAATATCTTAATATGGCATATTACATCACATACTGAATATACTGGGCAATCTTAACCACTTACGTCTGAATCTATATCATACGGATAGGTATCGTACACGTTACAACCCAAAACTTCTCATATTGCACCAATATTCATAATAACACAATAATCGATTTCCATTCTACTAGTCTGTAAATTACCATACTGTCTCAATATTACTTAACTTGCCGAGGAAACTAACTTTACATACCTTATCTTTGAATTATTCGTCCGTCGGACGAGGCTCGGCCGGTATTTTAACTATTTTCTCCCAACTGCATTCGTAAATACGTCAATCAATACTAAATACATCTTTATTGTAATGAGCAACGTTACTTTCGATATAGTTTATAGCCTAAACTTAGGCTTATCGAAAGACGGTCGAAAAGTCGCTATTTTTCAGCGGCCCAGAAGGGAGAAGTATTCACTTCTCAGCTAGGAACACACAGACATTAATTTAGAGCAATTCTACTTACTTTAGTTCAGTGGCTCGCCGATTCGTCGGTCGTATTTCGCGAAACTAATTCCGTAGATATGCTCTCTGCTGCTAAATACCTTGGTATCTAGGATTAATTTGAGTTTGGGCAGCGTTTGGCAGCGTAATCGGACGATAATTTATAATTTTCCTTCGTTTTTCCTCTGTTCACTGCGTTTTCTGGAAATCTATTAAGTGTTAAATGAGTTCCAACCGAAGTGGGGGCTTTATATACTTGGGCCTGGACAAGGCCAACATGTCACGGAGCCATCGCGGAGGCCTCTCCTCCATGACACACTGCCATTGTGGAGGGGCTCTGCCTCGGCTCCTTCCGCGATGGTTCGACGGGCTTCTCGTCCGATCCTTTCCCGGGCCTTTCTCCAACACGTATGGCCTTCAAATATGCTTAACCAACATGGGAATAGGTCATCTGAGTGCCGGGAATTCTACGGGGTGTAATATTCTCCCCCCCTTAAGAACATTCGTCGTAGAATGTATACTATTATCTAGAGGACTGATTACTTTACTTTCCGGAAGAATTTCGGCAGAGTTTCCCCTGTAATATGGACAATCGCAAAAACCTGAAATGCAGAAAAGTCCAACACAGGCACTGCACACAATATTCTAAGATCCACTGGATGACTAAATATCAATTTTTCCTTTATCATTTACAGACATACAACCATAAGATACTGCATAAGTAATAATATGGACATACCTGTCGCCTGACTAGGCCTGAAATAGGGTGAGGATATCTGGTCCTTATATCTTCCTCTGTTTCTCAAGTCATCTCCTCTCGGTTCCTGTTACATCTCAATACCTTGATAGACGCAATATCTTTAGTCCTCAATCTGCGAATCTGTCTGTTTAAGATAGTTATTGGAGCCTCTTCATAGGCCAGCTTTTTGTAACCTGGATATTCTGGACTGGAACTGCTCTGGACGGGTCTCCTATGCATTTCCTCAGCATAGTTACATAGAAGACCGGATGAATGGATTCTAATTCTGGAGGCAAATTCGATTAATGGTAAATGCTCATTTTGGCTATTACTGAAATCTAGCACACACGCTCGCAACATGTCTTCGAGCGTCTGAATTGTGCGCTCAGCCTGCTCATCTGTCTGAGGATAGAACGCTGCGGTTAAATTAATCTGCGCTCCCAAACTCTTCTGAAATGATTGCCAAAATCTAGCTGTGAAGTGTGCTCCTCTGTCTGAAATAATGGATACTGGTGTTCCATGTAATCTAACTATCTTTCTGATATGCAACTCAGCATAATCTTCGGCCGAGAAAGTACTTCTTACTGGCAAAAAATGAGCTGATTTTTGTCAATCTGTCACTTATCACTCATATAGAGTCATGTCTGTGTTTAGTACGGGGTAATCTTGCTACAAAATTCATATTCACCGCTTCTCATTTCCAAAGAGGCACAGCTATGTTCTAAATTAACCTGCCTGGTTTCTGATATTCTGCCTTCAACTGTTGGCAGTTAGGACGCTGGGCTACCAGTAGTTCTTTTTAATGTCATGGTACCTCTTTGTCGTATCGGGATGAAGGGAATAGCGGGCGTAATGTACCTCGCTCATAAACTGCTGGCGATGCCCCAAAATATCTGGAGTACAAATGCGGCCTTTATATCGCCACACTTCATCCCCGGGTATCTGAAATTATGTCATCTCTCCTTACTGAATCTTGTGTTCAAGTTAAACCTGGCTAGGGTTTCTATACTGCCGTTCCTTTACTTCCACCTCTAACCGCAATGCTGCGATATTCTGTATTATCGTTCTGTTATCCTTTATTTCTGCTATGCGAGCGGCTAGATCGGCTAACTAGTAAAATTCTCGGGTGTATTCCTGTTGTTCAGGCGGCAAGCATGCCAACTCCCCGTAGATCTATGGCTAAGGGCATCTACTACCGTATTAGCCCTCCCCGGCTGACACAAAATTCTTGATTTTTCAAGTATAAACTACTGCAACTACCTCTAGGTCATGGGTAAGACAATTCTTTTCACGTTTCTTCAATTGCCTGAAAGCATAAACTGTTACTTTACCATGCTACATCAACCCTCTGTACCTTCTGGCCATACTAACACTGGGGCTGAGGTTAACCTGGCTGTTAACTCCTGGAAGTTCTGCTTACACGCCTCAGTCTACTGGAACTTCGCTGCCTTCTGTGCCAACTTAGTCAGAGGTGCTGCTAAGGTGGAAAATCCTTCCACGGACCCTCTGCAGCACCCGGCTAACCGCAGGGATTGCTTACTTCGATCGGAGTGGTAGGTCCAGGCTAGATCCTCATTACTTCGATTTTTCTGTGTATCTATCTGTACACCAGCCTCCGACACCATGTAACCAAAAAGGCTACTAAACTTAGCTAAAATTTACATTTACAAGGAATTGGCATATAACTAATGGTCATACTGGTTTATTATGCCGGAGAATCTGACAAGTAATCTCCTGGTATAGACAGAGCTTATCTGGCCTTCTGGTCGTATGCTAAGGCTACTTGTTGCTGGGATAACCTGAACGACTGTCTGCGCACCTTGTGCCTTTATCTGATCAGAGGGTCCTAATAGTGCCCATGACTTCTAATGATCTGGCTACATAACCTTAAATGACTGAATAGTCGGGTTGAATGACCCGAATGTGACAGTAGTCTAGTAATGCCCTAACTGTACTACTTGAGTACTTATAGTTCGTGCATCACCGCCAACTCATGGGCATCTAATTGCTCTGTTATTTTGCTTAAACCACTGTAAGGCTGGACTTAATCAACTTACTCCCAGGCGATCAATCTCTGGATCTCCACGGGGAGTCTACTGATCCCCTGGTCTTAATAAACACTATGCTAGCAGGGTACTGTTAATTTCTTACGCCTTGTGTGTATCCACTTGGATTTATACTACTATTCTGGGGAATTCTCGGTCTTATGAGCTATTCTGTAAATACTGGCCCTCTGCTAGGGCTCTGTATCTAAATACCTTACGAAAACCAGCTGAAATACCAGTCTATCGCTGACTGCCAATGTGGACCCTTCCTTGGGGTACCCACGGGTATTCTGACTGGGACGGTCGGCTGACTTATTAGGTGTTCTACATAACAACTGCTAGGTTGACAAAGGCCGACTCTCGCCCACGAGGCTGGGAAAACTACGTATGACCACTTAACATGCTAGAACAATTCTGGTATTGCTAATCTCTGAAATTTGCCTACTCGGTCTCTAATCCTGGTTCTGGCACATGCACTACTATTACCGATCTTCAGGGATGCCTCCCTGCTAATGAAGGCGCCAGCTGGTCGGTAAACTGTCTAACTGCGCCCTTATCCTAAATCTGGCAACAACACATAAGTCTGTTAATCTAATAACTGGAAACTGAGATAGTTTCTATGACTTCATACGTAATTCACACTTAATCCGCCCTTTCCCTTCTTCTTTTCTTTCTTTCTTCTCCCTTTTTCTTCTCTTTTCTTTTTTTTTTTGTCCTGCAATGCAATTTATATAGGCTTTCTATTACTAATCAGCATATGTGATTGTAGCCCTTATAGGACACCCCTCACAACATATCTATGATCTATATACATATATATCGCTAGCTACGAACAGTATGTACTAATTCCTGCGGTAATTCATAACCTCCGACATGTTCTGCTGAGTCTCACATCGTACATGATACATTTCTTCTACGGCCTAATAATATCTCTTGCCCTAACTTATCATTTCATTGCATTGTCACCCCATTCTGAAAGTAACAAACATAAACATTCCAGTTATTGTCTGCTGTTTGAAATTCCGCCACTCTTGCGGTGTGGGGGTCGACGTTCAAATCCTGTAGCCTTACTAGGCATATATTGAGAGCCCATAACTGTCTGCTGGGCCTTATCTCTAGGCTACACTAGATTAGATTTGCTGTATCGGTAACTCCTTAACTTTTCCATAGCGGACATACTGCGGTATTCTGAACCGCAATCCTACTGTCGGCCCAAGGCTTAATCCTTAATACGGTATTTTATCAATCCGGGGTAATTCTAATTTCCCCACAGGATCTGACATTCCTGCTTCTTCCCCTTATCTTACTTAAACTGAACTCTGGGGTTCAAGGTACCTACCTTTCATTGCTAATGAGATTACTGATCAAGCCTCGGCCTATACTTCTTCTGGCGTATATTTAAGCCCATCTGATTCACATAACCTCTATATCTCTCGATGTCACAACTAGATCATAACTATAATCTTACAGGTATGTCTTGCTATCTGTTAGCATATATGGCGGGCATGGCCTTTTTCTGGCTCAAACTTGACTATTATTAGGCATTCATCACTAATAGGTCTTTGACCCCTGCTTCGGGTAAGCTAACGGTGTTACTTTCTCTACTGGCTTATTGTCTTAAGGGTCTGCACAAATTACATGATCTTAAGGGCTCTTTATACTTTCTAATACTTACTAGGATCAATCAGCCCATCTTTACTTACTGCTTGATCTGGCAACCCCATCTCAAGTCTTATGCCCCTTTACTATACTGGCATCAAAATCAGGAGGTAGGGATAGCCCTTTTCTTATTACAACAAATAAAAGCATTCAACTGTACCATACCCAAAAAGATGTATTCGGGATTCCCGCATTTCCTTCTCTTTTTCGTACTTACCTGGTGGTCTGACCTTGTCTGTAATCCTAATCAAATCTTATATAACTAATACGTAAATCAACTCATATGAACACTATACTTCTGACTTCCTATTCTGACATTATCAACGTATACTAGGAGTAATGCCACTAAAGGTATTACGCTGGGAGGTCTCTGTCACCCCCCCTCCTGCTGCTATAGTTATCATGTAACTGACTGAGGTTCTCTTCTGTTGCTATCTCTGATCTTCTGCCTGTGATAGGGAAATGCTGATCTACCTTTATATCTGTAATCAAAGAATACGGTAAGTTTTCAGGGACTCAACCCTACACTGTACAGCTCTAAAGCACGACTGACTGAGAAGGAACGGTAACCATCATATCATGCCTCGCAGCCTCCTGTCTATAGTATGTGGTGCACAACACATCCATAGACAAGACTCTACTTAGCACGGCTTGCAGACTCCCTGGGATATGACCTGCTCTGATACCAAGTTTGTCACACCCAACCTTGGGGGGTATGACTGGCACCTGGTGCCCTACTAGGACCTGACCTGCTGAACTGTTAAGCCTGGGCGCATCTGGCGCCTGGCTGGCTCTAACTCACATTTCTGGAAACAAAGGGCTATATAATGGTTGTAAATACAGCCCCCGGCCCATTGGCCTATAGCCTTCTGTACCTGTATTAGCAGCTGACCAGAAACATAGTAATTCAGGGAAACCTATGCGGGCCGACAAGGCCACCATGCTGTCTAGTTATCTATAGCTCAAACATAACATACTAAAAAGCTACGTGACCGGCAAGGTCACCACTACTGACAAACTATGGCCCCCCACGGCCAACATAAGAAAGCAAGAATACTGATAACGAAACAACTGCACGGCCTCACACGACCGGCTCAACTGACCACAGGGAATATTTATAGACTGCAAGCCTCTAGGAATAGCAATAGAATTGATCGGGAAAGGGCCCCGACCTACCCATAACATACAACAAAAGGAACTGAACTACACATCTGAAATTCAGCCTCCGGATGACTGGAGCTGAATACTCAACCGCTGACAGGGAGTCACGTAGAATCGCCTGCTCATCTATGAGTACCTGCAGGCATGTAATGCAGCACCCCACCGGGCGTCAGTACCACTGGTACTGAGTATGTAAAGCAATAACTGAAAAAGCTATCTAAAATCAATAGCATAACTGACGAAACTGAATTAGGAAGAACTAGATTATCTGTCTGATGATGTAAATCGTACCTGTTCTCAATCATACTGGGAGGAGTAGGTGTCATATCTGGAGACATGTCGTTCTACTACTGATCCACTCATGTCTAATGTAACATAGCATGACATACATAACATAACATGGCACACACAAACCTTACCCGGCCCCCATAAGCCGGGAGGTACAATCAACACAGAATCTATGCCCCTACCCCGGTCATCCCATCTCCTATAGTGGCTATAGGCATCCTGCCGGTCCCTGGGTATGCACTTGGGCTCACTGAGCCCCTGACTATAACTGCATTTGAGTCCGGAGGACTCTAAAATCAACACCCCGGGCGTACCCGCTCGACGGGGGTGTATAAGGCCCGACCAAGGCACAATATGGTGAAACTGGCATCCCATCTTCATCCCCTTGCGGGATGGCATATCACTCCGTAGAGTGACGTATCCTCGTCCTCTGGCGGATGAGTCGATACAGCTATTAACCCTGGGCGGTCAGGGATGCTAGGTAATCCAACCCCAATCAATACAACGGTCTCAACTAGTCATGCTGTCTGTGTATCGCATAAGCTAAGGCTAACAGGGGTAAGGTATCATATGAATCACATGCTGAGCTAATAATAGTAATCTGTAAGTGACTGATACATGCTGAGATAGGTAAATATAAATATAAATATAGCCTCCTGTCAAACTGTACTGGGGCAAAGGTTATACAAGATGGTGTTTCTGCTGAAAGCTATACTGTTTACTGAGTTTCTGTATTAACATGATTTCCTACTTCTAACATGCTTTCTAAACCTTATCTAGTTACTATGCTATGTCTCAAATGCTTTACGGATACTGTACTACTTCGCGAGGCTTCAGCTAAACACAACAATATCTTAACATGGCATATTACATCACATACTGAATATACTGGGCAATCTTAACCACTTACGTCCGAATCTATATCATACGGATAGGTATCGTACACGTTACAACCCAAAACTTCTCATATTGCACCAATATTCATAATAACACAATAATCGATTTCTGAACATTCTACTGGTCTATAAATTACCATACTGTCTCAATATTACTTTACTTGCCGAGGAAACTAACTTTACATACCTTATTTTTGAATTATTCATCCGTCGGACGAGGCTCGGCCGGTACTTCAACTATTTTCTCCCAACTGCATTCGTAAATACGTCAATCAATACTAAATACAGCTTTATTGTAAAGAGAAACGTTACTTTCGATATAGTTTATAGGCTAAACTTAGGCTTATCGAAAGACGGTCGAAAACTCGCTATTTTTCAGCGGCCCAGAAGGGAGAAGTATTCACTTCTCAGCTAGGAACACACATACATTAATTTAGAGCAATTCTACTTAATTTAGTTCGGTGGCTCGCCGATTCGTCGGTCGTATTTCGCGAAACTAATTCCGTAGAAATTCTCTCTGCTGCTAAATACCTTGGTATCTAGGATTAATTTGAGTTTGGGCTGCGTTTGGCAGTGTAATCGGACGATAATTTATAATTTTCCTTCGTTTTTCCTCTGTTCACTGCGTTTTCTGGAAATCTATTAAGTGTTAAATGAGTTCCAACCGAAGTGGGGGCTTTATATATTTGGGCCTGGACAAGGCCAACGTGTCACGGAGCCATCGCGAAGGCCTCTCCTCCGTGACACGCTGCCATCGCGGAGGGGCTCTGCCTCGGCTCCTTCCGCGATGGTTCGACGGGCTTCTCGTTCGATCCTTTCCCGGGCCTTTCTCCAACGTATGGCCTTCAAATATGCTTAATCAACGTGGGAATAGGTCATCTGAGTGCCGGGAATTCTACGGGGTGTAACAATTTCCATTCCCACTTGGAAGTGGGAATAAATCAATATGGAGTTCATTACAGGTCCACCTCATACTCACCAGTAATACGAATCCATTTGGGTTGTGGTGGATAGGTTTACCAAGGCTGCACACTTCCTACCGGTCAAGACAATGGATTCAATAGACGATTATTCTAAGTTGTATATTTGGGAGTTGGTTCGGCTTCATGGAGTGCCCTTGTCTATTATTTCGGACAGAGGTACTCAGTTTACTTCTCAATTCCAGCGTTCGTTTCAAAGAGGGCTCGGGACTCAAGTTAAGCTACGCACAACTTTTCATTCCCAGACGGACAGCCAAGAGAAATGAACCATTCAGACTCTTGAGGATATGTTGAGGGCATGTGCTACGGATTTAAAAGGTAGTTGGGATGATCATTTGCCCTTGATCGAGTTTGGTTATAATAATAGTTACCACTCTAGTATCTAGATTGCACCGTTCGAGGCTCTCTACGGGCGAAGGTGCAAATCTCCCATCGGATGGTTCGAGGTTGGTGAGGCAGCTATCATAGGACTAGATTTGGTTCATGAGGCGATGGTGAAGGTTCAGTTAATAAAGGACCAGCTGAGAACCGCTCAGAGTCGTCATAAATCATATGCTGATATGAGAATAAGAGAATTGGAGTTTGATGTTGACGACTGCGTGTTTCTAAAGGTATCTCCCATGAAGGGGGTCATGCGGTTCGGAAAGAAAGGTAAAGTCATTCCCCGCTATGTTGGTCCGTACAGTGTTGTGAGCAGAGTTAGTAAGGTGGCGTATTAGTTGGAATTGCCTTCAGAATTGGCTTGAGTTCATCCCGTTTTCATGTATCGCTGTTGAAAAAGTGTTTGGGTGATCCATCCTTGGTGGTTCTGATAGACAGCATTGGTGTGAAAGACAGACTCAGTTATGAAGAAATTTCAGTTGAAATCTTTGATCGACAAGTTTGAAGGCTGAGGAAAAAGGAAGTAGCCTCAGTAAAGGTGTTATGGAGGAATTAGCCTGTCGAGGGAGCCACGTGGGAGGCCGAAGCGGATATGATGGCTAAATATCCCCATTTGTTCCCTATCGGCTCAACATCAGTTTGAGGTATAAAATTTTTTCCCTAAACCTATATTTGGTTTTCATGTTCTATTCATGAGAATAAGTTAGTTTTATGATATGATTAAATTCATTTTTTATGATTATGATACCTATTTTCTACTAGAATCTCTCAGGGATCGATACTTTCAAGTTTATGGTGATTTTGCCAATTATGCATACTTTATGAATTTCAAGCTTATGAACGTTTGATTTAAATGATAATGAATTATCCAAGGATGCATGCATGTTTATGAATTTTAAAACTTATGATATCATGATTTTGAGTTATGAAGCCTTAGTCAAGTATGTATGAATATCATGAAAAATAAAGTTTATGTATCATGGCTTATTGTGGCATTATTTTCATGGCTACTTCATGTATGTCAAGTATGTTTATGATTTCATGATTATAAATTAGCCCATTGTCACGACCCAAAAATTGTCAGTAATAGAGATACGGGACAAGGTACCCTGAGAGACCCCAAGTCGACAAATGGCATGAACATAGAAACAAACAGCATATAACAAGTGGAAACTGACATAATAAAACATGCTTAACTGGAAGTCTGTATATATATCAAACTAAAACAGAGTCAACAATGACAAGCTGATTTGCTACATATTATCTGAAAAGCCTCTAACATAACTGATGAGCTGATAGGACATCATCCCCAGGTAGCTCGATAAAATTCTGTAACTGAAATAACATAACAATGGATAGCTGAATGTCCTCGAAGGATAAGGATTCACCAACGCTGGCTAAACAGGTCTGAGAGGAAAATAGGACTAATGATGTGGCTGAGACTGATCCCTCGGACATGTATCATGAAACGTTATATCATGGAGTATGCAGTCAGTACTTGAAATGTACTGAGCATGCAGGTTAAGTAAAAACGGACAGTTAAAATACATAAGAGTTCATAGAGTAGGAAAACATGATTATGAAGTAAATATCATAATGTAAACATAAGGGCTCAAGGTTTTCAAACCATTCATGATCCAATCATAACCATAGTTATAAGAGAACCTTTACAAAAACATAACTTGAGCCAAAGTAACATAAACATAACCATGAATAAATCATGAGGAACAATGGGAGAACTAGTTTTAACCGACACCATCATGATAGAGCTAACATGATGCCCCAACTTTTCGCTCAAGTAGGCAGGCTGTCCTAGCCTTGCCAAGCAAGGGACGTGCATAATGTGATATCACAGGGGATCCATAAATATATATACCGATAGTGGAATGTAGTTCTGACACCACGGAATTTACCTGAACGCCGGGTCTACTTAGTGCTAGACACTGCTCCCAAAAACATGCACATGAGGCTTATATCATAATCGTAAAGCATTAATAAATTTCATGGCCAAATAAATCATAACATACTTAATCATATTTGAGATACATGATTAGCTATGAATAAGGGCCCATGAGAAGGCCAAGAATCATAAATCATGAATAAGATGCATACTTGTGAAAATACATATACTTGATATTCATAAATCCATGAAGAGTACTAGAAGAGAAATCATAACATGAATCATGAATCATAAATCATAATTAAGACTTAGTAAGATAAAGATCATAATAGAATCATAACTTGACTTTTCATTAAGCTTGCATAATTAGGCAAAATTTAATTAAAATATGAAACCGTAAATTTATAATAAGAATAGGTACGAAATCTATCCACAGATCTTAAAACATGATTTGATATATGAATGGAATTGACCCATAGATAGATCATAGAGAATTTCACAAATTAGGAATAAACCCCATAAAGTCATGAACTTGAATGTAGAATGTAAATTCATGGAATTGAGAAAATTTTTGGACATGAGAGTTAAAGGAGCTTTCATTTATAGCCCTACATACCTGGATAAATCTGATTAACACTCCTTTTTGAAATCCCAAAGGGAATGAGAGAAGATTGGAGAATTTCTCAAGCTTGATCTCCAAGGTAGAACTCTAAACTTGCATGCATGGAATGGTAAGGCTTAGGATAGGTTTAACACTCTTAAAAATCTTCTAATTGAGCTTAAAACGACGTAGTTTAGGACCTTAGAGCTTAGGAATTTTGAAAATACCCTTAAGAAAAAGTCCAGAAATTTAACACTGCCAGTGACCACGACCAATACCACGGGTCTTCCTTCGATACCATGACTCGTGGTATCCATCCGTTACGTCCTTCTAGCATTTCTTCAGTTCTTAGGTCCTGGATACAATGACTCTAAAGAATGATTCATTACTTGACACAATGCCCATTGTGTCCTCTCGACGTCACCACTGCCTCCACACCTACAATTTCTGAGACTTCCACCATAAGTAACCAACAACTCATACCTCCAAACCATAGGTTGTTGGTCCCATCCATTACCTCTGTTAAATTTCCACTGCAGCTTCTAACGATTACTTACCATGACTCGTGGCTCCTTACAACACATCGTACCATGACTCGTACCATCCAACCCTAGTATTATATAGACAAACAACGACCTTAACCCACGACCCATTATATTCCCCAATGGGAAATCTCTAGGCCCATTACCACTGTGTCTCCTTCTGTAGAATAAGACCACGGGTGGTTTCCACGGGTTGTTACACCTTTCAATGACTCGACCCTCGTGTCGTTTTGATAAAAATCTCAAATTTTCTACTGCTTCTTATTTCACATTCCCGAATCTAGTCTTAGGCACTTTCGGAGTATTACAATATCTCCCCTAGGGAACATTCATCCTCCAATGTGAATGAACATACTGATTATTGAGGAATAGAACTAACATGTCAAATACTAAACATCTAAGGCTGAAAACTGACGGAGTGACTGACTCCAGAATAAAACACTTGACTGAACATAATTCACGAATCACACATAAATACCTTAACATGAATGAAATTGGGACACAAGAACAAAACATGAAACTGAATAGAGTACTAAGGAGAAAACTAGTACCTCAAGATGAACTTGAACCAAAAGGGAATAGATGTGGGTATTTGGCCATCATATCTGCTTCGGCGTCCCATGTACCTCCCTCAATATGTTGATTCCTCCATAAAACCTTCACTGAAACTACTTCATTATTTCTCAACTTTCGAACTTGACGATTAAATATTTCAACTGAAGCCTCTTCATAGCTAAGACTATCCTTCACTCGTACGCTCTTCATTGGGACATCCAAGGCTGGATCACCCATACACTTCTTCAAAAGGGATACATGGAAAACTGGATGCACTGAAGTCAATTCTAATGACAACTCCAACTCATAAGCCACCTTGCCGACACATCTCACAATCCGGTACGGGCAACATAACGGGGCCAAAGTTTCCTCTCCTTTCCGAACCTCATCACTCCTTTCATGGGAGACACCTTCAAAAACATCCAATCATCAACTTCAAACTCAAGTTCTCTCCTCCTTACATCCGCATAAGGCTTTTGATGACTCTTTGCTGTTCTCAACCTCTTTTTTATAAGTTGAACCTTCCCATAACCTCATGAACTGAATCCGGTCCAATCAACATGGCTTCACCAACTTCTGATAAGCCAATTGGCAAACTACATCTCCGCCCATAGAGTGCCTCAAACAGAGCCATCTAAATACTAGAATAGTAACTGGTGTTATATGCAAACTCAATGAGAGGTAAATGACCATCCTAACTACCCTTGAAATCAATCATACATGCTCTCAACATGTCCTCAAGAGTCTGAATGGTTAGTTCATCCTGACCATCTGTTTGCGAGTTAAAAGTTATACTAAGCTTAACCTGAGTACCAAGTTCCTTCTGAAACGATCTCCAAAACAAGGAGGTAAATTGAGTACCTCTATCTGATATGATGGACATGGGAACTCCATGCAACCGATCTAACTTTCGAATGTATAATTTGGCATAATCCTTGTTGAATCGGTAGTTTTGACTGGTAGGAAATGAGCTTATTTAGTCAACCTATCTACAACCGCCCAAATAGAGTAATATTGTCAACGAGTACGAGGAAATCCTATAATGAAGTCCATATTGACTTCTCCCACTTCCAAGTAGGTATAATAATGTCTTGAAGCACACCTCCGGGTCTTTGATGCTCAACCTTTACCTATTCACAATTCAGACACTTAGCCATAAATTTTGCTATATCCCTCTTTATTCCATTCTACAAATAGACTTCCTGTAGGTCACAGTACATCTTGGTGGAACTTAGATGTATGGAATATCTAGAACCATGAGCCTCATGAAACATCTACTCCCTCAAGTCATCAACAACCTACACACAAATGATCCTGATATCGTAATAGTCCATATCTCCCTTGGGAGAAAACCTCCAACTTATGGTTTTGAACAACTTCCTTCAACTTCACCAAAATAGGATCCTTGTCTTATCTGGCCTTGACTTCAGTCACCAAGGAAGATTTTGATACATTCTGAACAATGACACCACCATCTTTCAAGTTAAAAAGATAAACTCCTAGTCGAGCAAGACGATTCACATCCTTTACTAATTCCTTCCTCTCCTCATCTAAATGGATCACACTCTCCATAAAAAGCCTGCTAAGAGCGTCTACCACAACATTAGCCTTTCCCGAATGATAAAGGACACTCATATTGTAATCCTTAAGGAGCTCCAAAAACCTTCTTTAATATAGATTTATATACTTTTGGGTAAACACGTACTGCAGGCTTATGTGTCCGTAAGCACATCCACATGGACCCCGTACAAACAGTGTCTCCAAACTTTCAAGGCAAATACTACCGTCGCCAACTCAAGGTCATTAGTTGGATAGTTCTTCTCAAGGACTTTTAGCTTCGTGGAAGCATAGGCTATAACCTTACCGTGCTACATAATTACACAACCAAGGCCGATCCTTATGGCATCACAATATACCACAAACCCATTGGTGCCCTCAGGTAGAGTCAACATTGGTGCTGAGGTGAGTCGAGTCCTCAAATCTTGGAAGCTCTTCTCATAGGCCTCCGACCATTGGAACTTCACTTTCTTTAGGGACAACTTAGTCAACAGTGTTGAATGGATGAAAATCCTTCAACAACCTCATGTAGAAATCAGTTGAGCCCATAAAACTCTCGATATTCGAGGCGTCACTAGTCTAGGCCAATTCTTCTGAGAGTCCACTTGTACACCCTAACTTGACACCACATGACCCAAAAATTCTACAGAGTCTAACCAGAACTCACACTTGCTTAACTTAGCATACAACTGGCGATCCTTAGGGGTCTGTAGTACCACACTTAAATGAGCGGCACGCTCTTCTTCACTCCGAGAGTGTATGAGAATGTAATCTATGAACACGATCATGAACATATCCAAATATGGATTGAGCACCCTGTTATCAGATCCATAAAAGCTGCATGAGCATTCGTTAGTCCAAAAGACATAACTACAAACTCATAATGACCATAATTAGTCTTGAACGCTATTTTCAGGATGTCACTCTCTCTAACCTTGAGATGATGATACCCAGAATTTAAGGTCTATCTTCGAAAAACTCTTGGCACCCTGAAGCTGGTCAAACAAGTCATCAATTCTGGAGAGGGGATACCTGTTCTTGACTGTGACCTTTTTCAATTGCCGATAGTTAATGCACATCCGAAGGGAATCATCCTTCTTTCGGACAAAGAGAACTGGTGCACTCCACAAGGATTTGCTCAGTCTGATGAAACACTTGTCCAAAAGATCCTTCAACTGCTCCTTTAACTCCATTAGCTCACTTGGAGCCATTCTGTAAGGAGGAATAGATATAGGTTGCGTATCGGGAAGAAGGTCAATAACAAAATCAATCTCCCACTTGGGAGTAATTCCCGGAAACTCATCTGGAAATACATCTGGTTATTCACACACTATGGGAACTAACTGGATAGTTGGGGTTTTGGATATAACATCCTTAACCCTAACTAGATGTTATACACAACCTTTAGGGATCATCTTTCTATCCTTAAGGTAGGAATTGAAATGACCTACAGACACGTCTGAACTACCCTTCCACTTTAGCACAGGCTCACCTAAAAATTGGATCTCTATCGCACGGGTTTTACAATTTACTGAGGCATAATAGGCATGTAGCCAATCCATGCCAAAGATAACATTTAACTCTGACATGGCTAGCACTACTCAATCTACTTTGATGACTTTATAAGGACTGTGGCATGGAAATTTCGATATACCTATCGAGTGATAACCGAATCACCAACTGCAGTAGAGACTGAAAAGGGTTCTGACAAGATTTTGGGACTGACTCCGAAACAACTTCCCATGTAAGGTGTCACAAAAGACAAAGTAGCCCTTGGGTATAGCAATGCATATACATAAAAGTGGAATACTCGTAACATACCAGTGACCACATCTGGTGAAGCCTCCTGCTCCTGATGAGATGCAAGGGCATAAAGCCGATTCTGGTACTGACCACCACCTGCACTGGTTGACGTACCCTGCTGAGTTGGGTGAGATGGTACTACTGCTGAACTGGTAGCCCGAGCACGACCTCTACCATCATACTACCTATCCAAAGGACACTCTCGATGCTTGTGCCCAGGTCTACAATACACAAAATAGATATCTGACCCAATCAAGCACTCCCCTATGTGATTCTTTCCACACTTCCCACATACCAGAAAGGTACGCTCCACCTGTATGATCCTTTGTCCCCTCGATCCTGATACTCTACTCCTATGGTAACCTCACATTCTAAATGGAGCACTAGCCGATGATGGTGGTGGAGCTAACAACCACTGATGGGACTACTAACAATGTCCGCATCTCGATCTCTACTGGGAGAACCCATAACTATCTATCTTGGCCTTTTTGGCCTCTCTGTCTTAGATGCACCGCCTCCATTTGTTGGGTGTACAAAATCAATTGGGGAAAGTCGATGTCCTGATGAAGCATAGCGGTCCTACAATCCTTGACTAGGTGGTCCACTACTCCGTGCACAAACTTGCTCACCCAATCTCTTTGATCAGCCACCAGCTCTGCTGCATATTTGGACAAATGAGTGAACTCCAAAGCATACTCTTGGACTATCATATTATGCTGCCTCAGGTTCACGAACTCAGCTGCCTTGATTTAACTCTTCTCAGGAAGAAAGAACCGATCCAAGAACGTGGTAAGAAACTCATTCCAACCAATAGTGCTAGCTTCAACTACTTTGCCATCATTCCACTTTCTAAACTAGATATGTGCAATCCCTTTCAACTGATAAGAGGCTACGTTTTCGCACTCCTCCCTCATCACCCCCATTATCTAGGTGATCTTTTGAACCTCATCAATAAACTCATGCAGATCCTCGCCCACCTTTGATCCTAGAAACTCTTGAGGGTTTATCCTAAGAGAATCCCTGACTCTTGCGGCTGCTGCATTCCCATTCTAGGCACATGGGATACCGCCTACAAGTTAACCTAGGCGGGAAATGCCTATGCCAACATCTGAATGGCTGCCCTAAACTCTGCATGAGCAACCTGCTCGGGCACATGATCCTCGGGGGCAGGTGGGGCCTGCTGATGCCCATCCCCATTGCCAGTCTCATGGCCATTTTATTTCTATTTCTCCTTCCATTGATTTGATGAGGAGGCATGATTCTGCAAAGGCATCTAACACGAGTTAGAAGGATAGAGAGACATTTCATCGCACGACATAGATGGTGAAATAAGGGAAATTTCCTAAAACATTTCATAGCCTCTTCATCATAAGTGTGGCGGTGCTTCACATCCATGAAAATGACTCTACTTAACGTGGATTTCAGATACACTAGGATACTTCAAAACCTAAGGCTCTGATACCAAGTTTTTCATGACCAAACATAAGCCCAGATAGAGACATGGGATAAGGAACCCCAGAGGCCCCAAGTAGACCCATGGCATGAATTTAGCAACTAAGAGCATACAACAAGAGAAAAATGACATAATAAAACATGCTTAAATGAATTTTGCATACATATCAAACTAAAACTGAGTTAACAATGACAAGTTGATTTCCTACATATTGTTTGAAAAGCGTCTAACATAACTGATGAGCTGATGGGACAACATCCCCAACTAGCTAGACAAAAGTATATAAATGAAATAACATAACAACAGATAACTGAATGTCCTTGAAGGATGAGGAATCACCAACGCTAGCTAAAACAGGTCTGAGAGGAAAACAGGACTAATGACGAGGCTAAGACTGATCTCTCAGACCTGAATCATGAAACAATACAACATAGAGTATGTGGATAGTACATAGAATGTACTGAGTATACAAAGCAAGTAAAAATGAATAGTTAAAATACATAAGAGTTTGTAAGAGTAGGACAGCATGATCATGAAGTAAATATCATAATGTAAACATAAGGGCTCAAGGTTTTTAAACCATTCATGACCCAATCATAATCATAGTTACAAGAGAACCTTTATAAAAACATAACCTGAGCCAAAGTAACATAAACATAACCATGCATAAATCATGGGGAACAATGGGAGAACCCTACTTACTTGACACTATCATTATAGACTTACATGATACCCTAACTTTCGCTCAAGTGGACAGAACCATCCCAGGCTTTCCAGGAAAAGGATGTGCATGATGTGATTTCACAGGGGATCCATAAATATATGTATATACCTACGATGGCTGGTAGTTCTGAGACCATGAGGTTTACCGGAGCGTCGGGTCTACTTGGTGCTAGACTACTCCCAAAAACAAGCACATGAGGCTCATATCGTAATCGTGAATCATTCATAAAGTTCATGGCCTAATAAATCATAACATACTTAATCATACTGGAAATACATGATTAGCCATGAATAAGGGCTCGTTAGATGGCCAAGAATCATAAATACATAAATCATGAATAACATGCATATTGGTGAAACTACATATACTTATATTCATAAATCCATGAAGAGTACTTGAAGAGAAATCATAACATGAATCACTAATCATAATTTAGACTTAGTAAGATCATGATCACAATAAAATCATAACTTGACTTTTCATGAAGCTTGCATAACTGGGCATAATTAATTAAAATATGAAACCATGAATTTATAATCAAAATAGGTACAAAATATTTCTATAGATTTCAAACATGATTTGATATATGAAGGGAATTGACCCATAGATAGATCATAGGGAATTTCACAAATTAGGAATAAACCCCATAAGGTCATGAACTTGAATCTAGAATGTAAATTCATGGAATTGAGAAATCTTTTGGGGATGAGAGTTAATGGAACTCTCATTCATAGCCCTACATTCCTGGGTAAATTTGATTTATACCCCTCTTTGAAAGCCCAAAGGAAATTGGAGAAAATTGGAGAATTTCTCAAGCTTGATCTCCAAGGTAGAACTCTAAACTTGCATGCATGGAATGGTAAGGCTTAGGATAGGTTTAACACTCTTAAAACCGTTCTAGATAAGCTTAAAACAATGTATTTTAGGATCTTAGAGCTTAGGTATTACGAAAATACCCTTAATAAAAAGTCTGGAAATTTAATATTGCCTGTGACCACGATCAATACCACCTGTCGTCCTTTGATACCACGACTCAAGGTATCCATCCGTTACTTCCTTCCACCATTTCTTCAGTTCTCAGGTCCTGCGTATAACAACTTGATAGAATGGCTCGTTACTCGATACAATGACCCATTGTGTCCTCTCATCATCATCACTGACTCCACACATACAATTTCTACGACTTCCACCACGAGTCAACCAACGACTCGTACCTCCAAACCACTGGTTGTTGGTCTCGTCTATTACCTCTATGAAATTTCCACTACACCTTTTCATGATCACTTACCACAACTCGTGGCTCCCCACAACGAGTTGTACCATGACTCATACCATCCAACCCCGGTATTATGGAAACAAACAATGACCTTAACCCATGAACCATTATTTCCCCCAACAGGTCATTCCCGGGCCCATTACCATTGAGTATCCTTCTGCAAATAGGACCACGGGTGGTTCCCACAGGTCGTTAAACCTTCCAGTAACTCGTACCTCCAGTCATTCTGACTAAAATCTCAAATTTTCTGCTTCTTCTTATTTCACATTCCCGAGTCTAGTCTTAGGTACTTCTAAGGCATTACACCATGCAAGATCAAGTATGTTCTCACGATGATGACAATGAGTCATGTGCATATTTTTGGGATTAATGTCTAGCACATAGTAGGCTAGGGGTTTCGACAAAACCCTGAACCTCATAACTACATGCCACCATAGGTATATATTCATGTTCAAGCCGATGGAGATTCATAAGTGATATCACACCCTAATCGATCCTTGCCTGGGCAAGATTGGGACGGGCTTGCCCACCTGAGTAAGATAATTGGGGTATCATGTAAACTCTACCATGATGTTGTCGGTTATGCTGAAGTCTTCCATTATTTCTCATGCTTCAAGTTATTCATGTTCATGACTTATGATACTATATTTTAATTAGCGTATTTGACCCACTGATTAGTTTCATGAACTTTCATTTATGATACAAGTATGGTACACTATATAATTTTTATTTATAAATCATGGGTCATTACAGTTCAACTTATGATGAATAACTCATGGTTACAATGATTGTACGATTATGATTTCAACATGTACCCTACTCTCTTGTTCATTTAGTTTTTTAATCTCGACTTTGATTTATTATTTTATGAGCATCTTTTATTTTCACTACATACTCAGTATATTCAAAGAACTAACCATATACTCTATGTTATATCATCGCATAGGTTCAGGTGACCAGTCTCAATCCCAACATTAGCTTGCTCCCACCTTAGTCCAGTACCATCCCAGTTTTGGTGAGTCCTCATGATCCGAGGAAGGCAGTTTTAGTTAATTTTTTTTAATGTTTGTTAGTTCAAAACATAGTGAGCTAGTGTGGGGTGTTGTCCCATCAGCTCATCATATGTTTAGAGGCTTTTTAGACAACTATGTATAGATGGTTTAGCGATGTTGACTCGCATTTACGCTTAGGTTTTCATGTTATACAGACTTCCTCTTATGTTGAGTTCTAGTTTATTTCCACTCTAAATATTCTATAGCCTTTATGTTATATATGTACCATGGGTTAGCTTAGAGCCATTCGTGGTTCTAGGTATCGTATCCCTATCCGGGCTCCATGCTAAGGTTGCGACACTATGATATTACTATTTATTATATTTTTTTCATCAATACATAGTTTATGAGGTTCTACTCATGATTTCAGTCATGTACAACTTTATGATTTCGTTTGAGAAACTTGAGCCTTTACATGTAGTTTACGATTAAAATCTCATGTCCTAACTTATGTTATGCTCATGATTTCATTCTACTATTTTATTAGAATTTTTATCTATTCCACATATTTGGTACATTCAACATATTGACCATATACTTTTATGCTTTATCGTCTCATGATATAAGTCTGGGTGATCAGTCTCATCCTCGACATTAGCCCTGCTCTTTCTCCAGTCAGCCTATCCCTAGCCTTGTTGGAGACTCCTCATCATCTGAGGATGTCCACTTTATCATGTGTTATGTTTTATATCTTTCTATTTTTATATTTAGCCGAGGTAGTTGGGGGATCCTCCCAATAGCTCATCTTTATGACTAGAGGCTATTCAAATAGTGATGTTAGATATTTAGTTGTGTAGACTTGATGTCCTTGTTTATGTTTATGCTATATTAGGTTTTTGCTCATCATGATTTACACTTTATTCTGCTTAGAATATTCTTACGCTAACGTTATGCATGTACCATGGGTTAGCTAGGAGTCATTCGCACCTCTAGGTCTCGTGTCGCGTCCAGGATCTATGCTCAGGTTGTGACAAGTAGTGACCACACTAGACATGCATTTATACCCTAGCAAGGTATATTTTCTCCTATCGATAGGGTGGATACATCGAACTCCACGTTTAGCTCACATGGTTATATATTGGTTAACAGACTCTCCCACAGTGCAGTTCAGTTTTAGTCATCGTTATACACATAAATTTCAGTACATGACCCTTAAATCAACATTATTTATACTTTCATTAAGTGTTTTCACACTTATCATATCATATCAGTATGTGTGCATCTTATAGGGTCATTGTACTTTAGCTTAGTTATGCATTTAGTACAACTTTTGAGATTACTAACACGTTTTATACTTGAGTTTAACATCTCATATACTCTGTATATTCAAAGTACTGACCTTATACTTCTTGTACTATATTGTTTTATGATATAAATTCAGGTACTCAGGCTCAACATTACAGTTAGCTTCGTTCCAGAACGTGATCAGTGATTATTGGTGAGTCCTCATCATTCCAAGGTTGGAGTTGTGTTCTTTCAGTTGTGTTGTTCTTACTTTTACTTTCAAACTTGTAGAGTTAGCTAGGGGATTGTCCTAGCAACTCATCAGTTAGTTGAGGCTTTTAGACAGAACATTAGTGTTTTCAGCTTATGACTCAGTGTTCATCTAGCTATCCTAAATTCAATCTAAGTGTTTATAAATTGTTGTTCTTACAAACTCAGTTAGCTTCTACTGAGTTATCATTAAACTGGATTTTATCAGTATTATTCCATGTAATGGTTTAGCTTGGGGTCACTTGTGGCTCTAAGCACGGTGTCACGTCTAGGGTTTATACTGGGACATGACTGTGGCATTCAGGTTTGATATTATATCTTGTTCTTGTTCACTGATAGCAGCTTATTTAGATTTTATCTACCTTATATACCAGTAGATTTTTAGTAGTGGCATTCCCATTTCTCGTGGATACTGCATTCTTGCCTGTAGGTCCACACCAAGGACAAATAGACATCTTTAGTAGGAGCTCCCGAGTTCAACCATTTTGGTAAGCTTCATTATTCCTGGAGATATCAAGTTAGAGGTCCAATGTATGATTTGAGTTTGAAAATTGTATATGGGTAGGTCGGGGCCTGCCTCGACTATATGAAAATGAGTTACTCTTAGTGGCTTATAGATAGATGGTATGAGTTGTCAATATGTTGTTTCTGGCCTTGTCGGCCTTTTATTTAGCTATTGTACAGATTGTGGCCTAGACAGCTTGTTGTTTATCCGTTGACATAGATTTTGGCTTTGTTGGCCTCCATATGTTTTCTAAGTTGTATTCCATATATAGTATATGTGTTGAGACCTTGATGGTCCTGCTATATTATTTTGTAGCATTGTTATCATTGCGTCCCTGTTGTCTCAACTACTATTCAGTTTTAGATTGTATGAGTTCTTCATTTGCTAGCTCGGCACTATGAGGTACCGTTTGGGGAGATATTCCTATGAAACTAACCTTTTATTTATATAAATGCAGCGCCACAAAAGTAGGGATGTTAATACATATAGAACATGTACTTGTATGTGAGTACACAAAATAACAAGTAGACAAGTAATGTAATACCTAAAAAGACCCTAAGATCAAACCCAAGGGTTGAGCGGAGAAAATAAGAAGGAAGTTGCACAAGCCACAGAACGACTCGTCAGGTCACCCAATGAGTTGTGGAGTGACTCGTGAAGTGGAGGTCGGCTAGGTGGTAGTCGTGGTCAGGGGTGACCGAGGGAGAATGCCATGAGTCGTGGTGTCACTTCATGACTCGTGGAGTAATTCATGGCCTGGAGGGTGGATTTGGGGGCTGCGATTCCAATATACTTCACGAGTGGACACCATGAGTCATCCTTTACCTCACGACTCATGAAGTCCCTCGTGAGGACTGGCTGAGTCTAATTTCCAGCAATTTTAGTAAGGGTATTTTCATAATTTCTAAGATGCTAACCTCGAAACTACGTCATTTTAAGCTTTGTTAGGAGGGTTTTAAGAGTGCTTAGCCTATCCTAAGTCATTCTCTCCCATGTATGCAAGACTAGAGGGTTCTATTGAAGATAAAGCTTGAAAATTCTCCTAGTTCTTCCCCCAATCTCTTGAGCTTTCAAGGAACGGTGTAGAATTAGATTTCCCAGGTATATAGGGTTATGAATGGGAGTTTCTCTTCACTTTCAGGCATAAATCCTATCTCAAGTTTATGAATTCAAGTGCATGATCCTATGGGGTTTTAATCCCAAAGTATGAATTCTCTATGTTTTAATCATAGGTCAATTTTGTTCATATTTTAAATGATTTTTTACGATTCATGGGCATGTTTTATACTTAATTTGAATTATAATTCATGATTTCTAGTTTGGACAATAATATACCAAATTATGCAAGTCTTATGAAAAGCTAAGATTATGATCTATGTTTTTAAACACGATGAGATGTTTAACATGAAGGAATTTCTATGAATTACCCATGTATGAATAGATGAGTTTTTACTATTAAGTCTATTTCAAGTATGTTAAAGTTTGGGAAATCCCATATGATCTAAGTCTGTTTTCATGATTTAGTTCAATTTGATGATGTTAGCATACCACATAGTTTTGGAGTCCAGACACCCACTTTCAGCTTGTGGTATGTTTTGAGACAAGATTCCTTATATTCATATGTCAGACTATGCATTTAATTTCCTGATCAGCTTTTTTGAAAAACGATGAAGAGCTTATGCATGTTTTTGGGAGTAGTGTCTAGCACCGAGTAGTCTAGGGGTTCAGATAAACCTCGGGCCTCAGAACTACGCACTAACATAGGTTTTTTAACATTCATTGGGACCTCCCTTGTGGTCTTTTACTGCCCCAAGGGTCCTTCAACTTGATACCGATATCATGGTAGCGCCCTCAGCCCTGGAAAGGTTTTCGATGGCTCTTTTCCCTTGAGTGTAGTAGTTGGGGTCGCGTAGCTTTTTCTGATTATGTCGGTTATATGACGAGTCTCCCATTGTTTCTTATTATTTCAGTTATGCATGTTCTATGATATTATGTTTACACTAGGTTTGACCCAATGTTTAGTTATCAGTTTTACTTATTATCATTAGTTTCATCTTTGGGTCATTTATTTCAGTTATGAATTTCAATTGTGTTTATTATATTTTCAAGATATCAGTATGCAAGTCCTTACTCTTAGAATCTTGTAATGATATGATATATGTTATGCATGTTTTCAGTTTATACTCAGCTTGTTTTACTTACCTTGCATACTCAGAATATTTCAAGTACTGACTGCAAGTCTATGTTGTATCTTTTCAAGGTACAAGCTCATACGATCAGATTCAGTCTCGCCACTAGCCAGTTTCTAGAGTTTCACCGAACAGCTTGTTGGTGAGTCCTCATCCTTCGAGGACCTTTAGATAGTTAAGATATCATCATTTCAGTTTCAGATATCTAGTGAGCTAGTTGGGTGTTGTCCTATCATTTCGTCAATATGTTAGAGGCTTATCAAACATAGCTTGTATTTCCAGCTTCAGATTCCTTGTTTTGAGATTTCAGTGGTTTAAATGTTTTATTGTTCAGACTTTCGCTATTTTAGAGTTTAGCCTTCCACTTTATTTATGTTGAGCTTTAGCTTTTACGATCATGCCATGGGTCGACTTGGAGCAATTTATGGTTCCAGGTTCTATAATACTCTGAAAGCCTTAAGATTAGACCCGAGGGTTAAAATAGAGAAAATAAAATTTTTGCACCAGGTCACAGGACGAGTCGCCTAGTGACCCGTTGGGTATGCCACGATTATTAAGTGACTCATGGGGAGGAGGTTGGACTTGGTTGGAATTTTGGGCTTGAGGTTGACCACGGGAGAGTCCACGAGTCGTGGTCATCACTATGAGTCGTCAAGAGAATCGTGGTCAGTGGTTTGTTGAAGGTCAAAGGTTTTTAGCGGTGTCCCTAACGGTTTGTTACCATGAGTCGTAGGGCACACCACGAGTTGTGGTGTCTCTTGTGGTGACTAGTGGCGATGAAATTCCACCGCAAGCAGCGGGAAGCAGACCACGAGTCGTGGAGTGGAGCATGAGTCGTTTAGTCCCTTGTGAGGACTGGCAGTGAGTATTTTCCTATGAATTTATTAAAGGTTTTTCCATAATTCCTATGTTCATAAGCCCTATACCAGATCGTTTCAAGATTAGAATAGTGTGTTTTAAGAGGGATCAGTTCATTCTAAGCCTATTCACTTCCATGCATGCAAATCTAGAAGCTCTTAAGGATGATCAAGCCTAAATTTATCAAGTTCTTTCCCAAATTTCCACTGGGAAATCAAGTGATTTGTGAAATCAGATTTCTACAGGTATGTAGGGTTATGGATGGGTGTAATTGTCCATATCCATTCCCAATCCCTCTTCAATTTCATGAAATTCTAGTTGATGAATTTACGGGGTTTAACCCAACATTTGAATTCTCTAAGTATCAACCATGGGTATGATCTAAGCTTGTTTCGAATGTTGAATTATGATTAATGGGCTTATATTACAATGTTTTCAATCATAAATTATGTTTTTTAACTTTTATAAATTATGATGCCCATCCATAAAAGTTCATGAAAGTTGAGATCTATAATATATATATTCTAGCATAATGAGATGTATATTATGAAAGCATGACTTTGAATTACCCATATCCATGTTCATGTTTTTGAATGATCGAGACTATTTCAAGCATGTTTAAGAATTGGGAAAGCCCATATGATCACGTATGTTTTATGATTTATCTAAACTTCATTTATTAGCTTACCACATGGAATTTGGAGTCTCGACTTGTCATGACCCGAGAGGGGTCCCGGATCATAGACACGGGACAAGGGACCCCGAGAGACCCCAAGTCAACCCATGGCATAAGCATTCAATAAGCATGAAGGAAATATAAATATAAACTCCGCGGAAGTAGCATAACAACAGACTGAACATCTGAAGCTGAATACATGTCTAAGTATGATAAGCGTCTAATCTGGATGAGCTGATGGGACAACATCCCCATCTAACGCAGAAATACTAAAACTGAAAGTACGCTCAAGATAACTGACAGTCTAGTCCTCGAAAGATGAGGACTCACCAAAACAAGAAGGCGCTAGCTTTGATAAGCGGCTATGAACGGGGCTGAACCTGAGAACCGAATCCTACATTATGAAATGATGTAGCATAGAAAGTATGTGGTTAGTACGTGGAATGTACCGCATATGCAAGGTAGGTAAAATCGCTTGAATAATAATAGCCTTTTAAAACAAGTCATACATATATGATAGCCTTTAAGGATAAGAAACGATCACAAGCATTCATTAAGAAATCATTCATATTTAATATATGGTCATGCATGGCTTTAGAATATCAAGACTAAATCGAATGACTCAAAGCTAAATCATAACATTTATATCAAAAGCTGAACAATGAGTCAAACCTTGCTTTTCAAAACATGCATGCATAAGATAACCATCATGAGTAATGGGTATGCAAACTCCAATGATATAGACAGTGGGAGACTCGTCACTTAACCGACATACCACGATAGAGCTTACGTGGTCCCAAATATTACACTCAAGTGGGCAGAGCCGTCCATAACCTTGTCAGGGATATAGATGATACCATGATATCGATATCAAGCTCAAAGGTCCAATCGGGCTAGGGATAGCTCACAAGGGAGGTCCCAATAATATAATAGAATCAATCTACATTGGCGCGTAGTTCTGGGGAATAGGGTAGCCAACCCTTAGCCCGCTCGGTGCTAGACGTTTCTCCCAAAACACGCAATGCTCTACATTGCATAAATACGAAGCTCAACATGAAATCACGCATAAACTCAACATCGTATGAAACGAAGCTCAACATTGTCTATTGACAAAGCTCATTATGAAACCATGAATACACTAAACATCATATAAATATAAAGCTCAACAATGTCGTCTTGACAACGCTTAGAATGAAATCATGCTTAAACTCAACATCATGTGAAATGAAGCTTGATGCCAACATACATCTCAATTATGAATTCATGCACATGAGAAGCTTTACTATGATACATAGGACAAGCTCAAAGAATAATGGGAGACTTTACTTCAAAAATCATGTGGTAAGCCTCCTTAGAATTATCACTCCATCATCATCAATATAAGGGCCTTGCCCAAAACCTTATCATGCTTGAACTCATACAATTTATTTGGAAACATTATAATTTGGGAGATTTCACTCCAAAATGAAGTAATAACGTCAACACATGAAAATCATCATTCATACTCTACATTCGGCACTACCAAAAGCTTAAACATACATGAGTTTATTTAAATCTTCTTTGAAAACATCATCAAAATCATGGGTAAGGTTGAAATATGTTTTTCATCATCTACTCTATCATCATCACATCATTTAAGAAACTTCCCACACATGGGCATTTTAGATTCAATTTTTATAAAACAATTTTGTAAAAGAAATTAAGTTAGAATCCGCCCAAGCTCGATAAATCATCAATTCCAACTCAACTAATCATACCCATGAGTAGAAATGTAAGGATCGTGCAATTAAATGAAAACTCATACTTGATCATCACAAATTAGTCAAAAATTGATAGTGAATGGGCATGGGTGTGGAAGAAAGCACCCACTCTAAGCCTTACATACCTGGGAATGAAGAATCCTAACTCTTCCTAATTGCCCAGCTTAGATTTTCCCCTGAAAACCTTGAAATTCTCCTCACTTTCTTCTCTTCAAGCTCTCACCCTTGCATGCATGAAGAAAATGGAATAGATGGGACTTTCTTATCTTAAAACTCTCTATTACGAGCTTAAAATGACGTACTATAGGCCCTTAGAACTTAGGAATTACGGAAAAGCCCTTACTGAAATCACTGAAAATAATTGTCAGGGGTTCTAACGGACAACCTGACGACTCATTACCAGGGCACACGATCCGTTGGTTCACCCGTCAAGTACACTGCCTCATCATTCATGAAAATTCAACTAGCTTGGTGACGGCTATCCTAATGGGTCGTTAGGACTGACGATGACTCGTTAGGTACCACCCGTCAAGTACATTGGATAAGCTTTACTGTCCTTCTCTAGGGCCACCCCACAACTGACATGACGACTCGTGGTGACTGACCACGAGTCGTTACACCACCCATGAGTATCTCGAGTCCTTCAACATCTTAGGCCTTCCCCACGAGCCACCGGACGACTTGTTAGGCCTCTTCACGAGTTGTTAAGTGACCTGTTCTGCAACTGCTGCAACATTTTTCCAGTTTTCTCCTGATTGACTTCCGGGCCCATTCTTGAATTGCCGGGGTATAATAATATCTCCCCCTTGGGAACATTCGTCCATGAATATTATAAACAAGTAGAAAATCTAGAAACAACCATCACTATATATATATAGATGCTAATCATTGATTTTCAAGTCGAAAACTGACGGGATGACTACCCTCGGAGAAAACCACATAACTGGTTAGAGTTCAGACATCACACACATATATCATATCATAGAACAAATTTATTTGCATGAATAAAACATGAAAAGCTGAATATAGGTTTAGGGAAAAAATTTGATACCTCAAATTGAAGCTGAGCCGGTAGGGAACAAATGGGGGTATTTAGCCATCATATCCTCTTCGGCCTCCCACGTGGCTCCCTCGACATGATGATTCCTCTATAACACCTTTACTGAGGCTACTTCTTTGTTCCGCAACCTTTGAATTTGTCGATCCAAGATTTCAACCGAAATTTCTTTATAACTGAGGTTGTCTTTCACACCAATGCTGTCTATCGGAACCATCAAGGATGGATTACCCAAACACTTTTTCAACAAAGATACATGGAACTCGGGATGAACTGGAGCCAATTCTGAAGGTAAGTACAACTAATACGCCGTTGTACCAACTCTTCTCACAATCGGTATGGACCAACATAGCGGGGACTGAGTTTACCTTTCTTTCTAAACTGCATGACTCCCTTCATGGGAAATACCTTTAGGAACACCCAGTTGTCAACATCAAACTCCAATTCTCTTCTTCTCACATCAGCATATGATTTCTAACAACTCTGAGCGGTTTTTAGCCGGTCCCTTCTCAACTGAACCTTCACCACCCCCTCATGAACCGAATCTGGTCCGACTGCCTCACCAACCTCAGACCATCCGATGGGAGTTCTGCACCTTCACTCGTAGAGAGCCTCAAACGCTGTCATCTGGATACTAGAGTGTTAACTTTTATTATAAACAAACTCGATCAAGGGAATGATCATCCCTACTATCTTTGAAATCCATAGCACATGCCCTCAACATATCCTCAAGAGTCGGAATGGTTCGTTCTGCTTCGCCGTCTGCCTGGGGATGAAATGATATGCTTAGCTTAACCTGAGTCCTGAGCCCTTTTTGAAATGAATGCCAGAATTGAGAAGTAAACTGAGTACCTCGGTCTGAAATTAAAGACAAGGGAATCAATGAAGCTGAACTAACTCCCTAATATACAACTTAGCATAATCGTCTGCTGAATCTGTGGTCTTGATCGGTAGGAAGTGTGCAGCCTTGGTCAACTTTTCCACCATCACCCAAATGTAGTCGTATTGCCGGCGAGTACGAGGTAGACCTGTAATGAAGTCCATATTGATTTCTTCCCACTTCCAAGAGGGAATGGCAATATCCCGAAGTACACCTCCAGGACTTTGATGCTCGGCTTTTACTTGCTGACAGTATGGACATTTTGCTACGAACTCCGAAATATCTCTTTTCTTACTATCCCACCAATAGATTTCTCACAAATACCGATACACTTTCGTAGATCCTAGTTGAATAGAATATCTGGTACCATGTGCCTCATGCAATATCTGAAATCTCAAATTATCAACATCCGGAACACATAGTTGACCCTGGTATCGTAGTACACCATCTCCCTCTTGGGAGAAAACCTCTATCTTATAACTCCGCACTGCCTCCTTCAGTTTCCTCAATATTGGATCCTCATCTTGCCTGGATTTAACATCAACTATCAAGGACGACTCCGACCCGCTATGCACAACAACACCGCCATCGGCCAAATCGATCAATCTAACTCCCAACCTCGCAAGCCGGTGAACATCTCTCACCAATTTCTTCTTCCCCTCATCCACATGAGACACACTCTTCATTGAGAGCCTACTAAGCCCATCCATGACCACATTAGACTTGCCCGGGGGGTAAAGGACACTCATGTCATAATCCATAAGTAACTCCAACCACCTCATTTGCCAAAGATTTAGATCTTTCTGTATGAAAACATATTGCAAACTCTTGTGGTCCGTAAATACATCCATGTGCACCTCATACAAGTAATGCAGCCATATCTTCAATGTGAACACCACCACAACCAATTCAAAATTGTGGGTCAGATAATTCTTTTCATGCACTTTTAGCTACGAGAGGCATAAGCTATCACCCTCCCCCGCTACATCAACACACACCCAATTCCAACTCTGGAAGCATCACAATACACCACAAAACCATCGTTACCCTCAAGTAAGGTCAACACTGGTGCCGAGGAGTCGAGCCTTCAACTCTTTGAAGCTTTTCTCACAAGCCTCCAACCACTGAAACTTCACCTTCTTCTGAGTCAACTTAGTCAAAGGCGCTACAATGGTTGAGAAAGCGTCCACAAACCCCTGATAGAAATCGGCTAGGCCCATGAAGCTCCGAATATCCGAAGGATTCACTGGTCTAGGCTAATTCTTCACCGCCTCAATTTTCTGCAAGTCTACTTTTATGCCTTCGCTATAAACCACATGGCCCAAGAATGCCACGGAGTCCAACCAAAACTCACACTTGCTGAACTTTGCATATAATTGGTGGTCCTTTAGTGTCTGGAGCACTACTCTCAAGTGAGTGGGATGTTCCTCCTCACTCCGAGAGTATACCAAAATGTCATCAATGAACACGATCACAAACATATCCAAATATGGCTTGAACACCTTGTTCATCAGGTACATAAAAGTTGCAGGAGCATTCGTTGGTCTAAAAGACATAAATACAAACTCATAATGACCATACCATGTTTTGAATGCCGTCTTCGAGATATCACTCTCCCGAACTCTGAGATGATGATACCAAGACCTGAGATCTATCTTCGAGAAACACTTTGCACCCTGAAGCTGATCGAACAAATCGTTGATCTTGGGTAAGGGATACCTATTATTGACAGTGACTTTGTTCAACTATCGATAATCAATGCACATACGAAGGGAACCATCTTTCTTCCGAACAAATAGTACTGGTGCACCCTATGGAGACTTGCTTGGTCTAATAAAACCCTTATCTAGCAAATCCTTTAACTAATTCTTGAACTCTCTTAGCTCCGCTTGAGCCATCTTGTAGGGTGGAATAGATATAGGCTGCGTATCGGGAAGGAGGTCAATACCATAATCAATCTCCCGCTTAGGAGGAATACTTGGAAAATCATCAGGAAAGACCTCTGGGTACTCACGTACTACTGGAACTGGCTGGATGGTTGGGGTTTTGGACTCCACGTCCTTAACCTTAACTAGGTGATACTTGCAACCCTTAGAAATCATCTTCCTAGCCTTGACATAGGAAATGAAGTGACTTGTAGTCATGGCTAAACTACCCTTCCATTCTAAAACTAGCTCACCCGAAATCTGAACTCTACTGATTGGGTCTTGCAATTAATGGAAGCATAACAAGCATACGACCAATCCATGCTGAGAATAACATCAAAATCGGTCATGGCTAACTCTATAAGATCTGCTGAGGTGACCTTATAGAGAACCACGACCGGAAAATCTCTATACACCCGTCTAGCTATAACTAAGTTATCTACTAGAGTAGAAATCGAGAAGGATTCCGAAAAGACATTAGGACTGACTCCGAAGCTACTGGCTACATAAGGTGTCACAAAGGACAAGGTGGCCCCTGGATCTAAGAATGCATAAACATCAACATGGAAGACTCGTAACATACCGGTAACAACGTCCGGAGAGACCTCCTGCTCCTGACGGGATGCTAGGGCATATAATTTGTTCTGGTGCTGACTACCAGGTGCATTGGTAGATGCCCTTTGATATGCTGAGCGAGGGGGCTGGGTTGCTGAAGTAGAAGCTATTCCATGGCCCCCAACCTGATCCTGCCTCACTGCTGGACAATCTCTAAGCATGTGTCTGGGTTTTCCACATCCAAAACACGCACAAGATAATTCCAAGCACTGGCCTGTATGCCCTCGGCCACAGGCTTGTTTGATGGGTTGATGGTTCTGCTAGTTTATTGAAAATCTCGGGCTAAGTTTGGAACCCTTCGAGGTAGATGGATAGACCCGACGCTAGTGAATTTATGAAAATAAGGTGTTAAGATTAATTTCTAATCATAATAAGTGCATTGGATGCAAATTAAGGTCATAAGGAACCTCTAACACAAAGTTGAGTTGAGAGCCTCCTTACCGATTATGTTTTTGTATAAGTTCTTACGAGGGTGAATTTCAAACGAGCATAACCCCCACTTTAAAAATGTTTTTGGATGATTCACTACCTCAATTTGAATTCCTTGAAGTCTTCTTTCCAACACATCCGACCTTCCATCAATCAGAGTTCGGAGTAAAAAGTTATGAGCAGTTTAGTGAAGCTGCAATAGGTAATAACGAACCTCAGAATGGGCCGTTGTAGCAACCAACGACCCGTCCTATTGGTCGTTGGAACTGCCAGTTCCAGGACTTTTTTTTGGCTATTTGGGGGTATTTTGGTAAACTCCTATGCTTCTAACTCCTAAATGACTTCGTTTTGGGCTTCCTTAAGGTCAGATTAAAGGCATTAACCTAGCCTAAATCCTCACCCTCTCCAAAAGATCAATAGTTGGATTTTCTCTCAAGAAAGGAGCTAGGGTTTTCTTCAACCTATTCAAATCTTCTTGGACTCTTCAAGGAATCATCAACCCAGGTATGTGAGGCTATGAATGAGAGTTCCTCTCACTCTCATTCCCTAAGTTCTTCTCAATTCCATGAATTTCAATTCTAGATTCAAGTTTCATGATCTATGGGGTTTATTCTAATTTGAAAATCTATGGGTCAATTCCTTTCATGTATTAAATTATGTTATATAATCTATGGGCAGATTTTGTAACTATTTTGAATCTAAATTTGTAGATTAGGATATAAATCAAATTATGGCCAATTAAATATGTTTTTATGAAAAATCAAGTTATTATTTCATTATGATCTTGATCCTCTTTAGCCTACTATGATTTCTGATTTATGATTTATGATATGATTTCTCTTAAATGCTCATCATGATTTATGACTATCAAGTATAAATAATTTACAAGTGTGTATGAATCTCATGATTTATGAATTTATGATTAAGGCTTACTCACGGGCCTTATTTCATGGCTAGTTCACCTCTTTTTAAGCATGCTTATGATTATCACAATTTAACTAGTCCATGAATTTCATGTATATTATCCTATGAGCACTATATATATATTTGGAGTAGTATTTAATGCCGAGTAGGTTGGGGCCCAGGTTTTGCCTCGAGTCTCAAAACTATATGCCCCTGTAGGTCACGGTGAGACCTCCTTTGAGACTGTCCCCTTTGCCCAAATGGGACTTTCATGAGTGGTATCACACCTTTTTCATTGTTCTACCCTTGGCAAGGTACGAACACACTCCCAACTAGGGATTTATAGGTCGGGCTTCATCTGTTCTCATATGGGGTATTTCGGTTATAAGAATCTCCCAATGTTCCTCATGATTTACGCATGCTTATGATTATGCACTTTGGCTCAAGTCATGTTCAATAAAGCTTTTCTCTTATGATTATGATTATGGTTAATTTATGAATGTTTTGAAAACCTTGAGCCTTATGTTTACATTATGGTATTTACATTACGATCATGTTGTCCTACTCTAATAAACTTTTATGTATTTTTACTATTCATTTTTACTTACTTGCATAATCAGTACATTCGAAGTACTGATTGCATACTCTATGTTGTATCTTTTCATGATCCAGGCTTGGATTTTTAGGCTTAGTCCCTCCATTAGCCAGACTCTCAACATTAGAATCTTCTAGTCTCAGTTGGTGAGTCCTCATCTCTCGAGGGCCCTTGTTTATCAGTTGTATTACATTCTAGTTTTAGACTTTAGTGAGTTAGTTGGGGTCTTGTCCCATCAACTCGTCAGAAGTAGATGTTTTTCAAACATAGCATGTCTTAAGTTTCAACTATATATATCATGTATTCAGATGTTATGTTATTATGAGGCTTTTGCTTAAGTACATATGTTAGACTTCTGCTTGACTGTGTTGAATTTAGAAGTCATGTTCATGCCATGGGTCGACTTGGAGCCTTTCGGGGTTCTTTGTGCCGTGTCCATATTCGGGCCTATGTTCGGGTCATGGCAAACTTGGTATCAAAGCATTAGGTTTTGAAGTGTCCTAGGGTGTATGAAAGCGACGTTAAGTAGAGCCTTTTTCATGGGTGTGAAGTGCACCACACTTATGATGAAGGGGATAGGAAACGTTTTAGGAAATTTTCCTTATTTCATGATCTATGTGGTGTGATGAAATATCTTTCAATCCTTCTAACTCGTGTATTCAAACTACATGGAATAAAGCTAGTCAGTGGAATAAGAGGTGCTCTCGAGTCATTTCTCCCTGTAGGAGTTAAGAAAAGCTAAGGCAGTTGAATTTGTGAACTTGAAGTAAGGAACCAAAGAGTGGAGGAGTATGGATGGAGAAGTATGAAGCCTTTTGTGATAGCCTTAGAGGAAAATGGGAAGTAAAGAGATAGTGATTTCTTCCAAGCCTTAATAAGGGATCCAATCCTCAGAATGATGACCTTGAAGCTAAGGGGGACATTATAAGGTGAAGGATTAGGTCAAGTCTTGAGTTCCAATTATGAAGGTCCAGGATCAGTAACTATGGGAGACGGATCCACGCTTATTCAGGTGTCCTTCTGTTCTTCAGTCTATACGATACTCTACTCATGTTGTATGTGAACATTTTATTCCTATGTCTAAGTTCCAAGTACTCCTTACATTAGTTTGTACTCAAATTCATAGAATGAGAAGTAACTACTTCAGATGGTGATTCCAGTGTTCTTCCATAATTCCATAAATCTCAGCTTCATGTCATGACACTCATAATGTATGTAAACTCATGTCTCTTAGAATGATAAGCTCTATTGACTCAATCCTTAAGATTTGCCTTATCGGCTCATAAGATCGTGTTATATCAAGTATATGCTCAACTTAGATTTCTTGAATGATTCGTGCTCATAATTCCTTACTCTAAGCCCTATGAATGTTCCCCCATGATGTAAATTATGGTTAAAATGTGTACGTTCAAGATAACTCCCTATCCTTGACATAGATGTCGGGTATGTAGAATTTCAGGAAACGCATTTATTAACCAAGCCTGGAAGTGTAACAACCCTCATGGTCAATTTTTGATTGTTGATCCATATCCCTGGGTTGAATCTTTTGGTATCCTTATTTTGTTACTTATGACTTGCGTAGATGGATGAAATAATTTCCAAGATGATCCAATGAAGATTAGATAAGATTTTTAGTTTGGAAGGTTTGAAGTTTGAGAGGTTTGACCAAAGTCAATATTTTAGGTTAACGAGCTCAAATTTGGGTTCTGAAAGTTCTGTTAGTTCCGGATGGTGATTTATGACTTAGTTGGGTAGTTTTCATGGATTCTGAGGTGTTCGGGAGTGCTTTGAACCTTTGGTTGGATTTATTAGCTTTAAGGAAGCTAAGTTTGACTAGGGTCAACTTTCGATCAAAATGACCTCATATCGGTGATTTGATGATTCCAACAGGTCAAAAATGTGTTTTATGATTGAATTACATATTTGGTTTGTCACTGGAGGATTCAGAATGAGTTTTGGGTGGATTCGAACATTTTGTGTATTTAGCATGGTTTTAAGTTTAAAATGTGACAACTCAGAGTTCCGTTTTTAGTTTTTGAGATCAAAAATATATTTCGAGACTTTCAAAATTCTTAGCATGAATTATAGGAGTTATCTGAAAGTTCGATAAGTCAAGATTGAATTTCTATTGCAAAAGGTGAAATAATTCTTAAACGAGCAAAAATGATGTTTGACTGGGCAAATGAGAACGAAATAGAGTTTTGATTGAATGAGTAGGTCGTTATACTTATTTAAGAATTGTAGAAAAAAGAATTGTCACATTTTGAGTTCGTATGATGAAGTTATGGCCATTTTAGTAAAAATTAAAGTTGTTGTGTGGTGCTGGTGCAGCCATATATAAACACCTGAACAATGTATTTTTGCACATACTGTGTTTATTTGGTATTTTGAGTATATTTGGAGTTATGGAGTTCGGAATTGAGTGATTTTTACGGTATTCTTCTCTATTTAACAAGGGGGTAAGTATCTAATCCTTAATTTAGTATTTCTTCATGATTTCTTCAGTTGGTTTTCATTTTTATCCGTGAATTTATTGGAGGAAATTTTGGGGATTTGAGTCTAAACTTAAGAAATCATATTTTGATGGATGTAAAGTCTATTTGAGCTCCATTTTGGATGAAATTTCATATTTTAGTTCTTTTCATTATGGATAACATGATTTTTAAATAAAATTCTAGTTTTGCCCTTGCCAGCCCAGGGTTGACTTTTAGATTGTCTTTTGGACCCAGAATAGAAGTATATCAATATGGGTGTCCATGATTTTATTTTCTTACATAGAATACAAATTTGACCAGATTTTGATCATTCAGAAGGGTTATGGAAGGGAAAGTTCGTAATTTGATGCTTGAGCTTTGTTTTGAGGCATGTAGAGATTTATTAATTCTTTAAGGATCGAAAGGAAGGGGAAGCTTAAACCCAGTATGTTGGGCCATATAGGATTGTGAGACATGTTAGAAAGGTGGCTTATGAGGTGGAGCCACCAACGGAGTTAGCTTCGGTGCATTCGGTGTTTCATGTATCCTTGCTGAAGAAATGCATTAGAGATCCATCTTTAGTGATTCCAGTAGAGGACATTGGGGTGAAGTACAACCTTACCTATGAGGAGGTACCAGTCGAGGTCCTTGATCATCAGGTTCATAAGTTGAGAAATAAGGAAGTAGCCTCGGTGAAGATTCTGTGGAGAAATCATCTTATTGTGGGAGCTATGTGGGAGGCCGAAGTAGATATAAAGGCTAAGAACCCGTATCTTTTCCCTTCCGGCTCAGTTCCATCTTGACATATCACTTTCCTCCTTAGTACTCTATTTAGTTTCATGTGAAGTTCATGTCTCCCAGTTCCTCTTATGTCTTATCACGCACGTATGTTTCATGAATTCAGTTCTGTCAAGAATCTCAGTTCGGAGTTAGTCACTCCATCAGTTTTCAGCTCCAGTTGCTTAGTTTTGGGATTGCAATTCCTCCCCTATCCTTTAAATATGCTTGATCTACATTCGAGGATGAATGTTCCCAAGGGGGATATAATGTAACACCCCAAAACTTCCCTAGGTCAGATCTGAGGCTTACAACAGAAAACAACAAGCAAACAATACCAGGACCAAGCAGCGGACAACAGTACAGTTCATTGTAGGGTCCAATGGGTTGTTGGAAGTGCTCGTTGTTTCATGACCAGGGAGCTGTCAAAAATTTGCCCAGAACCCATGAGGGGATTGTACGGACCATGGATTGATTGAACCGATCTTTATTTGTGGTCATTGAAGCTGATTAAGAGTATTTTGAAGGAAGACTGGGGGAAACCAACGGACGGACAAACTGTCTATATTTTTGTTACCACGGCCCATTAGATGGGTTGTTGGTTCTGCTAGTTTGTTGAAAATGTCGGGCTAAGTTTGAAATCCTTCTAGGTACATGGATAGATCCGATGCTGGTGAATTTGTGGAAATAGGGTGTTAAGATCAATTTTCTAATTATAAGAAGTGCATTGGATGCAAATTAAGGTCATAAGGAACCTCTAGCACAAAGTTGAGTTGAGAGTCTCCTTACCGATTAAGTGTTCATATAAGTTCTTACAAGGGTGACCTTCAAACGAGCATATACCCCACTATAAAAAATATTTTTGAATGATTAATCACCTTAAATTGAAGCCCATGAAGTATTCTTTCCAATGCATCCGACCTTGCATCAATCAAAGTTCGGAGTAAAGAGTTATGAGCGGTTTAGTGAGCAGCAGCAGACAACAATAAATCTCAGAACGGGTCGTTGTAGCAACCAATGACCCGTCCTATTGGTCGTTGGAACTGCCAGTTTTAGGTCTTTTATTTGGCAGTTTGGGGGTAATGTGGTAAACTCCTATGCTTCTAACTCCTAAAGGACATCATTTTAGGCTTCCTTAAGGTCAGATTAAAGGTATTAACCTAGCCTAAATCCTCACCCTCTCCAAAAGATCAATAGTTTGATTTTCTCTCAAGAAAGGAGTTAGGGTTTTTCTTCAACCTCTTCAAATCTTCTTGGACTCCTCAAGGAAAGTCAAGGGATCCTCAACCTAGGTATCTGAGGATATGAATGAGAGTTTCTTTCACTCTCATGCCCTAAGTTCTTCTCAATTCCATGAATTTCAATTCTAGATTCACGTTTTATGATCTATGGAGTTTATTCTAATTCTTGTGAAATTCTCTATGATCTATCTATGGGTAAATTTCTTTCATGTATTAAATTATGTTTTATGATCTATCGGCAGATTTTATAACTATTTTTAATATAAATTTATAGATTTGAAAATAAATCAAATTATGCCCAATTATGCATGTTTTTATGAAAAATCAAGTTTTGATATGATTTCTCTTAAATGCTCATCATGATTTATGACTATCAAGTACAAATAATTTACAAGCATGTATGAATCTCATGATTTATGAATTTATGATTATGGCCGACTCACAGGCTTTATTTCATGGCTAGTTCACGTATTTTCAAACATGCTTATGATTATCATGATTTAATTAGTCCATGAATTTCATGTATATTATCCTATGAGCACTATATATATTTTGGGAGTAATATTTAACACTGAGTAGGTTCGGGGCTCAGGTTTTGCCCCGAGTCTCAGAACTACGTGCCACCATAGGTCCTGGTGGGACCTCCCTTGAGATTGTCCCCTTTGCCCGAATTGGCCTTTCGTGACTGATATCACACCTTTTTCATGGTTCTACCCATGGCAAGGTACGAACACCCCCCCCCCCCCCCCGACTATGGATTTACAGGTCGAGCTCCATGTGTGCTCATATGGGGTATGTCGGTTATAAGAATCTCCCACTATTCCTCATGATTTACGCATGTTTACAATTATGCACTTTGGCTCAAGTCATGTCCAATAAATCTTTTCTCTTATCATTATGATTATGGTTAATTTACCAATGTTTTGAAAACCTTGAGCCCTATGTTTACATTATGGTATTTACATTACGATCATGTTTTCCTACTCATATAAACTTTTATGTATTTTTATTGTCAATTTTTACTTACTTGAATACTCAGTACATTCTAAGTACTGAACGCATACTATATACTGTATCATTTCATGATACAGGATCGAATATTTAGGCTCAGTCCTGCCATTACCCAGACTCTCAGCACTAGTATCTTCTAGTCTCAGTTGGTAAATACTAATCTCTCGAGGGCCCCTATTTATCAGTTGTATTACTTTTTAGTTTAGACTTTAGTGATTTAGGTAGGGTCTTGTCCCATCAACTCATCAGAAGTAGAGGTTTCTCAGACATAGCATGTATTTAGTTTCAGTCGTATGTATCATGTATTCAGATGGTATGTTCTTATCAGACTTCTCCTTATGTACATATTTTAGTCTTCAGCTTGAATATGTTGAATTTAGATGCCACATTCATGCCATGGGTCGACTTGAAGCCTTTTGGGGTTCTTTGTCCCGTGTCCCGATCCGGACCAATGTTTGGGTCATGACACAAGTCTAGAAGCTCCTAAGGGTGATCAAGCCTAAATTCATCATGTTCTTACCCAAATTTCCATTGGGCAATCAAGTGAGTTGTGAAATCATATTTCTTTAGGTATGTAGGGTTATGAATGGGTGTAATTGTCCACATCCATGCCCAATCCCTCTTCAATTTCACGAAATTCTAGTTGATGAATCTATGAGGTTTTAACCCAACATGAGAAGTCTCTAAGTATCAATCATGGTTATGATCTAAGTGTGTTTCTAATTTTGAATTATGATTAATGGGCATATTTTACAATGTTTTCAATTATAAATTATGTTTTCAAGTTTTATAAATTCTGATGCCCATCCATGAAAGTTTATGAAAGTTGAGATCTATGATATATGTATTCTAGCATGAATAGATTTATATTATGAAAGTATGATTTAAAATTACCAATGTCCATGTTCATGTTTTCGAATGATCAAGACTATGTCAAGCATGTTTAAGAATTGGGCAAGCCCATATGATCAAGTATATTTTATGATTTATCTAAACTTTAGTTATTAGCTTATCACGTGGATTTTGGAGTCTAGACTCCCACTAATTTCATCTTGTGGTATGGTTGGAACCCAAGGCTCCTCATGTTATGAATTTCAGATTTATGCATGTATGTTATGAGTTAGCTTTGTCACTAGATGATGGTTCAGCTTCATTGAAAAATGATGGAGAGCATATGCGTGTTTTTGGGAGTAATGTCTAGCACCGAGTAGGCTAAGAGTGTCAACCCTATGCCTCAGAGCTACATGCCTACATAGGTATGTTTAGATTATTCAAAACCTCCTTTGTGAGCTTCCCCTGCCCCCAAGGGGCCTTCGGCTTGATATTGATATCATGGTAGCATCCTTAGCCCTAGCAAGGCATTGGACAGCTTTGCCCACTTGAGTTTGATAATCGGGACCATGTAAGCTCTATCGTGCTAATGTAGGTTATAAGACGAGTCTCCCATTGTTCTTCATGATTTCAGTTATGCATGTTCATCAGTCATGATATTATGTTTTCAACAGGTTTGACCCAATGTTCAGTTTTACTTATGATTATTAGTTTTCATCTTTGGGTCATTTGATTCAGTTATGATATTTAGTTATGTTCAGATCATGATTTCAAAAAATAGCATGCAAGCCTTACTCTCTGAATCTTAACTTGATTATGTTTTTATGATATGCATGATTTATGATTTTATTTACCTAGCGGTTTTACTTGCCTTATATACTCGGTGCATTTCACGTACTGACCGCATACTCTATGTTGTATCTTTTCATGATAGAAGCTCTGATATTCAGGCTCAGTCCCGCCATTAGCCAGACTCTCAGTATTAGCATCTTCTAGTCTCAGTTGGTGAGTCCTCATCTTCTGGGGGCCCTTTATTAGTGTGTTTAGTATTTTCTATTTCAAACAATTGTGAGTTAGTTGGGGTCTTGTCCCATCATCTCGTCAGTAGTGGAGGCTTTACAGACATAACATGTATTCCTTTTCAGCTTTATGTTGTGTATTCAGATGATATGTTATTTTCAGACATCCGCTATATTATATATGTTAGACTTCCACTTGATTAACTTGATTTTAGATATCATGTTCAAGCCAGGGGTCAACTTGGAGCCTCTCGGGGTTCTTTGTCTCGTGTCTCGATCTGAGCCTATGTTCGAGTTGTGACAGGTTCCGTGTCTAGATCCGGGCCTATGTTTGGGCCGTGACAAGTAAGAATGCTTAAGTACATTAGATATTAAAGGTGAGCAATCATGAGCATAATAACATGAAAAGTACAATCTGAACTAAAACTAAAATCTATAATCAACCTTAAGAATCATCATATATCGACCTATCCATCATTTCATTTTTATATATAACACCTAGAACTTTCCGAGGTGATAGAATGCTTCTTTTGTAGTACTAGGGTACAGGAAATCACATGACGACCTATCAAATACAACCTATGACACCTATGAAGCATATGTTGCCAACTTTCATAACTTTTTGAAATCCCAATAATGATGTATCGCGGTAGGTTTGTAAGGTACCCACCGAGGGCTCTTGTAAGGATCTATCCATAGGCTTGTATAGCATATTGGCTAGTCAAGGAAACCAGTGCATGACATTCCATCTAACTATTGTATATCATATACCACATAGGACAACATTATCTCAATTCTCTGCATAGAATTGCATCACGTCGTATACAAGTGGCTCTATAAATAGACCCCCTCCGATATAGAGTAGGTTTTCATTATATCTTGCCTATAAAATCTTTTAATAAGTAAGTTACTATCTGCATCTTACAGATAAGTAAGTGAAAATCTTTCTATGTATCATGAATCATACAACATGTATTTTAGTTTATCAACTACATGTTTTTAGCTTAAAAATCATCTATGTGATCTATGCAAGTGCAACTATGTTATAACTAATTACTTTATTATAAACATGTGACAAATATACCATATAACTTCTAAGAGTTTCAAATAAAGATATGTATGATCAGTTAAACTTTATGAACATTTGACTCGAATACGAGTACTATGAACACATATAAAATTTGGCTAATAAGCATGTGAGTAATCTATAACAGAAGAAGACTCTGTTTCTATGTATCATATAAGTTGTATCTATCTTGATAGGAGAAACATATGACTTCTGCTCGTGCCTTAATGACAAATGAGGTTTTAGCTTTAGATAACTCATTTGTTGCCTTACGCACTAATGAATAGCCAGCCTCTCCTTATAGTAAGATATCTACACAAAAGAGAGTGACATAATTTTCACAAAGAACCCATTATTATGTCCGGGTCATATTAGTAATATATCAATTACTAGGTGAGCGGCTAGCGCGTTGGACCCTTTCTAAATGTATACTTCTTTCTACTTCCTTTTGCAATTAATATATAGAGGTAAAGTATATAATAAACACATTTTATCAGCTTAAAACAATGTGTGTATTGCAAAATAGTTTGCCTCAACCAAATAGGCAGTATGCTCGCACAACATCTAAATAATAAATGTATCGCCACACCCTGTATTTCCAATATAATCACAAAAAACCCTCCCATGAGGATTCCAAACTTTACAGACAACAATAACTATAATAAAGCCCCAATCCATCTTAATAAAATTAAAAAAAAACTTGAACTCACAGCTTCCAATCACCATCTCTAAGTTCATAAAATAATTATGTAAAACCCAATACCTTTCAACACATATGCGATTAAGTTAATACGAAGGAAGGCACTTAAGCTTGAGATGATAAGGTGATATTTGAGCCAAGAGTTGAAATGTCCAAATGTATATAAGTGCAAGTTAAAGCCTGAGGATAAAGGTGTGGAAATGGGATAAGATAAATAATGTGCTTTCTTAGCTTATTCAAGCTACAAGATGACAAATAGATGCATCACCTACTTACGCAAAATAAACCTAGTTACGAGGGAAAATTTGAGGTAGAAACTACATATGGATTATTACACTTAATAATGTCCCAAATGAAGCTTAAATTTGGCCCAACAAAATGGCACTAAACATAACCAAAACTAGTCGAACAAGTTAAGGCCCAAAAGAGGTACAAGTTTAGGATCCAAAAGAGGTACAAGATAAGGGCCAAAAGAAGTGCTTAAAGGGCCAAGTATGTGCATCACCTACTATACAAAATTGTGGCCAAAAATGAAGTGTAAACCAGCCACCAAATATGAGTCAATTCTGGCCCAAATATGAAGGCAAAGGCAGCTACAAAGTTGAATCAATTTAAGGCCCAAATTGAAGGCAAACTTGACCCAAGAACTTGACTCATTTTTGGTATAAATGGGTAAAAAGAGGAAGTATTTTGTGAATTTTATAAGTTCATATTTATCCTAGATAAAGGCAAACTTTATACTTTGATAAAAGTTTGAAAAAGTGGAAGTTTTCTCTCCTCCATCTCAAGCTCCATGTGCATCCCCTTTTCTCCTTAAAAGTTGTTGAAAATTTCCAGATTACTCCAAGCTTGATGTAAGTTAAAATAATTATGATTTGGGTACTAATTTACTACATATATATAACAGAACATGTGGTGAGAAGTTGAGGAAGTATGGCAGCCTCTTTCCCCTAGTTGAACCTCCAAAGTTTTGTGAACTTTTAAGAAGTTTTCTCTTTTCTTTTTGGTGTATATGTGAGGGATACTTACGCTCCTCTAGAATACAAGAATAAGAGGATGATAAAACCCCTTAAAGTGTGTTAATTACTCAGCCATGTTCATTTTTTTAATGAAATTTTGGGTGGAGAAATCTTGTTGTAATGTTGTCAAGAGCTCACGGGATAGAAATAGAAAGCCGCGAGTTCAATATATTTCTCTAGTGTTTCGGGTGTTATGTGTTGTGTAAGGGTTGTTTAGTGTGTTTTCTATAGTTGGAAACAGTATGTCAGAGTGAGGATATATTGTGTCGAAATATAGAAGGACAGTGTGGCAGTACACCATCGATGCTACGCCAATACATACAATCTGTGCAGAAATTATTTGTCTACTATTTTGATGAAGTTGATTTGTGTTGAAAGGATAATATTATCTTCTTTATGCACCTAAATTGTATATTAACTTGATAAAATAAAGTTCAAGTTGTGCTAGCCGTAATCTTTAAAAGAAACAAGGTATGTTAAGATTTCTTATTTCTTTGTCGGCATGAATCTAGAAGTGGAAGTTTTAATTATTGAGTTTCCTATTTCATTATGATCCCTAATCAAGATTTAGAAATTATAAAAGAAACTTTAATCAAGTTAATTCCTTATTCATATCCAATAGTTAAGTTATGTTCCAAAGAATACATTTCCAATTTAAGTACCAGGAAGTTAGACAACAAGTGTCTTAATAACTAACAGAATGGTATAAAAATCAATTTTAAGAAAAATTCTTTTATGTGTGTGTTAGTGTGCATCAAGGAACCACTTACATTTCGAGGAACCATATATGCATTTGTTAGTGTATGCCGAGATGCTAATGCCATTGTTAGGCACTATATATGCCAAAATTAGTGTGCATAGAGGCACTATTACCATATTGAAGCACTACATATGCATGATTTAGTGTGTGCCAAGGTGCTACTGCAATATTAAGGTACTATATATGCATAAGTGGCATGTGTTACTATGAGCCAAGGTGCTACTGCCATATTGTACCATTATATATACACATTGTGCCAAGGTGCAATGAGTAACCAGTTTGTTATATTGTGAGTTGAGGCATGTGTTGATTTTAGAAAAAGTAAAGGAGGAAAAAGCTTAATGACTCTCACATATGTAAATTTCAAAGTTTCATATTATATCCTGCTCTCAGTTACTATTTGAAGCTTACTCAAATCATATCTCTTCCTTAAATAGCAATATTTCTTTCGTACTAACATCCTTGTTTCTTCAAGGATGCTGCATTTTCCTGTAGGCCCAAATCGAGATCCAAATAGACCTCTCTAGTAGGAGTTGCCAATTTCATAAGTTTTTGTAAGCTCCAATTCTTTGTGGAGCTAAAGGGTTAGAGGTCCAACTTTATTATTAAGTATATGTATAGCAAATGGGTACGTTGGGACCCTCTCTCCATCGTATGTCAGCGAAATTATTCTTAGAGGCTTGTAGACATTTGTATGAGACTTTAGCATGTTGTTTATGACTTTCTATCCTTCTTCTCAGTTGTTGTACTGTTTCTATCCCTGTCAGCTTGTTTCTTAGTAACTAAGATCCTTGTTTTTAGACTCATATATGTATGTTTTTGGATTTCCAGTTTATTCATACTCATATTGCAGTAGTGTTATCATGTAGCCTGGTTGGTCTAATTTTTATTTGAGTTATAGAAGTTTTAGTGGATAGCTTGGTCAAGTTAGGCACTGGGTGCCAGTCACGCTTCCCCTATTTTAGGGTGTGATAGACTTGGTATAAGAGCACTTCGAGTCCTAGGAAGTCCACAAGCTGTGTCTAGTAGAGTCTTCTTATGGGTGTGTTCTGCGTAACACATATAATGAGGAGACTATAGGGCATTTAGGAATGGTTACTTTTCTTCATTTCTTAGCATCATAAAAATCGAGGTGACTCAGAAGGATCCAAGCCTAACCTATACTTTATAATGTTGTTATAGCCATAACTTTGATAAGATTGAATATCTCTAGCTGACGAGCCAACGTAAATGCGGGAGAAGGCACTTGTTGTGCCCCGCTTTGATGGAGAATTAGGCATGAAGCTCGGGGTGAAGCATCAATACCATTGGCATGTCTTGGGGTGCCAGAGATAGAGGAAGTAAGAACAGCAACGTTAACCCTAGCCCTTAAGGTTCCACCAGCTCCTGAAAGAGCAGTTAGAGGAGACCAGTTCCCACAATTCCCCCACCTGGCTCAATAATTGAGGAATGTAGAAGGTGATCCAAATTTTGAAATAGACAGTAATATTACAACAACAACAACAACAAATGGTTGGATCTTCTGATGCCTCTAGAAGTTAAAGAGTTAAAGTATTTATCAGGTTGAATCCTTCTATTTACAGGTTCTAATCCTAAAGAGGACCCCCAAGAGTTTATTATTCAGTTTTGTACTTAAAGTTATGCATACCTCATAAATGAAAGCACTAGAATTGGCATCTTTCAAACTATGAGATATGGTTATTTTTTGGTATAAGGCCTGGGAGAGATCTAGTAGATCAAATATAGCTCCAACAAAAATGGAGGAATTTTCAGCAACCTTTCTCGATCAGTATGTTCCACGAGAAGCTAGAAAAGCCAAAGTTGGTAAGTTTTTGATACTCAGATAAGGTAGCATGATTGTTCAAGAATACAGTCTCAGGCATGACTCTTTAGCCAGATATGCTCCGTCCATCGTGGACACAATGCAAGCTACAGTCCTCGCTTTATGAATAGTTTGGGACCCCATTTGATTAGAGATCGCACCCTAGCATCCTTAAGTGAGAGCATGGACATTTATCGAAGGGAAAAAGAGCTAGATTTTCAAAGTCCTACGAAGGACACTAGGGTGATATTAGGCCACATTTTAACTCATGACCTGCCTATTCCATAGATAGTACTCCACCCAGTCACAAGCTAAGATATGATCATTATGCTCACACCAGGTCAGCTTAGGGTTCTGGAGAACTTATCTCCAATCGTCAGGAGTTTTTAGGTCAGATGATGCCACCTTTGCCAACCTGTCCTCAAAATAGAAGGACACATTCGGGACCATGCCTTCAAGGTATGGATGTGTGTTATCGATGTGGGCTTCCATGGCATTTCATGCAACACTATTCGAATGGACCTAAGGATGGTACAAAATAACCCTCAAGTTAGCAGTAGCCTCTTGTCCCAGTGTTCGATCCCAAGGGCGGACACTCAAACATTTGTAGCTCAAGGTAAAGGTAGGGGAAGTGGAGCCTTTAGTTCAGGTGGTGGTCAAAATCACTTCTATGCACGACAGGTTGTTAGGATTCTAAGGCATCCCTAGATGTTGTTTCAGGTATAATATCTATTTTTTCACATGACATATTTGCACTATAGATCTAGGTGATACATTGTCATATATTACTCTTTATATTTTGGGGAATTTTGGAGTAGAACCAGAAAAGTTGTGGGAATCATTTACAGTGTCAACTCTAGTTGGAGAGTCAGTTATAGCTAGGCAGGTCTATCAAAATTGTACCATACAGTGAGTGGCCGAGGCACTATGCAAAATTTGATTGAGCTTGAAGTTGCTGACTTTGACCTTATCATGGACACTGATTGGCTATCTGCTTGTTATGCCACTATTGACTGTCGAGCTAAAATTATAGAATTCCAATTTCTGGATGAGCTAATCCTAGAATGGAAGAATAACATTATGATGCCTGTGGGTTGATTTATTTCCTACCTTAAGGCTAGGAAACTAATGATAAAAGGGTGCCTATATCATATGGTCTTGTAAAGGGATTTTAATTACTGAAAAAGAGGCACCAACTCTCCACTCTATACCAATTTTAAATGAGTATCATGATGTGTTATCTAAGAAACTTTTGGGGCTTCCATTGGATAAAGTAGTAGACTGTGGTATCGATGTGAATCTCCGTACCTATCTTATATCCATTCTAATCTTTAGGATGGCCCCAACAGAGCTGAAGGAACATTTGAAAGAACTTCTTGACAGCAGGTTTATCCGACCTAGTATATCCCCTAGGTGTGCCTATGTTGTTTGTATTCAGGAAAGATGGATCATTAAGGATGCGTATAGGTTACAGACAACTGGGTAAAGTCACTAGAAAGAGCAATTATCAACTCCCTAGGATTGTTGACTTGTTTGATTAATTACAAGGTGCCAAATGTTTCTCAAAAATTTATTTGAGATTCGGATACCATCAATTAAAGATAAGGGATGTAGACATCCCAAAAACACATTTTTAGATTAGATACAGGCATTTTGAATTTCTCGTCATGTCCTTTGTCTTAAAAAATGCTCCAGTAACCTTCATAGATCTTATGAACAATGTTTTTAAACCCTTTCTTGATATATTCATGATTGCATTTATAGATGATATTCTTATATCTTCACAAAGTGAAGAAGATTATGCAGGTTATCTCAAGGCAATATTACAGATACTTTGAGATCTCCAACTATATGCCAAATTTTTCAAGTGTAAGTTTTGGTTGGACAGAGTAGCATTTTTTGGACACGTGGTTTCCAATGAAGGTATCAACATGGATTCTAGAAAATAGACGTGGTAAAGAATTTGCCTAGACCTACAACACCTACAGAAGTTTGTAGCTTCCTAGACCTGGCCGGCTACTATCGAAGATTTATGGAAGTCGTTTCCTCCATTTCCTCACCTTTGACTAAATTAAACAAAAAAATAATCAAATTTCAGTGGTCAAAAGCATGTGAGCAGAGCTTTTACAAATTGGAAGATAGACTTAAATCCACACCAGTATTGGCCCTTCCGAATGGGAATAGGGGTATGTCGTATATTATGATGCTTCAAGAATTGACTTTGACTGTATCTTGATGCAACACATCAAAGTCATTGCATATGCCTCAAGACAACTAAGAAACACAAGCAAAATTATCCAACTCATGATCACGAGTTAGCAGCAGTGATGTTCACCTTAAAGATATGGTGTCACTATTTATATGGAATTCGTATTGTTGTATTCATAGATAATAAAATTCTTCAGTATATCTTTAGGCAATGAGAGTTAAATTTGGCAGAAAGGAGATCGGTTGAGTTGTTAAAGGATTATGATGTTGATATCTTATCCTATTTGGGTAATGTAGTAGCAGAAGATCTTAGCTGCAAATATATGGGTAGCTTGTTGCATGTAGAATCAGATAAAGTAGAGATGACTAAAGAGCTACATTAGCTAGCTATTTTTAGAGTTTGGCTCCTAGATCCAAATATTGATGGAGTTTCTATTTTAAATATGGTAGAATCATCACTTCTATCAGAAATAAAGGAGTGACAGTACAGTGATCTGGAATTAGTACGATTAAGGAATGAAATTCCACAACAAAAGAATCCAATGTTGGGACATAAAGAAGATGGAGTTCATAGATATCAAGACCCACTATGTGTGCCAAATATAGGGAAACTTGAAGAAAGAATTATGGTAGAAGTTCATCACTATTCAGTTCACCTAGGAGCTACAAAAATGTACCACAACCTTACAGGGATCTATTAGTGGAATAATATGGAAAAGGATATTGTAGAATTTATGAGTTAGTGTCCAAATTGTCAATAAGATAGAGTACCAGAAACTCAAAGGATTTACCCAAACCATAGAGATTTCGACGTGGAAATGGGAAGTAATTAATATGGATATCATTATAGGGTTTCCTTACACTAGCCAAAAGTATGACTCTATATCGATAATAGTAGACAGACTCACAAAGTCCGCATATTTTCTACCTATTAGAACTAATTATACAGCTGAAGATTATGCTAAATTATATATAAAGGAGATATTACGACTTCATGTTGCACCAATTTCTATTATCTCAAATAGGGGTGCTCAATTTATGGTACATTTCTAGAGGTCCTTCCAATAAGGTTTAGGTACTCAGGTGAACCTTAGTATGGAATTTCATCCTCAAACTAATGGTCAGGATGAGTATACTATTCAGACGCTCGAAGACATATTGTCCGCATATGTGTTGGACTTTAAGTAAAGTTGGGAAAATCATTTACCTCTTATTGAGTTTGCTTATAATAATAATTATCATACCAGTATTCAAATTGCCTCTTATGAAGCTTTATATGGATGAAAATATATCTCCAATTAGCTGGTTTGAAGTCAGTAAAATAAAATTATTAGGACTTTATATGGTCCATCAAGATGAAGATTTGATAAAATTGATACAAGAATGATTACTAACAACCCATAGTAGGTAGAAGTCATAATCAGATATGCGACGCTGGGAGTTAGAGTTTAATATTGATGATTGGGTATTCCTAAAGGTTTAGCCAATGAAGGACATTATGAGATTCGATAAGAAGGTTAAGCTTTGCCGAAGATATGTAGAGCTGTACATAATCCTTTGAAGTATAGGTCAAGTGTGTACGAACTAGAGTTTCCTTTAGAATTAGAGGCAGTCCACCCAGTATTTCATATTTCAATGTTACAGAGATACATAGGAGATCCCTCTTGTATTACCCCAGTAGAAGATGGCAGATTATAAAGAATTACCTTATAAAGAGATTCTTATTGCTATCCTTGGCTGCCAGATTTGAAAGGTGAGGACTAAAGAGATAGGCTTTGTTAATTACTTTGGAGGAACAATAATATGGATGAAATAACGTGGGAAGCAGAAGAAGAAAAAAAATCTAAATATCCTCACTTGTTAACGATTAAAGGGGTAAAAAAGCTTAGAAGAATGAGGCTAGACGTTTGAGGAAGCAAAGTATGTTAATTTGTTCAAATTTTGTATTTCATATGAGAATGTGATATAATTATTTTTGTTGTTAATTTAATTGGATATTGTTGCATTTCCCTGTGAGGAATATAGGTTTGATTTCTCTAGGTTTAAAAGTTTTGTGATAGTCTAAATTATAGAGGGAACTCTATTAAAATTATAAGAAATCCCAATAATATAAGTCTTATACATATTCTCTTCATCCGAGGAAAAATGATCGTAGAGGGGTAAGGATGTAACACCCCATACCTTTCAAAGCATATGCAATACCGATGAAGACTCTTAAGCTCGAGATGATGAGGTGACGTTTTAGCCAAGAATTGTAATGAAAAAATTAATATAAGTGTTAATTTAAATCCTAATGATAATGTTTTGGAAATGGGATAACATAAATAATATGCTTTCTAGACTTATTCAAGTTATAAGATGACAAGTACATGTGTCAACTATGTACGCCAAATGAACCAATTTATGAGGGACGATTCGCGGCAGAAACTACATGGATAATTAGATATAATAATAGTCCAAAGAAGCTTAAAGTTGTCCTATCAAAATGGAACCAATTCTTCCCAAAATCAACCCAATAAAATAAGACCCAAAAGAGGTACAAGTTAATGACCCAAAAGAGGTATAAGTTAAGTCCCAAAAGAAATGCTCAAAGGGCTAAGTAGGTGCATCACCTCCAAGATTGAAGTCAGTTAAAATACTCATGATTTTGGTGCACATTTACTACATATAGATAAGGGAACATGTGGAGAGAAATTGAGGAAGTATGGAAGCCCTTTTCCCCAAGTTGAACTCCCAAAGTTGTGTGAAATTTTAAGAAGTTTTCTCTTCTCTTTTTGGTGTATATGTGAATGATACTTAGACTCTTCAGGACTACAAGTAAAAGAGGACAAGAACACCCATTCAAGTGTGGTAAGAACTTTACCCAAGTTCAATTTTTTGTATGAAATTTTTGATGAAAAAGATCTTGTTGTAATGTTGTTAAGAACTAATGGGACAGTGAACGGAAGCTGTGAGTTCAATATATTATTGTGGCGTTTTGGGTGAAATGCATTGTGTAGAGGATGTTTTATGTGTTTTGTATGATTGGGAGTAGTATGATGGTGAGAGGACATGTTGTGTTGAAATGGGGGAGGAGAGTGTGGCAATACAACATCAAAGTTACTCCAATACATACAATCTGTCCAGAAATTATTTATCTACTACTTTGGTTAAGTTGAGTTGCGTTCAAGGGATAATATTAGCTTAATTGTGCATGTATATTGTAAATTAACTTTATAAAGGAAATTCCAAGTTGTGGTATGAATAATCATTGAAATAAACAAGGTATGTTAAGGTTTCTCATTTCTTTGTCGGCATTAATATAAAGATGGAAGTTTTCTTTGTCGAGTTCCCTTTTTTATTGTGATCCCTAATCATGCTTTAGAAAGTATAAAACCTAAGTTTATCAAGTTACTTACTTATTCATATCCAATGGTTAACTTGAGTTCCAATGAATACCCTTTAAATTTAAGTCCAAAGAAGTTAGCCAACAAGTGTCTTAATAACTAACAAAAGTGGTTACAAAAATTAATTTTTTAAAAATACTTTTTATGCATGTGTTAAAATGTGTTGAGGCACTACTTTTATATTGAGGCACTATATTTGTGTGTTTTAGTGTGCGCCAAGGCGATATTACCATATTGAGGCACTCTATATGGGTGAGTTGTTGTGCGCCAAGGCACTACTGCCATATTGAGGCACAATATATGCATTAGTTGCAAGTGTTAATGTGTGCTAAGGAGCTACTGCCATATTGTGGCTATTATATATACATAGAGTGGTAAAAGGTGCAATGAGTACTCAGCATGTGTTATAGTGTGAATTGAGGCATGTGTTGAGTTTAAAAAGAGTAAAGGAGGTAAAAGCTTAATGAGACTCACAAATTTCAGTTTTTAATTTTCATATCATATCCTAATCTTAGTTACTATTTGCAGTTACTTAAATAATATCCCTACCTTACACACCAGCACTTTCTTTCATACTGATGTTTTCATTTCTTGGGGAACGCGCATTTTCCTACAGGCCTAGATCGAGGCCCAGATAGAACTCTTCAGTAGGAGCTATAGAGTCCAGCAGTTTTGGTAATCTTCAATTATTCCCGGAGCTAAAGAGTTAGAGGCTCAACTTTATTTTTTAATTATGTGTACAACATATGGGTAGGTTGGGGCCCTATCTTGACTATATAGAAGTCAGACTACTCTTAGATTCCTATAGATATTTGTATGAGTTTTTAGCTTGTTGTTTATGGCCTTGTCGGACTTCTGCTCAATTATTGCATAGTTCCTACCCTTGTCATCTTGTTTCTTAGTAACTAAGATCCTTGCCACTTGTTATCCTCATATATACGTTCTCTGAGATTGCCAGTTTATTCACGCTCATGTTGTAGTAGTGTTATCACAGAGGCATGGTCGGCCTAATTTTTTTTTGAGTTATAGGATTTTTAGTAGCTAGCTTGGTTAAATGAGGTACTGGGTGCTAGCCAGGCCTCCCCTAGTTTGGTGCGTAATAAACTATGTCTTGAATTATTTCATTATTTTCATAAACAATAAGGGGAAGGAATGGAAGATTGTTGCCTCAACCTTTCTAGAAATTTCAATCTCTTAACTTGAACTCTTCAACACCAAAAACATCTCTCCAAAATAGAACCCTAAGACATGAAGAAACCACATTAAATAACATTAGACCAAACGGGATATTCCTAGAGAGCTTCTTGCTCTAGGTATAGCCCAAGCTCCATAAATGTGTATGGTCACTATATACAACTTCTTCCATGTCAAGAATCCAAAAGAGAAAAAAGGGCGGCCAAGAGAGAGCTAAAAGAGAGAGAGAGATTTGATTCTTTTTTGTTATCTATAAAATCAAGATAAATGAGAGTATAAATCTATGTGTATTTTTCTTATATATCTTACACCTGAGCCAATACCTTTTGGTCGATTAATTTGACCTTAGAACTTTAAGTAGGTGATCCACGTACTTGCTTCACTTTTATATTTTTATCTTGTATTTTTTAAGTAGGTGACACATCTACTTATCCTTATTTTTCTTCCTTTATCCTCTATTAATTAGTATAGACCCCATATATAAGTATCTCAAGAAAGTAGAACGTTCGAGCAAGTAGCTCAACCAAGTACGATGTTTAAATAGATAGGACGTCTAAACAAGTAGGAAATTTAAGCAAGGTCACTTTTTCCCACATTCATTTTGCTTTAAAAATATTATTATTTTAAACTCTTACCGTCACTTATACATTCTTGAAAATCTTAAAATTTAGGCTCAAATATAGTCTCATTTTTTCCCAGCATGATTAATCTCATCGAGGCAACTTAGTCGTATACACATGACTTTGCCATAAGTGGGTATTCTACCGACAATGTCTTCTTCAATCTCACGGAATTCTTAGTCTAGAAAATGGATTGATGAAAAGTTTTTTTTTATGGAAACTAGAGTCAAACTACCTTTTGCTGATAGGTAATTTACTCTTCATATATTGGGAGATATGATAGTTTAATGTCATACCATATGTTGTATCACTTGAAGTGATCCTCTATAAGGCATCCTTTGACTTGAACTTTTTGTTTTAAGGCTTCCCTTCGTTTGAACGTTGGTTTAACACTCCAACCACATCCCTTTATATGTTTCTTAATATAATTAGCCATTTGTATACTATTTCTACTAGTTTCACATCAATTTTTCATTGTTTAACTAGTCATATGTTAACTTAGATGCATGGGTATTATGTTACCCCCATTTGGGACATTAATCCTTGAATGTAGGTTCTAGCTCAGAATTAAACTAACTCTAGAATTTTTTCCAAATTTTTTCCAGAGTTTCCTTTATAAAAAAGACTATCCAAAATATTTTCGCTAACATGAATACATATAAAATAATCAACTTATAACAAATGAGGCTCCGATAGGCCTTATACTCAAATAAAAATGGTAGCAAATACTATAGGGATCTCAACTTACCTTATACTCATCATAGAGGGATCTCAACTCTGAAGAGCATGTGAAACTCTAAGATCATACAAACATATCAAGTACCTAATAATGTGACATGTAAATCAAGTATCAAATGGAAAAGTCCAATTGAAGCTAGTGATTGTGAGAAAATGACAAGTTTGTATAAGAACCTTCACGTCATTCTTTGAAAAGTTATGGTCATCTAGCTTTTATATTAGCCTTCTCTTCCCAGATAGCTTTTTCTATATTCAACTCCTCCAAAGAACATTAAACTAGGCGATATCTTTGGTTCTTATCTTTTGACTCACCTGTCTAATATGGACATTGGGACTTTTTCTAGTGACGAATTATTAGATTGTTCAATGCCTTCTGTAGATATAAAATGTGAAAGGTTTCCCAAACACTTTTGTAGCATAGTGATCTTGGGCAGAATTTCATGCCCAAGTGATACTCAAATGCTTCATTTCGACTTGTTTATCTATTATTATGTGTATATTCTCATGTGATTTTTTGATAAATGTGAATTTATACTAACCAACATGATTACTGTTGTTTTGTAGGTAAAAGGAAATTTTGGAAGCTAATATATATGTTGGTGAAGTGTGGGAATGGACTTGGAAGCAAGAAGTGGAAGTTGAAGAGGGAAAGTGGCAAAAATAAGGGCTCCGCGATGGCGCCGTGTCACGCTACCATCGCGGAGCATTCTGCTTGGATGAATTATTTATGTCAAGTTCCAGTGAAGGTGCACGATAGCACCATGGTACGGAGGCAAGGCTCCGGGATGCAAGTTGTGCCACGTTGAGGTGTAATTACCGGGGAGACGATTTGTAGTGAGGTTCCGCGATATCCCCTTGTCACGGAGGGAGTGCTCCGCGATACACTCCGTGCCACGTTTCTTGTTATTTCGGGAAAAATTCTCAATAGTATAAATAGCACACGTAGGTTTTATTTTAAACATGCTGACTTGGTTGAGCAAGAACGTGGGTTGCAGGCAGTTGAGAGGACGAAAATTCTAGGGTTATTCTCTTCCTTTTTCTCTTTAATTTCAATTGCTTGTATGAATTCTACTTATTTGAAGATGTTTAATCCACAAATGAGTTGCCAATTCACCTCTTACTGAGGTTAAGGAAAATTGTAGAGGAATGTAATTATTAATCAATTCAGTTTTCATCTTTTCTTCAATGGTTGTTCTATCAATTCTTGTTTTACTACATTAATGTTTGGCCAATGTTAATGTATATCTTAGAAATCCAATTTTGATTTTGAAAAGGAAAGAAATTGGACAGATGTGAATTGGTAGGATATGATCTTTTCTTAGTTGAGAAAATTGAGAATTGATTTACGTTCAGAATAGAAATATATCTGAAAGTCTTATTAGTCATTTATGGAATCGGTTATGTATGGCTAGAGCATGAGATTCTTATATCATAGAAATGTAGAATAAGGTTTCATGATTCTTTAATTGGATAGGATTCGAAAGATCCAATCCATTGGCAATTAATTCCTGACTAGCAACCGAAGAGAAGATTGACTGAAGTGAATTAAGAAATTACATCCTTGCATGCCTGCCTTAACCTCAACTTGTTCATTGCTATTGTTCAGACTCAAATTATAATCTTGACTTAGATTCTTATTACTTAGTGACCTTAACTCATAAAACATTATTTATTTGGTTGTCTTCATTCATAGAGATATCGTTCACTGACGCTTAAGTTAATTAATACCATAGTTCAGTCCCTCTGGGATCGATACTTGGCTTGAAATAAAGCCACTTTACTACTTGTACGACCACGTGCACTTGCGTGTAGTTTTGGGTCGAACAAGTTTTTGGCGCCGTTGTCGGGGACTGACAATTGGTAAATTTAATTTCTTAGTGTTAGTTCACAAATTCAATATAAGTGTTGACAACTTAATCTTACCCTTTCTCTTGCAGGTATTGAATTTTTTTTATGAACACTAGCAAGAGATAAGGAGTTGGTGGATTCATTTATAGAGTCGGAGAGACAATTTTATCACCAAAGAAGGGAAGCCATAGAGAAGAAGTTGCATTTGCTAAGACAGGCAATTCTGGAGCAGCAACAGAATCCACCACTTGTAAGGGCAGTTTTAGTGCCCGAGGAGATGGTAGCAATACCGGTGCGCGAAGTGGCAATCCGACATGCAAATAATGTTACATCTAGTATTCGCAGACCAGAGCCAGGAGGGAGGTTCGAGCTTAAGCAGAACATGGTGCAATTGTTGCACACCAGTGGGCAATTCATAGGTCTCCCTCACGAAGATCCACAGCAATATCTCCAAAACTTTTTGGAGATAAGTGACACTTACATTCCCGCTGGAGTATCATCCGACTATGTGAGGCTTACATTATTCCCATTCTCATTATTGGGGGAAACAAAGAGATGGTTGAAAGCTGAACCACCTAATACTATCACCACTTGGGATTATCTTGCAAGAAAGTTTTTGATACGATTCTTTCAATCTGGGAAGACAACCAGACTTAGAAGTCAGATTCTAAGTTTTAAATAGACAGAGGGTGAGAATTTGTATCAACCTTAGGAGAGGTTCAAGTCAATGCTAAGGGATTGTCCTCATCATCACCAGTCTAATGATGTGTTGGTGCATACATTCATTGAGGGTTTGGAACCACATACTAAAATTCTATTAGATTCAGCAGCTGGTGGGCAGGCATTGGAGAAGACTTATGAGGAGCTCTACACTTTGTTAAACCGTATTTCACAGGGAAATCCAGAATGGAATGCGGATTCAACTCGAGGAGGAACAAGGAAAGTTGCAGGAGTTTTTGAGGTGGATGGTTTTACAGCTATTGCTGCACAGATAGTTGCGTTGCAAAATCAACTCAACACCCACTTCAGCAGTATGAGCTTGAATCAAGCCGAAGCCCCAGTCAATGCAATTCATCAGGTATGGCGTGAAGTATGTGGGAGTAGTGAACACTCAGCTGAGTGTTGTGGTGCAAATCCAGACTCGGTGAATTTTGTTGCGAACGTCCAGAGGAACAATAATCAACAGTATGGAAACAATTACAACTCAAATTGGAGGAATCATCCGAATTTCTCTTGGGGGAGTAATAGCCATCAAGGACAGAGTTCGAATCAGGGTGTGCAGAGAAATCAAGGGGGCCATTAGAATTTTCAGTCTCAATACAGAGAAAACAATGCACCTCCTCTACCACCCAACAACATTGAGGATTTGTTCAAAACAATTATAGCTAACCAAGCACAAATGCAGGCTGATTATGTGAAATTAGTGGCTGACATGAAAAATCAGCAGTTAGCTACAAAGGCATTGGAGTACCAGTTTGGACAGTTATCTGGAGCTCAAAATACCAAGCCAAGAGGAGGACTGCCGAGTGATACTGACCCAAACCCCAAGCAGGTCAATGCAGTGACCACAAGGAGTGGACTACAACTTAAGGAGGTGGAACCAGAAAGACCACATCAGCAAGCTGGAGCAGTGGAAAAAGATGGGGAACATGATGATATGAGGGGGAAGGAAAAGGAAGCTAAGATAGAATGACCACCACTCCCGTTCCCTCAAAGATTAAAGAAGCACAAGGAAGAAGCTTGCTTTAAGAAATTCATGGAAGTGCTGAAATAGGTACATATTAACTTACCTCTAATTGATGTTTTTGAGTGCCTAAATATGCAAAGTATATCAAGGACATCGTAGCAAACAAAAGCAGGTTGATGGAGTATGCTACGGTGGCACTTACTGAGGAGTGCACCTCCCGAATACAGAACATGTTACCGACAAAGCTCAAGGATCCTAGGAGCTTTTCCATTCAGATTACAATTAGGCAAAGTATTCAAGCTCGTGGATTGTGTGATTTGGGAGCAAGAATAAACTTGATGCCGACATCAATGTTCAAGAAGCTGGGGTTGGGCAGCCCTAGACCAACTACTGTGATCTTGCAACTAGCTGAACGTTCTTTGGCCAGACCAGATGTCATTGTAGAGGATGTGCTAGTGCAAGTGGGCTCCCTCATTTTCCTGGTGGATTTTATTATCTTGGATTTTGAGCCGGATGCGGAAGTCCCATTTATTTTGGGACGTCGTTTCTGGGCAAACGGGCGAGCATTGATTGATATGGCTGTTGGGCAGCTAACCATGCAAGCACATGATAAAGTAAAGGTTTTTGATGTGTACAAGGCCATGAAGCTATCGGCCATCTATGAGGAGATATTAGCGATCAATGTTCTAAATAAGGAATCAATTCTACAGATTGTTGACTCTCAGGACCCATTGGAGAGAGCCTTGATGGGCTCCGATCATTTTGGAGACAGTGCTATGTATAAGATGGTGCAGATGCTGAATGAGCCAAAATGGTTTCCCAAGATGCAAGACTTTCAGCCGTTGATGAGGTCCTTGGAACCATTTCCAAAACCATCAATTGAGGAGGCACCAAAATTGGAGTTGAAGACATTGCCTCCACATCTGAAATATGTATTTTTGGGGGCATATGACACCTTGTCAGTCATCATTTCTGCAGAACTGACAGAGGCACAAGTGAGAGATGCATTGGTGGTCCTCAAGAGGTGGAAGAAAGCAATAGGTTGGCAAATGTCGGACATCAGAGGAATTAATCCAGCTTTTTGCACACACAGGATTTTTATGGAAGAAGGATCCAAGCCAACTGTGCAACATCAGCGGAGGTTGAATCCGGTGATAAAGGATGTAGTTAGGAAGGAAGTGATCAAGTGTCTTGATGTAGGTGTGGTGTATCCCATTTTAGACAATGAATGGGTTAGTCCAGTTCAGTGTGTTCCAAAGAAAGGAGGGATTACCGTGGTCACCAATGAAAAAAATAAGATGATTCCCACACGCACAGTCACAGGCTGGAAGATTTGCATGGATTACAGGAAGCTAAATGAGGCCACGAGGAAAGATCATTATCCTATTCCATTTATTGATCAGATATTGGATAGGTTGGCAGGTCAAGAGTATTATTGTTTCCTTGATGGATATTCTGGCTATAATCAAATAGCCATAGCACCGGAGGAGAAGGAGAAGACCACTTTTACATGTCCTTATGGGACATATGCTTTCAAGCGGATGCCATTTGGTCTATGCAATGCACCAGCCACATTCTAGAGATGCATGATGGCGATCTTTCATGATATGGTGGAAGATTTTGTCAAGGTATTTATGGATGACTTTTCTGTTTTCGGTAATTCATTTGCTACATGTTTGTAGAATCTTGACAGGATGCCAGCTCAATGTGAAGACTCTAACCTTGTGCTCAATTGGGAGAAATGTCATTTTTTAGTCAAGGAGGGTATCGTCCTTGGCCATAAGGTGTGATGCAAGGGGTTGGAAGTCGATCGTGCAAAGATTGAAGTGATCAAAAAGCTACCACCACCAGTGTCAGTGAAGGGTGTTCGCAGTTTTCTTGGACATGCAGGGTTCTACAGACGGTTCATCAAGAACTTCTCAAAAACTTCTAGACCGATATACCGGTTTCTAGAAAAAGAGGTGAAGTTCGAGTTTGACGAGGATTGTGTTAAAGCATTCGAGGAGTTAAAATAGAAGATGGTAGAAGAGCCTATTCTCATTTCTCCGGATTGGGAGCAACTGTTTGAATTAATGTGTGATGCAAGTGACGTGGTTGTAGGAGCTGTATTGGGGCAGCGGAGGAATAAAATTTTTCATTCCATTTATTATGCAAGCAAAACACTTGACGTAGTCTAGGTCAATTATACAGTCACGGAAAAGGAGATGCTAGCATTGGTGTTCGCAGTCGATAAATTCAGGTCCTACTTGGTGGCTTCTAAAGTTATGGTGTATACTGATCATGCAGCAATTCGGTATCTGTTTAACAAGAAGGATGCAAAACCCAGACTTATTAGATGGATATTGTTGCTACAAGAGTTTGACCTAGAGATTCGAGACAGAAAGGGGAGCGAGATTCAAGTGGCAGATCACCTATCGCGATTGGAAAGACGGTTGCATGTGAAGGAAGATGATGGTATCAAAGAAGAGTTCCCAGATGAGCAGCTCTTGGCAATAAGGGAAGCCGAAATCCCTTGGTATGCAGACATTGTGAATTTGCTGGTAAGGAGGAGGCCCTAGATTACATCCCTCAGATCTACAGGCGTGCCTTGGATGTCACCAAAACCAAGGCACCTGACACTACTTATGGGCCGGTGCTCACACTAGCCGAGCGACATGCTCGGGATGATCAGTACATGGCCCGTATGTACAAGATGCAAATGTTGCAGCTGCGCATCGGAGGACGGCCCGCAACGGAGGATGAGCTGTGGCAGCTCGAGTTGGATTACCCATTCAACGGGAATGCCCGAGCTTTATGCAGAGTGGGGCCCGCATTTGTGGAGCTCATAGATGATGACGTCCCTACCGATGAGGAGACACGCCGGGAGGACTCAGATGTTGAGTCGAACGAGGACGGCCGAGGCGATTCTAACATGGGGGACGAAGCACTGGCACTTGATGAAGAAGTTGAATACTTTGATTGATCAGGGAGTTTCACCACCCAACCTTTGTGATATTTTGAAATTATGTGAACACTGGGGACAGTGTTCGACTTAAGTGTGGGGTGGGAGTAGTTAGGTGCTAGATGTTTCATTTATGTTTTGTTTATGTTTGCTGTGCTTATGCTAAATGTGATCTTGTGACTCTGTGTTTCGTCTTCTGTAATTAATGTTGGTGTTGTAATGAATCTTGAGCTATTTTTGTGTTGCTATTGTGTATGATTTGTAAATATTTTTCAAATTATATTTTTATCTTTTTCTATCGAAATTTTTTTTGTTGAATTTTTTATGTTGGGTTTCTCAGTTTTTGTTTTTGGTGCTTTTCCTGAGAATAGTTCCATTGAACCGACGTCGTAGACAGTGACTGTTCCCTATGATGGATGGATGACGACCGTCTTAAGGGAAATCTAGTCGATAGGAGTAGTTTTTTTTTCTATTTCTTCTTTCTTTTGTTTGTTTCCCAAACATATCGCTAATTAATGGTTCGGAATTCTTGTTACATGTTGTACATGATATTAAGATGCAAAGGTGATTCGTATGAAAGCATGCAAATGTGTTAAACATGTTGAGATACCTAGGCCATAGAATGCGATTCGGTGTGATCTAGGCTTAACAGTAAATTCTTGTAATTAGCTGATTGAAGAGTCTATGAATATGTCTTGAGTTGAGTATGTGCAATGAGTGTGAGGTGAGGTTTCGACTATTCCATGCTATTGTGAAGTGTCTAGAACTTGCCTGGTGTGTATATTAAATGAAATGAAGGATGTGGATTGTAGGAAAGGATGTAGGCATTTCTTTGAATAAACCGAAAGTTTCTCCCTTATCATACCTACCTTGAATGTTACATCCTAGTTATCCCCATTGAGCCTTTAGCCTATTCTTTGAGAGGTACAAACCGAGCTTAATCCCTTCTTTTCATTAGTCGTGAATTTGATCCAAAACCCTTAAGCGCATAAGAAAAAAAAAATTTCCCAAAGAATAAAGGAGTGAGAAGTGTGAACCGGAAGGAAAGCAGAAGTTGTGAAAGCTAAAGAAAAGGTCAAAGGTGCACTTGTTGAAAATAATCAATTAATAGTAGAGAGTAAGAAAATCCATGAATGAGAAAAAAAATAAAGATGCATAAATACTTTTTGCTAGTAAGTTGAGTGAGCTTAAAGAAATGGGAACAAAAACAAAGAAGAAAACTCAAGAATGAGAGGATGGAGGAAGAAGCAATGCCCGTACTGATGATGGGATGTATTGAAAAGCGCTTAGGGAAGCTAGTTGCTATTATTGGTTAGCCCAATATTTGCTAGTTCCTTAGCTTACATTACAACCCATTAAGTCCTACGTGATCTTACATAACGCGTCCTTATATTAGTGGAGTAAAACACTAGAGGAAAGCTTATGGTTTATGACATGATGCATGTGACTTCTTTCGGAGAGAGAGTGAAATCGTATTCATTACCCCTACATGTAGTGCCCGAAAAATCTTCTGATGGCAAAGGGGGTAATCCTCTTGTGTTGTGAGGGAACATGCTTGACGAGAGATAAAATTTCATGTCGGATGTCTTGATCAGTTGATTTTCATGAGTTTGCCAAGATCGAGAATCGATTATTGAGGTTAGGAGGTCTTAATGTGGTGTACTTCATTGTATTGATGAAACCATACATGTTTTCTTAATGATTTGCTATCTTAAATAGTCTGTATAGCCATAGTTTGAATGGTCGAGCCAAATTAGCTATGAGTGAGGTTCAATTGCATGAGATGTGAAAGTATTGTTCGTGGACGAACAAGGTTTTAAGTGTGGGGTAAGTGATCTCAGGCAAAATTTCATGCCCAAGTGATACTCAAATGCTTCATTTTGACTTGTTTATCTATTATTATGTGTATATTCTCATCTGATTCTTTGATAAATGTGAATTTATACTAACCAACATGATTAGTGTTGTTTTACAAGTAAAAGGAAATTTTGGAAGCTAATATATATGTTGGTGAAGTGCGGGAATGGACTTGGAAGCAAGAAGTGGAAGTTGACAAGGGAAAGTGGCAAAAATAAGGGCTCCGGAATGGCGCCGTGTCACGCTACCATCGCGGAGGCATTCTACCAGGATGAATTATTTATGTCAAGTTCCAGTGCACTGTGTCACGCTACCATCACGGAGGCATTCTGCCAGGATGAATTATTTATGTCAAGTTCCAGTGAAGGTGCGCGATAGCACCGTGGCACGGAGGCAAGGCTCCGCGATACAAGACGTGCCACGTTGAGGTGCAATTACCTGGGAGCCGATTTCCAATAAGGGTCCGCGATATCCCCGTGGCACGGAGGGAGTGCTCCGCAATACACTCCGTGCCACGTTGCTTGTTATTCTGTAAAAAATTCTCAATAGTATAAATAGCACACTTAGGTTTTATTTTAAACGTGTTGACTTGGTTGAGCAAGAACGTGGGTTGCAGGCAGTTGAGAGGACGAAAATTCTAGGGTTATTCTCTTCCTTTTTTTCTTTAATTTCAATTTCTTGCATGAATTCTACTTATTTGAAGATGTTTAATCCACAAATGAGAGGCTAATTCACCTCTTGCTGAGGTTAAGGATAATTGTAGAGGAATGTAATTATTAATCAATTCAGTTTTCATCTTTTCTTCGATGGTTGTTCTATCAATTCTTGTTTTACTACATTAATGTTTGGCCAATGTTAATGTATATCTTAGAAATCTAATTTTGATTTTGAAAAGGAAAGAAATTGGACAGATGTGAATTGGTAGGATATGATATTTTCTTAGTTGAGAAAATTGAGAATTGATTTACGTTCAGAATAGAAATATATCTGAAAGTCTTATTAGTCATTTATGGAATCGGTTATGTATGGCTAGAGCATGAGATTCTTATATCACAGAAATGTAGAATAAGGTTTCATGATTCTTTAATTGGATAGGATTCGAAAGATCCAATCCATTGGCAATTAATTCCTGACTAGCAACCGAAGAGAAGATTGACTGAAGTGAATTAAGAAATTACATCCGTGCATGCCTGCCTTAACCTCAGCTTGTTCATTGCTATTGTTCAGACTCAAATTATAATCTTGACTTAGATTCTTATTACTTAGTGACCTTAACTCATAAAACATTATTTATTTGGTTGTCTGCATTCATAGAGATATCATTCACTTACGCTTAAGTTAATTAATACCGTAGTTCAATCCACGTGGGATCGATACTTGGCTTGAAATAAAGCCACTTTACTACTTGTACAACCACGTGCACTTGCGTGTAGTTTTGGGTCGAACACATACAGACATGAAAAACATGATGCACTGTAGCTAACGTTAGAGGTAAATACAAATCCACCTCATAAATTACCTAACAATCTCTTTGTAAGATTCTATAAGGTCAAAGATATCTAGGCTCAACTTATCTTTTTTTCCAAATCGCATCACGCCTTTCATAGGAGATACTTATTGAAAAGAGAATCATTAACCTAGAACTCTAAATCTCTAAATTGCACATTTGTAGAAGATTTATGCTGACCCTAAGCAGTCTTCAAGCACTTCTGTATTAACTTCCCTTTCTCAATTGTTTGATGGACAATATCTAGTCCTAATATCTATGTCTCTCCTACTTCAAACCAACTGAGAGTCGACCTGCATCACCATCCATATAGGGCTTCAAATGTATGCCAATGTTGGAGTGATAAATATTATATAAGCAAACTTTATTAGGAACAATTGATCATTCCAATTACCTTTGAAGTCCAGCATGCATGCTATCAACATATATTCAAACATTTGAATGGTGCACTTAGCTTGGCCATCGATCTCTGGATGAAATACAGTGCTAAGATTCACCTGTGTGCCCAAACTTCTTTAGAACGACTCAAAAATGTGTTGTAAACTAGAAATCTCTATCTGAAATAATGGATACAAGGATCCCATATAAACAAACAATATCCTTTATATATAGCTTCACATATTCCTCAACTATATAGGTGGACTTAACTGGTAGCGTGTAGGCTAATTTCATCATCCATTTGATAATTACCCAAATTGAGTCACATATATGAAATGAGGAAGACATCTTGTAATGAAATCCATGTTAATAGCCACCAATTTCCATATTGGAACATCATTGATGTGTGTCAGGCCACTAGGCCTCTGATGTTTTACTTTCACTTGTTGAGCGATTGGAGAACTGTGCGACATACTCTTCTATATCTTTTTTCACGTCATTCCAATAGTACATCTCTTTAAGGTCATGGTTTATTTTCATAAAGCCGGGATGAATAGAGTAAGGGGGAAATATGCTTCAACCATAATATCCTACCCCAGCCCATCTATCTCAGGAACACATAATCTACCTCCCACCATCTCCTACTAGCTCAAATATTGATCTTGTGCTATCCAATCCATTCTCTGTATTACAGAAATAAGGGGTCATCACACTGTCATTTTGAAAACTCCAAAGGCTCCTAAAATCAGATCCGACACATGAAGGAAAAACCAGCAGGAAGTGAACAAATTCCCATAGAACGAACCACACAATGAGTCGTGGTGAGGGACCATGAGTCATGATGCAGCTCATGGTAAGCAACCATGGTCCCACGATTTCCAAATACCACGAGTTAGGGAAGACTCATGGTATAATGGCATGATGTCCTAACCAGCAGTGCTGTGAAGATTAGGAAGTGATCAAATTGTCCTAGTAACCATTTGAAGTAGACCATGGATTGAGGTAGGGTAGGACGTCTCGTCCTGTCTAGTTATGGGAGGAGAATAAAAAAGTATTCAAGTTGGCCTCAGTGACCATGAGCCGACACCACGAGTCGTAGGTTGATCTAATGACTCGTGGTACAACTCGTTGGCAATAGGCGGCAGTTTTCAATATGTTTTTCCAGGGTATTCTCATAATTTCCTAGACTCCTAATTCCTAAACTAAGTCATTTTGGGTTTTGTTAGGGGTAGATTAAACGGATTTAGTAGACTAACCTCCCCCATTCTTCTAAAAGATTAAGAAACAGTTAGAAATATTCAGCTCTCAGACATTCAAGAACACCTAGGAATTTTCTTCTCCAAATTCGTGGGTTCTCAAGCAGTAGACAAGATATCATCCAGTCCAGGTATGTGGGATTCTCAATAACAGTCTCCTTTTACCCTTATGCCCAAACCCAATCTTCAATTCATGTTTTCATTGTAATTATTCAATGCTATGATTATTAGGGCTAAAACTCTTTTATGCAAAAACTCTAGATTCTTATGTGATATGTCCTTTCATGATTCCTACATGTATTTTGCCAGTATATTTGGGTTGAATTCTATGAAAAACTTCTATGAACCTCTATACTCAATTTAGCATGATTTGTTCAAACTAAGTATAATTTCAAATGATTTTCAAATACTAAGGATCATTGCTGTAGGATCAGCACAATTTTTGCATGGCTAGTTTAGTAATTCATGGAATTTAGTAATATACATGATTTAAACTAGTCTGTGCAAAAACTATCAAATTTCAGATGCAATTAAGAGCAACTATGTATGTTTTAGGAGTAATCGATGTTGACAACCAATTTTGACCACCCTGTATCCTATCCAATTCTATTTGACTTACTAATATATACTTTTAAAACTATTTCTTTTTACATAATTAATTACTATTGTTGTGCATTTTTAAATTTACGTTTATAATAACTAAGATTTTATCGCACTAATTTATAATTATTAATTTTTCTAATATTTTAGAATAAAGTATTATTAATAACTACGGATCATTATTCCTATATCTTATGTATATTTAGTTAATTAAGCATTTTATTACAATTTTAATTTTACATGGTTTTTATCAGTTATTTATAATTAATATAATATTTTGTACAACATTATCATCAATTTTTTTATTTTTTATTTTATTTTACAATGTTTTATATAAAGATAGTATTTTATTAATTATATAGCAGCTAATTCAATCTCTCTTTGATTTATTTAAAATCTAGCTACCTTCTACCAAATTTATGCCAATTCTAGCCACGTTATATCAATTCTGGCCAAATCTTAAACCCAAATTCAATTAAATTTAATCCCCTACCCATAGAACCCATCCGCGACGGATTAACTCAACCCGAATTTGACCTAAATACCCTGGTTTAATCCTAGACATTCTTTTGATCTAATCCTACGAACTAGATCAAATCCTACACTTTCCATATCAAATATAACCCCCAAAAATCTAATCATCACTTCTACAAAATAGACGTGCGCCACATCATTCACCGGCGCCTCTTCTTTCTTCTGTTTGGCCGGCCAACAACCACATAGACAGACCACCACTACTTCACTAGCAAGACCAACCGCCACTTGTAGTCCCTCTCCAAATCTGCCCTCTCCTTTTATCTCCACCTCTCTACTCTTCATCGCACCACAATCTTCGATGGATGATAGATTAGTGAGACACCACCAAACCGCACACCCTCGCCTCGTCTTCTCCCACTTCAACTCCGACAAGATCTTTCCGCTACCCTCTCTTCATCTCTTTCACTTCTCTTCACCAGAGACCACAACGTCTACCTTTATTCTTCTATCTCTGGCCATAGACCAAGCACCGCACATCCTTTATTTTTCCCCTTCTTTGCTCCGACCACCGCTAGTGATGAGTTGGTAATTTACCAACTCATTAGGCTCTTAAGCATGAACTTTGGCGCGCAAATGTCGGTCAACCACAAGCACCCAACTGGTTTGATGAACAACAGCAACCGGCAGCTCGCGGATAGCAACCAGCGATCCGTCGGTTCCATCAAGGAAATATGCTGGACTTTGTTAGACAAATGATGAAATCAACTAGAGGCTCGCGGATAGCAACTGGTGAACTACCGAATACATCATGGAAAGGCTTTGGAACTTCATTGGATCACAGAGGAAATCAACCAGTGGCTCATGGATAGTGACCGCGAACAGCCAATTCCATCACAAGTGAAAGACGCCTGAAAAGGGGAAAAAACATCCAGCCATGAAAAAGAGGAGAATGTTATGAGATAATTATGTATATATTCTAGAAAAAGATACTCTGAACATATCATTGAATATTCCTTTTACTTTTTTAGAGAGAAAGAACTCCATTGGAGAAGAAATATTTGAATATAGCTTTTTCATCTCCTTCTTCTTCAGAAAGGTATAACCACCATTGTAGCGATATTTTTTTATCTTGATTTTGCTTACTCCTAATGATGAAACTATTGAGTTTATTGATAAATATGCTCTTGTGTTTCTTAATTATTAGTAGCTAAATCTAGCCAGAGGTGTGTGATTATGGGTGTTTAATTTGATTGGGCATTGCTAGATTTGTCTTGTTATTAATTAATTAGTATAAATATATTGAATTTTCCTCAAATAATAGATTATTGCTCATAGTTGCAAATATAGGTATTGTTTTCTTACTTGATTTTAGATTGAAAAAGAAGAATTAAGTAATGGGGGGAGAATTTAATAGTGGTATGGTCCCTAAAATTATAGTTGATTTCTCATAGTTGCAAACATGGGTATTGTTTTCTTACTTGATTTTAGCTTGAAAAAGTAAAATTAAGTATTGGGGGAGAATTTAATAGTGGTTTGAAATTTGATTATGTGGGGTTCAACTAGAAATAGCCAAAAACCCCGATCAAAATCCCTTTAGACGCTAATGGATAGAAATAGCTCAGCCCTTAATCCAAACCACATTGGAATAGTTGAATTGTACCTTGAGGTTCAAAAGGACTCGAGGATAAGGAGCCCAAGTGGTTGAAAAACATTAGGCTTCATCTTTTTCCATGGTTATTTACACACATTAGAAATAATATGACTATCTAGTAAATCCCGATTTGATTCACATCTTATCTACACCACACCTCTAGTCTTTTCTCATTATTGTTTCTCGATTTTGGTTATCTTGCTCTCTTTATTAGATGTTTTTAGAGTCCACAATATTAGTACATTCACTTCCCCCAAAATTTATGTTTATATTTTTATTGCTTGAATGCAAATCAATTTAATTCACTAAACATCGCTTGTGTAGATCATTCTCTAGTTCTTGTGGGACTCAACCCCGACACCCATCGGGTTATTTGTTTTTATACAACGATCGCTTACACACTCTCTAAATGAGGAGTGTAGTTTGAGCATTATCAAAAATGGCGCTGTTGCCGAGGACTAGCACTTGATATCCTTGAGTTGTTTGTTAATTTGAATTGATCTTGCATCTTAAGTAATTTAACATTGTTCTTGTTATTGGTCATCTAGGGTGAATTCACTTGAGCCAACCTTCACAAGTAGGAGATAGCTCAGTGGAAGGAAATATGGAACATGAAGAGGATAATTCCGTCATGCCTGAGATTACAGGTTCCATTTGCCTACCAGCTACGGTAGGGAATGCGGTGTTTCACATGACTAGTATGATGTTGCACCTATTTCAAATGAAAGGGCTCTTTGGGGTTAAATCGAGTTAGGATGCAAACCTCCATTTAAGGAACTTCCTAGAGATTTTCCAACCTTTTAACAAAACTAATATAAACCAAGAGTCTATCATGTTGAGGCTCTTTCCATTCTCACTAACGGGAGAAGCAACTATGTTGTTGGAGGAGTTGCCTTCGGGATTCATCACCTCGTGCCAAGAGTTGATAGAAGAATCTTTTGATTGCTTTTTATCTCCCTCAAAGATGTATCAGTTGAGGGATATATTACAAACTTTAGGCAAGAGCCGAGTGAGCATTTGCATGAAGAATGGTTGAGGTTTAAGAAAGAAGTGTCTCTTTGCCCCAACCATGGTCTTCCCGACGGAGTGCTACTTCAAAGCTTTTATCGAGCCCTAGACTCCATCAATAAATCAGTCGCCAATAATCTATATAAGGGATCAATCATGGACTAGATGTATATTGTGGATAAAGCCCTCTTGGACAAGATGACGAAGATAAATAGGGTGTGGCATACCAGGGAGACGATTGTATCTTCACATGATGCTGGTTCTAGTTTGCTAACAGTTGAAATGAGAAAAAGAAATGAAGAGCGAGATGAAAATCTTACTAAAATTATTACTTAGTTGTAGTTAATGACTAAGCATATGATGGGAGTCAGGCCTAAAGTTGTGGATGCTATGAAAATACAAGGTCTAATGCATTTCAAGGGAGAGTCTTTTCCAGCAAGGTACGAGGAGGAGTGCCCATAGATGGCAAATCAAATAGGGGGTTCTCGACCCGAGTACCAAGGGACTAATAAAGGCCCTTGGTGCCCAAGGGAAGAGACCAAGGTTGGAGGAATCATGATACACAAGGGTGGCTTGATCGGAATGGGAGAAAGGGCAATAGAGACTTTGAGACTTTACTCGGATGAACCCACTAATATTTTATGGGTCTAAGGTAGATGAGGACACTTCATTGACGAGGTTCAGAAGAACACCCAAATCACGGGTGTTTCCTTGGTTGGAAGTGCATATTTGGCTGCTTATCAGTTGAAAGTGTTACGAAGGCTCGCATGTTTAAGTTCGTGAATGAAGTTTCATATCTGGTAGGCAAAGAGTGTAGGACTACCATGCTTATCAATGAAATGGAAATATCCAAGCTCATTAGTCATGCCCAGCAGATAGAGCCAGAGAATTTGAAAGAGATAGAGAGGGAGAGTAAATGGGAGAGAATAGGTTAGTTTGAGTACTCCCAACAGAGGTTAGGCAATGGTAATTTCCCCCAACAGCAATAGATACCTCCAGCACCCTCAACAGCCAGTTCTCCTTCTTCCAGGCCCTACAAGGATCGGAGGGGTGGAACATCAGGCTCCTAGTCTCAGAGCTATATCTCCAGCAGCCACACTTTTCAAGAATATTCTAAGTGCGACAAGAATCATCCGAGCGAGTTCTAATTAGGCAAGGAGGGTTGTTTTGGTTGTGGCCAACTGGGTCACAGATTGAGAGATTACCTGCCAGCAGGATGGGGGAAAGCCCAGTCCACCACATTGGCAGCTCTACCAAGTCGTTCAGCTCAATAGGGTATTACCTCATGTAAAGGTAGAGAGGTTAGAGCGAAAACCACTTCTATGTTTGATTCTCCTTTCAGGACCAGGAGAACTCACCTAATGTAGTGACTGGTATGTTACGCCTCTTTTGGATGGATGTGTATGCTTTACTAGATCCAGGAGCCACACTTTCTTTTGTGACTCCTTATATTGCTGTATAGTTTGATATTAGTCTAGAAATTCTCTTGATACCATTTTCACTCTCTACTTTGGTTGGTGAGTCAGTTAGAGCTAACCGGGTATATAGGGATTGTTTAGTCACAGTGTTGCAGAATGTCACAACAATTAACCTAGTAGAGTTAGATATGGTCGACTTCAGCCTCTTTCTTATCATGGATTGGTTACATTCTTTCTATTCCTTAGTTGATTGTAGGACTAGGATAGCTAGATTCCAATTTCCTAATGAAACAATTCTAGACACTAAGTGTAGTAATTCAGCTCCTAAGGGTTGGTTCATCTCATACGTTTAAGGCTAGGAAAGTGATCTCTATGGGGTGCACGTATCACTTGGTTAGGGTAACGACCGCTTTTTCTTTTCAAAAGCTCATGCACAATGCCAAGCAAGAGTTGTTGGTGGTACCTCATCAAACAAGTGCACGAAAGACTCACAAGACTCTAGACTTGACATTTTTCGTTAAGAAAGTCACCTCTCAATCTATCTTCAAAAAGTGCCAACTCAGTTCGACAACAAAAGAAAAGGCAAAGAAATCTCTCTTTGGGGAAGAACCATAGTATAAACAAAACCCTTGGAGTTTATTCAAAGACCACTATCTAAAAAGGCGATACAAACTCACAAGTAATGATGATTTACCTTTAAGAATGACGTCACCCAATCTATCATAGGGCCATATCGTGCATCACTTAACAAGTGGGTTACTCATACTTCACCCCCTGACACAAATAAAGCAGTGTCCTTGATGCACATAGTAAAACAAAGTAAGAAAGGAATAGGTGAAAGAACTCCCTGGTCCTTCTGCTCATAACCGGCATTCCACTGGCGTTTTGCGCCTTTGGAACTGGTGTTTCGCCTATCTAACGCTGATGTGCCACTGCTTAATACATTTTTCTTCCAAATATTCTATTTTACATCTGCGTTTTGTGCATTTGAACTTGCGCTTTGCCGATTTATCACTGGTTGCTCACTTTGAATTTGGTTTCTCTCACCTTTATCACATTCCATACCTATTGCACCCTTGCGCAAACAAAGACTTCAGAAACATTAAGTAAAACAAAACAAAATAAAAATAAAAACAAAATGTAAAAGCGCTTGGATTGCCTCCCAAGAAGCGCCTTAGTTAACGTCGTGGCTCGACTTCAACTTCACCACTTCTCTCTCCAATTTGAGCATTTGAATCGTACCCCTAATTTCGTGTACATTCTTTCACTCCACTTTAGGGGTGGTGGTGTAAGCATCAAAGGATCAAGAAATGGATGTTTCATCTTGTGTTTCTTAGCCCTTGAAGGAGAGATGTGTTTTGGCCTTGTTGGCATTGAATACTCTAAGATGAAGCCACCTTGATCTTCCTCCTTAACTTCCTCCATTGACTTGGTCTCCTCAGTCTCCATTTTTTCAATCAATTTCAATGTTGAAAAATGATAAGAGGGCAGTCTAAGTTGCTCCCCTTTCAAGCATGCTTCTTGCTTGCCATCGTCCTCTTCAAGTGCACTAGAGTCCTTGAGCATGAATTGTTGGATATCATTTGGAGACTCTAATGTAACTTCTTCAACCTTGGCATCTTGCATTTTCGCAATGTTGGTTGGTTGGCGCACTTCTATGACTTCTTCAAAGTTCACCTTCACTCCTACTTCATCATCATTTTGAGCTTCCTCCCATGAGTCAAGTTAAGCTACGCCCCTTTGTTCACTTCTTCTTTCTATGCTCCTCAATGTCTCCTCCGCTTATTCTTTTAGAGATTTACATCTTTCTTCTAGCGGATTTGATGATTCAATGGGCATAGAGGGGTTGATATTCTTATCCGCATTAGAATCCTGCTCTACAAAGGCTTGGAGCATGGATTTTATGCGTCCACATGTGCTTCTCCTTCGCTCTCTTGCCATGGTTTTATTCCCTTCAAACTTAGGAGCACAATTTCTATCATAACCGTTATAGTGGGAAGTGAACCCATTTGGGCTTCCATCCCAATGTCTCCCATGACTACTCCATATTGTGCATCTATACCCATTATAGGAAGGAGAAGGTGCACTCATCTCCCTTCTAGGGACATATTTGCAATCTTGCCAGTAGTGTGGTTCTCCACAATAGGGACATGGGTTGCCGCCAACAAACATCCTTCCATTCCATGATGCCATCATACAACTACAAACAAACAAAAACAAAAACAAAAATAAAAGCAAAACAAAATGCAAAACTAGTTTGAATCAATAAATAACTAATGGCTTATCACAACTCAATTCCCCGGCAACACTGTCATTTTTGATAACGTCCAAATATACTCCTCTTTATGAAAGAGCGTAAACGGTCTTTGTATCAAAACAAATATCCCAACGGATGTCAGGGTTGAATCCCACAGAGAATTAAGTCGATAATTCAAAAGTTATAAACTAATTCAAACTAGAGTGCAAAATTGTTCAACATTTGTAAAGTAAAATTGGGGGGAAATAAAATTGGAAAATTAACTAAATAATTCTAAACTAAAACTAATTGGGGGGATTCCAATTGAAGTAATCACAAGTGAGAGGCTAGGGATATTCTTTGAGTGAGACCACAATTAAATCGGGAATTTCTTCAATGCCTTAGAGTCAAGTGTAAATAATCTCGGGAAGTTGGTAGCCTCAGCTTCCCAGCCTTTTGACTACCCCTTGCTAGAGTTTTCTCAAACTCAAGCCACAATTTAGCTCAACCCAAATTTATTTGGATTGGCAGCTGCACTATTCCTAGCTATTAGTTACCAATTAGGAAGGAGGAAGTAATTTAAGCTATTTCTAGATTAATTTTACAATCTCTTATCCATGCCCACTACTAGATTCCCTTTCAATACTTAATTATTCTCTCCCGAGCAACGAACAATAAAGAATATATAGACCCATATCATCATCAATGGATCTTCATTAATAGATTGAAGAGAATCTAATAGGTTTACACTTAATTGAATAATGTGAATATGAATCTAGCAACATCCATCTACAATTCAATAAGAATCCAAGAGAAATTTATCAAAACCTAATCAAATTAACAAACCCACCATGAATATACTTCTAACTAGCAAATTAGTCATGCATATTTAAGATAGAGAGAAGATACCAAGAGGATTCCCCTCACATTCATTGCATTAGCTTCACAAATCTGCTTCATAAGCTCTTACAACAATGGTGGAATTCCCCCAAAATGGGTTAAATAGAAAGAAGAAGAAAAGTACTACATAACTCTTCAAAACTATGGAGAAAAGAATCTCCTAAAAATTCTATGAAGAAGATGAAAATTAGATAAATGAATTGTTGGTTGAATTCTTCCCCTCTAGTTGGTGTACAATGGAGGTTATATATCTATACTTTCTTGTGAATAATTTTTTCCTAATGTACATGGAGCTGATAGATGCTTTTGAGACCTTCTTGGACCCCTTTTATCCTTTATTAGATGGCCTTTTCAGTGAGGAACCGGCATTTCGCCGGTTGCAATCTATGAAGCACAAAACTTAGCCGGTTGAAAACAATGGCCTGGCAGGGGGGAACCGGCGGTTAAGTGGCTTTTAGCCGGTGCCATTCCGTGAAGGGCCGATTGTTTAGCCTGTCTAGGTAGTAGCTTCGACATTTCACCTGTGTTTCTCCATTCAAAGATCGACGTTTAGCCGATCCAAAGCATGTCCTTGCACATATAATTTGAGCTCAAATCTTCCCTTATATTTGGCTCCTCTCCCTCATATGCTAACTCATCCAATTTCTTCCCAAATGCCATGTGTTTTGCATGATTTCATGCTTTCTTTAGTCACATGAGGTACCTACAAAGAATTCAAGAGAAAGGGCATAAAATAAACATAAATGACTCGACCACTAGGCAAAAACTCATGATTAGGAGCCTAATGAGTTGGTAAATTTCCAACCCGTCAGGCTACTAACGGAAGCTCACAGTACTAAGAAATCTATCCATCCAGGTGCCACCATGATGTACAGTGATCTACGGGAAGTCTACTGAAAGAATGGCATGAAGAAGGAGATTGGAGAATTTGTGGCTAAGTGCCCAAATTGCCAACAGGTCAAAGTTGAACATCAGAGACCTGGGGTTATGACTCAGGATATTAACATTCGTACTTGGATGTGGGAAGAAGTGAACATGGACTTCATTATAGGTCTACCTCGTATGTGCCGACAACATGACTCAATTTGGGAGGTTATAGAACGGATGAATAAGTCAACACATTTTCTACTAGTTAAGACCACAAACACAACAGAGGATTATGCTAGACTGTACATCCATGAGTTAGTCAGACTACATGGAGTTGCCTTTTCCATCATTTCAAAAAGGGGTACTTAGTTCACCTTGCACTTCTAGAATTCATTTCAAAAAATAGTTAGTACTTAGGTCAAGCTCAGCATAGCTTTTCAGCCACAGACAGATGACCAGGCTGAGCGGACTATTTAATGTTTGGAGGATATGTCAAGGGCATGCATGATTCATTTCAAGGGCAGTTGGGATGATAACCTACCTATCATAGAGTTTTCATATAATAATAGCTACCACTCTAGTATTTAGATGGCCCCGCTTGAGGCATTATATGGAAGGAGGTGTAGATATCCTTGTCACGACCCGAACATAGGCCTAGATCGAGACACGAGACAAGGAGCAATGAGAGACCCCAAGTCGACCCATGGAATGAACATACATCTAAGTAAATCGAAAAAAGCAAAAAAATTAACATGGAAATCTTAGAGGACGTCTAAAATAAACATAATATCAAAAATGCACACGAATATGAAGCTGATTACATGCTTTGTCTGAAAAGCCTCTAATATTGATGAGTTGATGGGACAAGACTCCCAACTAAGTCTCTAAGCATGATACTAAATACATAAAAAAAACTGATAAAGCATGGTCCTCAGGAGATGAGGACTCACAAACAGATGTGGGATGCTACCTCTGAAAGGCTGGCTACAGACGAGGTTGAGTCTGAGTACCGGGGTTTGTATCATGAAACGATACAACATAGAGTATCGGGTCAGTATGTGGAAGGTAGCAGCAGGACAGGGCACTAGTAGGGGGGCCCAGGCAGAGTCATCCCGATCTAAGGGCGACAGGGAGACAACACTTCGATCTCCCCAATAGTCACCACTGCACTCAGAGCCCGCTAGTGCAGCAGATATACCAGTACCACCCTTATCCATTCCTGTGCCATAAGATCAAGAGCTCAGGGGTTCATTTTGTATGTTAGTTCAGATGATGGCTACCCAGTGTCAGCCTCAGCCAATACTACCATCTTCCGTTGAGCCCACTCAGAGGCCCAGTAGTTCGAGAGTCCATGAGTTCCTTGCTTTGAGTCCCTCGCAGTATACAGGGACGGATCTTAGAGAGGACTCCTATAATTTCAAAGATCAACTATAGAGAATATTCAGGGTTATGCATGCCCCATCCACAAAATAAGTTATGTTAGTAGTATTTCAATTTTGAGATGTAGCATTCCTGTGGTACGAGATCTGGGAAAGATCCTGAGGCGGAGATGCACCTCCTCCTACGTGGCCTAGCTTTTCTGAGGCTTTTATAGACCACTTTTTTCCAAGAGAGGTCCAGCAGGCCATAGTAGAGCAGTTTTTACATCTGGGGCAGGGCAAAATGAGTGTCAGAGAATATGTATTGAGATTTGATTCCTTAGCCAGATATGCACCCTCGTTGGTTGACACTATGTCAGCCAGGGTGCACTAGCTTATTATGGGACTTGCGCTGGAATATGTGGAGTCTTGCATTATAGCCACACTGCTAGAGGATATGGATATTTAAAAGATTCTATCCTTTGCTCAGAATATAGAGGAGCTCAGACAATGTCAATATGCTATGGAAAAGGCAGGTCAGGAGCAGCATTAGAGGGATAGACATGTAGATTTTCATGCAGATCTTTAGGGTGGGCCCACGCCCCATATATCAAGTAGACTGTCGTGCCCTTATTTGTGTGTCCGCAAGTGTACGGGTCGCACAAGTAATATAGTGGCTCTTTTTAAGAACCGGAATGTCGAACCCATAGGGACTGGACCCATTCCTCTAACTATCCATTTCAAGTGTGATCTTAACTTTCTCAAGTGTTGGTTATAGAAGTTTTCGAGGGATATTTAATTAAGTTTGTTTTGGCCAACGAAATATCCTGAATTTACTCTAGGAGCAACATAGAGTTAAAACCAGATAATCATGTGATACTACGAATTGCAATGGCTTAAGCATGACACTATCGATTGTTGTTTCACATAATTAGAATTGCATGTTCATGGTCTTTCGAGCCTCTAAACACGACAAACTAGCCTCACTGCATCATTGTGAGTGAGGATGCTAATTTTTAGTTCGCGGGCAATTAATTATGTTGTGGTTTACGGGGAAATGATTAGGGACTTTCATGCGTCTAACCATTTAACTCAACTTAGCCTCACAACTACTTCTTCGAGTGGTGATGTGATAATCCTAAGTTGGTCTTTAATAACCCCCGTTTTATCAACCAAGCAAGGTGTTAGGTATATTTCTATCCTAACACGAAATTATATCTTGAGATACAAACATGCTCCTTACATTCTCATGTCCTAACCTAGGTAATTCTTTCTCAAGCAATTACCCAAGCTAACGTATATGTTTTCATGGTGATCAATCATAAAAACAACTAACAATCCAGAATGCAAGACGAACACAACAATCAATAACTTAATTCCAAAAAACTTTCATACAATCACAATCATAATTCATGGCTTCAACCCTAGAGGAAGGGTTCTTGCCATTCATGTTCGTAAAACTACAACTAACTACTACTAAACTAACATACTTACATGAATTTGGTAGATGAGAAGGAATTTGCCAAACCCTAGATGAGTTCTCCCATTTCTCCCTTCACTCCTAGGTAGTTTTCCAGAATAAAATCATGACAAAGTGGTTTTAGGAGCTAAGGGACCTATTTATAGTAAATGGAAAACGTGCATAATTTAGCCTGTCATGGAACGGCTCCGTGTCACAGAGTGTATCGCGGAGCACTGCCTCCGTGACACGGAGGTAACGCGAAAGCTCTCTGGAAATTGCCTCCGGAAGCCGAAACTGCCGAGTGCCACTGTGTTGGCAGCGTGTCACGCTGCTTGGGAAGCGCGTTGTCCTTGCTCTATCACGCAGCTGGCACGGCGTGGCACGTTGCTGGCGCGCTGGTGCTGCCTGTCTGCCGCATCTTCTCCCGACTCCATTCCGCTACTTTACCAACTTATAAATTAGTTCCTCAAAATTATTGAAACCTACAAAACAAGGAATAATCATGTTGGTTAGCACATATATTCACATTTATATAAAATCACATGAAAATGTATACAATCACTTAGCTAATCAAGACTAAATTAAGTTCTCAAGCATCACTCGGGCATGCTATTTTGCCCGAGATCATAACCCCACACTTAAAGTCTTGTTCGTCCTCAAACAACCTTTTACATCTCATGCATATGGAGACTCACCCATAACTCATTTAGCAAGATTATTCAATCTACGGCTATAATGATTATGTAAGATAACAAGCTGAAAATAGAGCATGCACGACTTGATCATCGAAATGAAGCACAACTATGTTAAGACTTCTTAACCTCAAGAATCGACTCTCAATCTTAGCAAACTCATGCAAATCAACTGATTAAGAAATTCCCACATGAATTATATCCTTCATTCAACATGTGCGCTCATGGAAAGGGAGTTACCCAATTTCACACGCAAAAACAATTTTTATATCACAACATGTGTGGGTACATGAGTAGAATTACGCTCACTCTCACAAAGAATTCACATGCATCATGTAATGACCCATAAGCTTTCCCTTAGTGTTTTATTCCACTCATTTAAGGATGTGTGAATGTAAGATCAAGTAGGACTTAATGGGTGGTAATGTAAGCTAAGGGACGGGTAGATACTATTCTGGCCAATAATAGTGACTATCTTTCCCAGGCGCTTTTAATACATTACGCCCTCATTACGAACTTCCCTTCCCTTACTTCACCTTTTTCTCCTTTCATCTTTCTTTTTCCTCTTATGTTCCCCCTTTCTTTAGGCACTTTTAGCTTATTAGTAAGGAGTTCTATAAATAATTTTTCATTGATTTGTTTTCTTACTCCTTACTAATAATCAACCATTTTCACACAAGTGCACCTTTGTCCTTTTCTCACTTCTACAACTTGCTACTTTTCCTTTCTTTTCATTCTTCTCACTCCTTTACTCCTTCGGAATTTTTTTTTTCACTCAAGCGCTTAGGAGTTTTGAATCAAACACAAGGCTAATGAAAGAAAAAGGATTCAGCTTGTGTTGCAGCTATCAAAGAATAGGCTCAAGGATCAATGGGGCTAACTAGGATTAATTTTTCAAGGTAGGTAAAATGAGGGATACAAATTAGGTTCATTCAAAGAAATGCCTAAATCATCTCCTACAATTCACATCCTTCATTTCATTATATAAACACACCAGGCAAGTTCTAGACAATCCACAATAGCACAGAATACTCAAAAGCCTTACACTCATGGCACATGCTCAATTCAAGACACATTCAGCAGACTCTTAACTCAGCTAATCATAAGAATTCAGATTAAGCTTCCATCATATTGAGTCAAATTCAAGAGCCTAAGTGTCTCAAACAAAGTTATACACTTGCATGCTTCATACTGAACATGCATCTTACAACCACATATAGCACATAACAAGAACATCAAGCACCAATTAGTTACGGTTTCAAAAACCCAAAACCTATCGACTAATTTTTCCTCAAGACGGTCGTCATCCATCCATCATCGGAAACAGTCCCTAACTATGACTAGAAACATTATATACAGACAAAGGAATGAAAAAGAAAATTTTTATTCTTCGGTTCAAAGACCCCCCCCCCCCGGTCGGAAAAGAACCGAAAAGAAAAACCAACGGGTGATGAAGTCATGCTTAATTCACAAAAAAATTTCAAATTTTTCAAATTTCTCACAAATTCCTCACAAGCATTACATTCACCACAAACTTGTTAAGCACAAAAATTTTGAAATTTTTCTCACCCCACACTTAAATCATGCTATGTCCTCATAGCATCAAATTAACATTTAAAGGATGACAAATACCCCCTGAGCCTCTATGCCAAGCTAAAAGCATGCTTTCCTTTCAAGTTTTCAGAGGTGGGTGTTTGACGCCACACTTCTTCTATTCCATGCTCTTTAGCTTCCACCTTCTCGGTACTCAGACTTTCCTCCATCTGTGCTTAACTTTCCACCCAAAAACACAAACAAAATGAAAATAACAAAATCAACACAAAATGAAAATTACAAATTGTACCTGAGGTACCCTTGGGTTGCCTCCCAAGCAGCGCCTTATTTTACGTCGTGGACTGACGTGGACTGTCCTTTTCAGGACATCCTCATACCTGGGTTCTCTTTCGAGAACCATCTTCTTTTCTTTTGTTGTTTAGAGGAAACAGCCTCCACTCTGTTCCTCTCTTTCTCCAACTTCTTCTCAATTTGAAGCCCTTTATCAGAATCGGGCTGAACACTTGTCATTGCCTTTGGCCCTGCACCTGTGGAATCCTCCACCCCACACTCATCCCCTGCCAACACACTAACCTGACAAAGGTTTCTGTAGTGTGCAGATGGGTTCATTTCTTGGTAAACGCAGAAGATTTCTTCTTCATCCTCAACCCTCATTTTCAGGATCCCTGCTTTCAAGTCAATCACCGCTCCTCCAGTTGCCAAGAATGGCCGTCCCAAGATCAGGGGTACCTGGTCATCAACCTGAAAATCTAAGACAATAAAATCAGCAGGTATAATGAACTTACCTACTTTGATGAGAAGGTCCTCTATTATTCCATCAGGTGTCACTCGCGACTTATCAGCCAACTGCAGCATCAACCTTGTCGGCCTCGGTTTTCCCAACCCCAGGGTGTTGAATAAAGATAGGGGCATTAGATTAACTGCTGACCCTAAGTCATACAAAGCTCGTAGCACCTCGGCTTTACCAATTTGTAATGGGAGGGTAAAAGTCCCTGGGTCTTTGAGCTTCTTTGGCATTTTGCTCAATACCCTGTGACTGCACTCCTCAGTCAGTGCTACAGTCTGGACGTCCACCAATCTAACTTTGTTCGCCATCACGTCCTTCAAGTATTTATCATACTTGGGAATTCCCTGCAAGACATCAATAAGAGGAAAATTTATGTGAAGTTCTTTGAAGCTCTCAAAGAACTTTTTGAAGCATTCCTCCTTCTTGCTCTTTTTGAATTTCTGAGGGAATGGTGGTAGTGGTCTTTGTGTTGGCTGCAATGAAAGTTGCGCATTTTGTTTCCCAGCACTCTGATTATCTCCCATGTTGATGGATGGTCCTGGTCTAACCAACTTCGGCTGCACCCCCTTTCTTAGCTCTTTTGGCACTGCATCAGCTAATTGCTTACCGCTTCTCAGACTGATGGCATTGATCTACCGGGAGTTAGGATCTGTGTCGCTTGGTAATCCCCCTTGTGATCTCATGTTTTGAGCAACTTCTATCTGACCCACTTGTTTTTCAAGATTGTGGGTGGCCATTTGCTGATTTTTTAAGTCTATTGCCATCCTCGCCTGATTTTCCACTAACTGAGTCTGGGTCTCCATGATTTTCTGCAATGTTTCCTCAATGCCGCTACTCAATTGCCCATCATTCCTTCTATTTTGCTGATACTGTTATTGTTGAGGTTGCATATAATTCTGTTGTTGGTTTCCACCCCAAGAAAAATTCAGGTGGCCCTGCCAATTCCTATTATAACTGGTTCCAAAATTCTGATTGTTGCGCTGCACATTACCAACAAAATTGACTGACTCTAGATTGGCTCCACAAGATTCTGCATGGTGGCCAGTATTACCACAAATTTCACACCAACTCGGAGCTTGCTGAACTGCGTTAACCTGGCCCTGGTCTTGGTTCATACTCAGTTTATTGAACTGAGTCATCATCTGATGTTGGAACGAAGCTAACTGTGCTGCCAAGGCATTCAAACCATATACTTCTATCAACCCTGGTCTCTTTCCTGCCCCTCTCGATGACTCGCTGTGCCACTCTGGATTTCCTTGAGCGATTCTGTTCAACAAAGTGTTCAACTCATCATACGTCTTCTCAAAGGCTTCCCCACCTGATGCAGAGTCTAGTAATATTTTTGTGTGTGGGTCTAGACTTTATACAAAGGTATGAGCCAGTACTTCATTTGATTGCTGGTGATGAGGGCAGTCTCTCAACAATGACTTGAATCTTTCCCAAGCCATATATAAGTTCTCATCAGGCCTCTGCTTGAAACTGAGTATTTCACTTCTCAACTTTGCAGTTTTGCCTGAAGGGAAGAATCTGATAAGCAACTTCTGAGCCAAGTCATTCCATGAAGTTATGGAGTTCTGTGACTCAGCCTTCAGCCACTTTTTCGCTTCTCCCAACAGTGAAAATGGGAAGAGGGTCAGTCAGACATAATCTGTGGACACGCCGGTGGGGACAAACGTGTCACTAATCTCTAAAAAGCTCTGTAGGTGCTACTGCGGGTCCTCATGTGCCATCCCAGTGAATTGACCACTAGAATGTAATAGCTACACCATGTTCTGTTTAAGCTAAAAGTGCCCTCCAGGCTCCGGTTTACGAATGCTAGAGGTCACATTCGTCGCTAGTGGAATTGCCACCTCGCAAACTGGTCTTGCTGCCATTGCTTCTGATGACAATTGTGCTTGTCCCACGGGTGGTTGTTGTTGTACCTTTTCTTGAAGTCTCTTCATCTTTTGCTCTAGAGCTACTCTCCTTCGCAATTGAATTTGACATTCAGGTTCCAGCAACGGTTCCACAAGCTCTCTACTTCTAGCCAGCTCGGTAGGACAACCTGTCACCTGCAAATAAATAGACTAAGACCAAGTTTCTCAACACTTTAGGAAATTCAAAAATCACACAAAAATAGATAAATTATCAAAACTTCACTGAGTCCCCGGCAACGGTGCCAAAAACTTGACGTGCCCTTATTCGCGCGTCCGCAAGTGTACGGGTCGTGCAAGTAATATAGTGGCTCTTTTTAAGAACTAGAATGTCAAACCCACAGGAACTGGACGCATTCCTCTAACTATCCATTTCAAGTGTGATCTTAACTTTCTCAAGTGTTAGTTATAGAAGTTTTCGAGGGAGATTTAATTAAGTTTGTTTTGGTCAACGAAATATCCCGAATTTACTCTAGGAGCAACATAGAGTTAAAACTAGATAATCATGCGATACTGCGAATTGCAATGGCTTAAGCATGACACTATCAATTGTTGTTTCACATAATTAGAATTGCATGTTCATAGTCTTTCGAGCCTCTAAACACGGCAAAATAGCCTCACTGCATCATTGTGAGTGAGGATGCTAATTTCTAGTTCGCGGGCAATTAATTATGTTGTGGTTTACGGGGAAACGATTAGGGACTTTCGTGCGTCTAACCATTTAACTCAACTTAGACTCACAACTACTTCTTCGAGTGGTGATGTGATAATGCTAAGTTGGTCTTTAATAACCCCCGTTTTATCAACCAAGCAAGGTGTTAGGTATATTTCTATCCTAACACGAAATTATATCTTGAGATACAAACATGCTCCTTTCATTCTCATGTCCTGACCTAGGTAATTCTTTCTCAAGCAATTACCCAAGCTAACGTATATGTTTTCATGGTGATCAATAAGAAAAACAACCAACAATCCAGAATGCAGGACGAAAACAACAATCAATAACTTAATTCCAAAAACATTTTATACAATCACAATCATAATTCATTGCTTCAACCCTAGAGGAACGGTTCTTGCCATTCATGTTCGTAAAACTACAACTAACTACTACTAAAGTAACATACTTACATGAATTTGGTAGATGAGAAGGGAATTTTCCAAACTGTAGATGAGTTCTCCCACTTCTCCCTTCACTCCTAGGTTGTTTTCCAGAATAAAATCGTGACAAAGTGGTTTTAGGAGCTAAGGGACCTATTTATAGTAAATGAAAACGTACATAATTTAGCCTGTAATGGAACGACTCCGTGTCACGGAGTGTATCATGGAGCACTGCCTCCGTGACATGGAGGTAACGCGAAAGCTCTCTGGAAATTACCTCCGGAAGACGAAACTGTCGAGTGCCACCGCGTTGGCAGCGTGTCACGCTGCTTGGGCAGCACGTTGGCCTTGCTCTGTTGGTCAGCTGGCACGGCGTGGCACGTTGCTGGCGCGCTGGTGCTGCCTGCCTGCCGCATCTGCTCCCGATTCTATTCCGCTACTTCAGCAACTTATAAATTAGTTCCTCAAAATCATTGAAACCTACAAAACAAAGACTAATCATGTTGGTTAGCACATATATTCACATTTATATAAAATCACATGAAAATGTATACAATCACTTAGCTAAACAAGACTAAATTAAGTTCTCAAGCGTCACTCGGGCATGTTATTTTGCCCGAAATCATAGACCACTTAGGCCCCCATTCCAGTAGAAGGGTAGTAGATCAAATCGTCGTGGGCATTTAGGCCTCGGTGAGAGTTCACGAGTGCCAGGCTCACAATAGCAGAGAGGGCCAAATCAGATGGGACCAGCAATACCATGTTGTAGTACCTTTCATAGGTTGCATTTGGAGAGGTGCAGGTATGGTTCTACTACCTATTATTCCTGTGGATAGGAGGGACACATAATGAGAAATTGCCCGACAAGACGCTTGGGCGGTCAAGACCAGCAGAATAGATCCTCAGTTGGTTTATATTCCCAGAACCTTCTACAAGCCGCAGGTCCTCTACTCCAGTCAGCATAGGCCAAGGTAGTTCAGGGGTATCCAGTTTAGGAAGTGATTAAGATAGTACATATGGACTACCGGGGTGACAGGAATCAGAGTCGTCGCCAGATATTTTGACAGGTATACTAGATGTTTGCTCTCACTCAGTTTATGCTTTGATAGATTCGGGCTCTACTTTGTTGTATGTTGTTCTGTTAGTAGCGCAGAAGTTTGATATAGTTCCAGAATTGCTTCAGCGACCCTTCTTAGTGTCTACACCTGTCGGTAACTCTACTATTGCAAAAAGAATTTCTCGGGGTTGTTCAGTAGAGGTTGTTGGTCATCAGACCTTAGAAGATCTAGTAGAACCACAGATGATTGATTTTGATGTAGTTATTGGTATGGATTGGCTGGAAACATGTTATGCCATTGTAGAGTGTTGGACCAGAATCGTCCGATTTCATTTCCTGGGAGAGATATAGCGGGAATGGAGAGGTAATACAGTTATGCCAAAATGTAAGTTCATATCCTATCTTTGGGCAAAAAAGTATATAGCAAAACGTTGTATCTACCATATTATTAGGGTTCGGGATATGCAAGCAGAATCCCCGACTCTCCAGTTTATTCCAGTGGTTAATTAGTTCCTAGATGTTTTCCCAGACGAACTTCCTAGTATTCCCCCAAGGGAAATATATTTCTCTATAGACTTGCTACCAAATACTCAGCCTATATCCATTCCCCCATATCAAATGGCCCCTTCTCAGTTAAAAGAATTGAAAGAACAGTTGACAGATTTGTTAGATAAGGGTTTCATCAAGGAGAGTACCTCACCGTGGGTTGCACCAGTTTTGCTTGTAAGGAAGAAAGAGGGTTCCCTACGTATGCGTATAGATTATCGGCAGTTGAATAAAGTCACTATTAAGAATAAATACCCTCTTCCAAGAATATATGATCTGTTCAATTAGTTGCAAGGGGCAAAATATTTTTCTAAAATTGACCTAAGATCTGGGTACCACCAAGTTCGAGTTCGGGAGAAGGATATCCCAAAGACAGCTTTCAGGACCAGGTATGGTCATTTTGAGTTTCTAGTTATGTCCTTCGGGTTGACCAATGCACCAACAATTTTTATGGACTTAATGAATAGTATCTTCATGCTATACTCAGATGTATTTGTGATAGTGTTCACTAGCGATATTCTGGTATACTCCCGCTCAAAAGTAGAACACATAGATCATTTGCGAACAGTACTTCAGATCCTCAGAGATCGCTAGCTATATTCAAAGTTTTTTAAATGTGAGTTTTGGTTAAATTATATAGCTTTCTTGGGCCATATTGTATTAAAGGCTGGTATTCAGGTTGATTCATAGAAAATTGAGGTAGTAAAGACATGGCCTACACCTCCAACTCCAATAGAGGTTGCTGTTTCCTGGGATTAGCCGGGTATTATAGGAGGTTTGTGGAAGGATTTTCTACCCTGTCAGTTCCTTTGAATAAATTAACTCAGAAAGAAGCTAAGTTTCAGTGGACCGAGGCCTGTGAGTAGAGTTTCCAGGAATTGAAAAATAGATTAACATCTGCACCAGTGTTAGCTTTACCAGAAGGTTCAGAAGGTTATGTTGTACATTGCGACGCTTTAGGCGTTGGGTTAGGGTGTGGTTTGATGCAACACAGGAAGGTAATTGCGTATGCTTCAAGGCAATTGAGAAAACATGAAAACAACTATGCCACCCATGATTTGGAGTTAGCTGCAGTGGTTCACGCTTAAAAACATGGAGTCATTACTTGTATGGTGTACATGTGGACATTTTTATTAATCATAAAATCCTCGAGTATATTTTCACGTTGAAAGAGCTGAATTTACGACAGCACTGTTGGCTAGAGTTGTTGAAAGACTATAATACCAACATTTTGTTTCACCCAAGGAAGGCCAATATTGTAGCTGATGCCCTCAGCCGCAGATCCATGGGCATTTTAGCACATTTGAGACCAGAACAACGGGAAATGGCCCGAGAATTGCACCGGCTAGCCAGTTTAGCAGTTCAGGTAGTGGATTCAGAGGATAATAGGGCTATAATTCATAATACAGCAATATCGTCCCTAGTGGTAGAGATAAAAGAGCGAGCAGTATGAGGATTCACAGCTCATAGATAAGGTTCATCAAGGTGAATTATCAGCTTTCGAGGTAATCGGAGATGGGGTTTTGAGGTACAGAGGTCGCCTCTGTGTTCTAGATGTAGCTTGGCTCTGCCTGCAAATTATGACGAAGGTACACTACTCTCATTACTCTCTTCATCCAGGTTCCACGAAGAAGTACCATGACATAAAAGAGATATAATGGTGGCCTGGAATGAAGAAAGGTGTAGCCGAATTCGTAACGTACTGTCCTAGTTGCCAACAGGTGAAAGCTGAACATCAGAAACCTAGCAGCCTAACTCAGGAGATGGCTATACCTATGTGGAAATAGGAGGCAGTTAATATGGACTTTGTGACAGGACTACCCTATACCAGATGCAAATTTGACTCTATTTGGATTATTGTTGATAGGTTGACGAAATCAGGTCATTTTCTGCCAGTCCGAAATACGTTCTCAGTCAAAGATTACGCCAAGCTATATATCAAAGAGATAGTTCGTTTGCATGGTGTCCTAACATCTATCATCTTAGATAGAGGGGCACAATTTACAACTAGATTTTGGAAATCATTTCATAAAGGTTTGGGGACACAACATAATTTGAGTACAGCCATCTACCCCCAGACAGATGGCCAGGCAGAGCGCACCATTCAGACGTTCGAAGATATGTTACGAGCATGTGCGCTAGAATTTGGAAAAAGCTGGGATGAGCAATTACTCCTTATTGAATTTGCATATAATAACAACTATTATTCTACAATACAAATGGCTCTTTATGAGGCATTATATGGGTGGAAATGCAGGTTCCCCATCAGATGGTTTGAGGCAGGAGAGGCAGAATTAGTCGGACCGGATATGATTCATTAGTCGGAAGAGAAAGTGAAACTTATTAGAGAGCAATTACTGACAGCTGAGAGTCATCAAAAGTCCTACTCCAATGTGTGGCATAGAGACTTGGAATTTAATATTAACGATTGGATATTCCTTAAATTGTCGCCGATGAAGGGCGTGATGGGATTTGGCAAGAAAGGCAAGCTTAGCCCAAGGTTTATTGGGTCGTATCATATCCTCCGAAGGGTAGGCCAGTGGCATATGAGTTAGAGTTGCCTCCTGTAATGACCCTGGCCCAACATTGTGAAGAATTTCCCACTTTTGGGCCTCAGCCCATCACGATTTTGTCCCCTTGGATTTTCAACCCAAAAGGTGCCTCACAGTATTAAGTCCAGTCCTTTACTAAATAGCCCAGGACACTCCCTCTTTTTTCTGATGTGGGATTTGCCTAAGTGAGCCAGGCATTACGTATCGTCGTCCCTACACTCACCCCAGTAGGGACTCAGCGTCCTCGCTGAGGTTTTCCCCACCATCGTACTAATCGCGATTCGTCTCTGATACCACCTATAACGATCCTAGCCCAACATTGTGAAGTATTGTTCACTTTTGGGCCTCGGCCCTAAGTTTTTCACGACCCAAATGGAGGTCCGGATTTCCATACGGGACAAGGAGCCCCGAGAGACCCCAAGTCGACCCATGACATAAGCATACATCTATTCTTAATCAATGAAACTGAGTAATCAATAATATGATCATAGAGGAAGTCTAAGCTTAAACATAACATCAGAATTCACAATCCAAAGTTAATTACATATATATGTCTGAAAAGCCTCTAAACATGACGAGTTTTTGGAACAAGACCTCAAACTAACTCAACAAGATGAAACTGAAAATACATAAGGAAATTTGAGTAGTCTAGTCCTCGGGAGATGAGGACTCACCAACAAACAAATGTGCTAACTCTGAAGTAGAACTATGAGCGAGGCTAAATCTGAGAGCCAGGACCTTTATCATGGAATTATATAGCTTAGAGTATGTGGTCAGTATGTGGAACGTACCGAGGAGCAGGGTAAGTAAAACCACAAGAGTAATTTCAATCATTCAAAGACAATGCATAACATAAAAGATAATCATTAAGAGTCTGAGAGTAGGGCTTGCATGCATTCTTTCTAAAATCATGATCTCATCATAACCTAGCATATCATATCATAACATAATAGATTGACCCAAGCTGAAATCTGATATTTATAAGTAAAGATAAACATTGAGTCAAACCTACTTTAGAACATGCTTACATATGTAATATCATGAGTAATGAACATGCGTAACTGAAATGATGAGGAATAATGGGAGACTCACCTTTTAACCAACATACCATGATAGAGCTTATGTGGTCCCAACTATCACACTCAAGTGGGTAGAGCCGTCCAAAGCCTTGTTAGAGCTAGGGATGATACCATGATATTGATATCAAGCTGAAGACCTATTCGGTCAAGAGAAACTCACAAGGGAGGTCCCAGAGTCATAATGTATAAACCTACATTGGCGCGTAGTTTTGAGACATAAGGTGATCGACCCTTAGCCTGCTCGGTGCTAGACACTACTACCAAAAACATGCATATGCTATACATCGTATTCAAAGAAGCTCAACATTGTCTATTGACGAAGCTAATAAATCAAATACATCTCAAAGTGGAAAATCATGCATAAGAGAATCTTTAACTCAAACCTCACCACAAGCTGAAAGTTAAGTGGGATTCTTCGCTCCAAAATCATGTGGTAAGCTATGCATATGAAAACTTTAACTCAAGCATACCACAAGCTAAAAATATAAGTCAGAGCCTTCGCTCTAAAACCATGTGGTAAGCTTAATTGGGGAAATCATCAATCATACTTTGAACATATGGGCGTTGTCCAAAGCTTTTTCATACTTGAAAATACTCGATTCATATTGAAAATATGATTTTAAACATACGTAGCATGAAACATGATTTTCATCATAATATCTCATCATTGTCATACATTCATCACAAAACTCATCTTTCATGAACTTCTCATCAATGGGCTTTTTCATTCATAATGTTAGGAATATGATTTTTAATTGAAAGCATTATAAAACTAGCCCATGCTTCATAATTCAGTAGTAGAAACGTATTTAAATCATACCCATGTAAGGAATTAGAAGATTCATGAGTTGGGTTAAAACCCCATAGATTAGTCATAGATCATTCATGATTTAGAGAGGTATTGGGCATAGGAGTGAAAGAAATAACCCATTCATAACCCTACATACCTGTTGGTAGCTGATTCTTACCCTTTTTTAGATGACCAATAGGAAATTGAAGACAAATTGATGAATACTAGCTTGATCACCCTCTCTTACCTTTCTAACTAACATGCATGGATTAATGAGGCCTAAAATGAACTTAACCCCTTTAAAATCCACTATTCATAAAGTAAAACAATGTAGTTTAGGTCGTAGAAACTTAGGAATTATAGAAAAGCCCTTAGTAAATTCGCAGAAAATAACTGTCAGGTGGTCCCAACGAGGGACCCAATGAATCGTGGTCAAGGGTCACGACTCGTGGCTTAATCCATCTAGTACCCTACTCATCTGATCATCTGGGCTCGTCAAGGGCAACCTCATGACTCGTTACTAGTGACCACAACTCGTGGTCACCATCCATTATGTACACTACCTCCATGCAAAGTATTTTCTCAATTAGCTGACCACGACCCTCCCTACGAATCGTGGGGACTGGCCACGACTCATGGGGTCCTTCCATCGACTACACTACCCTTCTTCCTTCTTTTTTCCTTCACACCTACCCCACGACTGACCCAACGACTCGTGGGGCCTGACCACGAGTCGTGGTCTTGCCAGTGGGGTCTCATTTCTCAATTTCCACACTAAATCCCTAGGCCTCCCCACGAGTCACATCACGACTCGTGGGCTGCTCTTACGAGTCTCGTCACGACTCGTTTTGAGTCTAATACCAAATTTCAACTTTTTCTCCGTTTCAACTCCCGGGTTTGATCTTTGGGCTTTCGGGGTATAACAATATCTCCCCCTTGGGAAAATTCATCCCCGAATGTTGCAAAACATACAAAAAAGCAGAAAAATGCATTTAACATATTCAAATATTAATCATTTAAATTGAAAACCGACGGAATTACTACCTCCGATTCAAACTACATTGCTGAACTGATTTCACAAACCATACACACATCCATATACATAAAAGAAACTTGGGCACATGAACTGAACAAGAAAACTAGATAGAGTTTTAGGTTAAGACTAATACCTCAAGCTGGAACTGAGCCGTTAGGAAATAGCTGTGGGTATCTAGCCATCATATCTGCTTTGGCCTCCCACATAGCTCCCTCAACATGTTGATTCCTCCATAACACTTTAACTGAAGCTACTTCCTTGTTCATTAACCTTCGAGCCTTTCAATCTAGTATTTCGATCAGAACCTTCTCATAACTGAGGCTGTCTTTCACACCAACACTGTCCACCGAGACAATTAAAGCTGGATCACCCAAACACTTCGTCAAGAGCGACACATGGAATACAGGATGCACAAAAGCTAATTCTGAAGGCAACTCAAACTCATAAGCCACCTTTCCAACACATCTCATTATTCGGTACAGGCCAATATAGTGGGAAATAAGTTTCCCTTTCTTACCGAACCTCATCACTCCCTCCATGGGAGACATCTTCAGAAATGCCCAGTCATCGACTTCAAATTCTAATTCTCTTCTTCTCATGTTAGCATAAGACATCTGGCGACTCTAGGCAGTTTTCAACTTGTCGCTTATCAATTGAAACTTCTTCATGGCCTCATGAACCGAATCTAGCCATATCATTCCTACCTCACCAACCTCAAACCATCCGATAGACGATCTATATCTCCGCCCATAGAGATTCTCGAACGACACCATATGGATACTAGAATGATAGTTATTATTATAGGAAAACTCGATCAGTGGCAAATGCTTATCCCAGCTACCTCTGAAGTCAATTACACATGCTCTCAATATGTCCTCGAGGGTTTGGATTGTCCGCTCCGCTTGACTATCTGTTTGTGGGTGGAATGTTGCGCTGAGCTTAACTTGCGTACCTCGTCCTTTTTGAAATGACCTCCAAAACTGAGAGGTAAATTGAGTACCTCTGTCTGAAACGATGGGAAAGGGCACTCTGTGCAATCGAACCAACTCCTAGATATATAGATTGGCTTGATCCTCCACCGAATTTGTGGTCTTAACCGGTAGAAAATGTGCAGCCTTGGTCAACCTGTCTATCACTACCCAAAATGGAGTCATATTTTCGGTGAGTAGGAGGTAAACTTGTGATGAAATCCATATTACTTTCTTCCCACTTCCAAGTAGGAATGCTGATATCCTGAAGCAGGCCTCCCTTCCTTTGATGCTCAACCTTTACTTGTTGACAGTTCAGACACTTGACTATGAATTCTGCAGTATCCTTCTTTATGCTATTCCACCAATAGATTTCTCGTAACTCATCGTACATCTTGGTGGCACCGGGTGGATAGAATACCTGGATCCATGAGCCTCTTGCAATATCTGACTCCTCAAATCATCAACATCTGGAACACATAGGTGATCCTGGTACCGAAGCACACTATCTCCCCCTTGGAAGATGACCTCTACCTTCTGATTCTGAATGGCTTCCTTTAACTTCAACAAAATCAGGTACTCATCCTATCTAGCTTTTACATCGGTTACCAAGGACAATTCTGATCCGTTCTGACCCACAACACCACCATCGGTCGAGTCAACCAACCTAACACCCACCTTACGAGTCGATGCACATCCTTCACCAACTCTTTTTTCCCTTCATCCACATGGAACACACTCTCCATAGAGAGCCTACTAAGTGCATCCGCTACAACATTGACCTTACCCGGATGGTAAAGCACACTCATATCGTAGTCCTTGAGTAGCTCCAACCACCTCCTTTATGAAGATTGAGATCTTTCTACATGAGCAAATATTTTAAGATCTTATAGTCCGTAAATACATCCACGTGAAACCCATACAAATAATGTCGCCATATCTTCTGGGCGAATACCACCGCAGCTAATTCAAGATCATGGGTTTGGTAATTCTTCTCATGAACTTTCAAATGTCTATAGGCGTATGCTATAAATTTCTCATGCTGCATCAATACACACCCAAGTACGATCCTTGAAGCATCATAATTCACCACGAACCCATCAGTACCCTCCGATAGAGTTAACATCGGTGATGAAGTAAGTCGAGCCTTTAACTCTTGGAAGTTCTTCATACAAGCCTCCGACCATTGGAACTTCACCTTATTCGAAGTCAATTTGGTCAAAGGTGTTGCAATAGAGGAGAAAACCTCAACAAATCTCCAATAGTAGCTAGCTAGACCCAAGAAACTCTGAATATCTGAAGGATTTACTTGTCTAGGCCAATTCTTTACCGCTACTATTTTATGAGAATCCACCTTTATGCCCTCACTTGATATCACATGGACTGAAAATGCTACGGAGTCTAACCAAAACTCGCACTTGCTGAATTTGGCATATAATTGATGATCCTTGAGAGTCAGAAGCACTACTCTCAAATGAGCGGCATGCTCCTCCTCGCTCTGAGAATATATCAAGATGTCACCAATAAACACAATCACGAATAGGTCCAGGTATGGCTTTAACACCCTATTCATCAAGTCCGTAAAAGCTGCAGAAGCATCTGTTAGTCCAAAAGACATAACTACAACTCATAATGACCATACCCGTTCAAAAGGATGTCTTCGGGATGTCACTCTCCCGAACCCTGAGCTGGTGATACCCGGACCTGAGATTTATCATGGAGAAAAAGTTGGCACCCTGAAGCTGGTCAAATAAATCATCAATCTTGGGTAAAAGACACCTGTTCTTGACAGTGACTTTGTTCCATTACCGATAGCCAATACACATGCGAAGAGAACCATCTTTCTATCGGAAAAAGAGAACTGGTGCACCCCATGGGGACTTGCTCGATCTAATGAAACCCTTATCTAACAAGTTGTTCAACTGCTCTTTCAATTATTTTAGCTCAGCTGGAGCCGTGATGCAGGGAGGAATAGATATAGGTTGCGTGTCTGGAAGAAGCTCAATACCAAAATCGATCTCCCGCTCAGGAGGGATTCCCAGTAAATCATCTGGAAAGACCTCTAGAGAGTCACGTAATACTGAGACTGACTGGATAGTAAGGGTATTGTATTCAACATCCTTAACCCTCACTAGATGATACACACAACCCTTAGAAATCATCTTCCTGGCCTTAAGGTAGGAAATGAAATGACCTACAGGCACAACTGAACTACCTTTCCATTCTAAGACTGGCTCACCCAGAAGTCTGAACTCTACTCTGCGGGTTCTATAATTAACTAAAGCATAGTACGCGAATAGCCAATCCATGCCGAGAATAACATCAAAATTGGTCATGTCTAACTCTATCAAATAGTGACCTACTGAAGAACTGAGACTGGACAATCTCTATACACCCGTCTAGCTATAACTGAGTCACCTACTGGAGTAGAAACTGAGAAGGGTTCTGACAAGACATCGAGACTGACTCTAAAGATATTGGCCACATAAGATGTCACAAAATAAAAGGTAGGCCCCGGATCTAACAAAGCATACACATAAATATGGAAAACTCGCAATATACCAGTGACCACATCCGGGGAGACCTCCTTCTCCTGGCGGGATGTAAAGGCATAGAATTTGTTTTGGCGCTGAGCGCCACATGCACTGATAGATGCCCCCTAATGTGCTGAGTGTGAGGGAGGGGTTGCAGTGCTAGAAGATGGGCCTCGACCCCCATCATGATCCTGCCTTATTGCTGGGCAATATATGAGAATGTGTCCAGGCTTCTCACACTCGAAACAAGCACCTGAACCTGCTAGACACTGCCCAGTGTGACCCCAGCCACACCTATGACAAACTGAACATTAAAATTTGCGGGTCTACTGCTCTGACCCCTAGAGCCTGATGCTCTCCCCTACTGATTATTCCTCTGTATGGATGGCACACTCAATGCTGAAAAGCTGGGGCTAATGATTCTGGTGGGTATGCTGTCGGTGCCCACCACCTGACCTCTGCTATGAGAACTTGTGATCATCAGTACTAGTCCTCTTGTCCTCCCTCTCTCTCAGATCTGCCGCCTCCATTTGTTGGGCGTATATGACTATTTGAGGAAAATCCATGTTCTAGTGAAGAATATATGTCCTACAATCCTTATCCAAAATAGCCCGCTACACCATGGACGAATCTACTCAACCTCACCCATTGATCAGTCATCAACTCTAGGGCGTACTTTGACAAGCGAGTGAACTCGAGAGCATACTCATGTATCGTCATTCTCCCTTGCTTTAGAATTATGAACTCAGCTATCTTCAGCTCCCTTACATCATGAGGGAAGAACCGATCTAGGAATGCAATATGGAACTCTTCCCAAGTGACAGGACCAGCTCCGGCAACCCTACTATCCCTCCATTGGCGAAACTAGATATGGGTGACCTCTTTCAACTGATATGAAGCCAACTCCGCGCACTCCACTCCATCTACCCCAATGACTTGAGTGATCTTCACAATCTCATCTATGAACTCATGAGGGTCCTCCTCTACTTTTAACCTTAGGAACTCTGCGAGTTCATTCTTAAAAAGACTCGGACTCAAGCCGTCGCTGCATTACCATTTTGTAGAACATGCATAACAACCTGTTGATTGACCTGAGTGTTCAAGGCTTACGCATGCATCTGAATAGCAGCCCGGAACTCTGCATGAGCAACTGGCTCCAATGTCTGGGGCTCCTAAACTGGTGGAGCTTCTTGGTGCCCATTACCATTGCCATCCTCGTGGGCATCACCATTCCCATTCCTTCTACCATTCATTCTTAAGGGAGCCATGATTCTGCAATCGTGAATAGCATGAATTAGAAGGATAGAAAGACTTTTCATCGCACTACATAGATCAATGAAAAAGGGAACATTTTCTAAATGCATCGTAGCCTCTTTGTCTTAAGTGAGGCACGTTTCACACCCATAAAAAAGATTCTACTTAACACGTCTTTCAGACACCCTAGGACATTTCAAACCTATTTCTCTGATACCAAGTTTGTTACAACCCGAATGGAGGCCCAGATTGCAACACGGGACAAGCAGCCCCAAGAGACCCCAAGTCGACTCATGGAATAATCCGGGTGTACGTTCAGGTCGTGAAAAACTTGGTATCAGAGGAATAGGTTTGAAGTGTCCTGGGGTGTGTGAAAGAAGCATTAAGTAGAGTCATTTTCATGGGTGTGAAGCGTGCCACACTTATGAAGAAGAGGCTACTAGACCTTTAGGAAATGTTTCCTTCTTTCATGTTCTATGTCATGCGATGAAAAGTCTCTCCATCCTTCTAATTCGTGCGATTAGCAATTGCCGAATTATATGCTCCTAGAATAATAAAAGGAGGAATGGAAATGATGAAGGCTGTGGGGGTGGCAATGACCATGGGCATCAGTAAGCCCTACCTGTTTAGGAGCCCCAGGCACCAGAGCAGTTGCCCACGATGAGTTTCAGGCGGCTATTCAGATGTTGGCGCAGGCCTTGACCGCTCAGGTCAACCTGCAGGTTGTTTTGCAGGTCCCACAAAATGGCAATGCAGCGGTGGCTCGAATTAGAGACTTTTTGAGGATGAACCCTCCTGAGTTCACGGGATCAAAGGTGGAGGAGGATCCACATGAGTTCATTGAAGGGATCTTGAAAGTCACTCAAGTTATAGGGTTGACAAATGGGGAGTTTGTGTACTTGGCCTCTTATCAGCTCAAAGAGGTCGCTCATATTTGGTATAAGCAATGGAAGGATAGCAGGGCAGCGGGAGCGGGACCTATTAGTTGGGATGAGTTCCACATGGCTTTTCTCGATAGGTTCTTCCCTCAGAAAATGAGGGAGTTAAAAGCAGCGGAGTTTGTGAACCTCAAACAGAGAAATATGACAGTTTTGGAGTATTCGCTTGAGTTCACTCATTTGTCAAATTACGCCCCAGAGTTAATGATGGACCATAGGACGCGGGTGAGTCGATTCGTTCATGGTGTGGCTGGTTACTTAGACAAAGATTGCAAGACCGCCATGCTTCACCAGGATATGGACTTTACTTGGATAGTATTGTACGCCCAGCAGATGGAGGTGACTCATGTGAGGGAGAGGGAGGCAAATAGCGCTCGGATGGATAGTCGTGGGTTTTCACATCAGAGGTTCGGCGGTGGTTACCATCCACAATATCAGTATAATTCACTAGCCCCAGCACCATCATCAGCTAGTGTTCCATCCAGACCCAAGGGTGATCATAGGAGTAGGGCTTCAGGGTCGAGGGATCAGAGGGGAACCCAGTTAGAGTATACCTCTCCGGCCTGTGGGAAGTGCAACAAGAGTCATGTCGAGGAGTGCCTGCATGGTTCAGATGTTTGCTATGGGTGAGGTAGATCTGGTCACATGTGTGGAGTGTGCCCATATGCTAGATAGGGTGATGATAGGGGTCGTGAATAGACCACAAGGTCAGCAGCAGCTCCAGCCCATTCCGTTCGTAGGGATCATCAACTAGTGGAGGTGGCGGACAGCGCCAAAACTGATTCTATTCCCTTGCCTCACATCAGGAGCAGGAGACTTCGCCAGACGTGGTTACCGGTATGTTGCATGTCTTGCATATTAATGATTATTTGCTAGATCCGGGAGCTACCTTATCTTTCGTGACTTCTTACATTACTGGTAGCCTTGGAGTTAGTCCCAAGACCTTGTTAGAACCATTTTCAATTTCAACCCGGTTGGTGATTTGGTCATAGCAAGACGAGTAAATAGACAATGCGCAGTCACTATGTTGCACAAGATTACCTCCATAGACCTTGTAGAGTTATCCATGACTGATTTCGATGTTATTCTTAGAATGGATTTGTTGTTTGCATGTTATACCTCTTTAATTATAGAACCCGTACTGTGGAATTTCGTTTTCTAGGTGAGTCAGTTTTGGAGTGGAAGGATAGTTCGACAGTACCAGTAGGTTGGTTTATTTCCTATCTTAAGGCCAGGAAGATGATATCTAAAGGTTGCATGTACCACCTAGTTAGGGTTAAGGATGTGGAGTCTGAGACCCCAACTATTCAATTAGTTCCGATGGTGTGTGAGTATTCGAATGTTTTTCCCGATGAATTGCCAGGTGTTGCTCCTGAGAGGGAAATCGACTTCGGCATTGATCTCTTACCCAATGCACGGCCTATCTCTATTCCCCCTATAGAATGGCTCCAGCCAAGCTAAAGCAATTGAAGGATCAATTAAAGGATCTGTTGGATAAGGGCATCATTAGAGAGGGTGCACCAGTACGTTTTTTTAAAAAGAAGGATAGTTCCCTTTGTATGTATATTGACTATTGACAATTGAACAAGGTTACTATCAAGTACAGGTACCCCTTACCCAGGATCGTTGATTTGTTTTACTAGTTTCAGGGTGCTAAGTGCTTCTCCAAGATTGATCTCAGATCTGGGTATCACTAGCTTAGGGTTCGGGAGAGTGACATCCCAAAGACCGCTTTCAGGACTCAGTATGGTCACTAAAAATTTGTTGTTATGTCTTTCGGACTAATCAATGCCCCTACAACTTTTATGGATCTAATGAACATGGTGTTCATGGCGTATTTGGACATGTTCATGATTGTGTTCATTGATGATATCTTGATATACTCACAGAGCGAGGAGGAGCATGCCGCTCACCCGAGAGTAGTACATCAGACCCTTAATGATTGTCAGCTATATGCAAAGTTCAGTAAGTGTGAATTTTTGTTAGACTCGGTGGCATTTCTGGGTCATCTAGTATCAAGAGAAGGCATAAGGGTAGATTCCCAGAAGATTGAGGTAGTGAAGAATTGGCCCAGACCAGTAAATCCTTCAGAAATTCAGAGTTTCTTAGCTTTAGCTGGCTATTACCGAAGGTTTGTTAAGGATTTCTCATTTATTGCGACACTTTTAACTAAGTTGACTTAGAAAAAGGTGAAGTTCCAATGGTCAGATTCTTGTGAGAGAAGCTTCTAAGAGTTGAAGGCCCGACTCACTTCAACACTAGTGTTGACTTTACCAAGGGTACTGATGGATTTGTTTTATATTATGATGCTTTAAGAGTCAGACTGGGATGTGTGTTGATGCAGCATGGGAAGGTAATAGCGTATGCCTCGAGATAGCTGAAAGCTCATGAAAAGAATTACCCAACCCATGATCTTGAGTTGGCCGCGGTGGTGTTTGCATTGAAGATATGGTGGCATTACTTGTATGGGGTCCATATGGATGTATTTACGGATCACAAAAGATTGCAATATGTGTTCTCACAGAAAGATCTAAACCTTCAGCGAAGGAAGTGGTTGGAGTTGCTAAAAGACTACGACATTAGTATCCTCTACCATCCGGGCAATGCTAATGTTTTTGTGGAAGTGCTTAGTAGGCTCTCTATGTAGAGTGTGTCCCACGTGGATGAGCAAAAGAAGGAGTTGCTGAGATATGTCCATCGACTTGCAAGGTTAGGGGTTAGATTGATTGACTCGACTAACGGCGGTGTTATTATATAGAATGGGTTAGAATCATCCTTAGTGGTTGATGTCAAATCTAAGCAAGATAAAGATCCAACTTTGAGCAAGCTGAAGAAAGCGGTGTAAAGTCAAAAGATGGAGGTTTTCTCTAAAGTGGGAGATGGTGTGCAACGATATCAAGGTCAGCTATGTGTCCTGAACGTTGATAATTTGAGGGTTTGGATATTGCACGAGGCATATGGTACCAGATATTCCATCCATCTGGGATCTACGAAGATGTATCAGGATTTGCGGGAAATCAAATGGTGGGATAGTATGAAGAGGGATATTGCAGAGTTCATAGCCAAATATCCAAACTGTCAGCATATAAAGGTCGAGCATCAAAGTCTGGGAGGTGTACTTCAGGATATTCCTACTTGGAAGTGGGAGGAGATAAATATGGATTTCGTTACAAGCCTACCTCGCACTCGTTGACACTATGACTCCATTTGGGTGGTGGTAGACAGGTTAACTAAGGCTGCGCACTTCCTACCAGTCAAGACCACGGATTCAGTGGATGATTATGCCAAATTGTATATTTAGTAGTTGGTTCGACTTCATGGAGTGCCCTTGTCTATTATATCAAACCGAGGTACTCAGTTTACCTCCCAATTCTAGCATTGTTTTCAAAAGAGACTTGGGACTCAAGTAAGCTCGGTATAGCCTTCTATCTGCAAATAGATGACTAGGTAGAACAAACCATTCAGACCTTCAAGGATATGTTGAGAGCATGTGTTTTGGATTTCAAAGGTAGTTGGGATGATCATTTTCCCTTGATAGAATTTACCTTTAATAACAGTTGTCACTCCAGTATCCAAATGGCACCATTTGAGGCTCTTTGTGGGCGAAGGCATAGATCGCCCATCAGATGGTTTGAGGTTGGTGAGGTAGCCATGACAAGACCAAATTCGGTTCATGAGGCCATGGTAAAGGTCTAGTTGATAAGAGACTGGTTAAAAATATGCTCAGAGTTATCAGAAATCGTACGCTGATGTGAGAAGAAGAGATTTGGAGTTTGATGTGGACGATTGGGTATTTGTAAAAGTATCCCCCATGAAGGGAGTCATGCGGTTTAGGAAGAAGGGGAAGCTCAGTCCCCGATAAATGGGTCCTTAATGGGTTATAAGGAGAGTTGGTAAGGTGGCATATGAATTGGACTTTCCTTCAGAGTTAGCTTCAGTTCATCCCGTGTTTCATGTATCTCTCTTGAAAAAGTGCTTGGGTGATCCAGCTTTAGTAGTCCCGGTAGACTGCGTTGGTCTAAAGGATAGCCTCAGTTATGAAGAAATTCTGGTGAAAATCTTAGATCATCCATAAGCTAAGGAACTAGGAAGTATCTTCAGTTAAAGTATTGTGGAAAAATCAGCATGTTGAGGGAGCTACGTGGGAAGCCGAAGCGATATGATGGCTAGATACCCACATTTGCTCTCTACCGGCTCAGTTTCGACTTGATGTATCAGTGTTTTCCCTATAACTCTATCTATTTTTAATTTTTAGTTCATGTGTACAAGTTTCTTTTATGTGTATGTATGTGTATGTGAAGTATGAGATCAGTTAAGCTATGTGGTTTTATTCAGAGGTATTTATTCCATGAAAATTCGGTTAAAATATATGGCTATGATAAATTGTATGTTTTTGTTTGCTGCTTGTTTCCTACATTCGAGGACGAATGTTCCCAAGGGGGAGATATTGTAATACTCCGAGAGCGCCTAAGAGTATACCCGAGAAGCTAAAATGCAAAATTGCTGAAAGTTAGGGAAAAATTGCAGGACGAGAGGTAAAACAACTCGTGGTATGTAACCACGAGCCATTGTTGGCAGTCGTGGGTTCAGGTTTTCAGGTGGCAGTGGAGGAAACGATTGATGTAATGACTCATTGTATGAAACAACGAGTCATTGTTAGTGGTCGTGCTAGGAGATGGGTTTAGTAGTTGGGGAGTTTAGTGGGTCATGCGACGACCTGTTGTGGCTTGAAACGACCCATTGTGAAGAGTCGTGGTAAGGGAGCCCACATCTCCAGTGAAATAATGGATGGGAACAAAACGACTCGTTGTACTTTACTATGAGTTGTGGTGAGGCTCGTTGAATAGAAGTGCAGTGTTTCAAAAGAAGGAAACAACGACTGAAGGAATGACACATTAAAACTTAGGACAACCATCATGTATGTCCGTGGTTTGATTTTGAGATATGGATTGGGGCAGTGCTTAGCACGGGCTGATACCATGGGTCGTGGTATCTTTCAAAGGCCCATTGGTTCGTCCGTTGTTTGGTCTAGTGGGCAATTTTCTGCGTAATCTATAAGGATATTTCCGTCATTTCTTCATCCTAAGGCCCTATACTACGTCGTTTTAAGCTCATTTTAGTGGGGTTTTAGTAGAGGAAAACCTATTCTATGTGTGTTCCTTCCATGCATGCAAGTTTATGAAATTTAGGAGGTGACCAAGAGCTTCTCTAAGAGATTCTTCGTCCAATTTCTCCTTGGGCAATCAGTGAGGTGGTAGATTTATCCTTCCCATGTATGTTGGGTTTAAAAGGGTGACTTCTTCCACACCCATGCCCAAATTTCGAATTTAATCATGAATCCTCCTATTCAATTCTATGGGGTTTTACCCAAATGCATGAAAATGTGATTTCTCTTTATGCGTACGATTTAATTGAGTTTTAACTATTGAATTATGAATGATCGGCAGGTTTTATAGTATTTTCTTTAAAATCATGTTTCATGCTTTTTAAATCTAAAATGCCCATTGATGAAGGTTCATGAAAAGTCACGAGTTATGATGAATATTCAACATTTTGAGCTTATTGATGATGGGAAAGCATGATTTCAAGTTTTCATGTTTATGAGTATATTTTTGAATGAATTGAGTATGTCAAAGTATTGAGCAATACCCACATGATGAAGAATGAGTTACGATTTATGAACGAATTACATGATTTATCGATTTATGATGTTGGCCGATGAAAGGGCCTTTGATTCTTGGCTAAGCATGTTTTAAAGTGGATCAATGATGATAAATGTTATCCTTTCGCCAATGAATCTTAATGCATGATGTTATAGATTTACGTATGAGCCTATATGCATGTTTTTGGGAGTCGTGTCTAGCACCGAGCAGCCCGACGTTCAAAGGACTACACTGGTGTCTCATAACCACGTGCCAGCGTGAGTTTCTAATGATATGATGTATTGATAATGATCCCCTCAAATGTGATATCACGCCTAATGCATGACCCTCGCCTGGCAAGCCAGGGACGGCTCTGCCCATTTGAGCGAGATAGTTGGGGCATCATGAAAGGCTCTACCATGATGGTGTCGGTTATGACGAGTCCTCCCATTGTTCCACATGTTTTATGAATTTTTATATTTATGTTATTGGCTCAAGTTATGTTTTGATAAAGTTTATTTACGATTATGATTATAAACACTTTATGAGTGATTTCAAAGCCTTGAGCCATATGTTTTCTCATGAAGTTTATGATACAAGCATGATATCCTTCTCCTATGTTTATCTATGTGTTTGTTTTACTTCTAATGCCCGTTTTACTTACCTTGCATACTCGGTATCCACGTACTGACCGCATACTTTTAATGTTGTATAGTTTTATGATACAAGGTCCGAATCTCAGGCTCATCCTCATCCTTTGTCCATCTTACTCACGCTCTCATATTATTGGTGACTACTCATGTTTCGAGGACCATTTGACAGACTTTTATGTTATCTTGTGTTTCTGTACCATTCGGGTTAGTTGGGGATGTTGTCCCATCAACCCATCATATGTAGTAGAGGCTTTCAGAAAATATGTAGTACTCAGCTCATGTGTACGTCTAGTATTTCCAAATTTTATGCTATGATTACATCTTTGTTATTTTATGTTTAGTATTCCGCTTATTTAAATTAGAATAGCTATGTGTATGTGCCATGGGTCGACTTGGGGTCTCTCGGGGCCCCTTGTCCCGTGTCTACGATTTAGATGTACGTTCGGGTCATGACACTTTATGTATCACATCTAACCCCCAAAACATAATCATCACTTCCACAAAATTGGCCTACGCCACATCCTTCATCGGCGCCTCTTCTTTCTTCTCTCCGACTAGCCAACAACCACATAGCTAGACCACCACTACTTCACCATCCACAACAACCGCCATTTCCACTCCCTCTACACATCTCCTCTCTCCCTTTCTCTCCTCCTCGCTGCACTTCATCGCACCACATCTCCGATGGACGACAGATCGGTGAGACCACAAAACAGCACATCCTCGCCTCGTCTTCTCCTACTTCATCTCTGACCAAATCCTGCCGTTTGCCTCTCTTCATCTCTTTTAATTCTCTTCACCGAAGATAGCAACGTCTTCCTCCATATTTCCATCTCTAGCCATAGATTATGTGTCGCGTATCCTCCATTTTTCCCCTTCTCTGTTGCGTACACCACGAGCCACTAGAAAAACTCTAGTAGACTGTAGACCCTCTCCATTCTCTCTTTTATTTGTCTCCCAGAACCCCAGGCATCAGCCTCAATTTTCATGTTCTCCATCTAGAACTCCGGCTACCACTATTTCGGTGAAGCCTCTGACGGGTCACAAAACCAAGTACCACTATTGTATTGCCTACCTCCACTATCTCACGAAGCTAGACAGACCCCGCGAACCTGAGCAATGACATCACATTTAGGATAGAGTCTTAGTCCATGTATGGTCTTCCTATATTCACTTTTTTTAATTTGTCTTCTAATGTTTCTTCTACAAAATCTAGATGTCATTTGATTTTTCCTTCAAAACTTAAGATATGTCAAGTTGGGCTACAGATTTAAGTTCGAGTGTGTCAATTATTTCTTTGCTATTCTATGTGTTATTACATATGATGAATTCCAATTTTATATTTTGCCCAGAGCCCTGAGATATTCAAGTCGATTTCTAAATCTTCTCCTCTTTGTTTGTGTATAGAAATGTATGTGAATCCCTAAGTGATATGTGTCTTGACATAACTTTAATTTCAGTTTGTTTAGTATTGTAACACCCCAAAACTTTCCTAGAAAAAACATAGATTTAGAATATTAAACCAAAAAATTTTGCCTTAGAATGACCGAGACAACGATTCATTGTTAGTAGTAACGACCCATTATTTGGGTCGTAGTCAGCCTTGCCAATGGCCCTTCAGGAACCAACTAGACATGGAATGACCTGTTGTGAGGAGAAATGAGTCATCATGTCACTCATTTTATCCCCATTTCATAGATCAATTATTCCCTTCCTAGGAACCCATGAGTCAAACAACGAGTCATTGTTTGATGTGACAACTCACGGGTGACTCGTTAGTTGAAGTCTTGATGATGTCATAAATCTTCTTCTAGTGACAATGAGATGCAACAACGACTTGTTGAGTCTCACAATGACTTGTTTTGAGAAGCCATGACAACAAGTCCATCAATCCTCAGATTTTTTCTAGTAGAGATGACGAGTCGATATAATGACCTATTAGTTCTACCAACGAGTCATTGTGCCGCTCATTGTTGGGGTTCCTAGGTTTTCCTGCCAATGACAACGAGAAGCACCAATGACCCATTGGTTCTTCCAATGAGTCGTGGTCCCCACCCATTACCAGTTCCAATAAGCCCTACATTATAGCCCAGGACCGACGACTGGTCCCAACGAGTCGTGGTGTCAACCAACAACTCGTTGTATGACCCATTGGTCCATGTCGGGATGTATTCCAGATTTTCTCCCACGATTATTTTAGTTACTTCTCAGCTTTTTAATCTATAAACTTTTTCATTTTGGGATCGTTAGGAGGGAATTAAAGGGGTAGAACAACGTTCTCCCTTCATTCCTCTCATTCCCTCAGAAGTCAGTACGTAGAATCTCAGTCAAGAAGCACGAAGCAGAACAAGGGTTTCGGCTTCTTCTTCTCAGAGTTTCTCAAGGATTTTCTTAGGAATCCATCAACAAGTATATGAGAATTTTGCAAGGGAATTGTCCTTCCCTTTGCGCCCTAAAGACCATTTAAATTTTCTTATCAGTCCTAGCCCTGAGGTTTCGAAATTTAATAATTTTTTAATCAGATTCTGAGGTAATTCATGTGGAATATTGTTCATATTGTTAGCTTATATGTTTCCATTACTTGGAGATCTGTTGATACTTGATTCCTGTAAAGAGGGTTTTAGCCCTAGCCCTTGAATGCAGTAAATTAGAGTCTTGCATAATTGATTAGTTATTCATGTTGCTTGATTCTAACAGTGTTGGAATTCCCATATTATGAATATCAGTGAAAATCTCTGTCAGTTGCATGCTAGTCCAGTTTCAATCAGAATGTTAGCATTTTTCAGTATTTTCAGAAATGCCAGCTGATCAGTTTGACAATAGTCTTTTCTTGAGGTGTTAGTAATGCCTCCCAGCTATCAGTTATGAGAATCAGTTATCAGATATCAGTTTCTTCTTTAGATGGTTATGACGCTTTCAGATAAGAAGCTCTGACCAGTCTTAGAACATCAGTTACAGAATCCGATCCAATAAGACTCTCAGGTTATTTCCAGATAAGTATCCCTGATTTAGTCTTGGACCCTAGTTTCGAGCTGTCAACTTAGTAGTTAGATTATGATTAGGACTATCCAGTGGGAGTAGGACTTAACATCAAGCGGATTGAGGTTTTAGTGAACCTAGATTCCCAGAACTACGTTGCCACCATAGGTTATTTTATTAGCCCAATGGCCCAGATTTGTGATTACCCAGTTCATGCCTCTGTACCCTAGCAAGGTATATTGGGTCCTACGATGGGGCATATACATCGAAATCCACGTTTAGCTCATTTGGTTATATGTCGATTATAGACTCTCCCACTAGTCAGTATAGTTTCAGTTTAGCTTAATTCAATTTAGCTTAGATCAGTATCTCAGATTCAGGATGTGTCGATGACCATTAGTGAGGGTCAATTTTGACCATATTAGTTATACTTCAGTTGTATCAGTTTCCAGCATTTCAGTTGGTTATTACATGTCAATGCAGTTCAGTTACTTGTTCTTTCATGTTTATTATATCTCTCACTTATTCCGTATATTCCAAGTATTGACGCATACCTTCTATGTTGTAACGTATCATGATACAAGTGTTGGTTCTCGGCCCCAACATCATTATTAAATTCCTTCAGATGATACCAGCAGAAGCTTTTGGTGAGTCCTCATCTTTCAAGGACGATATTTATTTTCAGATAGTTTGTTTCAGTTAGACTTTAGAGTTAGCTGGGGGCTTATTCAGCAGCTCATCATTAGTAGATGGATTTCATACGTAGACTCAAATATTCAATATTGTTTTCAGATGTATGGACTTTTTTCAAATTAGTTTTCATAAATGATCTTATTTATTTAAAGCTTCTGCTTATGTTTACCCAGTTTACTAGTGTTATGATAGACCGTAGGTTAGCTTGGGGTTACTTGTGACTCCAATCTCTGTATCTCATTCAGGGTATAGATTAGGGTCGTGACAGATATATATTGTATCTTCATTTGATTATGATTATTGGCATATGCATAATTCTATGTATCCTGGTTTATGTAATTCCTTGTTCTTTGTTGTCCTCACTTGATCTTGCTAGCTATAGTGAAGCTGAATAAGGTCATTTTGCATTGACCACATGTTCTTATTTTGGTATTAAAACATTCTGATAATATCTGCAACTACTTCACTGGTATTGTGTCAGCCTAGTTTGTCGGACTATTTTGATAGACTTGAACATATAGCATCTTGATTCAATATGCTTCTCATCCATATCAAATGTGTGTTGAACATAGTAATCTTCACTATTGTCTGCTTAAACAATGTTAGATAACTCATATAATATGAATGTAAGCTTCCCTCTCTTTGCTTCTTTTAGTACTTGTAAACTCAATTAGATTTCAAACCTCAAGTACCTATCAAGCTATAATTATATTTCTCCTATAATGTATTCCCTTCCTTAATTGTCTTGGAGTAGCTATGGTGTATGCTGTGAAGTTCATGATTAATTTAAGTTATTGCATTTCTTTCTCTAATCGATTCATTACTTGTTAAATATGGTAATTACGTATTCTATTTGGACATAGTTTTACTATGTTAAATGTTGAACATATATAGTAGTGCAGAATAACCTAGCAAATCTGTTTATGCTTAATTGATCATTCACTTTCGAGTTGAGGGAAATTCATTCTCCTCTCTTAATAAGTTTAGTGTGTGACTAATTTTGGTATGTTCTATTTAGTTTACAAATAATTGATTTTTCTTCCTGATTAAGGAAAACCCATTTGATTAATTATCCTTTTTCCTTAAATATTTTGGTACGTGAATAATTATGGTTAAGTAGAGAGACTTCTTCCCTTTGATTTGATTCATTAGTTTGGATTATTTATCTGCATATGGTAAGTAATTTTTTGGGATTGGTTATCTCAATTAAGAAAAAAATACCTTTAGTTGACTTTTAGTCTTTCATTCTCCTTTAAACCCTCTTACCTATTATCTATAAAAGCATACCTTCTCCTCTCTTTTGAATTCACCGAGAAATTGCTATTCCTGGGCAATATCACATTCAAACAACTCTTCCCTCTAGCAATAGTATTTCTCTCCTATCACTTTATAGTACGGATCTGTTTTCAAAACTTCTTTCTAGTCTCCCTATAATTTTCAATCTACTTACTTGTGTTACATTTTTGTAATAGCATGCTTAAGTTTGCTACATGCACCTTGTTATAGTAATTACAGATTTCTCTGAAGTTTGTGATGTGTTATTCCGTATCTAATGTGTTTTAGCATTAAATTGTGATTTCTCAAGTATGGAATACACATATGCTTGGATATGTTTGTTGCTTTTTATTTGTTATTTAGCAGGAATCCTTTCGAAGGAGTTTGGTTAATACTGAAGGGTTGCTTTGGGTTTGGGCCTGAAAAGAGATGGGCTGATTATTTAAGACTAGTTCAAATTAACATTATGTGCTTTATATGTATTTTTTTCTTTTATTTTTGTTTTTTAGTGGTAATATTGTAGTAAACGCTAGAGTAAAAATGGGATGTTAAAGGGGATACGGAATTATGTGGTAGTAGTTTAAAATTTATAAGTTTCTTATAAGTTTAAATTTTTATTTATTTATTACAAATTATTGTTTTTAAAATCAAAATCACTGTCCAGATCCTCTTTTTCTATTTGAATTGGGAAATGTGTTTTATAATTATAAAAACACTATCCCTTAACTTATTATTATTGGAAATCTAAAAGGAATTACGAGCTTTAATTTCGAACTTTTAAAAACTAAGCCGACACTTTTCCCCTGAAGTAGCATCAACCCTAGATTTCAAAAGGGATTATATGTATAAAATTTCAAAAGTGATTATATGTATTTATATGTAAATATTTATTTTCTTGTATTTCAAAATTCAAATCTTTATTTAATTTTTAAAAATATATTATTATATTTTTAACTTAAGACCAACCTCAAATTAATTTGTTGCTAAGGTTGAAAATCGTGATTCTATAATATCGTGTTATCATCCCGATAAAGTAATAAATATTTTTATATGTTAAAAACTCTCATGTTTTGTATAACATCTTACATATATTTAAATAATTGATTTTATTTCATAATGTCTCTTTTTTTCTTTGTTTGTGTTGTTAGATTTTACTTCTTTACTTACTCTAAGGTTAAGTTATGAATAAAAGTAACATTGTCGTATATTTATTATCATCGTTTCAAATTTCTTTCTTTTTTCTTGTCTGAACACTTCAGCTTCGTTAATTAATAATCTCCCTTTTATTTTCTCATGTATTTAATAAATAAGTTTGCATGTCTAAATTGACTTATCACTTAGATTTTAAATTAACTAGTGAATCAATTGTTGTTTGAGTATTTATTTGTGTTGAAGTAAGTTTTCTTACACTTATTTGGTAAATAATTTGGCTAAATATCTTATCATTTAGTTTTCATATTAATTAGAAAATGATTTAACTTTAGTTTAACTTATTTATTTTAATAAGAGTTTATTTGTTTAATCATATAGCTAGGTTAATTTTAATAAAATCAATTGACCATTTTTAATCACTTAGTCGTTCCCCAACCTAATAAATGAATCCAAAAGGGACCCACAGTTGTGTACCTCAAAAGGTGACTAACACATTACTCTCGAGGTAATATGAACCCTTACCCGACTCTGATAACGTAGACTAGTTAAACGGGCTATCCGCATAATTAGTTTAGTACGGTGCCCTAACACACCATAATTCGTTAGGTGGTGACTCTTCATTTTCATTATTTTAATCCTACGAAATTTATCACATATCTAGTTTTGCTTTTCGCGAAATAATGGGGTGAGACAATCGTGGGGATACGAGTTCAGATAACCCAAGTCTTATAACTATGGGCCACAATAGGTTAAAGGGGTCCTTGCCAGTTGAGAGTATCTCCCTTGCCCGGATGGGCTCATGAGATAATTTCACACCTTTATGGTTCTTATATTTGGCAAGGTATGGGTACCTTCCCGACCAGGGTTACAGGTTGGGCTCCATGATGCGCACTTGGAGTATGTCAGTTATGAGAATCTCACACAATCATGAATATACTACATCCATTACTTTTCAGTATTTATGTATATGGCCATGGATCAATAAATATAGAAACTTATTTTATGATCTCAAACATGCTCATCTTTATATCTTTATTTTAAACCTTGGGCCATTGTACTCCAATTTACAACAAATCTAATGTTTTATTACTATAGCATGATTATGATTTACAACATGATGTCCTTATCCTTATGTTTTACTTATTCCACATACTAGGTACATCCAAAGTACTAACCGCATATCTTATGTTATATCATCTTATGATATAGGTTCGGGTGTTAAATCTGCTAGCTACGTTCCAGTCCCTGATCAACCTAGAATTGGTAAGTCCTTATAATCTGAGAATGAGAGTTCATTTCATGCTTTCTCTGTTATGTCAGTTCTCAGTTTAAGTAGAGCTAGTTGGGAACCTGTCCCTTCAGCTCATTAATTTTTAGAGGCTTTCAGATAGAGATGTTTAGATATTCAGCTTGTTGGTCCCTATGTTGTTTTAGTGTAATAGTTAATTATATTCCAGATTTATTCAGACTTATGGTATATCTCATTGTTATCTTCCACTCAGTTTGGGTTAGCTAGGGGCCATTCATGATTTTAAGTCCTGTTTCACTTCCAGGGTGTAGAATCAGGTCATGACCAACATGGTATTAGTGCATCAGGTTTAGGAGTATTCTAGGGTGTCTGGAAGCCGCATTATGTTGAGTCTTTTTCATGGGTTTAAAGCGCTTCACACTTATAAGGAAGACGCTACAAAACTTTCTTAGGAATTTCCCTTATTTCATGTTCTGTATCTTGCAACAAAGTCCAACTCTCTTTATCTTCTAACTCATGCTATATGCATTTACAAAGAATGCCTCCTTAAAGAGCAATCATAAGGAGAAATGGCAAAGGGAATCATCAATCCCCACCAGCTCCAACAGACCCTATAAATGAACAAGTTACTCATGTAGAGTTCAAGGCTGCCTTCCAAATGTTGGCACAGGCCATGACCGCTCAGATCCACCAACAAGCGGTTGCATTCACGAATCTAACGGGAATGGTGTAGCTGCAACGCATGAGACTTCACCAATATGAACCCGTTAGAGTTCCGTAGTTTGATGGTGGACGAGGATATATAGGATTTCATTGATAGGTCTAGAAGATCACTCAGATCATGGGTATCACTAGAGAGGAGAGTGTAGATTTTTCATCTTATTAGCTAAAAAGGGTACCACATCTATGGTACAAGAAGTGGAAGGAAAGTCGTTGGGTAGGTGCAACTCCAGTTGGTTGGGACGAGTTCATGAGAGCCTTTCTAGATAGGTTCTTTCTCTTTAAGTTGAGGGAGGCGAAGGCTGAGGACTTCATTAACTTTAAGAAGAACCCCATATCTGTGAAGTAGCATGCCCTAAAATTCACCCAGCTGATTAGGTATGCCCCGTAAATGGTTTTTGATCCGAGGGCTCAAATGAGTAAGTTTGTGTTAGGAGTGTTAGACTTTGTGGGCAAAGAGTGCAGGACCTCTATGCTTATTGGGGATATGCTCCCGACTCATGATTAATGCTCAACAAATTGACAAAGAGAAGGTGAAGGAGAAGGAAAGAGAGAATAAAAGGGGCCAAACCAGAAATTTTGAGTTCTCTCAGCAAAAGACAGGTGGTGGAAATCTCTCATAGCCCTATAAGGGGTCGTTAGCTAGCTTTGCATTCCCCAAACATATAGGTGAATAGAGGGGTAGTGAACCAGGATCTATGTCTCTGGGGATCATGACCAAAGGTCATACCTTTCTAGCATGCAAGAAATATGGAAAGAATCATCCTAAAGAATGTTTGATTGGTAAGGATGCTTGTTTTTGTTATGGTAAGCCCTGTCACAAATTCTGAGACTATCCATCAGTTAGATAGGGCAATATCAATGGTCGTACCCAAGCCACCTCTTCAGCAGGGTGCCTTATCGAGTGCAGGTAGCAAACAACAACAGAACTACTTTTATGCACTCTCATCATGCTAGAAATAGGAGAATTCACAAGATATGGTCATGGGTATTTCACCTTGATGTTTATGTATTGTTAGATCCAAGGGTGACATTATCATTCGTGACCCTATATATTTCTATAAACTTGGGTGTTAGTGCCGAAATCCTCTCTGAATCCTTCTTAGTCTCTACTCTTATCTGTGAGTAAGTTTTAGCACGAAGGGGATATAGAAATTGTCCAGTTATAGTTCTTCAGAAAGTCAACATAAATAATTTAGTGGAGTTAGACATGACCGGCTTTGATTTCATCCTTGGCATGGATTGGTTGTATTCTTGTTATACCTCAACTATAAACCCAAATAGTAGAATTTCAATTTCTAGGTGAACCAACCCTAAAATGGGAAGGTAATTCTGTGTGCCTATATGTAGTTTTGTTTCTTACTTTAAGGCCAGAAAGATGATTTTCAAGGGTTGTACGTACCACTTAGTTCGGGTGAAGGACTCTAATTCCGATACCCCAACTCTTTTATCAATCCAGTTGTTTGTGAATTCTATAGGTGCTCCCAAATGATCTACATAGATTTCCTCCTGAGTGGGAGATTGACTTTGGGATAGACCTCCTCCCTGATATGCAGCCAATATCCGTTCCTCCTTATAGAATGGCTCCAACTGAGCTCAAGGAGTTGAAGGACCTTCTAGATACGGGTTTTATTTTACCTAGTAAGTCCCCATAGGATGCTTCAGTCCTTTTGGTATATAAGAAAGACGATTCTCTCAGGATGTGCATCAACTACCGCCAATTGAGCAATGTCACAATTAAGAATAAGCATCCCATATTTAGAATTAATAACTTGTTTGATTGGCTTCAGGACGCTAGTTACTTCTTTAAGGTAGATCTTAGATCTGGCGACTATCAGCTCAGAGTTAGAGAGTGTGACATTCCAAAAATAGCTATCAGGACTCGATATAGTCACTAAGAATTTATAGTTATGACTTTTGGACTAACGAAAGCTCACGCAACTTTTATGGATTTGATGAACAGGGTATTCAAGCAGTACTAGGATATGTTCATCATTATCTTCATAGATGACATCCTCATATACTCTTGAAGTGAGGAGGAACATGTTGATCATCTGAGAATTTTGTTGCAAACTCTTAAGGACCGCTAGCTATTTTCCAAGTTCAGCATGTGTGAGTTTTGATTGGGATCAGTTGCATTTATTGGTCATGCGTTATCTAGTGAGGGTGTTCTGGTAGACTCTCAAAAGATAGATACAGTGAAGAATTGACCTATCTGTCACTCCATCAACATTAGAAGCTTTTCTGGTGTAGCTCGTTACTATAGAAGGCTTTGTGGAAGGATTTTCATTCATTTCTTCACCTCTAACCCAATTGACTCAAAAGAAGGTCAACTGTCAATGGTCCGATGCTTTTGTAAGGAGCATTTAGGAATTAATGACTCAACTCACTTCTGATCTGATCTGGACCCTGCTAGAGTACACGAATGGCTATATAATGTATTGTGATGCCTTAAGAGTTGGCCTCAGGTGTGTGTTGATGTAGCATGGCTAGGTCATAGCTTATGCTTTTAGACAACTTAAGACTCACGAGAAGAATTACCCGACACGTTAGTAGTGGTAGTTTTGCCTTAAATATTTGGTAACACTATTGGTATGGGCTGCATGTTGATGTGTTCATGGACCATAAGAGCCTTCATTATTTGTTTATTCAGAAGGACCGAAATCTTCAGCAAAGAAGATGGCTTCAACTTCTCAGGATTACAACGTGAGTGTTCTCTATCATTTGGGTAAAGCCAATGTTGTGGTCGATGCTCTTACTAGGTTGTCCATGGGATGTTTGGTTCATGTTGAAGATGGAAGGAAAGAGTTGGTTAGAGATGTCCACATGATTTTTCACTTACGGGTTCACCTTACGGATTCGGCAGACGATGGTGTCACTATTCATAATGGTTCGGAATTTTTGTTAGTAGTGAATTTTATGGAAAAATAGGATGAGGATCCTATTTTAATTAAGTTGAAGGAAGCAGTCCAAATTTAAGAAGTAGATATTTTCTCCTAAAATGGAGATGGTGTACTTTGCCATCAGGGACGATTATGTGTCCCATATATGGATGATATAAGACAACTAATGTTGAGAGATGCTTATAGATATTCTATTCACCCAGGTTTCCACCAAGATGTGTCGTGATCTATGAGAATTCTACTAGTAGAATGGTATGAAGAGATATATTGTGGAATTTATGGCTATGTGTCCAAATTGCTAGCAGGTTAAGGTTGAACACTAGAGACCAAGAGGTATGACTCAGGATATCAGCATTTCTACTTGGAAGTGGGAAGAAATAAATATGAGCTTTATTACAGGTTTACCTCACACACGCTGGATACATGACTCGATATGGGTGGTTGTAGACCGAATGACTAAGGCAGCATACTTCCTACCAGTTGTGACTATAGATTCAATTGAGCATTATACTAGAGTTTACATTTTGGAATTGGTTAGATTACATGGAGTCCATTATTTCTGATAGGGGTATGTAGTCCACCTCACAATTTTTGAAGTTGTTTCAGAAAGGTCTTGGTACTCAGGCTAAGCTTAGCACAACTTTTCACCCGTAGACAGATAGTCAAGCCATGCAGACCGTTCAGACTTTACAGTACATGTCGAGAACTTGTGTGGTTGAATTCAAAGATAATGGGATGATCACTTGCCTCTCATTTAGTCTTCTTACAATAATAGTTACCACTTCACTATTCAGATGGCTCCATTTGAGGCGCTTTATGGTAGGAAGTGTAGGTCTCCTATAGGATGGTTTGAGGTAGGTAAGCCTACACTGATAGAGCCGAATTTAGTTCATAAGACTATGGAGAACGTTCAGCTAATTAAGGAGAGGTTTTTGCTCAGAGTCATCAAAAATCTTATGCGTATGTAAAAAGGAGAGAACTTGAGTTCACAGTTGGTGATTGGTCGGTTTTTAAAGTTTCACCTATGAAACGGGTGATGAGGTTTGGTAAAAAGGGGAAAATCAATCCCTAGTATAGTGGTCCTTATAGGATCCTGAGATGTATTGGAAATGTGGCCTATAAGTTGGAGTGTCCTGTAGTGTTAGAATCAGTGCATCCGATTTTCCATGTATTGTTATTGAAGAAATGCATTGGCAACCCTGCTCTAGTTGTACCTTTAGAAAGTATTGATGTGAAGGATACTCTCTTATGAAGAGGTTTCAATTGAGATTCTTGACCTCAGGTTCGTAAGTTGAAGAATAAGGAAATCTCTTAAGTAAATGTCCTTTAGAGGAATCAACTTATTGAGAGAGCTACTTGGGAAGAAAAAGCAGACATGATGGCCAAGTACTCTTGCATTTTTCCTTCTAGTTCAGCTCCAACTTGAGGTAATAGTTTTCTCCCTAGTTTTGTAATTAGTTCCATATCCCTCAATTTCTCTCATTTCTTAGTATACATGCATATTTCCTGAAATTAGTTTAGTGTATATATCTTAGTCCGGAGTCAGTCACTCTATTAATATTCAACATTTAGCATTCAGTATTGGGATTGTAGCTCTTTCCCTATCTCTTTAGCTAAATTAATCTTCATTTGATGATGAATGTTTCCAATGGGGAGATAATTTAATACCCCAAAAGCCTATATGATCAGATCCTAGATATACAGCAGAAAATCCCACAAAAACAAACCACACCACAAGTCATAGTGAGAGACTATGAGTCATGATGTGGCTCATGGTAAGCGACTAGGGTACCATGAGTCAAGGGATGACTCATGCAGGATCCATCCTGACTAGCCATGTTATGAAGATTAGAAAATGATCAAATTGTCCCAGTAACCATGAGAAGTAGACCGCGAATCGTGGCAGGTTAGGACGTCTCGTCCTTTTTGGTTGTGAGAGGAGAAATAAAAAATGTTTAAGTTGGCCTTAATGACTATGAGTGGACACCATTAGTCATAGGTTGATCCTATGACTCGTGGTATGGCTCGTTGGCACTTGGCGGCAATTTTGAATAAGTTTTTCCAAGGGTATTTTCATAACTTCCTATGCTACTAATTCATAGACTAAGTCATTTTGGTTTTTTTAGGAAGAAATTAAACGGGTTTAGTCTATTAACCCCCCCCCCCACCACTCTTCTAAAAGAAAGCAACGAACAGTTAGAAATCTTCAGCTCTCAGACTCTCAAGATCACCTAGGACTTTTATTCTCCAAATTCGTGGGGTTGTCAAGTAGTAGAAAAGATATCATTGATAACACTCAATACAACACTCCTGATTAAGGGAGGTGGTGGTAGTCATTGTCAAAAACAAATATACTCGACGGGTGTTGGGGTTGAATCCCACAAGGAATTGAGTCGATAATCCAAAAGTTATAAACAAACTCAAACTAGAATGCATCATTTATCAATATTTCGAAAGTAAAATTGGGGGGGGGGGACACAATATCAAACTCAAATTTAAAACTAAGTTAGAGGAGTTTTGATTGTTGCAATCACAAGTGAGATGGATAGGGGTGTGCTATTGTTGGGGTAACAACTAGAATGGGATTTAGTTCATTTCCTTAGGTTAAAATTTAGCAAAAATAGTAGTGGATAAAATACATTCTCTTATTTCTTAACAACAAAAATATTTATGCCATGGGTTTTCTCAAACCCAAGGCAAAATTCAAATTATCAACCACAGGAGCTTGAGAAAGAATCAAACTATCTATAGCAACCTTTAATGGAGTGAAAATGTGGGTTTTGACTATCTCTAGCTCAACCCCGCACATAAACACTCCAAATCCTCCCTATTGTTTTCTCACCCATCTTTCTCAAGAAAAAGCAAGAAAATTAAACAAAATTCATGTTTGAAATCATAAATTTTACAATTAAAAACTTAGAGAAAATAATAGATCTATACTTACAATTAGAATCCAAGAATAATTAAATACCCATTCATATATACAAACCCGCCGTGCACACACCCCTAGCTAGAAAGTTAGCTACTGATATTTAGACAGAGAGAGGAGATAGCAAGAGGATTTCCTCAAAATTCATCATATGGGTTCACAAATTTTGCTTCACAAGATTTGCAACAATGGTGGAATTCCCCCAATTGGGTTGAAGAAGAAGAAGAAGAAGAAAAAAAGTACTTTTTATTTCTACAATTCAATGATGTGTAAAACTCTTTAAAATATATCTACGAATCAATGATGTGTGGCGTAAAATTTTAAATATCTATAATTTTCTTGTGTATAACTTTTCACAATTTCCCTTGGAGTCTTCTAGGTGCTTTGGGAACCTTTCTGAATGTTTTTGCCATTCTATTAGCAAAATGGGTCACTTGCCCTTCGTATAATACATGTACATATAGATATTTTATCCACATGGTGAATAATTCTGAAATTAAATAAAAAAGGTACAGTTCTGGAATGGAGATTCTTTCAATTGAATGACTACCTATATAAACAGGTTATTCTATTTGTACAGATAGGGTAGAGGGGGTTCAAGATCACTTCAACTAGAAATATTCTTGTTGTTGCTTCGACGCTCAAGAAGGGCTCTAAAAGATGTTGATCGGGTTTATAACTAGAACCACCCCTTTTCTGGATCCACCTCACATCAATAATCTTATGTTTAGCAGGTAGGGGTGGGGCATTCAGTTTTTCGGTTCGGTTTTTTTTAAATTTGGGCTCTGCTTTTTCGATTTTTGGTTTTTAATTTAGTGTACCAATCACTGAACCAAACTAATTCGGTTCGGTTCAATTTTTTTCAAATTCGATTCGGTTTGGTTCTGTTTTCTAATTCGATTTTTTCGGTTATGGACCTAATTAATGGGCTATTTTTTTACTTACAAAATGAGCTACTTTTTTAATTAAAAATGAGTTGTTTTATCTTTTTAAATTCAAAATAAACTGTTTTAAGTTTGAATTCTAAAGTTTAATTCAACTTAGTTTAATTTTAACTTTTTAAATAAAGAAAATAGCGGGATCAATTGATTTACATTTAGTAGTACATACATAGCATTTGAATTTTTGATAATAATTTTTCTCATATGCTTAATATCCTTATAACAAAATCAATAAAAAATTAAGGGTCTTTTAAGATTTCAATAATCTATGGTCCCTAATTTCTTGTTAAATAAATATTATATATTTCATTTTTCTTTCAAAGCATATTAATAATAGTAAGAATTTTCTTAACATGCTAAAACTATAATAAAACTTATTATTTGTAAAAAAAACTTAAGCAATTGTGTTAATTATATAAATAATTCTCTAAATGGGCTTTGAGATTTGGGTTAGGTGTAGTATTTTTATTTTTTTGAAATTAAGTTATAATTTTTTTTATTTTAAAAAATATATATATATATAATTTCAATTAAACCGAAAAACTGAAATACCAAAATTTTAAAATCGAAAACCAAACTGAATAACTGAAATTTTAAGAAAAAAGAACCTAAACCAAATTGAAAAACCGAAAAACCGAAATAGAAACCGAAAAACTGAATTAGTTCAGTTCGATCCGGTTTTTCAGTTTTTCGGTGTTTATGCCCACCCCTATTAGCAGGTGCCAATCTACTAGACCAGGTTCCAAAAACCCCACCTGCATTAGACCTGGGTTTATCAAGTGGGGATCCGTGGTTAGTAGGTCAAAATGTAGGTGCAAGGCAGTCTCTCCTGCATTACACCTGTGTTTCGCAGGTTTGGATCCTAAAAAGCTTGTCTTTAGCAATTACTTCAAGTTCAAATCCTCCTTTATCTTTGTCTTCTTCAAATTCCTACATAGAGAATAAAAAGACTTTCTAAATTGTGTGAAATAAAGCAATAAATCATGCTTAAAAGCCTACTCATCAAACCCCCAAACTTGAACTATTACTTGTCCTCAAGCAAGGCATTGCCTCGCAAGAAAACTTGACTCAAACATAGAGGGTGATGGGAGTTTCACACAAGACCCTTAAGACACAAGACAACCCACAAATCATACACTGACTCAAGAAAAAATGAAAAAACTCAAACATGTTGCACAAACTCAATTATCATCACCACAAAGACTTTGAAAATATCCTTATCATTCTTTCAATTAAAAGCATGGGGCTTTTTCATTCAAATCAAAATCAATAAGCATCTCAAGTCATTGACATTTAACATTTAAGATTGCCTAGAAGTTCATCACACAACATGTCTCATTCATACCGCTCAATTGAAATCAAGATTTTCATATTCTTACTTCAAGGGTGTAATGCCACTCACCATAAGAGAGAATCCCATTAACGCTCATGTACTTCACAGAAAAATAGGGATTATAAGATGATGCAAATACACTCGCTCTCTCAAAGACATTCAAGTGTACACACATCGAACCATATGCTTGCCCTTCATGTAACTCGCCACTAATGTAGAAGCTCCAAACATGGAATCACTAAGGACTTGCGGGTCGTAATGAAGGCTAGGGGTAAGGGTAAGACAACTTTTCATTCTAGTGGCTAGAACCTCCCTAATGCCTTTATGATGCACATATAACCTCCCGCTCACACATAGTGAGTAAACTCCACATCATCTCTCCTTTGTTCATAATCTAAAATTTCCATCAAGCCACCCTTTTAACCATTCAATTTTTTAGTCAAGCCTCCTTTATACAAGAGATAGCACCATCCAATTCATTTCTTTCTTCTTTTGATTCAAGGTTTTTCAACCAGCCATCTTGTTCTTTTCATCAAGAAATTTGTGCTACCTAACATTAAATCTCCCTTATCTTTTTTCCCTTTTTGTACACACCCCAAAACATAGGCTTTTGCCTACATTACATTTCATCTTTCTACCCCAAAATATTGAGTTTCAAGCCCCATTTTCTTTTATCATTAGCAATTAGGGAGGAATGGTGCCAAAGGAGAGGATTCACAAAGGGATTTAAGGCTTCTAATGAGGTTTCCAAAGAAAAGGGTAAGGCTTAAAAATTGGTTCACTAGGATCAATTGTTAAAGCAAGGTCATTTTGTGGTGCAGTTACTATCCAAGAAGGGCCTAAGGTCATATCTCATGTTCAGCTACCTCTAGGATTTCGCCTTGAATCACATTCGGGGAAAGTTATAGACGATAAGCATTCACAAGAATCAAACAAAACCTTACCACACAAGGCTTCACACTCCAAGGAGTCTAGTTATCTCAGGCCAATTCAAATGAATGACTTTTAACAAGCTATTTGAAGTTCTGTAAACTCATTTTTTTAATTAGAATGTCAAACAAGGAATGCAGAAAAATTAATAAGAGAATTTTTTTTTCAAATCCATTTGCCCCATTTTCTCAAAATCCTATTGTTGTGCCATGTAAATATTTTGGTGGTGCCTCTCAAAATGAGTGCAAAAAGGACTCAAAACATGGCATTTTCCCTTAAGAAAGTCGCCTTTCAATCCATTATCGAAAAATGTTACCTGGTTTGACATAAAAATAAGATAAGAAGAAGGATGCTCCTTGGGAAAGAACTATAGTATAAAGAAAACCCTCGGAGTTTATTAATTGTCTACTATCTACAAAAGGGATTCTAAGTAGCAAGTAATGACAATATTTCCTTAAGAATGAAGTCACCCAATCTCTCATAGGGTCATATTGTGCATAACTATCAAGAGGTTTACTTAGGATTCACCCATTCCCCCTCCCCATGAAAACAAAGCATTGCCTTCGATGTACAAATTTGAACAAAATAAGGGAGGAATGGGTGAAAGAACTCTCTGGTCTGATAGAAGCATCTGCATTGCAACTGCCATGCATTCCAGAAATGACTTGCGCTAGAATTTCATTTCGTGCCTTTGCACCTACATTTTGCAAGTGTAATACCCCAAAAGCCCTTAAGATCAGACCTGAATGTTGAATCAGAGAAAATAGGATTTCCTGCACCAGGTCACAGGACGAGTCATCCAGTGATCCGTGATGTGCACCACGAGTTGTTAAGTGACTCGTCGGGAGGAGGATGAGCTTGGATGAAATTTTGGTTTGAGGGTTGACCACAGGTGAAGACATAAGTCATGGTCAACCCTATGAGTCGTTAGGTTGGCTGTGGTCAAGGGCTTGTCTTGGATATTGAAAAGTTGGCAGTGTTCCCAATGACTAGTCACAACGAGTCATGGGGTCCCTCGTGGTGATCAATGACGATAATCTTGTAGTTCTGGCAATGAGAGATGACCGTGAGTCGTGGTCAGTGGTGATGAGTTGTCCAGTCCCTCGTTAGGACTCGCAATGTGATTTTTCCTGTGAAATTTTAAGGGCTTTCCCGTAATTTCCTAAATTCCTAGACTCTAAACTACATTGTTTCGGGCACATTTTAGAGTTGATTGAAGGAATAATTGACTAAGTCCCTTTCATTTTTCACTCAACTTTTGATCTTCAGAGCAAGGAGTTATAGGCATGTCACGACCCAAGTCTATATCCTGGACAAGACACGGTACTTGGAGTCACAAGTAATCCCAAGCCAACCCATGGTCTATCATAATACTGGTAATCAGAGCAATCATTGAGGAAGCTTAAGTAACAAACCATTTAAGGAAAGTTGAATAATAAAAGTTTACACATCTAAAAATAAAACTGGAAATCTGGTTATATGTCTGAAAACAATCTACAACTAATGAGTTTCTAGGACAAGCCCCCAGCTAACTATAAAGTCTAACTAAATGAAAATAGCTTAAAGAAATAAACATCGTCCTCAAAAGATGAAGACTCACAACAGGTACAACTAATATCACCTGAAGAAGATCTACTAGTGGTGCTGAGGCTGAGAATCTGCGCCTGTATCATGAAATGATATTGATCTTGGGCAAATTTATATGCCCAAGTGATACTCAAATGTGTTATTTTGCCTTGTTTATGTATCGATGCTTGTAAATTCTCATGTGAATTGTAATAAAATGTGAATTTATACTAACCAACATGATTAGCATTGTTTTGCAGGAAAAATATAAAGTTATGGAGCTAAGATGCATGTTGGGAGATATCGGGATTGGACTCGGAAGCTAGCAAGGGAAAATGCACAAGGAAAGCACGAATTAAAGGGGCTCCGCGATGGAGCCGTGTCACGCTGCCATCGCGGATGCCTTTTGCCTGGATGCTTAAAATATGTCAAATTCCAGTGAAGGTGCGCGTTGGGGCCGTGGCATGTTGGCCTAGCCCCACGTTGCACGTCGTGCCACGTTGGGCCTTAATACTTGGATGACCGGATTCCAGTGAGGGTCCGCGTTGGTGGCGTGTAACGGAGGCAGTGCTCCGCGATGCACTCCGTGACACATTGCTTGTTATTCCGGGAAAAATTCCCACTACTATAAATAGAACACTTAGGTTAATTTTTAATAGTTCTGACTTGGTGGAGCAAGAACGTGGGTTACAGGCAGTTGAGGGGACGAAAATCTTAGGGTTTTTCTCTATCTCCTTCTTCTTTATTTCAATTGCTTGTATGATTAACACTCATTTAACGATGTTTAATCCACAAATGAGTGGCTAATTCCACTTCTTGCTGAGGTTAAGAACAATTGTATTGAAATGTAATTGTTGATCAATTTGGTTTTTCATCTTTTCTTCCATGGTTGTTCTATTCATTCTTGTTCTTACTGCATTAACGTGTGGCCAATGTTAATGTATATCTAAAAAGTTCGATTTCACTCGAGAGAGCAAGAAATTGAAAAGTTGTGAATTAATAGGATATGATCTTTTCTTAGTTTGGGAAAATTGAGAATTGATTTACCTTCAGGATAGAAATATACCTGAAAGTCGTATTAGTCAATTAAGGAATCGGTTTTGTATGGCTAGAACATGAATTTCATTTTATCACAGAAATGTAGGTGGAAGGTTCATGATTCTTAAGTTGGGTTAAATACGAGAGTTTTAATCCATAGGCAATAATTCTTGACTAGCAACCGGAGGAAGGATTAACCAAATTGTATCGATAATTTATTTCTCTACATGTTCATTTAACCTCAGCATGCTCATACTTATAGTTCAGACTCAAATTGTATATTCGTTTTAGACTTTGTATAAAATTAGGAACAAAATATCAAAATATTTTTCACACTGTTGTCTGCAATTTAGAGTTAAAGTTTATTGACACTTAATTCGATTGATACCTTAGTCCAGTCCCTGTGGGATCGATACTTGGCTTACTTGAGCCACTTTACTACTTGTTCGACCACGTGCACTTGCGTGTAGTTATACCAAATAGCCTAAAAAAGTTTTTGGCACCGTTGTCGGGGACTGGCAATTGGTAAATTTTTCTTAAGTGTTAGTTTACTATTTCTTCTTAGTGTTGACAACTTGGTCTTAGCATGTATTTTGCAGATACTAATTTCTGTTGAACACTGGCAAGAGACAAGGAGCTGGTGGACTCATATTTAGAGCCGGAAAGACAATTTCATCGTCAAAGGAGAGAAGCTCTAGAGAAAAAGCTGCAGTTGATCAAACAAACAATCCTGGAGCAACAACAGAATCCACCAGTTGTAAGGGCAATGTTAGTTCCCGAGGACATGGCAGCTAGGCCGGTTCGCGAGGTGGCAATCCCACATGCTAACAATGTTACAACTAGCATCCGCAAACATGATCAAGGAGGGAGGTTCGAGCTTAAACAAAACATAGTGCAATTACTGCACACCAGCGGGCAATTCACAACTCTCCCTCATGAGGATCCACAACAACATTTTCAAAATTTTTTGGAGATAAGTGACACTTACATCCCCGCTGGAGTTTCATTAGATTATGTCAGGCTTACATTGTTCCCATTCTCACTTTTGGGAGAAGCTAAGAGGTGGTTGAAAGCTGAGCCACCTAATTCCATCACCACATGGGATGATCTTGCAAAGAAATTCTTGATACGGTTCTTCCCATCCGGTAAAACAGCAAGACTTAGAAGTCAAATTTTGATTTTTAAGTAGAGAGAGGGAGAGAATCTGTATCAGGCTTGGGAGAGATTCAAATCTATGTTGCGGTATTGTCCTCATCATCACCAATCCAATGATGTGGTGGTGCATACTTTCATAGAGGGTTTGGAACCCCACACAAAAATCTTGCTAGACTCAGCAGTTGAGGGACAAGCATTAGAGAAGACTTATGAAGAGCTGTATATCTTGTTGAATCGTATTTTGCAGGGAAATTCAGAGTGGAATGCTGATTCGTCAAGAGGAGAAACAATGGCAAGCAGGCAAGAAAAAGGGAAGGGTGCCTCAACATCAGGCGCCGGATGGAAAAGAATTAGATTGGGAACAGCAGTCCCAGCAGCACCAGTGGTTCCATGCGGCCAACGCCGTCAATATGGAACCCGATGGGTGACAGAGGAGGGGAAGAAATGGTACGCAAAGCATAAGGAAAGCAAATACTTTCCCAAAGAACACATTGCTAGGGAACCAATGGCACAGGAGTTTCCCAGGATTGTCCATAGGATTGAGGCAGCCGAGCTGAACTTCATCTTTGAAGAGCCCAAAGAGTGCAATCTGCACCTGATTTGGGAATTCTATGCCAACTGGAACCCGACACACATAAGTCACACCATAAAGATAAGGGGGAAGATAGTCACTTTTGAGCCCCATCACCTTAATGCCATCTTGGGGGCGCGGGACACAGATGTCCATGTGCTTCGGCAGCTGAATATCACTCCACCATATGCGGACATCAGACGCACTTTGTGTGGAGCCCGATTTACAGCACAGTGGAGCAGGCATAAGGAGAGGGGCTACCATCAGACATTGCACTACTCACAGATGAAAAGGGAAGCCAGGATATGGCTTAAGATTGTTTGTTCCTGCCTGATCCCAGGGGTGCATATGACAGATGTCACCTAGGATCGTGTGTGCTTGGTATACGCCCTGATGAAAGGGCTGGAGATCAATGTCGGGGCGGTGATCATCTCCACCATGAAGAGAGTCTGTTTGCATCAAGGGCACAGGTATGGGTTTGGTCGCTTACTGACCACGTTCCTGAGGGGCCTAGATGTCGAGGAGGAGGCCCTTGACTACATCTCGCAGATGGAGAGGTGGGCCTTAGATGTCACCAAAACTAAGGCACCCGACACCACTCACGGGCCAGTTCTCACACTAGCCGAGCGACTGCTATGGATGATCAGTACATGGCTCGCATGTTCGGGATGCAAATGCTCCAGCTGTGCATAGGCGGGAGGCCGGCAATAGAAGATGAGTTGTGGCAGCTCAAGCTAGACTACCCTTTTGGCGAAAATGCCAGGGCTCTATGCCGAGTGGGGCCAGCTTTTGTAGAGCCCACTGATGATGATGTCCCCACAGATGAGGAGACACATCGTGATGACTCCGATGTGGAGTCAGATGATGACAATGGGGGCGATTCAGACATGGGAGACGAGGCAGCGGCACCTGACGAAGAAGTGGAATACTTTGATTGATCAGGGAGTTTCACAACCTACTTTCGTACTATGCTGAATTTTGTGAACACTGGGGACAGTGTTCGATTTAAGTGTGGGGTGGGAGTAGTTAGGTGTTGATTGCTGTTGTTATTATTAATGTCTCTGTTCTATTTTTGTGCTTGGAAAAACTTGTGACCCTGTGATTTTTGTGTGTATGTCTGTATTGTAATTAAGGTGAAGTTGTTGTGTGCGGTTGAATGTTGTTAGCTGGTTTTGTACATATTTTTATTTTATCAAAATGATCGATATTTTTAAAAAAATATTTCATGAATTTTTTAAATTTTTGGGTTTCTCGGCGTTTGTTTTCGGTTCTTTTACCGAGAATAGTCCCATTGAACCGAATTCGTAGTTAGTGACCGTTCCCTATGATGGATGGATGATGACCGTCTTAAGGGAAATGTAGTCGTTAGGAGTAGATTTCTTTTGTTCAATTTTTTTAGTTTTTCCTTTTATTGGTTTGCATCCCAAAACCTGTCATTACTTTATGGTTGTGAAATTATGGTTGCGTGTAGTACATGATATTTGAAATGCAAAGGTGATTCGTATGAAAGCATGCAACTTTGTAAATATGTTGAGATACCTAGGCCATAGAGTTCGATTCGGTGTGATTGAGGCTTAATACTTGAATTCTTGTAATTAGCTGATTGAAGAGTCTGTGAATATGTCTTGAGTTGAGCATGTGAAATGAGTGTATGGTGAGGTTTCGTTTCTTCCATGCTATTGTGAAGTGTCTAGAACTTGCTTGGTGTGTGTACAAAACGAAATAAAGGATGTGTATTGTAGGAAAGGATGTAGGCATTTCTTTGCTTTAACCGAAAGTTTTTTTTTCATTATCGTACCTACCTTGAATGTACACCATAGTTAGCCCATTGAGCCTTTAGCCTATTTCTTTCTTTTGTCAAAAAAGTGTAAACTGAGCTTAACCCCTTCCTTTTATTATTCGTGAATTTGATCCAAAACTCTTAAGTGCTCAAGAAAAAAAATAATTAAATAATTTTCCCACAGCGCCAGGGAGTGAGAATTTTGAAAAGAAAAGAAAAAGCAGAGTGATGAAAGGAAAGAAAAGGTGAAGGTGCACTTGGTATAAATTAAATATAATGAAGATGTATAAATAATCTTTGTTATTAAGTCAAGTGTGCTTAAAGATATGGGGTCAAAAATAAAGACAAACTTCAAGAATGGGATCATGAAGGAAGAAACAATGTCCATAAGGTTGATAGGATGGATTGAAAAGCGCTTAAGGAGGCTAGTTGTTATTATTGGTTAGCCCAGTATTTGCTAGTTCCGTAGCTTACATTACAACCCGTTAAGTCCTACGTGATCTTACATCATGTGTCCTTATATTAGTGGAGTAATACACTAAAGGCAAGCTTATGGTTCATGACATGATGCATGTGAATTCTTTTGGGAGAGAGAGCGAAATCTTGTTTATATTCCCCTGCATGTAGTGTATTTGAGTTCATCTGATTAAAAAGGGGAACATTCTTTGGTGTTGTGAGGGCACATGCTCGATGAGAGATTGAAATTCGTGTCGGATATCTTGATCAGCAGATTTGCATGAGTTTGCTGATATCGAGAGTCGATTCTTGAGTCTAGGAGGTCTTAATGTGTTGAAGGTCAGTGTATTGATAAGACTATGCATGTTTTCTTGATGATTTGCTGTATTATATAATCGGTATAAGCGTAGCTTGAATTGTCAATCCAAAGTAGCCAGGATTGGGTGTCAAGTGCATGAGGTGTAAGATTTTGTTCGGGGACAAACAAGGATTTAAGTATGGGGTAAGTGATCTTGGGCAAATTTATATGCCCAAGTGATACTCAAATGTGTCATTTTTCCTTGTTTATCTATCGATGCTTGTACATTCTCATGTGAATTGTAATAAAATGTGAATTTATACTAACCAACATGATTAGCATTGATTTACAGGAAAAATATAAAGTTATGGAGCTAAGATGCATGTTGGGAGAGATCGGGATTGGACTCGGAAGCGAGCAAGGGAAGATGCACAAGGAAAGCACGAATTAAAGAGGCTCCGCGATGGAGCCGTGCCACGCTGCCATCGCGGATGCCTTCTGCCTGGATGCTTAAAATATGTCAAATTCCAGTGAAGGTGCGTGTTGGGGCCGTGGCACGTTGGCCTAGCCCCGCATTGCACGTCGTGCCACATTGGGCCTTAATACCTGGATGATCGGATTCCAGTGATGGTCCGCGTTGGTGGCGTGTCACGGAGGCAGTGCTCCGCGATGCACTCCGTGACACGTTGCTTGTTATTCCGGGAAAAACTCCCACTAGTATAAATAGAACACTTAGGTTCATTTTGAATAATTCTGACTTGGTGGAGCAAGAACGTGGGTTACAGGCAGTTGAGGGGACGAAAATCTCAGGGTTTTTCTCTATCTCCTTCTTCTTTATTTCAATTGCTTGTATGATTAACACTCATTTAACGATGTTTAATCCACAAATGAGTGGCTAAATTCCCTTCTTGCTGAGGTTAAGAACATTGTATTGAAATGTGATTATTGATAAATTAGTTTTCATCTTTTCTTCCATGGTTGTTCTACTGATTCTTCTTCTTACTGCGTTAATGTGTGGCCAACGATAATGTATATCTAAAAAGTCCGATTTCACTCGAGAGAGCAAGAAATTGGAAAGTTGTGAATTGATAGGATATGATCTTTTCTTAGTTTGGGAAAATTGAGAATTGATTTACCTTCAGGATAGAAATATACCTGAAAGTCGTATTAGTCAATTAAGGAATCGATTTTGTATGGCTAGAACATGAATTTCATTTTATCACAGAAATGTAGGTGGAAGATTCATGATTCTTAAGTTGGGTTAAATACGAGAGTTTTAATCCATAGGCAATAATTCTTGACTAGCAACCGGAGGAAGGATTAACCAAATTGTATCGATAATTTATTTCTCTACATGTTCATTTAACCACAGCATGCTCATACATATAGTTCAGACTCAAATTGTATATTCGTTTTAGATTTAGTATAAAATTAGGAACAAAATATCAAAATCTTTTTCACACTATTGTCTGCAATTTAGAGTTAAAGTTTATTGACACTTAATTAGATTGATACCTTAGTCCAGTCCCTGTGGGATCGATACTTGGCTTACTTCAGCCACTTTACTACTTGTTCTACCATGTGCACTTGCGTGTAGTTATACCAAACAGCCCAAACAGATATAGCATAGGAAGTGCGTCAGTACTTTGAATATACTGAGTAAGTGGGAGAAAATATAACATAAAGAATAAATAACTGAACTGTAATGACATGCAATGACCAACTGAAATACTGAAACTGAACAAACTAAAATATAACTAAAATGGTTAAAATGACCCTATTTGATGGTCATGGACACGCCCTGAATCTGAGATACTGATCTGAGCTAATTGTACTAATCTTAAGTGAACTGAGTAAACTAAAATTGTACTGAGCTGAGCTAAACTGAAACTATACTTACTAGTGGGAGAGTCTATAACCAACATATAACCACGTGTGTTAGACGTAGAGTCCGATGTATACACCCAATTGGTAGGACCCAATATACCTTGCCAAGGTATAAAGGCATGAACTGGGTGATCACATGTCTAGGGCCATAAGGCCAATAAAAATAACCTATAATGGCAATATTGTTCTGGGAATCTGGGTGCACTAGAACCCTAGTCCGCTAGATACTAAGTCCTACTCCCACTGGATAGTCCTAGACTGACTACTAAGCTGAAAGCTCGAAACTGGGGTCCAAAACTAAGTCAGGAATACCTATCTGGAAGTAACCTGAGATTCTTATCGGACTAGATTATGTAACTGGTGTTCTAAGACTGGCCAGAGCTCCTTATCGGGAAGCATCATAGCCGTCTAAAGAACAAACTAAAACTAAAGTTGGGGGTTCTAAGACTGGTCAGAGAAGCTTATCTGAAAGTGTCACAATCGTCTAAAGAACCACTAAAATCTGATATATGATATATGAGTCTAATAACTGATAATTGGGAGACACCACTGATACCTCAAGAAAACACTGTAGTCAAACTGATCAACTGATATTTCTGAATAATACTGAGTATCTAGTGTTCTGACTGAAACTGGACAAGCATACATCTGACTGAGATTCAAGATATACTAATTATATGGGAAACCCCAACACTCATAGAATCAAGCAATTTGGATAATTAATCGATTATGCAAGACTTTAGTTTTTCTCTACATTCAAAAGCTAGGGCTAGAATTCATTTTACAGGGACAAGCATCAATATAGTCACAACATAGTGGAAATATAACAATTATTAGAATGAATAATATTCCACCCAATATAGGTGAAATCTTGCTGAAAATTCATTCCCATTCGGAAACTCTGGGACTAGAATTGATAGAAGAATTAAGGAAATGTTTTGGGGACACAAAGGAAGAACAATTCCCTTGTTGAACTCCCACAAACCTGGTGAAAAATATTCGTAGAGAATCCCCTATGAATCTGAGAAGAAGTTGACTGCCCTAGTTCTTGCTTTGAGAGTTTCTAAGAGAAATCTTACGAAATAATTTTCTGTGGGGATATGAGGGGTGAAGTAATCATCAATTACCCCTATAAATTCCTTGAAAAATGACCCAAAATGATGTAATTTAGGAATTACAAAGGTGGGAAATTACAAAAATATCCCTGGAAAAAACCTGGAAAATTTGCCGACAGGGGACCAATGGGTCACTCAACGAGTCGTTGGTTTGGACTAGTCATTGGTCCTAAGGCCCGGGTTCTGGGCTCACTGGAACTAGCAATGATAGGTACCACGACCCATTGGATGAACCAACTATCGTTTGTTGATCCTGTGGTCACTGGATTAAAATTCTAGGAGGCCTGACAACGGGCAACACAACGACTCATTAGTAGACCCAACGGGTTGTTGTGTCGAGTCGTTACTTCCAGCGGAGAAATTATTAAAATCCTTACCTTGAGATGACGGTTGGTCACAACGACTCATTGTGTGACATAACTGGTCATTGTTGCCACTTGCTGTCACTGAAAGCGGTTTCTGGGACACTCAACCAATTACTCACACCATGAGTCTTGTACCACACGACGACTCATTGGTTAAGTCGTGGGGTCCTGGAAGAGGGACTTTTCAGTTGGGGACCAATAAGTGATAGGATGACTTTTTCGTTTCTCACAACGGGTCATTCTTTTTATACCCCATAAGTTCCTAATGTTTAGTCGTCTTATTCATACGTTAGTCAAGAGTTTTATAGTAGGACACGCACGAGTAAGGGCCTGGGGAAAGGTCGAACAAGCGTGGAATCGGGACCGCACGGGAGATGGCCGGAGCAGGCCGCAACAGGGGCAGCATGTCACGGACCCCCTCCCTGTGCATGGGGCGCCGTGGCATGCCCATAAATTGGCGCGATGGGGACCGTGGCACAAACCCCGTGTCCACCGCCCAAGTTTTATATAAGTTCAATATTTTCATTTGGCTTCATTTCAATTTAACAGATTCGCGACTAGAGAAGAGTAACACGCCATTTTTAGGTAATTGGCATCTGTTTACGCTACCAAACGCTGTCCAGGCTCAAATTAACTTAGGGTATTTAAGTTTAAGCCTATGGGGAAAATTAATAGGGAGTTACTTTCATCAAATTTGCCCGGCAAATCATAACTCTCTGAGTCAAAGTTGTCAAAATTGCTTCAAACTAGTTTCTATGTAATCACAGGCTTCAAGTAAGTATTTATCCCTTCTGAGATCTTAGGAGATAATACGTTTTCGGCCTTGTTTCAATAAGTTGAAGTATAGTCAATATTAATATCGAAATTTATCAATTTATGCCGAATTTGGTATTGAAATTCGTCTCTTTCTCCCAATATAACGGTTACAGCTAAAGAGAGTTGCCGAATATAAGAGGAAACTCAGCGTATTCAAGAAATGACAATCGAGGTATGTAAGGCTTAACCCTCGACAAGTATTCTCGTTGTACAACATTACGACTTATGTTTTCGAGTAGAAGTAACGATTCCATATGTTGTATCTAGTTGCTACCATTAGATTGTGATTGGGTATGTTATAATTAACTTTTGTTGGTACATGAAGAGTAGATATGCTGTGATTAGCTGCTATCAAGTAGATTACAGTTATATAAGCTTTGGTTAGCTGCTAGAAAATGAATATAGATTATACTGCAGTATTCCTCATCAGGAAAGACAGGATAAGTACGATACGCACTAGAAGCTTCATAGAAACTCTTCTGTTCTCTAGTTCATCGTGTTAGTAGAATTGTGTGTTTTGTTTCTAGGCCTAAACCTTAGGAGCTTGTGAGTGTTATCGAGCCTGATTTAGTAATTTGACCAGTGTAGGCACAATTAGGCGATATAACTACTAGGTTGGTGCCTGTGTAGCAGAAAATCATGCCAACAGGCCATTGGCATAACTTTACGCCCCTAGGCTAGAAATCCAGATAGGAAGGTCAAATCGGAGATTCAACAGCTAAAGGTTGTCTAGTGAGCTAAGTGACAGCCTTTCATCTAGTTACCTACTAGTAGTAATTGTCAGTTCCAGTTGACTTAGCATTCCCCCGCAGATCACCCAGGAAGTAGTCAAATCATTCAGGTTAAATAAACTAGTGGGTACCCTAAGGGAGGGAACATTATTCACAGACAACGGCAGAGCAAGCTACCTAGAAGCTACTCAGATACAGATTGTGGTGAATGGATAATTCTAGGTAGACTTGTCCTTAAAGCTAGGAATCGCCCAGAAATGTCATATAAGATTGGACCAGACTAGGATAGGGTCTAAAGTACCATCACTGTGTAGTACAACACTACCCTTAGACTAAGAATATCAGTAAGTGTCATGTGGAGGGTTAGGGGTTGATTGCTCAGGAGCATGTTCGGCCAGTATCAGCCCTACAATTGTCCTAAACAGAGGAACTGAGTAGTCAGTCGTTTGCGACCCTGAAGTTATTATGAGTTATAGATGTTCGGGCAGGACATACAGAGAGCTGTGTTGAACTACTCCAGATCTTGCCCTATTCAGTCAAGACTATTAGAGATCATGATCACTATCAGGATCCTCTGATTAGAGACAGGCGCACAGCATGCTTGATAGCAACCTTAGAGACTAACCTAAGGGGCCAGCAGTGATGGCGTTAGGCCTAGAAGGCCAATTACGCCTTTTGAGTGGCTAGATTGAGATATTGGTACAACACCTTGGTTGGGGTTTCCCTCACTTAGGATCCATCCATGACCACCCCAGGGTTACTAGCTGTGTCAACTTCCGCTAGGGTGAGATGACGTCACTCTAGAAGAGCGGCATGCCGTCCGAGAGGGATGGCGATAGGGTCCCAGGTCCTTATACAGTCCATTCCATGGCGGGACTATTATATGCCATATCAGCACACACCCCTGTCGAGCCTAGTGCCCAGGGTGTAGATATCAAGAGTCCAACAGACTCAAACACAGATACAAATCAGGGGCCAAGTGGGCTTAGTTGCAAACCCAAGGGACTGGTAGGTTGGCTATAGCACCAGTAGAGGCATAGAAACCTGGTTAGCTGTATAAAGATTGAAGTGCACTCACCAAGGCTTATGGGGGCCCCGAGTGGGTTATTCCATGCTGGTTGTACCTTCCAGGCTTATGCAGGCCAAGTTAGGTTCTTGTCTGCATTCTTGTCTACTAGCTATAGCTTATGAATATATTATTATGCGGTCACCACTTATGTATGTGTAGTTTTTGCTAGATATAGGTTACGAATAAGCTAGCTTACAGGTTAATCTTTCTGCCTCTCCTTTCTACTTACCTTCAGTATTTCACCGCTTTCATTCAGCTCATTTACTGCCTTGCATATTCGGTACATATTGTACTAATGCCGAGATATGGGACGTTGCATTACTTGCCTGCAGGTTTAGATAGACAGGGTTTAGGATCTTCAGTAGCAGTTGTTTAGAGTCTGCAGTTGGGTCAACTCTTTTTCGGAGTTGCCAGGTTGTAGAGATTTCTATATTTCAATTATATATCATTGTGGGTAGGCCAGGGCCCTCTCCTGACCACTATTTGTACTTTTAGAGGCTTGCATACTACAGTCGTTAGTTAGTTAGTTGTATGTTCGCCGTGTGGGGCCTTAATCAGTAATGCTTCGTGTAATGGCCGTGTGAGGCCTAGTATAGTAGCTTGTCTTCGTTTAGGATATAACTAGACAGCATGGTGGCCTTTTCGGCCCCCATAGGATCCCTTCTATTTCCTGTTGTTGGCTAGATGTTTTCGTTTACAGGTGGCCATACGGCCTTGTCGGCCGTTGGCTGCATTTACAGTCGAGATATAGCCCGTTGTTTTCTTGAATTGAGTCGCAGGCTAGCACTAGACGTGTATAAGCCTAGCCAGGTCAGTTAGTTGCCAGTGTGGCACCATCTGCCAGTCATGCTTCCCAAGGTAGGGCATGACAGTTCCATGCCTCATTGGTTCCCGATGGATCAAGCAGGGCTGACCACGACTGACACAATGAGTCATTGGAGCTGACCACAACTCGTTGTCTCAGTCATTCCGAGGAAACTTTTTTTCTGGTTTCTTCTTGTTTTTCTTGCAAGATCTGAGTTCGGTCTAGGAAAGTTTCGGGGTGTTACAATATCTCCCCCTTGGGATCATTTGTCCTTGAATGAAGGTTAAAACAGCTGGAAAGCTAGGAAAAGAGCTGCAATTCCCATACTGAGACTATAAACTAGTTTCTAAAGGAGTAGATGACTCCGAACTGACTTAACCAGGCTAACAGAGTTGATGCAAGTAGAATGCACATTGAAAACCTGAATAGAGTTGATGAGTATGGAACTGAACATAGTATTGATGAGGAATTTCATACCTGATGCTGGAACTGAACTGGAAGGGAATAAGTGAGGGTATCTGGCCATCGTGTCTGCTTCGGCCTCCCATATGGCTCCCTCAACTAGTTAGTTCTTCAACAAAACTTTCACTGAAGCAGCTTCCTTGTTTCTTAGCTTACGAACCTGATGGTCAAGAATCAGAACTGGGACTTCTTCATAAGAGAGACTATCTTTCACTCCCACACTGTCTAATGACACAATTGAAGTTGGATCACTGATGCACTTCTTTAATAGTGACACATGGAAGACTGGGTGCACAGATACTAACTCTAGAGGTAATTCTAATTCATATGCCATACTACCAATTCACTTTAGAATTATGTAGGGTCCCACATAACTCAGATTAAGTTTTCCTTTCTTCAATAACCTCATAGACCCCTTCATGGGTGAAATTTTCAGATAAAACCAATAATATACAGCAAACTCTAACTCTCTTCTCCTCAAATTAGTATAGGAGGTATGTCGGCTTTGCGCTGTTTTTAACCTCTCCTTGATAAGTTGCACCTTCTACATAGTTTCATGAACTGAGTCTGGGCCTATCAAAGTAGCTTCACCAACCTTAAACCACCCAAGAGGAGACCTACACCTCCTACTATATAATGCCTCAAATGGGGCCATCTGGATATCATAATGGTAGTTGTTGTTGTACACAAACTTGATGAGAGGTAGGTGATCATCCCAACTGCCCTTAAAATCGATCCCACACGCTCTTAGCATATCTTCAAAGGTTTGTATAGTCCACTAAGCTTGTCCATCTATCTGTGGGTGAAAAGTTGTACTGAGCTTGACGTGGGTACCGAGTCCTTTCAAAAATGACTTCCAGAAATGCGAGGTGAACTGGTTACCTCTATCTGAATTAATAAACAAGGGCACCCCATGCAGCCTGACCAACTCCCAGATATATAGCCTAGCATAATCCTCAGCTGAGTCTGTAGTTTTAACTAGGAGGAAATGTGTTGACTTGGACGAGTGCGAGTTATAACTGCAATAAAGTCCATATTACTTCTTCCCACTTCCGTGTTGGTATGATGATATCATGAGTCATACACCCAGGTCTCTGATGTTTTACCTTAACCTGCTGACAGTTCGGGCACTTAGCCACAAGTTCTTCTATGTCTCTTTTCATGCCGTTCCACCAATAAATATCCCATAGATCACGGTACATCTTAGCGGCACCTAGGTGGATAGAATATCTCGAACTGTGTGCTTCAGCCAGTATCTGCTGCCTCAAGTAACCCACATCTGAGACACATAGTCTACGCTGGTAATGGAGTACACCATCTCCCCCTTTGGAGAAAGCCTCCACTTCTTTTCTAAGAATTTCTTCCTTTAGCTTAAGCAATATGGGATCTTCATCATGCCTTGACTTAAATTTAACGACTAACGAGGAATCTGATCCACTTTACGCTACTACTCCACCCTTAGCTGAATTAACCAATTGCACTCCCAACCGAGCTAATCTGTGAATTTCCTTTGCCAGTTCTTTTCTCCTCTCATCAACATGAGCCACGCTCCCTATAGACATCCTACTTAGGGCATCAGCAACCACATTGGCATTGCCCAGGGTGGTACAGCACATTCATGTCATAATTCTTCAATAGCTCTAACCACCTTCTCTAGTGGAGATTTAGATCTTTTAGACAAAACACATACTGAAGGCTTTTGTGATTAGTGAAAACATCCACGTGAGCCCCGTAAAGGTAGTGCCTCCATTTTCTTTCAACACAAACACCACTTCTACCAACTCAAGGTCATGAGTCCGATAGTTCTTCTCATGAACCTTGAGCTGTCTGGAGGCATAAGCTATCACCTTACCCAGCTGCATCAGAATGCAACCGAGTCCAACTCTAGAAGCGTCACAATGCACTACAAACCCATATGTTCCTTCCGGTAAGGTTAACACTAGAGTGGCAGTGAGTCGAGTCTTCAACTCCTTGAAAATCTTCTCACACGCATCTGACCACTGAAATTTCACCTTTTTCTGAGTCAACCTAGTCAGAGCAGATGCAATAGAGGAAAAACCTTCCACAAAACATCGGTAATAATCGGATAGACCCTAGAAACTTCTGATTTCAGTTGGGGAAGTAGATCTTGGCTAGTCTTTCAGCGCTGCTATATTTTGAGGATCTTGAATACCCTCACCCTAGACCACGTGACCAAGGAAGGTCACAGACTTCAAGCTAAACTTAGCGAACAGTTAGTGGTCTTGGAGCGTCTGTAGCACTTTTCTCAAATCGTTAGCATGTTTTTGCTCGCTTCTCGAGTATACCATAATGTCATCAATGAATACAATGATGAACATGTCTAGATATGACTTGAAAACCTTGTTCATTAGGTCCATAAAAGCTGCGGGGGCAGTAGTTAGTCTAAAGGGTATAACCACAAATTCGTAGTGACCATACCGAGTTTTGAAAGCTTTTTTTAGTATGTCACTTTCTCTGACTCTTACCTGATGATACCCTGACCTGAGATCTATGTTGGAGAAACAATTGGCTTCCTAAAGCCAATCGAACATGTCGTCAATCTTGGGTTGGGAATACATGTTCTTAATAGTGACGTTATTCAACTGACGATAATCTTTACACATTTTGGGAGTATCGTCTTTCTTTCGCATGAATAATACAGGAGCACCCCATAGAGAGATGCTGGGCCTAAATAAACCTTTATCAAGAAGGTCTTTTGGCTACTCTTTCAACTCCTTAAGCTCAGCTGGAGCCATTCTATAAGGAGGGATGGATATGGGTTGAGTGTCTGGAAGAAGGTCTATGCCGAAGTCTATTTCCTGCTCAGGAGGGACTCCGGGAAGATCTTCCGGAAGCACGTCAGGGAATTCACTAACAACTGGAACTGATGAGATAGTTGGGGTCTCAAAGCTGAAATATTTGACCCGAACTAGATGATAAATACACCCTTTAGAAATAAGCTTTCTTTTCTTAAAGTAGGAAATAAATCGACTCTTAGGCGCTAAACTACTACCTATCCACTCTAGAACTGGCGCATTAGGGAACTGAAATCTGATGACTCTTGTTCTACAGTCAACTGAGGTATAACCGAAGTGTAACCAATCCACGCCAAGAATGAGATCAAAATTGATCATGTCTAACTCTATGAGATCAGTTGGAATGACCTTATTCAAGATTGATATTGGGCAGTTTCTATACACCCGCTTGGCTCTAATTGACTCACCAACTGGGGTAGAGACTAAGAATGGTTCTGAGAGGAGTTCTGGACTGATATCAACTGGACAGCTACATAGGGAGTCACAAATGATAATGTGGCTCCTAGATTTTGTAGGTCATACACATCTACATGGAAAATATGTAACATTCCCATGACCATATCAAGTGATCTCTTCTTATCCTAATGAGAGAACAAAGCGTAAAAACGGTTTTGGCGCTGACCGTCATCCGTACCTAAAGTGTTGGTCTGCTAAGCTGGTCGGCCTGCTAGAGCTGCTAAAGTGATAGACTGTGATCTCCCCCGTCCTGCTGACGAGCATTCTCTGAACCGATGACCTAGTTGTCCACACCCAAAGCAACCCTCTAGGCCCTGAAGGCATTCCCTTGGATGGTTCTTGCCACACTTATGGAAAGATGGATAGTAGTTGCTAGTGTTGTCACTCTAGGACTATGATCCAGATTCTCCAACCCTCCAATCCTTGCAGGACCGAAAAGTAGGGGCGCTGGCTAAAGTGGGTGTTGGATCCCTCCGTTGCTGTTGTGGGTGGCTACTACCGCCAGACCTCTAGTGGATATAATATGACTGGCCAATCCTATCCCACTTATTCTCATGCTCTATGTCTTTTAGCTTTTCTACTTCAATCTATTAGGCATGAATGATGAGGCTAGAGTGGTCAATAACTTTAATGAGCATCGCAATCCTGCTCTCATTAAGGACCAAGTTTGATACTCCATTAACGAACTTGATCATGCGAGTCCTTGGCTCGGCTACCATCTCTGGAGCATATCTTGACAACCATGTGAACTCTAGTGCATACTCTTCCACCGTCCTGTTGCCCTATTTCAAATTCTTGAATTTTGCCATCTTAGCCTCCCTTAGCTCCTGGGGAAAGAATCTGTCTAAGAAGGCTATTGGGAGCTCCTCCCACTCCATCAGTTTCGCTCTCGTTGGTCTCCCTTCGTTTCACTGATCATACCAGATCTGGGCTACCACTTTCAACTAGTAGGCGGCCAGGTCAGGACTTTCAATGGAGTTAACACCCATAATTTGAGTGATCTTCCATATCTCATCCATGAACCCCTGTGGGGCCTCTCCCACCTTAGATCCATAAATGATTGGAGGGTTCATTCCGGTGATGTTCTGTACTCGAGCAGCTGTTGTGGACCCATTTTTGTTAATCAGAACTACCTGCTGGTTTTCCTGGTTCATGATTGTTTGTTCCATCAGCTAGATGTTCGCTCTGAACTCCGTTGAGGACACTTGGTCGTCCTGAGGGGCTGCTGGAGTTAGAGGTTAGGTTGATTAACGTTGCCGACCCTTCTTCCATTTTCGCATCTTGGAGGTATGATTTCACTAAAACGAAATCGAGCACGAGTTAGAGAATGTTTCTGGAATTGAATTTTAATGCACCATAAAGAGTATGAACAAAAGGGAGTTTTCCTAATAACATCACATAGCCTCCGTGTCATAAGTGTGGCACGCTTCACACCCATGAAAAAGACTCTACTCGACGTGGCTTTCAGACATCCTATGATACTCTAAACCTAGTTCTCTAATATCAAGTTTGTCATGACTCGAGTCTATACCCTGGACGAGACACGGTACTTGGAGTCACAAGTAACCCCAAGCCAACACATGGTCTATCATAACACTGGTAATCTGGGTAATCATAACGGAAGCTTAAGTAATAAAACCATTTAAGGAAACCTTAATAATAAAACTTTACACATCTAAAAACAAAACTAGAAGTCGGGGTATATGTCTGAAAGTCATCTACAACTGATGAGTTATTGGGACAAGCCCCCAGCTAACTCTAAAGTCTAACTGAATGATATTAACTGAAAGAAATAAACATCATCCTTGAAAGATGGGGACTCACCAATGGTACAGTTGATATCAACTGAAGAAGATCTACTAGCAGTGTTGAGGCTGAGAACCTGTGCCTGTATCATAAAATGATACAACATAGAAGGTATGCGTCAGTACTTTCAATGTATTGAATAAGTGGGAGAAAATATAACATAAATAATAAATAATTAAACTATAATGATATGCAATGACCAACTAAAAAACTGAAACTAAACAAACTGAAATATAACTGAAATGGTCAAAATGACCCTGTCTAATGGTCATGGACATGCACTAAATCTGAGATACCAATCTAAGCTAACTATACTGAACTGAACTAATTAAACTAAAGTTGTACTAAGCTGAGCAAAAATGAAACTACACTGACTAGTGGGAGTGTCTATAACCGACATATAACCACTTGTGCTAGACCTGGAGTCCGATGTATACACCCCATCGGTAGGACCCATATACCTTGTCAAGGAATAAAGGCATGAACTGGGTGATCACAAGTCTGGGGCCATAGAGCAAATAAAAATAACCTATGGTGGGAACGTTGTTCTAGGAACCTAGGTGCACTAGAACCCCGATCTGCTCAGGGCTAAGTCCTAATCCCACTGGATAGTCCTAAATTGACTACTAAGCTGATAGCTCGAAACTGTGGTCCAAGACTAAGTCAAGAAAACCTATCTGGAAGTACCCTGATAGTCTTATCGGACCAGGTTCTGTAATTGGTGTTCTAAGACTAGCCAGAGTTGTTTATCTAGAAGCATTGTATCCATCTAAAGAACAAACTAAGCTAAAGATTGGGGTTCGAATAATGATTAGAGCTGCTTATCTGGAAGTGTCATAACCGTCTAAAGATCCACTAAAATCTTATATCTGGTATATAAGTCTAATAACTGATGGGAGGCACTACTGACACCTCAAGAAAAGACTATAGTCAAACTGATCAGTTGACATTTCTGAATAATACTGAGTATACTAGTATTCTGATTGAAACTGGACTAGCATGCATCTAACTGAGATTTAAACATATACTAATAATATGGGAATCCCCAGCACTGATAGAACAAAGAAATTTGGATAATTAATTGATTATGCAAGACTCTAGATTTTTTTTCTGCATTCAAAAGCTAGGGCTAGAATTCATTTTATAGGGACAAGCATCAATATAGTCACAACATAGTGGAAATATAACTAAAATTAGCATGAATAATATTCCACCCAATATAGGTGAAATCTTGCTGAAAATTCATTCGCATTCGAAAACTCAAGGACTAAAACTGATAGAAGAATTAAGGAAAGGTTTTGGGGACACAAGGGAAGAACAATTCCCTTGCTGAATTCCCACATACCTGGTGAAGAATTTTCAAAGAAAATCTCTTGCAAATCTGAGAAGAAGCTCACTGTCCTAGTTCTTGCACTGAGAGTTTCTAAGAGAAATATTACCAAATGATTTTCTAAAGGGATGAGAGGGGTGAAGTAATCATTGATTACCTCTTTAAATTCCCTGAAAATAACCCAAAATGACATAGTTTAGGGAATAAAGGTGGGAAATTACAAAAATATCCCTGGGGAAAAACCTAAAAAAACTACTGACAGGGGACCAACAGGTCACTCAATGAATCATTGGTTGGGACCACGACACATTAGGACCAGTCATTGGTCCTAAGGCCTGGGATTTTGTCTCATTAGAACTGGTAATAAGAGGTACCATGAAACGTTGGATGAACCAATGGGTTATTGGTTCCTCCCATGGTCACTGGATTAAAATTCTAGGAGGCCTAACAATGGGCAACACAACGACTCATTGGTATACCCAATAGGTCATTGTGTTGAGTCGTTACTTCTACTGGAGAAATTCTTAAAATACCTGCCTTGATATGATGGGTGGTCACAATGACTCGTTGTATGACATAACGGGTCATTGTTGCCACTCGTTGTCACTGAAAGAGGTTTCTGGGACTCTCAACCAACGAATCATACCATGAGTCGTTATATCACATGATGACTCATTGTTTGAGTTGTGGGGTTCTGGAAGAGGGACTTCTAATATGGGGACCAATGAGTAATAGGAAGACCTGTTATTTCGCACAAGGGATCGTTCCATGTCCCGTTGGTTCCTGAAGGACCAAGCAGGGATGACCACGACTTACACAACGAGTCATTGGAGCTGGCCACAACTCATTGTCTCGGTCATTCTGAGGCGCCTTTTCTATGGTTCCTTTGGTATTTTTCTTGCAAGGTCTGAGTTTGGTCTAGAAAAGTTTCAAAGTGTTACAAGGCAGACTTCTCCGGGCAATCTAGGACATCCAATATTCTCCTCAATTTCTTATGGGATTTTCTCTGGGATCTTCCTCCAAGTATGTGGGAATTTAGTAACGGAATGTTTCTTTTCTTGTGTCCCAAAACCCTTTCACAATCTCTTATCAGTTCTAGCCTTGAGGTTTGAAAATTGAGTAATTTTCCAGGTAGATTCCAATGTAATTCATGTAATGTTGTTCATATAAATATTTTCTTCCATACTTCCACTACTTAGAGATCATGTTGATACTTGCTTTCTATAAAGGGGTTTTAGCCCTAGTTGTTGAATGCAGTATTTACGGTCTCACATAGTTGACTAGATATTCATGTTTCTTGACTCTATCAATGTTGGAAATTCTATATTATTGCTATTAGATGAATTATCAGTCAGTTGCATGCTAGTTTAGTTTCAGTCAGAATGTTAGTATAGTCATAGTCTTTTAGTAATGCCAACTGATCAGTTTAACTATAGTCAATTCTTGAGCCGTTAGTAATGCCTCCCAGTTATCTAATATCAGTTATTAGTTATTAGTTAGTTCTACAGAAGGTTACGATGCTTCTAGATATGAAGCTCTAACCAGTCTTAGAATTACCAGCTTCAGCTTCAGTTAGTTCTACGGATGGTCATGACACTTCCAGATAAGTAGCTTTGGTCAATCTTAGAATGCTAGTTACAGAATCTGGTTTGATAAGACTCTCAGAGTACTTCCAGATAAGTATTCCTGACTTAGTCTTGGGCCCCAGCTTCGAGATATCATCTTGGTAATAGTAGTCATATTAGGACTATCTAGTGGGAGTAGGACTTAGTAGTGAGAGGCCCTAGGTTCCAGAGCACCTAGGTTCCCAGACCTACATTGCCACCTTAGGTTATTATGCCCGAATAGGCCCAGATAGTGATTATCATAGTTCATGACTTTATAGCCTGACAAGGTATATTGGGTCCTATCGATGGGGTGTATACATCGAACTCCACGTCTAGCTCGCGTGGTTACATGTCAGTTATAGATTCTTCCACTAGTAAGTACTATCTCAGTTTAGTTCAGTTCAGTTTAGTTCAATTCAGTATCTTAGATCCAGGGCATGCTTATGACCATTAGCTAGGGTTATTATTGGCCATACCAATTATATTTAAGTTGTATCAATTTTCAGTATTTCAGTTGGTCATTTCAGTTTAGTTACTTGTTCTTTCATTCTTATTATATCTCTCACTTACTCAGTACATTCAAAGTACTGACGCATACTTTTCATGTTGCATCATATCATGATACAGGCACAGGTTTTCAGTCCCAGCATCATCTGTAGTTCCCTCAAACGATATCAGCAGGAGCTTTTGGTGAGTCCTCATCTTCCGAGAATGATATTTATATTCAGTCAGTTCTTTTCAGTTAGACTTAGAGTTAGCTGGGGGCTTTTCCGAGAAACTCATCCTTTAGTAGTTGGCTTTGAGACAGACATAGTTAATCAATATTGTTTTTCAAATGTATTGACTCTTGTCAAATAATATTTCTTAAATGGTTTTATTTAGTTAAATCTTCCGCTTATTTTTAGTCAGTTTACCAGTGTAATAATAGACCATGGGTTAACTTTGAGTAACTTGTGGCACCAAGTATCGTGTCTCGTCCAAGGTATAGACTCGGGTCATGACAAACTTAGTATCAGAGTGCCACGTTTAGAGTATCCTAGGATGTCTGAAGGCCATGTCAAATAGAGTCCTTTTCATGGGTATGAAGCGCACCACACTTATGATAGGTAGGCTATGACGCATTATTAGGAAAACTTCCTTTTGTTCGTACTCATTATCATACATTAAAGTTGAATCCCGAAATGTTCTCCTAACTCTTGCCTTATTTCATTTCAGTGAAACTATACCTGCAAGACGCGGAAATGGAAGGAGGGCTGGCAACGCTTACCGAACTGCCCACTAGCTCCAGCAGCCCCATAGGACAACCAAGTGTCCTCAGCAGAATTCAGAGCAGCAATCCAGCTGTTGGCTCAAACACTGACTAATCAAGTGAACCAGCAGGTGGTTCCGGTGAATACAAATGGTTCCGCAGTAGCAGCTAGGCTTCGGGACTTCACTTGAATGAATCCTCCAGCTTTTCATGGATCCAAGGTGGGAGAGGACCCACAGGAGTTTGTAGATATGGTGTGGAAGATCACCCGAATTATGGGTGTTAGTCCCACGAAGAGTGCTGATCTGGCCGCCTACCAGTTGAAAGGGGTGGCTCATATTTGGTACAAAGTGAAAGGAAGGGAGACCAGTAGGAGCAGAACCAATAGAGTGGGAAAAGTTCACTACTGCATATCTAGATAGACTCTTCCCCGGGGAGTTGAGGGAGGCTAAGGTCGTAGAGTTCATGAACATAAAGCAAGGTAGCAAGACCGTGGAGGAATATAAATTGGAGCTTACTCGATTGTCGAGGTATGCCCCAGAGATGGTAGATGAGCCAAGGGCTCGCATGCTTAAGTTCATCAATGAGGTATCAAACTTAGTACCTAAGGAGTGCAGGACCATGATGCACATTAAGGACATTGGCCTCTCCAGCCTCATCATTCATGCCCAGCAGATTGAGGCAAAAAAGTTGAAGGACATGGAATGGGAGTATAAGAGAGAAACACGAGTCAATTTGATCATAGCCACTAGAGGTCCGGCGGTATTGGTTGTACAAATAACAGAGGGCTCCAAAACCCTCCTTAGCCAGCGCCCTTTCCTTTCGGTCTCGTAGGGATCGGAAGGGTGGATGTTATACTCCGGGAACCCAAGGATCAGACCTGGTAATCGAATGGAGAAAAATCTAGAAAATGCTGCAACAGTGCAGAATGAGTCATTCTACGACTCGTGAGGAGACCCCACGAGTCGTCAGGTGGCTCGTGGGAAGGATAGACTGGACTGAGGAATTGAGGTCCCCACAGGGGTGGGAACGACTCGTAGTCTGCCACCACGAGTCGTCAGGTCCACCGTGGGATAAGTTTAAGGATTTAATTAAGGATGATGCAGTTACTTGACGGAAGCTGGTAATGAGTCTTTGCCTCGGGGGACGAATCATCATGACCTCCATTAAGAGCCCAGGTGAAAAATTCCAGTAGACTTGACGAAATGACCCAACGACTTGTTCTCCCTGGTATCGAGTCATCAGGTCGCCTGTTGGGGTCTCCCAACAGTTATTTCCTATGAATTAGTAAGGGCCTTCTCGTAATTTCCTACATTTCTAAGACCTCAACTACATTGTTTTGAGGTCAGGACAGGTCTTTTAAGGGGATATCATTCATGATAAACCTCACTTGATGCATGTAAGAGTAGAGAGGTAAGAGGAAATGGATTGAAGTCTCCTTCTTCAAGTTCTTCAAGTTTCCATCTAGGGCTTTTCAAGGGAGTTAAGAATTGAGAAGTTCCAGGTATGTGGGGTTTTGAATGAGTGGTTTAGTCCCTACTTATGCCCAATTTCTTCCTAAGTCTATATTTAAGTTACAAATTCTTGATGGGTCTGATGTGCCCGATTAGCGCATCCGCAAGTGTACGAGTCGTGCAAGTAATATAGTGTCTCTTTTTAAGAACCGGATTGTCGAACCCACAGGGACTGGACCCATTCCTCTAACTATCCATTTCTAGTGTGATCTTAAATACCTCAAGTGTTGGTTATAGACATTTTCGATCGAGACTAATTAAGTCTAAGTTTGGGTCAACGAAGTATTCTGAAATTACTCTAGGAGCAACATAGAGTTAAAACCAATTAATCATGCGATACTACAATTTGCAATGGGTTAAGCATGGAACTATCAATTGTTATTTCACATAATTAGAATTGCATGTTTATGGTCCTTCGAGCCTCTAAACACAGCAATCTAGCCTCACTGCATCATTGTGAGCGAGGAGTTTAATTTTCTAGTCGCGGGCAATCAATTATGTTGTGGTTTACGGGGAAACGAATAGGGACTTTCGTGCGCCTAACCATTTAACTCAACTTAGCCTCACAACTACTTCTTCGAGTGGTGATGTGACATCCCAAGTTGGTCTTTCATAACCCCCGTGTGTCAACCAAGCACGGTGTTAGGTATATTTCTATCCTGACACAAAAATCTCTCTCGAGATACAAACATGCTCCTTACATTCTCATGACCTGACCTAGGTAATGCTTTCTCAAGCTATTACTCAAGCTAACAAATATGCTTTCATGGTGATCAATCATAAAAACAACCAACAATCCAGAATGCAAGACGAAAACAACAATCAATAACTTAATTCCAAAACAAATTCACAAAATCACAATCATAATTCATGGCTTCAACCCTAGAGGAAGGGTTCTTGCCATTCATGTTCGTAAAACTACAATTAACTAATACTAAACTAACATACTTACATGAATTTGGTAGATGAGAAGGGAATTTGATAAACCCTAGATGTGTTCTCCCACTTCTCCCTTCACTCCTAGGTAGTTTTCCAGAATAAAATCGTGACCAAATGATTTTAGGAGCTAAGGGTTCAATTTATACTATGCTGAAAAATTGCAAAATTTGGCCTGTGGTGGAACAGCAACGTGTCACGGAGCTGAACGCCCTACTTGACCTCCGTGACACATTGGTAACACGTACCCTTACTGGAATGTGCCAAAAATGCAATTTTTGGCCAAGTGTTGCCGCGTTGGCAGCGTGCCACGGCCCCAATCGCGCAGGGTGCCAGTTATTGCATGTTTTCTTGTTGACTTTCACGTTTTGCTCTTGATTCCATTCCTCCACTTCACCAAATCATGAATTAGTTCCTCAAATGCATTATTAACCTTCAAAAACAAGGACTAATCATGTTGGTTAGTATATATTCACATTTACATAAAATCACATGAAAATGTATAAAATAACTTAGATAAACAAGACTAAATTAAGGTATAAAGCGTATCTCGGGCATGCTATTTTTGCCCGTGATTAGGGTCATAACCCAAAGGCATGTTTCCTCAAAAATTGATATAAGCTTGTTGTAGTAGGTCTAAAATCATGGGTTTCGAATTATTGGAGGTTTTTCACTTATTTTAGTCAATAATTGATGATTTAATCCCTAAAAGCACATGTTCCCAAATCATGGAATATTTAGCGAATTTCATGGTTATGGTGATTTCTCATGCATGACATAAAATTTTGAATTTTAAGCATGTTTTCAATTGCTCATGTTTCCTATAAATTTAAGCATTTCGATTATGATGGAAATTATGAGCAATGTCCACTTGTCGCTTGTTATTTATGAACTATGATTTTGGTCGATCTACGGGCCCAATTCCATGGCTACTATTACGAATTCTCAAGCATGTTACGATTATCACGATTTAACAGCCATGCATGTCATGTATGAATTTTCTATAAGTACGTTGCATGTTTTGGGAGTAGTACTTAACACCGAGTAGGTTTCGGGCCTAGGTTACCCCCCGAATCTCAGAACTATGTGCCATCGTAGGATGTTCGGACCTCCTTAGTGACTATCCCTTTTTTCCCTATAGGGACTTCATGAGTGATATGACACCTTTCATGGTTCATACCTTTGGCAAGGTATAAATGGCCTCCCGACTAGGCTAATAGGTCGGGCTCCATATGTGCTCATGTCGGGTATGTAGGTTATAGAAATCTCCACTGTTCCTCATTGTTTTAATGCATGTATGATTATGTTCTTTTGACTCAAGCTATGTTCTATGAAATGTTTTTCTCTCATGTTATGACTATGATAGGTTTACGAATATTTTGGAAAATCTTGAGCCTTACGATATACTTATGGTTTTAGTCTTTATGATCATGATGTCCCCACTCTTATAACTTTTATGTTTTAAGTATCGTCTTGCATATCCTCGCATACCTAGTACATTCCAAGTATTGACCCGCATATTTCTATGTTGTATCGTTTTATGATATAGGATCCGACTTGCAAGTTCAACATCGCTCTTAGCTTGCTCTTAGTTCTGCCCTCAGTTCTCAGTGGTGAGTCGTCATGGATCGGGGGCTTCATATTTGGGTTTTTGTCTGTCTTCTAGTTTTCAGAATGTTGGAGTTAGTTGGGGTCTTGTCCCTTCAACCTGTCTATTATGATTAGAGGCTTTCAGACATATATGTAGTATTCAACTATTTATGCTTGGAGCACGTACTGTTGTTTCTTATATCTCATGTCATGATTTTATTTAGTTCATGTCTATTAAGTTAATTCTTCTACCTTATGTGAATGGTTTAGTTATATGCTCATCCCATGGGTTGACTTGGGGTCCCTCGGGGCTGCTTGTCCTGTGTCTATGATTCGGATGTACTCTCAGGTCGTGACAAACTTGGTATCAAAGCAATAGGTTAAGATGTGTCCAAGGGAGTCTAAAAGCTACGTTAGGTAGAGTCTTTTTAATGGGTGTGAAGCGCGCCACACTTATGACGAAGAGGCTACTAAATGTTTAGGAAATGTTCCCTTCTTTCTGATCCATGTCATGCGATGAAAAGTCTCTCTATCCTTCTAATTCATGCTATTCACAATTGTAGAAAATTATGGCTTCCAAAAGAATAAACGGACGGAGTAACAGAAATGATGAAGGCCACGGAGGTGGCAATGATCATGAGCGCCAACAAGCCCCACCTGTTCAGGAGTCCCAAGCGCTAGAGCCAGTTGTTCACACTGAGTTTCGGGCAGCTATTTGATGTTGGCGCAGGCCTTGACCGCTCAAGCCAACTAGCAGGCTGTTGCGCATGTATCATAGAATGGTAACCCGGTAGCGACTCAGATTAGAGACTTTTTTAGGATGAACCCTCTCGAGTTCATGGGGTCAAAGGTGGACGAGGATCCACACGAGTTCATTGAAGAGATCTTGAAGGTCACTCAGGTTATGGGAGTGACAAACGAGGAGTATGTTGATTTGGCCTCTTAACAGCTAAAGGAGGTCTCTTATATTTGGTACAAGCAATGGGAGGATAGCAGAGCAGCAGGAGCAGGTCCTATCAGTTGGGATGAGTTCCACATGGCCTTTCTCAATAGATTCTTCCCTCGGGAGATGAGGGAATTGAAAGCAGCTGAGTTTGTTAACTTAAAATAGGGAAAGATGACAGTGTTAGAATATTCAATTGAGTTCACTTGCCTGTCAAAGTATGCCCCATAGTTAGTGATGGACCAGAGGGTGCGGATGAGCATATTCGTGCAGGGAGTAGCTGAGTATCTGGACAAGGACTGCAGAACAACCATGCTTCATCAGGATATGGACTACCCACGGATAGTCCTTTATGCCCAGTAGATGGAGGAAGCTAATATGAGGCAGAGAGAGGCCAAGAGGGCCAGAATTGATAGCTACAGGTTCTCCCAGCCGAGGCCAGGAGGTGGGCCTCACCAGCAGTCCCAGCACAGGTCTATTACACCAGCACCATCTTCAGCCAGTACCCCATCCAGGCCTCAAGACGATCAGAGGATGAGGGCCTCAAGATCGAGGGGTCAGAGTAGCATACTCAAAAAGTGCACATTCCTATCTTGTGCTAGTTGTGGAAAGAATCACCCAAGGAGGTGTTTGGTGGGCTCAAATGCTGGTTTCAAGTGTGGCAAACCCAAACACAGGCTCAGGAATTGCCCTGCAGCCAGGTCAGGGGGTGGTGGAGCCCGCACTCCAGCAGCTAGTTCAGTAACTCCAGCAACATGTCCTACTCAGCAGGGTGCTTTGGCAGGTCCAGCTGGCAGTTAGCGTCGGAATCGATTTTATGCACTTGGCTCTTGACAGGAGCAGGAGACTTCTCTCAATGTGGTTACGGGTATGTTGAAATTCATTCATATTGATTCTTATGCTTTGTTATATTCGGGAGCTTCACTGTCTTTTGTGACACCTTACATTGCTAGTAATTTTAGAGTCAATCCGAAAATTTTATTGGAACTGTCTTTTGTGTCTACTACGGTTGGGGATTCAGTCGTAGGGAGGCGGGTATATAGAGGTTGCCCCATTACAGTATTGCATAAGGTTACCTCCGCAGACTTAGTAGAATTGGTTATGAGTGATTTTGACATCATTTTGGGCATGGATTGGTTGTTTTCATGTTATGCTTCTGTTAAATGTAGAACCCGAGCAGTAGAGTTCCTATTTCCAGATGAACCAGTTTTAGAATGGAGGGGTAGTTCATCGGTACATGTAGGCCACTTTATCTCCTATCTCAAGGCCCGAGAAATGATCGCTAAGGGTTGTATTTACCATTTGGTTAGGGTTAAGTATGCCACATTCGAGACCCCAACCATTCAGTCAGTCCCCGTGGTATGTGAGTATCCCGAGGTATTCCCAGATGTCCTACTAAGTGCTCCTCCCAAGAGAGATTGATTTTAAGATTGATCTTTTACCCAACACACAACCCATATCAGTTCCTCCTTACCTAATGGCCCCAGCCGAGCTAAAAGAGTTAAAGGTGCAGTTGAAGGATTTGCTAGATAGGGTTTCATTAGACCGAGTAAGTCTCCATGGGGTGCCCCAGTGTTGTTCATCCGGAAGAAAGATGGCTCTCTTCGGATGTGTATTGACTATAGGCAGTTGAACAAGTTTACCATCAAGAATAGGTACCCGTTACCCAGGATTGATGATCTATTTGATCAGCTGCATGGGGCCAAATGTTTCTCCAAGATAGATCTCAGGTTTGGGTATCACTAGCTCAGGGTTCAGGAGAACGACATCATGAAGACTTCTTTCAGGACTCGGTATGGCCCTTATGAATTCGTTGTTATGTCTTTTGGACTAACCAATGCCCGTGTAGCTTTTATGGACCTAATGAATAGGGTATTCAAGGAATATCTGGATATGTTCGTGATCGTGTTCATTGACGACATATTAATATACTCCAGGAGCGAGGAGGAGCATGTCGCACACCTGAGGGTAGCACTCCAAACCCTCAAGGATAAACAACTATACGCCAAGTTCAGCAAATGTGAGTTCTGGCTGAATTCAATTGCATTCTTGGGACATGTAGTGTCAAGCGAAGGTATAAGGATGGACTCCCAAAAAATAGAGGCAGTGAAGAACTGGCCCAGACCGGTAAACCCTTCGGAGATCAAGAGCTTTTTGGGCTTAGCAGGTTACTATCGGAGGTTCGTAGAAGGTTTCTCATCCATTGCAGCCCCATTGACTAGATTAACTCAGAAAAAGGTAAAGTTCCAATGGTCGGAGGCTTGTGAGAAGAGCTTCCAGGAATCGAAGTCCTAACTCACTTCAGCACTGGTGCTGACTTTATCGGAGGGCACCGATGGCTTTGTTGTATATTATGATGCTTCCAGACTTGGACTGGGATGTGTATTGATGCAACACGGTAAATTCATAGCATATGATTCCAGACAACTGAAAGTTCATGAGAAGAATTACCCGACCCATGATCTTAAGTTGGTCGCGATGGTATTTGCTTTGAAGATATGGCGACACTACTTGTATGGAGTGCATATAGATGTATCCACAGACCACAAGAGCTTACAATATGCGTTCATGCAGAAGGATCCGATCTTCGGCAAAGGAGGTGGTTGGAGCTACTTAAGGACTATGACATGAGTGTCCTTTACCACCCACGTAAGGCCAACGTGGTGGCATATGCCCTTAATAGACTCTCAGTGGAGAGTGTGTCACACCTGAGTAGAGATAACAAGGAGCTGGTGAAGGAGGTGCATCGACTTGCACTGTTAGGAGTTAGGTTAGTTTGCTCGACTGATGGTGGTGTAGTTGTTCAGAACGGGTCAGAGTCATCCTTGGTAACTGAGGTAAAGGCTAAACAAAATGAAGATCCAACCTTGGTAAAGTTGAAAGAAGCTATTCAAAATCAGAAGGTAGAAGTCTTTCTCCAAAGGGGGAGATGGTGTACTTCGGTACTAGGGTCACATATGTGTTTCGAACATGGGTGATTTAACGAGCTGAGTGTTGCATGAGGCTCATGAATCCAGATATTCTATCCATCCAGGTTCCACCAAGATGTATCATGCCTTGCGGGAAATCTACTGGTGGAATGGCATGAAGAGGGACATTGCAGAATTCGTAGCTAAGTGTTCGAATTGCCAACAAATGAAAATGGAGCATCAGAGGTCAGGAGGTGTACTTCAGGATATCAGCATTCCTACTTGGAAGTGCGAAGAAATCAACATGGACTTAATAACAGGTTTGCCCCGCACTCATAGACAGTATGACTCCATTTGGGTTGTGGTGGACAGGTTGACCAAGGCTGCTCAGTTTCTACCGGTCAAAACCGCCGATTTAGTGGAAGATTATGCCATGTTATACATCCAAGAGTTGGTTAGATTGCATGGACTGCCCTTGTCCATCATATCTAATAGAGGTAAGAGATCTTTTCAAAAGGGACTTGGTACCCAAGTCAAGCTTAGCACGGCATTTCTTCCGCAAATAGATGGCCAAGCGGAACGTACTATCCAAACTCTTGAGGACATGTTAAGAGCTTGCGTTATTGATTTCAAAGGTAGTTAGGATGAGCATTTACCTCTTATTTAGTTTGCCTACAACAACAGCTATCACTCTAGCATCCAAATGGCACCGTTCGAGGCTCTTTACGAGCGAAGGTGTAGATCGCCCATTGGGTGCTTTGATGTCGGTAAGGCTTCGTTGGTGGGTCCAGATTCAGTCCATGAGGCTATGGAGAAAATTCAGTTTATAAGAGAAAGAATGAAAATGGCTCAAAGTCGCCAAAAGTCTTATGCAGATGTGAGGAGAAGAGAGCTTTAGTTCAAGATCGATGATTGGGTGTTTTTGAAGGTATCTCCCATGAAAGGAGTAATGAGATTCAGAATGAAAGGAAAACTCAGCCCCTACTATATTGGCCCATACCGGATAGTGAGACGAGTGGGTAAAGTGGCCTATGAGTTAGAGTTACCTTCGGAGTTAGCTTTAGTTCATCCCATATTTCACATATCGCTTTTGAAAAAGTGCTTGGGAGATCCATCCTTAGTTGTTCCGGTGGGATGTTTTGGTGTGAGATATAGCCTCAGTTATGAGGAAATTCCTGTTGCAATCTTGGACCGTCAAGTTCGGAGGCTGAGGAACAAGGAAGTAGCTTCAGTAAAGGTGTTATGGAGAAATCAGCATATGGAGGAAGCTACATGGAAAGCCGAAGCAGATATGGTGGCTAAATACCCCGATTTGTTCCCTACCGATTCAGTTTCAATTTGAGGTACCAGTTTTTTCCCTAAAACTCTAACCAGCTTTTCATGTTCCGTTCATGTGTGCAAGTTTGTTTTATGATATGATATATGTATGTGATGTCTGAATTCAGTCCAACCTTGTAGTTCTTTTCGGGGGTAGTCATTCCATCAGTTTTCGGCTTAAATGATCAGTATTTGTACATGGTGGTTGTTTTTTCCTGAGTTTTTTGCATGTTTCTAACATTCGAGGAAGAATGTTCCCAAGGGGAAGATATTATTATACTCTAGGAACCCAAGGATCAAACCCGGGAGTCGAACGGGAAAAAAATTGGAAAATGTAGCAGCAGTGCAAAATGAGTCGTTAGACGACTCATGAGGAGACTCCACGAGTCGTCAGGTGGCTTGTGGGAAGGTTGGACTGGGCTGAGGAGTTGAGGTCACCACAGGCGTGGGAACGACTCGTGGTCAACCACCACGTGTTGTCAGGTCCACCATGGCGTTAGGTTGAGGATTTAATTAAGGATGAGGCAGTGAACTTGACGGAAGTTGGTAACGAGTCGTCTCTTCGGGGGATGAATCGTCATGTCCTCCTAAGAGCCAAGGCAAAAAATTCCAGTAGACTTGACGAAATGACCCAACGACTCATTGTCCCTGGTAACGAGTCGTTAGGTCGCCCGTTAGGGTCTCCCGATAGTTATTTCCTGCGAATAAGTAAGGGTCTTCTAGTAATTTTGTACACTCCTAAGACCTAAATTACGTCATTTGAGGTTGGGACAGGGTGTTTTAAAGGGAAATCATTCATGATAAACATCATTTGATGCATGTAAGAGTAGAGAGGTAAGAGGAAACGGATTCAAGTGTCATTCTTCAAGTTCTTCAAGTTTCCATCGAGGGCTTTTCAAGGGAGTTAAGTATTGAGAAGTTCCAGTTATGTTGGGTTTTGAATGGGTGGTTTAGTCCCTACCAATGCCCAATTTCTCCCTAAGTGTATGTTTAAGTTACAAATTCTTGAGGGTCATAATCCAAATGCATGTTCCCTCAAAAATCGATATGAGCTTGTTGTAATAGGTCCAAAATCATGGCTTTCGAATTATTGGGTTGTTTTCACTTATTTTAGTCAATAATTGATGATTTAATCCCTAAAAGCACATGTGCTGAAATCATGGGATTTTTAGTGAAATTCATGGTTATGGTGATTTCTCAAGCATGACATAAACTTTTGAATTTTAAGCATGTTTTCAATTACTCATGTTATTATGATCATGTTTCCTATAAATTTAAGCATTTCTAGTATGATAGAAACTATGGTCAATGTCCACTTGTCGCTTCTGATTTATGAACTATGATTTTGGCCAATCCACGGGCCCAATTCCATGGCTAGGATTACGAATTCTCAAGTATGTTATGATTATCACGATTTAACTAGCCATGCATGTCATGTATGAATTTTCTATAAGCTCATTGCATGTTTTGGAAGTAGTAATAACACCGAGTAGGTTCGGGCCTAGGTTACAACCCGAATCTCAGAACTACGTGCCACCGTAGGATGTCGGTACCTCCTCAGTGACTGTCCCTTTTTGCCCAACGGGGTCTTCATGAATGATATCACGCTTTACATGATTCATACCCATGGAAAGGTATGAACGGCCTCCCAACTAGGCTTACAGGTCGAGCTCCATGTGTGCTCATGCTGGGTATGTCGGTTATAGAAATCTTCCACCGTTCCTCATTGTTTTAATGCATGTATGATTATGTTCTTTTGACTCAAGTTATGTTCTATGAAATGTTTTTCTCCCATGTTATGACTATGACAAGTTTATGAATATTTTGGAAAATCTTGAGCCTTACGATATACTTATGGTTTCAGTCTTAATGATCATGATGTCCCCAATCCTATAAATTTTATGTTTTAAATATCGTCTTGCATACCTCGCATACTCAGTACATTCCAAGTACTGACTCGCATATTTCTATGCTATATCGTTTTATGATACAAGATCCGGTTCGCAAGTTCAGCATCCCTCTTAGCTTGCTCTCAGTTCTGCCTTCAGTTCTCAGTGGTGATTACTTATAATTCAGGGGCTTCATGTTCGGGTTTTTGTCTGTCTTTTAGTTTTAAGAATGTTGGAGTTAGTTGGGGTCTGGTCCCTTCAACCCCTCTGTTATGATTAGAGGCTTTCAGACATATATGTAGTATTCAGCTATCTACGCTTGGATCATGTACTGTTGTTTCTTGTATCTCATGTCACGGTTTTATTCAGTTCATGACTATTAAGTTAATTCTTCCACCTTATGTGAATGGTTAGTTATATGCTCATGCCATGGTTTGACTTGGGGTCCCTCGGGGCTCCTTTTCTTGTGTCTACGATTTGGGTGTACTCTCAGGTCATGACAGTGGAGCATTTCGCTCACAGTCCTAGAGTCCTAGTGCCAGAAACCGCTACCCAGCTTGTCCTAAGTCTGGCAAGAACCATCCAGTTGAATGCCTCCTGGGTAAAGAGGGTTGCTTTTGATGTGGACAGCTAGGTCAAAGGCCAAAGGAATGTCCGTCAGCAGGACGGGGGAGATCACAATCTACCATTTCAGCAGCCCCAGAAGGCCATCCAGCTCAGCAGGGTAACACTTTAGGTAGGATGGAGGTCAGCGCCAAAACCGCTTTTATGCTTTGTGCTCTCGTCGGATCAAGAGAGCTCACTTGGCATGGTCACAGGTATGTTATGTCTCTTCCACCTAGATGTGTATTCCCTACTTGATCCAAGATCCACACTATCATTCGTGACTCCCTATGTAGTTGTTCAGTTTGAAATCAGTCCAGTAGTCCTATTAGAACCTTTCTTATTCTTTACTCTAGTTGGTGAGTTAGTTAGAGCCAACCGGGTATATAGAAACTGCCCAGTCTCTGTATTGAGTAAATTAATCGCAGTTGATCTAGTAGAGATAGACATGGTCGATTTTGACCTCATTCTTCACATGGATTTATTACACTTCGGTTATGCCTTAGTCGACTGCAGAACTAGAGTCGTCAGATTTCAGTTTCCAAATGAACCAGTCTTAGAATGCAGGGGTAGTGTTTCAACGCCAAAGGGTTGGTTTATTTCCTACCTTAAGGACTGCTTTTTCTACAGGATGCATCTATCACCTAGTTCAGGTCAAATATTCTAGCTCCGAGAACCAACTATCCAGTTAGTTCATGTTGTCATTGAATTTCCTAAATTGTTTCCAGAAGATCTTCCCGAAGTCCCCCCCGAGCGGGAAATAGACTTCGGCATAGACCTTCATCCAGACACTCAACCCATCTCAACTCCTTATAGAATGGCTCCAGTAGAGCTTAAGGAGTTGAAGGAACAGCAATAGACCTTCTTGATAAAGGTTTCGTCAGGCCCAACATCTCTCCATGGGGTGCTCCAGTATTGTTCATGCGAAAGAAAAATGGTACTATCAGAATGTGTATCAATTATCATCAGCTGAACAAAGTGACAGTTAAGAACAGGTATCCTCTACCCATGATTGACGACTTGCTCGATCAGCTTCAAGAAGCCCGTTGTTTTTCCAAAGTAGATATCAAGTGAGGGTATCATCAGTTTCGAGTCAGAGAATATGACACGAAAATAGCCTTCAGAATTTAGTATGGTCTCTATGAGTTCGTGGTTATTCCTTTGAATTAACTAGTGCCCCTAGAACTTTCATAGACCTAATGAATAGGGTTTTGAAATAGTACCTAGACATGATCATCATTTTATTCATTGAGGACATTCTGGTATACTCTAGAAATGAGAAAGAGCATGTTAACCATCTGAGGATAGTGTTACAGACGCTCAAAGACCACCAGTTGTTCGCTAAATTCAGCAAATGTGAATTTTAATTGAAGCATGTGTCTTTCCTTTGTCATATGGTCTCAGATGAAAGTATTCAGGTAGATCCTCAAAAGATAGCAGCGGTAAAAGACTGGTCAAGACCTACTTCCCCAATAGATATTAGAAGTTTCCTGGGTATTAGCCGGTTTTTACTAATGGTTTGTAGAAGGATTTTCCTCTATTGCATCTCCTCTTACTAATCTAACATAGAAAAAGGTAATGTTTCAGTGGTTAGATGCATGTGAGAAGAGTTTCCAAGAGATGAAGACTCGACTCACTACAACTCCAGTTTTGACCTTACTAGAAGAAACAGAAGAGTTGTCATAGGTTGTGTTCTAATGCAACGGGGTAAGGTGGTAGCTTATACCTCCAGACAGCTCAAGGTTCATGAGAAGAACTATCCGATTCATGATCTTGAATTGGCAACAGTAGTGTTTTCTTTGAAGATATAGAGGCATTACCTTTACGGAGTTCACGTGGATGTTTTCATCGACCACAAGAGTCTCCGGTACGTGTTCAGTTCGAAAGATTTGAATCTTCATTAGAGAATGTGGTTGGAGTTGTTGAAAGATTATGACATGAGTTTTCTATATTACTCGAGCAAGGGAAATGTGGTGGCTGACGCCTTAAGTGGAATGTCTATGGGGAGTGTTGCCCATGTTGAAGAGGGCAGAAAGGACTTAGCAAAAGATATTCACAAGTTAGCTCGGTTGGGAGTGCAGTTGGTTGATTCAACTGAGGGCGGTGTAGTAATGCAGAGTGGGTCAGAATCCTTGTTAGTTGTTAAGGTCAAGTCAAAGTAGGATGAAGATCCCATACTGCTTAAGCTGAAAGAAGCAGCTCTCAGAAAAGAGGTAGAGGCTTTCTCCAAATGGGAAAATGGTGTGCTTCATTACCAGGGGTAAGATTATGTATACTGGATATTGGTGACTTGAGGCAGCACATACTGGCAGAAGCACACAACTCCAGATATTCTATTCACCCAGGTGCCACTAAGATGTACCGTGACCTATGGGAAATCTATTAGTGGAACGGAATGAAGAGAGACATTGCAAAATTTGTGGTGAAGTGCCTGAACTACCAGCAGGTTAAAGTTGAACATCAGAGAACAAGAGGGATGACCCAGGATATTAGCATACTCATGTGGAAGTGGAAAGAAGTGAATATGGACTTTATTACAGGTTTACCTCATACTCATCAATAGTATGATTCAATTTCGGTGATAGTAGATCGGATGACCAAGTCAGCACATATCCTCCTAGTTAAAACTATTGATTAGCTTAGGATTATGCTAGGCTATACATTTGGGAACTAGTCAGATTGCATGGAGTTCCCTTGTCCATTATTTCAAATAGAGGTACCTAATTCACCATGCATTTCTGGAAGTCATTTCAGAATGGACTCGGTACTTAGGTCAAGTTCAGCACAACTTTTCACCCTCAGGCAGATGGACAAGCTAAGTAGAAAATTCAGACCTTAGAAGATATGCTAAGAGCTTTTGAGATTGATTTCAAGGGCAGTTGGGATGATCACTTACCTCTCATTGAGTTTGCATATAGCAACATCTCAAACTCCGGTATTCAGATGGCTCTATTTGAGACATTATATGGTACGAGGTGTAGGTCTCCTATAAGGTGCTTTGAAGTTGGTGAAGCTACCTTGATAGGACCAGACTCAGTTCATGAAGCTATGCAGAAAGTGCAACTTCTCAGGGAAAGGTTGAAATAACTCAAAGCCGACAGAAATCATATGCTAATGTGAGGAGGAGAGAGTTAGAATTTGTTGTAGATGATTGGGTGTATCTGTCACCCATAAAAGGGGTGATGAGGTTCAAAAAGAAAGAGAAGCTCAGTCTGCGGTTTGTATGACCCTACAGGATTCTAAGGCAAATTGGCAATGTAGCCTATGAGCTAGAATTACCTGTAGAGTTAGCATTTGTGCACCTAGTATTTCATGTGTCATTATTGAAAAATTACATCGGTGATCCGAGCTTCATTATGCCATTAGACAGTGTGGGTGTGAAGTATAGCCTTTCTTACAAAGAATCCCAATTTAGATCCTAGACCGTGAGATCCGTAAGCTGAGGAACAAGAAAATTTCTTCAGTGAATGTCTTGTGGAGAAACCAGCTAGTTGAGGGAGCCACATGGGAGGCAAAAGCAGACATGATGGATAAATACCCTTATTTGTTTCCTTCTAGTTCAGTTTCAGTATTAGGTATTAAATACCTCCTTACTATATTCAGTTTCATGTTTAGTTCATGTGACCCAGCTTCTTTTATGTTAGTATCGGTATGTGTAATTCATGAATTCAGTTTAGTCATGTAGTTCAGTCAGGAGTCAGTCACTCTATCAGTTATCAACTTTAGATTTTCAGTATTTTATATGATAGTTGCTTTCCCAAGCTTTTTAGTATGTTTACCTATATTCGAGGACAAAATATTCCCAAGGGAGAGATATTGTACGCCAAAAGTCCCTAAGATCAGACCCGAGGGTTGAATTGAAGAAAATAGAATTTCCTGCACCAGGTCATACTCATCTTGTGACACGTGAAGTGCACCACGAGTAATTAAGTGACTCATGGGGAGGAGGATGAGCTTAGTTGAAATTTTGGCTTTAGGGTTGACCATGGGTGAATCCACGAGTGGTGGTCAACCCCATGACTTATTAGGTTGGTCTTGGTCAAGGGCTTGTCTTGGATGTTTAAAAGTTGGCAGTGTTCCCAATGACTAGTCATCACGAGTCGTCAGATACACCATGAGTCATGGTGTTCCTCGTGGTGACCAATAATGATGAGCTTCCAATGCTGGCAACAAGAGATGACCACGAGTCATGATCAATGGTGACGAGTCGTCCAGTCCCTCGAGACTGGCAGTGTGATTTTCCTTGTGAAATTTTAAGGGCTTTTGCGTGATTTCCTAAACTCCTAGACTCTAAACTATGCCATTTTGGGCACATTTTAGTGTTGATTAAAGGAATAATCATCCAAGTCCCTTTCATTTTTCACTCAACTCTCGATCTTCAGAATAAGGAGTTACAGGCACACTTCTCAAGGCAAGCTAGGAAATCCAATCTTCTGCTCAATTTCTCAAGGGATTTTCTCGGGGATCTTCCTCTAGGTATGTGGGAATCTAGCAAGGGAATTGTTCTTCCTTTGTGTCCCAAAATCATTCCACAATCTCTTATTAGTTCTAGCCATGAAGTTTCAAAATTGAGTAATTTTCCAATCAGATTCCAATGTAATTCATGTGGAATGTTGTTCATATTATTATTTGTTGCTATACTTCAACTACATAGAGATCATGTGGATACTTGCTTCCTGTAAAGGGGTTTTAGCCCTAGTTGTTGAATGTAGTAACTAAGGCTCGCATAGTTGACTAGATATTGATTTACTCTATCAGTGTTGGAAATTCTATATTATTGCTATTAGATGAATTCTCAGTCAGTTGCATGCTAGTTCAATTTCGGTCAGAATGTTAGTATATTCAGAGTCTTTCAGTAATGTCAGCTGATCAGTTTGACTATAGTTAGTTCTTGAGGTATCGGTAAAGCCTCCCAGTTATCAAATAATAGTTACTAGTTATCAGTTAGTTCTACAAACGATTACGATGCTTTCAGATAAGAAGCTCTGACCAATCTTAGAACCACCAGCTTTAGCTTCAGTTAGTTCTACATATGGTTATGATGCTTCTAGATAAGCAGCTCTGGCCAGTCTTAGAATGCCAGTTACAAAATTCAGTCTGATAAGACTCTTAGAGTATTTCTAGATAAGTATTCCTGACTTAGTCTTGAGCTCAGCTTTGAGCTATCATCTTGGTAGTAGTATTCATGTTAGGACTATCCAGTAGGAGCAGGACTTAGCAGCAAGAGGCCCGGGGTTCCAGTGCACTCAGGTTCTCAGAACTACGTTGACACTATAGATTATTATGCCCGAATGGGCCCACATAGTGATTATCATAATTCATGCCTTTATAGCCTGGCATGGTATATTGGGTCCTATCGATGGGGTGTATACATCAAACTCCATGTCTAGCTCGTGTGGTTATATGTCAGTTATAGACTCTTCCATTAGTCAGTACCATGTCCGTTCAGTTTAGTTCAGTTCAGTATCTTAGATCCAGGGCATGCTTATGATAATCAGCCAGGGTCATTATTGTCCATATCAGTTATATTTAAGTTGTATCAGTTTTCAATATTTCAGTTGGTCATTTCATGTCATTTCAGTTCAGTTACTTGTTCTTTCAGGCTTATTATATCTCTCACTTACTCAGTACATTCAACATAATGACGCACACTTTTCATGTTGTATGGTATCATAATACAGGCACAGATTCTCAGTCCCAGCATTTTCAGTAGTTTCCTCAGACAATATCAGCAACAACTTTTGGTGAGTCCTCATCTTCCGAGGATGATATTTATTTTCAGTCAGTTCTTTTCAGTCATACTTAGAGTTAGCTGAGAGCTTGTCCCAGCAACTCATCATTTAGTAGTTGGCTTTCAAACATAGATATAGTTATTGAATATTGTTTTTCAAATGTATTGACTCTTGTCAAATCAGATTTCTTAAATAGTTTTATTTATTTAAATCTTTTGCTTATGTTTACTCAGTTTACTAGTGTAATGATAGACTATGGGTTAGCTTGGGATCACTTGTGGCACCAAGTACAATGACTCGTCCAGGGTATAGACTTAGGTCATGACAACATGTCTAGCAATGATGTGTCAATGTTGAGCACTTTTTCTTCTAGGTATTCTGGTTTGCACATGCGCTAGACCTGCATTTGCGCATTAGAACCTGTGTTTTGCAGGTTTCTAATTTTTTCTCCTTCTATTTTTTGTCACATTTCACCCCTATTTCACCCTTGCGCTATCAAAAACAACAAAAATATAAAATAAAAAAGAAATTTAAAAACACTTGGGTTGCCTCCCATGAAGCGCCTTAGTTATTGTCATGGCTCGACGGCTTCAATCTTCACCATTTTTCTCTCCACTTTAAGCTTGTGAATTACACCCCTAATTTCTTATCCATTCTTCTACTCCGCTTGAGGGATGATGGTGTAAAAGTAAAGGCGGAAAGCAATAGATGTTGTGTCTTGCATTTCTTGGGCCTTAAAGCACTACAACAAATGTGATATTTAATCTTGAAATTTTTAGCTACGATCACAAATTCGTCAGTAATTATGCATTTTTTGTGAAAAAAATTACATTTCGTCCTCAAATGGATGAGTCACATATTTTTAGTGACGAAAATCACATTTCGTAGCAAATGTTTTCGCTCCAAAGCTTTCCCACCAAAAAATGAATTGGCGCCAATTATAAAGTAATATTTTCCATGAATTTAAGGATATTAGTGACAATCAGTTTTGTCGCTAAATTTGTCAACAATTTGTAACAACTCTCAAATTTAGGACTCACATAGTTTTAGTGACAAAAATAAAATTCGTAGCAAATATTTTGTCTATAAAACTTTCCCACCAAAAAAATAAATTGGCGCCAGTTATAAGATAATTTTTGCCATGAATATAAGGTTATCAGTGACAATCAGTTTCATCAGTAAATTTGTTGACAATTTGTGACAAACCTCAAATTTAGGACTCACATACTTTTAGTGACAAAAATAATAACAAATATTTCGTCTACAAAGCTTTCCCACCAAAAAAACTAAATTGACATCAATTATCAGGTAATTTAGTCCACAAATTTAAGAATATTATGATGGCCACTTTCATTGCTAATTTGATTGACACTGTGTGACAAACCATCATTTGTCTTTAATTCATTTAAGTTTTAGAAACAGAAATGTTTCATCACTAAAAATATGGTAACTAAATTTGAGACATAGTAATATTTATAGTGAAATGGTGTAAATTTTAGTCATTAGTGGTATATTATTTGTGACCTTAGTTTTTGTCACTAATAGTATAAAAAATAAGTGACAATTACTATTATCTCTCTATTTAATTTATAAAATTATTTTAGCTACGTTAAAAAGTTTGTCACTAATTATTTACTCTTTGTGACAAACTATTTTTCTATTATTATATACTATTTGTGATCTTAGATTTTTTCACTAATAATATAAACAATTAGTGATAATCATCATTTGTCCTTGTTTATCTACAAAATAATTTAGCTACATTAAAAAGTATCACAAATTATTTTACTCTCTTGAAATAAAATAATTTTGTCTCAAATAATTGTGCTGTGCACTTTTATTGGCGGACTAAAAATTTGTAGAAATATTTTATCTACAATCCTTCCCATCAAAGTGGATTGACACTAATTCCTGAGTAGTTTGACCAAAAAATTTATATTATCAATGACAAATTAATTTCATCATTAGTATTATATTCACGACGAGGCATTATTTTTCATATTTAGTTTAATAAATAAAAATAGAAAATTTCTATTTAAGAAAATATTTTAAAATAACAAAAATTAAAAGAGGCATGACAAATATGGGCCAGTAAATAATATTCTCTTAGATTCTAATTAGCAATTCTTGATTAAAATTTCCTCAAGATCCGCCTAAAAGTCAAATGACTTTTACACTGTAAGTTAAATACACACACACACACATGTATATATGTATTACTATCTAATAAGTGTGAATGAGCTTAAGCACGAGATCATGAACGTGCCTGCTTAGGCCATTTCGTGTATTTTTCGTGCTTAGGTCATTTTGGATATTTTTATATTTTTTTAAAAGCAAAAAATAAAAATGTGGGCCTATTAAAATTATTTTATTTTTTTCATATAAATTCTCAGAACATTACTGCAAAAAGATGGAGCCCATCATATGTACATACAATATGTATTTATAATTAAGATATTTGTAATCTACAAAAATAATAACTATTAATTCTATTTTGAACTTTAAAAATAATAATAATTTGAGATAATTGTTTTTAGTTTCTTTGGTCCATTAAAAAAGATATTTTCTCTTTTTTTAACAACTATTTAATTTTGACTATTCACATGACATGTTTAACACCATAAAAGACTAAAAAAATCATTTTGATATTCCACATATGCTTAGTTTAAGATCACAAAATTCAAAAGTCTTCATTAATTTTTAAAATTTTGTGCTAAGTTAAAATCAAACAAATAAATTAAAATAAAGATAGTACCATATAGTTCTTTTTGCCTTTCATAAGAATCTTTTGGCACTTATATATTATTAAAACTAAAATTTAAAAGTGAAATAACAAATAAATTTTATATATATATATATATATTCACTTGATTATGTTTCACAATTAAAAACCAAAAAAACTAAGATAATTAACCTGAACCAAATCAATAACACGAGACCGATATATATAAATTATATTTGGTGTGGTTTGATTTTAATAATTAAAAAATCGATTAAACTGACTTGACTTAGATTTATCAAAAATCAAATCATAAACACCATTGAAATTTGGTAGAATGAGATACTTATTTAAAAAGCAAAACTGCACAATTGAACTAAAACTTAAGGGGAATCTTAGTAGCTAAGTTGGTTGGTTACCGATTCTCACATTGTAATCTCTTATGCTATTTTACTTACTTATTTCTAAAATTTTACTTTCAAAATTATTATATTTTACATAATTATTTACTATTTTCATGCATTCTCTAATATACATTCATAATTATAAATATTTTATTGCACCAAAATTCGGAGGAAAAATGAAAAGGGATTACCCATTGAATCATCCAATTTCTCCAATCTCCATACCTAATACTCCCCACAAAATACAGTGGTGTCTCCCTCTTTTAAAACTCTCCCAGATTCATATTTCCCTAATCGTGCAAGCATCTCAAAGATGGGAAGAGACAACAAGAGTCAACTTGTCAGTTATTGCTACCAATTTCTTATCATCGGAAGCCCTAATCAAATTCTAGGGCTATTAAAGTGTAGCCTTTCTAGCTACTTTCTTCTCTTCTCTACTAAATTTTTTACTTCTCTACCTCTATCACTCTAATCTACGTGTTATTTTATCTTTGAGTTATTTTCTTCTTACTTTTTCTTGGTTGTGTATAGAATTTTTGTTGTCTCGTTCATTTTATCATTCTTTTTTCTTAAAATTTTACTTTATTGTGGCGTACTCATGTTGCCATCTCACCCTTTTTAGTTAGATCTACAGACTACACTCCGTGTTGGATATTTCTGTATCAACACCAAGAATCCTAGAGACTCTTAAATGTATTGATCTTTGACATGTAATAGGAACATGATTCAATTTGTGTTTTCTATGTGAACAGTAGATACTTAACAAATCATTTTCCTACTACTTCAATCTGTATCACAAAGAAATTAGTAAATCTACTATTCTATGAACTCATTTGTTTAAGCAAAGACTTTTTCAATGTTATAAGAGCTTTAAAGAAGAACTCATTTCTTGTTTCCTCTTCAAATGTTGTTCTATAGCATACAGAGAAGAGTGAATTGTAAGATATGAGAAAAAGAATTGCAGTTTCATGTCATAGGTACTATTTAGGTTGATAAATCGCCTATTGTCATGACACATAGTCGGGCCATGATGACACCTACTACAATCCCCCCAGTTGGTAAGCCAAAATCCTAAATAATATACTGAAAGTAAAGACCAACTTAATAACAAGGAAGCGGAAACAAATAACGGGTCATCAAGTATAGATATATACATAACAGGTACAAAATATACAACATGGGCCCTAAGGAATAAGAAAAGACAATATACACAAGAAACCAAGCCCAGACCTGGTATCACCCGTACAAGAGTCTCTAAAAATACAAGAATAAGGCTATACAAAAGAATGAACCTGTCTGAAAGATACAAAATATAGACAGGAGATACAAGAGGAAAAATAGTAAATCTCCGGACTCCAAGAGCTCACAACAATACAAATCAGTAAAAGAACCCGCGAATGAGGAAAGGATCAACGCGGGTGACTCGTACTAGGAGTTGTATCAGAAAAAGATGCGGAAGTGTAGTATGAGTACCAAAACATGGGGTACTTAGTAGGCATCATAGGTTGACCGATCTCAGAAGATAATATGTAATATAAAAGACATGAAAGGAACTATCTATCAAAAACTAACCTGAAAATCGTAATAGATCAATGATAACGTGAAAATAACAATAAAGGGACTATCTATTAAAAGCTAACCTGGAAACCCGGCAATGACCTCGAGCCGTTAGGCATTTAACCTTGGATGTAGTAACAATGAAACCCAGAAAAGACCTCAGGGCCGCCCGACATCTCACCTTGGACGTAATAACAATGAAACCTGGCAAAGACCTCGGGCCGCCTAGCATCTCACCTCAGACGTAATAACAATGAAACCTAGCAAACACCTTAGGCTGCCCGGCATCTCACCTCGAATGTAAAAGAAAAAGTAAAGTGTAACTGGTCTGGCATATTACCTTGAACTAAATTTACATGTTATTAAATCAAAAATAAGTAAAATAGTAGTACACTCCCCTGGAGCTTCAATCAGTAGAAATTTTTTGTTTGAAAGCCAAAAATTAGAATTCTTCCTTTAATCACATTCCAATTCATGTGCATGTATATGTGGATGTATGAATGCTCACTCAAGTATACATTATATATATATATATATAAGCATATGATTTCACATCAAATAGGGTAAATCACCCTATGTACCAAAATCATACTAACCTGGAGTCCATCTACTCCAAAGCCACTACCTTAGGCCCACAATCTCATTACAGAGGAAATAATGGGGAAAGTAAAGAAATAACAAGTCCAACAAATCGATAACAACCCAAAAATCCCAAGGAAAACACCTCTTATCTGATTCTACTATGAAAACCACCCCAAACATAGCCTAAGCATCCCAAACATATCCGCAATATAGCAACCAACAACCTAAACTAATGCTTATAAGGAAATATTATTCTAATATCCTTGAAATTTGGCAAATAACTTGAAAAAAATTATTACAACCTAATTCTAACTGGAAAATCACCCTTATATCAAAAAACTTATAAAATATACTACCAAACTAAGCCAATTCTAAAGAAAGAAAACCATAACCTACCTTACGGCTGAACATCAAGCCATGAACCGTCACTCGGAAGCTTTCCTCTTCTGCATACCTCAGATTGCTGTCATGCTATCACAAACAGGATCTACTCATCAAAATGAGGCTAATGATACCCATATTGACATATTTTAGTTTGGGCTAAAAGTTGGCTCAAAAATCAACCATCGGGGCCCGCTAACGAAATGTGAAATCACAGCATTGTGTTCCTCAAAGGTTCAGGAACTCATAGCCAAAATTTGGGTGAAAACATGGCTTAATTCAAGGCTCAAATCAGCCCAAAAATATCAAGATCATAAAAAGTGAAATTCTAGAATTTAGAATTCGAAAACGCGGATTAAACACGGAAATGATGCTATAATTAGCTAAGGAATGAAGAGGGGAAGATAATTTACCAATTTTCCCAAGAATCCATTAAGAAATTATAGAAATCGCCATTTCTGGAGCTCTCAACAATGGTGGATCGAGTTTTGGATGAAGAGCTAAAAGGGAAGTGATCTATCTATAAAGCTATTGATTTTTTGCTGCAGCGAACTTCGGCTAACCATGACAGATCTGCACCAATGGTCTTTGTTCGCTAGAGCGGATTGCCTGGCACCAGCCACAACTCAAGCTTCAAACGGACCCCCAGAATTCATTCGAAGTGCCGTGAATGCAAAAATTATATATTTTCCAAGTCGAAACAACATTTCAGACTCAATGGAATCAACAAAATGACCATCGGAAGTCGTATTGACAAAATGAACACAAAAATCAACAGTTAAACCACATAAAAATAATCATTCAAATGTCCAAGAAAAGCCGGAAGGCCTTGGGACCCGAACTAAGGGTCCCACTAGCCTAAAATCCACATTTCAAAGTTAATGGCGCTAACAAAATTCTCATGCGAGACTGATTACTAAGAATGTTGATCGAAGTTAACCATTTCGACTTTTGAAACTCCGAAACTAGGAAATCTTTTAGAAACTTATTCGAACACTTTGGGAACCATGTTGCCCATGCCCGTAAGTCACAAAAGCAATATAGAGGCCTTAGGGAGGGTCGAAATGATAAAAATGCACAAAAATAAGGAAATGACCAGGAGGGTCATTACAACATACACTACTAAAACAACTTTCGTCCTCAAAAGTTAAAGAATAGGAAGTACCTGAAGACTCGCAAAGGTAAGGATATCTAGTTCGCATGTCGAGCTCGGTCTCCCAAGTAGCCTCCTTAACTGGATGATTCCTCCATCGAACCTTAACCTTTGGAATCTCCTCCAACTTCAACTTTCTAACCTGCCTATCTAGGATACACACAGGCTCCTCCTCAAAAGCCAAGGACTCATCAAGCTGAATCGAATCCCATTGAAGCATGTCAGTCTCATCTGGAATGTATCGCCTCAACATAGACACATGAAAAACAAGGTAAACACCCAAAAGAGCTAGAGGAAAGGCTAACTCATAAGCTACCTCCCCAATATGCCATAGAATCTCAAATGGATCAATGAACCTAGGTCTAAGCTTGCCCTTCCTCCCGAACCTCATCAAGGCCTTCATGGGTGACACATAAAGGAAAACCCTATATCAAACCATAAATTCCAAGTATCAAACCCTCCGATCAGCATAACTCTTCTACCTACTCTAAGTTGTATGGAGTCTCTCTTGAATCACCGAAATTCTATCCATAGAGTCACACAACAAGTCAGTGCCCCAAGGTCTAACCTCAAAAACATCAAACCAACCCACTGGAGCCTACATATCCTACCATAAAACACCTTAAATGACGCTATTTGAATACTCAAATGGTAGTTATTATTATACGTGAACTCTGCCAAAGCCAAGAACTAGTCCCACTAACCTCCAAAATCAATAATACATGCCTGAAGCATATCCTCTAAGACCTGAATAGTACATTCAGATAACTATCTATCTGCAGATGAAAGGCTATGCTAACTCAGGTATCGAACAATCTCTGAATTGACCTCTAAAAACACGATGTAAACTGAGTACCACAGTCTGAGATGATAGAAATAGGCACCTCGCACAAATGGACAATCTCCCAAATGTATATCTAAGACAACCTCTCTAATCTGTATGAAGTCTGAATGGGCCGAAAGTGCGCAGACTTGGTCAATCTATCAACGATGACCCATATAGCATCAATTCTTCAAAATGTACATGGCAAGCCTACCATGAAGTTCATAGCTACCCATTCCCATTTCCACTCAAGAATGGGTAGTATCTAAGTCAATCCACCTGGTCTTTGGTCCTCGTACATCACCTGCTTATAGTTCAAGCACCTAGATAAGAAATTTGAGATATCTCGCTTCATCCCACACCACCAATAATGTTGTCTCAAGTTGCGGTACATCTTTGCTACCCCCGGGTGGATAGAATATCTAGAACAATGGGCCTCCTCCATAATCAACCTAACCAAGTTTTCTACTCTAGGGACACAGATACCACCCTCAATCCTCAAAACACCCTTTAGGTCTAAGTTCACCTTCCTAGCCTCGCCACTCAAAACCTTATCTTAAATCATCCTCAAATTCACGTCCTCAAACTAGTGTGCCTGAATCTGCTCCCACAACATATATCTAGCCTTCACAAGTGAGAATCCGCCATGGCTCAGAAATATCAAGCCTAACCAGCCTGTTGGCTAGGGACTGTATGTCTGAAGCCAAAGGTCGCTCCACCACTAGAAATGCCAAACATCCCATGCTCGCTGCCTTTAGGCTCAAGGAATCCGCTACCACTTTCGCCTTGCCTGAATGATAAAGAATCAAAATGTCATAGTCCTTTAGCATTTCTAGCCACCTACATTATTCTGGCTGAAAATGTGCTGAAGACTATGATGATCGGTGAAGAATTCACAATGATCTCCATTTAGGTAGTGCCTTCAAATCTTCAATGCGAAGACTACCACCACCTCCAAGTCATGAGTGGTGTAGTTCTTCTCGTGAACCTTCAGCTTCCTAGAAGCTTATGAAATAACTCTGCCTTGCTGCATTAACACACAACCCAAACAAATTCTAGAAGCATCACAATATATTGTAAACCCCTGGCCCTCAATTGGAAGTGTCAGAATTGGTGTTGAAGTCAACAAGGCCTTAAACTTTAGAAAACTCACTTCGCACTCATCAGACCACTGGAAAGGGACATTCTTCTGTTTTAATGTAGTCAAAGGCACTGCAATCAAAGAGAACCCCTCCATAAAACTTATGTAGTAACCTACTAACCTGACAAAACTATGAACCTCAATAGGAGAAGTGGGCCTAGCCCAATCATGAACTGCCTTTATCTTTGTTGGATATACCATAATCCCATCCTTGGATACCACATGTCCTAAGAATGCCATAGACTCAAGCCAAAACACACACATAGAGAACTTTGCATACAATTGTTGATCTCGCAAGCTATGAAGCATAATTCTCAAATGTTGCTCATGCTCCTCCCTACTCCTCGAGTAGATTAAGATTTCATCAATCAATACTATAAAAAATGAGTCCAAATAGTCCCTAAACACATGATTCATCAACTCTATAAATATTGTTGGGACATTGGTCAAACCAAAAGTCATGACTAGGAACTCGTAGTGGCTGTAATGAGTCCTAAAGGTAGTCTTTGGAATATCCGAAGTCCTAATCTTTAACTGGTTGTAGCCTGATCTCAAATCTATCTTAGAAAACACTGTTGCTCCTTGTAGTTGATCAAACAAGTCATCGATGCGTGGCATCGGGGTACCTGTTCTTAGTGGTCGCCTTATTCAGCTCTCTATAGTCAATATACATGCGCAAGGAGCTGCATTTCTTCTTCACGAATAGAACAGGGGCGCCCCAGAAAGATACACTAAGCCTGATAAACCTTTTGCTTAGGAGATCCTGAAGTTGCTTCTTTAACTCCCTCAATTCAGCTGGTGCCATCCGATATGGCATAATAAAAATGGGCCGAGTAGCCGGCTCAATATCAATGCCAAAGTCAATATTGCAATTAGGCGGAAGTCTAGGTAAACCAGTAGGAAATACATCAGCATACTTGCAAACCATAGAAATAGACTCAATTGAAGGTGTGTCCACTAGTGTCATGAACATAAGCAAGATAATCCAAATATCCTTTCCCTATCAAGTGTCATGCCCTCAGAAATGATATAACTTTCCTAGGCCCATGATTATCAGTGCCCTTCCACACTATTGAAGGGGTACCAGGCATACACAAGGTAAAAGTCTTGGCAAAGCAATCCAAGACCGCATGATAAGGGGATAGCCAATCCATGCCTAGAATCACTTCAAATTCTACCATATTTAGGGTAACAAGGTCTACCCAAGTGTCATACCCGAAGATAGTCACCACACAAGATTGGTACACATGATCCACTACTAAAGAATCACCTACATAAGTAGCTACATACATAGGCACATGTAATGGATCACATGATAACTCTAGGAAATTAGCAAAGTAAGCGGACACATAAGAATATGCAGACCCCAGATCAAATAATTCAGAAGCTAATTGATGACAAATAGAGATCATACCTATGATGACAGCATCTGAGGCCTCAACCTTTGGCATACCTGGAAATGCATACATATGGTTTCATCCGCCAAGACAACCTGACTTGCCCATCTAAGAAGCACCTCTATCACCCTGGGGACCACCTTTACTATCTTGTGCACCACCTCTAGCTGGTGCCTGTGGAGCCCTGGGGGTCTGAACTAGCTGCCCTACTTCCTTCCCTATCTGAACCTAGAAATGTACCTAATGAAGTGCACCAACTCACCACACTCGAAGAACTCCCTGCCTAACAATGGCTGACGAGAAGATCCTGCTAAACCAAATAGGCCACAACACCTCAAATATCCATAGTGTGAACTCTATAAAGTCTGACTTGAACTCTGGCTACCCTAACTACTTTTACTTGAATAACCACCCTTTGTAATCTGTAGCGCTGCCTAAATGGGCCTGTAAGACTAAAAGTGCTGAGGGTGACCTCTCCTAGAGAAACCCCGTTATACCCCGGGAACCCAAGGATCAGACTTGGGAGTCAAAACGGAGAAAATCAGAAATTTGCACAAGGTCATAGGACGACCGTGAAAAAGGTCGTAGGGAGTGACCACAAGTTGTGAGGTGACTAGTGCTCAGCAAGGATGGTAGGCTTAGGTGGAGGAGGCCACGGGCTTAACCACGAGTTGTGGCCGGACCTCACGACTCATGAGGTCACCCATGGGCTAGGGTGTATGGTTGGTCAGGATTTTTGGGCAGTGGGGGTCACGGGTGGTGAACACGAGTCGTAGTCAACCACCACAATTCCTGGGGTCCCCTGAGTAAGTTTGGGCAGTGAGCATCACGGATTCAGGCCACGAGTCATGCCCCCTGACAATGGCTTGTGAGGTCCATCGTGGGGACTGCCAACCAGAAAATTCCTGTGTTTTTAGTAAGGGTGTTTTCGTAATTTCTAAACTCCTAAGACTTAAACTATGTCATTTTAAGGTCTGAATAGGGTCTTTTAAGGGGGATTAGTCCATGTTAAGCCTCATTCATGCATGCAAGAGTATTGAGAAGAGTCTAGAAGGTGATTCAAGGTGTTCTTCCCCAATTTCTCTAAATTCCATCTTGGGCTTTCAAGGGAGATTAAGAATCAGTGTTTCTAGGTATGTAAGGTATTCAATGGGTGAATTATTCCACACCCATGCTCCTATTCTATTATTTCACTTACAATTTATCAAAAACTCATACGGTTTCGTATTTGATTATATAAATTCTAATGATTTAAATTGTGGGTTTTGTGATTTTGAAATATTATCATAATCTATGGATTTCGATCATTTTTGAGTTTAAATCGGCTATAATATTGTTGATTTTGATTTTCTAAGCAACTTATCTCAATTATGCATGTCCCATGATGAACCGAATTATGAGCTATTTTTCCCCATTGATGTTCTTTACGAGCCCAATATGAATTATGTTTCAAAATTATGAAGTTATCTACTACCTATTATGATTTTATAGAATTCAAGCTATGTACAAGATCTACAAATCTGCATGAATCTCATTATTCATGAATTATGTTTTTGGCCAACTCACGGGCCTCATGTCATGGCTTGTTCACATATGTTCAAGAATGTTTATGATAATCATGATTTAACTAGCCTATGAACTCATGTATGTATTATTATGAGCACTATATATATTTTGAGAGTAGTATCAAACACCGAGTAGGTTCGGGGCTCAAGTTAAGCCCCAGATCTCATGAAATACGTGCCGCCGTAGGTATGTCGGGACCCTTTCATGTTAGTCCCTGGACCAAATTGCCCTTTTCATGGTGATATCACACTTTCATGGTTCTATCCTTGGCAAGGTACGAACACCCTCCCGACTAGGGTTACAAGTCAAGCTTCATGTGTGCTCATATGGGGTATGTCGGTTAAGAGAATCTCCCATTGTTCCTCATGATTTATGCATATTATGATTATATATGTTTGCTCAAGTCCTGTTAAGTAAATCGCTTCTATTATGATTATGACTATGTTATGTCACGAATGTTTTGAAAATCTTGAGCCATATGATATGTTATTATGATTTACCATACGAGCATGACGTCCTACTCTTATGATCATTTATGAATTTTATATATGTTTTAAATATCCGTTTTACTTACCTTGCATACTCAGTACATTCCACGTACTGACCACATACTTTCTATGCTATATCATTTCATGATACAGGTCCCAGTTCTCAAGCTCATCCTCACCCGTAGCTAGATTCAGACTAACTCTTCGCGCATTTGGTGAGTCCTCATGTTCCGAGGGATACATGTTCACACTCTATGTTATTTTTTCAGTTTTTGGACGTTGGTTTAGATGGGGAGTTGTCCCATCAATCCGCCTTTCATGTTTTGAGGCTTATCGGACTACAAGATGTATTCCGTCGTATTTTATAAGTCTAGTACTGCTTTTCCCTTATGCTATGTTAGATTACATTCTTTGTGTTAAGTCTTCCACTTATGTGATTTAATTAGATGTATGCTTATGCCATGGGTCGACTTGGGGTCTCTCGGGGCTCCTTGTCCCGTGTCTACGATCCGGGTGTACGTTTGGGTCGTGACAAACCCCTACCTCGGGAGTGAGAACTACTGAAACTACACTAGCGGTGGGGCCTATTGTCGCTTTCCCCGTAGGCCTCATGACGTATCCCCTCAATACTCTGTGCATGATCCACAACCTAAAGGAAAGTGGATCCTAATTCCACTAGCTCTGCTGTCACCATACGTAGTGGTAAAGTTGACCCCCTGACAAATCTGCGAACCCGCCCGTGCTCTTTCGGCATAATCATGGCAGCATGCCTAGCCAGCTCATGGAACCACACCTCATACTCTGTGACAGACATTGAACCCTGCTAAAGGTCCGTGAACTCATCCCTCAACTGCTCTCTCATGTTGTGAGGTACATCCTTATCCAAGAAGGCTTCATAGAATTGGGCCCAAGTCATGGGAGGTGACCCGACTAGTCTGCACTCAAAGTAATCTCTCCACCACTTCTTAGCTGACCCCTCCATCTGAAATGTAGTGTAATCTACCCCATGAAACTTCACTAAGCTGAGGTTATGCAACCTTTCCTGGCAACTAACTAGAAACTCATGGGCGTCATCTCCTGGGGCACATAAAAACCTCGGAGGACCCAACCTAATAAATTAACCAAGCATCTTCTGCTCCACAAGAGACATAATTGGCCTAGTTACGATAGGCTAAGCAATGACTGGCGCTGGCAATATCCCTCGATGGGGAGCTGTGCAGCAGGCTGCGCTCCTGTACCCCGAACACCTTGTGTCGTTGCTTGGGATGAAGTCTATGCCTCACCTCTAACTTGTGAACCACTCGAGGTGCCAAGCAAAGCCTCTGCCTATGACATGCCCTCCAGAAAGCTAAGGATCTTTACCATGGTATCCTGAAGAACTGGCGTGGCTACCAATCCTACTGGAACCCTCTGGCTGATGTTGTAAATGCTCAATCTCAATTTCGGACTCAGGTGACCGTGCCCTAGCTTGACCTAGAACAGGCGTCGGTAGCTCGTGCCCATCCTCGACCTCTAGTTCTACCTCTTCCTCGACCCTTAGCTGGGGCCCTAACTGTAGGTTCAGGAGCCTCGCCCTCGCCCGTTGATGATCTCATTTGAACCATCTAGGACAGAATGAAATGAATGAAACTGTAGAAGCTGGAAGGGTCAAGAACGTACGATACGAAATAAAAAAGGTGGAATTTTCCTAGGAATGCCCTATAGCCTCCCGAAGATAGGATACGGATATCCTCGTACTGATCCGTGGGACTTTACTAGGCGCTTACTCTTGTACTGGTAGGACTGATATACCTAAAGCTCAGATACCGCTTTGTCACGACCCGTAATCGGGCCATGATGGCAGCTACTACAACCCTCCAGTAGGTAAGACAAAATCTCAAATTGAATACTGAATGTAAAGACCAACTTAATAACAAGGAAGCAGAAACAAACAATGGGCCACCAAGTATAGATATATACATAAACGGTACAAAATATACAACATGGACCCTAAGGAAATAAAACAAGACAATATACACAAGATACCAATCCCAAACCTGGTATCACTGGTACAAGAGCCTCTAAAAGTACGAGAATAAGGCTATACAAAAGAAATATAACTATCTAAAAGATACAAAATATAGAAAGGAGATACAAGATGGAACGTAGTAAATCTCTAGACGACAAGAGCTCACCACAATATGAATCAGCAAAAGAACCCACGAACAAGCAATGGATCAATGTGAGTGACTTGTATTGGGAGCTAAAAAAGATGCAGAAGTGTAGTATGACTACCAAAACACGGGGTACTCAGTATGCATCATGGGATGACTGAGATCAGAAGATAATATATAATATAAAAAGATATTAGAGGAACTACCTATCAAAAACTAAAGTAGAAATTGCAACAGATCAAGGATAACGTGAAAATAATAGTAATACACAATTACAAATATATATATTCAAGTATAAAAAAGTTATGCAGTTCAGTATGGGATGGTGCAATGAAATATGTGGCCAATGTGAAACCCAGCAGTGACCTCGAGTTTTCCGGCATTTAACCTCGGATGAAGTAATAATGAAACCCAGCAAAGACCTCGGGCTGCCCGACATCTCACCTCGAATATAATAACAACGAAACCAAGAAAATACCTCTGGCCACCCGACATCTCACCTTGGACGTAATATGAATGAAACCCGGCAAAGACCTCGGGCCACTCGGCATCTCACCTCGGACGTAATAGAAAAGTTAAAGTGTAACTGGTTTGGCAACTTACCTCAAATCAAATTTACAACTGGTATAAATCTTTTATAAAATTGAAGATCAATAAAATAACAGTATACTCCCTCAGACACTCAATCAGTAAAAGATGAGACATTTTTAGTTTTAAAGCCAAAAATTAGGATTTTTCTGTTACAACCCGTAAGTTTATAACGATTAGTCAGCCTATTTTTACATTGGTAAAGAGTTTTAGAGTGCAACACATACGAGAAAGGGCCTGGGGAAAGGTCAAACGAGCGTGGAAGCAAGATCGCACGGGAGAAGGCCGGATCAGGCCGCGACAGGGGCGCCGTAGCACGGACCCCCTCCCTCCTCGATGGGCTCTGTGGCACGCCACTAAACCAGTGCATTGGGGTCCGTGGCATGGACCCCCAGTCCACCGCCCAAGTATATATAGGTTGTCCTTCATTATTTTTGATATATACATGTTATACTCGGCTAGCGGAAGAAAAAGACGAACAAATTGGTAGATTTCCCTCCATTAAGACTATGAAATGCTTCCCGAATTTAAATTAACTTCGGGTATCGAAGTATAAGGTTGTAGGGAGCATTACTATGAAGGTAGTTTCACGAAATTCGCCCGGCGAATCGTGGCCCCGCAGAGCCAAAGTTTTCAAAATTGCGTCAAACTAATTTCTATATGATCACAGTCTTTAGGTGAGTATTTCTCCCTTCTGAACCTTTAAGAAATTATATGTTTTCGATCGTGTTCTGGAAAGCTGAAATATAGTTAATATTTGTATATAAAGTAATCATTTTTGCCAAATTTAGTACTGAAACTAGTTTCATTCTCCCAGTAGTATGATTTCAATTGATAAGAGCTGTTCAATATAATCTGATACTCTACAGTTAAGCAGAAATCACCAATCCAGGTAAGTTAAGGCGTATTCCTTCGCCAAGTTAGCTTCTTCAGTATTGTAGCTTAGTTTAAATCCCAGAAAGAGAACCAGAAACATATGAATTGTGATTAGTTGTTCTTATTAGCTAAGACCAGTGTTCTATGCCTAGATGGAGACTAACTTTGCCTGGTATAGCCTTTCATGACTAACCCCAGTGTTTCTAGTTGTGTCGAAGCCCGCGAGGGGCTAGATCATGTCGCTCCGCGGAGTGGTATGCCATCCTTGGGGATGAAGATGAGGTCCAAGGTCCTCATATAGTCCATTCCATGGCTAGATTACTCTTATGCCATATCAACACGCCCCGTCGAGTTCGGTACCCAGGGTACAGATAGTAGGAGTCCACCAGACTCAGACACAGCTATAGTTCAGGGGCGAGCGGGCTCAGTTGCAGACCCAGGGGATGGGTAGGGTAGCTATAGTTACCAGATGACTGAGTATGACCTTATTACGTCTATATAGATTAAAGTGTACCACCAGGGCGTGTGGGAGCCCCAAATGGGTTATTCCATGCTGGTTGTACCTTTCGGCTTATGGGGTCCAGGTAAGGTTCTTGTTTGCTTTAGTTACTGATAAATTAGATGATAGAAAGTTCAATTGTTTAGGTATGATCTCTATCCCTCCATCTCAGTGATTCTCAGTTTCATTTCTTTATTTCAGTTGTTTACAATTATTGCCTTACATATTTGGTACATATTGTACTGACGCCCTTCCTGGGGCGCTGCATAACTTGCCTGCAGGTAGAGATAGATGAGGAGCAGGTCCCTTTTAGCTTCCATCCAGGATCGTTAGCACAGTCAGCTCCTTTCCTCCGAAGCTTGTAGATAAAAGGTTTACTCCTTTTGATTGTATAGTTTTGGGTAGGCCGGAGTCCTGTCCCGACCATCATATTACTCCTAGAGGCTTCCAAATTGTTTGTATTTCCCTGTGGTTAGCTATTGGTTATCGTGTGGGGCCCAAATGTGTTTTAGTTTACGTGTTTGCTGTGTGGGGCCTTATTTAGTTGTCAGTTAGCGGCCTTGTCAGCCCGCATAGGGTTCCTTATTACTATTTGTTTCTGCTTAGATATTTTCTTTTACAGGTGGCTATAAGGACTTGTCGGCCAGAGGTTACATTTACAACTGAGATATAGCCCGTTGTTTTCTTGATTTGAGAGTTAGAATTAGCCCTGCAGTAGAAAGTGTGTAAGTTCAGTCAGCTCAGCCAGCTCAGCCAGATCCCAGTAGGGCACTAGGTGCCAGTCATGCCTCCCAAGGTGGAGTGTGACAGACTTGCAGAACAGGTCGTATCCCGGGGAGTCTACAAGTCGTGCAAAGTAGAGTCTTGTCTATGGATGTGTTGTGCACCACATACTATATGCAGGAGGCTGCGAGGCATGTGAGGATGGTTACTCTTCTTTCTCTTCCAGTCATGCTATAGAGCTATGATATATAGAGATGAGTCCTTAAGCTTACTATAATCTGATTTTCTACAGAGAAATGTTGGACGTACGACGAACCATGACTGGCAGGGAGTTAGATACCGCAAAAGGGTAAGGCACTAGCAGGGTACCTCAGTCATAGTCAGCCCGACCTGAGGGCGACAAGGAGAGTCCATCTCGATCTCCCCAACCTGCTCTGCCATGCCAGGAGCTATCTAGAGTGAAGGATGTGTTGGCACCGCCTCCAGCAATTTATATTCTGATTCCCTCGGACCAGGAGATCAGGAGTGTTGTTTTCATTATAGCTCAGATGATGGTTGCGTAGCGACGACCAGTGGCGCCCGTGGTTGCTGAGTCTTCAATAGGTCCAAGTAGTTCGAGGATATGAAGCTCCCCGCTTTGAGTCCCCCTCATTTCATAGGGACGGATCGGGATGAGGACCCTCAGGACTGTTTGGACTAGTTGCAGCGGATTTTCAGGGTAATGCATGTCACACCTACGGAGTCGGTTGAGTTGGCGGTATTCTGGCTACGAGACATAGAAATATTATGGTACGAGAGTTGGGAGAGGTCCCGAGGTAGGGATGTTCCCCCTTCGACTTGGTCCAGCTTTTCAGAGGCCTTCCTGGATCATTATCTATTGTGGGAAATTCGATAGACTCGGGTTGATCAGTTTTTGCACCTGTAGCAGGACTCGATGAGTGTTCGGGAGTATGCTATGAGATTTGACTCCTTGGCCCGATATGCACTAGCTTTCATTGAAACCATGCCATCTAGGGTACATCGGTTCATTATGGGGCTGCTTCTAAAATATGTGTTGACCTGTGTTACGGCTACTCTGCTAGAGGAAATGGATATCGCCTATATCTAGGTGTTTGCTGAGAATATAAAAGGGATCAAGCTGCAATAACGAAGGGTAGAAAGCGGAGGCCAGGAGAAGCACCGCAGGGCTAGACCTAGTGATGCTCAGGCATAATTGCAGGGCGGACCCAGGCCACGGCTGCCAGATAGACCACCTCGACCCCTACTTTCATGGTAGCAGCAGGGTGGCAGATCTGGTCGTCGGGGGCAGTCAGGACCCGGTGAGAATTCACGACAATCGGGTCCACAACAACAGAAAGGGTCAGAGCAGAGTAGACTTACTGTGCCTCCTTGCCCTATTTGCAGTCGCTGTCATCTTGGAGCCTGTAGGTATTGCTCTATGGCGTGTTATACTTGTGGACAAGAGGGTCACATGATGAGGGACTGTCTGTAGAGGTCAGAGTGGTTAGGACTGATAGGATAGATCTTCAGTAGGGTCACGTGCCCCAGCATCTCCATTAGGGTGTAGACCCTCAAGTTCAGCCGGTAGAGACCGAGGCAGGCCAGGGGCATCCAGTTCAGGCACCGGTCCGGATCGCACTTATGCTTTACCGGGATGACAGGAGTTGGAGTCGTCATCGAATGATGTGATAGGTATGTTGGACATTTGCTCTCATTCTATTTATGTTTTGATAGATCCAGGTTACACTTTATCCCTATGTCACACCATTAGTGGCCCGGAAGTTCAGTATCACGCCGGATTGCTTCAGTGACCTTTTTCGGTGTCTACCCCCGTCGGTGATTCCATCATAGCTAAGAGAGTCTATCTGGGGTGCACAGTAGTGGTCTTTGGTCGCCAGACTTCAGCATATTTGATAGAATTAGAGATGATCGAGTTTGATGCAATTATGGGTATGGATTGCATAGCACCATGTTATGCCAATGTAGAATGTTGGACCAAAACTATTCGATTCCACTTTCCAAGGGAGGTAGTACGTGAGTGGAAAGGTAGTGCAACCACGCCAAAGGGTAGGTTTATTTCCTATCTTCGGGCGAGAAAATTGATAGCGAAGGGATGTATTTATCACATTGCCAGAGTTCAGGATGTTTGAGCAGAATCTCCGATTCTTCAGTCCATTCCACTAGTCAATGAATTTCCAAATGTATTTCTAGATGAACTTTCTAGTGTTCCCCCAGAAACGGAGATCGATTTTGCAGTTGATTTATTACCAGGTACTCAGCCTATATCTATTCCTTCATACCAAATGGCTCCTGCTGAGCTCAGAGAATTGAAGGAACAGTTGAAAGATCTATTAGATAAAGGCTTCATCAGGCCGAGTACTTCACCATGGGGAGCACCATTTTTGTTTGTGAGAAAGAAGGATGGCTCCCTCCACATGTGTATAGACTATTGGCAGTTGAATAAAGTCACTATCAAGAGATGATTTGTTTGAACAGTTATAGGGGTAAAGTGCTTCTCACAAATTAACTTAAGATCTGGGTATCATCAGGTTCAAGTTCGGGAGAGAGATATTCCAAAAACTGCTTTCAGGACCAGGTATGGCCACTTTGAATTCCGAGTTATGTCCTTCGAGTTGATGAATGCTCCAGTAGTGTTCATGGAATTGATGAACATCATCTTCAGGCCGTACCTAGACCTGTTTGTGATAGTATTTATTGACGATATTCTGGTATATTCCCACTTAGAGGCAGAACATCGGGATCATTTAAGAACAGTGCTCCATATTCTCAGAAATCGCCAGCTATATGCAAAATTTTCTAAATGTGAGTTTTGGCTGAATTCAGTAGCCTTTTTGGGTCACGTCGTGTCAGAAGCTAGTATCCAGGTGGACTCGCAAAAGATCGAGGGTGTAAAGACATGGCCTAGAACGAGAGGTCCGACTGAGGTACGTAGTTTTCTAGTGTTAGCCAGAGATTACAGAAAATTTGTAGAGGGGTTTTCCACTTTATCAGCACCTTTGACTAAGTTAACTCAGAAAGTAACCAAATTTCACTTGACTGAAGCATGTGAGCAGAGTTTTCAGGAGTTGAAAAACAGGTTGACATCAGCACCAGCATTAGCTTTGGCAGATGGATCAGAGGGTTATGTAGTGTATTATGATGTTTCAGGTGTCGGATTAGGATGTGTCCTGATGCAGCACAGTAAGGTAATTGCTTACGCTTCAAGACATTTGAGGAAGCATGAAAAGAATTACCTCACCCACGATCTAGAATTGGCAGCAGTAATTCATTCCTTGAAATTATAGAGGCACTATTTATATGGTGCAAACACAGATGTTTTCACTAATCATAAAAGTCTCCAATATATTTTCACACAGAAAGAGTTGAATCTGCGGCAGCACCGCTGGTTGGAATTTTTGAAGGACTACGATGTGAATATTTTGTATCATCCAGGGAAGGCCAATGTTATAGCAGATGCCCTCAACCGTAAATCCATGGGGAGTTTAGTATACCTGAAGCTAGAACAATGGGAACTAGCCCAAGAATTGCATCGGTTAGCCAGTTTAGCCGTCCATATAGTAGATTCAGGAGACGGCGGAGCAGTAATTCAGAATACGGCAGTATCATCATTGGTTGTGGAAGTGAAAGAGCGGCAGTATGAAGACCCTAACCTGGTTTAGCTCAGAAATAAGGTTCAGTAAGGGGAAGTAACAGATTTCAAGGTAACCGAAGATGGAGTTTTGAGATATAAGGGTCGCCTTTGTGTGCCGGATGTGGCAGGACTTTGCCAGCAGATTATGGGAGAGGTAAATTATTCTCGTTATTCTCTTCATCCAGGTTCGACAAAGATGAATCATGATATAAAAGAAATTTACTGGTGGCAGGGAATGAAAAAGGAGGTAGCATAATTTGTAGCACAATGTCCTAATTGCCAACAGGTGAAGGCTGAACATCAAAAACCCGGTGGATTGACGCAGGAAATAGCAGTGCCTATGTGGAACTGGGAGGCAATTAATATGGACTTTGTAACAGGGTTACCTCATACCAGGCATCAATTTGATTCTATCTGGGTAATTGTCGACAGGTTGACGAAGTCAGCTCAATTTCTGCCAGTGAGGGATACTTTCTCAGTGGAAGACTATGCTGAACTGTATATCAAAGAGATAGTCCGATTGCATGGTGTTCTGGTATCAATTATTTCGAACAGAGGGGTATAGTTCACAGCTAAATTTTGGCAATCCTTCCAGAAGGGTCTGGGGACATAGGTTAATCATAGTATAACCTTCCATCCTCAAACATATGGGCAGGCAGAGCGTACAATTCAGATGCTCGAGGATATGTTACGGGCATGCGTGTTAGACTTCAGAGGCAACTGGGATGAACATCTGCCACTTATTAAATTTGCTTACAACATAGTTACCATTCAGCAATTCAAATGGCGCCTTTTAAAACTTTATATGGCCGGAAGTGCAGGTCCCCAGTTGGTTGATTTGAGGTAGGAGAATCATGATTAATTGGGCCAGATATTATCCATCAGTCATAAGAGAAGGTGAATCTTATTAGAGAACGCCTGTTAAAAGCTCAAAGCTGCCACAAATCCTACGCTGATGTGCAGTGAAGGAACCTAGAGTTTGGTGTGAGTGACTGGTTGTTTCTGAAAGTTTCACTGATGAAGGGCGTGATGAGATTTGGTAAAAAGGGAAAACTTAGCCCAAGATTCATAGGATCATATGAATCCTTTGGAGAATAGTCTAGGTAGAGTATGAGCTAGATTTTCCTTCAGAATTAGAATGTACACCCGACCTTTCATGTGTCATTGTTATGAAAATGCATAGGAGACCCATCCCGAATCGTTCCAATTGAGGATGTTCAGGTTACCGAGGAGTTCATCTATGAGGAGGTTCCAGTAGCCATACTAGATCGGCAAGTTTGCAGGCTGAGAACTAAAGATGTCGCTTCTGTTAAGATATTATGGAGGAACAAAAATAGAGAAAAAATGACTTGGCAAGCTAAGGATGATATGAGATCCAAATATCCTCATTTGTTCCAGACTTAGCTCAGACCATGCAGTTAAGGTACCTTTAGTGATTCAATTGTTGTTTTATGGTTTGTGTCGTATATATCTGGTGTAGTTGACTTTAGCTTTTTTGTGAAATGGTTTCTATAGTTTTTTGTGAAGTACCTGTGTTGGACTTTTTTGCATTTCAAGATTATCAGATAGTCCATATTACAGGGGAGAATCTGCAAAGATTATCAGATAGTCCATGTTACACCCCATAAGTTTCTAACGATTAGTCAGGCTATTCGTACGTTGGTTAAGGGTTTTAGAGTGCAACACATACGAGAAAAGGCCTGGGGAAAGGTAAAACGAGTGCGGAATCAAGATCGCGCAGGAGAAGGCAAGATCAGGCCACGATAGGGGCGGCGTAGCACAGACCCCCTCCCTCCATGATGGGCTCCGTGGCACGCCCATAAATCGGTGTGTTGGGACCCATGCCATAGACCCCCAGTCCACCATCCAAGTATATATAGGCCCTCCCCTTCATTATTTTGGATATATACATGTTATATTCAGCCAGTAGAACAAAAGGACGAACAAATTGGTAGATTTCCCTCCGTTTACGCTACAAAACGTTGCCCGAATTCAAATTAACTTCGGGTATCGAGGTATAAGGCTGCGGGGAGCATTGCTATGGAGTTACTTTCACGAAATTTACTCGGCGAATCGTAGTCCCACCGAGCCAAAGTTGTCAGAATTGCGTCAAACTAATTTCTATACTATCAAAGGCTTCAGGTGAGTATTTCTCCCTTCTAAACCTTCAAGAAATTATATGTTTTCGATCGTGTTCTGGCAAGCTGAAGTATAGTTAATATTTATATATAAAGTAATCATTTTTGCCGAATTTAGTACTGAAGCTAGTTTCATTCTCCCAGTAGTAAGATTTCAATTTAGAAGAGCTGTTGAATATAATCTGATACTTGCTAGTTAAGCAGAAATCACCGATCCAGGTATGTTAAGGTGTATTCCTTCAGCAAGTTAGTTTATTCAGTATTGTAGCTTATTTTAAATCCCAGTAAGAGAACCATAAACATATGAATTGTGATTAGTTGTTCTTATTAGCCGAGACCAGTGTTCTATTCCTAGCTGGGAACTGACTTTGCCCTGTATTGCCTTCCATGACCAACCCCAGGGTTACTAACTGTGTCGATGTCACGACCTGAACGGAGGCCCTGATCGTAGAAACGGGACGAGGGACCTCAAGGGACCCCAAGTCGACCATAGCATAAGCATATAACTAACTCATTCAAAAACTAAAGAAAACACGAATATAATCTCAACGGAAGTCTAAAACAACATCACATAAGAATAAACATCATAAACTTCATACATGACTAAGTTCGAAAAGCCTTTAATCTTGAAGAGCTGATGGGACAAGACCCCAACTAGCTCCATAATGCTGAAACTGAAATATATAGAAGAAACTGAAAGTATAGTCCTCAAAGAATGAGGACTCACCAACATTGAACAGGTGCAACGTTGAACAAGCTGACTAAGATCGGGGATGAAGGTGCAAGCCGGGTCCTGTATCATGAAACGATACATCATAGAAAGTATGTGGTCAGTACGTGGAATGTACCGAGTATGCAAGATAAGCATAACTGCTATAACAAGTAAAATCATCTAAACAAATCAGTTCATAACATAAGCTTTTTGAAAACTGAGAGAACTCACATGCATTCTTTCGAAATCATAATCCCTTCATGATGTGACAATGTATAACTTTATAACATCAACTAATTCGAATGATTCAAAGCTGAGATACAACATTTATAGAAAATTTAAACTCTACTGAGCCGGTCCTACAATTAATGGAAGTATAACAAGGATACAACCAATCCATGCTAAGAATAATATCAAAATCGGTCATGGCTAATTCTATTAGGTCTACTGAGGTGACCTTATGGAGGATTAAGATCGGGCAATCTCTAAATACCAGTCTAGCTATAACTGAGTCACTTACAGGAGCAGAAATTGGAAAGGATTCTGACAAGACATCAGGACTGACTCCGAAGCTACTAGCTACATAAGGTGTCACAAAGGACAAGGTGGCCCCTGGATCTAACAGAGCATAAACATCAACATGGAAGATTCATAACATACCAGTAACCACGTCCATGGAGACCTCCTACTCCTAACAGGATGCTAGGGCATAGAATGTGTTCTGGCGCTGACCACCAGCTGCACTGGTAGATGCCCCCTGATGTGCTTAGCGAGGGGGTGGGGCTGCTGAGCTAGAAGCTGGGCCACAGCCCCCAATTTGATCCTGTCTCACCGCTGGACAATCTCTAAGCATGTGTTCAGGTTTCCCTATTATACCTCAGGAATTTAAGAATCGGACTCGGAAGTGAATCAGGAGAAAACTCGAAAAATATTGCAGCAGTTGCAAAACGGGTCACTAAATGACTTGTGAAGAGGCCAAACGAGTCGTCAAGTGACTTGTGGGGAAGACCTGAGATGAAGCAGGAGTCGAGGTCCCCACGGGTGATGTAACGACTCGTGGTCAGACACCACGAGTCATCATGTTAGTCATGTGGTGGTCCTAGAGAAGGACAATGAAGCTTATCCAGTGTACTTGACTGGTGGTACCTAATGAGTCGTCATCAGTCCTAATGACATGTTAGGAGGGCCATCACCAAGCCAGTTGAATTTTCAAGAATGATGAGGCAATGTATTTGATGAGTGAACCAATGGATCGTGTGCCCTGGTAACGAGTCGTCAGGTCATCCGTTAGGACCCCCTAACAGTTCTTTTAAGTGATCTCAATAAGGGTTTTTCCATAATCCCTACGTTCTAAGGGCCTATACTATGTAATTTTAAGCTTGTAATAGAGGATTTTAAACTGAGAAAGACACATCTAGGCCATTTTCTTCATACATGCAAGGTTGAGAGCTTGAAGGGAAGAAAGTGAGGAGAATTTCTAGGTTTTCAGGGGAAATCTCAGCTGGACAATTAGGTAGATTTAGGATTCTTTATTCGCAGGTATGTAAGGCTATGAGTGGGCGCTTTCTTCCACACCCATGTCCATTCCCTATCAATTTGTGACTAATTTGCGATGATTAAGTATGGGTTTTTATTCAAATTGCATGATCCTTACATTTCTACTCATGGGTATGATTAATTGAGTTGATATTGTTGATTTATCGAGCTTGGGCAGATTCTAACTTAATTTCTTTTATAAAACTATTTTCTAAAAATTGAATCTAAAACACCCATGTATGGGCAGATTCTTATATGATGTGATGATGATGGAGTAGATGATGAAAAGCATGTTTCCAATCTTACCCATGATATTGAGGATGTTTTCAAAGGAGATTAAATAGACCCATGTATGATGAAGCTTTGGGCAGTTCCCAATGTTGAGTAGGAAGGATGATTTTCTTGGTTTGACGTTATTACTTTGTTTTGGAGTGAAATCTCCCAAATTACAATGTTTCCAAATAAATTGTATGAGTTCAAGCATGATAAGGTTTTGGGCGAGGCCCTTATATTGATGATGATGAAATGATAATTCTAAGTAGGCTTACCACATGATTTTTTGAGTAAAGTCTCCCATTATTCTTTGAGCTTGTGTTATGTATCGTAGTAAAGCTTCTCATATGCATGAATTCATAATTGAGATGTATGTTGTTATTATGCTTTATTTCACATGATGTTGAGTTTAGGCATGATTCTATTCTAAGCTTTGTCAAGATGACATTGTGGAGCTTCATATCTATATGATGTCTAATGCATGCATGATTTCATAATGAGCTTTGTCAATAGACAATGTTGAGCTTCGTTTTATACGATGTTGAGTTTATGCATGATTTCATGTTGAGCTTCATTACTAGACAATGTTAAGCTTTGTATTTATACGATTTAGAGTATTGCATGTTTTTGGAGAAGAGTCTAGCACTCAGCGGGCTAAGGGTCTACTACCCTATGCCCCAGAACTACGTGCCAACTTAGGTTGATTCTATTATATTATTGGGACATCCCTTGTGAGCTATCCCCGACCCGATTGGCCCTTTGAGCTTGATATAGATATCATGGTATCGTCTGTAGCCTTGGCAAGGTTATGGACGGCTCTTCCCACTTAAGTGTAATAGTCGAGACCACGTAAGCTCTATCGTGGTATGTTGGTTAAGTGATGAATCTCACACTGTCTATATCATTCGAGTTTGCACACCTATCACTCATGATGATTACCTTATGCATGCACGTTTGAAAAGAAAGGTTTGACTCATTGTTCAGCTTTTTATATAACTGTTATGATTTAGCTTTGAGTCATTCAATTTATTCATGATGTTCTAAATCCATGCATGACCATGTATTAAATAAGAATGATTTCATAATGAATGCTTGTGATTGTTTCTTATCCTTAAAGGCTATCATATATGTATGACTTGCTTTAAAAAGGCTATTATTTCTCAAGCGGTTTTACTTACCTTTCATACTCGGTACTTTCCACGTACTAACAGCATACTTTCTATGTTGTATCGTTTCATGATGCAGGATCCGGTTCTCAGGTTCAGCCCTGTTTGTAGCCGCTTACCAGAGTTAGCATTTGCTTGCTTGGTGAGTCCTCATCCTTCGAGGACTAGACTTTCAGTTATTTTGAGCATACTTTTAGTTTCAGTATTTCTAAGCTACTTGAGGGTGTTGTCCCATCATCTTGTCAAGATTAGAGGCTTACAATACTTAGACATGTATTGAACTTTAGATGTTCATTCTGCTGTTATGTAAAGTTAGTCTTTTGCTTCGTTTATATTTATGTTTCCTTTATGTTTATTGAATAAGTAAGTGAATGCATGATCCATGGGTTGACTTGGGATCTCTCGGGGCCCCTTGTCTAGTGTCTACGATCCGGGTGTACTCTCGGGTCGTGACAAACATGGTATCATAGCCATAGGTTTAAAGTGTCCTAGGGAGTCTGAAAGACGCATTAAGTAGACTCTTTTTCATGGGTGTGAAGTGATCTTGGGCAGATTTATATGCCCAAGTGATACTCAAACGTATCATTTTCGCCTTGTTTGTTGTGCAATGTGTATATATTCTCATGTAGTTGGTAATAAAATGCGAATTTATACTAACCAACATGATTAGCATTTGTTTTGCAGGAAAATATGATTTTTAGGAGCTAAAATGCATGTTGGAACTATATCGGAGTTGGACTTGGATGCGAGCGTGGAAAAGACATTGGAATGCACAAAGTATAGGGGCTCCGCGATGGAGCCGTACCACGCTACCATCGCGGGGGCACACTGCCTGGAGAGGAAATTAAATGGAAAATTCCAGTGTGGCCTCGCGACAGCTCCGTGGCATGGAGATAGGCCTCCGCGTTGGCCTCCGTGCCACGTTGAGGCTATTTTACCGGACCTTGGATTTCCAGTGAAGGTCCGCGTCCACGCCGTGTCACGGAGGCAGTGCTCCGCGTTGACCTCCGTGACACGTTGCTTGTTATTCCGGGAAAAATTTTCCACTAGTATAAATAGCACACTTAGGTTTATTTTAATTAGTTCAGACTTGGTGGAGCTAGGACGTGGGTTAGGAGCAGTTGAGGGACGAAAAAGCTAAGAGATTTCTTCTCTTCCTTTCTTCTTTCTATCAATTGTATGCATGATTTACACTTGTTTTAGGATGATCAATCCACAAATGAGTGGCTAATTCTCTTCCTTGCTAAGGTTTTGAACAATGGTGATGAATTTTGATTGTTAATGATATGGTTTTCTTCTTCTTCTTTCATGTTGTTCTATTAATTCTTGTTCTTACTGCATTAGTGTGTGGCCGACATTAATGTACATCTAAAAAGTCCAATTTCACTCGAGAGAGCAAGAAATTGGAAAGTTGTGAATTAATAGGGTATTGTTCTTAACTTGATTTGGGAAAATTGGGTTTTGATGTGCTTTCCTGATAGAAATATACTTGAAAGCCGTATTAGTCAGTTTAGGAATCGGAATTGTATTGCTAGTTCATAAATTGCATTTGATCACAGAAATGTAGACGGATGATTTATGATTCTAAAGTGAAATTAAATACGAGAGTTTTAATTTCTAGGCTAATGTTCTTGGCTAGCAACATGAAGAAGAGATTAACCAAATTATTATTATAATCGAATTCATTACTTGTTCTTAACCTTGGAATGCTCATATCCATAGTTTAAATTCACAGTAAATAATTGTTAATAGTTTTAGTATATATATATTTCATAAACAAAAACATATTTAACTGTTGGTTATGTTGTTGTTAGCATAATTAGAAGTAAGATAAGAATATAGTGTACGTAGGCAATTTTACTTATCCTGAGTCTCATTGGATCGAAACTTGGCTTACTTAGCCACTTTATTACTTGTTTGACCACGTGCACTTGCGTGTCGGTTTTTACCCATAGCAACCTGCCGAACAAGTTTTTGGCGCCGTTGCCGGGGAGACTACGCAATTGGTGAAATTGTGTTAAGTGTAAATTTACTGTATTTTTGTTTTATTTTCTTAAGTGTTAACAACTTGGTCTTAGCCTGTATTTTGCAGACTTGATTTCTGTGAACACTGGCAAGGGACAAAGAGCTGGTGGAATCTTACTTAGAGCCTGAACGTGAATTTCATAGTCAACGTAGAGAAGCGCTACAAAAGAAGCTGCAGTTGTTCCGATAATCTATTATGGAGCAGCAACATCCACCAGTTGTAAGGGCAGTGTTAGTGCCCGATGAAGCAGCAGTAAGGCCGGTTCGCGAGGTGGAAATCCCACATGCCAACAATGTACATTCTAGTATCCGCAAACCAGAGCCTGGAGGGAGGTTTGAATTAAAGCAGAACATGGTGCAACTTTTGCACACAAGCGGGCAATTTACCGGTCTCCCTCATGAAGACCCACAACAACATCTACAGAATTTTTTGGAGATAAGTGACACTTATATACCCGCTGGAGTGTCACCCGATTATGTTCGGCTCACCTTATTTCCGTTTTCCTTACTTGGTGAAGCCAAGAGGTGGTTAAAAGCTGAACCACCAAATTCTATATCAACGTGGGATGATCTTGCACGGAAGTTTTTGATTAGATTTTTCCCTTCTGGTAAAACAGCCAGACTTAGAAGTCAAATTCTAAGTTTTAAACAGAGGGAGGGAGAAAATCTATATCAAGCCTGGGAAAGATTTAAATCCATGTTGCGGGACTGTCCTCATCATCATCAGTCCAATGAGGTGTTGGTACACACATTTATTGAGGGTTTGGAACCCCATACTAAAATTTTGTTAGACTCAGCAGCTGGAGGGCAAGCGCTGGAAAAGACCTATGAGGAGTTGTACACTTTGCTCAACCGAATTTCACAGGGCAATCCAGAATGGAATGCAGATTCATCAAGAGGTGGAGCAAGGAAAGCAGCGGGAGTGCTTGAAGTGGACGGATTTACAGTTGTCGCTGCACAGATAGCCGCTTTGCAAAATCAGTTAAACAACCACTTAAGCAATATGAATTTGAACCAGCCTTCAATTTCAGTCAATGCAGTTCAGCAGATGTGGTGTGAAGTGTGTGGTAGTAGTGAGCATTCAGCTGAGTGCTATGGTGCAAATCCTGATTCTGTTAACTTTGTGGGCAATGCACAGAGAAATCAGCAGCAGTTTGGTAGTGGCTACAACTCAAATTGGAGGAACCATCCAAATTTTTCGTGGGGTAGCAACAACCAACAAGGCCAAGGTTCTAGTCAGGGTATGCTGAGAAATCAAGGAGGGCAACAAAACTATCAAGCTCAATTCAGAAATCACAATGCCCCTCCTCCACCACCATCACCGACCATTGAGGAGATGTTCAAAACCATGATCGCTAATCAGGCACAATTGCAGGCTGACTATGTTAAATTGGCAGCTGAAGTGAAGAACAATCAGTTGGCGACCAAGGCTCTTGAATATCAGTTTGGGCAATTTGCCAGTGCCCAAAATACAAGACCCAGAGGAGGACTACCTAGCGACACGGATCCTAATCCGAAGCAGGTAAATGCAATGACCACGAGGAGTGGTTTACAGTTGAAGGAGGTGGAACCGGAAAGACCGCCTCAAAAGTCAGGAGCAGCAGAAGTTGAGGAGGAACAAAGTTCTGATAGGGGGAAGACCAAAGAAGCAGAAGCAGAAAGACCTCCACCCCCGTTCCCTCAACGACTTAAGAAACACAAGGAGGAGGCGTGTTTCAAGAAATTTATGGAGGTGCTTAAACAGGTACATGTTAATTTACCTCTTGTTGATGTCTTGCAGGGAGTGCCCAAATCTGCAAAATATATTAAAGACATCGTGGCTAACAAAAGTCGCTTGACTGAGTATGCCACGGTAGCTTTGACGGAGGAATGCACTTCCCGGATTCAAAACAGACTGCCCACGAAACTAAAAGACCCTGGAAGTTTTACTATCCAGCTCACTATTGGGCAGAGTATCCAAGCTCGTGGATTATGCGACTTGGGAGCAAGCATAAATCTGATGCCATCTTCGATATTCAGAAAGTTAGGTCTAGGGAGTCCTAGACCTACAACTGTAATCCTGCAATTAACAGACAGGTCCTTGGCTAAGCTGGATGGCATTGTTGAGGATGTGTTAGTGCAAGTGGGCTCCCTCATTTTTCCGGTCGATTTTATTGTTCTGGATTTTGAACCAGATGCTGAAGTCCCATTTATTTTGGGATGACCCTTTTTGGCAACCGGAAAAGCATTAATTGATGTAGCTGCGGGTCAACTTACAATGCGAGCACATGAAAAGGTCGAAGTATTCGATGTGTACAAAGCACCTAAGCTCCCGACGGTAAATGAGGAACTCTCGGTGATCAATGTGATTGATCATGGGAACGCTAATCGAATAAATGATTCCCGAGAGTTAATAGGAAGGCCACCTGATAAGGTTGAGAACTACTGGGGGGAGGACAATGATCGTGACAAATCGTCCATAACCCTAGTAGATAATTGAGCATAAAGGACGTCGAGCCGCGACGGTAAACCAGGCGCTGCACGGGAGGCAACCCGTGAAAAATATTTTCTTTCTTTTTTTAGTGTAAATAATTTTTATTTTTATTTTTCTTTTCTTGATTTGGTATATATTTTTGTTTTAGTTAATATTTTTCGTTTTAGTTAGGGAAATCTATTAATCTAACCAATTTTGTTTAGTGAGGTGATTTTCAGGTCTAACGGAGAAAAATATACATGGAATCAGGAAGGAAAAGGCAAGGTATGAAAAAATAATTTAATTGAAGAAATAGTGCACTGGCGCGTTGGCTCCGTGTCACGGAGGAAGAGCTCCGCGTTACCCTCCGTGACACGTTGAAGGCAAAATCCTGATTTTTAAAATTTCCAGTAAGCCAACGCGTGGGCTCCGTGTCACGGAGGAGGGGCTCCGCGTTACCCTCCGTGACACGTTGCCGTGTATTTGGTGCCGGGTCACACCGGGTTGCCGGGTGACCCGCGTGTTTTTCTTTAAATTAACCCCGATTTTTGCCCTTTTCTCCCCATTTCTTTTCCTCTCCGCGACCAAACACCCAAATCCCCCTCCACAACCAACATGCTACGCTACTAGGCAAAGAAATCGTCAAGTTTCTTCGGTTCTTCAACTCAAAGGTATGTTTTCCTCGTTTCTCTCAAATTTTTGGCGATTTTAGTCGAATTTGGGCATGTGAGGTGAGATATATCACCCTAAGCAGAAATTTAACATGATGTTGAGTTATTTATGATTGATATATGTTCGTATTGTTGTAATTAGCATTTGAACTTGTAGATTATCTAAATAATTCGAATTTGATTGTAAAATTGTATTCTAGGGCATGGGTTGTTGAAATTGAATTGGGTTATTTGATAAGTTGATGAATTCGATGCCGGGGTGTGGTTGTAAATTGAGATAGGTCGTGTAAATGTTGTGTGAATGTTAAAAGACGACGAATTCTCGAATTTTTGGGAAAGTGCGAAAATTGTGTAAATTGGTTTGATTATTTGGATTCGTTTGTATATAGAATGTTTTTGTCGTTGTTTTTAGTTTTTGTTTTTATTGCTTGTGCGATGGTTGAATTGTTAGCGATAGTAGGATTGGAATTAGCTGTATGAAGTCTGAGTAGTACGCTAACCGTTATGCTGTCGAAATTATTTTTTGTGAACGCACTAAGCATCAATTGTATAGTTGTTGTCTTTGGTGTAAATAGAGTTATCCTTGCCGTAGTTTCGTAAAAGTAGCTAAGGACTAAGTGTGGGGTAAACGTTGTGTAACCCGACCTTAGCCGAAGTTAACATGTTTATAGCTTAACTTTGTGCTTGTTTGTGTATATTGACAGGTACAATGGCGAGTAGGCAAGATAAGGGCAAGGGTGCTTCTACCTCAGGCACCGGTAGAAAGCGAATGAGACTGGGCACCGCAGTCCCAGCTGCACCAGCTGTTCTGCGCAGCCAACGCCGCCAATACGGAACAAGATCGGTAACCGAGGAAGGAAAGAAATGGTATACTAACCATAAGGAGAGCAAGTACTTTCCGGAAGAACATATTGCACGGGAACCACTAGCACAGGAGTTCCCTCGTATTGTGCAGAGGATTGAAGCAGCTGGGCTCAGCTTTATATTCCAGGAGCCCAAGGAGTGCAACCTATATTTGGTCCGGGAGTTCTACGCAAATTGGAACCCGGCCATCAGAAGCCACACAATAAAAATCAGAGGGCAGATTGTTACTCTGGAACCCCAGCAGTTCAATGCCATCGTTGGAGCACGGGACACAGACGCTCACGTTCTCCGCTAGCTAAACATCACCCCACCGTACGCCGACATCAGACGTACGTTGTGTGGGGCTCGATCCACAGCCCGATGGAGTAGGCATAAGGAGAGGGGTTACCACCAGACTCTGCCTTATTCGCAAATGAACAGGGAGGCCAGGATTTGGCTGAAGATTGTATGTTCGTGCTTAATCCCGGGAGTTCACATGACGGATGTGACTCGGGACCGTGTCTGCTTGGTGTATGCCCTTATGAAAGGGCTTGAGATTAACGTTGGGGCGGTAATTATATCCGCCATGAAGAGAGCCAGACTACACCAGGGCCACAGATACGGGTTCGGCGGACTCATCACCACCTTCCTCTGAGGCCTCTATGTCGAGGAAGAAGCCTTGGATTACATCCCGCAGTTGGAGCGGAGGGCCCTCGATGTGACAAAAACTAAGGCCCCCGACACCACACACGGGCCAGTGCTGACTTTGGGCGAGCGACATGCTCGTGACGATCAGTACATGGCACGTATGTTCGGCATGTAAATGCTTCAGCTACGGATTGGTGGGAGACCAGCCACCGAGGAAGAGTTATGGCAGTTGGAGTTGGATTACCCATTTGGCGAGAATGCCAGAGCCTTATGCCGAGTGGGACCAGCCTTCGTGGAGCCTACTGATGACGATGTCCCTACTGACGAGGAGACACGTCAGGAGGACTCCGATGTGGAGTCCAATGACGATGATGGAGCTGACTCATACATGGGCGACGAGGCAGCAGCACCAGATGAAGAAGTCGAATATTTCGAATGAGCAGGGAGTTCCACCACCCGAAATTTTGTGCTTTGTATTTTTTATGAACACTGGGGACAGTGTTCGATTTAAGTGTGGGGTGGGGAGTAGATAGGTGCTGGGACTTAGACTCTAATCTGCTGTATGCTTTTTCCTTGGTTTGTATGTATGTTTGTGTTTCCCTGTTGTGAACTGATTTGTGTTGTAGCTGTATATTTTTTGTGGTTAATGATGTGTGTTGTGAAAAGTTGTGGTTGCCAAGGTAAATATTTTGTGAATGTTGTAAATAGCTTGTAAATATTTTTGTATATCGAAATGATCGATATTTTTTTCAAAATTTTTGCGAAAATATTTTGTACTTATCAAAATCTTTTGTAAATATTTTTCTATCGAAATGATCGATGTGTTGCAAAATTTTTTGGTTTTTATTTTTTTGAGTTTCTCGGAGTTTGTTTTTGGTTCTTTTACCGAGAATAGTCCCATTGAACCGATGTCATAGTTAGTGACCGTTCCCTATGATGGATGGATGATGACCGTCTTAAGGGAAATGTAGTCGATAGGAGTAGGATTTTAATTTGTTTTCAGTTTTTCTTTGGTGGATTGCATCAATGAACCTGTAGTTGCTTTATGGTTGCAAAATTTCGTTGCGTGTTGTAACTGATGTTCAAAATGTGAAAGTGATTCGTTTGAAAGCATGCAATTTTGTAAATATGTTGAGTTACCTAGGCTATAGAATTTGATTCAATATGAGTGAGGCTTAATTCTTGAATTCATGTAATTGGCTAATTCAAGAGTCTGTGAATACATCTTGATTCGAGCATGTGCATGTTGTGTAAAGTGAGGTATTGTTATTCCATGTTATTGTGAAGTGTCTAGAACTTGCCTGGTGTGTGTAAAAAACGAAATGAAGGAGGTGTAGTGTTGGAAAGGATGTAGGCATTTCTTTGTTTTAATCGAGAGTTTCTATTTGTTTTTCTTGTCATACTCTACCTTTTTATGTGATTGTATACCCTAGTCAGCCCTTTTGAGCCTTTAGCCAATTCTTTCTTTCTTTTGTCCAAAATTGTATAAACTAAGCTTTATTCCTTTTTTTCATTAGCTGTAAAAGTCTATACAAAACTCTTAAGCGCTTACGAAGAAAAGAGAATTTTTTCCAAAGTGTCAAAGAGTGAGAAGAGTGAAAAGAAAAAGAAAAGCAGAGTGAGGAAAGAAAAGATTAGGTTGAAGAGGCACTCGTTATAATGAAATGATGAGGAGGGTACATGAAAACCCTTTGTTTGGTGTCAAGTGTGTTTGATGAAATGGGCTGTACGAAAGGAAACCAGCATGAGTGGATGAAAAAGAAGAAAAAGAAAAGAAGAAAAGTTATCCATGAGTCGATGGGAATGTGTTGAAAAGGCGCTTAAGGATGCTAGCGACTATTATTGGCTAATCCAATATACATACTAGTTCCATAGCTTCTGTTACAACCCATTAAAGTCCTACGTGATCCTACATTGCATTTCTTTATATTAGTGGAGTAATACACTAAGGGCAAGCCTATGGGTCATGACATGATGCATGTGAATTCTTTTGGGAGAGTGAGTGAAATTAATTTTTATATGTCCCTACTTGAATGTTTGTGTGTTGCATGAACATGAAAGGGGAAGATTCTCTTGAGTGGTGAGGGCACATGCTTGATGAAAGATTGATTTTCGTGTCGGATTTCTTGATTAGCTAATGTGCATGAGTTTGCCGATCTCGAGAGTCAATTCTTAAAGTCTAGGAAGTCTTGATGTATGAAAGGTCATTTCATTGTAAGACCATGCATGTTTTCTTGATGATTTGCAAAAAATTGAAAAATCAGTATGACCGTAGCGTAAATTGTCGCATCATAGTGACAAAGGTTGCGATGTAATTTGCATGAGCTGTGTATGTGTTGTTCGAGGACAAACAAGGATTTAAGTGTGGGGTAAGTGATCTTGGGCAGATTTATATGCCCAAGTGATACTCAAACATATCATTTTCGCCTTGTTTGTTGTGCAATGTGTATATATTCTCATGTAGTTGGTAATAAAATGCGAATTTATACTAATCAACATGATTAGCATTTGTTTTGCAGGAAAATATGATTTTTAGGAGCTAAAATGCATGTTGGAATTATATCGGAGTTGGACTTGGATGCGAGCGTGGAAAAGACATCGGAATGCACAAAGTATAGGGGCTCCGCGATGGAGCCGTGCCACGCTACCATCGCGGGGGCACACTGCCTGGAGAGGAAATTAAATGGCAAATTCCAGTGTGGCCTCGCGACAGCTCCGTGGCACGGAGATAGGCCTCCGCGTTGGCCTCCGTGCCACGTTGAGGCTATTTTACCAGACCCTGGATTTCCAGTGAAGGTCCGCGTCCATGCCGTGTCACGGAGGCAGTGCTCCACGTTGACCTCCGTGACACGTTGCTTGTTATTCCGGGAAAAATTTCCCACTAGTATAAATAGCACACTTAGGTTTATTTTAATTAGTTCAGACTTGGTGGAGCTAGGACATGGGTTAGGAGCAGTTGAGGGACGAAAAAGCTAAGAGATTTCTTCTCTTCCTTTCTTCTTTCTATCAATTGTATGCATGATTTACACTTGTTTTAGGATGATCAATCCACAAATGAGTGGCTAATTCTCTTCCTTGCTAAGGTTTTGAACAATGGTGATGAATTTTGATTGTTAATGATATGGTTTTCTTCTTCTTCTTTCATGTTGTTCTATTAATTCTTGTTCTTACTGCATTAGTGTGTGGCCGACATTAATGTACATCTAAAAAGTCCAATTTCACTCGAGAGAGCAAGAAATTGGAAAGTTGTGAATTAATAGGGTAGTGTTCTTAACTTGATTTGGGAAAATTGGGTTTTGATGTGCTCTCCTGATAGAAATATACTTGAAAGCCGTATTAGTCAGTTTAGGAACCGGAATTGTATTGCTAGTTCATAAATTGCATTTGATCACAGAAATGTAGACGGATGGTTTATGATTCTAAAGTGAAATTCAATACGAGAGTTTTAATTTCTAGGCTAAGGTTCTTAGCTAGCAACATGAAGAAGAGATTAACCAAATTATTATTATAATCGAATTCATTACTTGTTCTTAACCTTGGCATGCTCATATCCATAGTTTAAATTCACAGTAAATAATTGTTAATAGTTTTAGTATATATATATTTCATAAACAAAAACTTATTTAACTGTTGGTTACGCTGTTGTTAGCATAATTAGAAGTAAGATAAGAATATAGTGTACTTAGGCAATTTTACTTATCCTGAGTCTCCTTGGATCGATACTTGGCTTACTTAGCCACTTTATTACTTGTTTGACCACGTGCACTTGCGTGTCGATTTGTACCCATAGCAAACCTGCCGAACATGAAGCGCGCCACACTTATGACGAAGAGGCTACGAAACATTTTAGGAAATGTTTCCATCTTTCATGATTTATGTCGTGCGATGAAGAGTCTTTCTATCCCTCTAATTTATGCTATTCGCTATTGCAGAGTCATGGAACCTCAAAGGATGAATAGAAGGAGAAATGGAGATGGTGAAGGCCAAGAGAATGGCATGCGTCATGGGCATCAGCAGGTCCTACCAGTTCAGGAGCCTCAGGAACCGAAGCCAGCCGCTCACGCTAAGTTTCGAGCCGCTATCTAGATGTTTGGGCAGGCCTTGACCGCTCAGGTCAATCACCAGGCTATTTCGCATGTTTCGCAGAATGGCAATGCAGTGGCGGATCGAGTCAGGGATTTCTTGAGGATGAACCCATCGGAGTAGTTGGGGTCTAAGGTAGGTGAGGACCCACATGACTTCTTTGATGAGATCGTCAAGATCACCTAGGTTACGGGGGTGAGCAGTGTTGAGTGCGCAGAGTTGGCCTCCTACTAGTTGAAGGGGGTTGCACATATCTGGTTCCGTCAATGGAAGGACAGCAGAGTTGTTGGAGTAGGTCCGGTCACTAGGGAAGAGTTCCATGTTGCATTCCTTGATCAGTTCTTCCCTCGGGAGATGAGGGAGCTAAAGGCAGCTGAGTTCGTAAATCTAAAGCAAGGGAGGATGACGGTACTAAAGTATTCACTTGAGTTCACTCACCAATCGAAGTATGGTCCTGAGTTAGTGGCTGACCAGAGGGCGCGAGTGAGCAGGTTTGTGCAATGGGTAGCGGTTACTTGGATAAGGAATGCAGGATTACTATGCTCCATTAAGATATGGACTTCTCTCAGATGTGGTTGTATGCCCAGCAGATGAAGGCGGGACATTCAAGATAGAGAGAGAGGCCAAGAGGGCCATGACCGAGGACCACAGATTTTCCCAGCAGAGGTCCAGCAGCAAGCACTGTCAGCAGACTCACCAGAGGTCATCCGCTCCAGCTTCATCAGCCTTGAGTGTGCCATCTTGGACTAGGCATGATCAGAGAGGGGGAGCGTCAGGCTCGAGCGGTTAGAGTAGCAGGCCCGTAGATTCAGGTGTTCCAGCTTGTCAAAGGTGTGGCTGAGGGCATACAGGCTAGTTCTTGGCAGGTTCAGGTACGTGTTTTGGGTGTAGGAAACCTGGACACATACTTAAAGATTGTCCAGCAGTGAGACAAGATCAGGTTGGGGGTCGTGGCCCAGCTTCTAGTTCAGTAGCCCCATTCCCTCGCTCAGCACATCGGGGGCATCTACCAGTGCAGCTGGCGGTCAGCGCCAGAACAGATTCTATGCCCTAGCATCCCGTCAGGAGCAGGAGGTCTTCCCCGACATGGTTACCGTTATGTTATCAGTCTTCCATGTTGATGTTTATGCATTGTCAGATCCAAGGGCCACCTTGTCCTTTGTGACACCTTATGTAGCTAGTAGCTTCAGAGTCAATTCCAATGTCTTGTCAGAATCCTTCTCGGTTTCTATTCTAGTAGGTGACTCCGTATAGCTAGACGGGTGTATAGAGATTGCCTGGTCTTGGTTCTCCATAAGGTCATCTCAGTAGATCTGATAGAGTTAGCCATGATCGATTTCGATGTTATTCTCGGCATTGATTAGTTGTATGCTTGTTATGCTTCCATTAATTGCAGGACCCGGTTAGTAGAGTTTAGATTCCTGGTTGAGATAATTTTAAAATGGAAGGGTAGTTCAGTGGTGCCTGTAGGTCACTTCATTTCCTACCTCAAGGCCAAGAAGATGATTTATAAGGGTTGCATGTATCACCTAGTTAGGGTTAAGGACGTGGAGTCCAAAACCCTGACCATCCAGTTAGTTCTAGTAGTACTTGAGTACCCAGAGGTCTTTCGTAATGATTTTCCAGGTATTCCTCCCGAGTGGGAGACTGATTTCGGTATTGACCTCCTTCCCAAGATGCAGCCTATATCTATTCCACCCTATAGGATGACTCCAGCCAAGCTAAAAGAGTTGAAGGATTAGTTAAAGGATTTTCTAGATAAGGGTTTTATTAGATCGAGCCAGTCCCCATAGGGTGCACCAATACTATTTGTTCGGAAGAAAGATGGTTCCCTTCGTATGTGCATTGATTATCGACAGTTGAACAAAGTCACTATCATGAACAGGTATCCCTTACCAAGGATGAATGATTTGTTTGATCAGCTTCATGGTGTGAAGTGTTTCTTGAAGATAGATATCAGGACTGGGTATCATCAGCTCAGTGTACGGGAGAGTGATATCCCGAGGATGACATTCAGAACACAGTATGGTCGTTTCGAGTTTGTAGTTATGTCTTTTGGACTGATGAATGCTCCAGTAACTTTTATGGACCTGATAAACAGGGTGTTCAAGCCATATTTGGATATGTTTGTGATCGTGTTCATTGATGACATTTTGGTATACTCTCGGAGCAAGGAGGAACATACCGCTCACTTGATAGTAGTGCTCCATACCCTAAAGGACTGCTAATTGTATTCAAAGTTCAGCAAGTATGAGTTTTGGTTGGACTCCGTGGCATTCTTGGGCCATGTGGTGTCTAGCGAAGGCATAAAAGTAAACTCGTAAAAAATCGAGGAGGTGAAGAATTAGCCTAGACCGGTGAATCCTTCAGATATTTGGAGCTTCTTGGGCTTAGCCTGTTACTATCGAAAGTTTGTGGAGGGTTTCTCAACCATTGCAGCACCTTTGACTAAGTTGAAGTTTTAGTGGTCGGAGGCTTGTGAGAAAAGCTTCCAAGGGTTGAAGGCTTGACTTACCTCTGCACCAGTGTTAACCCTACCCGAGGGTAATGATGGTTTTGTGGTGTATTGTGATGCTTTCAGAGTTGGACTTGAGTGTATGTTCATGCAGCGGAGGAGGGTGATAGCTTATGCCTCTCGAAGTTGAAAGTGCATGAAAAGAATTATCCGACCCACGATCTTGAATTGGTCGCGATGGTGTTCGCATTGAAGATATGGCGGCATTACTTGTATGGGGTCCACGTGGATGTATTTATGGACCACAAGAGTTTGCAATATGTGTTCACATAGAAAGATCTAAATCTTCGGCAAAGGAGGTGGTTCGAGTTACTTAAGGATTATGACATGAGTGTCCTTTACCACCCGGACAAGGCTAATGTGGTGGCGGATGCGCTTAGTAGGCTCTCAATTGAGAGTGTGTCCCATGTGGATGAGGGGAAGAAGGAATTGGTGAGAGATGTTCACCGGCTTGCGAGGCTGGGAGTAGATTGATCGATTTGACTGATGGCGGTGTTGTTGTACATAACGGGTCGGAGTTGTCCTTGGTAGTTGATGTTAAATACAGACAAGATGAGGATCCAATATTGAGGAAACTAAAGAAGGTAGTATGGAGTAAAAAGGTAGAGGTTTTCTCCCAATGGGGAGATGGTGTGCTACCATACCAGGGTCAACTATATGTTTCGGACGTTGATAATTTGAGAGTTTGGATATTGCATGAGGCACATGGTACCAAATATTCTATTCATCTAGGATCCATGAAAATGTATCAGGATTTGAGAGAAATCTATTGGTGGGATGGTATGAAAAGGGATATTGTGGAGTTCGTAGCAAAATGTCCAAACTGTCAGCAAGTAAAAGCTGAGCATCAAAGACCTGGAGGTGTACTTCAGGATATTTCCATTCCCACTTCGAAGTGGGAAGAAATCAATATGGACTTCATTACAAGTCTACCTCATACTCGCCGGCAATACGACTCCATTTGGGTTGTAGTGGACAGGTTGACCAAGGCTGCACACTTCCTACTGGTCAAGACCATGGATTCAATAGATGATTATGCTAAGTTTTATATTCGGGAGCTGGTTCGGCTTTATGGAGTGCCCTTGTATACTATTTCGGATCGAGGTACTCAGTTTACTTCTCAATTATGGCGTTCATTTCAGAAAGGGCTCGGGACTCAGGTTAAGCTAAGCACATCTTTTCATCCCCAGATAGATGGCCAAGAAGAACGAACCATTCAGACTCTTGAAGATATGTTGAGGGCATGCGCTATGGATTTCAAAGGTAGTTGGGAAGATTATTTTCCCTTGATTGAATGTTCTTATAATAACAGTTACCACTCTAGTATCCAGATGGCACTGTTTGAGGCTCTCTATGGGTGAAGGTGTAGATCTCCCATCGGATGTTTCGAGGTTGGTGAGGCAGCTGTGGTAGGACAAGATTTGGTTCATGAGGCGATGGTGAAGGTTCAATTGATAAGGAACCGGTTGAAAACCACTCAGAGTTATCAGAAATCATATGCGGATGTGAGAAGAAGAGAGTTGTAGTTTGATGTTGACGACTGGGTATTTCTAAAGGTATCTCCCATGAAGGGAGTCATGCGGTTTGGAAAGAAAGGTAAACTCAGTCCCCTCTATGTTGGTCTGTACCAGGTTGTGAGAAGAGTTGGTAAGGTGGCGTATGAGTTGGACTTGCTTTCAAAATTCATCCTGTGTTTCATGTATCACTTTTGAAAAAGTGTTTGGGTGATCCAGCCTTGGTGGTTCCGATAGACAATGTTGGTGTGAAAGACAACCTCAGTTATGAAGAAATTATGGTTGAAATCTTGGATCGACAAGTTCAAAAGATGAGGATCAAGGAAGTAGCCTCAGTAAAGGTGTTATGGAGGAATCAGCATATCGAGGGAGCCACGTGTGGAGGCCGAAGCGGATATGATGGCTAGATACCCCCATTTGTTCCCTACCAGCTTAGCTTCAGTTTGAGGTATCAAATTTTTGCCCTAAACCTCTATTCAGTTTTTCATGTTTTTTTCATGAGAATAAGTTTGTTTTATGATATGATATATTTATGTAATGTCTGAACTCTAACCAGCTATGTGGTTCTCTTCGGGGGTAGTCGTCCCGTCAGTTTTCGACTTGAAAATCAATGATTAGCGTCTATATATATATAGTGATTGTTTTTTCTTGGTTTTATGCTTGTTTATAACATTTGAGGACAAATGTTCCCAAGGGGGAGATATTGTTATACCTCAGGAATTCAAGAATTGGACCCGGAAGTGAATCAGGATAAAATTGGAAAAATATTGCAGCAGTTGCAAAACGAGTCACCTAACGACTCATGAAGAGGCCAAACGAGTTGTCAAGTGACTCGTGGGAAAGGCCTGAGATGAAGCAAGAGTCAAGATCCCCACGGGCGATGTAACGACTCGTGGTCAGACACCACAAGTCGTCATGTCAGTCGTGGGGTGGTCCTAGAGAAGGACAGTGAAGCTTATCTAGTGTACTTCACAGGTGGTACCTAACGAGTCGTCGTCAGTCCTAACAACCCGTTAGGAGAGCCGTCACCAAGCCAGTTGAATTTTCATGAATGATGAGCCAGTGTATCTGACAGGTGGTACCTAACTAGTCATTGATTACTCCCCCCGAACCTTCTGAACTTCTACCAACGAGCCTCACCACGGCTTGTCATATGCTTCAACGGGTGGTTGTTACTATCTGTCCTTTCTCACTGAGATCTAGGCTCCCTTACCACGGCTCCCCACAACGGGTCGTTGCATGACCCGTCGTACCTTCCTACTGCCAAGTCCACTTCCTACCACGACCACTGACGACGGCTCGTGGTTACTTACCACGGGTCGTGATACCTGTCGTCCTGCAACCTTTTTCCCAACTTACAGCAGTTTTGCCTTTTAGCTTCCTGGGTCTAATCCTAGGCACTTCCGGGGTATTAGAATATCTCCCCCTTGGGAACATTCGTCCTCGAATGTAGAAAACAAGCAACAAACAGAAATATACAGTTTATCATAACCATATACTGATCCTTTTAAATCGAAATCATCATGGAATGACTACCTAAGAATAAAACCACATATCTGAAATGATCTCATACCTCACAAACACATAAAAGAAACTTGCACACATGAACTAAACATGAAAACTAGATAGAGTCGTAGGGTGAAACTGATACCTCAAGTCGAAACTGATCCAGTAGAGAATAAATGTGGATATTTGGCCATCATATCTACTTCAGCTTCCCACGTAGCTCCCTCAACATGTTGATTTCTCCATAAGACCTTAACTGAAACTATTTCTTTGTTCCTCAACTTTCAAACTTTGAGATATGAGATTTCAATGGGAATTTCTTCATAATTGAGGCTGTCTTTTACCCTAAGGCTATCTATCAAAACTACCAAGGCTGGATCACCTAAACACTTTTTCAAAAGCAACACATAGAAGACAGGATGAACCGAAAATAACTCCGATGGTAAGTCCAACTCTTACGCCACCTTACCAACTCTTCTCACAATCTGGTAGGGACCAACATAGTTGGGACTGAGTTTCCCTTTCTTCCCAAACCGCATGACTCCCTTCATGGGAGATACTTTTAGAAATACCCAGTTGTCTACCTCAAACTCCAAATCTCTTCTCCTCACATCAGCATATCATTTCTGATGACTCTGAGCTGTTTTCAACTGGATCCTTATCAACTGAACCTTCACCATCGCCTTATGAATCGAATTTGGTCCTATCATAGCGGTCTTACCAACCTTAAACCATCCGATGGGACATCTACACCTTCGCCCCTAAAGAGCCTTGAACGATGCCATTTGGATACAAGAGTGGTAACTATTATTTTAATCAAACTCAATTAGGGGAAAATGATTATCCAAACTTCCTTTAAAATCCATAAAACATTCCCTCAACATGTCCTCAAGAGTCTGGATTGTTCGTTCGGCTTGACCATCCGTTTGCGGATGAAAGGCCATGCTGAGCTGTACTTGAGTCCTGAGTCCCTTCTAAAAGACCTCCAAATTGAGAGGTAAACTGGGTACCTCTATCCGAAATGATGGACAAAGGCACTCCATGCAACCGAACTAACTGCCATATGTATAACTTGGCATAATCCTCTGCTGAGTCAGTATTTTTGACCGGTAGAAAATGAACTGCCTTAGTCAACCGGTCCACAATAATCCAAATGGATTCATATTGCCTACGAGTCCGAGGTAAGCCTATAATGAAGACCATATTGATCTCTTCCCACTTCCAAGTGGGGATGGTAATATCCTAAGTACGCTTTCGGGTCTCTGATGCTCAACCTTCACTTGCTGATAGTTTGGACATTTCGCTACGAACTCTGCAATATCCTTCTTCATACCATCCCACCAATAGATTTCTCACAAGTCTCGATGCATCTTCATGGATCCTGGATGAATAGAATATCTGGTACCATATGCCTCATGTAATATTCGAACTCTCAAATCATCAACATCTAGGACACATAGATGACCCTGATATCGTAGCACACTATCTCCCCTTAGGAGAAAACCTCCACCTTTTAACTCTATACCGCCTCCTTCAGCTTCTTCAAAATTGGATCCTCATCTTGCTTAGACTTGAAATCAACCATCAAGGACGATTTTGACCTGTTATGTACAACCACACCGCCATCGGTCGAGTCAATCAATCTAACTCCCAGCCTTGCAAGCCGGTGAACATCTTTCACCAACTCCTTCTTCCCCTCATCCACATGAGACACACTCTCCATTGAGAGACTACTAAGCGCATCCACAATCACATTAGCCTTTCCCGGGTGGTAAAGGACACTCATATCATAGTCCTTAAGTAACTCCAACCACCTCCTTTGCCGAAGATTTAGATATTTCTATGTGAACACATATTGCAAACTCTTGTGGTCCATAAATACATCCACGTGGACCTCATAAAAGTAATGTCGCCATATCTCCAATGCAAACACCACCGCAGCCAACTCAAGATCATGGGTCGGGTAATTCTTTTCGTGAACTTTCAGCTGTCTCGAGGCATATGCTATTACCTTCCCACACGGCATCAACACACACCCCGGTCCGACTCTCGAAGCATCACAATATACAACAAAGCCAACAATACCCTCAGGTAAGGTCAACATTGGTGCTGAAGTGAGTCGGGTCTTCAACTCCTGGAAGCTTTTCTCACAAGCCTCCGACAACTGAAACATCACCTTCTTTTGTTTCAACTAAGTCAAAGGCGCTGCAGTGGATGAGAAACCCTTAACAAACCTCCGGTAGTAGCCTGCTAAGCCCTAGAAACTCCAAATATCCGAAGGATTCACCGGTCTGGTCCAATTCTTCATCGCCTCAATTTTCTGCGAATCTACTTTTATTCCTTCGCTAGACACCACATGACCCATGAATGCCATGGAGTACAACCAAAACTCACACTTGCCGAACTTTGCATACAATTGGCGATCCTTAAGGGTCTGAAGCACTACTCTCAGGTAAGCGGCATGTTCCTCCTTGCTCCGAGAGTATATTAAAGATTTCATCAATGAACACGATCGCGAACATGTCCAAATGTGGCTTGAACACCCTGTTCATCAAGTCCATAAAAGTTGCAGGAGCATCCGTTAGTCCAAAAGACATAACTACAAACTCGTAATGACCATACCGTGTTCTGAATGTCGTCTTCGGGATATCACCCACCCAAACTTTGAGCTGATGATACCTAGATCTGAGATCTATCTTCGATAAACACTTAGCACCCTGAAGTTGATCGAACAAATCATCAATCATGGGTAAGGGGTAGTTATTCTTGACAGTGACTTTGTTCAACTGTCGATAATCAATTCACATATGAAGGGAACCATCTTTCTTCCGAACAAATAAAACTGGTGGAGACTGGCTCGGTCTAATGAAGCCCTTATCTAGTAAATCCTTTAGCTGATCCATAAACTCTTTTAACTCGGCTGGAGCCATCTTGTAGGGAGGAATAGATATAGGCTGCATATCGGGAAGAAGGTCAATACCTAAATCAATCTCCCGCTCGGGAGGAATACCTGGCAGATCATTAGGAAAGACCTCTGGATACTCACGTACCACTGGAACTGACTGGATACTCGGGGTCTCGAAATCAACATCCTTGACCCTAATGAAATGATACAAGAAACATATATAAATCATCCTTCTAGCCTTGAGGTAGGAAACGAAGCGACCTACAGGCACAACTGAACTGCCTTTCCATTCTAAGACTGGCTCACCCGGAAATTTGAACTCTACTGACCGGGTCCTATAATTAATGGAAGCATAACAAGCATACAACCAATCCATGCCAAGAATAACATCGAAATCGGTCATGGCTAACTCTATCAGATATGCTGAGGTTACCTTATCTCGTCCCTTTGATATACCGAAAAGTGTTGGAGGATCAACGACTCTACCTTCTCTTGGGTCTACTAAAATTGGCACAATATGAGGGGCTGAATGCCTTCCTATGGTATCTATAACTGGAACTAGAAGAACAGTAACACGGGGAGTAAAACAAAACTCACTTCGAGCATATAATCTATTTCTCGGATCGACAGGAGGGAGATTGGGACCCTTTAAAGCATCAGTGCTTATAAATCTCGTAGCCATCTTCCTTACTCTAGGTGAATTCTAAAACATAAGCATGATTTAGACTTTAAACATCCCTTACATCTTTTCTCTTTAGCAACGATGTATTAATGAACAAAGTGAAACAACTCGTAAATGCCCTGTAGCCTCCTGATTATAAGTATGGTGCAGAACATACCCATAATAAAGACTCTACTAGACACGTTTTGTGTACTCCCTAGGATACGACTTCGCTCTGATACCAAGTCTGTCACATCCCTAAACTGGGGTAGGGCGCAACTAGCCTCGATTCATGATTGATCAAGAAGCCGGCAATATGACATCTGTAACTGTAACACTTACGCCATCTAGGCCACCTGTCACAATCAACTTAAGAATAAACTGGACCCATAAGGTCTCAACAATACGGGGTAAACAATCTAAATGCAACCAAGGCAATTAGTGTGCTAAACCAAGCAATAATAAGTCGATGAGGCCGCAAACTTAATAAAATTGTACACGCTAAGTCCACAAAGCCTCTAAAGAGTAAACTGACTGATGGTCGGAACAGGGCTCCGACCTACCCATACCTGCATCTCAGAACTCAAGCATAAATAACTAAGCCCTAGCTCCGGGATGAAAGGAGCATACCAACAATATGTTGATCTCATGAACCTCTACTCAACAGGCCATCCTAACCTCTACCTGCACCTGCGGCACGAACGCAGGTCCCCAAGAAATGGGACGTCAGTACGAATGAAATGTACTGGTATACAAGGCTGAAACTGTAACCATGAGATAATAATCCTGTAATAACTGACTTAGAACATAAACATATAAAGGATAAATATAACATGGAACTCTATAACCTGTAATTGAAAACAACTTACTATAAAATAAATGAATTCAAGATAACTGAACCAGGAATAAGGAATGGTAACAACATAGAATCCTGGAAATTGAAACCTCATAATAACTCTATAATGAGATGAAAATGCAATTAAGAAATGCACAAGAAAGAAACTAAAACTGTAATGCTAGCGACCAGCCAACCGTAAATCCATATATAAAATTCGTCCAACCCGTGTACCACACCGAAATAAAATAAAAATATCTCTAGCCGATGTACCACATCAGGGTAAAATAAAAAGATCTCCAGCCGGTGTACCGCACTAGGGTAAAATAAAAATATCTCCGGCCGATGTACCACACTGGGGTAAAATAAAAATATCTCTAGCCGATGTACCACACCGAGGTAAAATAAAAATATCTCTGGCCGACATACCACACCGGGGTAAAATAAAAACAAATCTTAATCACAATCATAAATGGCGCTGACAGAGATCATACAAACTATCGAAATACTAAAAACCATGAAATATGTCGATCAGTAACTATAACATGTGTAGCATCTTACCACGACCCTTAATACTACAATTATGCCATACACATATAGGTCTTTCATTTAGCATTTAAATACATACATATGCTGTGAATGAATTCTAGGGAAGTTACTAGAACCGAAATATCATAAAAACATGTGTCGACTCATGTTCATGATTTTAAACATCTCCTACCAATTCTAACACGAATAGCAGAGAGGAATAACTTATCCTAACATTTTCTATTAACAATCATAGCATTCATTTCGTGCTTACACTCATTTGGCTTTCATACTTTTGTATCAAGAATTGTGAGCATACCTCATTCATTGCACATCATATCATATCTCGAGGTAACTTATAAACAGGAAGACATAACTTGTGTATATCAAACCTGGAGCTCTTTAATATAAAAATGGTAGGCAATTATCTAGGGGCTACCTTAAGATAATAAAGACTTATTGGCATGCCTTAGAAAATATAGGAAAGGCTCGTGTGAAACTTTGCAATATATGAGGAGCTTAGAAAAGCTTAGCAACATTATAAACAGTTTAGAAACTTCCAAGAAAAATAAAATCCTTTGAAACTTGAAAAAGTTAATCCAACTCTTAGAACAAATAATCAAAGATAATTATTTAAAAGTACAATGAAGAACATCTCTTTAACTTGAGTCACTATCTCAAAATATTCAATTCCAATTATTTATTAAGGAGTTAACACTTTACTAGCCTTTCATTAGCTTAACACAACTGAACATAAACAACTTTATTTATAACTCTTTTGCTAAATGTCTTTAGAACAGGGTAAATCTTGCTAGCTATTTGCCTAATTCATTAACAATCATAACACTTATCATCAAATTTAACAACCTTTAGCTCTACTTTTCGTATTCATCTTAAATTCTTTTCTAAACAGGATTCATCATTCCCTACATAATTATTTACTCTAGTGTTCACTATTCCAGAAATTCTTGTACGCACTTACCTACTTACCTAATTGCCAACCTTGTTTCTTAAAGTCATCTTGCTCATATTTTAACGTTGCTCAAAGGTTCTTGAAATCAACTACTCACAAAAGGCATATAACTCACATATTACCTTAAAAGGTCTAACATTTACTCTTATCTCTCCTTTGCTACTAGCGCCTCAACTTTTAAACTTAGGTTAATTTCCTTACACATCTACAACTTGCAAAGAACATGCGACGTGTCTACTTAAAGCCTACAATTCTCAGGAGTTCTAGATAACCCAAGATCTCTAATAAACATATAGCGACTTTCTAAAGGCAATCTTTGCTGCTTTAGCGCGTAATTTGACTATAAGCATAAACATATATATATATATATATTATGATTTTCGTATAACATGTTAATATTAAGATATTGTGCATAACTGGCCAATAAAGATGGTCTCATAGAAATATCAATAGTTTACTCATTCGGGTTCTATCTTCGAAGTTTAACGTGTTGGTTAATTAAGAAACGTATTAATTAGTCTCTTATCTTAAGGGAAAGGGATCGAGGAAGCTTCTCATCGTCCTAGGCACCTTAAAACATGAATATAGATGGTCTCATAGAGGTAGGAAATTACCTCACTTTTCTCATGTAAAACTCCCACAAATATAGAGTATATTCTCAGAAAAACACAGCTATTCCAACCTTCAAAAGTGCACAGAACTTCAACAACAACATACCAACAACGACAGCCCAAGATAACCTCCATCTTCTAGATTTAGCTAAGATTTTTAGGCAATTTAAGCAATTAGAAACACTTACCCTTGGCAATAACGCAGCAATCTTGCTGCCCAAAATGCAGAAAAATAACAGCATAACAACTACAATAAGTCAACATACAAACCATAACTTTCATCTAGTTTTCCTTCAAAAATTCATACACTTATTAGAGATTTCAAAAGAGGGAAGTGACTTACTATTTCTTATGAATAATTCCTACTGAGATGGAGTATAACATTAGCTCAAAATAGTCCCAAACACGCAGGAACAACACTGCCAAAACGAAGCTACAAGGCAGCAACAACTTCACCGCAATGTTGTCTTCACTTCCATCAACTTTTGCTTGAGTTTTGATGGTGTTTTCTTGAGGGATTTCCTCTTGGTTTCTAAAGCTTTGCTACTGGAAAAGAGAGAGGATTTCATAGGTTAAGCAAGCACCTCAAACCTGAAAAATTTGAAAGTGATTTCATAACCAAAAACTTAAAATATAAAGGTGTTTGGGCGGTGGCCATGTCACTGCCTGGTAGTGCTACCGTAAAATGCCTATAACTTTTTATTTCGAACTCCGATTGACGAGCCGTTAATGTTATGAAAACTAGACTCGAATATCTTTAATTTGATAGGTTGTGGGGCTTCTAATTTATTATATATTGGGAGATACGATCACTTAAAATTGACTCTAGTTTATAATCTTTACACACTCTTTGTTTTTCTATTCGTACACATTTCCCTTGTCATATACGATCAATATACAACCCTTACTTCCCTTAACATAGCATACAAACATCAAATAATTTCCAAAATTTTTTCGGGGTGTCACACTATTACACCCCGTAAGCTCTTGACACTTAGTTGGCCTATTTGCATGTTGGTTAAAGAGTTTTAGAATGCCATACATGCCAGAAAAGGGCCGGGGAGAGACCGTACAAGTGCCAAATCGGAGCGTCGCAAGGCAAATGTGACTTATAAATCGCATTCGACAAATGCGACTTATAAATCGCATTCGACAAATGCGACTTAAAGGCCCCAAGTATATAAGGCTCCCACATCGTTTTAAATCATTTTCCCTTCATATAATTTCCAGTAAATGAACAGAAACAGAGGGGAACGAAGGATTTGATTAAATTTCCTTCTATTTACGCCGTCAAACGTAGTCCAAACTCAAATTAACTTCGTGTAGCAACGTATAAAGCTGTAGGGAGCATTCCTGCGGAGTTAGTTTCGCGAAATTCGGCCGGTGAATCGTTGTCACGCCGAGCCAAGGTATGTGGAATTGCTCCAAACTAGTGTTAATATACTACCAGCATTAAAGTGAGTATTTCTCCCTTCTAGACTTCCGAGAAATAGCGAGTTTTCGTCCGTTCTTCAATAAGTCGAAGAATAGGCAGTAGGTATATCCATAAGTATGGTTTCTTTCAAAAATAATAGTAGAATTAATTATATTCTTTCGTGAATATGAATACAGTTGGGAGAAATAGTTGAATACTAGTAGAGCTACGCCAGTTAATCAGAAAGTCGGCAGTTGAGGTATGCAAAGCCAGTTTCTTTCGGCAAGCTAGTAGTTCTAGTATAGAAAAATAGTACGAATTTCAGTAGAGTGTTTCAGAAGTCGTATATTAAATTCAGTATGAAATTTAGTAAGCATGTTAGAAATATAATACAGTGTTCAGCATGAAATTCAGTAAAACAGTATAAGTCCCAACAGAATATTCCAGAAATATTATTACAGATTCAGTATATTTTAGTATAAGATTAAGTACATTTTGATATGAGATTCAGAACAGACCACCAGAACATAAATATTATTATCAGATCCAGTATATATATTACATGTGCCTATTGCTATCTGTGAAGACATGATTGTTTTGTGTTGGGCACCCTTAGAGATTCCTTGACCGCCCCAGGGTTAATAGTTGTGTCGACTCGCCCTACAGATGATGAGGATACGTCGCTCTACAGAGTGGCATGCCGTCTGCCAACGGACGAAGATGGGATGCAGATTCTCCATAGCAGGCTGATAAGCACTATACCACACCCCCTGTCGAGCGCTTGCGCTCGGGGTGCAGATTTTAGATTTCAGATTATAGATTTCAGGAGTCCTACGGACTCAGATACAACTATAGTCAAGGGGCCGGCGAGCCCAAGTTGCATACTCAGGGGGCTAGTAGGATTCTCATAGTTACTAGGTGGATGGTATGACCTGGGTAAGGGTATATAGATTGTGTGCTGGTTGGTACCTTACGGCTTATGGGGGCTGGTAAGGTTCTTGTATGATATGTTGTGTTAGTTATTAATAGATAGAAAGTAGACCGCCATGTTATCAGGTATGACTCTTACTCTCTTCAGTAAAGTTACGCTCTTTTCAGTCAGTCTCAGCCCGTCTCCTATTACTTCAGTATCTATCAGTATTACTGTTTGCTCTCAGTTATTTTCAGTTATTGCTTTGCATACTCAGTACCAGTGGTACTGACGCCCGTTTTGGGGCGCTGCATTACTTGCCTGCAGGTACTAATAGACGAGGAGCAGATCCCTCGTAGTTCCAGCCAGCGTACAGAGTCTTCAGATCCTATCATCCGGAGCTTGACAGCTAAAGGTTTACTTCCCTTTTTGTTTTTACAGTATGGGTAGGTCGGGGCCCTGTCCCGACCATCTTATTATTCTTAGAGGCTTGCGTATTGTATATTCCCTGTGGTTAGTTGTACCGGTCGTGTGGGGCCATTGTATGTTTTTAGTTTGCATGTGATGGCCGTGTGGGACCTTGTTCAGTTGTCAATTGGTGACCTTGTCGGTCACAGATCAGTTTAGCGCTTGATTCTATTTCAGTGATAACTAGTCAGCATGGTGGCCTTGTCGGCCCGCATAGGTTCCCTTATGTTCAGTTGTTCTGGGTAGCTGTTATATTACTATAGGTGGCAATAGGCCTTGTCGGCCGGAGGCTGTATTTACAGTCGTTACATAGCCCGTTGTTTTCATAAATCTAGAATTAGAGCCAGCCTGGCACCAGGAGTGCTTAGGCTCAGTAGTCCAGCAGTCCAGGTCCTAGTAGGGCACCAGGTGCCAGTCATGCCTCCCAAGGCGGGGCGTGACACACACTTTATTTCTTGAAAACACCCCTCAATTTTTTGTTTAAATTCTTTTTATTTTGCCAAGTTGTCTGAAGACATGGATTGATTGACTTTGTGTTGGTGTTGTTGTTTTGACTATGTGGCATATGATTTTATGTCTTAGTCAGATGTCATCACCAAAAAGTTATAGCTTGCTTTGTTTATGGTAAAATATCTCTTCCAATAACAACTTTTTATGCATCAGCTGTTACTATCGTAAGATTCAAATGTAGTAAGCCGAACCTTTACGGGTTATTTCGTTACACGAATAGTAACATAGAGATTACTCTAAACATAGAGACAATTACACTGTGTAAAAAGATTCTATTTTTTTAGTTTCATTCATTTGATCAGGGGTGAGATTGATTTGATTTTAGAAGAATAAACTTTGACAACAGTATAAAGAATTAGACTTTCGCTCCTAAACATATTTCACATGCTCATTTCTAACAATTGGCATTGCAATATGGAGGAATAATTTGGTTTAGAAACAAGTTATGCTAGGATTCTATACATGGATAAGTAAGGTAAAGATTAGTAATGCAAGAATTATTATGCCCAAAATATTTTTTATCTAGAGTTTGGTTCTTTGTACTAAAAATGGGATATATAGGGTAAACTTTAAAATGTGGATTTATTTTTTTATCTTAATAAAATTGAAAGAATAGGTTTGAGGAAAAGATAAATAGTAGCTTTGTCCTTTGGTTAGGTACAAAATAATATATCAAAATACACCTGATTAATTATGTAGGATTTAAAATAAAAACCAAACACTGGATGAAGCAACACCAAATTTTATATCATGATTATTTCATCTAATGCATCAAACTAAATGAGCTCTTAGTTTATAACCAAATAAGGACAGTATTGTACTTGAAATTAGGTATAAAAATAAGCAAAATGCAAATCGTTGGAACAATAAACTGTCTAAACATAAAAAAATAGTAAACTTGTTGATATTACTGTGGTGATTGGGGAATCGAGAGGGAAAGGGAGGAAGAGGAGGAGTCAGAACACTGAAGGATGGAAAGACAAATAAGTAATTAGGCCCTTATATTAAAAATGTTTCCATGTAGAGGTCAATACAGATTGGAGCATCCATTTGTTAGACTAACATGGAGCTCTTGTTTGACAATCAAATCCCTCTTGGCACTCATTGCAGTTTAGATGAGCTTGTTATTTGATGTTATGTTCTTCTATTTAACTCTAAAAGCTTACAAAAGGTCATACTCACTTTGATTAATTATCTAAAATACCCATACCAAAAAATCATATCTATTCTTCAGATAAGCATATGTTTGTCTTCAAAATATTCATGACATCATTGGTTATGCATTTTTATTTTTTTTACTGTACTGATGCAATTTTATATATGTGGATGCCATCAATGCTTTGCTTAGGTGTTCTAGGGAAATATTACCTCCATGTTATTTTATTAGAAGTACAAATGTCGTTATTTACGATTGTTTCCTGAGAACCAGAAAAGATGTCGAGTGGTGCACATGTATCGCTTCTTATCCAAGATATTTACTATTATTGTTGATTTTTGGTATTTCTTTCAACTGCTCTTCTTATTAATTGATTTGCTGAGTAATACATTACTTGGAAGTATTACGAGTTCTTTGATAGCATTAACTTGAGACATTGATTGGATTACATTCATTTATTTTTCTAATTGTAGTTTGCACTGATATATTTAGTGAATCACTGTGCCTTCAATTCTTTTTTTTTTTTTTTTTGGGGGGGGGGGGGAGGAAGGGGTTTGGGGTATTTGTTCACAAGGAGCAATATATGCTTGTGCTCTTAAGCACTTTTTTCTTTGTGGTTGTTGTTTGACTAGCATGAAGACATGCAGTTCTAAAGGTTCTTTAAGTTTCAAGTAGCCAAACATTTATGTATCCATTTCCTATGTTTTCTCAACTCATTATACCCTTCATCACCTAGAATCTAAAAATGTTTGGCAGTTTACTTCTTTTCTTCTCGTAAAAGTTCATCTTTTAATCCGACTATACGATCACAGGTAGTACCACCTAGGTTTGTTTTTTCATGTTTACTCAACTAATTGGTTGATTTTAGGTTTTTTTTTGTCTGAGGACGAACATAGAGATAATGAATAGTTTGAAATTCAGTAATATTGTTTCTGTGCTGAGAGTACTGCATATGCGCTGGTCTAGTGCTTTTATCAACTTATTCTGTCTGAAAAATCATTTTTCACTGTAGATTACAAATATCTCAAAATTAGGATATCTTATTTCTAGCCATTATTTTATGTTTTGTTGTTAGTACATATAAATTCTCATAAGAGAAAGAAATCTAGAACATTTAGAATATGCACTAGAAAACATAAAAGAAATACAAAGGATAGAGCCATTAAAAAATAGATATTACAATAAGTAATTCATTTATTAAGTAATAAATGAAATCGAATTTAGAAAAAAGAGATTAAACTATAACATAGTTGCAGGAGTATGTAAAACATCAATTAAAGCACAAAGAAAAGAAATATTTTATTTAGAAGGACAACTACAAAGCCTAGAATATAAATTACAACACGAATTACCATGAATAAAGAAGAATATGCCCTAGAAGAAGAAAAATATATGAGTCAAAAAGGACTAGAAATAAAAATTATACACTCAAGCTTAGGAAGAAGATTCAAAAAAATAGGAGACCAATTATATTTAATGTTAGAAAAAGAATCGGCAAAACTAGAAGACAGCTTAACAGCAATGGTAAGAATTAATAAAGAAAATGAAGAGATAGATAGGAAAAAAGAAATAGAAAAAATTAAAAAACAAGCCCAAATAGAAGTACAACAGATTAAAGAAGAAAAAGATACAAGAATCCAAGAATTAGAAAAAGAATTGGAAAAACTTAAACAATTGTATGAAGAAAAATTAAAAGCTAGGGAAAAACAACGTGAAGATTTAAAACTCACAGAAGAAATAGAAAAATTTAAAACATTACTAGAAGAAACAAGTACATTAGAAGACCAACCTAGAATAGGAATAGATGAAATAAATGAACAAAATAATGAAAATTCAGAAGCAGATCTAGATCAATATTCAGAAACTTCAGAAACATATACTAACCTAATAGAAAAAGAAAATAATATAAAAATTAATGTGGAAGATGTAGATGAAAAACCTAGTACGTCAGGAACTAAAAGCCCAAAAAGATTAGATACTAGCCCAATTTATTATACTTACGAAAGAGAAAATAGAAGTAAAACATTATGGGATAAAAGGTTAAACAGAAATTGGACACCTAGACAGAACATAGAACAATATAACTTCTTAGATCTAGACTGTGTAGCAGATACAAATAAAACAATCCAATTATGGATAGGATATATTTCAAAACAATTAATAGATAATAAAATATCAGTAGCAGATTCCCCTGGATATATAGAAAGAACACTCATAGGAACAGCAAAAATATGGTTACAAAACTTATCAGCAGAAAGTTTAGAAACACTAAGAAATAATAAGAAACCTAATAATGAAGTAGCAGCAACATCTATAGATATATTAAACAAATATGAAATGGCAATAAGAAATGAATTTAGTAGCATGACAACTGAAATAGATGAACGACAAAAAGATAAGGCACTAAATAGGAATCTAATAAATAAATTAAGTATATGTAAAATGAGTTATATAGATGAATATACATGTGCATTTAAAGAATATTACTATAAAGGATTATATACGAATGAAGAAAGTAGAGAAATAAGAAAATTATATTACACAAAATTACCAGAACCATTTAGTTCAAAAATAACTAAAGAATGGCAAGAATCAGGATTAATAGATACACTAGGAGCTAGAATAAAATTCTTACAAAAATGGTTTACAGAATTATGTGAAAAACATAAGGAAGACATGAAAATGGAAAAAATCTTAATAAAAAACTTAGCATGTTGTACAACAAAGACAGCACCACAATTTGGATGTACAAACAAATATAAATACAAGAAAAGAATAAAAAAATACAGACCATTTAGGACAAAATACAAGTATAAGAAACCAAGAAAAAGATATTATATAAAAAATTATAAACAAAAAAGACCTCATAGAACTAAGAAAAATATAACAGAATGTAAATGCTACAACTGTGGCAAAATAGGACACTTAGCTAGAGATTGTAAAATACCCAGAAATATAACTAAAAAACAAATATCAGAAGTAATAATAGAAAATGAAAAATACAAACAACTAGAATATATAGACTATGATTTAAACGATGACGATAGCATATATGAATTAACAGAATATGAAAAAACAGAGAGTGAAAATGAGATAAAAGAATACGAGACAGATGATGACTGAGAAAAATATAAGATGACTGAGAAAGATATAAGAATAATAAGTAAGGAAGAATGCCAAGACAGTGAAAGTGCAGAACAAAAAATAATATTTGACAACAATATGTTTGAACAAATAAAAGGAAAAGAATTAGATTTAAGCATAGATAAAATACTAGAAGTACCTAAATTAAGAAATTTCTTGAAGATAAAACAAGAAGAATACTATGTAGTAAGCCAAAAAGAACACATAATAGACTGCAAATATACGCAAGGAAAAGCTAAAATACCCATAATAAATAAAAAGATAATAAATAAAGAAATCCAAGAAATAAAAGCTAAGAATCCAATAAAATACGTACACCTAGGAGGAACAGAAATACTAATAAAAGCATGTTTCAGAGAAGAAATAGATACACCAATAGAAATATATTTAGCAGATGATAGAATAATTCACCCTATAGAGAAAAGCATAATAAGTGCAGTTAAAGGAAATCTAATATACCAAAAATTTAAATTTATAATAAGTGCAAATTATTCAGTAGCCTTGGACGATAGAAATATAGACAAATCATTAGTATTATACTGGAAAATGTCAGGAATAGAGTTAGCACCAGGCAGTAAAGTATTCACAGCTAGATGTAAAAATTTATATGTACTAACAACAAAACATAAAATAATGGCTAGAAATAAGATTCAAAGAATTAAGATAGAAAACCCTTTTGACAAAATAGTTACTATCATTGATATTAATGATTATAGTTATAAAGAAATAGATATTGAAGAAGATTTGGAAATAGTAAAAGAAAGACTAAGTACATCAAAAAGAATAATTTATGATACACCATCATCATCAAGAAGTAGTACCTCAAGAAGGAAAGACTATGAATTATAATCAAAATTATTAAAACAAAAAATAAACGAAATACAACCTTACCAATATTACATAACAGGAATACTAAATCAACGAAAGTATTTAACAATAATAGACACAGGACAAATTGAAAACTATATTACAAGAGAATTAGTAAAAGAAGAAGAAATCAATAAAAATGAAAATATAAATACAGAATTACCTAGAATACTGACAAATATAGAATACAGTACAGAACAAGAATTAATTATTGGAGGAGTACCAATGTAAATAAAATTCAAAATATATCAAGGAAAAGATAATATTACTTTAGGAATAAGATGGCTAGAAACAGTAAAACCCTATAATTTAGATGAAAAACAACTAATAATACATTATTAAAATAAGAAGATAATTATTAAAAGAACTTTGATATAGAATAATGCCAAAAATCTATATACTAACGAAAATAATAGCAGAAGGATATTATAATAGATACTACACACCTATGATAGATACAGGAGCAGAAGCAAACATGTGTAAATATAACTGTTTACCAGACAGTAAATGGGAAAAATTAAAAACACCATTAATAGTTACCGGATTTAATAATGAAGGAAGTATGATAACACATAAGGCTAAAAATATAAAAAGAAAAATATGGGATAAAATATTAACAATAGAAGAAATGTATAGTTATGAATTTACTAATAAGGATATACTATTAGGAATGCCCTTTTTGGAAAAATTATACCCACATACCATAACAAAGACACATTGGTGGTTTACTACCCCATGTAATAAGAAAGTAGGAGCAAAAAGAGTTAGTAACAAGGTAAGAAAAAATACACCATGGATAAAAGGAAGTGAAAAAATTACCCAAAAATTAGAAAAATTTATGCATATAATAGAGATATCAGGAATAAGCTTAAGTAGAAAAAAGGCTGAAATAGTAAAAAATCAAATAGAATTCCTAGGAATACAAATAGATAAGAATGGAATAAAAATGCAAACACATATAGTACAAAAAATAATTAATTCTAAAGAATTATTAGATACTAAGAAAAAATTACAATCCTTTTTAGGACTAGTTAACCTAGTACGAGAGTATGTACCAAAATTAGCAGAAAACTTAAAACCATTACAAAAAAAATTAAAAAAGGATATAGAATACTATTTTGATGAAAAAGATAGAAACCATATAAAAAAGATAAAGGACATGTGTAAAAACCTACCAAAACTATATTTTCCAGACGAAAATAGACAGTTTAGTTATATAGTAGAAACAGATTCTAGTGACCACAGCTATGGAGGAGTATTAAAATATAGATATAAAAATGAAAAGATAGAACACCATTGTAGATACTACTCAGGGTCATATACTGAACCACAAATAAAATGGGAGATAAATAGAAAAGAATTATTTGCATTATATAAATGTTTATTAGCATTTGAACCATATATTGTTTATAACAAATTTATTGTTAGAACAGATAATACACAAGTTAAATGGTGGATAACTAAAAAGGTACAAGATTCAGTCACAACAAAAGAAATAAGAAGATTAGTTTTAAATATACTAAATTTTTCATTTACAATTGAGATTATCAAAACTGAAAGAAATACAATTGCAGACTACCTCTCCAGATACAAATACTGAAGAAGGAAAAGACAAAATGGAACAAATACTCAATCTCCTTACTACACTTTGTAAAAAAGTGGATAGTATGGACATAGAGATACAACAGCTAAAAAGCAAAGCTAACAGTCAGCAGCATGACTCTAAACATGCGGAGCTACGTCGATCGGAAGACGCTAAAATTCCAGAGCTAGAAGGTGACGATGGGAAACACCAAAAAACCCAATCTAACAATTTGTTAAGTGCAGCTGCAGGGACATCAGGAACTGCAGGAGATAAAAAAGATATCACCAAAAATAAACTATTTGATAAACCATTTACACCAAAAAGAAATATACCAATTACCCCTACTCCAAAAACTACCACATACAAAGAAAGCCTAAACCAGGCCAAACAAACCTATAACCACATATCCAGCAGATATATACAAAATATCCATAAAATACAAACCTTCTTAAATAAGAATCCAAGATCTACCAGCACCAATAACCCAACAGAAGACTATATAACCCAACACTTACAAGGATACAACAAACTGATAGCCCAACCTAAAACAAATGCTAACCTAGTAAGGACTTGTTACGACTACGGACTACTTAGTACTGTATATACAACAACAGGAGATGAAATAGCTACCATACCAGAAATACATAAAGCATTTACTACATACAAAAGAATAACTAAAGGCACATTCTTTTATATAAAAATATACTCGGCACCAGCAGAGATACTATATGATGAAATAAAACCAATTATACAGGTTGTAAAGATAGGATTGACAAAAGAGATGATAATTCCGGAAAGAATAGAACAACAAAATGAGATACAATGTACAGAGATACCCGAATTCTACGCAAACAAAAGGATTATCGGACTCGCCACTATACTCAATGAGCTAGCAAACAACTACCTAAATGGCAACTCAATTTGGAGCTACTATTCAAGAGACCAGACAATAATCTATGCAAACTCCAAGGAACATAAAGAAGCAGACATGGAAGAACTACGCCAATGGATACTTAGTCTGCTAAAACCAGAACAAATACCTATGACAAGAGCTATACGAAAAAATTATATTTCTCCAGCACTTCTGACAAGATATTGCAAGACTATAGGACAAAAATATCCAGATCACCATTATTCAAAATGCCATGGTGAAGACAATAAACAGATACCCGAAGTTCAGCTGGAATGACAAAGACGTAAAGAAGACATAAAGAAGACGTCGACATAAAGGAAAAAATATATGTATATGTGTCTTTACTTTTTTGTAAATTTTTTTGTTTTTATGTAAAAAGTTGTAAAGTAAATAATAGTAAATAGTAAAAGTCAGTTACTATTTATAAATAGGAAAGGCAAAATACTGTGCAAACAATAAAAGGCAAATACTATTAATAAATAGTAAAAGTCATATTACTGTGTAAATAGTAGAGGTCAGTTACTGTTCATGAATAGTAAAGGTCATTCATGAATAGTAAATGTCATTCTTTTGTAAAGGCATTCTTTTGTCTATAAATAAGAAGTGAAACGGAAGCCAAAGGCATCCGCATCCGTCCTCACAACAATTTCCTCTCATTTCTCATTCCTAATTCCGCAACCCCCCAGATTGGTATCAGAGCTAGCACATAAAATAAAACAAACTACCCAGAAAATATCAAGCTATGGAGAAAACTAGCAACGATGCAGATCTACAAAATAAGGTATACAAATTCATGAATATGAATAGCTAAACTTTTATATTCCTTATAATCTCCTAAGTATTATGTGATATTATCATCTTATTATGCCGTTATAATGAATAAATCTTGATTAAGTTTGCTATGTACGAGGCCAGTAAGCTGCGAATAGGTAAGCCCAGACTATGTCATCCTAAGGTGGAAACCGGTGAGGCCAAGAGAGCCGTTTTAGGGGAGTACACAAAGTTGAGGCGATGTTAGGGTAACTGATCAAAGCTGAAAACGCATAGTAGTGACCGAAAAAGACTATTCAAAATAATGTTATAATAACCGGATAATTTCTAATAATACCTAAAGAGATTAGAGGGAATATTATGTTTAGAAAAAATTCAAAAAATGAATTCATACCCACTAGATGAAGATCATAGATATAAAATACTTATCCTATATATACTCAAAACCTTGATTCAAATATTAGAAGAAATAACAGAACTTAATGCAACCATGGAACTAATAGAACAAAGATGGACAGAAGTGACTATAGCAGATATTATAGAACTAGATATAGATTCAGATTAATAATGATAAACTATGAATATATGGAATATTGGTTAGAAACTATGGAAAATATAAGACTATTAGTGATTTTGTTAGAAACTAATATAAATAATTACATAAGAGAAAGAAATCTAGAACATTTAGAAAATGCACTAGAAAACATAAAAGAAATACAAAGGATAGAGCCATTAAAAAATAAATATTACGATAAAATGTTTACACAAGACCCCGATAACGAATAATGGATAAAAAACTACATAAACCAAAGAAAGAACATATTCACAAAAAAGCCAAAAAATTAAAAAACCAATTAAAAATACTATATCCCGAATATAAGCAATTAAGCTCAAGAAAAACAGATGATGTTAGACTTGAATACTTAATAGATCTAATCTCAAGAACAGAATATAATTATATAAAATATCTAAAAAAGAAAACATGAAAGACAATATCAATAACGGTGAAGAGTACAAACAACAACTACTTAATAAAATAAATGAAGTAATAAATGAAATCGAATTTAGAAAAAAGAGACTAAATTATAACATAGTTGCAGGAGTATGCCACACATCAATTAAAGCACAAAGAAAAGAAATATTTTATTTAGAAGGACAACTACAAAGCCTAGAATATTTTATTCTAATAAAGGAAAAGTTTACTTGTGTGATTGATTCACATTACTAGAAATTTTTAATGGTATGCCAGATTCATGATGTTGAAGTGTTAAGAGGTTTGTTTTAAACAGTATCTTTATGTTTTGGACAGATTGATTTTTTTAGTTTTTCACTTTGAGGATGACCCGTTAAAATAAATTTTCATACTTTGCATGGATATAGTTGCAAAAACTAGATTGCTAAAGCTAAATCTGATTTAGTTTCTAACATTAAATCCCATTGTTCACCCATGGGTCATGATGCAACCCGAATCATTTTGTTTTCCTAGTGCCAACAACATATAACTACAAATATGAATGTATTTCTCCGGATCACGAATTTGTTTTGTTTTCTTTTTTCCACACTTCATTCTTCTAAAATTAAGTATGGTTAAATCTCTATGTATGCTGATTAATAAAATCTGTTTGTACTATAAGGTTTTTCATGAAGGAGGAGTATTCATCTTTGCATACTTGACTACTAAAGATTAATTTCACTATAATAATAGCAACATCTGCAATTTCACCACTGAAGTGTAAAGCAGATTAAAAGACATTTCTTATTAGTACCATTCATGCCAAATATTAGTAGGTCATCCTTGTTTTATGTTCATTATAGTTTGAAGTTGTGATCTCAAGGGAGTTAAAATTTGTCGCAGTTGTTTTTAACTATGCAACTTCGAGTTTGCTGATTGATGTTATCAACATAATGAACTGCAGTGATTTCTCCAATAGATGATTAGAAGGCGATATCCTCAGGAGATTGGAGGCCTTCAATCTTTAAAAAGCCTGTAAGGATAGCTAAACAATATATTCTAATTAATTTTGTGCTTTTCAGTTTAAATTCATATTTCAGAGGTATTGAACTATTTTCAGACTTAAGCATACTTGAAGGTTTTGCTTTTAAGTATCATTCCGTTTTAAGATTCCAGTTGCATCTTGTACATGAATGTAATAAATATTATAGAAAAAAAGAATGAACCATAATTATGAATTGAATATTATAATATCTCATTTTTCTCTGACAATACTATGACCTTTAGGCATTTATATTTTGAGCTGCTACTAGAAATGAATATCATGTTTTAACTAGAGATGTGCATCAGTTTGTAATAGTTCCCAGTTGGCAGTTGATATAGAAAATTCTATATATGATTGCTTTTTATTTTGTAAGGTGAAAAGAAACCTTAAGGGGGAGAACCCTACATAATTGAGTTGTACAACAACACTCATCGGAAGTAGTTTATCTTTCATTGATATTCTTAGACTTGTCTTTGCTTTATGTTTGAATTTAATATTTAACGTGAATTGGAAAGTTATATCTCTTTTCATGTTAATTTAGGCCTATAGAAAATGAGTAAAGACATTATAGTTGTAGATATTCCCCTTTCAGAAGGCATGTGGAAATGTCACAACCCAAGTCTACACCCTGGACGGGACACGGTACTTGTCACAAGTAACCCCAAGTCAACCCATGGTCTATCATAACACTGACATAAATATTAACAATAGAATAAATGTATAGTTATGAATTTACTAATAAGGATATACTATTAGGAATGCCCTTTTTAGAAAAACTATACCCACATACCATAACAAAAACAGCCCCCCAATTTGGTATCAGAGCTAGCACACAAAATAAAACAAACTACCCAGAAAATATCAAGCTATGGAGAAAACAAGCAACGATGCAGATCTACAAAATAAGGTATATAAATTCATAAATATGAATAGCTAAACTTTTATATTCCTTATAATCTCCTAAGTATTATGTGATATTATCTACTTATTATGTCGTTATAATGAATAAATCTTGATTAAGTTTGCTATGTACGAGGCCAGTAAGCTGAGAATAAGTAAACCCAGACTATGCCATCCTAAGGTGGAAACCGGTAAGGCCAAGAGAGTCGTTTTAGGGGAGTACACAAAGTTGAGGCGATGTTAGGGTAACTGATCAAAGCTGAAAACGCATAGTAGTGACCGAAAAAGATTATTCAAAGTAACGTTATAATAACCGGATAATTTCTAATAATACCTAAAGAGATTAGAGGGAATATTATGTTTAGAAAACATTCAAAAGATGAATTCGTACCTACTGGATAAAGATCATAGATATAAAATACTTATCCTATATACACTCAGAACCCTTAATTCAGATATTATAGATCTATATGAACTAAATATAAATTCAGATTAATAATGATAAACTATGAATATATGGAATATTGGTTAGAAACTATGGAAAATATAAGACTATTAGTAATTTTGTTAGAAACTAATATAAGTGATTACATAAGAGAAAGAAATCTAGAACATTTAGAATATGCACTAGAAAACATAAAAGAAATACAAAGGATAGAGCCATTAAAAAATAAATATTACAATAAAATGTTTACACAAGACCCCGATAACAAATAATGGATAACAAAAAACTACATAGACCAAAGAAAGGACATATTCACAAAAAAGTCGAAGAATTAAAAAAGCAATTAAAAATACTATATCCCGAATATAAGCAATTAAGCTCAAGCAAAACAGATGATATTAGAGTTGAATACTTAATAGATCTATTTTCAAAAACAGAATATAATTATATAAAATATCTAAAAAAGAAAACATGAAAGACAATATCAACAACAATGAAGAGTAAGCGCAACAACTACTTAATAAAATAAATGAAATAATAAATGAAATCGAATTTAGAAAAAAGAGATTAAACTATAACATAGTTGTAGGAGTATGTAAAACATCAATTAAAGCACAAAGAAAAGAAATATTTTATTTAGAAGGACAACTACAAAGCCTAGAATATAAATTATAACACGAATTACCATGAATAAAGAAGAATATGCCCTAGAAGAAGAAAAATATATGAGTCAAAAAGGACTAGAAATAAAAATTATACACTCAAGCTTAGGAAGGAGATTTAAAAAAATAGGAGATCAATTATATTTAATGTTAGAAAAAGAATCGGCAAAACTAGAAGATAGCTTAACAGCAATGGTAAGAATTAATAAAGAAAATGAAGAGATAGATAGGAAAAAAGAAATAGAAAAAATTAAAAAACAAGCCCAAATAGAAGTACAACAGATTAAAGAAGAAAAAGATACGAGAATCCAAGAATTAGAAAAAGAATTGGAAAAACTTAATCAATTGTATGAAGAAAAATTAAAAGCTAGAGAAAAACAACGTGAAGAATTAAAACTCACAGAAGAAATAGAAAAATTTAAAACATTACTAGAAGAAACAAGTATATTAGAAGACCAACCTAGAATAGGAATAGATGAAATAAATGAACAAAATAATGAAAATTCAGAAGCAGATCTAGATCAATATTCAGAAACTTCAGAAACATATACGAACCTAATAGAAAAAGAAAATAATATAAAAATTAATGTGGAAGATGTAGGTGAAAAACCTAGCACATCAGGAACTAAAAGCCCAAAAAGATTAGATACTAGCCCAATTTATTATACTTACGAAAGAGAAAATATAAGTAAAACATTATGGGATAAAAGATTGAATAGGAACTGGACACCTAGGCAAAACATAGAACAATATAACGTCTTAGATCTAGATTGTGTAGCAGATACAAATAAAACAATCCAATTATGGATATGATATATTTCAAAACAACTAATAGATAATAAAATATCAGTAGCAGATTCCCCTGGATATATAGAAAGAACACTCATAGGAACAACAAAAATATGGTTACAAAACTTATCAGCAGATAGTTTAGAAACACTAAGAAATAATAAGAAACCCAATAATGAAGTAGCAGCAACATCTATAGATATATTAAACAAATATGAAATGGCAAAAAGAAACGAATTTAGTAGCATGACAACTGAAATAGATGAACGACAAAAAGACAAGGCACTAAATAGGAATCTAATAAATAAATTAAGTATATGTAAAATGAGTTATATAGATGAATATACATGTGCATTTAAAGAATATTACTATAAAGGATTATATACGAATGAAGAAAGTAGAGAAATAAAAAAATTATATTACGCAAAATTACCAGAACCCTTTAGTTCAAAAATAACTAAAGAATGGCAGGAATCAGGATTAATAGATACATTAGGAGCTAGAATAAAATTCTTACAAAAATGGTTTACAGAATTATGTGAAAAACATAAGGAAGACATGAAAATGGAAAAAATCGTAATAAAAAACTTAGCATGTTGTACAACAAAAACAGCACCACAATTTGGATGTACAAACAAATATAAATACAAGAAAAGAATCAAAAAATACAGACCATTTAGGACAAAATACAAGTATAAGAAACAAGGAAAAGGTATTATATAAAAAATTACAAACCAAAAAGACCTCATAGGACTAAGAAAAATATAACAGAATGTAAATGCTACAACTGTGGCAAAATAGGACATTTGGCTAGAGATTGTGAAATACCTAGAAATCTAACTAAAAAACAAATATCAGAAGTAATAATAGAAAATGAAAAATACAAACAACTAGAATATATAGACTACGATTTAAACGATGACGATAGCATATATGAATTAACAGAATATGAAAAAACAGAAAGTGAAAATGAGATAAAAGAATACGAGACAGATGATGACTGAGAAAAATATAAGAATAATAAGTAAATAAGAATACCAAGACAGTGAAAGTACAGAACAAAAAATAATATTTGACAACAATATGTTTGAACAAATAAAAGGAAAAGAATTAGATTTAAGCATAGATAAAAGTACCCAAATTAAGAAATTTCTTTAAGATAAAACAAGAAGAATATTATGTAGTAAGCCAAAAAGAACACATAATAGACTGTAAATATACTCAAGGAAAAACTAAAATACCCATAATAAATAAAAAGATAATAAATAAAGAAATCCAAGAAATAAAGGCTAAGAATCCAATAAAATACGTACACCTAGGAGGAACAGAAATACTAATAAAAGCATGTTTCAGAGAAGGAATAGATACACCAATAGAAATATATTTAGCAGATGATAGAATAATTCACCCTATTGAGAAAAGTATAATAAGTGCAGTTAAAGAAATCTAATATACCAAAAATTTAAATTTATAATAAGTGCAAATTATTCAGTAGCCTTGGACGATAGAAATATAGATAAATCATTAGTATTATACTGGAAAATGTCAGGAATAGAATTAGCACCAGGCAGTAAAGTATTTACAGCAAGATGTAAAAATTTATATTTACTAACAACAAAACATAAAATAATGGCTAGAAATAAGATTCAAAGAATTAAGATAGAAAACCCTTTTGACAAAATAGTTACTATCATTGATAATAATGATTATAGTTATAAAGAAATAGATATTGAAGAAGATTTAGAAATAGTAAAAGAAAGACTAAGTACATCAAAAAGAATAAATTATGATACACCATCATCATCAAGAAGTAGTACCTCAAGAAGGATAGACTATGAATTACAACCAAAATTATTAGAACAAAAACTAAACGAAATACAACCTTACCAATATTATATAACAGGAATACTAGATCAACGAAAGTATTTAACAATAATAGACACAGGACAAATTGAAAACTATATTACAAGAGAATTAGTAAAAGAAGAAGAAATCAATGAAAATGAAAATATAAATACAGAATTACCTAGAATACTAACAAATATAGAGCACAGTACAGAACAAGAATTAATTATTGGAGGAGTACCAATAAAAATAAAATTCAAAATATATCAAGGAAAAGATAATATTACTTTAGGAATAAGATGGCTAGAAACAGTAAAACCTTATAATTTAGATGAAAAACAACTAATGATACATTATGAAAATAAGAAGATAATTATTAAAAGAACTTTGATATAAAATAATGCCAAAAATCTATATATTAACAAAAATTGTAGCAGAAGGATATTATAATAGATACTACACACCTATGATAGATACAGGAGCAGAAGCAAATATGTGTAAATATAACTGTTTACCAGATAATAAATGGGAAAAATTAAAAATACCATTAATAGTTACCGGATTTAATAATGAAGGAAGTATGATAACACATAAGGCTAAAAACATAAAAATACAAATATGGGATAAAATATTAACAATAGAAGAAATGTATAGTTATGAATTTACTAATAAGGATATACTATTAGGAATGCCCTTTTTAGAAAAACTATACCCACATACCATAACAAAAAGACATTGGTGGTTTACTACCCCATGTAATAAGAAAGTAGGAGCAAAAAGAGTTAGTAACAAGGTAAGAAAAAATACACCATGGATAAAAGGAAGTGAAAAAATTACCCAAAAATTAGAAAATATAACGCCAAGTGATCACAAAATGGAAATTATAATATTCACAATAGATAGAATACAAGCATTACAAAATAAGTTAAATTCATTATATAATGAAAATCCGTTACAAGGATGGGAAAAACATAAGACAAAGATAAAAATTGAACTAATAGATGAAAATAGTATAATAACACAGAAACCACTAAGATATAATTTTGAAGACCAAAAAGAATTTCAAATGCATATAAAAGAATTACTAGAAAACAATTATATACAAGAAAGTAACAGTAAACATAATAGTCCAGCATTTATAGTAAATAAACATAGTGAACAAAAAAGAGGAAAAAGCAGAATGGTTATAGATTATAGAAATTTAAATGCAAAAACTAAAATATATAACTACCCAATACCAAACAAAATACTAAAAGTAAGACAGATACAAGTATACAATTATTTTAGTAAATTTGATTGTAAATCAGGATTTTACCATCTAAAACTAGAAGAGGAATCAAAACAATTAACAACATTTACTGTACCACAAGGATTTTATGAATGGAATGTACTACCTTTTGGATATAAAAACGCACCAGGTAGATATCCACATTTTATGGATATCTACTTTAATCAACTAGAAAATTGCATAGTATACATAGATGATATACTACTTTATTCAAGAACAAAAGAAGAACATATAAAATTATTAGAAAAATTTATGCATATAATAGAGATATCAGGAATAAGCTTAAGTAGAAAAAAGGCTGAAATATTAAAAAATCAAATAGAATTCCTAGGAATACAAATAGATAAGAATGGAATAAAAATGCAAACACATATAGTACAAAAAATAATTAATTCTAAAGAATTATTAGATACCAAGAAAAAATTACAATCCTTTTTAGGATTAGTTAACCAAGTACGAGAGTATGTACCAAAGTTAGCAGAAAACTTAAAACCATTACAGAAAAAATTTAAAAAGGACATAGAATACTATTTTGATGAAAAAGATAAAAATCATATAAAAAAGATAAAAGACATGTGTAAAAACCTACCAAAACTATATTTTCCAGACGAAAATAGATAGTTTAGTTATATAGTGGAAACAGATTCCAGTGACCACAGCTATGGAGGAGTATTAAAATATAAATATAAAAATGAAAAAATAGAACACCATTGTAGATACTACTCAGGGTCATATACTGAACCACAAATAAAATGGGAGATAAATAGAAAAGAATTATTTGCATTATATAAATGTTTATTAGCATTTGAACCATATATTGTTTATAACAAATTTATTGTTAGAACAGATAATACACAAGTTAAATGGTGGATAACTAAAAAGGTACAAGATTCAGTCACAACAAAAGAAATAAGAAGATTAGTTTTAAATATACTAAATTTTTCATTTACAATTGAGATTATCAAAACTGAAAGAAATACAATTGCAGACTACCTCTCCAGATACATATATTGAAGATAGAAAGGACAATATGGAACAAATACTCAGTCTCCTTACTACACTTTGCAAAAAAGTGGACAGTATGAAAACAGAGATACAACAGCTAAAGAGCAGAGCTAACAGTCAGCAGCATGACTTTAAACATGCGGAGCTACGTCGATCGGAAGACGCTAAAATTGCAGAGCTAATAGGTGACGCTGGGAAACACCTAAAAACCCAAACTAACAGTTTGTTGAGTTCAGCTGCAGGGACTTCAGGAACTGCAGGAAAAGAAGAAAATATTACCCAAAATACCAAGAACAAACTATTTGAAAAATCATTCATACCAAGGAAAAATATACAACCCAACCCTACTCCACAAACTAGTACATACAAAGAAAGCCTATACCAAGCAAAACAAACATACAACCATATAGCCAGTACCTATATACAAAATATCCACAAAATACAAACATTCTTAAACAAAAACCCAAGATCTACTAATACCAAGCACCCAGAAGAAGACTATATTACCCAATACCTACAGGGATATAATAAACTGATAGCACAACCAAATACCAACTCCAACCTAGTTAGAACCTGTTACAATTATGGATTACTCAGCACAGTCTATACAAAGACAGGAGATGAAATAGCTACTATACCAGAACTACACAAAGCATTTACAACCTACAAAAGAATAACAAAAGGAACATTCTTTTACATAAAAATATACTCAGCACCAGCATAGATACTGTATGATGAAATAAAACCAATCATACAGGTTGTAAAGATAGGATTAACAAGAGAGATGATTATACCAGAAAAAATAGACCAACAAGAAGAGATAATATGTACAGATATACCAGAATTCTACGCTAATAAAAGAATTATTGTCTTAGCTACAATATTAAATGAACTAGCCAATAATTACTTAAATGGGAATTCTATCTGGAGCTATTATGCAAGAGACCAGACAATGATATATGCAAACTCGAGAGAGCATAAAGAAGCAGACATGGAAGAACTACGCCAGTGGATACTTAGTCTGCTTAAACCAGAAGAGATACCCACAACAAGAGCTATACGGAAGAACTACATTTCTCCAGCACTTCTGACAAGATACTGTAAAACTATAGGACAAAATACCCAGATCACCACTGTTCAAAATGCCAGGGTGAAGATAACAAGCAGCTACCAGAAGTCCAGCTGGAATGACAATGACATAAAAAGGAAGGCGACATAAAGAAAAAGATATGAAGAAAAAAGATATGTGTATCTGTAAAGTTTTTAAAGTTTTTGTTTTGTTGAAATAAGTCGTAAAGTAAATAGTAGTAAATAGTAAGAGTCAATTTACTATACAAATAGTAAGAGTCAAATACTGTACAAACAGTAAAGGTCGTACAGTAAAGGTCGTATAGTAAAGGTCGTATGTAAACAGTAAGGCCATTTGTAAATTCTATAAATTCAAAGGATCCTCACAATTGAGGATATCCGCACACAAAACCAAAAATCTTCTCTCTAATTCCGCAACCCCCCAATTTGGTATCAGAGCTAGCACACAAAATAAAACAAACTACCCAGAAAATATCAAGCTATGGAGAAAACTAGCAACGATGCAGATCTACAAAATAAGGTATATAAATTCATAAATATGAATAGCTAAACTTTTATATTCCTTATAATCTCCTAAGTATTATGTGATATTATCTACTTATTATGCCGTTATAATGAATAAATCTTGATTAAGTTTGCTATGTACGAGGCCAGTAAGCTGAGAATAAGTAAGCCCAGACTATGCCATCCTAAGGTGGAAACCGGTGAGGCCAAGAGAGCCGTTTTAGGGGAGTACACAAAGTTGAGGCGATGTTAGGGTAACTGATCAAAGCTGAAAACGCATAGTAGTGACCGAAAAAGATTATTCAAAGTAACGTTATAATAACCGGATAATTTCTAATAATACCTAAAGAGATTAGAGGGAATATTATGTTTAGAAAACATTCAAAAGATGAATTCGTACCTACTGGATAAAGATCATAGATATAAAATACTTATCCTATATACACTCAGAACCTTAATTCAGATATTATAGATCTATATGAACTAAATATAAATTCAGATTAATAATGATAAACTATGAATATATGGAATATTGGTTAGAAACTATGGAAAATATAAGACTATTAGTAATTTTGTTAGAAACTAATATAAGTGATTACATAAGAGAAAGAAATCTAGAACATTTAGAATATGCACTAGAAAACATAAAAGAAATACAAAGGATAGAGCCATTAAAAAGTAAATATTACAATAAAATGTTTACACAAGACCCCGATAACAAATAATGGATAACAAAAAACTACATAGACCAAAGAAAGGACATATTCACAAAAAAGTCAAAGAATTAAAAAAGCAATTAAAAATACAATATCCCGAATATAAGCAATTAAGCTCAAGCAAAACAGATGATATTAGACTTGAATACTTAATAGATCTATTTTCAAAAACAGAGTATAATTATATAAAATATCTAAAAAAGAAAACATGAAAGACAATATCAACAACAATGAAGAGTACAAGCAACAACTACTTAATAAAATAAATGAAATAATAAATGAAATCGAATTTAGAAAAAAGAGATTAAACTATAACATAGTTGTAGGAGTATGTAAAACATCAATTAAAGCACAAAGAAAAGAAATATTTTATTTAGAAGGACAACTACAAAGCCTAGAATATAAATTACAACACGAATTACCATGAATAAAGAAGAATATGCCCTAGAAGAAGAAAAATATATGAGTCAAAAAGGACTAGAAATAAAAATTATACACAAGCTTAGGAAGGAGATTTAAAAAAATAGGAGATCAATTATATTTAATGTTAGAAAAAGAATCGGCAAAACTAGAAGATAGCTTAACAGCAATGATAAGAATTAATAAAGAAAATGAAGAGATAGATAGGAAAAAAGAAATAGAAAAAAGTAAAAAAAAAAGCCCAAATAGAAGTACAACAGATTAAAGAAGAAAAAGATACGAGAATCCAAGAATTAGAAAAAGAATTGGAAAAACTTAAACAATTGTATGAAGAAAAATTAAAAGCTAGAGAAAAACAACGTGAAGAATTAAAACTCACAGAAGAAATAGAAAAATTTAAAACATTACTAGAAGAAACAAGTATATTAGAAGACCAACCTAGAATAGGAATAGATGAAATAAATGAACAAAATAATGAAAATTCAGAAGCAGATCTAGATCAATATTCAGAAACTTCAGAAACATATACTAACCTAATAGAAAAAGAAAATAATATAAAAATTAATGTGGAAGATGTAGATGAAAAACCTAGCACATCAGGAACTAAAAGCCCAAAAAGATTAGATACTAGCCCAATTTATTATACTTACGAAAGAGAAAATAGAAGTAAAACATTATGGGATAAAAGATTGAATAGGAACTGGACACCTAGGCAAAACATAGAACAATATAACTTCTTAGATCTAGATTGTGTAGCAGATACAAATAAAACAATCCAATTATGGATATGATATATTTCAAAACAACTAATAGATAATAAAATATCAGTAGCAGATTCCCCTGGATATATAGAAAGAACACTCATAGGAACAACAAAAATATGGTTACAAAACTTATCAGCAGAAAGTTTAGAAACACTAAGAAATAATAAGAAACCCAATAATGAAGTAGCAGCAACATCTATAGATGTATTAAACAAATATGAAATGGCAATAAGAAACGAATTTAGTAGCATGACAACTGAAATAGATGAACGACAAAAAGACAAGGCACTAAATAGGAATCTAATAAATAAATTAAGTATATGTAAAATGAGTTATATAGATGAATATACATGTGCATTTAAAGAATATTATTATAAAGGATTATATACGAATGAAGAAAACAGAGAAATAAGAAAATTATATTACGCAAAATTACCAGAACCCTTTAGTTCAAAAATAACTAAAGAATGACAGGAATCAGGATTAATAGATACACTAGGAGCTAGAATAAAATTCTTACAAAAATGGTTTACAGAATTATGTGAAAAACATAAGGAAGACATGAAAATGGAAAAAATCTTAATAAAAAACTTAGCATGTTGTAGAACATAAACAACACCACAATTTGGATGTACAAACAAATATAAATACAAGAAAAGAATCAAAAAATACAGACCATTTAGGCCAAAATACAAGTATAAGAAACCAAGGAAAAGGTATTATATAAAAAATTACAAACAAAAAAGACCTCATAGGACTAAGAAAAATATAACAGAATGTAAATGCTACAACTGTGGCAAAATAGGACATTTGGCTAGAGATTGTAAAATACCTAGAAATCTAACTAAAAAACAAATATCAGAAGTAATAATAGAAAATGAAAAATACAAACAACTAGAATATATAGACTCCGATTTAAACGATGACGATAGCATATATGAATTAACAGAATATGAAAAAACAGAAAGTGAAAATGAGATAAAAGAATACGAGACAAATAATGACTGAGAAAGATATAAGAATAATAAGTAAAGAAGAATACCAAGATAGTGAAAGTACAGAACAAAAAATAATATTTGACAACAATATGTTTGAAAAAATAAAAGGAAAAGAGTTAGATTTAAGCATAGATAAAAGTACCCAAATTAAGAAATTTCTTTAAGATAAAACAAGAAGAATATTATGTAGTAAGCCAAAAAGAACACATAATAGACTGTAAATATACTCAAGGAAAAGCTAAAATACCCATAATAAATAAAAAGATAATAAATAAAGAAATCCAAGAAATAAAGGCTAAGAATCCAATAAAATACGTACACCTAGGAGGAACAGAAATACTAATAAAAGCATGTTTCAGAGAAGAAATAGATACACCAATAGAAATATATTTAGCGGATGATAGAATAATTCACCCTATAGAGAAAAGTATAATAAGTGCAGTTAAAGGAAATCTAATATACCAAAAATTTAAATTTATAATAAGTGCAAATTATTCAGTAGCCTTGGACGATAGAAATATAGATAAATCATTAGTATTATACTGAAAAATGTCAGGAATAGAATTAGCACCAGACAGTAAAGTATTTACAGCAAGATGTAAAAATTTATATGTACTAACAACAAAACATAAAATAATGGCTAGAAATAAGATTCAAAGAATTAAGATAGAAAACCCTTTTGACAAAATAGTTACTATCATTGATAATAATGATTATAGCTATAAAGAAATAGATATTGAAGAAGATTTAGAAATAGTAAAAGAAAGACTAAGTACATCAAAAAGAATAAATTATGATACACCATCATCATCAAGAAGTAGTACCTCAAGAAGGATAGACTATGAATTACAACCAAAATTATTAGAACAAAAAATAAACGAAATACAACCTTACCAATATTATATAATAGGAATACTAGATCAACGAAAGTATTTAATAATAATATACACAGGACAAATTGAAAACTATATTACAAGAGAATTAGTAAAAGAAGAAGAAATCAATAAAAATGAAAATATAAATACAGAATTACCTAGAATACTGACAAATATAGAGCACAGTACAGAACAAGAATTAATTATTGGAGGAGTACCAATAAAAATAAAATTCAAAATATATCAAGGAAAAGATAATATTACTTTAGGAATAAGATGACTAGAAACAGTAAAACCTTATAATTTAGATGAAAAACAACTAATGATACATTATGAAAATAAGAAGATAATTATTAAAAGAACTTTGATATAAAATAATGCCATAAATCTATATATTAACAAAAATTATAGCAGAAGGATATTATAATAGATACTACACACCTATGATAGATATAGGAGCAGAAGCAAATATGTGTAAATATAACTGTTTACCAGATAATAAATGGAAAAAATTAAAAATACCATTAATAGTTACCGGATTTAATAATGAAGGAAGTATGATAACACATAAGGCTAAAAACATAAAAATACGAATATGGGATAAAATATTAACAATAGAAGAAATGTATAGTTATGAATTAATAATAAGGATATACTATTAGGAATGCCCTACAACTGAATGAAATAATTCTCGTCCTCAAAAAATGAGGACTCACCAATAGTGCAAGTGAAATCTTCTGAGAGTGATCTGCTAATGAGGTTATGGCAGAGATCCTGTAGCTGAATCATAAAATGATACAACATAAAAAGTATGTGTCAGTACTTTGAATGTGCTGAGTAAGTAAGAGAAACCATACACAATGAGTGAAATAACTAAATTGAAAAGACATGCAATGACCAATTGATAATGCTGCAACTGAATAACTGTAATAAACTGAGATGGTCTAAATGACCTTATCTAGTGGTCAATAAAATGCCCTAAATCTGAGATACTAATCTGAAATATTGTACTGAACTGAGCTAACTAGTGGGAGAGTCTATAACCGACAAATAACCACGTGATCTAGACGTGGAGTCCGATGTATACACCCCATCGGTAGGACCTAATATACCTTGCCAAGGTATAAAGGCATGAACTGAGTGATTACGGGTCTGGGACCATGAGGCCAATAAAAATATATCCTATGCTGGAAACGTAGTTCTAGGAACCTGGGTGCACTGGAACCCTAGTCTGCTTGGTGCTAAGTCCTACTCCCACTAGATAGTCCTAGACTGACTACTAAGAATAAGTTGATAGCTCGAAACAGGGGCCCAAGACTAAGTCAGGAATACCTATTTGGAAGCACCCTGATAGTCTTATTATACTAGATTCTGTAACTGGGTTCTAAGACTGGTCAAAGCTCCTAATCTGGAAGCGTCATAACCATCTAAAGAACAAACTGTAATATGAAGCTGGGGTCCTAAGGATGGTCAGAGCTGCTTATTTGAAAGTGTCATGACCTACTAAAGAACCACGAAAATCTAATATTGAGTCTAATTCTAATAACTGGGAGGCACTACTGACAATTCGAAAATTTCTATAGTCAAACTGATCAGCTGACATTTCTGACTAATACTGAGTATTATAACATTCTGACTGAAACTGAATTGACCTATATCTAACTGAGATTTTAGTACAAACTAACTATATAGGAATCCCCCACACTGATAGAATCAAACAATTTTTATAATAATCCTTTATGTAAGACTCTAGTATTTCTGCATTCAAGAGCTAGGGCTAGAATTTACTTTACAGGGACAATCGTCAAAATAGTGACAAACTGTTGGAAAAATATCTACAATTAACATAACCAGTATTCCACATGAATTAAAAGAAGTCTTACAGATAATTCCTTCACATTCGAAAGTTTCAGGGCTAGAACTGATAGAGAAGATAAAGAAGAATTTTAGGGACATAAAGAAAGAACTATTCCCTTGTTGAATTTCCACATACTTGGTGATGGAAATTCCTAAGAGAATTCCATGAAAAATTTGAGAAGGATTGATCTCCTTAACTTCTGGTCTTAGCCTTTCTGAGAGAAACTTTACATCCTAACTATTGAAGGGATGAGAAAATGAGAGAAACCGTTGGTTACCCCCTCTAAAACCCCTAATTAAAACCCAAAATGATGTATTTTAGGGACTAAGTCGGTGGGAAATTACAAAAGCAACCCTAGGAATTAAATCTGAAAACTGGCTGACAGGGTCCCAATGGGCCACTCAACCCGTCATTGGTTGAGACCACGACTTGTTGGGACCTCTTGTGGGTTCCACTTCCTGGGACGAGAAGACACCGGATCAGGCAATGGGGGTCACCACGTTTCACGACCCGAACGTAGACCTGGATCGTAACACGGGACAAGAAACCTCAAAAGGCCCCAAGTCAACCCATGGCATAATCATATCACATCACATCATGTAACAATAGAAACAACAAACAACATGGATAAGCGGAAACTAACTGCAAGAGTCTAATAAATAACAATAATTTCTAATATAACAACACTTGATACAACACTGGATCTATCTAGAAAAGTCTGAAAACCTTCTACTAAATTGATGAGTTGCTGGGACAAGCCCCTAGCTAACTCTTAAAATCTGAAAATTGAAACATAAAGAAAGTATGAACATAAATCACGTCCTCGGGGAATGAGGACTCACCACTAGTAGCTAAGAGGGAAATGAAGCGTATCTTACCACGAGGTTGTGTCTGGAAACCTGAATCTATCTCATAAAATGATATAACACAAAAGGCGTGCGGTCAGTACTTGGAATGTACTGACCATGCGGGATAACTTAGATAATTAAATAAATAAATATACAATAAGGAATTAACCAAATACATCAACATAACTAATTTGATATACCACTATCCTCTTATGATTCACATACTCATATGTATACATGCAACTTTCCTTTGGATCTCATTTTATGCAACATCATTGAACTCATGGGTAAGGGTCAAGTTCTGAAGATTAATAAGAGCTGAATCTGGATCTAGCATCACACACTGTACTAGATCCCTACTGATAACTAAGAGTGATTCTCATCATATTAAATCTGTTATAATTTGAAATGTGAATCATACTAAACTCGATCATGCTGATAAAATAATTAAGGGAGTCATTCTCTACTATGGAGGGTCCCAGCTGTATTAAGAAAGTTATTCTCTACTATGGAGGAACCTGACTGAATTAGGGAATCTCTCTTTACTATGGAGGATCCTTACTGAGCTAGGGAGTCACTCTTTACTATTGAGGATCCCGACTGAACTAGGGAGTCACTCCTTGCTATTGAGGATCCCAACTAAACTAGGGAGTCACTCTCTGCTATGGAGGATCCCGATTGAACTAGGGAGTTACTCTCAGCTATGCAGGATCCCGACTGAGATAGGGAGTCACTCTCTGCTATTGAGGATCCTGACTGACGAAGGGAAACATTCTCGGCTATGGAGGATCCCTGGCTAACTAGGACATGAGGAGTACTGATCTGACATCATCTATCTGGTCTATGCTACTACAGCTAGTCAGAAACATAAACATACACTGCTTTTATCAAACATCAGTTATTTCGGAAGGATCGGGGCTACTTTCTACTAACAACAAGCCCAACATTCTAAAAATATCAATCTTAGTCTTTATCATCATAATTCATATCATAGAGCCACATCAATATTTCTTCAAACATCTTGCATTAGTGAGTATCTATAAATTCACATCATGCATTATACTTCCACCTCATTAAGTTCCGGCTTAATATCATTCAACATGTATCATAGAGTCATTTATAATCCATAGATCCAATTCGTACCTTAACATGCATACATTGGTTCATACATTCTAGATTTACGGGAAGTCATATACTTAACTTATAACCTATACATTTACAACAAGATCATGGGAGGAACATACATTTTTATTTCGTAAGACCCATTTCGAGATTTACTCCAATTAATGAGAGAGATGTATTAATTAGGCCATTACCATAAATTTACCCCATACCCAGTCAATTCCATCAAAAGCACAAGGGACATGCATATTTTTACTTTCAATTATTCAAGCCCATAACTCTATTTTTTTCTCAACACGTCTATCAATGGCACATTCAAGTTCTTAGGGATAATCATTCGATCTTCACATATCTAAACATGGATGCAAGTAATTACGATAATTGAATGAACAATAATAAAGCCTCATTCAAAGTTCAAGTCATTTTATGAAGACATTCTATAATCTCATACCTTTCTCATCATCCAACACATAATTCAAGCTAACCCAATTATTCTACATCATAATTAATCTCATAATCATAATGGATCTTGGAATTTAGAGAAATATAGACAAAATCACTTATCACAAAAACCCTAGGTCATGCATTTCTAGCATAGTTGAAATTGGGCATTTTGATAAAACATTTTGGGGCACAAGGATGGAAGATTATCCTTGTTGAATGATCCACATACCTGCTTCAAAGAATCACCTGATTAAGCTTGACCTTGAAGTCCTTGAAAACTTCCTTGAAGGGTCCTTGAACTTGAGAGAGGGAAGGAAGAAGGGTTTCAGAGAGAGTATTTTGAGAGAAATGAGAGATTAGGCTTAGAACAACCCTTAAAAACGTCCCTTAAAAGGCTTAAAACGACGCCACTTAAACTGGGAGTGTAGGATTTTACCAAATTAGCCTTGAGAAAACATGAAAAATTCGTCAACCTGGGACCACAACCCTCACCACAAGTCGTTGTTCCTCACCACGACTCGTGGTGACCTTCCGTTAGGTTCACTAATCTACTTGCACCGTTTCAGCTCCTTCAACCCACGAACAACGTGACGAGTCGTTACTTCCTCTACCGACTCGTTGAACCCACTCGTTAGGTACGCTGGAAACTATTTCACGGCTTCAGCTTCTCCCTTCTAACAACTGACATGACGAGTCATTGCCACACCTAACAACTTGTCATATCCTTCCATCACCCACACTAGTCCAAGCCTAAAGAGCCTTCCCATGATTGACACCACGGGTCTTTATTAGCTCCAACGACCCGTTACGACCATCCGTTGCCACCCTTTTTTCCACCTAACGACTTCTTCCACGACCCGTTGGAGGGACTAACTATTCATTAGATGAGTCATTCTGAGGCCAGTTTGCAGATTTACTACTGAGCTCCTTTCAACTCCGGATATTTAAATCTTGGAAACTTTTGGGGCATTACAATATCTCCCCCTTGGGAACATTCATCCTCAAATGTTGGCTGAACATATTGTAAAGATAGAGAAGAAACTGAAATCCCAAATCAATCAATCATAGCTAACACCAATGGGGTATCTAACTGCGGGCTAACCTTACACACCAAAACTGGATATCTACATTAAACATGCATACCATGGCGCAAGAGATACTGAGGGACATAAAACTAACATGGAACTAGATAGAACACTGAAAAGGATTCTTCCCTGTTATCTGGAAGTAACTGATGTGGAACGAACCTTCACTCTCAAATAGCTTCTTGGTACTAAGCTAGAATTCACGATATCTAATCTAACTGAGGGTAAGGAATTCATGAGCACGAGTCATTCACAACATCTATAACTGAGCACATACATGAGATAATCTAATTCTACTGAGCTACTAAGAAACTTCTAAAGACTAAGTTCGAGCCTATCACACTGGGAAACATGAATTAACACTTATCTGATTCATAAAACGGAAATGAACTTAAAGGATTCGTAAAGTAAGATCGACATTGCTATATGAAATGATTATCTAGAACCTCTGGGAGTATGCACATAGGGATGGGCATAACATAGCTTCAACCGAACTACTAGAGAGATTATCTGAACCTGAAGGGATTGACATACCATGACTGCTAGGGTTAGGACTCCCCTACTATCATAACCAAGATCCGACTAATCTCACACATTTACCATCTCCCCCTAGCTTAAAGCCATCATTCTAAGGCTCCTGAATATTCCTCAAGATAGGGACTAATTCACTAACTTGTAGCTCCCCCCTTCACCTTTAACCATCACAGCCAGTCTTACATTAACAGTTGTTCACATCACACATCAACAACTTCTTCTCAACAACAACTATGAGCTCCTTATTTAGTATTAGGGTTCAGGGGCTAACAACATGCAAAAGTTATGCAAGATTCACAAAATACCTGTTGCCACTACTGGCGACTTGCCCTTATCTTGGTGTGCTGATACGGAATAGGAGCGGTTTTGACGACGTCTGCCACCCAAGCTAGATGACGCACCTTGCTGAAATGAATGGGCTATCGGTGCTACTGAAGAAATGGCCGACGATCTAATCTCGCCTCTCTTTGCTGCTTCGTAATCTTGGTGCTTATAGCCCGACTGGCCGCACCAAAAACAAACATTCGACCCGGCCATACAACCTCCCAAGTGGTTCTTTCCACAGCTGGTACACATCAGATACGTAATATCCCTTAATCTAGGTTTGTACGGAGCATTGATTGTTGAAAATGCTGGGGCTGCCAACTTCTGCTGGGAAAGTGAGCGGTGTCCACCACTTGTCCTTTGCAAAAAGAACTCTGAATCTCCTATCCTAGCCCTCTTGGCCTCTCTCTCATTTTCCTTCACTTGTTATGCCTCCATTTGTTGCGCGAATATCACCAAACGTGAAAAGTCTATATCACTTTGCAACATGGCAGTCCTGCACTCTTTAATCAAGGAGTCTAACACACCATTCACGAACCTGCTCACTCGAGCCCTCTGGTACGCTACCATCTCCGAGGCATACTTGGATAACCGGGTAAGTTCCAACGTGTACTCTTGAACTATCATGTCATTCTGTTTCAGGTTGATGAACTCTGCCGCCTTAGCCTCTCTCAACTCTCTAGGGAAAAAACTTGTCCAAGAACGCAGTCTTAAATTCATCCCAACCTACAAGGCCTGCTCCAATCCCTCGACTCTCCCTCCACTGAAAAAACCATGTATAAGTAACTTCTTTTAGCTAGTAGGAGGCTAAGTCTGCGCTCTCGATTCCCATCACCCCCATGATGTGGGTAATCTTCTGAATTTCTTCTAAGAACTCATACGGGTCCTTGTCTACCTTTTTTCCCAAGAACTCGGGTGGGTTCATTAGGAGTAAATCTCTCACCCTTTTCACTGCTACATTCCCATTTTAGAGAATACGAGCCATTGCTTACTAATTAATTGGGCGGTCACGGCCTGTGCCAACATATTAAGAGTTTCCTAGAACTCGGCATGGGTAGCATGGTCGTCCATTGGATTCATCGGGGCTGGTGGTACCTACTGGCGGTCATTACCATTTCTCCTTCCATTTTCTTATCTAGGAGGCATTATCTGTGAGCGCGTAAAACACGAGTTAGGGAAGGAACTGTTTAGGGCTTCATACTCTACGCACTATAAGAACCATGAAGAAAAGGGTACATTCCTAAAATGTCTCGTAGCCTCCTCGTTATAAGTGTGCGCTTCACACCCATGAAGAAGACTCTACTAAACACGGCTTTCAAACACCCTAGGACACTCTAAACCCTCACTCTGATACAAAGTTTGTCACGACCTGAACGTAGACCCAGATCGTAATACGGGACAAGAAACCACGAAAGGACCCAAGTTGACCCATGGCATAATCCTAGCATATCACTTAACAATAGACACAACCAACAACATGGATAAGTGGAAGCTAACTGCAAGAGTCTAATAAATAACCATAATTTGAAATGTAGCAACACTTGATACAATGCTGAATCTATCTAGACAAGTCTGAAAGCCTTCAACTAAACTAATGAGTTGCAAGGACAAGCCCCAGCTAACTCCTAAAATCTGAAAACTGAACATAAAAAAGTATGAACATAAATCACGTCCTCGAGGAATGAGGACTCACCACTAGCAGTTGAGAGGGAAATGAAGCGTATCTAACCACGAGGCTGAGTCTGGAAATATGAATCTATATCATGAAACGATATTGCACAAAAGGCGTATGGTTAGTACTTGGAATGTACTGAGCATGTGGAATAACATAGATAATTAAATAAACAAATATACGATAAGGAATTAACCAAATACATCAACATAAATGATTTGATATAAAACTATCCTTTTATGATTCACATACTCATATGTATACATGCCACTTTCCTTTGGATCTCATTTTACGCAACATCATCTAACTCATGCGTAAGGGCAAGTTCTGAACATTTAATAAGAGCTGAATCTGGATCGAGCACTGTATTGGATTCCTACTAATAACTGAGAGTGATTCTCATCAGATTAAATTTGTTATAATATGAAATGTGAATCATATGAAACTCGATCATGCTGATAACATAACTAAGGGAGTCATCCTCTACTATGAATGGTCCAAGCTGTATTAAGAAAGTTATTCTCTACTATGCAGGAACGTGACTGAAGTAGGGAATCTCTCTTTGCTATGGAGGATCCCTGCTGAGCTAGGGAGTCACTCTCTGTTGTTGAGGATCTCAACTGAACTAGGGAGTCACTCTCTGCTTTTGAGAACCCCGACTGAACTAGGGAGTTACTCTCTGCTATGGAGGATCCCAACTAAACTAGGGAGTTACTCTCTGCTATGGAAGATCCCGACTGAGCTAGGGAGTCACTCTCTACTATTGAGGATCCTGACTGACCGAGGGAAACATTCTTGGCTATGGAAGATCCCTGGCTAACTAGGACGTATGGAGTACTGATCTGACATCATCTATCTGGTCAATGCTACTACAACTAGTCAGAAACATAAACATACACTGCTTTCATCATACATCATTCACTTCAGAAGGATCGGGGCTACTTTCTACTAACAACAAGCCCAACATTTTGAAAATATCAATCCATGCTTTATCATCATAGAGCCGCATCAATATTTCGTCAAACATCTTACATTAGTGAGTATCTATAGATTTACATCATGCATTATACTTCCACCTCATTAAGTTCCGACTTCATATCATTCAACATGTATCATAGAGTCATTTATGATCCATATATCCAATCCGTACCTTAATATGCATACATTTATTCATATATTCTAGATTTATGGGAAGTCATATACTTAACTTATAACCTATACATTTGCAACAAGTTCATGGGAGGAACATACATTTTTATTTTATAAGACCCATTTCGAGATTTACTCCAATTCATGAGAGGGATGTATTAATTTGGACATTACCATAAATTTACCCCATACCTAACCAATTCCATCAAAAACATAAGGTACATGCATATTTTTACTTTCAATTATTCAAGCCCATAACTCTAATTTCTTCTTGACACGTCTATTAATGGCATATTCAAGTTGTTAGCAACAATTATTCCATCTTCACATATCTAAACATGGATGCAAGTAATTACGATAATTGAATGAACAATAACAAAGCCTCATTCAAAGATCAAGTCATTTTATGAAGACATTCAATAATCTCACACCTTTCTCATCATCTAACAGATAATTCAAGTCAACCCAATAATTCTACATCATAATTAATCTCATAATCATAATGGATATTGGAATTTAGAGAATTATAGACAAAATCACCCATCTTACAAACCATAGTTCATGCTTTTCTAGTATAGTTGAAATTGGGCATTTTGATAAAACATTTTAGTGCAAAATGATGGAAGATTATCCTTGTTGAAAGACCCACATACCCGCTTCAAAGAATCACCCGCTTGAGCTTTACCTTGAAGTCCTTGAAAACTTCCTTGAAGGGTCTTTGAACTTGAGAGAGAGAAGGAAGAAGGTTTTAAGAGAGAGTATTTTGAGAGAAATGAGAGATTAGGCTTAGAAAAGCCATTAAAAACGCCCCCTAAAAATCTTAAAACGACGCCACTTAAAAACTGGGAGCATAGCATTTTACCAAATTACCCCTGAGAAAACATGAAAAATTCATCGACCTGGGACCACGACCCTTACCACGAGTCGTTGGTCCTCACCATGACTCGTGGTGACCTTTTGTTAGGTGCACTGTCTGTTTCACAGTTTCAGCTCCTTCAACCCATGACCAACGTGATGAGTCATTACTTCATCTAATGACTCGTTGAACCCACTCGTTAGGTACACTAGAAACTACTTCACAGCTTCAACTCCTCCCATCTAATGACTGATGTGACGGGTTGTTGCCACACCTAACGACTCGTAATATCCTTCTGTCACCCCCACTGGTCCAAGCCTTAAGAGCCTTCCTACGATTGACACCACGGGTCGTTACTTGCTCCAACGACCGTTAGGATCATCCATTTCCACTGACTAGAAACCCTTTTTCCCACCTAACGAATGCTTCCACGACCAGTTAGAGGGACTAACAACTCGTTGGATGAGTCGTTCTGAGGCCACTTTGCAGATTTACTGCTCAGCTCCTTTAAACTCTGGGTTTTTAAATCTTGGGAACATTTGGGGTGTAACACCATAACTCGTTGGATGAACCAACAGGTTGTTGGTTCCTCCCATGGCCACTAGACAAGGAAAACTGGTAGGCTAGGCAACAGATGACATAACGACTCATTGGTTGAACCAACGAGTCGTCGTTTCCAGTCGTTAGGTTAATTGGAAAGATTTTCTGAAAATGTCTAAGTTGACACGACGGGTGCTGACAACGACTCGTTGTTGGAAAAAATGAGTCGTTGGTTCCTCTCATCTTCACTGGAACGGGATATTAGGGATTTCACCCGACGATTCCCATAATGGGTCATTATTTCTGACAACGACTCGTTGGTTGAGTCGTGGGGTCCTGGAAAGGATTTTTGAGCTGGGGAAACCATAATTGATAGTATGACTCATTGTTTCTCACAACGGGTTGTTCCTTGTCTTATGGGTTCCCGAGAGACCATGACATGCTCACCACGACTGACACAATGAGTCATTGGAGCTGACCACAACTCGTTGTCTCAGTCGTTCTGAGACATTTTTTTGGTTTTTCTTTTGAATTTTCTTTAACTGTCTGAGTCTGGTCTAAGAAAGTTTTGGGGTGTTACAATATCTCTCCTTTGGGATCATTCGTCCTCGAATGAAGACTAAAACTGCTGGAAAACTAGGAAAAAAGTTGAGATTTCTAGACTGAGATTATGAGCTGGTTTCTGAAGGAGTAACTGACTACGAATTGACTTAACCGTTCTAATAGAGCAGATGCAACTAGAATGCACATAGATAATCTAAATAGAGTTGGTGAGTACAAAATTGAATAGAGTACTGAGGAGGATTTTAGTACTTGATGCCGGAGCTGAACTGGAAGGGAATAAGTGTGGGTATCTAGCTATCATATCTTCTTTGTCTTCCCACGTAGCTCCTTCTACATGCTAATTTCTCCACAAGACTTTGACTGAAGCTACCTCCTTGTTCCTCATCTTATGAACCTGACGGTCAAGGATCTGAACTGGGGTCTCTTCCTAAGAGAGACTATCTCTCACTCCCACATAGTACAATGGCACAACTGATGTTGGATCACCGATGCATTTCTTCAATAGTAACACATGGAATACTGGGTGCACAGATGCCAACTCTGAAGGTAATTCCGGCTCATAGGCTATCTTTCCAATTCACTTCAGAATTCTATAGGGTCCCTCATATCTCGAACTGAGCTTTTCTTTCTTCCCAAATCTCATCACCCCTTTCATGGGTGAAATTTTCAGATAAACCTAGTCATCCACTGCAAAGTCCAATTCTCTTCTCCTCACATCAGCATAAGATTTCAGACGGCTTTGAGTTGTTTTCAATATTTCTCTGATGAGATGTACTTTCTGCATAACTTCATGAACTGAGTCTAGCCCGATTAAAGTAGCTTCACCAACCTCAAACCACCTGATAGGAGATCTACACCTCCTACCATACAATGCCTCAAATGGGGCCATCTGGATACTAGAGTGGTAGTTGTTGTTGTACGCAAACTCGATGAAAGGCATGTGATCATCCCAAATGCCCTTGAAATCGATCACACACGCCCTCAACATATCTTCTAGGGTCTAAATAGTCTCTTTGCTTGTCTATCTATCTGTGGCTGAAAAGCTATGCTGAGCTTGACCTGGGTGCCAAGTCCCTTCTGAAAGGACTTCCAGAAGTGAGGTGAACTGGGTACCTCTATTTGAGATAATGGACAAGGGCACCCCATGAATCTGACCAACTCCCAGATATAAAGCCTAGCATAGTCCTCAATTGAATTTGTAGTTTTAATATGGAGAAAGTGTGCCGACTTAGTCATCCGGTTTACTATCACCCAGGTTGAATCATGTTGTCGACGAGTCTGAGGTAAACCCGTAATAAAATCCATATTTATTTCTTCCCACTTCCATGTGGGTATGCTGATATCCTAAGTCATACCTCCTGATCTCTAGTGTTCTACCTTGACTTGCTGGCAGTTTGGGCACTTAGCTACAAATTCAGTGATGTCTCTCTTTATGTCGTTCCACCAGTAAATATCTCATAAATCACAGTACATCTTAGTAGCCCCTGGGTGGATGGAATATCTCAAACTGTGTGTTTTAGCCAATATCTGCTGTCTCAAATCACCCACATCTTGTACGCACAATCTACCCTGGTAACGGAGTACACCATCTCCCCCTTGGGAGAAAGCCTCCACTTCTTTTCTAAGAACCACCTCGTTTAGTGTAAGCAGTATGGGATCTTCATCCAGCCTTGACATAACTTCAACTACCAATGAGAAATCTGATCCACTCTGCACCACTACTCCGCCCTCAGTTGTATCAACCAACTGTACTCCTAATTGAGCTAATGTGTGGATATCCTTTGCCATCTTCTTTTTGCCTTCCTCAACATGAGCCATGCTCCCCATAGACACTTTGCTTAGGGCATCAGCCACTATATTGGCTTTTCCCGGGTAATAAAGCACACTCATCTCATAGTCCTTCAGTAGCTCCAACCACCTTCTCTACGAAGATTTAGGTCTTTCTAAATGAACACATACTGAAGGCTCTTGTGATCAGTGAAAACATCCACGTGAGCCCCGTACAGGTAGTATCTCCATATTTTCAACGGAAACACCATCACTGCCAACTCCAGGTCATGAGTCGAATAATTCTTTTCATGAACCTTGAGCTATTTGGAGACGTAGGCTATCACCTTGCCCCGCTGCATCAGAACACAACCAAGTCCAACTCTAAAAGTGTCGCAATAGACTACAAACCCATCTGATCCTTCCAGTAGGGTCAACACTAGAGCGATGGTGAGTCAAGTTTTTATCTCAAGGAAACTCATCTCACATGCATCTGACCACTGGAATTTCACCTTCTTCTAAGTTAACCTAGTAAGAGGGGATGCTATAAAGGAAAAATCTTCCATAAAACATCGGTAATAACCGACTAGACCTAAGAAAATTTTGATTTCGATTGGGGAGGTAGGTCTAGGCCAATCTTTCACCACTGCTATATTTTGAGGATATACCTAAATACTCTCACCCGAGACCACATGATCCAGGAAAGTCACAAACATCAACCAGAATTCGAATTTGCTGAACTTGGTGAACAACTGGCGGTCTTTGAGTGTCTGAAGCACTATCCTCAGGTGACTAGTATGCTCTTCCGAATTTCTAGAGTATACCAAAATGTCGTTGATATATACAATGACAAACATATCCAGATACTTCTTGCATACTCTGTTCATTAGGTCTATAAAAGTCGTGGGGCATTTGTCAATCCAAAGGACATAACCACAAACTCGTAGTGACCATACCGAGTCCTAAAAGCTATTTTCAGTATGTCACACTCTCTGACCCTTAACTGATGATACCCCGACCTAAGATTGATTTTGGAGAAACAACTGGCTCCTTGAAGCCGATCGAACAAGTCGTCAAACCTAGGTAAGGGATACCCGCTCTTGACTGTGACCTTATTCTATTGATGGTAATCGATGCACATTCTGAGGGTATCATCTTTCTTTCACACGAACAGTACTGAGGCACCCTAGGGAGAGATGTTGGGTCTGATAAAACCTTTATCAAAAAGGTCTTTTAGCTGCTCCTTCAACTCCTTAAGCTCAGCTGGCGACATTCTGTAAGGAGGGATGGAGATTGGCTGAGTATATGGAAGAAGGTATATACCAAAGTCTATTTCTCGTTCAGGAGGGACTTTAGGAAGATCTTCAAGAAAAACATCAGGGAACTTCCTGACAATTGGGACTAACTGGATAGTTGGGGTCTCAGAACTGGAATCTTTGACCAGAACTAAATGATAAATGCACCCTTTGGAAACACGCTTTCTGGCCTTAAGGGAGGAAATAAACCGACTCTTAGGCGCTAAACGACTGCCCGTCCACTCTCAAGTTGGCTCACTAGGGAACTGGAACCTGACGACCCTAGTTGTTCTACAGTCGACTGAGGCATAACCAGAGTGTAACCAATCCATGCCAAGAATGAGTTTGAAGTCAACCATGTCTAACTCTACCATATCAGCTAGAATGACTGTTCAATATTGAGACTGGGCAGTTTCTATACACTCTGCTGGCTCTAACTAACTCGCCAACTGGGGTGGACACTGAGAAGGGTTCTGAGAGGACCTTTGGACTGATAATTCAAACTAGACTACTACATAGGGAGTCATGAACAAAAGTGTGGCTCCTGGATCTAGTAGGGCATACACATCTAGATGAAAAAGGCGTAACATACCTGTGACCATGTCAAGTGAGCTCTCCAGATCATGACAAGAAAACAATGCATAAAAACAGTTTTGGCGCTCACCGTGATCGATACCTAAAGTGTTGACCTGCTGAACTGGTCGGCCTGTTAGAGTTGTTGAAGCTGTGGATTGTGATCTTCCCTGTCCAGCTGATGGGCATTCTTTATGGAGATGACCAAGCTGTCCACAACCAAAAAAACCCTCTCGACCCTAAAGACACTCCCCTGGATGGTTCTTTCCATATTTAGGGCAAGATGGGTAGTGATTACTGGCACTATAGCTCTGGGACTGAGAGCCAGATGCTCCACTCTTTCAATCCTTGCAGGACCAAAAGGTAGGGGTACTGGCTTTACTAGGTTTTGGAGCCCGCTGCTGCTACTGTTGCTATGAGCAGCTACTACCACCAGATCTCAGATGGCCATAATCTAACTGGCCGGTTCTTGCTCATTTGCTCTCCCTCTCCAAATCTTTTAATTTTTCTACCTCAATATGCTGGGCATGAACTATGATGCTGGAGAGATCGATGTCCTTGATAAGCATTATTTTCCTGCACTCCTTAAGGACCAAAATTTGAAACTCCATTCACAAACTTCAGCATGCAAGCCCTTGGCTTGGCTACCATCTCTGGAGCATATTTAGATAACCCGGGGAACTCCAGTGCATATTCTTCTACTATCATGTTGCCCTGCTTCAGGTTCATGAATTCCACCACCTTAGCCTTCCTGAGCTCCCGGGCAAAAAATCTGTCCAGGAAGGCTATAGTGAAATCCTCCCATTCCACCAGTCCTGCTCCTGCTGGTCTCCCCTCTTTTCACTATTCATACCATATATGGGCTACCCCTTTCAGCTGATAGGCAGCCAAGTAGACACTCTCCGAGGAACTGACACCCATGATCCGGGTGGTCTTTCTAATCTCATCCACAAACTCCTGTGGGTTATCTCCCACCTTAGATACGTGGAAAATTGGAGGGTTCATCCTAGTGAAGTCCCGAAACCAAAAAATTAATCTGGACCCATTGTTGTTGATAGGAACCACCTACTGGTTCACCTGATTGGTACCTATCTGTGCGAGGAGATGGAGCCCTGAACTCTACGGTGGACACTGAGTCACTGAGGGGCGGCTGGAGCAGGTGGAGAAGGTCGGTGAGTGTTACCGGCCCTCTTCCTTTACCACATCGCGGAGGTATGATTCACTGAATAAAAACAGAGCACGAGTTAGAAGAATGACTCTAGAGTTGAATTTTAACGCAAAATAAAGAATATGAATAAAAGAGAGTTTTCCTAATAACATCTCATAGCCTCCCCGTCATAAGTTTGTCGTGCTTCACACCCATGAAAAATACTCCACTCGATGAGGCTTTTAGACATCTGAGGATACTCTAAACCTGACTCTGATACCAAGTTTGTCACACCTCGAGTCTATACCCTGGACGGGACACGTTACTTGGAGTCACAAGTAACCCAAAGTCAACCCATGGTCTATCATAACACTGGCATTTTAAATAACACATGGAGGAAGCTTTAAATTAATAATATAAAACATTTATGAAAACAAAGATGAATCATAAAGTTTAAATCAACTGCAACAAAGCTGAAAGTCTTCAACCATGTCTGTACCTGAAAGCCAACTACAACTGATGAGTTGCTGGGACAAGCCCCCAGCTAACTTCAAGTCTAAATAAAAGTAAATAAAACTGAATGAAATAATCCACGTACTTGAAAAATGAGGACCCACTAATGGTGAAGCTAAAATCTTTCGAGAGTGATCTGCTAACGAGGCTGTGACTGAGATCTTGCAATTTTAAGATAAAACAATATAACATAAAAGGTATGCGTCAGTACTTTGAATATACTGAGTAAGTGAGAGAAACCATACACAAGGAGTGAAATAACTTATTACACCTCGGAAAAATTTTGGTAATTATTTGATGTTTTGTATGATATATAAAGGGAAGTACGGGTTGTATATTTTCCAGTGATAACAAGGGAAATGTGTACGAACGGAAAACCGAAGAGTACGTGAAGTTCATAAGTAAGAGTCAAGTTTAAATAACCATATCTCCTAATATGTAATGAATTAGAAGCCCCACAACCTATCAAATTAAAGGTTTTTGAGTCTAGTTTTCATAAAATCAAACTTCTCGTCAATCAGAGTTTGGAGTAAAAGTTTATAGACGTTTTACCATGAAACTATTTGGCAGTAAGGAGGCCACCTCCCTAAAAATGGCCACCGCCCAACTTGCTTTATATTTTAAGTCATGACTTATCAAATCATTTTCAATATTTCCAGAATTAAGATGCCTACTTATCCTCTGAAATTCTCTACAAATTTCCAGCAAACAACTAAGGAAAACACTAAGCTAAACTCCATTAAACTAAAGCTAAGTGAAGGGGATCTACCATAAGGTGAAGGTGGTGTGTTGGTGGCTGTTTTGGCTGCACTTGGGAGTGTTGCTGTGGTAAATTTGCTGCATTTTTGAAGCTTTCCTAAGCTACATATACGTTCACTCTTGGTAGGAATTAAACACAAGTATAAAAGGTAAGGATTCTACTATTATCCTTGCTTGAATTTTTGATTACAAGACTAGAAGTTGGAGGTGTGTTTGGTGTGTTGGTGAACTGTTTTGTGGCGTTTTGGACAGAAAGGTTGCTGTATTTTTGGACAAGAAGTTGAGGTTATTTAATCCTATTTTTAACCAAGAACAAATCCCCAGCAAAAGATAAGTATTTAACCTCTTTTAAACCTCTCAAATTGTAAAGCAAAAATCTGGAAATTGGCAGCTAAGTGAGCTGCCAATGGACTGTTTGTGAGCGAAATATTGCTCATTTTCCTTAAGATTTTGGCTGTTTATTTTGCTGGAATTATACTTCATATTGAGGGGAATAATTACAGCAGAACTAAGGTAAAATTTCCTCTTGTTTCTCCCTTAAAATTTAGTGAAAACTTGTTGAAAAAATGGCTAAATGTTGTTGATGTTGCCGTGTGTTGTTGTTGCTATTGTGACTGCCATTGTTTAGTTATTTTGGATGAATTTTCTCCTATAGATTAAGATTTTCATTTGACTATAAACCCACTGGATTAAGGAGGTTGAAGGCTGATCATTGAAATGGGAAATCGGCTAGAGAAAAGTTCATTGGAGAAAGTTATGTAAGGTGTTCTTTGTCTCTTGATTTTCAAGCACGAATTCATACCGAGGATTTATCCGGCATTCCCCAGTACTTGAGCTTCTGTAGTAGCATATTGTGGTTCCTCCCAGTTGTTAGAATTACTTGGTATTAAGGTGTGTATTTTCTAAAGAGTTGGAACACATGAATGTGAAGCGGAGAGAGCAATTGCCTTCTATTATGGTCATAGATGTAAATTGAGTCTGAAGTCCCCTCGGCGTAGGCACTGTGAGCTAGTCCTTTACATTATGTTATGTATTTTTGGTGTCAAATTTTTTTCACAGTATGGTTGCTAAGAAATTTGGTAAGCATGGCAAGATGACGACGCGCAGAAAAACCTAATAATTGAAATTGGATTTTAACTCAATAAGGGCTAACGAGGGTAACGAAATGGAATTTTCTTATGACAGTTACTACCCTCTTATATTCAGGTTTTAAGGTACCTAGGGCCATGAGATGGTTCCCTGATCCCTCTTCCTTCACCTAAGTGTCTAGTAAATGCGTTTCTTAATTAACTGATATGTTAAACTTAGAAAATAGGGCCCAAATGGATAAACTATTGATATTTCTATGTAACCATCTTTATTGGCAGGTTATGCACAATATCTTGATATTAACAAGTTATACAAAAATCATATATATATATATATATATATATATATGTATATGCATTTATGCTTATGTTCAAATTACGCGCTAAAGCAGTAAGGATTACCTTTTGAAAGTCGCTATATGTTTATTAGAGCTCTTGAGTTATCTAGACCTCCTGAGAATTGCTTAAGGCTTTAAGTAGACACATCATATGTTCTTTGAAAGTTGTCGATGTGTAAGGAAATCAACCTAAGAGTAAAGGTTGAGGCTCTGGTAGCAATAGAGAGGTAAGATTAAATATTACACCTTTTAAGGTAAAATGTGAGTTATATGCCCTCTGTCAATAGTTGATTTCAAGAACCTTCGAGAGATGTTAAATATGAACAAGACGATGTTTAAGAGATAAGGTTGGAAGTTAGGCAAAAAGGTAAGTGCGTATAAGAAATTCTTGAATAATGAACATGGGAGTAAATAATTAAGTAGGGAATTACAAAAAATGGTTGGAAAGAATTTATCATGAATACGAAAGGTAAATCCAAAGGTCCTTTTTATATGATAAGTGTTACGATTTTTAATGAGTTAGGAAAATAGCCAATAAGATTTACCCTGTTGTAATGACATTTAACAAAAGCGATTATAAATAAAGTTAGTTATGTTCAGTTGTATTAAGCTAATGGAAGGACAGTAAAGTGTTAACTTCTTAAAAAATGATTAGAATCAAATATTTTAAGACAGTGACTCAAGTTAAGGAGAACTTCTTCGTCGTCCTTTTTAAACAATTATTTTTGATTATTTCTTCTATGAGTTGGAGTAACTTTCTGAAGTTTTAAAGGATTTTTTTTCTTGGAAGCTTCTAAACTATTTATAATGCCGTTAAGCTTTTCTAAGCTCCACATATATTGCAATATTTCACATGAGCTTTTCCTACGTTGTCAGAAGCATGACTACAAGTATTTATTTATCTTAAGGCAGCCCCTAGACAGTTGCCTAGAATTTGTATATTAAACAACTCCAGGTTTGAGATACACAAGTTATGTCTTCCTATTCATAAGTTACCTCGAGATGTGATATGATGTGCAATGAATGAGGTATGCTCACAATTCTTGATATGAATGTATGAAAGTCAAACGAGTATAAGCACAAAACGAATGCTAAGATTGTTAATAGAAAATGTTAGGTTAAGTGATTTCTCTACTCCCCGTGTTAGAATTGCTAGGAGATGTTTAACATCATGAACGTGAGTCTACACATGTCTTTATGATATTCCAGTTCTAGGAACTTCCCTAGAATTCATTCAAAGCATATGTATGTATTTAAATGCTAAATGAAAGATCTATATGTGTATGGCATTACTGTAGTATTAGGAGTCGTGGTACGATCCTACACATGTTATAGTTACTGATCAACATATTTTATTGTTTCCAGTATTCAGATAGTTTGTATGAGCTTTGTCAGCTCCATTTATGATGGTGATTAAGATTTGTTTTTATTTTACCCCGGTGTGGTACACCGACTAGAGATCTTTTTATTTTACCCCGCTGTGGTACATCGGCCGGAGACATTTTTATTTTAGCATTGGTTGGAGATATTTTTATTTTACCCCGGTATGGTACATCTGCTGGAGATATTTTTAGTTTACTCCGGTGTGGTACACTGGCTGGAGATCTTTTTATTTTACCCCAGTATGGTACATCGGCTGGAGATATTTTTATTTTACCCCGGTGTGGTACACAGGCTGGACGAATTTTATATATGGATTTACAGTTGGCTGGTCGCTGGCATTACAATTATAGTTTCTTGCTTGTTAATTTCTTAATTGCATTTTCATCTCATTGTAGAGTTATTATCAGGTTTTTATTTTTCAGGATTCCAGGTTGTTACCATTCCTTATTCCTTGTTTAATTTTATTTAGTTCAGTTATGTTATAGTAAGTTGTTATCAATTACAGGTTGCGGAGTTCTAGGTTATATTTATCCTTTATATTTTTATGTGGTAAGTCAGTTATTACAGGATTTTTAACTCATGGTTACAGTTTCTGCCTTACATACCAGTACATTTAATTCGTACCGACGTCCCCTTGCTTGGGGATCTGCATTTGTGCCGCAGGTGTAGGTAGAGGTTAGGATGGCCAGTTGAGTAACACTTCGTGAGATCAACAGATGGTTGGTATGCTCCTTTCTTCCTGGAGCTAGGGCTTAGTTATTTATGCTTGAGTTATGAGATGCAGTTATGGGTAGGTCAGAGCCTTGCTCCGACTATCAGTCAGTTTATTCTTTAGAGGCTTTGTGGACTTAGTGTGTACAGTGTTATTCAGTTTGTGGCCTCATCGGCTTATTGTTGCTTGGTTTAGCACCCTAATTGCTTTGGTTGCAGTTCGATATGTTTACCCCGTATTGTTGAGACCTTATGGATCCAGTTTATTCTTTAGTTGATTGTGACAAGCGACCTGGATGGCCTAAGTGTTACAGTTATAGATGTCGTATGGCCGGCTTCTTGATCAATCATGAATCAAGTGCCAGTTGCGCCCTACCCCAGTTTTGGGGCATGACCTAACTAAACTAAAAAGACATGCAATGACCAACTGATAATGTTGCAACTGGATAACTGTAATAAACTGAGATGGTCTAAATGACCCTATTTGGTGGTCAAGGATATGCCCAAAATATGAGATACTAATATGAAATAATGTGTTGAACTGTTCTGCACTGACTAATCTGAGACTGAACTAAGCTGACAAGTGGGAGAGTCTATAACTGACCTATAACCACGTGAGCTAGACGTGGAGTCCGATGTATACACCTCATCGGTAGGACCCAATATACCTTGCCAAGGTATAAATACATGAACTGATTGATCACGGGTCTAGGTTCATTAGGCCAATAAAAATATATCCTATAGTGGCAACATAGTTCTAGAAACTTGGGTGTGCTGGAACCCCGGTCTGCTCGGTGCTAAGTCCTACTCCCACTAGATAGTTTTAGACTGACTACAAAGACTAAGATGATAGCTCAAAATTGGGGCCTAAGACTAAGTCAGGAATATATATCTGGAAGCACCCTGAGAGTTCTATCGGACTGAATTCTGTAACTGGGTTCTATGACTGGTCAAAGCTGCTTATCTTGACGCATCATAGCCATCTAAAGAACAACTTGTAATCTGAAGCTAGGGTCTAAAGGCTGGTTAGAGCTTCATATTTGAAAGTGTCATTACCGCCTAAAGAACCACTAAAGTATGTTATTGAGTCTAATTCTTATAATTGGGAGGCACTACTGACACCTTGAGAATTTCTGTAGTCAAACTGATTAGGAGACATTTCTAACTAACACTGAGTATTCTAACATTCTAACTAAAATAGAACTAACCTATATCTGACTGAGATTTTAGTACAAACTAACAATATAGGAATCCCCGACACTAATTGAATCAAGCAATTTTGATAATTAATCACTTATGCAAGACTCTAGTTTTTCTACATTCAATAGCTAGGGCTAGAATTTACTTTATAGGGACAATCGCCAAAATAGTCACAAACTGATGGAAAAATATCTACAATTAACATAACCAACATTCCACATGAATTAAACGAAGTCTGACGGATAATTCTTTCACATTCAAAAGTTTCAGGGCTAGAACTGATAGAGAAGATAAAGAAGAATTTCTGGGACACAAGGGAAGAACTATTCCCTTGTTAAATTCCCACATACCTGGTGATGGAAATCCATGAGAGAATTCCTTGAAAAATCTAAGAAGGATCGATCTCCCTAACTTCTATTTTGAGCCGTTCTGAGAGAAACTTTACATTCTAACTGTTGAAGGGATGAGAAAATGAGAGAAACTATTGGTTACCCCTCTAAAACCCCTGATTAAAAACTAAAATGATATAGTTTAGGGACTAAGTAGGTGCGAAATTACAAAAGTAACCCTGGGAAGTAAATCTTGAAACTGGCTGACAGGGCCCAGCAGGTCACTCAACGAGTCATTGGTTGAGACCACGATTTATTGGGACCTCTCGTTGGTTCCACTGCCTGGGATAAGAAGACACTGGATCTGGCAACTGCGGTCACCATGACCTGTTGGAGGAACCAATGGATTGTTGGTTCCTCTCGTGGCCACTGGACAAGGAAAATTGGTAGGCTAGGCAATGGGTGACACAACGACTTATTTGTTGAACCAACGAGTCATCGTATCCAGTCGTTAGGTTCACTAGAAAGATTTTTTGAAAATGTCTAAGTTGACACAAAGGGTGCTGACAACGATTCATTGTAGGAAACAACGAGTCATTATTTTCTCTCATCTTCACTGGGTCGTTTTTTTTGACAATGACTCATTGGTTGAGTCATGGGGTCCTGTAAAGGATTTCTAAGCTGGGGAAACCACGACTGACAGGACGACTCATTGTTTCTCATAACGAGTAGTTCTTTATCTGGTGGGTTCCCGAGAGACCAAGACCTTCTCATGATGACTGACACAACGAGTCGTTGGAGCTGACCACGACTCGTTGTATTATTCGTTTTGAGACATTTTTTCTGGTTTTTCTTCTGAATTTTCATGAAATATCTGAGTCTGGTCTAGGAAAGTTTTAGGGTGTTACAGGAAGAGAGAGAATTATTTTTTGAAGTCTTTAAACATGTTTTTTTATTCATTTTTATAGGTTGTGGAAGGTGAAAATCAAGAATACGGTTGCTAGAGAAGTGATTCTGCAATGGTATTTTGAGAAGCAAATTCTTTTTTATTGCCTTAGTTTTGTTAATGTTTAGTATGTCTTAGTTAGACTTTCAAGTTGGATAGATTTTACTTAATTTTTTTTTAGGAGTAAGTAATACATATCATCTCAATATCATTTTAGTTGTTCTTAATTACTATATGAAAATGTGTAATTTATTATTATTATTATCTTGATTCTGTTAGTATGTTATTATTTTTAATTTCTATAATGCTCATTATAAAATAAACTACTCTAGATGATGAAATTTAAAATATTATATATTATTTAATAATAGTAAATTCTTAAAATTAATGGAAACCTATGAAATACAAATTCTAAATAGTATTTAATATCCTTAAAATCTTTTTGTGATACCTACATCATACTTTTAAGATGATCACATTTTTGTCATAAAAGTATGACAATTAGTGATGAAAATAATCTATGTCCCAAATTTTCCTACTTATCACTTACACATTAACTTTGTATTTTATGACAATTGTGATTACCACTAACTATGATATTTTATAGTGATGATTTTATCTTATCAGTGAAAGAAACATCTTTAGTGATGATATGATTGTTTTCAACTAAAAAATTCTAAAAAAAAATAAAGTTCTCACTAATTTATACATTTAATTCCTTCCACGATGCAATAATAAAAATAAAAAATAACAAAAATAAAAAAATAAGATGTAAAACAAGTTTGAATCAATAAACAACTATTGGCTATCACAAATCAATTCCCCAACAACGATGCTATTTCTTGATAACGCTCAATACAACTCTCCCAATTAAGGGAGATGACAACGGTTATTGACAAGAACAAATATACTTGACGGGCGTCGGGGTTGAATCCCATAAGAACTTGAGTCGATAATCCAAAAGTTATAAACTAACTCAAACTAGAATTCATCATTGTTCAACATTTTGAAAGTAAAATTGGGGAAAAAGGGAAAATAATATCAAATTCAAATTTAGAACTATGTGAGAGGAATTCCAATTGTTGCAGTTAAAAGTGAGATGTCTACGGATGTGCTATTGATGGACTAACAACTAGAACCGGATTTACTTTATTGACTTAGATTCAAATTTAGTGGAGATAGCAGTGGATAAAATACATTCTCTCATTTATTAACCACAAGAATGTTTATGCCTTGGGTTTTCTCAAACCCCAAGGGAAAATTAAAATTATCAACCACAAAAGCTTGAGGAAGAATCAAGCTATCTCTAGCGTTGAACCTTTAATGGAGTGTGAATGTGGGGTTTTACTATATCTAGCTTAACCCACACATCAACACTCCAAATCCTCCCTATTATTTTATCACCCAATTCTCCCCCTTCTTTCTCAAGAAAAAGCAAGAAAAGTAAACAAAATTAATGTTTGCAACCATAAATATTTATAATTAAAACGTAGAGAAAAGAATATATCAATACTTAAAGTTAGAATCCAAGAGAAATTAATCAATACCCATTCAAGTTTACAACCACACCATGCAAACACCCCTAGTTAGCAAGTTAGCTACTCATATTTTGAAAGAGAGAGAAGATACCAAGAGGAATTTCCTGAATATTCATATATTAATTCACAAATTTGCATCACAAGCTCTACAACAATGGTGGAATTCCCCCAATTGGGTCGAAGAAGAAGAAGAAAAGTACTTTCTCTTTCTACAATTCTATGATGTGTAAAACTCTCTAAAATCTATTTATGAATGAATCATGTGTGGTGTACAATTTAGAGTGATTAATATATGCAACTTTTTTGTGTCTAATTTTCTACAATTTCCCTTGGATGCTTTTAGATTCTTTGGGAACCTTTTTGGATGTTTTTGCCCTTCCATCAATGAAATGGGTCACTTGCCCTTCATCATGTGTTTTGTAGGTGCCAATCCGCAAAAGTAGATGCAAACAGCCCCACCTGTGTTAGACCTGCATTTAGTAGGTGGGGATCTTAAATTTGCAGGTCAAACCGTAGGTGCAAGGCAGTCTCTCATGTGTTACACCTGTATTTCGTAGGTTTGGATCAGCGAAAAACATGTCTTTAGAAGCTCACTTCAAGTTCAAAACCTCCATTATCTTTGTCTCCTTCAAATGCCTGCAGAGAGAAGAAACAGGGCATAAAACCTTTCTAAATTGTGTGAAAACCAAGCAATAACTCATGCATAAAAGCCTAATGAGTTGGTAAATTACCAAATCATCAATTATCCAGTTAATGTATGTGGGATTCTCAATAAGGGTCTCCTTTAACCCTTATGCCCAAATTCCAAGCTTCAATTCATGTTTCCATTATAATTATTCAATTCTATGATTTCTAGGGCTAGAACCCTTTTATGCAAAAACTCTAAATTCTTATGTGATATGTCCTTTCATGATTCCTATATGTATTTTTCAAGTATATTTGGGTTGAATTCATTGAAAAACTCCTATGAACCTCTATACTCAATTTATCATGATTAGTTCAAACTAAGTATATGTAACACCACAAAAGTTCCTAAGGATTAACATAGACTTAAAATGAAAGAAAACCTAAAAGAAATCAGAAAATTTTTGCCTCAGAACGACTCAACCAATGAGTCATTGTCAGTAACAATGACCCGTTATCTGAGTTGTTGCCATCCGCTGTAATTTTCATTTCCCAGATTAACGAGTGATAACAATGATCCATTGTTAGAAGTAACGGAAATCATTTATCCCGTTCTTTCCATGTCTAGAAACCTGTCAAAATTCTTCTCCCAAACAACGAGCCAAATGATGAGTCATTATTTGATATAATGACACATCCTAGGGAGCCATTAGAGGAAATACAGAAAGGTCATAAATCCCTCCAGTGACCATGGGTGTATACAACGATTCGGTGTTTCAGCTAACGAACTGTACTGTTTGTCCATTAGGAGGAATTCAGAAGTTGTTCAAACTTTCCCAGTGGCAATGATTAGAAACAACAACCCATTTTACCCACCAATGAGTTGTCGTGTAATTCATTGTGAGAATTCCAGAGATGGGAAATTTCCAGTCTAGAAACAATGATTAGCACCAACAAGTCGTGGTTCACAACCAATGGATCATTATGAGGCCCGTCGGATCCGGACAGTCAGATTTTGAAACGGCTAGCCAAGGGCATTTTTGTAAAATTCTAAGCTCCTAACTCCTAAATTACATTATTTGGGGCAAGATTAAAGGAGAATTAAGGGAATTAATCAACGTTCTCCCATCGATCTCTCCTAATCTTATAGGAACAGTACATAGAAACTTAGAAAGTGCTTCTCAAGGTAAGAGTTAGGGTTCTGATTCTTCTCCATATTTCAAAAAGTTTCCTCAGAGGATTCTTCTACAGGTATGTGGGATTTCAACAAGGGTATCCTTTCTCCCTTGTGCCCAAGATATCCAGTGAACCCTAGCTTTCTTTCAAGTTCCTTAGAAATCATATCTTAGGGTTTGCGTTCAGTTATGAATTTCCTTATTACTTCAATGTTATCCAATCTCCTGTGATTTCTAGGATGTGATATTTATGACTTTACAAATTCAGTTATAATGATACTTTTATGACATATTTCCACATGATTCAAGTTTAGTTATATAAACATGTATTTTGCTTCTATATGTGTTTGAGTTAGCATGAATTCATATTTCAGTCTTTGTGATTTTATCATGATTTCAGTATGCAAATGTTGATTGCATAATAGGCTTTTTTAGGTTCTTTAGGCTCCCAGAATATTATCAGATAAAGTTTCTGACTTAGTTTTAAGCACACTAGTTTTTGAGCTATCTATAAAATTATTAGTAAACTTATCAATTGGGAGTAGTTCTTAGCACTGAGTTGGTCCAGGATTCAGCACACCCAGGACCCGGAGCTATGTGCCACTAGAGGTTATTATCTCAAATGGGCATTAGTTTTATTGATCCATTATCCATGCCTTTATACTCTTGCAAGGTATATTTGGTCCTATCGATGGGCCGTATACATCAAACTCTACGGTTAGTTCTAGTGGTTATATGTCGGTTAATCGACTCTTCCATCATTCAATACAGTTATAGTCTCAGTCATAGTTACCGACTCATTTTTTAGTACATGTACATGACCCTTAAATCAGTCTTACTGATACATTTAATTTGAATTTTTCGAACTACTATTTCATAGCAATATTTATTTATATTAATAATGGTCATGGTACTTCAATTCAGCTATGCATTTTAGTATAGCTTTTTAGATTATCTGTATATTCTATATATTCCAATTGCACATCTCATATACTTAGTACATTCAAAGTACTGACCATATATTTCTTTTTCTATATAATTTTATGATATAGGATCAGGCTCTCAGACTCAGCAGCGGGGTTAGCTTCTCTTTCAAGCTTATTGCAGCAGAGTTCTATTGGTGAGTCCTCATCTTCTGAGGACCAGAGTTTTCATCTTCAACATTTGCCTTTTTAGTTTTAGTTTTAGACTTTAGAGTTATCTGGGGGGAGGGGTGTTGTCCCAACAACTCATCAGTATCTTTTAGAAGGCTTTCAGACAGAATATGTTAGTTTCAGCTTAAGTTTGAATGTTTGAGCAAGTGTCAGTAATTTATCATATACTCTTTATTTATTTAGTATTTGGTTACTGCTTTTAAATAACTGCCATTTAATATTTTTTTACTGTAGTTCAGTCACAATAGAATTATGTCATTCCATGAGCCATCTTGGGGTCACTTGTGATCCTAAATACCGTGTTGCATCCAGGGTATAGACTTGGGTCATTACAAACATGATATCAAAGCGATGGTTTAAGTGTGTCCTAGGGTGTCTGAAAGCCGCATCAAGTAGAGTCTTTTTCATGGGTGTGAAGCGCACCACACTTATGTGGAGGAGGCTATGAGGCATTTTTAGGAAAATCCCTTTTCTTTTTGATTCTTGTCATGCATAGAGTTTTAGTCTCCAAAATTGTCCTCCCAACTCGTGCTCTACAATTTTCAGTAATGCCTCCGAAAAGAAGAACCAGAAGAAGGAACGATAATGCTAACTAGCCAGCCCTACCAGCTCTAACAACCCCTCAGGATGATTAGGTGTCACATGCGAAGTTCCACACTACTATCCGAATGTTTGCTCAAGTGATTACCAATCAGGTCAACTAGCAGATCATCATACCTATCAATCCTAATGGGTTTGCAGCTGTTTCTAGAGTCTGATATTTTACTCAGATGAATCCCCCAGAATATCTTGGGTCTAAGGTAGATGAGGACCCACATGAGTTTATTAACGAGGTTTAGAAGATCACCCAAATCATCGGTGTTACTTCTGTAGAAAGTGTAGATTAGGTTTCTTATCAGTTAAAAAGAGTAGCTCAGATATGTTATAAGCAGTGGAAAGAGGAAAGGCGAAATGGTGTGGGTCCGATGTAGCGGGATGAGTTTGTGACTGCATTCTAGACAGATTCTATCCCTGGGAGTTAAGGGAATCTAAGACCACTGAGTTTGTGAACTTGAGGCAGAACGACATGATAGTGCAGGGTTACGTGTTAAAGTACACTCAACTATCAAAGTATGCTCCAGAAATAGTTGTGGAGCCGAGGGCTAGCATGATCAAGTTCGTGAATAGAGTCTCAGACTTGGTAGTCAACGAGATGGACATCTTCAAGCTCATTATCCAAGAACAAATGATAGAGGCGGAGAAACTGAAGGATATAAAGAGGGAGAGTAAGCGACCAAGGATAGGTCAGTTTGAGTATTCTCAATAGAGGTTGAGTGGTAGTAGTCGCCCACAACAACAATAGAGAGCTCCAGCACCCTCATCAGCCTGTGCTCTTTCTTCTAGGTCCCACAAGGATCATAGGGGTGGAGCATCAGGCTTCCAGTGCCAGAGCCATGTCTTTAGCAGCCACACTTTTTTAGTATGTCTTAAGTGTGGCAAGAACAATCCGAATGAATGCTGTCTAGGCAAGGAGGGTTGTTTTGGTTGCGGCCAGTTATATGCTGTGGGTTTACAACATTTTCAACACTTAGAACTGGGAAATAAGCATGGTGGTGAGTTTGTACGGATATGATGCACTTTTACTTTATTTTCAGGCAAATTAGGTGTTGAAGTTGGAATTTGCCAAAGAAGTGAAAGGAGTGCAGAAAAGGGCCAAGTACAGATCTTATTACGAGCCGTACAATCATGGTACGAGACTTACTGAGAGTCGTGGAAAAATTCAGAAGATGAGCTTATGGCAAAGGCCAAGTTACCACTCACGGTACAAGTCGTACCATCCTGGTACGAGCCGTACTGAGAAGTCGTAGAAAAGTATAAAAGAAGCTGCATTAGGTGAGTCTCTTGGTACGGGTAGCAACCATGGATCGTGATAACTACCTATGACCTATACCAAGGAGTCGTGGTAAAGTTCATAAGGATTGAGGAATGGCAGATCTCAAGGTACGAGAGGCAGTCACAAGTCGTAGGACCAAGGTACGAGTCATACCAAAACACTCGTGAAAATATTTAGAGGATACCAAAAGTCTTAGATTCAGACCATGAAAGCAATTTACAACTCATAGGATCAATATATCAGTCGTACCAAGTTCCAACACTTAGCCAAATTCAAAAATTATCATACATTGTACCAGAAAATGTATGACTAGTATAATCATGGTACGAGTCGTAGGTGAAGAAGGCGATAGTTTATTAGTTTTCCTATTAGTTTAGAAAATATTTATAATTATTTGTATAAATACTTCTCTATATTATTATTTTAGGAGGAGAACAGAATTCGATTCTTGAGAGAAGTATTTGACTTTTGGGAATATTGAGAACAAATTTTGGAGAGTTTTCTTCTATTGTTCTTTAATTGCTCTTCATTGATCTTTTGCAATAATCAAGTGGGTTTACTCTCGAATCATTGTTTTAAGTTCTAAATTATATTTTTCTCTATGAATACTACTTAGTTTCTTACAATCATGAGAGGCTAAAACCTCTACAACTAGGGTTGTGGGAACTATGGCGAATTAACAAACTAGGGTTTGCTCAAAGTGACTCTACACTAATGATAATTCTTGTATTGTGTTCTCTTCAATCTTAAAAGTTTCTTAATGGAGTGCAATGTTAGGACTTGCCCGAATTCTTTACTTTCTTGAATCTAGAGAGGTAGATATTAGGAAAACAAAATAACAACAAAGCCTTAAACTTTATGGTTCATTGTATGACTTGAGTAGCGGTCACTGGATAGTTAATTTAGAATAAATTGATAATGTTAAAGTGAAATCACTCGAGAGACCTAATCCAATAATTGAGTATAGTCATCCAATAGGGACGAATCAGTCATTTGGATGAATCTATGTTATCAATTCTACAAGTCAAGCATGGGATATATCACAAGTGTAACATCTGAAGTAGTTATGAACCTATAGGGAACACTCCCCTAGTTAATTGCATTTTCATGATAACAATCCAATTGTCAATATGGTTAAATATTTACATCCTTACAAAAACCCCCCTTTAGGAAATAATAGATTTAAAAGCTTAAATACTAGGGGGATCTATCTTTAGTTGTCCCGATGGAAAGTGTTGGTGTGGGAGATAGCCTCAGTTATGAGGAAATTCTAGTTGCAATCTTGGATCATCAGGTTTGGAGGCTGAGGAAAAAAGAAGTAGCTTCGGTGAAGGTGTTATGGAGAAATCAGCATGTTGAGGGAGCTACGTGGGAAGTCGAAGCGGCTATGATAGCTAAATACCCTGACTTGTTCCCTACCGACTCAGTTTCAGTTTGAGGTATCAGTCTTTGACCTAATTCTCTAGTCAGTTTCCATGTTTGGTCATGTGCGCAAGTTTGATTTATGTTATGATAGATGTATGTGACATATGAATTCAATTTAGCTATGTAGTTCTTTTCGGAGGTAGTCATTCTGTCAGTTTACGGTTTAAACGATCATTGTTTGCATATGATAATTGCATGTTTCTGAGTTTTCTGTGTGTTTCTAACATTCGAGGATTAATGTCCCCAAGGGAGAGATATTGTAATACCCCAGGAACCCAAGGATCAGACCTGGGAGTCAAAACGGGGAAAATGCAAAATATTTGTTGCAGGCATAGAATGAGTCATTGGACAACTCGTGAGGACAACCCACGAGTCGTCAGGTGACACGTACGGAGGCCAAGGGAGAGTTGGGAAGCTTGGAGGAAAAGGCTTCCCAACGCGCATGGCAATGAGTCATGGTCAGACTACACGAGTCGTTAGGTCAACCGTGGGGTAGGGGAGAAGGAATATGGAAGAGGTCAGACCAGTGTACTTGACGGAAGCTGACCATGACTTTTCGGTTCAAGCAATGAGTTGTTGGGTCAGTCGTTATGACCCCAGGATTTCAGGCAAGCAGTGGACTCGACGAGTGATGTGCTGTGAATTTACAGTACTATTGACACTCAAAACTAAGAAAATAGCATGGACTTAGGTGTATTTATGTGGATATGTGGCACTTTTCCTTTGAATTCAGGATAAATGGCTGTTGGAAAATTAAATTAGCAAGCTAAAAGTATGCAAAACAAGGAAAAAAGTTCAGACCACAGTACGATCCGTAGGATGGACCTACGAGTCGTATTGAGGGCCTTGATCAAAAGCTGATAGTTTAACCTTGAAGATTAAACTTATGAGACTTGTCATGGATTGTACCATGGTGTTACGAGTCGTGGTAAGACAGTCGTGATGAAATCTAGAAGAATTGCACAGAAGGCTGATTCTCATTACGAGAGCACCCTACAACCCATGAGATGAAGGTATGAGTCGTACCATACAAATCATGGTGAAGTTCAGAAAAAGTTCAAAAGGTCAGGATGAAGCCACGAGTGTCAATGTACGAGTCATAGCATGATGGTACGAATCGTACCTTGACCCAACACTTAATTAAAATTCAGCCAACAAGCCACGAGTGGATGTCACGATCCGTGAGAAGCCCCTATGAGTCGTAGGTGGACCCGTGATGAGGATGGCAGTAGATATGGAAAGCAGTCCTGTTGGTTTAGGAAAAGGATTCTTGTGTCTCTATAAATACTTTTTATGTTTTATTTTTAATAGAGGACAACGGATAGACATAATTCTAGTAAGAAAAACATTGTAGTAGAAAATTTTACGTCATTGGAAGAGAGAATTAAGTTAGGGAAACCATGTGATCAACCTTTTCTTGAATTCATCTTTTTCTTGCTACTTGTTATTCAAGATTTCGTGGTTTAATTAAAGGAATTGTTTTTTCTCAATCAGCTTTGTAAGTAATGTTATGTGTTTTCAATCGTGAACACAAATCACAACCTTGCAACTATGAGAGGCTAAAACCTCTATAGCTAGGGTTGTGGGAACCATGGTAGATTAACTAGTTAGGGTTGCACAAAGTGAGTCTAAAACCAATACTTAATACTTATATTGTATTCTATTCATCTTTAATGATTCTTAACTGTGTACAACATTAGGAAGTGCTTGAATTCTTTACTTGCTTTGGTCGAAGAGGTAGAGATTAGGAAAAGAGAATTACAATGGAGCCTTGATCTTAATGATCATTGTATTAACTTGAGCTGTGGTCGCATGATAGTTATATCTGGAACTTAGTGATAACGATTATTTTGCAAAACTCATGAGACTTGGTCGAGTAATTGGGGATAGTATTTCAATAGGGATTGGTCGATCGATTGAATGAATCCAAGTTATCAGTTCTGTAAGTAAGTATTGGTAAAGATTACGAGTGTATACCTAAAGCTGTTATAAACCCATAGGGAACACAAACCCTAGTTATCCTTTAATTATTGATTTATGAATATAATCTTGACTGCTGTTTATTTTTATTATTGCTTGTTAATAGAATTCCCCCATTGTGAAGTAATGACCACACAAGTTTATGTACCGGCTGTAATATAGATCTTCTGTATTCCCTGTGGGATCGACCCCAACCTCTAGTTGGGTTCTTTATTGACAACGTCCGCTTCATACTTCAGTTGGAAGTGTGGTTTGAGAATTTTCAAAAAGTGGCGCCGTTGCCGGGGAAATACGGCTAAGACTAGGTTATTTGCTTGTATTCGACTTTTTGGTAATTATTTCCTTAATTACATTTATTTTTGTGTTTTTCTTTGATATCCACAGGATATCCTCCGGTGGATGCCAAGCTCTCGGAGTAGAGAATACCCCATTTTCCCACTCAATCCTGAAATTGAACGAACACTGCATAGAATGGAAAACCATGAGCAGAGAGAAGCCCGCTTAGCTGAAGAATCTAGGCAATTCGAGCAAGCTTGGTTAGCTGCACTAAGCTGGTGATGATAGAGATGAGGTGGTAAATGCTGGTCGACATAGGAGGGGCAACCGAGCGCAGAGATTTACCCCTCAGTTCTTCGATGATGATGACCCAGATATTGATGAGATTGGGCCAACCGAAGCAATTGTGCCACCACCAATGTCCGCTGGGGTGAAATTCGACATTACGAGCACCATGATTCAATTGCTAAACATGAAAGGGGTGTTCAGCGGCCACGCAGTGGATGACGCCAACTTGCACTTGATTAATTTTGTAGGAACATGCAAGGCATACAGGTTGCCCGGAGTAAGCCAGGATGCGATAAGGCTCCGACTCTTCCCTTTCTCTTTATCATGGTAAGCTACTTTGTGGTTATCGGAGTTACCCAAGAACTCCATAACCAATTGGAGGGAGCTGAAACAAGCCTTCTTGGAAAGATTTGTTCCCCAATCAAGGGTGTGACAGTTAAAAGATGAGATCTATAATTTCAGGGAGATTAAGACGGAGGCACTTCACGAGACCTGGTTGAGGTTCAAAAAGAAGTTGACTAAGTGCCTGAACCATAATATCCCAAATGAAAGCTTGTTGGAAATCTATTACATGTCTCTTAATAATAGCTCCAAGGTTGTAGCAGACACGATGGTGGGTGGAGCATTGATGAGTCACACATGGGAGGAAGCAGCCACTATCCTTGACAGGGTGACAAAGACAAATAGGGCCTGGCATACGAGGGAGGTTGATGCAGTGGCAGGTACATATGTTGTTGGTTTGACTACAAACCAATGAATGAAGGAGGAAGAACGAGATCAGCAGTTGGCTCACATGCGGACATTATTGGATTTTCTGACAAAGCATATCATGGGAGCAGGAGCGAAAAAGGTAAATACAGTGGGAATACAAGGAAGGGAGTAAGGAGCAGATCACTCTAATTCTAAGGAGGAGGCAAACTTCCTAGATAGCCAGGTGGCGGGTTTTCGAGCCAACGCCCAAGTGTCTGGACAAGACAATTGGCACCAAGGTTCTGGAAATTAAGGTCGGAACCAATACAGAGACAACTACAACAGGAACGGGTTCAGAGATAGGAGACGTGGTTGTAAGCGAGTGGGAGAATGGAGAAGGAATGACGATATCGCAATGACCGGGCTGGAGTCTATGTGCCTCCAACACAAGAAGGGGAGGTTGGACAATCAAAGTTGGAGAGTATGATGGCCAAAATGCTGAAAAAGGTGAGGTCCACAGATGATCCGTTACAAGAAATTCGAAGCTACTTATCTAGCATGGGTCAGAAAGTGGAATCTCATGCCACCACCATCAAGCAGATAGAACACCAACTTGGGCAACTTTGGGCATCAATGAGCCCTAGACAAAAGGGTACACTCCCTAGCAACACTTTCTAGAATCCAAAGAATGATGCTCATTGCATGGCAGTGATGACTAGGAGTGGTAAAACCACAGTTGACCCCCCGTTCCCTATTGAAGTTGAAAGGAGGAAAGAGAGAGTGATGGAGGAAGAAGAGATTAGTGATGAGAAACAACATGATGGGTTGCAAAAGGCCCCTAGGTGTGAGAAGGATTGCGACATGGATCAAGGGGCAACTCCAGTGCAGAAGGCTATCCCAAGACCACTGCCACCATTCCGGCAAAGAATGAAGAAAAAGGCGGATAACGGTAAGTTCCAAAAATTTCTTTCAATGCTCAAACAACTTTCTATGAACATACTGTTGGTAGAAGCATTGGAGCAAATGCTGGGATATGAAAAATTCATGAAGGACTTGGTGAAGAAGAAATGATCTGTAAGTTATGAGCCAGTTGACAATATCCATCATTGTAGTGCCATAGCAACAAGGGTCTTAGCTCAGAAAAAGAAAGACCCAGGTGCCTTCACGATTCCTTGTACCATTGGTAATGTCGAATTCGCAAGGGCACTCTGTGATCTGGGAGATAACATTAATCTAATGCCCTTGGTGGTCTTCAAGAAGCTAGGATTGGGAGCCCCCACACCAACCAACATGCGGCTACTGATGGCCGACAGAACAGTAAAGAGACTAGTGGGCATCCTAGTTGATGTTATTGTCAAGGTTGAAAAGTTTATATTCCTAGAGGATTTTGTGATCTTGGATTACCCCATCATTCTGGGGCGACCATTCCTCACTATTGGGAGAGCTCTAGTGGATATGGAAGCTGGCCTGTTAAAATTCAGGCTAAATAAAAAAGAGCTCACTTTCAACATCTGTCAGACGATGAAGCAACTAAAGGAATTTAGTGTGATCTCAGCACTTGAGGATGAGTATGAGTTACTTGAAGAATTCTGAGTAGTCAAGAGACTTGCGTCGTGCCACGACCTTAAATCAGGAGCTTCTTGGGAGGCAACCCAAGTGGTGGTTTGGTGAAATCTGAGTAATCAGATGACCTGCGTCGTGCTGCGACATTAAATCAAGCGCTTCTTGGAAGGAAACCCATGGAAGGCGAAGTTTGAGTAGCCACAGGTATGTCCCTTTTCCTTTCAAGGTTATATTTTGTGCTTTGGGGACAAAGCTCATTCTTTAAAAAGGGGGGTGTACTAGTATTTTTGGTTCGCCTGAGGGTTTTTCTTGTTGTGTTTCTTTTTCCTCAGACATGCGATCTAGTAGAACCGACATGTGTTAGGATTTTTTGTTTTTAATTGTCACTTTTGTTTGATTATAAAGTATCTTAGGAATACTCAGCCATTGAATATGCACTACTTTTGTTGTTTTTTAAAAATTGACCCTATTTAAAATTTTTTCGCTATGTGTTTGTGACAATAATGCATGATTTCTATGGATCGTTTTATGTCATTTAGTTATTGACAGTGCTAGTGTTAAGCCATGTCTGAACCAGACAGGTAAAGTGAAAATAGTTCATGTACCATGTGTGAGTGAGGTCTTAGTATTTGTTGCGGTATGCTGTTGAAGATCTAGAACTTGCCTGGTTGGTCTCTACATAGGTGAAGGATGGTTGGTAAGGAGATGATCATAGGCCATTTTTGTGTTATCTCACGTTTTGCCTATATTGCCTTACCAAAGTGTCATGAACCCCTTGATCCCAAGTTTGAACCTTAATTGACCATATTTCTTTGACTTACCTGCTAACCGTACCCAATTGTTTATAATGAACTTGTTTGGCCCTGGTCCTTCCTTGTATATTGTGAACCTCAACATAAGCAAAATGCTTAAGTTTAGGGTGGCTAAAGTAGGGGTGCATAAATGGTTGGAGCGGGAGAAAAGGAAAGAAAAGAAAAGAAAAAAAATGGTGAAAAATAAGGTGTGGTGAGGTGAAAAAGTAAAAAGCTAAAAATTTGAGAATATTGAAAAAAGAAGAGAAATTCAAAATAGCTTGAAAGTGTTGAAAAATGTGAAAAATCACCTTACCCATGCAAATGTTCATAACATGGGTGAAAGGGAAGAAAAGGAGAAGAATGAAGGGTGAAATAGGAGAATGGTGTAGCCAATGAATGTAGTGCCAAGGAAGGGGCAGTCACTACTAAAATCTTTCATCTTCATCATGTCCATCCCTAAGCCTTCATTACAATCCATATCAAGTCCTATAGTGATCTTAGTTTGACCATGTAACACACAGAAGCAGAAAAAATAAGGGCAAGCCTATGGTATCTGATGCATAATACTTCCAGTTCTTTGAGAGAGTGAGTGCTTCATTTGCCTAGTCCCACGTTTCAGTTGATACTTCATACTAGAGTAGGGACTTTATTTTTTGTGAGGGTACATGAATTATGTTTGCTTTTACCATGGGTCTGTGTGAAACACATAGGTGATGACTTGATTCCTTGTTGATAGCTAGATGACATGTCTTGATCCCTGAATATGATGTTTTGAGGTTTCTTGCAATGCATTAGCTGATGATGTTTCAAGAAGAATGGTCAATAGAGTTTGTATATAGAGTGCACAAATTTGTTTGAGTTTTGGCTGTAGTATCTTAAGTTTATTTTCTAGTTGAGCATCATGTTTATGTTTTCTTTTTCTTTGCTTGAGGACATGCAAAAGTCTTAAGTTGAGGGTGTTGATGTGCCGGGAGTTTACAGCATTATTGATGCTCAAAACTAAGAAAATAGCATGGACTAAGGTGTATTTATGTGGATATGAGACACTTTTCCTTTGAATTCAGGATATATGGGTGTTGGAACAATAAATTGCAAAAGGAAGCTAACAGTATGCAAAATAGGGCAAAAAGTGCAGACCACAGTATGATCTGTAGGGTGGACCTACGAGTCATACTGAGGGCCTTGATCAAAAGTTGACAGTTTAACTTGGATGACTGAACTTATGAAACTTTTCATGGATTGTACCATGGTATTACGAGTCGTGATAAGCCAGTTGTACCATACCAATCATGGTGAAGTTCAGAAAAAGTTAAAAAGATCAGGATCAAGCTACGAGTGTCAATGTACGAGTCGTAGCATGATGGTACGAATCGTACCTTGACCCAAAATTCAGCCAACACTCCAAGCGACGAGTGGATGTCACGATCCGTGAGAAGCGCCTATGAGTCGTAGGTGGACTCATGACGAGGTCAGCAGTAGATATGGAAAGTAGTCCTTTTTGGTTAGGAAAGGGATTCCTGTGTCTCTATAAATACTTTTTATGTTTTATTTTTAATAAAGGACGACGAATAGAAATAATTCTATTAAGAAAACATTGTAGTAGAAAATTTTACATCGTTGGAAGAGAGAATTGAGTTGGGTTAACCATGTGATCAGCCTTTTCATGAATTCATCTTGTTCTATCTACTTGTTATTCAAGATTACATGGTTTAATTGAAGGAATTGTTTTTTCTCAATCATCTTTGTAAGTATTGTTATATGTTTTCAATCATGAACACAAATCACAACCTTGCAACTGTCATGCCCCGCCTTGGGGGGTATGACTGGCACCTGGTGCCCTAGTAGGATCTAGACTGCTAGCTAGTGAGCCTAAGCACATCTGGTGCCTGGCTAGCTCTAACTCGGATTTATGAAATCAATGGGCTATATATCAGCTGTAAATACAGCCTCCGGTAGGCTAGGCCTATACCCACCTATATGAAACTTCAGCTAACCAGAAACATACTTACAAGGGGGAAACCTATGCCAGCAGACAAGGCCACCATGCTGTCTAGTTATCCGTAACTCAAAAATAGAATACTAGATACTACGTGACCAGTAAGGTCACCACCACTATCAAACTAAGGCCTCACACGACCAACATAAAATGAAATGCTAAACAACTATAACAAACTGCACGGCCTCACACGACCGGCTCATCTGACCACAGGGCAATATATACAGACTGCAAGCCTCTAGGAATACTGATAAGATGGTCGGGACAGGGCCCCGACCTACCCGTACTATTCAACAAAAGAAAAAGAAATACACCTCCGAATATCAAGCTCCGGATGACAGGAGCTGATGACTCTGCGCTGGCTAGGATCATGACGGATCGCCTCCTCGTCAATGTGTATCTGCAGGCAAGTAATGCAGAGCCCCACCGGGCGTTAGTATCGCTGGTACTGAGTATGCAATGCAACTGAAATAATATAACTAAATACAATAACATAACTAGCAAATTCTGAAGCAGGGGAATGCTGAATCTGTAAGAACTAGTATGAACTAAATCAGACTTCCTGTGCTATAATAGGGCAGGAGTGTACCTGTAAACGCGGCAGCCTGCTGTCTATTAACTAACATATAGCACATAAATACATATATATATATATATATATATATATATATATATAGCAAACAAGAGCCGATACCAACCCCCGGATGGCGCCAAACAAGCAAACAATCTATATACCCCTACCCGGGTCAAAACCAGCCAAAAATATGTCACTCCACTCATTTGCTCACTCGGAGCTCCTCTACCGGCCCCCTGGGTCTCCGTCTTGGGCCATAGCCTCCGATATAAATAACCGTGTCTGAGTCTGGAGGACTCCTGTGCAGACAGTAACAGATAGGGTCTGGTTCCCTGGACAAAACTCAACAGGGCTATCTGAAACCGGAGCTGCACCTGTAATAAGATCTGTAACTGTAATTGTATCTGTATCTGTTCCCTGGGCGCTTGCGCACAACAGGGCTATCTGTACTGTAATGCTGATCAGCCTGATATGGGGAAAGCTTCATCCCATCTTCGTCCAAACTGGGGACGGCATGCCACTCCTTGGAGTGACGTAAACCCACCCGCTCAGTGGGCGACACGATTACCAACCCAGGGGCGGCGAGGATGCTCAATAAGGTACCCTCACGCCACATCAAGTCTCAACAAACAAATAGCACATATAAATAGCAAGCATGTGTAACTGAAAAAGACTATATGAAATCTGATTTCTTATTCTGATCTCTTTCTGTATTGTACTAATTCTTTACTAATTATATTGACTCTGAAATATTTATTTGACTGTTTGGCTAATCTCTAGCCGGGATACTATCTATCTGAATGGCTAATCTGTAGCCATAAACTATCTATCTATCTGATTTTACTTTACTAACTTTATTCTGAAAATCTGTCTCTTTTTATTCTACAACATGCTTGCTAATCACATAATAAGCTATACTGAATCTGGAATGCTAACTCGCCCTTTGGCGCATGCTTTACTAACTTTCAGACTGAATACGATATGGCAAGTAACTCAGAATCTATTAGACTTACTTGATTCTCAACATTAAACTCCGAGAGTTGCAAATACGGAGTTTACTATGATTTACCCAGCTAAGGCTTACTAACTTGCCAAAGAATAACTTCACATACCTTAACCTCGAGTTATCCGACTGTCGGACGGGGCTCAGTCAGTACTCCAGCTATTTCTCCCAACTGCATTCATATACGCGTTAATTAGTGCTAAATATAACTTCATTCTGAAGGACGACGTCACTTTCGATACAATTATAGCCTAAACTTAGGCTTATCGAAAGATGGTCGAAAACTTGCTATTTTTCAGAAGTCCAGAAGGGAGAAGTATTCACTTCATAGCTAGGAGCACATAGACACTAGTTTGGAGCAATTCTACTTACCTTAGCCCGGTAGCTCAATGATTCGTCGGCCGTATTTCGCGAAACAAAATCCGTAGGAATGCTCCCTGCTGCTAAATACCTCGGTATCTGGAGTTAATTTGAGTTTAGACTACGTTTGGCAGTGTAATCGAACGATTATATATTAACCTTCTTCATCCCTCTCTATTTTCTACGTTTCTATGGAAATTTTCAATGAATGATCTAATTCAAAACCAAAGTGGGGATTTATATACTTGGGCCTGGACAGGACCAACGTGTCATGGAGCCAACGCGGAGGCTCCACCTCCGTGACACGTTGCCATCGCGAAGGGGCTCTGCCCCGGCTTCTTCCGCGATGGTTCGATAGGTTACTCGTCCGATCCCTTTCTCGGGCCTTTCTCTAGCACGTATGGCCTTCAAATATGCTTAACCAACGTGCGAATAAGCCATCTAGATGTCCGGAATCTTACGGGGTATAACATTCTCCCCCCCCCCCTTAAAAACATTCATCCTCAAATGTAACTTTTATCTAGAGGACTTCTCAACTTACTCAACTTATTACTTAGGAAAATTTCGGCAGAGTTTCCCCTGTAATATGGACTATACCAAAAACCTGAAACGCAGAAAAGTCCAATACAGGTACTGCACACAATACTTAAGATTCACCCGATAGCTAAACATCAATCTTTCTCATTTATACATATACCACCATAAAGTATTGCATAAGTAATAATACGAACATACCTGTCACCTGACTAGGCCTGGAATAAGTGAGGATATCTAGCTTTTATATCTTCCTCAGCCTCCCATGTCATCTCCTCTCGGTTCCTGTTACGCCACAATACCTTGACAGACGCAATATCCTTAGTTCTCAATCTGCGAATCTATCTGTCTAGGATGGCTACTGGAACCTCTTCGTAGGCCAGCTCTACTGTAACCTAGATATCTTGGACTGGGACTGCTCTGGATTGGTCTCCTATGCATTTCCTCAGCATAGATACATGAAAGACCAGATGAACGGATTCTAATTCTGGAGGCAAGTTCAACTCATATGCTACTCGGCCTATCCTTCGACGAATATGATAAGGCCCAACAAACCTCGGACTGAGCTTACCTTTCTTGCCGAATCTCATCACCCCTTTCATCGAAGATACCTTCAGAAATACCCAATCATTCACATCAAATTCCAAGTCTCTGCGCCGCACATCAGCATATGATTTCTGGCGACTCTGTGCAGTCAGTAGGCGTTCTCTGATGAGCTTGACCTTTTCCTCTGACTGCTGAATAATGTCTGGCCCAATCAATGCCGATTCCCCTATTTCAAACCAGCCAACCAGTGATCTGCATTTTCGCCCGTATAAAGCCTCGAAAGGAGCCATCTGAATAGTCGGGTGCTTGCTATTATTATAAGCAAATTCAATTAACGGAAAATGCTCGTCCCAGCTACCTCCAAAATCTAGCACACACGCTCGTAGCATGTCCTCGAGAATCTGAATAGTACACTCAGCCTGTCCATCTGTCTGAGGGTGGAATGCGGTACTCAAATTAATCTGCATTCCCAGACCTTTCTGAAATGACTTCCAAAATCTAGCCATAAACTGTGCTCCTATGTCTGAAATAATAGATACTGGTACTCCGTGCAACCTGACTATTTCTCGGATATACAACTCCGCATAATCTTTGGCCGAGAAGGTAGTTCTTACTGGCAGGAAATGAGCTGATTTTGTCAATCTGTCAACTATCACCCATATAGAGTCATGTCTGTGTCTGGTACGGGGTAATCCTGCTACAAAATCCATATTCACGGCTTCCCATTTCCAGAGAGGCACAGCTATGTCCTGGGTTAATCCGCCTGGTTTTTGGTGTTCCACCTTTACCTGTTGGTAGTTAGGACACTGGGCTACAAATTCAGCAATTTCTCTTTTCATACCTGGCCACCAGTAGTTTTCCTTGATATCATGGTACATTTTCGTCGCACCGGGGTGAAGAGAATAACGGGCGTAATGTACCTCATTCATAATCTGCTGGCGGAGCCCTGAAATATCTGGGACACAGAGGCGACCTTTACATAACAACACTCCATCCTCTGTTACCTGGAAATCTGGCGCTTTCCCCTACGGTCCTGCCCTTAAGTTGGACTAGGTTAGGATCTTCATATTGCCGTTCTTTTACCTCCACAACTAATGACGACACAGCGGTGTTCTGAATTACCGCTTTGTTGTCCTCTTTGTCTGCTATACGAATGGCTAGGCTGGCTAATTGATGTATCTCCTTGACCAACTCCCGCTGCTCGGGCTGCAAATGCGCCAAACTTCCCATTGATTTACGGCTGAGAGCATCTGCTACTACATTGGCTTTTCTCGGGTGGTACAAAATATTCACGTCATAATCTTTCAATAGCTCCAACCAGCGACGCTGTCGCAAATTCAACTCCCTCTGGGTGAAGATATACTATAGGCTCTTATGATCTGTGAAAATATCCACATGGACGCCATACAAGTAATGTCTCCATATCTTTAAGGCGTGGATCACTGCGGCTAACTCCAAGTCATGGGTAGGGTAATTCTTTTCGTGTTTTCTCAGCTGTCTGGAAGCATACGCAATCACCTTACCATGCTGCATCAACACACAACCCAACCCAACGCCTGATGCATCACAATACACTGAATAACCTTCTGTACTTTATGGCAATGCTAACACTGGGGCGGAGGTTAATTTGTCTTTTAACTCCTGGAAGCTCTGCTCACATGCCTCTGTCCACTGAAACTTCGCTGCTTTCTGTGTCAGTTTGGTCAGAGGTGCCGCTATAGTAGAGAATCCCTCAACGAATCTCCTGTAGTATCCCGCTAATCCCAGAAAGCTATGGACTTCAGTCGGAGTGGTAGGCTTAGGCCATGATTTTACTGCTTCTATCTTCTGCGTGTCAACCTGTATACCAGCATCCGACACAATATGCCCTAGAAAGGCTACTGAATTAAGCCAGAATTCACACTTGGAGAACTTAGCATATAACTGGCGGTCCCTGAGAATCTGGAGTACTATCCGTAAATGAGCCTGGTGATCTGCTTCAGAGCAAGAATACACCAGAATGTCATCACTAAACACTATCACGAACAGGTCCAGGTATGGTCTGAAAATACTATTCATCAGGTCCATGAATACTGTTGGGGCATTCGTTAACCCAAAGGACATAACTAGAAATTCAAAGTGTCCATATCGGGTCTTGAATGCAGTTTTGGGAATATCTCTTTCACGAACTCGAACCTGGTGATATCCGGACCGCAAGTCAATCTTGGAAAAGTATCTGGCCCCTTGTAGCTAATCAAACAAATCATCTATTTTGGGAAGCGGATACTTATTCTTTACTGTAACTTTATTCAACTGCCGATAATCTATGCACATACGGAGCGAGCCATCTTTCTTCCTCACAAATAGAACTGGCGCACCCCATGGTGAAGTACTCGGCCTGATGAAACCTTTATCTAGCAAATCTTTGAATTGCTCCTTTAATTCTCGGAGTTCTATAGGAGCCATACGATATGGAGGAATTGACATAGGCTGAGTGCCTGGTAATAAATCAATAGCGTAATCTATTTCCCTTTCTGGGTGAATACCAGGTTACTCATTTGGAAACACATCAGGGAACTCGTTCACCACCGGAACAGACTGGAGTGTCAGAGATTCTGTTCGGACATCCTGAACACTGACTAGGTGGTAGATATATCCCTTAGTTATCAATTTCCTCGCCTGAAGGTAGGAAATAAACCTACCTTTTGGAGTAGCTGTGCTGCCTTTCCACTCTCGCACTACCTCTCCTGGAAAGTGGAATCGGACCGTCTTGGTCCAACATTCTATATTGGCGTAGCACGGCACTAGCTCTACCAGATCTAGCTCTACCAGATCTACTGTAGTCTGGTGGTCAGCAACCTCCACTGTACACCCTCGGTAAATTCTGCTAGCTATAATAGAGTCACCGATGGGCATGGATACTGCAAAGGGCTGCTGCAATAATTCTGGTGCAATATTAAACTTTCGTGCCACAAATGGGGTAATATATGACAGAGTGCACCCTGGATCAATCAGTACATAAGAAGGGCATGAACAGATAGTCATCGTACCTGTTACTACATTCGGAGACGCCTCTGAATCATGTCTCCCTAGTAGTGCATAAGTACGGCTTGAGCCCGTACCTGAACTGGAAGCTCCTGATCTACCTCGGCCTCTGCCTACTGAACCTGAAGGCCCACGCCCTGCTGAGGCTACTGGGACTCGTGGCCCTGTAGATCCCCTGTCCTGACTGTCCCTACTCCCCTGACCTCTGGTCAAACAATCTCTCATCTGATGCCCCTCCTGTCCGCAAATATAACACCAAGTGGAGCCATATTTACAAGCTCCAGAGTGTGGTCGATTACAATAGGGGCAGGATGAGGGTGCAAATCTGCTCTGCTCTCCCCTTCTCTGCTGCGGGGAATTTACTGTTCTGGAACCGCCACTGGGCTCTGACTACCCTCGTCACACATATCTACCTCGCTGCTGTTGCTGCTGTGGTGGAGGTGGGGGTCTAGGGGGTCTATCTGATAGTCGATGCCTGGGTCCTCTCTGAACTTTCCTTTGCATCTCGTCCGATCTATCTCTACGGCGCTGTTCCTGACTGGTCTGTCTACTACTCTGTTGCCGCTGCCTAAGACCCTCAATGGTCTGAGCAAAGGCCTGTACTCGGGCAATATCCATATCTTCTCGTAACGTAGCCGTCATGCAAGCTTTAATGTATTCCGGGTTCAGACCCATAATGAACCGGTGGACTCTGGATGGCATAGTGTCCACAAAAGCTGGAGCATAGCGGGCTAGGGAGTCAAACTGTAGGGCATATTCTCGTACACTCCTCGCCCCCTGCTCCAAATGCAAAAACTGATCCATCCGGGCCTACCGGATCTCCCGTGGAAAATAACGGTCCAGGAAGGCCTCCGAGAAGCTGGACCAGGTCAGAGGGGTAACATCTCTCCCTCGAGACCTTTCCCAACTCTCGTGCCATAATACAACTATGTCCCGCAACCAAAACACTGCCAGCTCAACTGATTCTATAGGGGTCACATGCATAACCCAAAAAATTCTGTATCTGATCTAGGAAATCGTGGGGGTCCTCTGCTTGATCTGACCCAGTGAACTGTGGGGGACCTAGTGCCAAAAATACCCTGACCCTAGAACTACCTGACCCACCTGAAGGCTCTACTGCTACAGGTGGCACTGACTGGCGCTGTGTGGCCATCATTTGTGCCAACATAACTACAGCGCTACGAACCTCCTAATTTGATGGCGATGGCACAGGAGCTATTAGGGGCGGTGTAGTGCCCAACTGCTCTTGATGTGAGGGGGACTGCTGAGAGGGCTGTGATGAAGCCTCTATATCGCCCTCAGATCGGGCTGACTCTGACTGAAGCTGAGGCATCCTACTGGTGCCTTCCCCTGCTGCTGTGTCTAGTCTCCTGCCTGTGGCAGGGTATCGCTGATCTGCCATTCTTATCTGTAGACAAAGAATACGATAAGTTTTAGGGTTCCAACCCTATACTGTACCGCTCTATAGCACGATTAAATGAGAAAAAAGAGTAACCATCCTATCATGCCTCGCAGCCTCCTGCCTATAGTATGTGGTGCACAACACATCCATAGATAAGACTCTACTTAGAACGGCTTGCAAACTCCCTGGGACACGACCTGCTCTGATACCAAGTTTGTCACGCCCCGCCTTGGGGGGTATGACTGGCACCTGGTGCCCTAGTAGGATCTAGACTGCTAGCTACTGAGCCTAAGCACATCTAATGCCTGGCTAGCTCTAACTCGGATTCATGAAATCAATGGGCTATATATCGGCTGTAAATGCAGCCTCCGGCCGGCTAGGCCTATGGCCACCTGTATGAAACTTCAGCTAACCAGAAACATACTTACAAGGGGGAAAACTATGCGGGCCGATAAGGCCACCATGCTGTCTAGTTATCTGTAACTCAACAATAGAATACTACATACTACGTGACCGACAAGGTCACCACTACTATCAAACTAAGGCCTCACACGGCCAACATAAACTGAAATGCTAAACAGCTATAACAAACTGCACGACCTCACACGATCGACTCATCTGACCACAGGGCAATATATACAGACTGCAAGCCTCTAGGAATACTGATAAGATGGTCGGGACAGGGCCCCGACCTACCCGTACTATACAACAAAAGAAAATTAAATACACCTCTAAATATCAAGCTCCGTATGACAGGAGCTGATGACTCTCCGCTGGCTAGGATCACGAGGGATCGCCTCCTCGTCTATGGGTAACTGCAGGCATGTAATGCAGCTCCCCACCAGGCATTGGTACCACTGGTACTAAGTATGCAAAGCAACTAAAATAATATAACTGAATACAATAACATAACTAGCAAATTCTGAATAGCAGGGGAATGCTGAATCTGTAAGAACTGATATGAACTAAATCAGACTTCCTGTGCTATAATAGGGCAGGAGCGTACCTGTAAACGCGGCGGCCTGCTGTCTATTAACTAACATATAGCACATAAATACATATATATATATATATAGCAAACAAGAGCCGATACAAACCCCCATAAGCCGGACGGCGCCAAACAAGCAAACAATCTATATACCCCTACCCGGGTCAAAACCAGCCAAAAATAAGTCACTCCACTCATCTGCTCACTCGGAGCTCCTCAACCGGCCCCCTGGGTCTCCGGCTCGAGCCATAGCCTCGTATATAAATAACCGTGTCTGAGTCCAGAGGACTCCTGTGTAGATAGTAACAGATAGGGTCTGGTTCCTTGGACACAACTCAACAGGGCTATCTGAAACCGGAGCTGCACCTGTAATAAGATCTGTAACTGTAACTATATCTATATCTGTTCCCTGGGCGCTTGCACACAACAGGGCTATCTGTACTGTAATGCTGAACAACCTGATATGGGGAAAGCTTCATCCCATCTTCATCCAAACTAGGGACGGCATGCCACTCCTTGGAGTGACGTAAACCCACCCGCTCAGTGGGCGACACGATTACCAACCCAGGGGTGGCGAGGACGCTCAATAAGGTGCCCTCACGCCACATCAAGTTTCAACAAACAAATAGCACATATAAATAGCAAGCATGTATAACTGAAAAAGACTATCTGAAATCTGATTTCTTATTCTGATCTCTTTCTGTATTATACTAATTCTTTACTAATTATACTGACTCTGAAATCTTTATTTAACTGTTTGGCTAATCTGTAGCCATAAACTGTCTGTCTGTCTGATTTTACTTTACTAACTTTATTCTGAAGATCTGTCTCTTTTTATTCAACAACATGCTTGCTAATCACACAATAAGCTATACTGAATCTGGCATGCTAACTCGCCCTTTGGCGCATGCTTTACTAACTTTTGGACTGAATACGATATGGCAACGCAACTCAGAATCTATTAGACTTACTTGATTCTGAACATTCAACTCCGAGAGTTGCAAATACGGAGTTTACTATGATTTACCCAGCTAAGGCTTACTAACTTGCCGAAGAATAACTTCACATACCTTAACCTCGAGTTATCCGACTGTCGGACGGGGCTCGGTCAGTACTCCAGCTATTTCTCCCAACTGCATTCACATACACGTTAATTAGTGCTAAATATAACTTTATTCTGAAGGACGACGTCACTTTCGATACAATTATAGCCTACACTTAGGCTTATCGAAAGACGGTCGAAAACTTTGCTATTTTTTAGAAGTCCAGAAGGGAGAAGTATTCACTTCACAGCTAGGAGCACATAGACACTAGTTTGGAGCAATTCTACTTACCTTAGCCCGGTAGCTCGACGATTCGTCGACCGTATTTCGCAAAACAAAATCCGTAGGAATGCTCCCTGCTGCTAAATACCTCGGTATCTGCAGTTAATTTGAGTTTAGACTACGTTTGGCAGCGTGATCGAACGATTATATATTAACCTTCTTCGTCCCTCTCTGTTTTCTACGTTTCTCTGGAAATTTTCAATGAATGATCTAATTTAAAATCAAAGTGGGGCTTTATATACTTGGGCCTGGATAGGCCCAACGTGTCATGGAGCCAAGGCGGAGGCTCCACTTCTGTGACACGTTGCCATCGCGGAGGGGCTCTACCCCGGCTCCTTCCACAATGGTTCGATAGGTTACTCGTCCAATCCCTTTCCCGGGCCTTTCTCTAGCACGTATGACCTTCAAATATGCTTAACCAACATGCGAATAAGCCATCTAGGTGTCGGGAATCTTACGGGGTATAACAGCAACTATGAGAGGCTAAAACCTCTATAGCTAGGGTTGTGGGAACTATGGTGGATTAACTAGTTAGGATTGCACAAAGTGAGTCTAAAACCGATACTAAATACTTATATTGTATTCTCTTCTTCTTTAATGATTATTAATGGTGTAGAACGTTAGGAAGTCCCTCAATTCTTTACTTGCTTTGGTCGAAGAGGTAGAGATTAGGAAACAAGAATGATAACGGAGCCTTGATCTTAATGATCATTGTATTAACTTAAGTTGTGGTTGCAGGATAGTTATATCTGGAACTTAGTGATAATGGTTATTTTGCAAAACTCATGAGACTTGGTCGAGTAATTGAGGATAGTCATTCTATATGGATTGGTTGATCGTTTGAATGAATCTAAGTTATCAGTTCTATAAGTAATTATTGGTAAAGATCACGAGTGTATATCCCAAAGCTGTTATGAACCCATTGGGAAGACAAACCCTAGTTATACTTTAATTATTTATTTACGAATATAATCTTGACTGCTGTTTATTTTTATTATTGCTTATTATTAGAATTCCCCCATTGTGAAGTAATTACCATACAAGTTCATCTACCGGCTGTAATCTAGATCTTTCATATTCCTTGGGGCATCGACCCCAACCTCTAGTTCGGTTCTTTATTGATAACATCTGCTTCATACTTCAGTTGGAAGTTTGGTTTGAGCATTATCAACGAGCAATATAACAAGTCATTTCCCCCAGTGACGATCCGTCAGATCGTTCGTTAGGACCACCTGGCAGTGTTTTTCTGTGAATTCAGTAAGAGTGTTTTCGTAATTTCCAAGTCCCTAAGACCTATACTACGTCTTTTAAGGCTCGTTTTATAGGGTTTTAAGAGGGGAAAACTTATTTCTAAGCTAATTCATTCCACGCATGCAAACCTGAGAGTTTGAAGAGAGGATTTGGAGCAAGCTGTGAAGGTTTCCGTTTGAATCTCACCTTGGGCAATTAGAGATGTGGTAAAATCATCCCTCCCAGGTATGTAGAGTCATGAGTGGGTGTTTCCTTCCTCACCCATGCCTAAATCTCTAGCTATGTATGAGAAATTCATATGATGAAGTTATGGGGTTTTACCCAATTTCATGATTCATCAATTTCTACACATGAGTATGATTAGATTATGTTTATATTGATGAATTGTGAAGCTTGGGCAGTTTTTAAATTGTTTTCAATCAAAAATTTTATTTTCTAAATTATGAAATTTAAATACCCATGGATGAGAAGTTTATGAAAGAAGAGAATGATGATGAATGTGTGATGATGATGAGATTTGATAATGAAAAACATGTTTCTAGAACTATCCAGGATTATGATGTTATTTTCAAAATGAATTGAGTAGATCCAAGCATGATAAAGTTGGGCAAGGCCCTTATATCAATATAGTATCTCTAAAGTAAGCTGACCACATGATTTTGGAGTAGATGCTCCCACTTATATTTGAGCTTATGGTGTGTTTTGAAATAAAGCTTCTCATATGCATGAATTCATAATTGTGATGTATGTATTATTGAGCTTCATTTTCATACAATATCGGTTCTATGCACGATTTCATTATTGAGCTTTGCCAAATGACAATGTTGAGCTTCATTTCATATGATGTTTAGTTTTATGCATGATTCCATTGCTGAGCTTCGTCAATAGACGATGTTGAGCTTCATATTAAATATGATATAGAGCATTGCATGTTTTGGGAGAAGAGTCTAGCACCGAGCGTGCTAAGGATCGATCACCCTATGCCCCAAAACTATGCGCCAATATAGGTTTATACTTTTATGTTATTGGGACCTTACTTGTGAGATATCCCCTTCCCTAATGGCCCATGAGATTGATATCAATATCATGATAGTGTCCTTAGCCCTGGCAAGGTTTTGGATGGCTCTGCCTACTTGAATGTGATAGTCGGGACCACGTAAGCTCTATCGGTGATATGTAGGCTAAATGATGAGTCTCCCATTGTCTACATGATTCAGATTTGCATATTCATTATTCATGACTATTACTTTAAGCATGCATGTATTAAAATCAAGGTTTGACTCATTGTTTAGTTTTTTATAAATGTCTCATTTCAACTTTGAGTCATTCGAGTCAGTTATGATGTTATGAAGCTATGCATGCAGTACTTCCTCTCTGATTTTAAAGCTTATGATATGTTATGAAATGTTTTAAGTGATTTACTTTACTTAAGCGGTTTTACTTACCTTGCATACTCAGTACATTCCACGTAATGACCGCATACGTTCTATATTGTATCGTTTCATGATACAGGACCCAGCTCCCAGGCTCATCCCCTTTCGTAGTTGGTTGTCAGAGTTAGCCCCTACTTGGTTGGTGAGTCCTCAACCTTCGAGAGCAAGACTTTTAGTTCCTTATATATTTTCAATTTTGGTATTATTGAGTTAGTTGGGGTCTTGTCCCATCAACTCGTCCAGATTAGAGGCTCTTCAGACTTATGTATGTGTTAGCTTCAGATGCTTATTATGATGTTATGTTGAGTTAGACTTCCACTGAGTTATGCTGATGATTTCTTCAGTTTATCGAATGAGTTAGATGTATGCTTAAGCCATGGGTCGACTTGGAGTCTCTCGAGGTCCCTTGTCCCGTGTCTATGATCTGGGCCTCTTATAGGGTCATGAGAGGAACATGGCAAACAGTGAGAGAATAAAGAGAAAAAAAGGAGACGCATGGAAAATGCATATAAAACGGATGTATCAACCATATCAGGGAGTTCTCTCACCCATTCATTCCTCATTTTGTTTTACCTATTGCATTGAGGACAATGCATTATTTTTGTTAGAGGGTGAAGTCTGATTAACCTACTTGTTAAGTGATGTACGATATGGTCCTATGATAGATTATATGACGTCATTCTTAAGGGCGAATCGTCATTACTTGTGAGTTTGAATCTCCTTTTTAGATAGTAGTCTTTGAATAAACTCAAAGGGTTTTCTTTATACTACGGTTCTTTCCCAAGTAGCGATTTCTTTATCTTTTCTTTTTATTGTCGAATCAGGTTGGCACTTCCTGATGATAGATTGAGAGACGACTTTCTTAAGGGAAAATGCCAAGTCAAGAGCCTTGTTGAGTTGTTTGTGAACTTTCTTAAAGAGGTACCACCAATATTTCTTTCTTGACATTATGCGTGATAGTTGAGAAGAAAAGAGGGGTATCTAAATATGAAATGATCACACTGTTGTTATGAATTATATTGTTATACCTCGGGAACCCAAGGATCAGACCCTAGAGTAAAAATGGAGAAAATTGAAAAATTCGCACCAGGTCACAAAACAACCCATGAGGTTGGTCGTGAGGAGTGACCACGAGTTGTGAGGTGACTCGTGGTCAGCATGGTTTGGTAAGGCTTGAGAGAGGAGGCCACGGGCATGACTACGAGTTATGGTCAAACCGCATGACTCGTGAGGTCACCCGCAGTCTACCTTGGATGTTTTGGCAAGTTGGGATGGGCAGTGTAATCCACGGAAGGTGACCACGAGTCGTGGTCTGACATCACGACTCGTGAAGTCACTCGTGTGGTCCCCTTGGAAGTTTTGGGTAGTAGACTTAATGGACCATAGCCATGATTGTACCCCGTGGCAACGACCCATAAGGTCCCTCGTGGGGGCTGGCGACCAGGAATTTTCTGCGTTTTAATAAGGGTGTTTTCATAATTCCTAAGTCCCTAAGGCCTAAACTACGTCGTTTTGGATATTTTTCTGAGTAAAATAATACAGCTTAAGTCCTTTATACTTTCCCATTCTCATGCAAAAGCTTCGAGAGATTTTTGGGAGATTCAAGGCCTTCTTCCCCAAAGTTTCATCAATTTCTTTGTGGGTGTCAAGGAACGTTGAGTCCATCCATTTCCAGGTATGTAGGGTTTTAGAATGGGTGAGATTAATTCCTACCCATGTCCAAATCTCAATTTAAATCATGAATCCTCCTATTCAAGTCTATGGGTTTTTACTCAAATGCATGAAAATGTGATTTCTCTTGATGGGTCCGATTTGATTGAGTTTTAATTATCAAATTATGAATGATGGGTAGGTTCTACTATTATTTTCTTCAAATCATGTTTAAATCTTTTAAATCTAAAAATGCCCATTTGATAAAAGTTCATGGAAGTTATGATTTTATGATGAATACTCTATAAATTAAGTTTATTGATTATAGAAAATCATGATTTTCAGGTTACCCATGTTTATGAGTATGTTTTGAAATAATTGAATATGATGAACTATTGCACAATGCCCACATGTTGAAGAATGATTATGATTTGTGAAGCGAATTTCATGATTTAACGATTTATGATGTTGGCCGATGAAAAAGGGACCTATGATTCTTGGCTAAGCATGTTTTAAAGGGGATCAATGATGATAAATGTTATATTTTAGTCAATGAATCTTAATGCACGATGTTATCGATTTATGTAGGAGCCTATATGCATGTTTTTGGGAGCCGTGTCTAGCACCGAGCAGCTCGGCGTTCAAAGTACTATGCCGATGTCTCCTAACCACATTCCACCGTGGGTTTCTAATGATATATATATTTTATTGATAGTGATCCCCTCAAATGTGATATCATGCCTAATGCACGACCCTCGCCTGGCAAGCCAGGATCGGCTCTGCCCACTTGAGCGAGATAGTCGGGGCATCATTAAAGGCTCTGCCATGATGGTGTCGATTATGACAAGTCCTCCCATTGTTCCACATGTCCTATGCATTGTTAAATTTATGTTAATCGCTCAAGTTATGTTTTGATAATGTTTACTTACGGTTATGACTATGAATGATTTATGAATGATTTGAAAGTCTTGAGCCTTATGTTTTATTACGAAGATTATGATGTAAGCATGATGTCCTTCTCCTATGTCTATTTATGAGGTTTACTTTACTTTAAAATGTCCATTTTAATTACCTTGCATACTCGGTACATTCACGTACTGACCACATACTTTCTATGTTGTATCATTTCATGATACAGGGTTCGGATCTCAGGCTCGTTCTCATCCTTTCCATCTCGTCTTACGCTTCTAGATTATTGGTGAATCCTTATGCTCTGAGGGCCGTTTGATAGACTTTCATGTTGTTTATGTTTCAGTATTGGTCGGGTTATTTTAAGATGTTGTCCCATCAACCTATCTTGTGTATTAGAGGCTTTCAGACAAGTATGTAGTGGTCAACTATGTATATGTCTAGTATTTCCTAATGTTTTGCAATAATTACATTTCCTCTAAGTTTTTATTATTTTCATTCTGCTTATTTGAATGAGATTAGTTGTATGCACGAGCCATGGGTCGACTTGGGGTCCCTCGGGGTCCTTTATCCCATGTCTACGATCTTGGTGTACATTTGGGTCGTGACAAACTTGGTATCAGAGCCATAGGTTTGAAGTGTCCTAGTGTTTTTGAAGGCCGCGTTAAGTAGAGTCTTTTTCATGAGTTTGAAGAGGACCACACTTATCACGAAGAGGCTACTAGACATTTAGGAAGTGTTCCCCTCTTTCATGTTCTATGTCGTGCGATAATAAGCATTTTCATCCTTCTAATTCATGCGATTCATGATTGTAGAATTATGGCTTCTAGAAGAATGAACGGAAGGAGGAATGGAAATGATGAAGGCCACGAAGATGGAAATGACCATGGGCATTAGCAAGCCCCACTTGTTCAGGAGCCCCAGGCACTAGATCTAGCTGCTCATGCTGAGTTTTGGGTGGCTATTCAGATGTTGGCATAGGCCTTGACCGCTCAAGTCAACCAGCTGGTTGTTGCGTAGGTCTCATAGAATGGCAATGCAGTGGCGGCCCGGATTAGAGACTTCTTGAGGATGAACCCTCTTGAGTTCATGGGATCGAAGGTGGATGAGGATCCACACGAGTTCATTGAAGGGATCTTTAAGGTTACTCAGGTTATTGGGGTGAAAATGGGGAGTGTGTAGACTTGACCTCTTATCAGCTAAAAGAGGTCGCTCATATTTGGTACAAACAATGGAAGGACAGCAGGTCAGCGGGAGCAGGCCCTATCAGTTGGGGATGAGTTCCTCATGGCCTTTCTCGACAGGTTCTTCCCTCGGGAGATGAGGGAGTTGAATGTAGCTGAATTTTTTAACCTCAATCAAGGAAAAATGACAGTGCTAGAGTATTCGCTGAGTTGATCCGATTGTCAAAATACGTCCCAGAGTTAGTTATAGACCAGAGGATGTACGTGAATCGATTTGTTCATGGTGTGGCTGGTTAATTAGACAGGGATTGTCGGACTTCTATGTTCCACCAGGATATGGACTTTCCCTGCATAGTGTTGTATGGCTAGCAGATAGAGGCGGATCATGCGAGCGAGAGGGAAGCAAAGAGGGCTCAGATGGACAGCCGTGCGTTTTCACATCAGAGGTTCGGCAGAGGCTACTGTCCACAGTTTTAGCAGAGTCACTAGCCCCAGAACCATCATCAGCTAGTGTTCCATCTAGACCCAGGGGTGATCAAAGGAGCAGGGCATCAGCTCGAGGGATCAGAGGGGCACACAACTAGAATATACCTCTATAGCCTGCGGGAAGTATGACAAGAGCCACACCGGGGAGTGCCTACTCGGCTTAGATGTCTGCTATAGGTGTGGTAGATCTCGGCACAAGCGCCGAGCGTGCCCATTTTCTAGACAGAGTGATGGGGGCCGTGCACAGACAAGTGTGACAGTAGAAGCTCTAGCCCTTTCCGCTCCGCAGGGAGCATCGACTAGTAGATGTGGTGGACAGCGCCAAAACCAATTTTATGCCCTTGCCTCACGCCAGGAGCAGGAGACTTCGCCAGAAATGGTCATTGGTATGTTAAGTGTCTTTCATATTGATGTTTATTCCTTGCTATATTCAGGAGCTACCTTGTATTTCATGACTCCTTATATTGCTAGTAGCCATGGAGTTAGTCCCAAGACCTTGTCAGAACCGTTTTCAGTTTCGACCCCTGTTGGTGATTCGGTCATAGCTAGATGAGTATATAGAGAATGCCCGGTCACTGTGTTGCATAAGGTCACCTCCGAAGACCTTGTAGAGTTAGCCTTGAATGACTTTGACATTATTCTTGGTATGGATTGGTTGTTTTCATGTTATGTTTCGATTAATTGTAGGACCCGTACGGTGGAATTTCGTTTCCGGGTGAGTCGGTGTTGGAGTGGAAAGGTAGTTCAGCGGTACCAGCAAGTCAGTTTATTTCATATCTTAAGGCCAGGAAAATGATTTCTAAAGGTTTCATGTACCACCTAGTTAGGGTTAAAGATGTGGAGTATGAGAGCCCGACTATTCAGTCAGTTCCGGTGGTGTGCGAATATTCGGAGGTGTTTCCTGATGATTTTCCCGGTGTTCCTCAAGAGAGGGAAATTGATTTCGATATTGATCTATTGCCAGGTACACAACCTCTCTATATTCCTCCCTATAGGATGGTCCTAACCGAACTAAAGGAATTGAAGGATCAGTTGAAGGATTTGTTGGATAAGGGCTTCATTAGACTGAGGCAGTCTCCATGGGGTGCACCAGTTCTAGTTGTTCGAAAGAAGGACGGTTCCCTTCGCATGTGTATTGACTATCGACAGTTGAACAAGGTTAACGTCAAGAACAGGTACCCCTTACCCAGGATTGATGATTTGTTTTACCAGCTTCAGGGTTCCAAGTGCTTCTCCAAGATTGATTTCAGGTCCAGGTATAATCAGCTCAGAGTTCGGGAGAGTGACATCCCGAAGACCGATTTCAGGACTCGGTATGGTCACTACGAGTTTGTTGTTATGTCTTTTGGACTGACCAATGCTCCTGTATCTTTTATGGACCTGATGAACAGGGTGTTCAATCAATATTTGGATATGTTTGTGATCGTGTTCATCGATGACATTCTAATATACTCCCGGAGCTAGGAGGAGCATGCCACTCATTTGAGAATAGTGCTGCAAACCCTCAAGGATCGTCAGCTGTATGCAAAGTTTAGCAAGTATGAATTTTGTCTAAAATCAGTAGCATTTCTGGGCATGTGGTATTAAAAGAAGGCATAAGGGTAGATTCGCAGAAGATCAAGTGTCACACCCCTACCTTGGGGGGTATGACGTGCACCTGGTGCCTGCTAGACTCTAGACTGCTAAATGGTCCAGCCTGAGCACATCTGGTGCTTTGGCTGGCTTTGGCTCTATTTCAAGAAACAAACTGGCTATATAACGGCTGTAAATATAGCCTCCGGCCAACTGGCATGTAGCCATCTGTACCTGTAACAACAGCTAACCAGAAACAGACTTAAAACAAGGAACCTATGCGGGCCGACAAGGCCACCATGCTGTCTAGTTATCTGTAACTCAACACCAGACTGCTGTAAGACTACGTGACCAGCAAAGTCACCACTACTGTCAAACTAAGGCCTCACACGGCCAACATAAACTGAAATACTAACAACCATAGCCAACTGCACGGCCTCGCATGACCGGCTCAACTAACCACAAGGAATATATACAGACTGCAAGCCTCTACGAATACTGTATGAAATTAATAGAAATGACCAGGATAGGGCCCCGACCTACCCATACTGCACAACAAAAGAAAAGGAGCTACACCTCTGGGAATCAGACTCCGGATGATAGGAGCTGATGACTCACTAGCTGGCTGGAATCACGAGGGATCGACTCCTCGTCTGTGAGTACCTGCAGGCAAGCAATGCAGCGCCCCGCTGGGTGTCAGTACCACAGGTACTGAGCATGTAAAGCAAACTGAAATATGCAACTGAAATGAATAGCAACAATAACATGACATATAAGCAAGAAGCAGCTGAGTCTATCTAGCTGAGGATAATTGGGGAGAGTTTGTTCATTCTGTAACTAACTGAGCGTACATGATGACGTGTCTTCCTACTGTCTATCAGTATCTAATAGCACATATCAATATACATAATAGTACACACAATACCTGACCGACCCCCATAAGCCGGAAAGTGCCAACCAAGCAAGCAATCTATATACCCCTACCCGGGTCTAAACCAACAAAAAATAAGTCACTCCACTCATATGATACTGTGAGCTCCTCCTACCGGTCCCCTTGGATACGTAGCTCAGGCCTTGGCCTCTGGCAATAAACTGTGTCTGAGTTCGAAGACTCCTGCCTCTGGGCGCAAGTGCGCACGGGGTAATCTGCTGTTGTATCTGTGACTGAAACTGCCCTTGGGTGCAAGCACGCAACAGGGTAATTTTATAAAAATCTGTACATAAACTGCCCCCGGCCACAAGCGCACACAGAGTGGTCTGCCCCTGTAAACAGGGTGTGCTGGCTCTGCGCAGAGTAAATTGAACTACCCCTGCAAGCAGGGTGGTCTGGATCGTATTATCATGGTGGTCGGCCATCATCGTCCTTTAGTCGGACGGCATCGCCCAGCAGGTGGCGGTATCTGAATCTGGTATCGACACAGCTATAACCCAGGGGCGGTGGGGATGCTAAAAGGGTGCCCACATGCCACAACAAGTCTCAACATACAAAACACATACACAGCAAGCATGCTCAATGAAAAATACTACCATATTCTCTTCTTTTATCTCAAGGCCAGTCTGTATTAAATAACTGATGCTATATTCTGTTTTAAACTATTTTTGATCGCTGGACTAACTGCTACCTAGCCTTTATCTGTCTATCTGATTATATCTGGATATTGCTCGATAATATAAAATGTACCATCTACTACTGGATACAATCTCAACAGATGTAATACGTATTGCCTAAATATCTAATATTCTGATTAGCGCATGATACGTAGTAATATACGAGCATGCTTGCTGGAAATTGTACCAAAATCATTCCTGTACGCTGGGTATCGGTTAATAGCCTTTATTCTATTTACTTTCTAAACTGTACTTCCTGGCTTGCCGAAAGAATAGCTTTACATACCTAGTTTCTGAGTACCCGACTGACCGATGTGCTTTCCGTCGGTACTTCTGCTGTTTCTCCCTACTACATTCATATACATGTCAATTAGAACTAAATACATTAATATTCGGGAGAAATTATCACTTTTGATATATATTTATCCCAAACTTCAACCTTTCAAAAAACGGTCAAAAACTCGTTATTTCTCGATAGTTCAGAAGGGATAAATGCACACTGCAACGCTAGGAACACATTGGTACTAATTTAAAGCAATTCTATTTACTTTACCTCTCTAGCACGACGTTTCGCCGGCCAAATTTCACGAAACCAACTCCGTAGGATTGCTCTCTGCAGCTTTATACCTCTGTATCTAAGCCGGAACGGAGTTTAGACCGCGTTTCGTCGCGTAATTGGAAGGAAATTTATATATATTGTCGTGGGTTACTCTTCCTACTTGTTTCCCCTATTTTTTTGCTGGAAATGTACTGATTTGAATGAAGAAACTGACCTTTTATTTATTGAATTTTAATATATTTTTTTTGCCTTCTAAATCCCTTAACCAACATGCCCTTAGGATACTTATTTATTTAAAGTTTACGGGGTATAACATCCTCCCCCCCTTAAGAACATTCGTCCTCGAATGACCTTTTGTCTAGAGGACTTTCTCAACTTACTCAACTTGTTTCTAGAAAAATTTTGGCAGAGTTTCCCCTGTATTATGGACTATCTCATAATTCCTGAAAAGTAGAAAAGCCCAATACAGGTACTCCACACGATATAATAACATTCATGTATAACTGTCTATAATCAATCGCCTGCTTCCATATATGAAATATAAGCATTCATAAGGAAAAACAGTTCTAACATACCTCCCGTTTGCCTACGCCTGGAATAAGTGGGGATATCTGGCTTTCATGTCCTCCTCGGCTTCCCAGGTCATTTCTTCTCGGTTCCTATTACGCCACAATACTTTGACAAACGCAATATCTTTAGTTCTCAATCTACGGATCTGTCTGTCTAAGATAGCTACTGGAACCTCTTCATATGCTAACTCTTCTGTGACCTGGACATCCTGAACTGGAACAACTGTGGAAGGGTCTCCTACAAATTTCCTCAACATAGATACATGGAATACTGGGTGAACAGATGCTAACTCCGGAGGCAAGTTCAATTCGTATGCAACTCGGCCTATTCTCCGCCGAATCTGATATGGCCCAATGAATCTCGGGCTAAGTTTGCCTTTCTTTCCAAATCTCATCACCCCTTTCATCAAAGACACCTTCAGGTATACCCAGTCATTTACCGCAAATTCTAGATTTCTACGCCGCATATCTGCATACGACTTCTGGCGGCTCTGAGCAGTCAGCAGGCGTTCTCTGATAAGCTTTACCTTCTCCTCTGACTGTTGAATGATGTCTGGCCCAATCAACGTTGATTCCCACACTTCAAACCAGCCCACCGGCGATCTACATTTTTGCCCATATAATGCTTCAAAGGGCGCCATCTGGATAGCTGAATGATAACTGTTATTATAGGCAAATTCAATCAACGAAAGATGCTCATCCCAGCTACCCCCAAAATCTAGTACACACGCTCGTAGCATATCTTCGAGCGTTTGGATAGTGCACTCAGCCTGCCCATCTGTCTGAGGGTGGAATGCTGTGCTCAAATTAATCTGCGTTCCCAAACCCCTCTGGAACGACTGCCCGAATCTAGCTGTAAACTGTGCTCCCCTATCTGAAATAATGGATACCGGCACTCCATGTAATCTAACTATTTCTCTAATATATAATTCGGCATAATCCTCAGCCGAGAAGGTAGCCTTCACTGGCAGGAAATGAGCTGATTTTGTCAGCCTGTCAACTATTACCCAAATGGAATCATTTCTGTGTCTGGTACGGGGTAACCCTGTTACAAAATCCATGTTTATTGCTTCCCATTTCCACATAGGCACAACTATATCCTGCGTCAGACTGCCCGATTTCTGGTGCTCCGCTTTCACCTGCTGGCAGTTAGGACATTTAGATACAAATTCAGCTATTTCAGATTTCATACCTGGCCACCATTAAATGTCTCTGATATCGTGGTACATTTTCGTTGCTCCTGGATGGAGGGAATAGCGAGCGTAATGTACCTCATGCATGATTTGCTGGCGAAGCCCTGGTACGTTTGGGACACACAGACGGGCCTTACAACGTAGCACTTCATTTTCAGTCACTTGGAAATCTGACTCCTTACCTTTCTGAATTCTATCTCTGAGCTGGACTAAGTCAGGGTCCTCGTACTGCCGTTCTTTTACCTCTGTAACTAGTGATGACTCGGCAGAATTCTGAATTACCGCTCTATTATTTTCTGTCTCCACTACTCGAACGGCTAAACCAGCTAGTTGATGAATTTCCTTGGCTAATTCCCACTTCTCGGGCTGCAAGTACGCCAAACTCCCCATTGACTTACGGCTCAGGGCATCTGCTACTACATTAGCTTTCCCCGGGTGATAGAGAATATTTACATCATAATCTTTCAACTATTCTAACCAGCGACGTTGCTGCAAATTTAACTCCCTCTGTGTGAAAATGTACTGCAGGCTTTTGTGATCTGTAAAAATGTTTACATGGACGCCATACAGATAATGCCTCCAAATTTTTAGAGTGTGGATCACTGCGGCCAATTCCAGGTCATGGGTCGGATAGTTCTTTTCGTGTTTCCTCAACTGTCTGGAAGCATAAGCAATCACCTTACCATGCTGCATCAACACACAACCCAATCCCAAACCTGAAGCGTCGCAATACACCGCATACCCATCTGTTCCCTCTGGTAATGCTAGTACTGGGGCGGAGGTCAATCTGTCTTTCAATTCTTGGAAACTCTACTCACATGCCTCCGTCCACTGAAATTTTGCTGCTTTCTGTGTTAGCCTTGTCAGAGGTGCTGCTATAGTGGAGAATCCTTCAACAAATCTCCGATAATATCCTGCCAAACCCAGGAAACTGCGGACCTTGGTCGGAGTGGTAGGTCTAGGCCATGTCTTGATCGCCTCTATTTTCTGTGTGTCTACCTGTATACCAGCATCCGACACGATATGCCCCAAAAAGGCAACTGAGTTCAGCCAAAACTCACACTTTGAAAACTTGGCGTACAGCTGACGTTCTCTAAGGATCTGGAGTACTGTTCGTAAATGGTTCTGGTGATCTTCCTCTGAACGAGAATATACCAGAATATCATCGATAAATACTATCACGAACAGATCCAAATACGGTCTGAATATGCTGTTCATCAGGTCCATAAACACTGCGGGAGCATTCGTCAGCCCGAAAGACATAACTAGAAATTCAAAGTGACCATACCTGGTCCTGAAAGCAGTCTTTGGAATGTCCCTCTCACGAACCCAGACCTGGTGGTATCCGGACCTCAGATCTATCTTAGAGAAACATCTGGTCCCCTGCAACTGGTCAAACAAATCATCTATTCTCGGGAGCGGGTATTTGGTTTTAACCGTTACCTTATTCAGCTGCCGGTAGTCCACACACATACGGAGTGAGCCATCTTTGTTTTTTACAAACAGAACTGGTGCACCCCACGGGGAAGTACTAGGCCTAATAAAACCTTTGTCGAGCAAATCTTTTAACTGCTCTTTCAACTCTCTAAGCTCAGCTGGTGCCATGCGATACGGGGGAATGGATATAGGTTGAGTCCCTGGCAACAAGTCAATTGCAAAATCTATCTCCCTTTCAGGAGGGATACCAGGCAACTCATCCAGAAATACGTCAGGGAATTCATTGACTACTAGAACAGACTGAAGAGTCGGAGGTTCCACCCGAACGTCCTGGACTCTAACCAGGTGGTAAATACATCCTTTTGCTATTAATTTTCTTGCCTGAAGGTAGGAAATAAACCTACCTTTCAGCGTAGGTGTGCTCCCTTTCCATTCTCGCACTGCTTCCCCTGGAAAGTGAAATCGGACCGTCTTGGTCCAGCATTCTAAGTTGGCATAGCATGGCACTAACCAGTCCATGCCCATAATGGCATAGAAGTTGACCATCTCAAGTTCTATTAAGTCTACTCTGGTCTGGCGATCAGCAACCTCTACCGTACACCCTCGGTAAACTCTTTTAGCTGTAATCGAGTCACCGACCGGTGTAAGCACTGAAAAGGGCTGCTGAAGCAATTCTGGTTCGATGCCTAACTTTCGGGCAACAAATGGTGTAATATATGACAAGGTAGACCCTGGATCAATCAATACATAAACAGGGTATGAGCAGATAATTAATATACCTGTGACCACGTCGGGAGATGCCTCTGAATCCTGCCTCCCCAGTAATGCATAGGTACGGCTGGGTCCTGCACCTGAGCCAGAGGCTCCTGATCTACATCAGCCCCTATTTCCTGAACCTGAGGGTCTGCGCCCCACTGAGGCTGCTGGAACTCGTGGCCCTGCTGACGCTCTATCCAGATCATCCTGACTACCCTGTCCCCTGGATGGACAATCTCTCATTAAATGCCCTTCCTGTCCGCAGTAATAACACCCTGGGAAGCCTTGCCTGCAGGCTCCAGAATGTAGTCGGTGGCATATAGGACAAAGGGTAGATGCAAATCTACTCTATTCTACCCTCCGCTGCTGAGGTGAGGCTACTGTCCGTGAACTGCTACCGAACTCTGACTGACTGCGGCGAATAAACCTGCCCCTCTGCTGCTGTACCGGTGGTAACAATCTGGGTGGCCTATCTGAAAACCGTGGTCTCGACCCCCTAGGAATTTCCCTCTGAATCTCACCGGGTCTGCTTCTACAGCGCTGCTCTGAAGTCGCCTGTCTGTCACCCCGCTGTCGCTGCCTCAGGCCCTCAATTGTCTGTGCGAAGGCCTGTACCCTGGCTACGTCCATGTCCTCTCTCAAAGTAGCTGTCATGCATGTCTCTATGTACTCTGGATTCAGGCCCATAATAAAGCGGTGGACTCTGGACGACATGGTGTCTACAAATGCTGGAGCATAGCGGGCTAAGGAGTCGAATTGTAAGGAATATTCACGGACGCTCCTAGCCCCCTGCTCTAAATGTAAGAACTGGTCCATCCGGGCTTGTCTGACCTCCCGGGGTAAGTAATTGTCCAGGAAGGCCTCTGAAAAGCTGGACCAAGTAGGAGGGGCTACATCTCTTCCTCGAGACCTCTCCCAACTTTCGTACCACAAAACAGAAATATCCTTTAACCGGAACACTACTAACTCAACTGATTCTGCTGGGGTTATTGCATGACTCTAAAGATCATCTGCATCTGGTCCAGAAAATCCTGAGGTTCCTCCGCTGAATCCGACCCTGTAAACTGAGGGGGTCCCAATGCCAAGAATTCTCTAACCTTGGAACTACCTGGCCCACCTAGGGATTCTGCTGCTGTAGGTGGTGCTGGCTGACGCTGAGCAGCTAGCATCTGAGTCAACATAACCACCGCACTACGTAGCTCCTGATCAGATGAAGTGGGCACAGGAGCTGTGGGAGGCGGTGCTGCCTCAAATGGTGTCTGGCGAGGCGGAGACTGCTGGGAGGGCCGAGATGATGCCTCCGTATTGCTCTCAGACCGGGCGGAATCTGGCTGTAACTGAGGCATCCTACTGGTGCCTTCGCCCGCTGTTGTATCCAATTTCCTACCTGTAGCTGGGTGCCACTAGTCTGCCATATATCTGTAAGCAAAGAGGGTGGTAAGTTTCAAAAGAACCAACCCTACACTGTACTGTGCTAGGCACGACTGAATATGATTGAAGGGTAACTATCCTACTATGCCTCGCAGCCTCCTGCCTATAGTATGTGGTGCACAACACATCCATAGACAAGACTCTACTTAGCACGGCTTGCAGACTCCCTGGGACACGACCTGCTTTGATACCAAGTCTGTCACACCCCTACCTTGGGGGGTATGACGGGCACCTGGTGCCTGCTAGACTCTAGACTACTAAATGGTCCATCCTGAGCACATCTGGTGCTTTGGCTGGCTTTGGCTCTATTTCAAGAAACAAACCGGCTATATAACGGCTGTAAATACAGCCTCTGGCCAACTGGCCTGTAGCCATCTGTACCTGTAACAACAGCTAACCAGAAACAGACTTGTAACAAGGAACCTATGCGGGCCGACAAGGCCACCATGCTGTCTAGTTATCTGTAACTCAACACCAGACTACTATAAGACTACGTGACCGGCAAGGTCACCACTACTGTCAAACTAAGGCCTCACACGGCCAACTTAAACTGAAATACTAACAGCCATAGCCAACTGCACGGCCTCGCACGACCAGCTCAACTAACCACAAGGAATATATACAGACTGCAAGCCTCTACGAATACTGTAAGAAATTAATAGAAATGATTGGGATAGGGCCCCGACCTACCCATACTGCACAACAAAAGAAAAGGAGCTACACCTCTGGGAATCAGACTCCGGATAACAGGAGCTGATGACTCACTAGCTGGCTGGAATCACGAGGGATCGGCTCCTCGTCCGTGAGTACCTGTAGGCAAGCAATGCAGTGCCCCGCTGGGCGTCAGTACCACAGGTACTAAGCATGTAAAGCAAACTGAAATATGCAACTGAAATGAATAACAACAATAACATGACATATAAGCAAGAAGCAGCTGAGTCTATCTAGCTGAGGATAACTGGGGAGAGTTTGTTCATTCTGTATCTAACTGAGCGTACCTGATGACGTGTCGTCCTACTGTCTATCAGTATCTAATAGCACATATCAATATACATAATAGTACACATAATACCTGACCGACCCCCATAATCCGTAAGGTGCCAACCAAGCAAGCAATCTATATACCCCTACCCGGGTCTAAACCAACCAAAAATAAGTCACTCCACTCATCTGATACTGTGAGCTCCTCCTACCGGTCCCCTTGGGTACGTAGCTCAGGCCTTGGCCTCTGGTAATAAACTGTGTCTGAGTCCGAAGACTCCTGCCTCTGGGCGCAAGTGCGCACGGGGTAATTTGCTGCTGTATCTGTGACTGAAACTGCCCCTGGGTGCAAGCACGCAACAGGGTAATTTTATAAAAATCTGTATATAAACTACCCCCGGCCACAAGCGCACACAGAGTGGTCTGCCCCTGTAAACAGGGTGTGCTGGCTCTGTGCAGAGTAAACTGAACTACCCCTGCAAGCAGGGTGGTCTGGACCGTATTGCCATGGTGGTCAGCCATCATCATCCTTTAGTCGGACGGCATCGCCCAGCAGGTGGCGGTATCTGAATCTGGTATCAACACAGCTATAACCCAGGGGCGATGGGGATGCTAAAAGGGTGCCCACATGCCACAATAAGTCTCAACATACAAAACACATACACAGCAAGCTTGCTCAATGAAAAATGCTACCATATTCTCTTCTTTTATCTCAAGGCCAGTCTGTATTAAATAACTGATGCTATATTCTGTTTTACACTGTTTCCGATCGCTGGACTAACTACTACCTAGCCTTTATCTGTCTATCTGATTATATTTGGATATTGCTCGATAATATAAAATGTACCATCTACTACTGGATACAATCTCAACAGATGTAATACGTATTGCCTGAATATCTATTATTCTGATTATCGCATGATACGTAGTAATATACTAGCATGCTTGCTGGAAATTGTACCAAAATCATTCCTGTATGCTGGGTATCGGTTAATAGCCTTTATTCTATTTACTTTCTAAACTGTACTTCCTGGCTTGCCAAAAGAATAGCTTTACATACCTGGTTTCTGAGTACCCAACTGATCGATGTGATTTCCGTCGGTACTTCTGCTGTTTCTCCCAACTACATTCACATACATGTCAATTAGAACTAAATACATTAATATTCGGGAGAAATTATCACTTTTGATATATATTTATCCCAAACTTCAATCTTTCGAAAAACGGTCAAAAACTCATTATTTTTTAATAGTTCAAAAGGGATAAATGCTCACTGCAACACTAGGAACACATTGGTACTAATTTAAAGCAATTCTATTTACTTTACCTCGGTAGCACGATGTTTCGCCGGCCAAATTTCACGAAACCAACTCCGTAGGATTGCTCTCTGCAGCTTTATACCTCTGTATCTAAGCCGGATCGGAGTTTAGACCGCGTTTCGTCGCGTAATTGGAAGGAAATTTATATATATTGTCGTGGGTTACTCTTCCTACTTGTTTCCCCTGTTTTTTTTGCTGGAAAAGTACTTATTTGAATGAAGAAACCGACCTTTTATTTATTGAAAATTTTTTTTTTGCCTTCTAAATCCCTTAACCAACATGCCCTTAGGATACTTATTTATTTAAAATTTATGGGGTATAACATCAAGGCGGTGAAGAATTGGCCTACACGGTGAATCCTTCAGAAATTCAGAGTTTCTTGGGCCAAGCTGGCTAATACAAGAGATTTGTTGAGGGTTTCTCATCTATTGCAGCCCCACTACCAAGTTGACTCAAAAAAGGGTGAAGTTCAAATGGTCGGATGCTTGTGAGGAAAGCTTCCAAGAGTTGAAGACCCGACTCACTTTAGCACCAGTGTTGACCTTACCCGAGGGTACTGATAGCTTTTTTGTATATTCTGATGCTTCAAGAGTCAGACTGGGATGTGTGTTGATGTAGTGTGAGAAGGTAATAGCATATGCCTCGAGACAGCTGAAAGTTCATGAAAAGAATTATCCGACCCACGATCTTAAGTTGGTCGCGGTGGTGTTTGCATTGAAGATATGGTAGCATTACTCGTATGGGGTCCACATGGATGTATTTACGGATCACAAGAGCTTGCAATTTGTGTTCACATAGAAATATTTAAATCTTCAGCGAAGGAGGTGGTTGGAGTTACTCAAGGACTACGAGATGAGTGTTCTCTACCACCCGGGCAAGGCTAATGTGGTTGTGGATGCATTTAGTAGGCTATCCTTGGAAAGTGTGTCCCACATGGATGAGGGCAAGAAGGAGTTGGTGAAGCATGTCCACCGACTTGAAAGACTGGGAGTTAGATTGATTAATTTGACCGATGGAAGTATTTTTGTGCATAACAGGTTAGAATCGTCCTTTGTGGATGACGTTAAATCCAGGTAAGATGAGGATCCAATATTGAGGAAGCTGAAGGAGGCGGTTCAGAGTCAGAAGGTGGAGGTCTTCTCCCAAGGTAGAGATGGTGTGCTACGATGTCAGGGTCGACTATGTGTTCCAGACGTTGATAATTTTAGAGTTTGGATATTGCATGAGGTACATGGTACCAGATATTCTATTCATCCAGGATCCACGAAAATGTATCGGGACTTGCGGGAAATCTATTGGTGGGATGGTATGAAGAAAGATATTGCAGAGTTCGTAGCTAAATGTCCAAACTGCCAGCAAGTGAAAGTCAAACAACAAAGAACGGGAGGCGTACTTCAACATATCAACATCCCCACTTGGAAGTGGGAAGAGATTAATATGGATTTTGTTACAGGTCTACCCCGTACTCGCTGACAATATTACTTCATTTGGGTGGTGGTCGACAGGTTAACCAAGGCTGCACATTTTCTACCGGTCAAGACCATGGATTCAACTGATGATTATGCTAAGTTGTATATTCGGAAGTTGATTCGACTTCATGGGGTGCCCTTGTCAATTATTTCAGACCGAGGTACTCAGCTTACCTCTCAATTCAGGCGTTATTTTAAAAAAGGACTTGGGACGCATGTTAAGCTCAGTACATCCTTCCATCCACAAACAGACGACCAGGAAGAATGAACCATTCAGACCATCAAGGATATGTTGAGGGCATGTGTTATGGGTTTCAAAGGTAGTTGGGATGATCATTTGCCCTTGATCGAGTTCGCCTATAATAACAGTTATCACTCTAGTATCCAGATGGCACTGTTTGAGGATCTTTACGGGTGAAGGTGTAGATCGCCCATTGGTTGGTTTGAGTTTGGCGAGGCAGCCATAATAGGACCGATTCGGTTAATGAGGCCATGGTAAAGGTCCAATTGATAAGGTACTGATTAAAAATCGCTCAGAGTCATCAGAAATTGTATGTTGATATGAGGAGAAAAGATCTGGAGTTTAATGTGGACGACTGGGTATTTCTAAAGGTATCTCCCATGAAGGGAGTCATGCAGTTCAGAAAGAAAGGAAAACTCAGTCCCCGCTACATTGGTCCCTACCGGGTTATGAGGAGAGTTGGTAAGGTGGCGTACGAGTTGGACTTGCCTTAAGAACTATCTTCAATTCATCCCATGTTTCAAGTATCGCTCTTGAAAAAGTGCTTGGGTGATCCGAATTTACTAGTCCCGGTAGACAACGTTGGTGTAAGGGATAGCCTCAACTATGAGGAAATTTCGGTGGAGATCTTGGATCGTCAGGTTTGGAGGCAGAGGAACAATGAAGTAGCTTTAGTTAAAGTATTATGGAGAAATCAACATGTTCAGGGGGCTACATAGGAAGCCGAAGCAGATATGATAGCTAATTAACCTCATTTATTCCCTACAAGCTCAGTTTCAGTTTGAGGTATCATTTTTCTATAAGCCCTTAATCAGCTTTTCCTATTCAGTTCAGGTGTACAAGTTTCTTTTATGATATGGTATATGTAGGTGATGCCTGAATTCAGTTCAACTATGTAGTTCTTTTCGGAGGTAGTCATTTCGTCCATTTTCAACTTAAATGACCAGTAATGGCATATGGCGATAGCTTGTTTCTAAGTTTTCTGCATGTTTCTAACATTCGAGGACGAATATTCCCAAGGGGAAGATATTGTTATACCCATGGAACCCAAGGATTAGACCCGGGAGTAAAAATGGAGAAAATTGAAAAATTCGCACTGGGTCACAAAATGACCCATGAGGATGGTCGTGAGGAGTGACCACGAGTCATGAGGTGACTCGAGGTCAGCATGGTTTTGCAACGCCTTAGTGAGGAGTCCATGGGCATGACCATAAGTCATGGTCAGACCTCACGACTCGTGAGGTAACCCGTGGTCTACCTTGGATGTTTTGGCAAGTTGGGATAGGCAGTGTAGACCATGGAAGGTTACCATGATTCAAGGTCTGACCTCACGACTCATGAAGTCACCTGTGGGGTCCCCTTGGATGTTTTAGGCAGTAGACTCAACGGACCATGGCCACGAGTCATGCCCTGTGGCAACGACCCATGAGGTCCCTCGTGGGGGCTGGCGACCAGGAAGTTCCTACGTTTTAATAAGGGTGTTTTCGTAATTCCTAAGGGCCTAAGGCCTAAACTACGTCATTTTGGATATTTTCTAAGTAAGATAAGATGGGTTAAGTCCTTTATTCATGCCCATTCTCATGCAAAAGCTTAGAGAGATTTTTGGGAGATTCAAGGCTTTCTTCCCTAAGTTTTTATCAATTTCTTTGTGTGTATTCAAGGAACTTTGAGTCCATCCATTCCCAGGTATGTAGGGTTTTATAATGGGTGAAATTATTTCCCACCCATGGCCAAATATAAATTTAAATCATGAATCCTTCTATTCAAGTCTATGGGGTTTTACTCAAGTGCATGAAAATGTGATTTCTCTTTATGGGTCCGATTTGATTGAGTTTTAATTATCAAATTATGAATGATGGGCAGGTTCTATTATTATTTTCTTCAAATCATGTTTAAATCTTCTAAATCTAAAAATGCCCATTTGATGAAAGTTCATGGAAGTTATGATTTATGATAAATACTCTATAATTTGAGTTTACTGATGATAGAAAAGCATGGTTTTCAAGATACCCATATTTATGAGCATGTTTTGAAAGAATTCAATATGATGAAGTACTAGGCAATTCCCAAATGTTGAAGAATGCTTTACGATTTATGAAGCTAATTTCATGATTATTGATTTATGATGTTGGCCGATGAAAAAGGGGCCTATGATTCTTGGCTAAGCATGATTTAAAGTGGATCAATGATGATAAGTGTTATAATTTATCTAATGAATCTTAATGCATGATGTTATTGATTTATGTATGAGCCTATATGCATGTTTTTGGGAGTCGTGTCTAGCACCGAGCAACTCGCTGTTCAAAGGACTACACTGGTGTCTCATAACCACGTGCCACCGTGGGTTTCTAATGATATATATATATATATTTTATTGATAATGATCCCCTCAAATGTGATATTGCTCCTAATGCACGACCCTCGCCTGGCAAGCCAGGGTCGGCTCTGCCCACTTGAGTGCGATAGTTGGGGCATCATGAAAGGCTCTACCATGATGGTGTCAGTTATGATGAGTCCTCCGCATGTCTTATTGATTGTTAAATTTATGTTAATGGCTCAAGTTATGTTTTGATAATGTTTACTTACGACTATGACTATGAATGATTTGAAAGTCTTGAGCATTATGTATTATTATGAAGAATATGATGTAAGCATGATGTCCTTCTCCTATGTCTATTTATGAGCTTTACTTTACTTTAAAATTTCCATTTTACTTACCTTGCATACTTGGTACATTCCACGTACTGACAACGTACTCTCTATGCTGTATCTTTTCATGATACAAGGTCCGGATCTCAGGCTCGTCCTTATCCTTAGTCCATATCGTCTTACACTTTTAGCTTATTGGTGAGTCCTCATGTTTTGAGGGTCGTTTGATAGACTTTCATGTTGTTTTTGTTTCAGTATTGGTCGGGTTAGTTGGGGATGTTGTCCCATCAACCCTTCTTGTGTATTAGAGGCTTTCAGACAAGTATGTAGTGCTGAGCTATGTATTTGTCCAGTATTTCCCAATGTTATGCCATAATTATGTTTCCGCTATGTTTTTATGATTACCATTCTGCTTATTTGAATGAGATTAGTTGTACGCATGAGCCATGGGTCGACTTGGGGTCCCTTGTATAGTGTCTACGATCCGAGCGTACGTTCGGGTCGTGAAATATATATTCCTTGCTTGGCTTGTTGATTTATAACTAGCTCGTTAAAAGTCATCCTCATAATGTGACAAAGGAACTGTGTGAACTTCTTTGATTGTTATGCCTTGTGTGGTGAGTTTTTTAGCAAAATTCTTGTGTATGGATTGTTGTCTATAACTTTCCCTAAGTGTGATTCAAGGCAAAATGATAGATGTGGCTGCACTTAGAACATGATCTCAGCTCCTCTGTAGTTAGTCATTTAAATGACCTCCTTGAACATTAATCTTGATAGCAAAAGTTTGAGCCTTGGACCTTTTCTTTGGAAACCACATTACGAGCCTAAATGCCATTTGTAATCCTTTTCTTCGGCATGCATCCTCCTTAATTGCTAGTGATAAAATAATAAAAATTGGGGCTTGAAGCTCATGAGGTGGGGAGCGATAAGGAAATGAATGTGAGATGAGGCAAAAGCCTAAGTTTGGGGGTCTGCAAGAGTAGGAGGAAAAATGAGAAGCCTTAAAGAGAGTTATCACCAAAATGCTGATGAGTTGAATGAATTGATGGGTTGAAAGACCTCAAATCATTAAAAGAGAAAGGATAGTTAAAAGGTGCTATCTCTTCCATAGATAAGGCTAAATATGAAATTCATGGGTGTTATAAGGGTACTTGTGTTATACAAAAGAAAGATGATGAACATGGAGAAATACGGTGGAGTGATTTCAATAAGAAGATAGGGGTGTTACAAGCTTTTGTAAAGGCATTAGGGAGGCTTTAGTCACTAAAGCTAAATATTTATCCTACCCTTGCCCCTATCATTCATCATGACCCGCAAGTCCTAAATGATTTTGAGTATAGAAACACTACATTAGTGGTGATATACACGAAGGGAAAGCCTATGGGTCAGTTTGTATGCACTTGAATTTCCTCGTGAGAGTGAGCGCATTTGTCTTATCTTATAATCCCATTGTGTGAAATGCTAAAATATGTGTGGGATTCTCTCTTCTTGTGAGGGGTATCCTTTTCTTGGAGTACATGCTTAAAATTGTTTTCAAAGAGAGGTATGATTAAGGCAAGAGGGTAGCGAACTTTAAGGCAAGATTTGAATGTAAATTGTCAATGACTTGAGATGCTCTGAGAACTTGAGGAACTATGCCCCTTGTTTGAATGAAATGAATGCATGGAAGATATGTTTAATGATTGTGGTTACCTATGGAAGCTTGTGCAACATGGTTTGAGTTTTTTCTTTTTCTTGAGTTGGTGAATAATGTTTGGGGTTGTCTTGCGGATTGATGATTTTGTGTACAACTACCACTGTGCCCTAAACTTTAGCAATGCCCTCTTGTGCAAGAATATCTTGATTGGCCCTTGATGCAAAAACTCATAAATAGCATGTGGTTCATTTGCTCAATTTTAAAGAATTGCATTACTTGAGGACAAGTAATGGTTCCAGTTTGGGGGTTTGATGAGTTGAAAATTTACCAACTCTTTAGACTCATAATCATGAGTTTTTGCCTAGTTTTCGAGTCATTTATGTGGATTTTATACCAATTCTCTTAAAATCTTTGTAGGTACCTCATGTGAGTAAAGAAAGCATGAAATCATCAAAACACATGGAATTTGAGAAGAAATTTGATGAGTTAGCATATGAGGGAGAGGAGCTAAAGATAAGGCAATATTTGAGCTCAAAAAGAGGTGCAAAGACATACTTTGAATCGGCTAAACGAGGATCTAGAAGAGTGAAATGCAGGTGAAATGCCGAAACTACTGCCCAGACCGGTTAAGCAACCGTCCCTTCACGGAATTGCATCGGATAAAAGCCACTGAACCGCCGGTTCCCCCTGCCAGGCCACTATTTTCAACTAGGTTAAGTTTGGTGCTCCACGGATTGCAACCGGCAAAATGCCGGTTCCTCACCAGAAAAGCTGTCTAATGAAGGGTAAAAGGGGTCCAAAAATGTCTCAAAAGTATCAAGAAGCTCCAAGGACATTTGGGGTAAGTTGTATACAGGAAAGTACAGATATATAACCTCCATTTGTACACCAACAAAGGGGAGAAACCATTCAACGAAAAATTTATTCATCTAATTTTCATCTTCTTCACAGAAATTTTAGTAGAATCTTTTCTCCATAGATTTGTAGAGTTAGGTAGTACTTCTTCTTTTTATTTAACCCATTTTGGGGGATTTCCACCATTGTTATAAGAGCTTATGAAGAAGATTTGTGAAGCTAATGCAATGAATGTGAGGGGAATCCTCTTGGTATCTTCTCTCCATCTTTAAAATATGCTTTACTAATTTGCTAGTTAGGAGTATATTCATGGTGGGTTTGTTAATTTGATTGAGATTTTCTCCATAGACATATAGATGGGTATTGCTAGATGCATCTTCATATTGTTCAATTAATTGTAAATCTATTAGATTCTCTTCAATATATTGATGGAGATTCATTGATGATGATATGGGTCTATCTATCCTTGCTTGATTGTTGCTCGGGAGAGAATAATTAAGTATTGGAAGGGAATCTAGTAGTGGTATGGATAGAAGATTGTAAAATTAAGCTAGAAATAGCTGAAATTACTTCCTTATTCCTAATCGGTAGCTAATAGCTAGAAATAGTGCAGTTGCTAATCCAAATCAATTCGGGTTAAGCTAAATTATAGCTCGATTTTGAGAAAACTCTAGCAAGGGGCAATCAATAGGCTGAGAAGCTGAGACTACCTACTTCCAGAGATTATTTACACTTGAGTATAAGGCATTGAAGAAAATTCCCGATTTAATTGTGATCTCACCCAAGAATGTCCCTAGCCTCTCACTTGTGATTACTTCAATTGGAATTCCCCTCAATTAGTTTTAGTTTGGAATTAGTTAGTTAATTTTCCCTTTTTATTTTCCCCCAATTTTACTTTACAAATGTTGAACAATTATGCACTCTAGTTTGAATTAGTTCATAACTCTTGAATTATTGACTCAATTCTCCGTGGGATACGACCCTGGCCACTCATCAGGAATATCGTTTTTGAGCATCGGCCGTTTATGCTCTTCCATAAAAGAGGAGTGTATTTTGGACGTTATCACTGCTCAATTCTATGATGATGATGACTCGGATATTGATGAATCAAGGTCAACTGAAGCTACTGAACCACCACCTTTTCCTTCTGGGGAAAAGTTTGATATCACTAGAACTATGATCCAACTGCTGAATATTAAAGGAGTCTTTAGTGGTAATGTCGCTGATGATGTGAATCTACACTTAATGAACTTCATTGGTATATGCAAGGCATATTGATTGCTAGGTGTCAACCTGGTTGCTATAAGATTAAGACTCTTCTCATTCTCTTTATCTATAGAGGCCAAAATTTCATTGTCAGAGTTGCCCAATGACTCCATAACCAACTGGAGGGATCTTAAATCGACTTTCTTGGAAAGATTCTTTCCACCCTCCAGAATGCTGCAGTTAAAGGATGAGATCTATAAATTCCTCCAACTCAAGATGGAGGCCCTTCATGAGACATGGCTGAGATTTAAAAAGAAGCTGACTAAGTGCTTGAACCATAAAATTATCAATGACAGTTTGTTGGAAATCTTACAGGTTAGTGAAAAATAGCACTAATGTTATGGTAGATACGGTGGCAGGAGGAGCATTGATGGGTCATTCATCGGAGCAAGCGATTGTTATACTTGATCGAGTGATAAAGATGCATAGGGCCTGGCACACCAGGGAAGAAGGAGAAGTAGCTGAGGGTACATATCTGATTGGTATAGCTGTAGAATAACGCAAAAAGTAGGAAGAGCATGATCAGGAGATAGCTCACATGACGAAATCTTTGGACCTGCTCAGGAAGCATATTATGGGCACTGGTGCAAAAAAGGTAAATGCTGTTGGAGCTCAAGACCAGGAGTCGGGGTTTGATCAGTCAGATTTTGAGGAGGCAAACTTCTTGGACAACCAGGTGCCGTGTTTTCAAGCTAAGGGTCTGGAAAGGACACTTGGCGCCAAGGTTCCGGATATCAAGGTTAGAACCAATATCGAGACAACTACAATGGGAATGGATATAGGGATAGGACCAAAGGTCGTGACCAAGAAGGAGAATGAAGAAAGAATTATGGATACCGCAACGACCATGCAGGTTGGTATGTTCCTCCAAATGCTCGTGAGGGTGAGATTGGATCCTCAAAATGGGAGAACATGATGGCTAAGATGCTTAAGAGGGATAACTAGACTGATGATTAGTTGAAGGAAATTTAGGGTGATATATTTTGCATTGGCCAAAAAGTTGAATACCACGCTACAACAATCGGGAATATTGAGCAGCATCTTGGTCAAATGTCTGCATCCCTAAATCAGAGGCAAAAGGGGAGACTTCCTAGCAATACCATCAAAAAACTAAACAAAGATAGTCATTGTATGGTGGTGATGTCTAGGAGTGGAAGGAATAGTGTTGACCCTCCCCTACCGGTTGAAGTTGAAATGGAAAGAAAGAAGAAGATCGAGCTTTGTGAGGATGAAGAGGTTGCTGACCAGGATTTAGCAGGTGAGTTTGAGTTGACTAAGACTTCAGTTGCTACAAAGGGGTTTGTTGTTGATTAAGGGAAGGAACAAGGAGCCACACATATGTATAGGTCCATTCCTTGACCGCCGCCACCATTCTCTCAGTGGATGAAGAAGGCAGAAGATGGTAAGTTTCAGAAATTCCTCTCTATGCTAAAATAGTTATCTGTGAACATATCATTAGTTAAGGCATTGGAGCAGATTCCTTGATATCCAAAGTTTATGAAGGACCTTGTGACTAGGAAGAGGTCTGTGAGCTATGAACTGGTTGGTAATTTTCATCATTGCAGTGCCATAGCCTCACGGGTTCTTGCCTATAAGAAGGAGGATCTATGCGCCTTCACCATTCCTTGTACGATTTGTGACTTTAAGTTTGCAAAGGCACTATGTGACTTAGGAGAGAATCAACTTGATACCGTTAGCTATGTTCAGGAAGCTGTGCTTAGGAGCCCCACATCGATATTAGTGTGGCTATTAATGGCTGACCGTGTAGTTAAAAAGCCAGTGGGGATCCTTGTTGATGTGCTAGTTAAAGTTAATCGGTTCATCTTTCAAGTGACTTCGTGATCTTAGATTACAAGGTTGATTTTAAGGTTCCCATTATTTTAGGGAGACAATTCCTCAACACTAGGAGAAATCTGGTAGATGTGGAGGCTGGCCAGCTGAAGTTCAGGTTGAATAAGAAAGAGGTCACCTTTAATTTATGCCGGTCAATAAAGAAGCCCAATGAGTTCAGGGTTGTGTTAGAAATCAAGGAATATTCTAAGTCTCTTGACGAATTCAGTAGTCAAGAGACTTGCGTCTTGCTGTGACATTAAATGAGGCGCTTCTTGGGAGGAAACTCATGAGGTGGTTTGGTGAAGTCTGAGTAACCAAACCACCTACATCATGCCGCGATGTTAAATCAAGCACTTCTTGGGAGGCAACCCAAGTATCTCATTTTATGTGTGCTCAGTATGCAGGTGAATCAAAAATAGGTGGGTGAAAATTGTAGCACAGGACAATAGTACGAGTCTCAGTACAAGTCGTAGGACCATGGTATGACTCGTAGTACTCTCCATGGTGGAAATCAGAGACTGGTCTGAAGCATGAGTTCATGTTACAGTTGGTTGTACGAATCGTAGCTCAATTGTACGAGTCATAGTAGCAACTGTAAGGATGAACTATGCTAAGTATGAGAGTATGACCTATGAGGCATAGTATGGTTCATTCCATCATGGTATGACTTATACCATGCACTCATAAGTCCCAAGGTAATTTTTCTCAGTTTCTTTCTATGAGTCTAGGGGATTAGTCATAGGTACGACCTACGACTCGTGGTATGAGCCGTGAAGGGCACAATTAATTAAATTGACCCGAATAGACCTGAAATTTTCAATTCTCCCCTAAACCTATTTAAATTTAAAATTTTCCAGACCTAAGCTCCCGTAAAAACAAAAAGCATGATCTAGCACCTCCATTCTACCATCCATTTCCCGTAACTCAAGTTGGAAATTGTTGAACCTTGAATCTGTGTAAGAAATTTGCACGAGCTAATTGAAATCCTTTCCCAAAACTAAAGCTAGAAAAAAATCAATCAATAATTTGAATGTGCAAGTGAGTGGTTATGTTTTTATGTGAAGACCTTGCTTTGTGATTAATCAAAGTACTCAGTGATTCCTTAAACCTCATAAAAATGAGGTATAGAAAGGTGATCAGAAGCTAGTTGTGCATATGTACCCAATGGGTTTAGGAATCAAAATGCTCGAACAAAAAAATGTGGTAATAGATAATGAGTTACGGGGTGTGAAGCATGTTTGGGGGTTAACTAGGTATGAAAAATTAAAGAAATTTGCATAGCTTGGATGAGAAAGTCTGAGTACCCATCCAAAATCACGTCATCTACACAAGTGGACTTGAATAAGGTGAACAGAGGCTTCACGAGCCTTCCTACGACTTGTGGTTTCGTACTACGACTCATATGATGGCTCATTTGGACTATCCTAAGTTATATTAATTGGAATCTATGGTACGAAACCTAGTATGACCCACTGTATATTACTACGAGATGTACCTGGTGGTCTACCATGAATCAAAAAGGGTCAAGTTTCAAAAGTAACAATAAGATCCTTAGCACGACTCATGGAATCCAATTACAATCCGTAACATGAGTCATACCAAAAAACTGAGAACTATAGTTTAGGGAATTCCTCATACGATGCTTATATGAACCATACAAACACGGTACGAGTCATACCAAGAAGTCATGGCAGTGTCTACATGTTACAAGTATCAATACAAATCGTACACCAAAGTACGATTCTTACTGATGACTCGTGAAAAATTACTAAGAATGATATTTTGCTTTCTTTTTCTCATATCTTTGATACTAACCTTTTTATCCATAGGTAAAATGACATTCAAAAGGAAATCAATCAAGAAGGCCTAAGACAAGAGGGCAAGGCTGAAATTGCTACTTGGAGGACATTGAGAAATGAGCCCTTAGACTTCGACCAAGCAGGCATCACCCCTAGTGGTTCGATGGAAGAATAACAAGTGGATACAATTGACAATGACGAGCCATGGACCACTAGGACACAGTCCAAGGTTCAGGCAAAAGCTAAATTCCCTGCTCCAGTAGCTGCTCCCAAGTCTAAGGAGGGAGTATGTGATTAGACTTAGGAGTCTGGTATTGGCTCAAATGCTAAGGAGGGGTCTAAAGAGGCCTAGAATAGAGATGGTAATGATGATGTCAGGTCGGAGGAAGAAGCTTCAGTGGATGAAGCTGAGAAGATTCCACTTCGAGAGAATCAGACTATTAGGTGGCATGTACTAGATGCTCAGGAGAGCTATGAACATGGTCTTGCTCTCACCTCCAAGAAACACTCCAGGTGGAGTATCCAGGAGGAACCGTAGATCTTGACCAGTGCACTAAATGAGGTCAAGGAGATGAAGTATATTTTCAACTTCTATGGGCCGATTAGATGGCCGAAACTCCCAAAAAGTATAGCGCCGAGATAGTTCGGCAGTTCTATGCCAGCTATTTGTCAATGATGGAGCATAAAGAAAAATCTTGGCAGAAATTGAGGGAACAACATAAGATAGATAGTGTCAAGGTCCAGGGGAAAATAGTTGACATCTTGAGCAGACTATTGCTCGGACGTTATATGGGCCACATCTCAGAGATCTGAATAACATAATTGAGTTTGATTACCAAGTAGAAGCTCTAAAAAAGGTAAAAAAGCTGGGTTTCAGGGAAAAATAGAGCCAATTAAAATGGCTAGCTAGGGTCATAACAGAGGATAAAGAGGAAGTTGAATGTGTGACCAGTGGTCGGTAGGTTATAAAAGCCTTGCTAAACTTTATAACGAAGGCCTGTTGGACACTAGTTCGCTGCAGATTGGCACCAACCGTCAATGAAAACACCCTAAGTGCAGATAGAGCAGCTTTGATGGTGTATATAATGTCGAGATATGCCATAAATATTCCGAGGGTAATAACAGAGCAGATCTAAGACCGGGCTATGGGATTGAGCACTACCATTCCATTCTTGGGTCTTGTGTATAGATTATACATAGAGGCAGGCGTTAGGGTGATCCGAGACATAGATCGCCAGATCGGAGGCCATAGGATTATGTACATAGGCCTTATTCGTGATGAGATGAACTCGGTGAGCCGGGTTAGACTACCTACTGCAGTCCCACATCTACAATCATTCGGGGGAAAGCATATTGATACCCCCGCTTTAATGGAGCAAGGAGAGATGCCGACTATAGAGACCAACCACACAGATATGACTCCTAGTACTTCTTATGCATATCCAATGGGAATATTTAGCCATCTCCAACAGGTTATATGTTGGTTCCACAAGAGTTCCTCCAAAAGATGGCCAAGTGGTTTACACTGACCGAGAGGAAGGTCAACGTGATGATGGAATATATCAAGCCTTGGGTGAAGTCTTAGACAAAGGAGGTCGCTAGAGGTTTGCACAATCGACTGGATAGGTTTGAGCTACACTTTAGTGACCGCTTAGCTAAACTTCCGGACACGAGAAGTTTGAGGGATGAGCTGGGAGCTTTGCGAAGTCAGGTAGCTGAGTTGGCATCTTGACAACCAACTTTATTAGCAGCCCCCACCATCCCTATGTTTGATGAGGATCTTAAGGAGGAGCTTGACCTCACGGCATTCTGTGCTCCTATAGCGGCTTCTGAAGAAAAAAAGAAGAAGAGGGTCTTTGAAGGAGTTGAAGACGAGTCCTTAAAGAAGAAGAGAACAAAGAAAGAGAGAAGAGAGAATAAGAGGGTGGCAGTGGATTGTCTGCAAACTCATGATGAGAATATGTCAGAGTTGCATGAGAGAGCCAGAGGAATGGGGAGCTCTGCCACTGTTCCGAGTGAGCTTGCGAGTGGTAAGGACCCTTCAGGTGAGCCATAGTCGGCCAGAGTTGGTGATGAGGTCGTTGTGGTGACCGTTTCAGTTGAGGGGGTGACTATTTCCCTGAGTGATGTTTCATTGAGTGCATAGACCACCATTAGCGCCGTGACTGCAGCAGAGGGAAGTCTGCTCACACACCTGCTTCCGCAGGATGAGAGGAGCGCTTAAAGCGCCACAGGTATGTTCCTTTTTCCTATTCTTACATCTTATGCTTTGGGGACAAAGCATGTTTTTAAAAGGGGGTGTACTTGTGATTTTTGGTTTCTGCATTTCATTTGAGGGTTTTAGTTGTCATATTTCTTTTCCCTCGAATATGCTATCTAGTAGAATTGGCATGTTTGGAATTTTATTTTTGTGTTTTGTTTAGCTAGAAGTCGTTAGGAGTACTTTACAGCCAATAAATGCACATGTTTTGGTAATGTTGAGAAAATATGACCCTGTTTTGAAAGATTTTATGTGCCTAGCTACGTATGTTAACTACAATGCATGACTTCTGTAGATCTTTGTATAGCATTTAGTATATTAGCATCTATAATTGTAGCTTAGTTGTGCATAAACTAGACTGGTAGACTTAATGCAAATCTATACCGTGATTTTGTGAGGATTCTTACCTAGTTCAATACTGTATAAAGGATTTAGAACTTTCCTGATTGGTGTTTGAATAGGTTGTGGGATAGTTGGTTAGGAAAGGATCATAGGCTACTTTTGTTTTAGCCCACTTTATCTTAAATTACCAAATGAAATAAAAATTAATCCCATGATCCTAATTTTGTGCCTAAAAGGTGACCATTTTTATTTGATTACCCATTCACCTATTGAATGTATATAATGAACTTGTTTGGCCCTGGTCCCTCCTTGAACATTGTGAACCTCAACTCAGGCAAAATGCCTAAGTTGAGGGTGGCTATAGTAGTAGTGTATAGATTGTGAGGAGGTGGAAAAGAAAGAAAAAGTTAAAGAAAAGTGAGGTGTGGTGTAAAGAAAAAACAATGATGAATAAAAAGGGCTGAAATATAAAAATGAAAAGAAAGAAAAGAAAAAGAGTTGAAAAAACAAAAAAATACTCCACACTCACACATTGAATTTGAATGGTGAAAAGGGGAGGAAAAAGCTAAAAGGAGAAGAACGAGATAAAAAGTGTAAAGTGAAGACAAGTGTATAGTTCCATGGAGGGTTGTCACTTATATCCATATCTACCAAACCCAACACGAAGCCCACATTACAAGCCGAGAAAAGTCCTATAGTGATCCTAGCCTAACTATTCGAAGAACCAAAGTAGAGTAAATAAGGGCGAGCCTATGGTATTCAATGTGCAGTATTTGGAACTTTGTTGTGAGAGTGAGAGTCTTACTTTATTAGTCGTATGTTTCATATTTCTATATATCAGTGAATTTTGGGAACTTCATTTGCTGTGAGGGTACATAGTTTGTATTGCATTCTGTCAGTTGTCTGTGTAAATAGCACTAGTGAAGCTTAATTCTCTTCTGGTAGTTAGATACCATATCTTGATCTCTGTATGTCATGAGTTGTAGTTGCATGTTGATAACGTCCAAATTCACTTCTCATAAAAAGAAAAGTGTAAATGGTCATTGGAAAAAGAAATATACTTGAGGAGTGTTGGGGTCAAATCCCACAGGGAACAACACATAGATTGCAGAAAAGTTGTCTATAAAGTAAAACTAAGAAGCATCACTATATTTAAGACAAACAAATAAAAATTTGGGGGTTGATAATCCTCAAACACACACTTCTTAACAAAGTATGAAGCGGACATTGTCAATAAAGAACCCAACTAGAGGTTGGGGTCGATCCCACAGGGAATAAGGAAGGATATAGAAGAATGCTAGTGCTTAAGCTTTTTAGTTAATTATTTCCTAAGAGGGGGGATTTGTAAAATTAATAAGTAATTGTGTCGAGAAATTTTTTGTTGTTTCCAAATTAATGCAATTTACTAGGGTAAGTGTTCCCCATGTAACTACAAGGTGTTTTATACAAGTGATCTATTGCGGTGCTTAGTATGTAATATTGGTAAGTTAGGTTCACCTAAATGGTTGGTCCCCAATCCAGATGATTTTCACCATGCAACTTGGTCTGTCTACGGGTGTACTTTAGTTGACCCTTACCCTTAATATCGGATTAGGTATCTCCGGACAAGTTCAAGATATTAGATGAGGGTTGGTAGCCTCAAATCTCCGTTGTTAATCCCTTTTCCCATTCCTTACTTCCTTGATTCAGTAAGTAAGAATAAGGCAAGTCCTAATGTTTGCAACCGTTAAAAATCAATTAAGGTGAAGGGAGAAACAATACATGCATAAAACCCCGTTCCAAAATGACTAAGTATTTTACCTATGTGTCCCACAACCGTAGTTGTGGTGGTTTTAGTCTATCATGTTTATAAATAAATTCATAACATTCATAGACAAAAGTATAAATTAATATTTACAATGATGGTAGGAAGAAACTCACTTGATTATTGCAAAAATAACGAAGGACAACTTTACAATCGTATCCCGAAGTATGTCTTCAAAACGTGTTAAGACTTGTCTAAAACTTTGCTTCTAATTGTTCTCTAGACTTTAGACGCTAATTTCAAACTTAAAACTTCAACTCTAGAAGACATAAAAACAACATCCCTATTACATGAAAATAAAGGGGTATTTATAGTAATAGATTTATGCTTTTCCTTTTCCTTGATGAATTTGACTTGGGATTTAAATTTCCTTTTCCTAGTTGAAGTGGGAAATCCATTTTTGGGCCGTTAGGAGCCTTGCCACGTTGCACCTTCTTTTGCTCCTTCATTGATTTAATTTGGGATTTTTATCTCCTTTTCCTAATTAAAAACAGACTCCAGGTCGTCAGTGGTCACGGACTAAGTAACAACTCGTTAGGACTGGGCACGAGTCATTAGGTCCTTTGTGTCCATGGATCATCACATCCTCCAATGTACTTGACGGATGCTCACAGTGTCTGTTGACAATTCGTCACTTCACACAATGACTCATTATGCCACTTGTTACCTTCACTGGACACTTCCTCAGATTTTCTCCTCCCTGTCCTCACTTTATTCCATTTTCTTCAAATTCATTCCAAAGCATCAAATACACCAAAATCCATCGCTTTTAGACCTGAAAGCATCCAATCATGTGTGTTAGCTATTTTCACAAATATATAACATAAACCCATATAAACACACATAATTTGTCCTCAAAACATTGCAAAGTATGGGGAAAATTATGTCTATGAAGCGCGTGAATATGCCCTTCATCAACACCCCACTTAAACTATTGTTCATCCTAGAATAATCTACTACTTCCCTTCTAACATTTAATCACAAAGTTCATCCTAAGAACAGGTCTACTTGCACTTAGGATCATGAGACAAATCAATTAAGCTCAAACAACTCACTCGCATGCATATAGAATCAACATTGAAATGTTGAAGTTCGAAATCAATTAGCTTTTGAAAACTAATTCATCAAGACATATTTTGGGCCAACATGACTCATGTGTAATTTATCAATCAATATTTACCAAAGTCTTACCATGGTGCCCCTCACAATTTGGAGAGATGCCCCTTTCACACAAGATATAGAATAAGATTAACTTGGGCATAAATAATTTCCGCTCACTCTCACAAAAGAACTTAACATACATGAAAAAGACGACCCATAGGCTTGCCCTTTGTGTAATGCTCCACTAATAGAGAATTATGAATCATGGATCAATTATGACTTAAATTTGGTTGTAATGTAGGCTAAGGAATAGGTAGGAACTATTTGGCCAAGATAGTGACTAATCTCTCTAAGCACTTTAATACTTCACAACACTTTGATTTTTATCTCATTCTTCAATTTCCAAAATTTTCTGCTTATACCTCCTTATTTTTTCAATTTTTCAACTTAGGTGACTAGTGGTGATTTTTCTTTCCATCATTAAGCTCATTCACACACATTTTTTTCTTCTTCCATTCCCACCCTTTACACACCCCTACACTAGCGACCCTCAAGCATTTTTTTATGTTGAGGTTCATAATATCTAAGGAAGGACCAGGGCCAAAATAGGTTCATTGTAAACAAATGGGTATAGTTAATCGATAAATCATGATTTTTTTCATCTTCAATTTTTCAAAGATCTTTCTTCTTTTTGTTTTCCCACTAAACATCACCCTCCTTGTTTAGCAAAATTTCACCTTTTTCTTTTCTTCCAATTCACCACACTTTTTATCTTTTTCCTTCACTTTTCCAATTATGCTCCTTTCCTATAATTTTTTTTTAAAGTGCTCTAGGAGTCATTTGGATCAAATAAAAGTCAATAGAACAAAAAGGGACTAAGCTTGTAATATGACTATTAAAAGAATAGGCTAAGGCTCAAACATAGCTAACTAGGATAATAACAATCAAGGTAGGTAAAATAGGATAAAAATATGGTTACAAAAGTAATGCCTATATCACTTCCTAAATCCATCATTCTTATTTCGCTTTGCACACACACCGGGCAAGTCTAGACGTCATTTTACAAGCATGGAGTATATAAAAAATAATTCCTCACACATTGGCACAAGATGGTTTAACAACGGAAATTAAGATCGCATAAACACATATATTCATATTGCATGCATAACATAATTAAGCCCAATTTTTTAAGTTCAAGAGTCAAGTTCCCAAAAGACTGTGTTTCTTCCTTTTTCATGCATTTTTGGGTGAATTAAATAAAGTCCCAATGATACCTACAGTGAAGCACCTAGAATTCGTAGGATCCATGTTCTTGTTCTTCCTAATGACTAATTTACCCTTAAGACGGTCGTCATCCACCCATCATCAGGAAAAGTCATCACTTAATGAATAAAATAAAAAATCTAGACTCTCTAGTCGATTCTAAGGGACTATTCACCGGAAAAGAACCGAAAACAAAAACCGGAGGAACACAATATAAAATAAAACTAAAAAGAAATACTAAAAACCAACAAGCATGCATGACAAATCATAAATCTGAAAAAAAAAACTAGGCCTACCATGTGCAAATTTAGCAACAAAGGCTTACATGGTAATATGAAGTTCACATCTCCCACCCCACACATAATTGGTTACACTATCCTTAGTGCTAAAACAAATGAGCATAAAGTAATAGAGTGCAAGAAGAACTCCCTGGAACTCTAATTCTTGTCTTCAATATTTAAGCTCAATCTTTATTAAAAATGATGACCTATCAACTACACACTTGGACAAACACATAAAAACGAAACAAAGAAAATCATCTTGGGTTGCCTCCCAAGTAGCGCCTGATTTAACATCACGGCACGACACAAGTATCTTGATTACTCAGACTTCATCAAGATACCTTTTGAGACCGTGGTCATATCTTGGCCACTTGTTTTACCACATCGCCCTGTGACATGTTAGAAAATAAAAGAAAAACAAAAAAAAGGAAATAAAGACTAAAAGTTAAACACAAGCATTTAATCTAATCCTAAACCGTATTCCCCGGCTATGGCGCCACTTTTTCATAATGCTCAAACTCACTTCTTAACAAAGTATGAAGAGGACGTTGTCAATAAAGAACCCAACTAGAGGTTGGGGTCGATCCCATAGGAAATATGGAAGGATATAGAAGAACACTAGTGCTTAAGCTTTTTAGTTAATTATTTCATAAGAGGGGAGATTTGTAAAATTAATAAGTAATTGTGTCGTGAAATTTATTGTTGTTTCCAACTTAATGCAATTAACTAGGATAAGTGTTTTCCATGACTTCATAACCATAAGGCTTTTATACTAGTGATCTATTCCGGTGCTTAGCATGCAATATTGGTAAGTTAATTTCACCTAAATGGTTGGTCCCCTATATATATGAGTTTCATCACACAACTTGGTTCGTCTACGGGTGTACTTTAGTTGACCCTTACATTTAATATCGAATTAGCTATCCTCGGAGAAGTTCAAGCTATTATATGAGGGTTGGTAGCCTCAAATCTCCATTGTTAATCCCTTTTTCCATTCTTTACTTCCTTGATCCGGTATGTAAGAATAAGGTAAGTCCTAACATTTGCAACCATTAAAAATCAATTAAAATGAAGGGAAAAACAATACATGCATAAAACCTCGTTCAAGAATCACTAAGTATTTCACCTATGCGTGTTAATTTGTCATGGTTGCCACAACCCTAGTTGTGGTGGTTTTAGCCAATTATGTTTATAAATAAATTTATAACATTCATAGAAAAAAGTATAAATTAATACTTACAATGATGGTAGGAAGAAACTCACTTGATTATTGCAAAAATAAAGAAGAAAAACTTTACAATCATATCCCGAATTATGTCTTCAAAACGTGTTATGACTTATCTAAAACATGGCTTCTAATTGTTCTCTAAACTTTAGACTCTAATTTCAAACTTAAAACATCAACTCTTGAAGACATAAAAACAACATCCCTATTACATGAGAATAAAGGGGTATTTATAGTAGTATATTTATGCTTTTCCTTTTTCTTGTTGAATATTACTTTGGACTTAAATTTCTTTTCCTAGTTGAAGTGGGAAATCCATTTTTGGGTCGTTTGGAGCCTTGCCACATTGCACCTTCTTTTGTTCATTCATGGATTTAATTTGGGATTTTTAGCTCCTTTTCCTAATAAAAAACAGACTCTAGGTCGTCAGTGGTCACGGACTAAGTAACGACTCGTTAGGACCTCAAATGAGTCGTGATTAGTCAAGCACAGTCGGCCTCAGCATTAGGCCCAATTATTGAAATGGGTCACCTAATGACTGTTAGGACTAGGGACAAGTCGTTAGGTCCCTCGTGGCTATGGATCATCATATCCTCCAATGTACTTGATGGATGCTCACAGTGTCTGTTTACGAGTCATCACTTTACACAGCCACTCGTTATGCCACTCGTTACCTTCACTGGACACTTCTTCAGATTTTCTCCTCCCAGTCCTCACTTTATTCCATTTTCTTCAAATTCATTCCAAAGCATCAAATACACCAATATCCATCGCTTTTAGACTTGAAAGCATCTAATCATGTGCATTAGCTATTTTCACAAATATATAACATAAACCAATGCAAACACACATAATTTGTCCTCAAAACATAGCAAAGTATGGGAAAATTATGTCTATGAAGTGCGTGAATATGCCCTTCATCAGGGGATCAAAAGATTTCAATTAAAATGTAGAAACAACAATTGATCTATCAACAAAATAACTAACTTGAATTAACAAAAGTGAACAAGAGCTTGGGGTATGGTTTTGAATGGGGCATAAATTGGATTAAAATTTACTAGACAATTGGATTATTACTCATAAATATAAATAGCCATGGTCAAGGTTGCACCTGATGTTTCTCAACCAGGAGGGTGCCTTTTGGCTCGGGTTTTGTCAAACCTCAAGGTCCCAAACAATATACCCGTGAAGACTTGGGTAAGATTTGAGCTATTTCTAGCCTCAAATCTATCATGGGTGAATGATTGTTCGTATTAGCTATCTCAAGCCTAACCCCACACAATCAACAACCAATTACCCACCATTGCTTTCTCACTGATATACAGTATCTGTTATTCAAGCAAAAATAGAGTGAGTAAACATCACCCACATTTGCATCTATGAGAAATGTAACCATAAATTTGGAGAAAACAACAGATTTATATTAAATGAGTGACTCTAAGATTAATCTAACAACAACCAATCCAATTAAACCTGAATTCATGTACACACCCCTAGAAAAGAGATTTAGCTACTCATTGATGAGAAATAAAATATTAGTCAAAAATTAAAATCATGACGTTCCTCATAAAGAGTTAAATTCAAGCTCACAATTGTACTCAATGGGGGTTGTTTACCTTGAAGAAGAACAAGAAAAAGCTACTCACTATTCTATCTCTCTATAACTTTCTACTCTCTAAAAAAATATGAAAGGAATCCTATGATACATTCTAAAAGATATACAGAAATAGGTCAAAATAATCCTAAATTTATGGGCTAGATGATTTTGCCCTTGCTATAGGGGGTGTCATCTGCGAGTCACCGGCGGAACGCCGGTACCCATTCGCGGAATGCCACTACATTGCAGGTGCTAGGGCAGTAAACCTAGGTTTAACCAGCACTTGAACTGGCAGTTCGCAGGTGCTAACCTGCATTCACCGGTGCACATTTCCCTTTGGTCAGTGAGCTTCTGCATTCTAGCTGGTGTTTCACCGGCTCCATCTGATGGAGTGCTGATCCCATCCTGTCAAGCTTCAGTCCTTTTCTTAAATTCCATGCTTTTCTCCAAGATCTTGCTTTTTCTACTTAAATTAAATACCTGCAAAAACTAAAGAGAAAGAGCATAAAATCCTCTTAAATGACTTGAAAACTAAGCAAAAGCTCATGTTTAAAAGCCTAATGAGTTGGTAAATTACCTACTTATCAAACCCCCAAACATGAACCATTGTTTGTCTTCATGTAATGCAATTCTTTACATCCGAACTTAGGAATAAGCATGTCATATGAAGTTAGCACAAGGGACCTCTATGACCTAGACAACTCAAAGTGCACTCACCAACATAAAGGAAAAGTGGAGACTCAACACTTTATGCAAATGTTTCAAGAGATAACCACAATCAATTTTGCATGATTCACATTTAATTCCTTAATTCAAAACAAGTGGCCTTGATGGTCATAGAAAGCTTATAGAGCATCTCAAGTCATTAAAAATTCACATTCAAGGTTTGCCTTCAAGCTCACCACAATCTTGTCTCAATCATATCTTTTGGCACGTGGAAGCATATCCACCAAGGAGGTGATGCTACTCACAGAAAGAGAGAAACCCATTTAGTTATCAAGAAATTCACACTCAAGGGATTATAAAATGAAACACATATGCTCACTCTCACAAAGAAATTCTCATGCACATAACTTGACACATAGGTCGGCCCTTTGTGTAACTCGCAACTAATGTAGAGTTGCTACACTTAAAATCAATTAGGATTTGGGGGTCATGATATAGGCTAGGGGTAAAGGTATGATGACTTTTAAGTTTGTTACACCCTGTAAGTTTCTATCATTTAACTGACACATGCATACGTATGTTGAGAGTTTTGGAGTACGATGCATGCGGGATAGGGCGAGAAAATGAGTGAGCGAGAAGGAAGTCAAAGCAGAGAGAGGGCACAAGGAGCACCATGCCGTGCTGTGCCCCTGGCCCGGCATCTTGAGAGGCACGCCGCACTCCCTGACACTGCCTCGAATATATATAAACCCCCTTCATGCTTTGATGATTCATTGTAATATTTCCCTATGATAGAAGAGAGAACATAAGCATCAATTACATTTGATTTTCGCCAAATTACGTCATTATACTCTGTTCAAACGCAAATTTGTCTTTGTTAACAAGTTCCTGGCCTAATCCCTACAGAGTTTTTTCTTGAAATCTCATTTAGTGTACTGGAACCACGCTGAGTAAAATCTATAGAATCACTCCTAATTGAGTCCTAAGCGGCTACAAGTGATAGGTAAGCATTTCTACCTTTTAAACTTTCGGGAATTTGTAAGCTTTTGGCCAAATTGGACAAAGTTTGAGTTGTAGTCAATGTTCTTGAAAGATATTGTTATTAGCCATTCCTATTATTGAAAATAGCCTTATTCTCTTAGAGTAAGGAGTACAATTTGGTGGAATTACCGACAATAAGTTGGAACTGTTTTGGGTGAACGAAAATCAGCATTTGAGATATGTTAAGGCTATTCCCTTTTAGTAAATTATTATCGTCGTATAGTTGATACGACCTACACTTTTTAAAGTAAGATGCAAGTACCTATGTTATGAGTAGCTGCTACAAGTAGATAATGATTATATATGTTGTGGTTAGCTGATACAAAACGAATTAAGGTTAGATAATAGTATTCCCCATAGGGATAGAGTATACTCAGGGTGACAAATACTGGGAGCATTAAAGAGATTTCCCTGTTCATTGGTTCACAGTCTAGAGGGATTTTGATGTCTTGTTGGTGTACCAAGTCCTTAGAAGCTTTTGGATAGCTATTGGGCCTAACTTGGTAATATTGGACAGCATAGGGCGCAGCTGGGCAATATAACTTGCTGGTTGACGCCTTTATAGACTGTAAACTCGCCTGTAGGCCGTTTGTGTACCTTGATGCCTCCAGGGTCAGAATATTGATAGGATGGTCTTACATTTGACTCGATGTCACTAGGGTTGCCTAATGAATTGAGAAATAGCTTTCTGTATGATTGGCTACTATTAGTGACCGTTAGCTTCAGTCGATCTACTGTTGGTTGTATAGGTCACTCAGGAAACCACCCAAATTGTTAGGAATCTGATAGAATAAGTAACGTCATAATAGAGAAAACTTGTTAGGGATTAGATATGGGGCCAACGCCCTGGGCTACTCTTGCACACGCCCATGTACATGTTGTCGCGAAGGCCCCCCTAGTTATTAGGAATCTGATAGACTAAGTAACGTCTTAGTGGGGAAAAGTTGTCAAGGATTAGATAGGGGCCAACGCCTCGGGCTACTCTTGCATACACCCATGTACATGTTTTTGCGAAGGGCCAGATCCAGATATACATTGCTTATGGAGCTATGAATTACTCGAGGGAGCTATATGTTTTCTGGACATACCAAGTTAACATCTAAAAGACTAGAACCATAGTATCACAGCATTACCTATAGGCCATGAATTATAGTAAGCTGCATGTGGAAAGTCAGGGCTGACTGCTTAGGAGCATGTTTGATTAGTAGTAGCCCTACAGTTGTTCTAAGAGAAGGAACTAAATTAGTTGGTCGCCTGCAACCTTACCGTTCGCTTATGAGCTATCATTGTTCTAGCATGACCGTCAGCCTATCACTTAGGTCACCTAGGCCTTGCCCTTTACCGTCTAAGCTGACTGAGATTGTAATCGCTACCAGGATCCTCTAGCTAGGTGTACGCACACATGGTATGCCTGTTGGTAGCTATATAGATTGTTTTAGGGATGAGTTGTGGTTGCGTTAGGCCTATAGGGCTAGATAAGCCTTTTGGGTGACTAGATTAGTGGATTGTAGCATAGTATCCCTAGTTGGCGTAGATCGTGTTTTGTACTTCCTCTCGCCATGAATACCTAAGAGGCTGCTAGTTGTACGAACTGCTTACAAAGCTATACACTACTTACTGAGCTACGATGCTACTAATGCTTATAGAGATATAGATTGCCTATGGAGCTACGATGATGTATCTCTTACAGAGCTACTGAATTGCTTACGGAGTCATATATTGTCTATAAGGACTAAAGTTAAGCCTATGGGGCAATACTGATATCTATTCACTTATGGACTTCTTCTTCACCGAAGCGGCATTATAGACCCTTTGTAGAGCCTTGTGTGCTCGGGGTGTAGTCATAGGGGCCCGAAAGACCTAAACATAGTTACAGGAGCCTATGGGGGCTTATGGGGACCCAGGTAGGTTATCTCTGTGATGATTGTACCTTCCAGGCTTATGGGGGCCAGGTTAGGTTCTTGTTTGCGTACTTTCTTGCTAGATATAGCTTATGAATGTATAATCGTACAACTTACGCTCTTATTTTTATAAGTTGTCTACTAGATTCAGGCTATGGTTATAAAAATGTACAGGTTAACTTCTACTCCTTTTCGCTGATTACTTTCAATTCTTTATCAGCTTCTATTCAATTAATATTATTGCTTTACATATTTGGTACATATTGTACTGACACCTACGCATGAGACGTTGCATACTTGCTTGCAGGTTTAGATAGACAAGTTTTGGGACCTCCTTTGGCAGCTATTCAGAGTCAGCAGATTGGTCAACTCCTTTCATTTAGGGTTGCCAGGTAGTATAGGTTTGTTTGTCCTTTATCATATAGATTTTGGGTAAGCTGGGGCCCTTTCCCAACCAATATTTATCACTATTAAAGGCTTGCAGACTACAGTCTTCAGTTCCTAGCTAGTTGTGCGTGTTGGTCGTGTGGGGCCTATATATGTTATGTTTCATGTCTTGGCCTTGTGGGGCCTAGTTTAGCTAGCTGTTAGTATCCTTGACATCTATAGTTCATGCATGACTGCCTATTTCCCTTGTGTTATAACTTAGATAGCATGATGGTCTAATCGGCCCGCATAGGATCCCCTAATGATTGTGACGGCTGGGTTAGCCGTATCTTTATAGGTTTGCTATGTGGCCTTGTCGGCTTAAGGCTGTGTTTGCAGCCGAGATATAGCCAGTTGTTTTCATTCCATGTGCTGCTGACATACACTAGAAGTGGATGTGTCTATCCATGTCAGCTCAGAGTCCAGTGTGACAATAGGTTCCAGTTACTCCTCCTAAGGTGGGCGTGACAAAGTTCTAGTGACTAGAGCCTCCCTTGTGCCCTTTCTGTGACTTTTATTGCATGCTCCATTTTCCTCTTAGATTATCCTCACCTTATCTCTCCTTGACATCATTCCCACTTTTGAAACAAGAGCTCTCCTTATCTCTCCTTAGTAACCACTTTTCATCTTATTTAAGTAAGAGGCAACACTTTTTTTATCAATTCAATTCATTTAACTCAATCAATTCATTCATTCTTTTTATGATGAGGTGCTACTCCATATTGAAGTTCACATTGTTTTTCCCATTTTCCTTCTTGAAACCCCTAAACATAGGCTTTTGCCTCATCTTTCCCTTTTCTATTCGCACTCTTTTGGGACTTCGAGCATCAATTTCACATTTCTTGTTTTAACTAGCACTAGGGAGGATGGGTGCCAAAGAGTGATTATAGAAGGAGTATTGTGTTTGTAATGTGGTTTTCAAGAAAAAGGCTTAAAGGCTCAATATTGGCTAATAAGGATTCATGTTCAAGGAGGTCATCTAGTTAAACTAGCTATCCAAAAGAAAGCATAAAATCATCTTCAAAGTGCAACTACATTTAGGATTTCTCATCACACTTGGGGCAAGTTCTAGAAAATCATTCATGCAAGAGAATTAAACTACGACTTTTCCCATAAAGCATCACCATCCAAGGGTTTCACACCATTTTCATCACTACATTAAGAGTCATAAAAGAAGATCACATGAGAACCAAGAAGCCAATCAAAGAATGTTTAGTTTATGACAAAAGTTTACTCAACTTCCTACATTCAAATGCCCCTTTCTTTCTTAAAGTTTATTTTTTTCAACAACCATGCTATTTAAGAACATTTTTCTGGTGGGACCTCTCGGCAGCTATTGCAATCATTAACTCAAAAGAACTTAAACTCAATATTTTTTCTTAAGAAAGTCGTATCTCAATCTATCATTGGAAAACGCCACACGGTTCGACAACAAAATAAAAGAAAAGAAAATTCCTCCTCGGGAAAGAACCATGGTTTAAAGAAAACCCATAGGAGTTTATCACTGATTACTATAAACAAAATGCGATAATCAAAACATGGGTCAACAACATTTTTTACTTTAAAATGACCCATTATTGTGAGTAACAAGTTAATAATAATTTTTCATTCATTCATCTTTTTTCATTCAACACGACCCCGACAAAGGCTCAACAGCCAACCACATCACAAATCAAAATTTCAAATTAGCCCAACAAGGGAAACAACCAAACAACTATTTAAAATTACCAACCATCCACAACATTAGAAGTTTTGCCCGACAATGGCAACACAAATACCAAAACCAAGCCCGATAAGGGCACAAGAATTCAACAATAATAATAACCACAATAGAGAGACACTCATCCTACTCCCAACTAAAAAATATACATTATACCAATCTATGCATGAAAAAGAAATGAGGGTAAGAACTCCCTGATGTGGTCACTCATTATCATCATCGTCATCATTGGCCGCAACATATGCATCATGGCCGCATCTCCCAACTCCTCCTCCTCATCACCTAATCCCTCAAAGAAGTCATCTATGGGGCATTCATGGCTGTGTCGAGCACGCTCATGTCGGGAACCTCTATTGGTGCCCGACTTCTTAATTCCCTCACTTCATCCTGGAGAGATATGAAAGCCCCCCAACAAAATCCACTCGAGAGCATAACTTGGTCAAGCTATCATACATAGATTTCATCTCCTTTTTCATAGTCTTGGCAATCAGAGCAAGGAGACTTTTATCCAATTTTTGGAGTTGACTCCCATGGGAACGTGTCATCTCTACAACCTTATGAAGGCCACTTGGGCTAGAATATGTGGGAGGGGATGATGATCCTCTAACATGTGCTTCTCTGGAGCATGGCCTGATGCCTTAGGATGTGGCATATTGAGATCGGGGGTAATGGAAGTTTCCTCTCTACCATGGGAAATGGACTCCTCAGGGACCTCAAAGGCTTGCATCCTCTTCTGCTTTCTTTTGGGAGCCTCCGTGTATCTCTTCATGTCAATAGTGATCACACTGGTAGCGGAGCTGGGGGATTCACCCCGAAATAGTGGCACTCCTGCTCTAAGGAAAAGCTCGGATATGAGCACAACATAGGGCATTGAAGTTTTCCGTTGCATTGTCTTTTTTTTTTCATTTTTGTGGCCACTATCTTCCTTAATTTTGTGGGTATCCCTGTCATAATGCAAGAAATTAGAATAGCCGCATCCAAATTAACCTGTTGTTCATTATTCGAGGGCATAATGCGGCTGCATAGGAAATCAAGCCACAATATGGCCTCAAACTTCAAATCCTGCATGGAGATGTCACCCACTATGGAAGCCCATAATGGCAGGCCACTGGTAATGACCGGAGCTATCTGACTCAACTGATCTTCCTTGTTGGCCACTCTTTCGGTGTACTTAGTTCCTGCATCAACTTCATCAGCCCAAAATAATGCGTTGATGGAAATTGGGGTGATATCGACCTCCACACCTCTGATCCAGACTGAAGGTATGCATGAGAATTCATCATCTTTCCCTCTATGCTTTATGGCCTTCTATTGTTCCTGGTATGAAGCATAGAACTCACGCACCAAGTTTGTGTAATACTTTGGCAGCGAATCAGCAAATACATGCCATTGGTGGTGGTCGAACTGGAAAATGATGTTGGGGAAGTTGACCCTCAGCCCCACCAAATCGAACCTCTTTTCAACTGTGATAGAGTGCCCTTCACAAATAGCATAGTGGCCCATCATATAGGGCACACAAAATATGATGGCTTCACATATGTTGGCGAGGGCTGAGATTGCCTTGGCTTTCCCTGTTCCCTTGCTTCTAGATGTAGCTGAGGATTTTCCCTAGCTTGATTTTTCGGATGATGTCATGATCTATAGAGCCATATTAGTGCCACACAAATAATACTTCTTTTTGTTTTTTGTATTTTTCATAATGCAATAGAAAAATTACCTATTCCAAGCTAAGGAAAGAAATTATAAAGATTGTATGTCAAACAAATTGAAGTGTTCAAAATTTAAATGTTGGCAATACTAGTGGAACGCCGGCGAAACGTAGGTGGAGACCCGCGAGGCGCTGCTGAGCCGCCGGTGCTTTAATAAGACTAGAAAAAAATCACACATCCGATGCCACATCGGCTTTTTGCCGGTATTGACCTGGTAAGCACCGGTGAAACACAAGTCTAGGAAGTGGCTTGAAGCCTTGCATCTTGACCTGTGTTTCAATTGGCATTTTTTCGGGCATGACCGGCAGTTCGTCGGTGAACATCGTCTTGTGAATTTCACCCCCACTCAATTAAACAGAACTTCATCACATTCATGAATCACTCATTTATTTCACATTATGATTTTATTCTCTCAAGAAACACCAAAAAAAATAAAAATGATGAATTTCCCTTAAGAACGCGTCACTCTATTTGTTATCGGGCAAATCGTGAATTCTAAGAACATGGGGCTACTCAAATTTCACCCCCAACTAGTATATAAAACACACCATAGATGAAACATTTTATCACAGAAGATACCCACTTCAACGTTCACCATTTTTGTCACCATCATCAATATACCCACAAATTGAGAAATATTCAATCAATGAAAAAGTACACAAAATGGGTAATGGAGAATAAGAGTATCAAAAATATTAGATGCAACATGATTAACATTCTCAATCAATCATCAAGACTAAAGCAATGTAAGAGCTCATAGACACATACCAATATGAGGATTTGAAAAGGAGTACAAAAGCTAGAGCATGGAGCTTGCCCAACAATGGTGGTGCGAAGAGTAAAAATTTATGTTGCTGAGAGGGATTTTTAGTGAGTATAAGTGAGAATAAAAGAATGAGGATGGGGGTTTATATAGGTTTAAGATGGGGAATGTGATTGGGTAGTGAAAAGGAGGATGTTAATGGTAGGTTTTCATAGAGAGAAGGCGGGAAGCTTAAAAGGGTGTGGTTAGTTTAAATGGTGGATAGAAAGAATATTGGAAAGGTAAAATGGGTATTTTGATCGGTTCTATGCTTTTTAAAATATCTCGGGTTGGGTTGGTCATTGGGTTTGTCAAGATTAAAAAATAAACTTACATACCTCTACCGGCACTAGACCTGTGACCGCCGGTGGGTATCAACATCTCGCTGGTTCAAATGTTGTTGACCTACCCATGTGCATTGTTCACTGTGCTCAGGCTATGCTCCACCATTGTTCTACGGGTCATCACCTGTGTTTCACCAATGAGTCGCAGCTCACCCTTAGATTTCCAAAATTTCTCCAGGTGCACTGGTTTAGACCCATGCCAGACCGACGGCCCATGAAATTCCACTGGCGTTTCACCGGTCGAACACCAACTTCCACTCTCTCTTACCCATCTTCTACATCTCTCTTGTGACAGGGCGGTGCCTCGTGCTTAGGCATCGGCATTTCACCGATGTCAAGCAATGGCAACCCTGTTTTTGCTTTTCCTTGTTTTTTCATCCAATCTACCTACAAAACAAAAAAAAACAAAAACATCAAAGTGCGCAAAGTAAAAACACTTGGGTTGCCTCCTAAGAAGTACCTTATTTAACGTCATGGCACAACGGATACCAACTCACTTCTCAATACTCCGAAGCCCTCTGCATCATCCTCATCAACCAAACCTTCATCTTGTGTTGCTTCATCATTCAAAAATCCTGTCACCTTGCATTCATCTGGGGGCTCGGTGGTTTGGCAAACGTTGATAGTGACTTCCTCACCTCCCACTCAAAATTTCAGCTCACCAAGCTCCACATCTATCAAAGCTCTGCCTATGACAAGCAATGGTCTCCCCAAGATGATAGGTACTTCAACATCCATATCACAATCAAGCACGACAAAGTCAGCTGGAAGGATGAACTTGTCGACCCAAACCAAGACATCCTCCAATACTCCTGCCGGTTTCTTTATGGATGGATTAGCCATCAACAACCTTATTGAGGTGGGTTTTGGATTTTCCAACCCCAACTTTTTTAAAATAATGGGAGGCACTAGGTTTAGGCTTGCCACAAGGTCACATAGGGCCTTTATGAACACATATAACCCCATGGTGCAGGGAATAGTAAAGGCTCTCAGGTCCTCTCTTTTGGGAGCGAGGTTTCTTATGGCACTGCAATGGTGTGTCACCTCCCTTACACTAGCTTTTACTATCCTCTTTTTCTTCAACAAATCTTTCATAAACATGGCATAACCGGGCATTTGAAGCAAAACATCTAGTAGAGGTATATTAATGGACAATTTACTAAACATCTCAATGAATTTTTGGAACTGATTGTCCTCCTTTTTCTTGGCAAACCTCTGAGGATTCGGAGGAGGAATCCTAGGCTCTTGGCCTATGTTGGTTAAAGCCTCATTTCTCATTTCCTTTTCAACAACATCATTCACGGGAGTTACATCCACTTCTCCCTTATCCAATTCTTCATCATTTACAATCTTTGGTGCTTTTGGCACCTTACCCTTCACTTCATCACTACTTATTTATGGGTCAATGAGATCTTTGGGCTTCACACAAACATCTTCCAACACTTTTCCACTTCTAGTAACAATTGCCATACAATGGCCATCCATCTTCAGGTTAAGTATAGTGTCACTAGAAGTGTTCCCTTCATTCAGGGATTCATTCGGGAATATGAATGATTCATCTGTGCTTCCAAGTGCATAATCTATGCCTAGTGGGGATTCACTATTTGGGCGAGGTACAACACCTCCCCTTTCAATTCCTTGACTCCACTATCGGTGGATTCCACTCTCTTGAGTACTCGATCCAACATCTCCTCAACCTTGGAGCTTCCCACATCGCTCACACTAGGTTGTATTTGGGGATTGTCAGCCTTTGAAGGGGGAACATATGGGTTTGAGATGCGACGGTAACGTTCCCCATCACAATTTTGATTACCCTATCTTTCATTGCGATTAATCCAATGCCGGTTGTCTCAGTTCCTCCAACCTTGATTCTCCTACCTTGGTCTCCCAGAGCCTTGATTGGAACCCCTCTTCATACCTGGGTGGTGAGGCTTCTTCTTCATATGGAATTGGACCTTGAGTCCCCATGACATTGGCGCTCTTAGACCCACTGCCCATAACATGCTTCGTCATTAACTCCAGGTGGATCATTATTTTTGCCAAAGTCTCATCTCGTTCCTCATCCCTTTTTCTCATCTCGGAAGTCACAAAACATGAACCTGCACCATTCGGAGGTACTTCAGTTTCCTTATGTGCTAAGACCGATTTGTTTTAGTCATTTGATCAAACAAAGCTCTAGCTCTTCCATAGGGCTGTTCCATGAGAGATCCACCCGCCAAGTTATTTGCTACGAACTTGTTAATGGAGTCTAAGGAATGATACAAACATTGAAGGAGCACTCCATATGGAAGCCCGTGGTTGGGACATAGGCCCACTTTCTTCTTGAGCCTCAACCATGCCTCATGTAAATGTTCACCTGTTGTTTTCCTAAAATGGGTGATATCATCTCTTATTTGCAACATCCTCGAAGGAGGGAAAAACCTGTCCTGCAAGCTTTGGTTAATTTTTTCCATGAACTAATACACCTAGGAGGGAGTTTCTTAAGCCATATGGTTGCTTCCCCAGTCAAGGAGAATAGAAAGAGCCTCAATCTGATAGACTCTTGGCTTATATTTGTGATGTTAAACGGTTTGCAAATCTCAAGAAAATTTCGAAGATGTCGATTTGCATCTTCATTTGGCTGACCACCAAAGAGTCCTTTAATCTGTAGCAGGTGTAGCATTGTACTAGTCACATGGAACACCACAATCCCTACCATGGGTGGTAGGCGAATGGATCGCTATGTCTGGCATCATAGGGTCATTATCTTTGTGGTCAATATGACCATCCACGAAACCCTCTTGAGATTGTTCGCCAATATCAATAATCCTATAAAGGTACCTAAAACAACAATAATTATAAAAAACAAACACAAGATGCTAAATTAATTTAACTCAACAATCAACTAGGGGCTATCTAACACCATTCCCCGGCAATGGCACCATTTTTGGTAACGTCCAAATTCACCGCTTATAAAGACAAACTGTAATCGGTTGTTGGCAAAACAGATATACCTAATGAGTGTCGGGGTAAAATTCCATAGGGAATAGTAGTTAGATGGCACAAAAGTTGTCTATCAAGTCAAGTAAAAAAGCATCGTTGTATTTAAGACAAACAAATAAAAATTTGCGGGTTCAAAAGATTTCAATTAAAATGTAAAAATAATTATTGATCTATCAAAGAGATAACCAACTTGAATTAACAAAAGTGAGCAAGAGATAGGGGTATGCTTTTGAATGGGGTATCAGTTGGATTGAAATTGACTAGACAATTGAATTATTACTCAAAAATATAAATAGCCATGGACGAGGTGGCATCTGATGCTTCTCAACCACGAGGGTACCTTTTGCCACGTGTTTTCTCAAAACCCAAGGTCCTAAACAATATAGCTATTAAGATGGGTCATATTTGAGCTACTTATAGCCTCAATTCCATCATGGGTGAATGGTTATTGGTATTAGCTATCTTTAGCAAAACCCCATACAATCAACACCAAGTTACCCACCATTGATTTCTCACTCATACTTAATTTCCCTTTTTCAAGAAAAAATAGAGTAAGTAAACATCACACACATTTGCAACTATGAGTAATTTAGTTATAAATTGGGAGAAAATAATATATTTATATTAAATGAGCAACTCTAAGATTAATCTAACAACACCCAATCTAATTTAATTCCAATTCATACACACACCCCTAACAAAGAGATTTAGCTACTCATTGATAAGAAATAGAACATTAAATCAACAATTAAAATCATGAAATTCATCATCAAGAGTTAAATTCAAGCTCACAATTGTATCCAATAGAGGTAATTTTCCTTGAAGAAGAAGAAGAAAAAGCTACTCCATATTCTATCTCTCTCTAAATTTCTACTCTCTAGAAATCTGGAAGAAATCCTCAAGTACTTTCCAAAAGAATATATAGAAATAGGTCAAAATGCTCCTAAATTTTCGTGCTGGATGATTTTTCCCTTCATGCAGGCGGTGTCACTTGCGAGTCACCAGCATTTCGCCGGTGCCCATCCACAGAATGCTGTTGTGTCATAGGTTCTAGGTTATTGAACCTAGGTCCAATTGGTGCACCATCCACTCTGGCCAGTAAGCTTCTGCATTCCAACCGGTGTTTCGCTAGTCCCATCCAGCCAAGCTTCAGTCCTCTTCTTAAATTTGGTGCTTTTTCCCAAGCTCTTTCTTTCTCTCCTTAAATTAAATACCTGCAAAAACTAAAGAAAGAGAGCTTAAAAACATGTTAAATGGCTATAAAACTAAGCAAAAGCTCATGCTTTAAAGCCTAATTGGTTTGAAAGAAAAAGGGGTCGAAGGTTGAGAATGGGTTTTGTGAAAATTTTGTTGTATTAGCTATAGGTCTTCTAGTTTATTTTATAGTTAAGTGTCATTTTATAGTCTTAGAAGATGAGATTAAGGTAAAGGCCAAGTTATGACTCATGGTATGAGTCGTACCATCCTGGTACAAGTCGTACAGTGAAGTCGTAGAAAAGTACAGAAGAAGCTATACTGGGTGAATCTCCTGCTACGGGGAGCAACCATTGATTGTGATAACTACCTATGACCTGTACCAAGGAGTCATGGTAATGTAGATTGAGGAATGACCGATCTCAAGGTACAAGAGGCTGTCATGAGTTGTAGGACCAAGGTACAAGTGGTACCAAGACATTTGTGGAAATATTCAGAGGATGCCAGAAGTCTTAGATTCAGACCACGACAGCAAGGTACAACTCGTAGAATTAATGTACAAGCCGTACGAAGTTACAACACTTAGCCAAATTCACAAATTGTCAGACATTGTACGAGCAAAGGTATGATCCGTACAATCATGCTATGAGTGTAGGTGAAGGCGGTGATAGTTTATCAATTTTTCTATTAATACTTTTCTAGGTTACTTTTGTCAGGAGGAGAATAGAATTCGATTCTTGAGAGAAGTATTCGACTTTTTGGAATATTTAGAACAACTTTTGAAGAGTTTTTTTCCATTGTTCTTGAATTGTTCTTTATTGATCTTTTGCAATAATCAGGTGGGTTTACTTTTCAATAATTGCTGTAAGTTCTAAATTATGTTTTTATCTATGAATGATAATTATTTTCTTACAATCATGGAAGGATAAAACCTCGATAACTAGGATTGAGGGACCATGGTGAATTAACAAACTAGGGTTTGCACAAAGTGACTCTACACCAATGCTAATACTTGTATTGTTTTCTCTTCAATCTTAAACGTTTCTTAACGGAGTGCAACATAAAGACTTGCCTGAATTCTTTACGTGCTTGAATCTAGAGAGGTAGATATTTGAAAAAGTGAATAACAAAAAGGCCTTGAACTTTGTGGTTCATTGTATGACTTGAGTTGTTGGCATAAGATAGTTAATTTGGAACAAATTGATAATGGTTAAAGTGAAATCACTCAAGAGACCTAATCCGATAATTAAGTATAGTCATCAAATAGGGACAAACCAATTGTTTGGATGAACCTATGTTATCAATTCTATAAAGCAAGCATTGGGATAGATCACAAGTGTAAAATCTGAAGTAGTTATGAACCCATGGGGAATACTTTACTAGTTAATTGAATTATCTTGATAACAATTCAATTGTCAATACTATTACGTGTTTACTTCCTGACAAAACCCCTCTTTTAGGAAATAATAGATTTAAAAGCTTAAATACTAGCGTTATTTTATATCTTGACCATATTTTCTGTGAGATCTACCCCAACCTAGGTGGATTCTTTATACTTTTTCAGGAGAGTGATTTGAGCATTATCAGCCAGCTGGGTCACAAGTTGAGAGATTGCCCATCAATAGGATAGGGGAAGGCCTAATCCACCACATTGGCAGCTCCGCCAGGTCGTTCAGCTCATTAGGGTACTACCTCAAGTATAGGTTGTGGTCAGTGCTAGAACCGCTTCTATGCTTTATCCTCTAGCTAGGACCAGGAGAACTCACTTGACGTAGTCATTGGTATGTTACGCCTCTTCTAGATAGATGTTTATGCTTTACTAGATCCAAGAGCCACACTTTAATTCGTTATTCCTTACGTTGTTGCTTAGTTTGATATTAGTCCAAAAATGCTCTCAGAGCCATTTTTAGGCTCTGCTCTAGTTGGTGAGTTAGTTAGAGTCATTCGGGTATACAAAAATTTGTCCGGTCACAGTGTTTCATAAAGTCACCTCAGCTGATCTAATAGAGTTAATTATAGTCGATTTTGACCTCATTCTTTGCATGGACTATTACATTCTTGCTTTGCCTCAGTTGACTGCAGAACTAGGGTCGTTAGATTCCAGTTTCCTAATGAACCAATCCTAGAGTGGAGCGGTAGTACTTTAACGCCTAAGTACCTGTTCATCTCATACATTAAGGATAGGAAAATGATCTCAAAGGGGTGCATCAAATACTTGGTTTGGGTAAAGGATTCTTTTTCCGAGACCCAAAATCTTTAGTCAGTTCTAGTTGGAAATGAGTTCCCCAATGTGTTTCATGAAGATCTTCCTAGAGTCTCTCTCGAGTGGGAAATAGACTTTGACATACACCATCTTCCAGATACCCAGCCTATCTCAATTCCTCCTTACAGAATGGCTCTAGCTAAGCTTAAAGAGTTAAAGGAACAACTAAAATACCTTCTAGATAAGGGCTTCATCAGACCCAGAATCTCTCCATGTGGTGCCCCAATCTTATCCGTGCGAAAGAAAGATGGTACATTCAAAATATGCATCGACTATCCTCAGCTGAACAAGGTCACAGTCAAGAACAGGTGTCATCTACCCACGATTAATAACTTGTTCGACCAACTTCAGGGAGCTAGTTGTTTTTCCTAGGTAGATCTCATATTACGATACCATCAAATTAGGGTCAAAAAATGTGTGTTTTACCCCGAAAGCCTAAAGATCAGACCCGAGAGCTGAAATGGACAAAAACTGAAATTCTGCACCAGATAACAGAATAGGTCATTAGGTAACCTATAAGGAGGAACCACGAGTCATGGGGTGACTCATGTGGTCAGGCCACACGACTCGTGGAGTCACCCATGGTCTGGATGGGGGATTTGTCAAGGAAATTATGGTCGGTGGGGATTACAGGTGGAGACCACGAGTTGTGGCAGACACCACGATTCATGGGGTTCACTGATGGAATTTGCCAGTGGACTTGACAGTTTGTGTCCATGAGTCGTGGCATCTGGGGATGAGTCGTGGCATCTACGGACGAGTCGTCCAGCCCCTCTTAGGATTGGCAGTCAGCAAAACCCTGTGATTTAAGTAAGGGTCTTATCGTAATTCCTATGTTTCAAGGTCCTAAACTACGTCGTTTTAAGCTATAAAAGGTGGGTTTAAGAGGGGGAAACTATCCTAAAGCCTTCATTCATGCATGCAAAAGAATTGAAGAGTGCTAGAGAGGTGATCAAGGCTGATTCAAGGTTTTCTCATTCAATATTCTTTTGGGAACTCAAGGGAGAGTAAGATTCAGCCTTCAATAGGTATGTAGGATCATGAATAGGTGGTTTCCTCCACACCCATGCCCAATCTCTGTCTAAAAAGTATGAAATTCAGTGATTTATCTATGGGATTTTACCCAAATGCATGAATGATCTATTTCTACACATGGATATGAATTGATTATTAGTCTATTATTGAATTATGAAGCATGGGAAATTTTTATAATGAATTCAATTAAAAATCATGTTTCAAGTCTTATGAATTTTAAAGCCCATTGATGAGATGTTCATGAAAAGACAGATTTGTGATGTATATGTGATGATGATGAGATATTATGATGAAAAGCATGATTTGAAGCTACCCATGTTTACAATTATGTTTTCGATGAGAATTGAGTATTTCTAAGTATGATAAAACTTTGGGCAATGCCCACATGTTAAGTATGAAGGACGATTTTCTTGAATTAAGCTTGCCACATTGTCTTGGAGTGAAGACTCCCAATTTTATATTCTTAATTTGTGGTATGTTTTGAGTTAAGTCTTCCTATGCATAACTTACCACATGGTTTTGGAGCAAAGGCTCCCAATTATGTTTTCAGCTTGTGGCATGTTTTGAAGTAAAAGCTTCTCATATGCATGATTTGATATTCGAGATGTATTAACTATTGAGCTTTGTTATAAAATGACATATAGCATATGCATTTTTTGGGAGTATTGTCTAGCATCGAGTAGGCTATGCGTTGATCACCCTGTGCCTCAGAACTACGCGCCAACATAGGTTTATGCTATTATAGATGACTTGGGACCTCCCTTGTGAGATTCCTCTTGCTCAAATGGGCCTTCAGCTTGATATCGACATCATGGTATCATCCCTATCCCTGGAAAGGCTTTGGACGGCTCTACCCACTTGAGTGTGATAGTTGGGGTCACGTAAGCTCTATCGTGGTATGCTGGTTAAAAGAGGAGTCTCCATTGTTCCTCATGATTTCTGATATGCATATTCATTACTTATGAGATTTATGAAAATTCATGTTCTAAAGCAGGTTTGACTCAATATTCAGCTTTTACATATAAATGTAAGAATTCAACTTTGAGTCAATCGATTAAGTTATGATGTTATGAGGTTATGTTATGTTATGTTATAAAGAGATCATGATTTCATAAAGAATGCATGCAAGCCCTACTATTATTTTACTGATGCTTATGTTTAATTAATGCATTTCTCTTAAATGATTTTACTTACTTTAACGATTTTACTTAATTCCACGTACTGATCGCATACTTTCTATGTTGTATCATTTCATGATACATGACACGACTCTCAACTTCATTCCCACTTTTAGTCAATTTATTCAATATAGAGTTGCTTTGTTGGTGAGTCCTCATCTTTCGAGGACTAGACTATTCAGCTTTTCTTTATGTATTTCAGTTTCATCTTGTTTAGTTAGTTGGGGTATTGTCCCATCAACTTGTCATATTTAGACGCTATTCAGACATATGTATGTATTCAACTTCGGATTTTATATTTTGATGTTATATTCAAGTTAGACTTCCTCTATAATTGTGTTGTTGATTATTTAGTTTCGTGATTGAGTTAGATGTATGCTTATGCCATGGGTCGACTTTGGGCCTCTCAAGGATCCTTGTCCCGTGTTATGATCCGGGCCTCCGTTTGGGTTGTGAAAAACTTGGTATCAAAGCCAGGTTTTAGAAGTGTCCTTGGGTGTCTAAAAGCCACGATGAGTAGAGTCTTCTTCGTGGCTGTGAAGCATGCCGCACGCATGATGAAGAGGCTTCGAGAAGTTTAGGAAATTTTCCCTTTTTTCGTGATCTATGTCGTGTGATGAAAATTCTTTCTATCATTGTAATTCGTGCTATTCAAGATTGCAGAATCATGCTTATCGAAGAATTAACGGAAGGATGTATGGAGATGGTGAAGGTCATGAGGATGGTAATGGTCATGGGCATCAGCAAGCCCCAGCAGTTTAGGAGCCCCAGACACTGGAGCCAGTTGCTCATGCTTAGTTCTGGGTCGCTGTTCATATGCTTGCATAGTCCTTGACCACTTAGGTCAAGCAGCAGGCCGTTGCACATGTTCCGCAAAATGCCAATGCATTGGCGGCTCAAGTCAGAGACTTCTTAAGGATGAACCCGCCGGAGTTCCTTGGGTTCAAGGTAGATGAGGACGCACATGAGTTCATAGATGAGATTGTAAAGATCACCCATGTCATGGGGGTGAATGGGGTTGAGTGCGCCGAGTTGGTCTCTTATCAGTTAAAAGGGGTTTTGCATATTTTGTTTCACCAATGGAAGGATGGAAGGGTCATCGGAGTAGGTCCGATCACTTGGGAAGAGTCCCATGTTGCATTTCTAGACCGGTTCTTCCCTCGAGAGATGAGGGAGCTGAAGGCAGCTAAGTTCATCAATTTGAAGCAAGGAAGAATGACTGTATTGGAGTATTCCCTTGAGTTCACTCACCTATTAAAATATGCCCCATAGTTTGTAGCTGATCAGAGGATGCAGGTGAGTAGGTTCGTTTATAGTGTAGCGAGCTATTTGGACAAGCATTGTAGGACCGCTATGCTCAATCAGGGATATGGATTTCCCACAAATTGTGTTGTATGCCCAGAAGGTGGAGGTGGCACATCCCACACAGAGGGAGGCTAAGAGGTCCTGCACCGATGACTATAGATTCTTTCAGCAGAGGCCCGATGGTGGGCACTAACAGCAGCTCAACCAGAGATCATCAGCCGTAGCATATTTAGCATTGAGTATGGCATCCAGGCCTAGACATGATTAGAGAGGGCGAGCATCAAGCTCGAGGGTTTAGAGCAGTAGACCCATAGATTCTAGCATCCCTACTTATCGCTAATGTGGTCAAGAGCAACAGGCCAGTGCTTTTCATGTTCAGGTGGTTGTCTCGGGTGTGGGTAGCACAGTCACATGCTTAGAGTTTTTCCAGCTATGAAACAAGATCTAGATGGGGGCTGAGGCCCAGCTTCTAGTTCAGTAGCCCCTCCCACACGCACAACACATCAGGGGGCATCTACTAGCATAGCTGGCGGTCAACGCCAGAATAGAGTCAATGCTTTAGCATCCCGTCAGGAGTAGGAGGTCTCCCTAGATGTGGTCAATGGTATGTTGCGAGTTTTCCATATTGTTGTTTATGCTTTGCTATATTCGGGGGCTACCTTGTCTTTTGTGAAACCTTATGTGGCTAGTAGCTTCGGAGTAAGTCCTGAAGTCTTGTCAGAACCCTTCTAAGTTACTATTCCAGTAGGTTACTCAATTATAGCTAGACGGGTGTATAGAGGTTGCCTAGCCTCAGTCCTTCATAAGGGCACCTCAGTAGAATTGATAGAGTTAGCCATGGCCAATTTCGATGTTATTCTCGGCATGGATTGGCCATTTGCATACTATGCTTTATTGTAGAACTCGGGCAGTAGAGTTCAGATTTTTGAGTGAGATAGTCTTAGAATGGAAGGGTAGTTCAGTCGTGCCTCAAGGTTGTTTCATCCCCTACCTTAAGTCCATGAAGATGATTTCTATGGGTTGCATGTATTATCTAGTTATTGTTAAGGATGTTGAGTCCGAGACCCCGACTATCCAGTTAGTTCCAGTAGTATGTGAGTATTCAGAGGTATTTCCTGAAGATTTGCCAGATGTGCCTCCAGATCGGGAGATTGATTTTTGTATTGATCTTATTCCCAACATGCAGCCTATATCTATTCCTCCCTACAAAATGGCTCCAATCGAGCTAAAACAGTTGAAAGAGCAGTTGAAGGACTTGTTAGATAAGGGTTTCATTAGACTGAGCAAGTCCCCATGGGGTGCACCAGTTCTCTTTGTCGAAAAGAAGGATGCTTCTCTTTGCATGTGTATTGACTATCGGTAATTGAACAAAGTCACTGTTAAGAACATGTATCCTCTACCCAGATTGATGATTTGTTTGACCAGATTCATGGTGCCAAGTGTTTCTCAAAGATAGACCTCAAGTCCGGGTACCATCAGCTCAGAGTTCGGGAATGTGATATCCCGAAGACAGCCTTCAGGATGCGGTATAGTCATTATGAGTTTGTAGTTATGTCTTTTGGACTAATGAATGCTCCTGCAACTTTTATGGATCTGATCAACAGGGTGTTCAAGAATACCTGGACATGTTTGTGATCATGTTTATTAACGACATCCTTATATACTCTCAGAGCGAGGAGGAGCATGCCACTCATTTGAGAGTAGTACTTCAGACTCTCAAGGATCGCCAATTGTATGCCCAGTTTAGAAAGTGCGAGTTTTGTTTGGACTCCGTAGCATTTTGGGCCATGTGGTATCAGGTGACGACATACAGTAGATTCTCAGAAAATCAAGGCGGTGAAGAATTGGCCCAGAGCGGTTAATCCTTTAAATATTCTGAGTTTTTTGGGTTTAGATGGATACTATCAGAGGTTTGTTGATGGTTTCCTATCTATTGCAACACCTTTTACCAAGTTGACTCAAAAGAAGGTGAAGTTCCAATGGTCGAAGGGTTGTGAGAAGAGCTTCCAAGTGTTGAAGACTCGACTTACTTCCTTACCGATGTTAGCCCTACGTGAGGGTACCGATGGATTTGTAATGTATTGTGATGCTTCAAGGATCAGACTTGGGTGTGTGTTGATGCAGCATAGGAAGGTGATAACATATGCCTCGAGATAACTGAAAGTCGATGAGAAGAATTACCCGACCCATGATCTTGAATTGGCCGCGGTGGTATTTGCCTTGAAGATATGGCAAAATTACTTGTATGGGGTCCACGTTGACGTATTTACGAACCACAAGAGCCTACAATATATGTTCACACAGAAAGATCTTAATCTTCAGCAAAGGAGGTAGTTGGAGCTACTCAAGTTCTACGATATGAGTGTCCTTTACCATCCGAGTAAGGCTAATGTGGTAGCGGATGCACTAGTAGGCTCTCTATGGAGAGTGTGTTCCATGTGGATGAGGAGAAAAAAGAGCTGGTGAAGGATGTACATCGACTTGCACGGTTGGGAGTTAGGTTGATCTACTCGAACGATGGTGGCGTCGTTGTGCAGAACGGATCAGAATTGTCCTTGGTGACTGATGTAAAAGCTAGACAAGATGAGGACACGATTTTGGTAAAGTTGAAAGAAACCATTTGAAGTCATAATGTGGAGGTCTTCTCCAAAAGGGAAGATGGTGTGCTTCGGTACCAGGGTCGCCTATGTGTTTCGAATGTCGATGACTTGAATAGTCGGATGTTGCACGAGGCTCATGGATCCAGGTATTCTATCCATCCGGGTACCACAAAGTAGTACCGTGACCTATGGAAAATCTATTGGTGGAATGGCATGAAAAAGGATTTTGCAAAATTCATAGCCAAGTGTCCGAACTGTCAGTAGTAAAAGTTGAGCATTAGCGACTGGGAGGCGTACTTCAGGATATCAGCATTCTCTCTTGGATGTTGGAAAATATTAACATGGATTTCATAATAGGTCTACCTTGTACTCATCGACACTATGATTCTCTTTGGGTTATGGTAGATAGGTTGACCAAGGTTGCACATTTTCTACCGCTTAAAACTACCGATTTGAAGGAGGATTATGCCAAACTATATATCTGAGAGTTGGTCCGATTGTATGTTGTTCCCTTATCTATTATTTCATATTGAGGTACTCAATTTACCTCTCAATTTTGGAAGTCATTCTAAAAAGGGCTTGGTACTCAGGTTAAACTCAACAGAACATTTCACCCGCAAATGGATGGTCAAGTGGAGCGGACAATTCAGACCCTCACGGACATGTTGAGGCCATGCGTGATTGACTTCAAAGGTGGTTGGAATGATCACTTGACACTGATCGAGTCTTCCTACAATAAAAACTATCACGCTAGTATTCAAATGGCATCATTCGAGGCTCTCTAGGGGTGGAGATGTAGGTCGTCCATCGGATGGTTTGAGGTTGGCGGGTGGAAATGATAGGGCCGAACTCGGTTCATGAAGCAATGGAGAAGGTTCAGTTGATAAGAGACGGGTTGAAAACTGCCCAGAGTCGTCAAAAGTCCCATGCTGATGTAAGGAGTAGGGAACTTAAGTTCGAGGTGGAGGATTGCGTGTTTTTGAAGGTATCTCCCATGAAGGTAGTAATGCAGTTTGGGAAGAAAAGGAAACTTAGCCCTTGTTATGTTGGCCCCTACCAGATGTTAGACGGGTTGGTAAGGTGGCATACGAGTTGGAGTTGCCCTCAGAGTTATCTTCCATGTATCCTGTGTTTCATGTATCGCTTTTGAAGAAGTGTTTGGGTGATCCAGCTTTTGTTGTCTCGGTGGATAGTGTTGTTGTATAAGACAGCCATAGCTATAAGGAGGTCCCGGTGGAAATACTGGATCGACAGGTTCAAAGGCTAAAGAACAAAGAAGTAGCTTTAGTTAAAGTGTTATGGAGGAATCAACATGTCGAAGGAGCTACATGGGTGGTTGAAGCGGATATGATGGCTACATACCCACAATTATTTTCTACCGGATCAGTGTTAGCTTGAGGTGTTAATTTTGCCCTATGACTCTATTTAGTTTCATGTTCAGTTCATGTGCGCAAGTTTCTTTTATGTGTACGAGTGTGTGTATGATTCGTGAATTTAGTTCAGCTGTGTAGTTTGAATTAGAGGTAGTCATTCCGTCAGATTTCGGTTAAAATAATAAGTATTTCAATGTGATAATTGAATATCTCTGCTTCTCTGTGTTTTTTTCAACATTCAAGGACGAATATTCCCAAGGGGGAGATATTGTTATACCTGGAAGCCCAAAGATCAGACCCAGGAGCTGAAATGGAGAAAAATTAAAATTCTACACCAAATCATAGAACGGGTCATTAGGTAACCTGTGAGGAGGGACCATGAGTCGTGGGGTGACTCGTGGTCAAGGAAAGAAGAGTGTGGTCTTGAGGTTTCACCACGGGAATGACCACAAGTCGTGGTTAGGCCACACGACTCGTGGAGTCACCCATGGTCTGGACTGGGGATTTGGCAAGGAAATTATGGGCAGTGGGGATCACGGGTGGAGACCACGAGTTGTGGTCAGCCACCATTATTCATGGGTTCCCTCGTGGGATTCCCTGAGGGAATTTTACAGTGGACTTGACGGTTTGTGGCCATGAGTCGGGGAATCGGGGGATGAGTTTTCCAATCCCTCGTGGGGAATGGCAGTTAGCAAAACCCTGCGATTTATGTAATGGTCTTTTTGTAATTCCTATGCTCTAGGGTCCTAAACTACATCGTTTTAAGATATGAAAAATGGGTTTAAGAGGGGGAAACTATCCTAAAGCCTTCATTCATACATGCAAAATAATAGAAGAGTGATAGAGAGGTGATCAAGGGTAATTCAAGGTTTTATCCTTCAATCTTCTTTTGGGCATTCAAGGAAGAGTAAGATTCAGCCTCCAACAGGTATGTAGGGTTATGAATGGGTGGTTTCCTCCACACCCATGCTTAATATCTCTATAAAAAGTATGAAATTCCATGATTTATCTATGGGATTTTTACCCATATGCATGAATGATCTATTAAAAATCATGTTTCTAGTCTTATGAATTTTAAAGCCCATTGATGAAATGTTCATGAAAAGTGAGATTTGTGATGTATATGTGATGATGATAAGATATTATGATGAAAAGAATGATTAGAAGCTACCCATGTTTACAATTATGTTTTCAATGAGAACTGGGTATTTCTAAGTATGATAAAGCTTTAGGCAATGCCCACATGTTATGTATGAAGGATGATTTTCCGAATTAAGCTTAACACATTGCTTTGGAGCGAAGACTCCCAATTTTATTATTCTTAATATGTGGTATGTTTTGAGTTAAGTCTTCCTATGCATAGCTTACCACATGGTTTTGGAGCAAAGGCTCCCAACTATGTTTTAAGCATGTGGCATGTTTTGAAGTAAAAGCTTCTCATATGCATGATTTCGTATTCGAGATGTATTAACTATTGAGCTTCGTCAATTGACGATGTTGAGCTTCATTATAAAAGGACATAGAGCATATGCATTTTTTGGGAGTATTGTCTAGCATTGAGTAGGCTATGGGTTGATCACCCTTTGCCTCAGAACTACGCACCAACGTAGGTTTATGCTATTATAGATGACTTGGGACTTCCCTTGTGAGCTTTTGCTTGCTCAAATGGGCCTTCAACTTGATATCAATATCATGGTATCATCCCTATCCCTGGCAAGGCTTTGGACAGCTCTACCCACATGAGTATGATAGTTGGGATCATGTAAGCTCTATCGTGGTATGCCGGTTAAAAGATGAGTTTCCCATTGTTCCTCATGATTTCAGATATGCATATTCATTACTTATGAGATTTATGTAAATTCATGTTCTAAAGCAGGTTTGACTCAATGTTCAGCTTTTACATATAAATGTCAGAATTAAGCTTTTAGTCAATCGATTCAGTTATGGTGTTATGAAGTTATGTTATGTCATGTTATGAAGAGATCATGATTTCAGAAAGAATGCATGCAAGCCGTACTATTAGTTTACTGATGTTTATGTTTAATTAATGCATTGGTCTTAAATGATTTTTACATACTTTAGCGGTTTTACTTACCTTGCATACTCGGTACATTCCACGTACTGAATGCATACTTTCTATACTATATCATTTCATGATACAGGACTCGGCTCTCAGCTTCAGCCCCGCTCTTAGTCAGCCTATCAAAGTTAGCGTTGCTTTATTATTGAGTCCTCATCTTTTGAGGACTAGACTATTCAACTTTTCTTTATGTATTTCAATTTCAGCTTATTGAGTTAGTTGGGGTCTTGTCCCATCTACTCGTGATATTTATAGGCTATTCAGACATATGTATTTATTCAGCTTCGAATTTCATATTTTGATGTTATATTAAAGTTAAGAATCCGCTATAATTGTGTTGTTGATTATTCAGTTTCTTGATTGATTTAGATGAATGCTTATTCCGTGGGTCGACTTGGGGCCTCTCTGGGCTCCTTGCCCATGTTACGATCAGGGCCTCTGTTCTGGTTGTGACACTGTGACATTCCAAAAATAGCCTTTAGAACTCGGTATAGTCACTACGAATTCATAGTTATGTATTTTGGAATAACCAATGCTCCTACAGCTTTTACAGAATAGATGAACAGGGTATTCAAGCAGTACTTGGACATGATCATTATTGTCTTTATAGATGATATTCTGGTTTGCCCCAACATAGAGAAGGAGCATGCAGACCGTCCAAGGATAGTGTTGAAGACTCTAAGTGAACACCAGTTGTTTGCTAAATTTAGCAAGTGTGAATTCTAGATGAAATCTGTTGCATTCCTCAGTCATGTGGTCTCTAGAGAGGGTCTTCAGGTGGATTCTCAAAATATAGTGGCAGTCAAAAACTAGCCAAGACTCGCCTCTCCATTAGATATCTGGAGCTTCTTGGGCCTAGGTGGTTACTACAGACGGTTCATAGAAGGATTCTTCTCCATTGCTTCTCCTTTGAACGGACTAACTCAAAAAAGGTGAAGTTTCAATCGTCTGATGAATGTAAGAAGAGTTTTCAGGAGTTGAAGACTCGAGTCACTATAGCCCTATTTTTTACTCTGTTTAGATAGGTTCATGATCTATTGTGATTCCTCCAAAGTTAGCCTTGGTTGTGTTTTGATGCAGCATGGTAAATTCATAGCTTATGCTTCTAGAAAACTCAAGGTTTATGAGAAGAACTAATTGACTCACGATCTTGAACTGGCAGCGGTAGTATTTTCCTTGAAGATTTAGAGGCATTATTTTTATGGTGTTCATGTGGATGTTTTTATTGACTACAGGAGCCTACAATATGTGTTAGGTCAGAAGGACCAAAATCTACATTAGAGAAGCTAGTTGGAGTTGTTAAAAGATTATGATATGAGTTGTTGTATCACCCAGGCAAGGCCAATGTAGTGGATTATACCTTTAGTAGAATGTCTATGGGGAGTGTTGCTCATGTAGAGGAGTATAAAAAGAAGCTGGCAAAGGATATTCATAGACTAGCTCGGTTAAGGCTGCAGTTGGTTGATTCAGCAGAAGGAGGAGTTGTGGTACAAAATGGGCCAGAATCCTCCCTGGTGGTAAAGGTTAAGTCAAAGTAGGATGAAGACCCAATTCTACTTAAGTTGAAGGAAGCAATCCTAAAGGAAGAGATGAAAGAATTCTCTAAAGGGGGAGACGCTGTGCTCCATTATGACGATAGGTTGTGTGTTAACGATGTAGACGATTTTAGGCAACATATATTAATGGAGGCTCATAGCACTAGGTACTCTATCCACCTAGTGCCACCAAGATGTACCGTGATCTATGAGAGTCTACTGGTGGAATGGCATGAAGAAGGACATTTAGAATTTATGGCTAAGTGTCAAAATTACCAATAGGTCAAGGTTGAACATCAGAGACCCTGGGGTATGACTAAGGATATTGTCATTCCTACTTGAAAGTGTGAAGAAGTGAACATGGATTTTATTATAGGTCTACCTCATATGCACCGACAACATGACTCAATTTGGGTGGTTGTAGACTAGATGACTAAATCAACATATTTTGTACCTGTTAACACCATAGATTTAGTAGAGGATTATGTTAGACTATACATCTGAGAGTTAGTCAGACTCATGGAGTTCCCACTTTCATCATTTCAGATAGGGGTACTCAGTTCACCTCGCACTTCTAGAAGTCATTTCAAAAAGGACTTGGTACTCAGGTCAAGTTCAGCACTGCTTTCCACCCATAGAAAGATGGCCAGGCTGAGTAGTCGGATATATTATTGAGGGCTTGTGTGATTAATTTCAAGGGCAGTTGAGATGATCACCTACCTCTCATCTAATTTGTATATAACAATAGCTACCACTCTAGTATTCAGATGGCCCCATATGAGGCATTATATGGTAGAAGGTGTAGATCTATTATAAGGTGGTTTGAGATTGGTGAAGCTACGTTAATAGGACCTGATTTAGAGTATGAGGCCATGCAGAAGGTTCAGCTTATCAGCGAACGACTGAAATAAGCTCAAAGCCGACAGAAATCATATGTAGATTTAAGGAGAAGGGAGCTACAGTTTGCATGGATGATTGGGTATATCTGAAAATTTCACCTATGAAAGGGGCGATGAGGTTAAGGAAGAAAGGAAAGATCATTCCTATATATGTTGGGCCTTACAGAATTCTAAAACGCATTGGCAATATGGCTTATGAGCGGGATTTTCCTGCAGAGTTAGCATTAGTGCACCCAGTCTTCCATGTGTCCTTGTTGAAGAAATGCATCAGTGATCCGACCTTAGTAGTGCCTATAGAATGTGTTGGTGTAAATGACAGTCTCTCTTACGAGGAGGTTCCAATACAAATTCTAGACTGTCAGGTTCGTAAGCTGAGGAATAAGGCCACTTCAGTAAAAGTTTTATGGACGAACCAGCTAGTTGAGGGAGCTAAATGGGGAGAGAAAGCAAATATGCTGGCTAGGTACCCTCACCTATTCCCTTCCAGCTCAACTTCAGCATCAAGTACAAAATTCATCCTCAGTACTCAATTGAGTTCCATATATATCAGCTCTATACATATTTTTAGTGTACACCCTAGTTCCGTGAATTCAGTTAGTATGTCTATCTCAACTCAGAGCCGGTCACACATTGAATAGTCACTTTATAGTCTTCAATTTGGGATTGCAGCACTTTCCCTAGTCTTTCAGCTTACTTAGCCTTCATTTGAGGATGAATATTCCCAAGGGGGAGTTATTGTAACACCCCAAAGTGCCTAAGGTTGAACCCCAAACTTGAAATGAAAAAAAAAACCAAAAACAAACTAGAAATCTTTTGCCTCAGAATGGCTCAACCAACACTCATTGTCAATAAAAGCGACCTGTTATCTAGGTAGTTTCCAGCCTCTGCAGTTTTCATTCCCCAGACTAACGAGTGATGCACGATCTGTTATTAGAATTAATGGGTAGTCATTCAGCCTGTTTATGCAATATCTAGAAACCTATAAAAATACTTCTCATAAACACTCAGCTAGATGCTGAGTTGTTGTTTGATATAACAACTCATCCTAGGGGGCCATTAGAGAAAATATAGAAAGGGTTAGAAATCCATCCAGTCACAACAGCTAGAGACAATGACCCATTGTTTTAGCTAATGGGTCGCTCTGTCTGTCTGTTGGGAGGAGTCCAGAAACTGTTCAAACTTTCCCCAGTGTCAATGATTATGTCACATCCCTTCATAGAAGACATGACTGGCACCTAGTGACACACTAAGCTCAAAGCTGACTTAGCTGGGCATGTGTACTTCTGGTGCCTGCCAGCAACACATAATCAAGAAAACGAACAACTATATCTCTGCTGTAAACACAGCCTCAGGCCGATAAAGCCACAAACGAACTGCATAAAGACAGCTAACCCAACAATCACAATAATAAAAGGATCCTTGCGGGCCGACAAGACCACCATGCTTTCTAAGCCTTAAAAAAGGGAGGCAGGCAGTTATATATAAGCTACAACCAACAAGGCTGCTAACAGATATCTACACTAGGCCCCACATCGCCAACATACAAAATATAAACACACATAGGCCCCACACAACCAACAACGAACAACTAGCTATGAACTGTTTTCCGCAAGCCTCTAATAGTGCCCGACCACACCCCAAAACTATATAACAAAAATAAGCAAACCTTGTCTAACTGGAAACTCTGAAGAAAGGGAGCTAACGAATCTGCTAACCTTGAGTAGCTGCTAAGGAGGTCTTGAAACTTGTCTGTCCAAACCTGTAGGCAAGTATGTGGCACCCCAAATTTGGACGTTAGTACAATATTTACCGAATATGCAAGGCAGTATTAAAAATAGATGAATGAAAGTTTTTAAAAGAACTAGAAGTAATTAGTAAAAGGAATTAGAATCTAACCTGTGCATATCATAAGCACCAGCTACAACTAGCAGATAATAGTCAAATAATAACCTAACTGGGCCCTTATAAGCCTGGAAGGTACACCAACACAGAGATAACCTACCTGGGCCACTATAAGCCCCTGCAAGTGCCAATAAGTCATTATACCCCTATAGGTACCCCTAAGGTGCCACATGTGACTGCAACTGCGTCTCGAGCACACCAGGTTCTAGTGAGAATTAATAGTGCCATCTTGGCATAGAACGAGTTCATTAAATACTCTAGTGAGGCCCCAAAGGCTTCACTTTAGTCCTTTAAGACAATTAGTATCTCCATAAGCAACTCAAGTTCATAGCCCAAAAAGAAGTCTATAGTTTTGTAGATGACAGCAACATCGTAGCTCCGTAAGAAATGTATAGCTCTATAAGTGCTAGCAACATCATAGCTCCGTAAGCAGTTTATAGCTTCATAAGCAATTCATACGACTAGCAGCCCCCAGCTATTAGTGGTGAGAGGCCGTATGAAATACAATCAACCCCAACAAAGGATACTATGCTACAATCTCAATTCTATTCGTATCGATTAACTACAACATTTGAATTCTTATGTTGTTATACAAGTACAAGCCATGGCAGTTTTACGACGAGAGAAACTTGTTGAAGAAGTTAACTTTAACACAATCATTAATTTCTGTTCACCCAATCATTTCCAACATAAAGCCGGTGATTCCTCCAAATTGCAGCCTTTATGTTGATTTGATCAAGATATTTTCAATGGAAATAGATAATAATAATATCCTTTAAGGAAATTAACTACAAATCAAACATCGTCCAATTCAGCCTAAAGCTTACAAATTCGTGAAAGTTTAAAAGGTAGAAATATTTACTTATTACTTATAGATGGTTAGGACTCAATTAGGAGTGATTTCTACAAATTCTACTCAGCAAGATTCAGACAATTAGAGCTAGATTTCAAGATATAACTCCATAGATACGTTCCTCATAGGCCCAAAACTTGTTATCCAAGATGAATTTTCAATTGAACAGAGTTTAACGGCGTAATTTGGTGAAAACCTTATTAAATAATGGCTCACCTCCACTCTTCTAACTTGGGGAAATATTAGAATGATTTATTTATACATGAAGGAGTTTATATATAATTTGAGGTGGTGGGAAGGGGTGCAGACCGCAGTGTGCCATCCATAGCGCCAGCACACGGGTGCAACGCGTCGCTAGTGCACAGGCATGGCTACGCGGCGTAGCGCCCTACCTCCAACCCTAGCCTCTTTCTCACTCGACCACGTGCTCATATACTTATCCCCCGAACCCTTTCCCACATGCGTCTTACTCCAAAATTCTTAACATACATACGCACGCATCGATTAACCAATGAAGACTTACGGGGTGTAACATCATTCACCCCTTAGGAACATTCATCCTCGAATGTAATTTAAGCTCTAAAAGACTCAACTCCTTCAACCATTGCTGGAAATATTTTGCAGAGTCTCCTCTGTAATATGGACTATCCAGAAACCTGAAACACAGGAAAAAGGCATCTCACAGGATGGTACAAGCAACTACTCCATAACATAAATGTGAGCAACTAATAAACATTGATAACATAAGCAACAAAACAATAACTGAACAATTATCTCACCTTAGCTGCATAATTTGAGTCAAGCGAGAAATAAATAAGGATATCTAGACCTCATGTCTTCCTCAGCCTCCCAAGTCATCTCCTCTATTTTTCTATTCCTCCATAAGACTTTAACGGAGGGTACATCCTTAGTTCTTAATCTACGAACCTACCAATCTAGTATAACAACGAGGGTCTCTTTGTAGGAAAACTCCTTCGTGACTTGAATATCCTCAACAGGAACAACCCAAGATGGTTCCCCTGTGCACTTCTGAAGCATTCACACATGAAAAAAATAATGAATAGATTCTAGCTCTGAAGGTAATTCTAACTCATAAGCTATTTGGCCTATCCTGCGAAGGATCTGATATGGTCCAATGAACCTAGGGCTAAGCTTGCTCTTTTTACCAAATCTCATAACGCCCTTCATAGGTGAAACATTAAGGAATACCCAATAATCAACATCAAACTCTAACTCTCTATGCCAAACATCGGAATAGGACTTCTGATGACACTAGGGCTGTCAGTAAACACTCTCTGATACATTTCACTTTTTCTTTGAACTGATGTATCATATCAGGTACGATCAACTTCAAAGCATCCTATAGGGGACTTGCATTTCTGCCAATATAAAGCCTCATAAGGCGCCATGTGAATAGTGGAATGATAACTGTCATTTTACGCAATCTCAATAAGAGGTAGGTGCTAATCCTAAGTCCCTCTGAAGTCTAGAATGCACACTCGTAACATTCTTCGAGTGTCTGAATCATGTGCTCAACCTGGTCAACTGTCTGGGGGTAAAAGGTTGTACACAAATTAATCTGCATCCCCAAACCTTTCTGAAATGATTGCCAGAATCATGCTGTGAACTATGCACCTCTATCAGAGATAATAGATACTGGGACACCATATAATTGGAATATCTACTTAATATACAACTCAGCATAATCTTCAGTTAAAAACGTAGTCCTGACTGGCAAGAAATGGGCTGATTTTGTCAATATGTCGACAATGACCCAAATAGAGTTGAATTTACGCCTACTACGAGGTAATCCTATAACAAAATCCATGTTAATTGCTTCCCATTTCCACATAGGCACAACTATCTCTTGAGTCAGTCTTCTAGGTTTTTGATGTTTAGCTTTTACTTGCTGGCAGTTAGGGCACTTTTCTACAAACTCAACTACACACTTCTTTATTCTAGGAAACCAATATATCTCCTTTATATCATTGTACATCATCATCGAACACGGATGATGAGAGTAACGAGAATAATGTACCTCTACCATAATCTACTGGCGAAGCACTACTAAATCTTGAACACAGAGTCAACCCCTAGATCTCAAGACACCGTCTCTTGTTAACTCAAAAGCTGATAGTTCGCCCTATTGAACCTTTTCTCTGAGTTACACTAGTCTAGGGTCCTCATACTGTCACTCCTGTACCTCTACAAATAGAGATGACACTGTTGTATCCTAAATCACGACCCTGCTATCCTCTGAATCCACTACTCGGACTACAAGATTGCCTAGCTAGTATAGCTGTTGAGCCATTTCTCACTATACTAGCCTTAAATATGTTAGGCTGCCCATGGATATGTGGCTATGGGTATCAGGTACAATATTATCCTTTCTTTGGTGATATAAGATATTTACATCATAGTCTTTCAGCAAATCTAGCCAATGGCACTATCGCAAATTCAACTCTTTCTGCGTGAAAATATATTGAAGGCTTTTATGATCAATAAAGATTTCCATATGCACACCATAAAAGTAGTGTCTCCAAATCTTTAGAGCATGAACCACTGCAACTAACTATAAATCATGGGTGGGGTAGTTCTTTTCATGCTTCCTCAACTACCTTCCAGCATAGGCAATTACCTGGTCGTGCTGTATCAGAAAACACCCTAACCCAATGCCTGAAGCATCACATATACACCACATAACTCTCTAGTAAGGCCAATAATGGTGCAAATGTTAATATGTCCTTCAACCCCTGAAAACTCCGCTCACAAGCCTCGGTCCATTGAAACTTGGCTGCCTTCTAAGTAAGCTTCTTTAATGGTGTTGATAGGGCGGAGAATCTATCTATGAACCTCTTGTAATATCCAGCTAACCTTAAAAAGTTGCGTACCTCTGTTGGAGTCATGGGTCTAGGCCAAGTCTTTACAACTTCTATTTTTTGTGAGTCAACCTGAATGCTTGCAGCAGTGTTATACCCCGGGTGCCCAAGGATTGGACCCGAGAGTTGAAACGGGGAACATGTAAAAGTGATATTGCAGAATCAGGACGAGTCATGGGACGACTGATGAGGTCAGCCCACGAGTCGTCAGGTAACTTGTGGGGAGGCCAGTGAAGATTTAGGAAGTTTGGAGAAAATGATCCCTAAGACGGGGTGAAGGAGAAGGAAAAGAGAAGGGAAAAAAACAGGGTGCACCACAAGTGGTGACCCTGAGTCTTGGTCAGCCACCACAATTCGTGGGATCCCCTAAGGATTTTTGGGCAGTGTATATCATGACTAAAGGCCACGAGTCGTGGCCAACGAAGACGAATCGTTGGGTCCCACATTGGGCCCCCTGGCAGTTAATTTTCTGTGAACTAGCAAGGACCTTTTCATAATTCCTAAGTTCCTAAGGCCTAAACTACGACATTTTGGGGTATGAATAATGACCTTTTACGTGGTTAAGTTCAGATTACTCATTCTTCTCACCCATGCATGTAAGTTAGAACAATTTTAGAGACATCAAGCTATTCTTCAAGTTTCTCCATATCAATTCATCTTCGGTCATTCAAGAAATTTATAATCTAATCTCACCCAGGTATGTAAGGTTCCAAATGGGTGTTTCTATTCACACCCATTCTCATTCTCTCTGAATTCATGAAAATCTATCAAAAATCTTATAGGGTGTTAAGTTAAATTTTGAGAAAAATTAATGAATTACTAATGGATTTTTTTGATTTGTGATATATATCATATTTTATGGATTTGGATAATATTCTACCATTAATTTTTATTATAAATTCATCGATTTTGAATTCTCCCAAATCAAGCCTAAATATGCATGATTTATGATGAATCGATTTATGATCTACTCTCTAATTTTTGATGTTTACAAACACATCATGATTTACGATTTGAAATATGAATTTATTCAATTACCCAATTAGGATTTTCAAGTTACATGGATGATCTACAAGTATGCACGGATCCTATGATTTATGAATTTGTGTTTTTAGCCGACTCACGGGCCTTGATCCATGGCTAGTTGACGTATTTACAAGCATGTTTATGGTTATCATGAATTAAATATCTCATGAACTCATGCATGATATACTATGAACACTATATATGTTTTGCGAGTAGTATCGAACACCGAGTAGGTTCAGAGGCCCATGTTCTGCCCTGGATCTCATAAAGTACGTGCTACCGTGGGTACCTTGGGACCTACTTTGTGACTGTCCCCAACCCAAATGGCCCTCTTCATGGTGATATGACAACTTCATGGTTCTACCCTTGGCAAGGTACGAATTGCCTCCCAATTAGGTTTATAAGTCAGGCTCCATGTGTGCTCATATGGGGTATGTTGGTTAAAAGAAGTCTTCCATTGTTCCTCATGATTTATGAATGATCACATTTATGTATATTGGCTCCAATAATGTTTAATAAAGGTTTTCTCTTATGATTATGATTCGATCGTATTATGAATGTTTTAAAAACCTTGAGCCTTACAATATGTTATGTTACAATATTTATGTCATGAACATGTTGTCCTACTCTTATGATGTTTTATGAGCTTTTATATATTTTAAATGTCTATTTTACTTGCCTTGCATACTCGGTACATTCTATGTACTAACCACATACTTTCTATGTTGTATCGTCTTATGATACAAGTTCTGTCTCTCAGGCTCATCCTCATATCTAGGCCCCTTTAGAATATAACTTCAGCTTATTGGTGAGTCCTCACGTTCTGAGGGCTGTTTGACATACATTCATGCTCCTTTTATGTTTCAGTACTTGTTTGGGTTAGTTGGGGTGTTTTCCCATCAACCCATCATATATGGTAGAGGCATTCAAACATTATGTAGTAATCAACTTGTGCATATGTTTAGAGATTCCCTTACATAAGATATGTTATGATTATGTTTATGTTCCTCTATGTCTTGTGATTAGTCTTCCACTTATCATGAATAAAGTTAGATGTATGCTTATGTCATGGGTCGACTTGGGTCCCCTCGGGGTTTCTTATCACGTGTTGTGATTTGGGTCTACGTCCAGGTCATGAAAAACATGGTATCAGATCCATAGGTTTGAAGTGTCCTAGGGTGTCTAAAAATTGTGTTAAGTAGAATCCTGTTCATGGGTGTGAAGTGCTCCACACTTATGACGAAGAGGCTATGAGACATGTAGGAAATGTTCCCTTCTTTTATGATCTATGTCGTGAGATGAAAAGTCCTTCTATCCTTCTAGTCAGTACGTGGAATCTACCAAGTATGTAAGGCATGTAAAACCTCTAGGTAAATAAAATCATAAATCATGCATATCATAAAAACATAATCAAGTTAACATTATTAGAGTAAGGCTTGCATGCTATTTTATGAAATCATGACCTGAACATAATTTAATATCATAACTAAATCGAATGACCCAAAGATGAAAACTGATAATCATAAGTAAAACTGAACATTGGGTAAAACCTATTAAACACATAATATCATGATTGATGAACATGCATAACTGAAATCATGAGGAACAATCGAAGACTCGTCTTATAACCGACATTACCATAATAGATCTTACGTGGTCCCGACTATCACAGTCAAGTGGGAAGAGCCTTCCAAAGCCTTGTTAGGGCTAAAGATGTTACCATGATATCGATATCAAGCTGAAGGCCTCTTAGGGGTAGGGGAAGCTCACAAGGGAGGTCCCCAATAATATGAACATACCTACATTGGCACGTAGTACTGAGTCATAGGGTTGACTGACCCATACCCTACTTGGTGCTAGACATTACTCCCACAAACATGCATATGCTCTCCATCATTTTTCAATGAAGCTGAACCATCGTCTGGTGAAAAGTTAAGTCACAATATACATGCATAAATCAGAAATTCATAACATGAGGAGCCTTGCGCTCAAACCATACACAAGTTGAAATTAGTGGGAGTCTATACTCCAAAATTCACGTGGCTTCAATACATGAAGTTTAGATAAATTATAAAACATACTTGATCATATGGGCTTGCCCAATTATTAAACATGCTTGACATAGACTTGATCATTCAAAAACATGAAATGGACATGGGAAATTCAAAATCATACTTTCACAATATACATCTCATCATGCTAGAATACGTATATTATGGATCTCAACTTTCATGAACTTTCATGGATGGACATCATAATTTATAAAAATTGAAAACATAATTTATAATTGAAAATATTTTAAAATATACCCATTAATCATATTTCAACATTAGAAATATGGTTAGATCATCCCTATGATTGATACTTAGAGAATTCACGTGTTGGGCTAAAATCCCATAGATTCATCAACTAGTATTTCGTGAAATTGAAGAGGGATTGGGAATGAGTGTGGATAGTTACACCCATTTATAACCCTACAAACCTGTAGAAAGTTTATTTCACAACTCACTTGATTGCCCAATGGAAATTTGGGGAAGAACTTGATGAATTTAGGTTTGATCACCCTTAAGACTTCTAGACTTGCATTGATGGAAGTGAATAGACTTAGAATAAACTCACCCTTCTTAAAAGACACTATTCTGAAGTAAAAACGACGTGCTGTAGGAATTATGAAAAATTCCTTAATAAATTCGTAGGAAAATACTCACTGCCAGTCCTCATGAGGGACTGGACGACTTGTGCTCCATGCCATGACTCGTGGTCTATTTCCTGCTGCCTGCACTGGAATTTCATCACCACTGGTCACCACGAGGGACACCATCACTTGTAGTGTGCCCTACGACTCGTGGTAACAAACCGTTAGGGACACTACCAAAAACATTCAACCTTCAACCAACCACTAACCACGACTCTCTCGATGACTTATGGTGGTGACCATGACTCGTGGTCTCACCCATGGTCAACCTCAAGCCCAAAATTCCAACCAAGTGCAACCTCCTCCCTATGAGTAACTTAACGACTCTAGCGTACCTAACAAGTCACTGGATGACTCGTCCTGTGACCTGGTGCAAAAGATTATGTTTTCTTCGTTTCAACTCTCGGGTCTGATCTTAGGGCTGCTGGGTACTATAATATCTATCCCTTGTGAACATTCATCATCGGATGTGGGAAAACATACTCAAAAGCAGGGAAATGCAATGATCATATGCAAATATTGAACATATAAGCTAAAAACTGACAGAGTGACTGTCTCCGAACTGAACTATATGACTAAACTAAATTCCTGAATCATACATACATTGACATGAAAAAAACTAGGCCACATGAACTGAACATGAAACTGAATAGAGTACTAGGGAGGAAACTAATACCTCATGCTGAAACTGAGCCAAAAGGGAATAGATGCAGGTATTTAACCATCATATCTGCTTCAGCTTCCCACGTGGCTCCCTCACTATTCTGATGGCTCCACAAAACCTTGATTGAGACTACATCTTTGTTTTGTAGCTTTCAAACCTGACAGTTAAGTATTTCCACTAGAACCTTTTCATAACTAAGGCTATCCTTCACACCTACGCTCTCCACCGGAACAACCAGAGCTGGATCACCAAAACACTTCTTTAAGAGCGATACATGGAAAACTGGATAAACTAAAGATAATTCTAAGGGCAACTCCAACTCATATGCTACCTTGCCAACTCATTTCAAAATTCAGTATGGACCAACATAACTGGGACTGTGTTTCCGCTTCTTTTCAAAGCTCATCACCCCCTCGTGGGAGACACCTTCAAAAATACCTAATCATTGACTTCAAACTCATGTTCTCTTCTTCTCACATCCGCATAGGACTTTTGGAGACTTTGAGTTGTCTTTAATCTTTCCCTTATAAGTTGAACCTTCTCCGTAGCCTCATGGACTGAATCTGGTCCTATCATGGCAGCTTCACCAACTTCAAACCAATCAATAGGTGATCTACACATTCGCCCCTAAAGAGCGTCAAATGGAGCCATCTAAATGCTAGAATAGTAGCTGTTATTATATGCAAACTCAATGAGAGGAAAATGACCATCCTAGCTACCCTTAAAATCAATCACACACACTCTCAAGATATCCTCAAAAGTATGAATAGTATGCTCTGCCTGACCATCTGTTTGCGGGTGAAATGTTATGCTAAGCTTGACCTAAGTACCGAGTCCCTTCTGAAACGATCTCCAAAACTGGGAGGTAAACTGAGTACCTCTATCTAATATGATGGACAAGGCACTCCATGTAATTGAACTAACTCCCGAATGCATAATTAGGCATAATCCTCTGTCGAATCAGTAGTTTTGACTGGTAGGAGATGAGCTGCCTTAGTCAACCTGTCTTCAACTACCCAAATAGAGTCATAATGCCGACGAGTGCGAGGCAACTCTGTAATGAAGTACATGTTGATCTCCTCCCACTTCCAAGTAGGGATGCTGATGTTTTGGAGCACACCTCCTGGTCTTTGATATTCCACTTTCAGTTGTTTACAATTCGGACACTTAGCCACAAATTCTGCTATGTCCTTCTTCATGCCACTCCACCAATAGGCTTCTCATCAGTCACGGTACATCTTGGTGGAACCTGGATGTATAGAGTATCTGGAACCATGATCCTTATGTAATGCCTGATCCCTCAAATCATCAACACCCGAAACATGCAAGTGACCCTGATATTGAAGCTACATCTCCCATTTTGGAGAAAACCTCCACCTTCTAATTCTGAACGGATTCCTTCAACTTTAACATAATAGGATACTTATCTTGTCTGGCATTAACTTCAGTCACTAAGGATGATTCTGGCCCATTCTGAACAATGACACCACCATTTGTCGAGCTAACAAGATGGACTCCTAGCCATTTAAGCTGATGCACATCCTTCACTAATTCTTTCCTTTTCTCATCTACATGGGACACACTCTCCATAGAAAGCTTGCTAAGAGCGTTCGCCACCACATTTGCTTTGCGGATGGTAGAGGACACTCATATCATAATCTTTAAGAAGCTCCAACCACCTCCTCTGATATAGATTTAGATCCTTCTAAGTAACATGTATTGTAGGCTTTTATGGTCTGTAAACACATCCACATGGACCCCATATAGACAGTGTCTCCAAATCTTCAAGGCAAATACTACCACCACCATCTCGAGGTTGTGAGTCGGATAGTTCTTTTCATGGACCTTCGACTACATGGCAGAATAGGTTATAACTTTACCGTGCTACATCATTACATGACCAAGGACGATCCTCGAAGCATCAAAATATACCATGAACCCATCGGTACCCTTAGGTAGGGTCAACACTGCTGCTGAGGTGAGCCGATTCTTCAACTCAGGGAAGCTCTTCTCAAAAACCTCCGAAAATTAAAATTTTACTTCCTTCTAGGTCAATCTAGTCAATAGATTTGCAATGGATGAAAATTGCTCAAAAAAGCTTCAATAGTAACCAGTTAAACCCAAGAAATTCCTTATATTTGAAGGATTAACCAGTCTAGGACAAATTTTCACCGCTTCTATCTTTTGAGAGTCCACCTGTAAACCCTCACTTCACACCACATGACCCGAAAACGCAACTGAATTAAACCGAAACTCACATTTGCTGAACTTAGCATACAACTGGCGATCGTTAAGAGTTTGTAGCACCACCCTCAAATGAGCAACATGCTCCTCCTCACTTCGAGAGTATATAATGATATCATTTATGAACACAATCATGAACATATCCAAGTATGGCCTGAACACCCTATTCATCAAGTCCGTAAAAGCTGCAGGAGCATTCGTTAGCCCAAAAGACATAACTACAAACTCATAGTGACCATACCGACTCTTGAAGGCTCTATTTGGGATGTCACTCTCTCGAACCCTAAGGTCAGTACGTGGAATGTACCGAGTATGTAAGGAAAGTAAAACTGGTAGGTAAATAAAATCATAAGTCATGCATATCACAAAAAAATCAAGTTAAGATTCTTAGAGTAAGACTTGCATGTTATTTTCTGAAATCATGATGTTAATATAACTAAATATCATAACTAAATCGAATGACCCAAAGATGAAAATTCATAATCATAAGTAAAACTGAACATTGGGTCAAAGCTGCTGAAAACATAATACCATGAGTAACAATGGGAGACTCGTTGTATAACCGACATTACCACGATATAGCTTATGTGGTCCCGACTATCACACACAAGTGGGCAGAGCCATCCAAAGACTTGCTAGGGCTAAGGACGCTACCATGATATCGTTATCAAGTTGAAGGTCCCTTAGGGCCAGGGGAATCTCACAAGGGATGTCCCAAATAATTTGAACATGCCTGCATTAGCACGTAGTTCTGAGGAATAGGGTTGACTGACCCTTAGCCTACTCGGTGGTAGACACTACTCCCAAAAACATGCGTATGCTCTCCATCATTTTTCAACAAAGCTGAACCATCATCTAGTGACGAAGCTGAATCATAACATACATGCATAAATATGAAATTCATAACATGAGGAACCTTCGGATCAAACCATACCACAAGATAAAATTAATGGGAGTCTAGACTCCAAAATTCGTGTGGTAAACTAATACATGAAGTTTAGATAAATCATAAAACATGATCATATGGCCTTGCCCAATTCTTAAACATGTTTTACATAGCCTTGATCATTCGAAAACATGATCATGGACATGGATAATTCAAAATCATACTTTCATAATATACATCTCATCATGCTAGAATACATATATCATAGATCTCAGCTTTCATGAACTTTCATGGATGGGAATCATCATTTATAAAACTTGAAAACATGATTTATAATTGAAATCATTGAAAAATATTCCCATTAATCAAAATTCAACATCAGAAACATGCTTGGATCATACCCATAATTGAGACTTAGAGAATTCACATGTTGGGTTAAAACCCCATAGATTCATCAACAATAATTTCATGAAATTGAAGAGGGATTAGGCATGGGTGTGTACAGTTACACCCATTCATAACCCTACATACCTGTTGAAATCTGATTTCATAACTCACTTGATTGCTCAATGGAAATTTGGAGAAGAAATTAATCAATTTTTGCTTGATCACCTTTAGGAGCTTCTAGACTTGCATGCATGGAAGTGAATAGGCTTAGACTGAAATTACCCCTCTTAAAACACACTATTTTGAGCTTAAAATGATGTGGTATAGGACTTACAAACTTAAGAATTACGGAAAAGGTCTTAAAAATTTACAGGAAAATACTCACTGCCAATCCTCACGATTGGTACACCACACCACAACTCGTGGTTTGCTTCCCGCCACCTGCACTAGAATTTCTTCTCCATTGGTCCCCATGAGGGACACCACGACTTGTGGTGTGCCCTATGACTCGTGGTGAAAAACTGTTAGGGACACTGCCAAAACCATTCGACCTTGAACCAACCACTGACCATGACTCTCTAGATGACTCGTGGTTGTTCGGCTTGTTGGGTATAACTAGACGCAAGTGCACGAGGTCGAACAAGTAGTAAAGTGGCTCAAGTAAGCCAAGTATCGATCCCATAGGGACTGGACTAAGGTATTAATCTAATCAAGTGTTAATGAATGTTAACTCTAAAATGCAGACAACAGTGTGAAGAAGATTGTGATATTTTGTTTCCTAATTTTATACTAAGTCTAAAACGAATATACAATTTGAGTCTGAACTATAAGTATGAGCATAATGAGGCTAAAATGATCATGTAGAGAAATAAATTATCGATACACTTTGGTTAATCTTTCCTCTGGTTGCTAGTCAAGAATTATTGCCTATGGATTAAAACTCTCATATTTAACCCAACTTAAGAATCATGAACCTTCCACCTACATCTCTGTGATAAAAAGAAATTCATGTTCTAGCCATACAAATCCGATTCCTTAATTGACTAATCGACTTTCAGGTATATCTCTATTCTGAAGGTAAATCAATTCTCAATTTTCCCAAACTAAGAAAAGATCATATCCTATCAATTCACCAATTTCCAATTTCTTGCTCCCTCGAGTGAAACCGAACTTTTTAGATATACATTAATGTTGGCCACACATTAACGCAGTAAGAACAAGAATCAATAGAACAACCATGGAAGAAATGATGAAAACGAATTTATCAATAATCACATTTCAATACAATGTTCTTAACCTCAGCAAGAAGGGAATTTAGCCACTCATTTGTGGATTAAACATCGTTAAATGAGTGTTAATCATACAAGCAATTGAAATAAAGGAGGAGATAGAGAAAAACCCTGAGTTTTTCGTCTCCTCAACTGCTTGTAACCCACGTTCTTGCTCCACCAAGTCAGAATAATTAAAAAGAACCTAAGTGTTCTATTTATACTAGTGGGAATTTTTCGCGGAATAACAAGCAACGTGTCACAGAGTGCATCGCGGAGCACTGCCTCCGTGACACGCCACCAACGCGGACCCTCACTTGAATCCGGTCGTCCAGGTGTTAAGGCCCAACATGGCACGGTGTGCAACGCGGGGCTAGGCTAACGTGCCATGGCCCCAACGCACACCTGCACTGGAATTTGGCAAAATCTTCGCATCCAGGCAGAATGCATCCGTGATGGCAGCGTGACACGGCTCCATCGCGGAGCCCCTTTAATTCGTTCTTTCCTTGTGCTTTTTCCCTTGCTAGCTTCTGAGTCCAATCCCGATCTCTCCCAACATGTATCCTAGCTCCATAACATTATATTTTTCCTGCAAAACAACTCTAATCATGTTGGTTAGTATAAATTCACATTTTATTACAATTCACATGAGAATGTACAAACATCGATAGATAAACAAGGCAAAATGACACATTTATCACTTGGGCATATAAATTTGCCCAAGATCACTTACCCTACACTTAAATCCTTGTTCGTCCCTGAACAATAATCTTACACCTCATGCAATTTACACCCCATCCTGGCTACTTTGGCTCGTCAATTCAAGCTACGATGATACCGATTATTTAATATAGCAAATCATCAAGAAAACATGCATAGTCTTATCAATACAATGACCTCCAACACATTAAGACCTCCTAGACTCAAGAATCGACTCTCGATATCGGCAAACTCATGCAAATTAGCTGATCAAGATATCCGACACGAAATTCAATCTCTCGTCGAGCATGTGCCCTCACCACACAAGAGAATTTTCCCCTTTTTAATCACATGACCTCAAAACATTACATGCAAGGGCATATAAACAAGATTTCGCTCTCTCTCCCAAAAGAATTCACATGCATCATGTCATGAACCATAGGCTTGCCTTTAGTGTATTACTTCACTAATATAAGGACACGTGATGTAAGATCACATAGGACTTAACGGGTTGTAATGTAAGCTATGGAACTAGCAAATACTGGGCTAACCAATAATAACAACTAGCCTCCTTAAGCGCTTTTTCAATACATCCCATTAACCTTATGGGCATTGTTTCTTCCTTCATCCTCCCATTCTTGAAGTCTATCTTTATTTTTGACCCCATATCTTTAACCACACTTGACTTAATAACAAAGATTATTTATACATCTTCATTATATTTACTTTATAGCGAGTGCACCTTTGACCTTTTCTTTCCTTTCATCACTTTGCTTTTTCTTTTCATTTCACAATTCTCACTCATTGACACTGTGGGAAAATTATTTTTTTTCTTGAGCGCTTAAGAGGTTTGGATCAAAGTCATGTATAATGAAAAGAAGGGTTAAGCTCCGTTTTCAACTTTTTGACAAAAGAAAGTGTTATACCCCGTAGAATTCCCGGCACTTAGATGACCTATTTGCATGTTGGTTAAGCATATTTGAAAGCCATACGTGCTAGGGAAAGGCCCGGGAAAAGATCGGACGAGAAACCTGTCGAACCATCGCGGGAGGAGCCGAGGCAGAGCCCCTCCGCGATGGCAGCGTGTCACGGAGGTGAGGCCTCCGCGATGGCTCCGTGACACATTGACCTTGTCCAGGACCAAGTATATAAAGCCCCCACTTCGGGTTAAAATCATTTCCCTCACTTACCAAATTCCAGAAACGCTGTGAACAGAGAGAAGACGAAGAAAATTAAATATTTTCGTCCGATTACGCTGCCAAACGCTGGCCAAACCCAAATTAATCCTAGATATCAAGGTATTTAGCAGCAGAGAGCATTTCTACAGAGTTAGTTTTGCGAAAAACGGCCGATGAATCGGCGAGCCGCCAAACTAAAGTAAGTAGAATTGCTCTAAATTAATGTCTATGTGTTCCTAGCTGAGAAGTAAATAATTCTCCCTTCTGGGCCGCTGGAAAATAGCGAGTTTTTGACCGTCTTTCGATAAGCCTAAGTTTAGGCTATAAATTAAATCGAAAGTAACGTCGCTCTTTATAGTATTGTTGTATTTAGTATTGATTGACGTATTTATGAATGCAGTTGGGAGAAAATAGTTGAAGTACCGGCCGAGCTTCGTCCGATGGACGAATATTCAAAGATAAGGTATGTAAAGTTAGTTTCCTTCGGCAAGTTAAGTAATATCAGTATAGCGTAATAAATTACAGACCAGTAAAATGTTCGGAAGTCGAGTATTGCGTTATTATGAATGATGGTACGATGTGAGAAACATTGGGTTGTAATGTGTATGAAACCTATCAGTATGATATAGATTCTAACGCAAGCGTTAGAGAGTGCCCAGTATATTCAGAATGTGATGTAGTATGCCATGTTAAGATATTGTTGTGTTCAGCTGAAACCCCGTGAAGTAGTACAGTATCCGTAAAGCACTTCAGAAATAGAATAGCAGACTAAAATGAAGTTCAGAAAGCATGTCAGGATTAGTAAATCCTGTTACTATAGAAAGTTAGTATACAACGTAGTCTAGCAGAAAGATTATATTCGTACATACATATATAGTACTTCCAGCCTCAGCATGTATTAAGTATGTACTTATTTCTATCATTAGTCCAGCATATAGTGTATACAGAGACTTAGTAAACAGCAGAATTTTCAGCAGAAACATTACCTTATAGCATTTGCTCAGTACAGCCCGGCAGGAGACTATGTTCATATTTATACATCTTTACCTGCCTCAGCACGTATTAAATACGTACAGATTGCTATCAGTAGCCCAGCATGTAATATATATGATACTTTATCCCTATTAGCCTCAGCATGTGAGATACCCAGACAGTATTACCAGTTGAGACCGTTGTATTGTTTGGGGTTGGATTACCTAGCATCCATGACCGCCCAGGGTTAATAGCTGTATCGACTCGTCCGCCAGAGGACGAGGATACGTCACTCTACGGAGTGGCATGCCGTCCCTCCAGGGGACGAAGATGGGATGCCAGTTTTTCCCCATACTTGTGCCTTGATCGGCCCTTACACACCCAAGTCGAGCGGATACGCCCGGGTGCAGATTCAGGAGTCCTCCGGACTCAGATACAGTTATAGTCAGGGGCTCAGCGAGCCCAAGTGCGTACCCAGGGGACCGGCAGGATGCTTACAGCCAGTGTAGGAGATGGGTTGACCGGGGTAGGGGTATAGATTCTGTGTTGATTGTACCTCCCGGCTTATGGGGGCCGGGTAAGGTTGTGTATGCCATGTTATGTTATGTATGTTATACCATATTACAGTAGATACGAGCAGATTAGTAGTAGAATGATACGTCTCCAGGTATGATTCCTACTCCCTTCAGTATGATTAAGAACAGGTACGATCTACACTATCAGAAAGTTATCTACTCCTTCTTATTTCAGTTTTGACAGTTGTGTTATTGATTTCAGATATCCCTTCAGTTCTTACAGATTCAGTTAGCTCCTACTATTCAGAATTTTTAGTTATATTACTTGTATTCAGCTGTATTCAGTTTGCTTTACATACTCAGTAGCAGCGGTACTGACGCCCAGTGGGGCGCTGCATTACTTGCCTGCAGGTACCCATAGACGCGCAGGCGATACCACGTAATCCCCATCAGCGGTCGAATATTTAGCTCCTGTTATCCGGAGACTGAATTTCTAGAGGTGTAGTTCAGTTCCTTTTGTTGTACAGTACGGGTATGTCGGGGCCCTGTCCCGATCATTTCTATTATCCTTCTTAGAGGCTTGCAGTCTGTTTATATTCCCTGTGGTCAGATGAGCCAGTCGTGAGAGGCCGTGCAGTTGTATAGTTGCCTTTACTACTTCTTTCTTTTGTAATGGCCGTGTGGGGCCATAGTTTACCAGTAGTGGTGACCTTGCCGGTCACGTAGCTTTTTCAGTATGTTATGCTTGAGTTGCAGATAACTAGACAGCATGGTGGCCTTGTCGGACCGCATAGGTTCCCCTGATTTGCCTTGTTTCTGGTCAGCTGTAGTACAGGTACAGAAGGCTATAGGCCAATGGGCCGGGGGCTGTATTTACAGCCGCTATATAGCCCTTTGTTTCCAGAAATTTGAGCTAGAGCCAGCCAGGCGCCAGATGCGCCCAGGCTTAACAGTTCAGCAGGTCAGGTCTTAGTAGGGCACCAGGTGCCAGTCATACCCCCCAAGGTGGGGCGTGACAAACTTGGTATCAGAGCAGGTCGTATCCCAGGGAGTCTGCAAGCCGTGCTAAGTAGAGTCCTGTCCATGGATGTGTTGTGCACCACATACTATGGGTAGGAGGCTGCAAGGCATGATAGGATGGTTGTCTTTTATTCTGATTCAGTCGTGCTATAGAGCTGTACAGTATAGGGTTGAATTCCTAAAAATCTTACCATATTCTTTGGTTACAGATAATGTCAGACCAGCGCCATCCTATTACAGGTCGGAACTTAGACATCGCAGCAGGAGAAGGCAACAGCGGGATGCCTCTCCCTCATTTGGAGACAGCCCGATCAGAGGGCCCTACAGAGGCTTCATCTCAGCCTCCTCAGCAGTCTCCCCCACATCAGGAGTCACTTGGGGCGACATTACCTTCAGCAGCCCCTATATTGACTCCTTCTGATCAGGAGGTTAGGAGTGCTGTAGTTTTGTTAGCACAGATGATGGCTGCTCAGCGTCAGCCAATGCCATCTACAGCTGCAGAATCATCAGGAGGGCCCGGTAGTTCGAGGGTCCGAGAATTCTTAGCCCTGAATCCCCCACAGTTCACAGGTACGGACCGAACAGAGGAGCCCCAAGATTTTTTGGATCAGATGTAGAGAATCTTCAGGGTTATGCATGCCACGTCTACCGAGTCAGTTGAGTTGGCCGCATTCCGATTACGGGATATTGCGGTGTTATGGTACGAAAGCTGGGAAAGGTCCCGAGGGAGAGATGCTTCCCCTCCCACCTGGTCCAGCTTTTCAGGAGCCTTTCTGGATCATTATCTGCCACGGGAGATTCGACAGGCCCGGGTAGACCAGTTCCTACATCTAGAACAGGGGGCCATGAGTGTTCGGGAATATTCTTTGCAGTTTGATTCTCTAGCCCGATATGCACCGGCCTTCGTTGATACCATGGCATCCAGAGTGCATCGCTTCATTACGGGCTTGAATCCAGAATATGTTGAGATTTGTACTACAGCTACACTGCGAGAGGACATGGATATTGCTCGTATTCAGGCATTTGCTCAGAATATTGAGGGCATCAGACAGTGGCAACGAGAGGTCAGAAGGGTTAATCAGGAACAGCATCGCCGGGACAGGCCAGTTGAATTACAGGGAGAGGCCCGGGGAGGACCCAGGCCCCGAATGTCAGACAGGCCGCCCAGGCCCCCGCCTCCGCCACAGTCACAGGGGGGTAGATCCAGCCGCAGGGGGCAGTCAGGGACTGGTAGAGGCTCGCAGATGGCAGATTCACCATTACAGAGGAGGGTAGAGCAGAGTAGGTATACCCTACCACTTTGCCCTATATGCAATCGACGTCATTCTGGAGCATGCAGATATGGCTCCACTGCATGTTATATTTGTGGCCAAGAAGGCCATTTGATGAAAGATTGCCCAGCCAGAGGTCGAGAGGACCGCGATAGACAGGATAGGACATCAGCAGGGTCACGAGCCACAACATCCTCGATTGGGCGTAGGCCCTCAGTTTCAGCAGGCAGGGGTCGAGGCAGATCAGGGGCCTCCAGTACAGGTGCGGGTCCAAGCCGCACATATGCCATACAAGGGAGGCAAGATTCAGAGGCATCGCCTGATGTTGTGACAGGTATGCTAACTATCTGCTCACACCCTGCTTATGTATTAATTGATCCAGGGTCTACTCTGTCCTATATTACTCCATTTGTGGCACGGAAGTATAGTATTGTACCAGAATCATTACGGCAACCCTTCTTGGTATCTACGCCCATCGGTGACTCTATCACAGCTAGCCGAATCTACCGCGGGTGTACAGTAGAGATTGTTGACCGTCAGACCACAGTAGATCTGGTCGAGTTAGAAATGATAGACTTCGATGCCATAATGGGTATGGACTGGTTAGTGCCATGCTTTGCCAATGTTGAATGTTGGACCAAAACGGTCCGATTCCACTTCCCGGGGGAAGCAGTACGGGAGTGGAAGGGCAGCACCGCGACGCCAAAAGGTAGGTTTATTTCCTACCTTCGAGTGAGGAAGTTGATATCTAAGGGGTGCATTTACCATCTTGTCAGAGTTCAGGATGTCCAAGCAGAATCTCCGACACTCCAGTCTGTTCCAGTGGTAAATGAATTCCCAGATGTATTTCCTGATGAGTTACCTGGTCTTCCCCCAGAAAGGGAAATAGACTTCACTATTGACTTGCTACCAGGCACTCAGCCAATATCAATACCTCCTTATCGTATGGCTCCTGCAAAACTCAGAGAATTAAAGGAGCAGTTGAAAGACTTGTTAGATAAAGGTTTTATTAGGCCGAGTACTTCCCCGTGGGGTGCGCCAGTCTTGTTTGTGAGAAAGAAAGATGGCTCGCTCCGAATGTGCATAGATTATCGGCCGCTAAACAAAGTTACAGTAAAGAACAAGTATCCGCTTCCCAAAATTGATGACTTATTTGATCAGCTACAGGGAGGTAGATACTTTTCTAAGATTGACTTGCGGTCCGGATATCACCAGGTCCGAGTACGTGAGAGGGACATCCCTAAGACAACATTCAGGACCCGATATGGACATTTTGAATTTCTGGTTATGTCCTTCGGGCTAACAAATGCCCCAGCAGTCTTTATGGACCTGATGAACAGTATTTTCAGACCCTTCCTGGACTTGTTCGTGATAGTATTCATTGATGATATTCTGGTGTATTCTCGCTCTGAAGCAGATCACCGGACTCATTTGCGAACAGTGCTCCAGATTCTCAGGGACCACCAGTTGTATGCTAAATTTTCGAAGTGTGAATTCTGGCTTAACTCAGTGACCTTTTTGGGGCATATTGTCTCAGACACTGGTATACAGGTAGACAAGCAGAAGATAGAAGCAGTTAAGTCATGGCCTAGGCCTACTACCCCGACTGAAGTTCGTAGTTTTCTGGGGTTAGCAGGGTATTATCGGAGATTTGTTGAGGGATTCTCAACCATTGCATCACCTTTAACTAAATTGACATAGAAAGCGGCAAAGTTTCAGTGGACGGAGGCATGCGAGCAGAGTTTCCAGGAATTGAAAGACAGGTTAACCTCCGCCCCAGTACTAGCACTGCCGGAAGGCACAGAAGGTTATTCAGTCTATTGCAACGCGTCAGGTGTCGGATTGGGTTGTGTGTTGATGCAGCATGGTAGAGTAATTGCATATGCCTCCAGACAGCTGAGAAAACACGAAAAGAATTACCCTACCCATGACCTGGAATTGGCCGCAGTAATTCATGCCTTGAAGATGTGGAGGCATTATCTATACGGCGTCCATGTTGATATTTATACAGATCATAAAAGTTTACAGTACATTTTCACCCAGAGGGAGTTGAATCTGCGGCAACGCCGCTGGTTAGAGTTGTTGAAAGACTATGATGTGAATATTTTGTACCACCCCGGAAAAGCTAATGTGGTAGCAGATGCCCTAAGTCGTAAGTCAATGGGGAGTTTGGCGTATTTGCGACCCGAGCAACAGAAATTAGCTAAGGAGATTCATCCGTTAGCTGGCCTAGCCGTTCAAGTAATAGAAACAGAAAATAATGGACCAGTAATTCAGAATTCTGCAGTGTCATCGTTAGTTACAGAGGTAACAGAACGGCAGTATGAGGATCCCGATTTAGTCTAGTTCAGAGATAGAGTTCAGAAGGGTAAGGAGCCGGATTTTCAGATAACCGAGGATGGTGTGCTACATTGTAAGGGCCGCCTTTGTGTCCCGAATGTCGTAGGACTTCGTGGGCAGATCATGCATGAGGTACACTACGCTCGCTATTCCCTTCACCCAGGGGCGACGAAAATGTACCACGACATCAGAGACATCTACTAGTGGCCAGGTATGAAAACTGAGATAGCTGAATTTGTATCTAGATGTGCTAATTGTCAGCAGGTGAAGGCAGAACACCAGAAACCGGGTGGTTTGACTCAGGAGATAATGATACCTATGTGGAAATGGGTAGTAATAAACATGGATTTTATAACAGGGTTACCCCGTACTAGACGCAGAAATGATTCCACTTGGATAATAGTTGACAGGCTGACAAAATCAGCTCATTTCCTGCCAGTAAGGGCTACCTTCTCAGCTGAGGATTATGCCGAATTGTATATCAGAGAAATAGTTAGATTGCATGGCGTGCCGGTATCTATATTTCAAACAGGGGAGCACAGTTTACAGCTAGATTCTGGCAATCGTTTCAGAAAGGTTTGGGGACGCAGATTAATTTGAGCACAGCATTCCATCCTCAAACAGATGGGCAGGCTGAACGTACAATTCAGATGCTCGAAGATATGTTACGAGCGTGTGTGTTAGATTTTGGGGGTAGCTGGGATGAACATCTTTCGTTAATTGAATTTGCTTATAATAACAGCTACCATTCAGCTATTCAGATGGCGCATTTCGAGGCATTATACGGGCGAAAATGTAGATCGCCGGTGGGCTAGTTTGAGATAGGAGAATCAGCATTAGTTGGCCCAGACATTATTCGGCAGTCCGAAGAAAAGATAAAGCTTATCCGGGAACGTTTACTGACCGCTCAGAGCCGCCAGAAATCATACGCAGATAGGCGACGCAGAAATCTAGAATTTTCGGTAAACGATTGGGGTATATCTGAAAGTGTCCCCGATGAAAGGGGTAATGAGGTTTGGCAAGAAGGGCAAACTTAGCCCAAGATTCATTGGGCCGTATCAGGTTCGGCGAAGAATAGGCCGCGTGGCATACGAGTTGAACTTGCCTCCAGAGTTAGCGTCGGTTCACCCAGTATTCCACGTTTCCATGTTAAGAAAGTTCGTAGGGGACCCTTCTACAGTAGTTCCAGTCCAGGATGTTCAGGTCACAGAGGAGTTAGCCTACGAAGAGGTTCCCGTAGCTATCTTAGGGAGACAGATTCGCAGACTGAGAACTAAAGATGTTGCATCTGTCAAGGTATTGTGGCATAACAGAAATCGGAAAGAAATGACAAGGGAGGCTGAAGAAGATATGAAAACCAGATACCCTCACTTATTTCAGGCCTAGTCAGACGACAGGTATGTCCGTATCATTATTTACACAGTACTTTATGGTATGTATGTTGTAAATGATAAAGAAAGAAGTGATATTTAGTTATCCAGCGGATTGTAGAATATTGTGTGCAGTGCCTGTGTTGGAGTTTTTCTACGTTTCAGGTCTTTGCGATAGTCCATATTACAGGGGAAACTCTGCCAAAATTTTTCCAGAAACTAGAATAAGCAGTCCTCTAGATAGCAGTATACATTCGAGGATGAATGTTCCTAAGGGGGGGGAGAATGTTATACCCCGTAGAATTCCCGGCACTTAGATGACCTATTCGCACGTTGGTTAAGCATATTTGAAAGCCATACGTGCTAGGGAAAGGCCCGGGAAAAGATCGGACGAGAAACCTGTCGAACCATCACGGGAGGAGCCGAGGCAGAGCCCCTCCGCGATGGCAGCGTGTCACGGAGGTGAGGCCTCCGCGATGGCTCCGTGACACGTTGCCCTTGTCCAGGCCCAAGTATATAAAGCCCCCACTTTGGGTTAAAATCATTTCCCTCACTTACCAAATTCCAGAAATGCTGTAAACAGAGAGAAGACGAAGAAAATTAAATATTTTCATCCGATTACGCTGCCAAACGCTGCCCAAAACCAAATTAATCCTAGATATCAAGGTATTTAGCAGCAGAGAGCATTTCTACAGAGTTAGTTTTGCGAAAAACGGCCGATGAATCGGCGAGCCGCCGAACTAAAGTAAGTAGAATTGCTCTAAATTAATGTCTATGTGTTCCTAGCTGAGAAGTAAATAATTCTCCCTTCTGGGCCGCTGGAAAATAGCTAGTTTTTGACCGTCTTTCGATAAGCCTAAGTTTAGGCTATAAATTAAATCGAAAGTAACGTCGCTCTTTATAGTATTGTTGTATTTAGTATTGATTGACGTATTTATGAATGAAGTTGGGAGAAAATAGTTGAAGTACCGGTCGAGCTTCGTCCGACGGACGAATATTCAAAGATAAGGTATGTAAAGTTAGTTTCCTTCGCCAAGTTAAGTAATATCAGTATAGCATAATAAATTACGGACCAGTAAAATGTTCGGAAGTCGAGTATTGCGTTATTATGAATGTTGGTACGATGTGAGAAACATTGGGTTGTAATGTGTATAAAACCTATCAGTATGATATAGATTCTAACGCAAGCGTTAGAGAGTGCCCAGTATATTCAGAATGTGATGTAGTATGCCATGTTATGATATTGTTGTGTTCAGCTGAAACCCCGTGAAGTAGTACAGTATCCGTAAAGCACTTCAGAAATAGAATAGCAGACTAAAATGAAGTTCAGAAAGCATGTCAGGATTAGTAAATCCTGTTACTATAGAAAGTTAGTATACAACGTAGTCTAGCAGAAAGATTATATTCGTACATACATATATAGTACTTCCAGCCTCAGCATGTATTAAGTATGTACTTATTTCTATCATTAGTCCAGCATATAGTGTATACAGAGACTTAGTAAACAGCAGAATTTTCAGCAGAAACATTACCTTATAGCATTTGCTCAGTACAGCGCGGCAGTAGACTATGTTCATATTTATACATCTTTACCTGCCTCAGCACGTATTAAATACGTACAGATTGCTATCAGTAACCCAACATGTAATATATATGATACTTTATCCCTATTAGCCTCAGCATGTGAGATACCCAGACAGTATTACCAATTGAGACCGTTGTATTGTTTGGGGTTGGATTACCTAGCATCCATGACCGCCCAGGGATAATAGCTGTATCGACTCGTCTGCCAGAGGATGAGGATACGTCACTCTACGGAGTGGCATGCCGTCCCGCTAGGGGACGAAGATGGGATGCCAGTTTTTCCCCATACTTGTGCCTTGATCGGCCCTTACACACCCCAGTCGAGCGGATACGCCCGGGTGCAGATTTAGGAGTCCCCCGGACTCAGATACAATTATAGTCAGGGGCTCAGCGAGCCCAAGTGCATACCCAGGGGACCGACAGGATGCTTACAGCCAGTGTAGGAGATGGGTTGACCGGGGTAGGGGTATAGATTCTGTGTTGATTGTACCTCCCGGCTTATGGGGGCCGGGTAAGGTTGTGTATGCCATGTTATGTTATGTATGTTATACCATATTACAGTAGATACGAGCAGATTAGTAGTAGAATGATACGTCTCCAGGTATGATTCCTACTCCCTTCAGTATGATTAAGAACAGGTACGATCTACACTATCAGACAGTTATCTACTCCTTCTTATTTCAGTTTTGACAGTTATGTTATTGATTTCAGATATCCCTTCAGTTCTTACAGATTCAGTTAGCTCCTACTATTTAGAATTTTTAGTTATATTACTTGTATTCAGCTGTATTCAGTTTGCTTTACATACTCAGTACCAGCGGTACTGACGCCCAGTGGGGCGCTGCATTACTTGCCTGCAGGTACCCATAGACGCGCAGGCGATACCACGTAATCCCCATCAGCGGTCGAATATTCAGCTCCTGTCATCCGGAGACTGAATTTCTAGAGGTGTAGTTTAGTTCCTTTTGTTGTACAGTACGGGTAGGTCGGGGCCCTGTCCCGATCATTTCTATTATCCTTCTTAGAGGCTTGCAGTCTGTTTATATTCCCTGTGGTCAGATGAGCCAGTCGTGAGAGGCCGTGCAGTTGTATAGTTGCCTTTACTACTTCTTTCTTTTGTAATGGCCGTGTGGGGCCATAGTTTACCAGTAGTGGTGACCTTGCCGGTCACGTAGCTTTTTCAGTATGTTATGCTTGAGTTGCAGATAACTAGACAGCATGGTGGTCTTGTCGGCCCGCATAGGTTCCCCTGATTTGCCTTGTTTCTGGTCAGCTGTAGTACAGGTACAGAAGGCTATAGGCCAATGGGCCGGGGGCTGTATTTACAGCCGCTATATAGCCCTTTGTTTCCAGAAATTTGAGCTAGAGCCAGCCAGGCGCCAGATGCGCCCAGGCTTAACAGTTCAGCAGGTCAGGTCTTAGTAGGGCACCAAGTGCCAGTCATACCCCCCAAGGTGGGGCGTGACAGAAAGAAATAGGCTAAAGGCTCAATGGGCTAACTAGGATGTACATTCAAGGTGGGTACGAAAAAAAAAATTGGTTAAAGCAAAGAAATGCCTACATCCTTTCCTACAATACACATCCTTCATTTTGTTTCGTATACACACCGGGAAAGTTCTAGACACTTCACAACAGCATGGAAGAATTGAAACCTCACCACACTCTCATTGCACATGCTCAACTCAAGACATATTCACAGACTCTTCAATCAGCTAATTACAAGAATTCAAACATTAAGCCTCAATCACACCGAATCGAACTCTATGGCCTAGATATCTCAACATATTTACAAATTTGCATGCTTTCATACGAATCACCTTTGCATTATAAATATCATGTACAACACGCAACCAGAATTTCGCAACCATAAAGTAACGACACGTTTGGGATACAAACAAACAAAAGACAAAAACTAAAAAATGAACAAAAGAAATCTACTCCTAACGACTACATTTCCCTTCAGACGGTCGTCATCCATCCATCATAGGGGACGGTCACTAATTATGACTTCAATTCAATGGGACTATTCTCGGTAAAAGAACCAAAAATAAACGCCGAGAAACCCAAAAAAAATAAAAATTTCATGAAAAATTTTAAAAATATATCGATAATTTCGAACATATTTACACAACCTGCTAAAAACATTCAACTGGACACAACAGCTTCACATTAAATACAATACAGACATACACACAAAAATCACAAGGTCACAAGTTTATCCAAGACCAACAATAGAACAGAGACATTAATAACAACAACAACTAGCACCTAACTACTCCCACCCCACACTTAAATCGAACACTATCCCCAGTGTTCACAAAATTCAGCATAGCACGAAAGTGGGTGGTGAAACTCCCTGATCAATCGAAGTATTCCACTTCTATGTCAGGTGCCGCTTCTTCATCTCCCATGTCTGAATCGCCCCCGTCGTCATCATCTGACTCAACATTGGAGTCATCACGACGTGTCTCCTCATCTGTGGGGACATCATCATCAGTGGGCTCCACAAAAGTTGGCCCCACTCGACATAGAGCCCTGGCATTTTCACCAAAAGGGTAGTCTAGCTCGAGCTGCCACAGCTCATCTTCTATTGCCGGCCTCCCACCAATGCGCAGCTAGAGCATCTGCATCCCGAACATGCAAGCCATGTACTGATCATCCCGAGCATGTCGCTCCGCTAGTGTAAGAACTGGCTCATGAGTGGGTCGGGTGCCTTAGTTTTGGTGACATCTAAGGCCCGCCTCTCCATCTCCGGGATGTAGTCAAGGGCCTCTTGTTCGATATCCAGGCCCCTAAGGAACGTGGTTGGTAATCCACCAAACCCGTACCTGTGCCCTTGATGCAAACGGGCTCTCTTCATGGCGGAGATGATCACCGCCCCAACGTTGATCTTCAGCCCTTTCATCAGGGCGTATACCAAGCACACACGATCCCGGGTGACATCTGTCATATGCACCCCCAGGATCAGGCAGGAACAAGCAATCTTAAGCCATATCCTGGCTTCCTTATTCATTTGTGAGTAGGGCAATGTCTGATGGTAGCCCCTTTCCTTATGCCTACTCCACCGTGCTGTAGATCGGGCTCCACACAAAGTGCATCTGATGTCTGCGTATGGTGAAGTGATATTTAGCTGCCGAAGCACATGGGCGTCTGTGTCCCGCGCCCCCAAGATGGCATTAAGGTGATGGGGCTCAAAAGTGACTATCTGCTCCCTTATCTTTATGGTGTGACTTTTGAGTGTCGGGTTCCAGTTGGCGTAGAATTCCCGAATTAGGTGCAGATTAAACTCTTTGGGCTCATCAAAGATAAAATTCAGCCCGGTTTCCTCAATCCTGTGGACAATCCTGGGGAATTCCTGTGCCAATGGTTCCCTAGCAATGTGTTCCTTGGGGAAGTATTTGCTTTCCTTATGCTTTGCGTACCATTTCTTCCCCTCCTCTATCACCCATCGATTCCTTATTGCCGACGTTGGCCGCACGGATCCGCTGGTGCTGCTGGGACTGTTGTTCCTAGTCGGATTCTTTTCCTTCCGACGCCCGATGTAGATGCGCCCTTCCCTTTTTCTTGCCTGCTTGCCATTGTTTCTGTCAAACCAAACAGACAAGTCCAATGTTATTCAACGTAAAATTTGCTTCGACTAAGGTTGGGTTAAGCTAGGCCACCCCACACTTAGTCTTTAGCCACAATCACAACATTACGGCAAGATCATACTTATTTCCAATTTACATAAAAAAACAAAAACACAACAAATATGCCTCGTGCATTCAGAGAATTCGACGGTATAAATTCTTTTGTACTACAAAGACTTCGTACAGCTATCCAAAACATTACCATCGCTCACCTTTCTATACATAGCACTTAGCAAGGAGAAATAAAGAAAAAAATTTATCTACATGAACCTATACAATTCACCCATTTCTTGCATATCACAATTTCGTTACCCCGAAAATCCGTTGGTCTTTTAGCATATTAACAATTAACACAACCAACTCATCTCACCCAACATACACAACCCAACAAGAACTTCACATGTCAACTAATTTTTTCCCCTTTTCATATTCAAATTCAAGCCCTAGCGACAAATTTCGCACACATTCAAACAAACATGTATTTATCGAGTTCATACAATCACAACAACACTACGAACATCAATCGACAATAATTGAATTGAATCATGCTCAATATACACTCAGGGCAAGTTTTCCTCACTTCTTATGCTCAAAATCGGAAAAATAACACAAGAAATGAGAATTCGATGATATCGAAGAAAAGTTGAAGAAAATTCGATCCTTGGTCCGTGTCACGTTGGGAGAGGGTGGATTTTGGGTTGGTTGTCACGGAGGGGAGTGAAAAAATGGAAAAAATGAGGAAAAAAAGGGGTTAAAAAGAAGGTTTTTCGCGCGGGTCACCCGGCGACCCGGACCCGACGCAAAATTGCCTTCAACGTGTCATGGAGGGTAACGCGGAGCATGCCCTCCGTTACACGGAGCCATCTCGCTAGTACTCTGGAATTTTTCAAAAATTCCAAATTACACTTCAATGTGTCACGGAGGGTAACGCCGAGCATGCCCTCCGTGACACGGAGCCATCGCGCAGGCTCACTGTTTTGCCACTTTTTATTATTTTTCTTACCTCGATTTTTCCTTTGTGATCCTTTGCATAATTATCCTCCGTTTAACCTGAAATTCATCTCACAACAAGAAATTGTTTAAAATTTATAGGTTTCACATAAAATACAAATTTTGTTTTTATTTTTATTTTTCTCATTTTTTTTGTTTCTACGAAATCTATTAAAATATTACAAAAATTTCATGGGTTGCCTCCCATGCAGCGCCTGCTTTACCATTGCGGCTCGACGTCATTAAGCTCAGTCATCCTCTAGGGTGACTGACGTTTTCTCTCGACCACCGTCCTCACCCCAGTAATGCTTAAATCACTCCGGTGGTTTTCCCAATAACTCCCGTGACTCAACGCTCTGGACAACATCTGCTTGATTAATCACGTTGATCACCGAGAGTTCCTCGTACACGGCCAGGAGCTTGGTGGATTTGTATATGATCTTGGGCAAATTTATAGGCCCAAGTGATACTCAATTGTGGAATTTTAGCCTTGTTTATCTATCAATGTGTATACATTCTCATGTGATTGATAATAAAATGTGAATTTATACTAACCAACATGATTAGCATTGTTTTGCAGGTAAAATGTAATTTTGGGAAGCTTAAATGCATGTTGGAGGATATCGGGGTTGGACTCGGATGCGAGCAAGGGACAAGGCATTGGACACCATAAAATAAAGGGGCTCCGCGATGGAACCGTGTCACGCTGCCATCGCGGAGGCCTTCTGCCTGGATAGGGAATTTTCGGCCAATTTCACGAGAGGGTACGCGATGGGTCCGTGGCACGGTGGCATGGCTCCGCGTTGCACGCCGTGCCACGTTGAACCTTATTTCCTGGACCCCCAGTTCCAATGAAGGTCCGCGTCGGTAGCGTGTCACGGAGGCAGTGCTCCGCGATGCACTCCGTGACACGTTGCTCGTTATTCCGGGAAAAATTCCCACCAGTATAAATAGAACACTTATGTTCATTTTACAAGATTCTGACTTGGTTGAACAAGAACGCGGGTGACAGGCAGTTGAGGGGACGAAATTATCAGGGTTTTTCTCTTTCCTTCTCCTTGTATTCAATTGCTTGTATCTTTAACACTCATTTAAAGATGTTTAATCCACAAATGAGTGGCTAATTCATCTTCTTGCTGAGGTTATGAACAATTGTAATGAAATGTGATCATTGATTCTTTGGTTTTTCATCTTTTCGTCCATGGTTGTTCTATTAATTCTTGTTCTTACTGCATTAATGTGTGGCCTACGTTAATGTACATCTAAACAGTCCGGTTTCACTCGAGAGAGCAAGAAATTGGAAAGTTGTGAATTAATAGGATATGATATTTTCTTGGTTTGGGAAAATTGGGAATTGATTTACCTTCAGGATAGAAATATACTTGAAAGTCGTATTAGTCAATTTAGGAACCGGGTTTGAATGGCTAGAACATGAATTGCATTTAATCACAGAAATGTAGGTGGATGGTTCATGATTCTTAAGTGGGGTTAAATACAAGAGTTTTAATTCCTTGGCAGTAGTTCTTGACTAGCAACCGGAGGAAAAGACTAACCAAATTATATTGATAATTAATTTCATTACATGTTCGTTTAGCCTCAGCATGCTCTCATTCATAGTTCAGACTCACATTAGATAGTTGTTTTAGATTTAGCATAAAAATTATATTATTAAAATATCAAACTTTTGGTTACGCTGTTGTCTGCATTTTTAGAATTAAAATATAGTACACTTGAGCAGATTGCACTTCATCCCAGTCCCTGTGGGATCGATACTTGGCTTACTTAAGCCACTTTACTACTTGTTCGACCATATGCACTTGCGTGTAGTTTTATACCCATAGCAAACAACCGAATAGTATTCATCAAACACCTCCACCTTGTCGTGTGCTCGCAGGGTTGGCTGCCCTGCAGCTACATCAATAAGTGCTTTCCCGGTAGCCAAGAAAGGATGTCCCAAAATAAATGGGACTTCTGCGTCTGGCTCAAAATCAGCACGACAAAGTCTACTGGGAAGATATGGGAGCCCACTTGCACCAGCACGTCTTCCATAATGCCATCAGGTCTGGCTAGGGAACGATCCGCCAGCTGCAAGATCACTGTTGTTGGTCTTGGACTCCCTATCCCCAACTTCTTGAATATCGATGTCGGCATCAAGTTAATGCTCGCTCCCAAATCACAAAATCCACGCGCTCGGATACTCTGCCCCATTGTAATTTGAATTGTAAAGCTCCCAGGGTCCTTGAGCTTTGTGGGCAACCTGTTTCGTATCCGTGAAGTGCACTCCTCCGTAAGAGCCATCGTAGCGTACTCAGTTAACCTGCTTTTGTTCGCCACGATGTCCTTAATATACTTTGCATACTTCGGCACTCCCTGCAAAACATCAATAAGAGGTAAGTTATTGTGTACCTATTTAAGCACCTCTATGAAGATTTTGAAACACGCCTCATCCTTGTGTTTATTTAATCATTGAGGGAACGGGGGTGGTGGTCTTTCTGGTTCAGCCTCCTTTTTCTTCCCCCTCTCATCACTTTGCTCCCTCTCAGTTTCTGCTGCTCCCGACTATTGAGGTGGTCTTTCTGGTTCCACCTATTTAAGCTGTAAACCACTCCGTGTGGTCACTACATTCACTTGCTTGGGGTTGGGATTAGTGTCACTCGGAAGTCCTCCTCTAGGCCTGGTGTTTTGGGCTCCAGCAAATTGCGTAAACTGGTACTCCAACGCCTTGGTAGCTAACTGATTGTTCTTTACCTCGGCTGCCAATTTCACATAATCATCCTGCAATTGAGCTTGCTTAGCTATCATTGTCTTGAACATCTCCTCAATGCTGGGTGATGGTGGTGGAGGAGGTGCATTGTTGCTTCTGTATTGTGACTGACAGTTCTGCTGCCCTCCTTTGATTTCTCTGCGCCCCCTGACTCGAACTTTGCCCTTGATGGTTGTTGCTACCCCAAGAGAAAGTCGGGTGATTCCTCCTGTTGGAATTGTGGCTGTTGCCATACTGCAGGTGGTTGTTTCTCTATATATTACCAACAAAGTTCACCGAATTAGGATTTGCTCCACAACACTCAGCTGAGTGTTCACTACTCCCGCACACTTCACACAAAATCTTTTGCACTACATTCACTGAGGCTTGAGACTAGTTCATGCTCATGTTACTGAAGTAGGTGTTGAGTTAATTCTGTAACACAGCTATCTGTGCAGCAATAGCTGTAAAGCCATCCACTTCTTGGACTCCTGCTTCTTTCCTTGTTCCTCCTCTTGACGAATCCGCATTCCACTCCGAATTTCCCTGCGAAATACAATTTAACAAGGTATACAACTCTTCATATGTCTTCTCTAATGCTTGTCCCCCAGCTGCTGAGTCTAGCAAGATTTTTGTGTGGGGTTCCAAACCCTCTATGAAAGTATGCACCAGCACATCATTGGATTGGTGATGATGAGGACAATCCCGCAGCATAGATTTGAATCTCTCCCAGGCCTGATATAGATTCTCTCCCTCTCTCTGTTTAAAACTTAGAATTTGGATTCTAAGTCTTGCTGTTTTACCGGATGGAAAGAACTGTATCAAGAATTTCTTTGCAAGATCATCCCACGTGGTGATAGAATTTGGTGGCTCAGCTTTCGACCACCTCTTAGCTTCTCCCAAAAGTGAAAATGGGAACAATGTAAGCCTTACATAATCTGATGACACTCCAGCGGGAATGTAAGTATCACTTATCTCCAAGAAATTTTGGAGATGGTGTTGTGGATCCTCATGAGGGAGACTTGTGAATTTCCCGCTGTTGTGCAACAATTGCACTATGTTTTATTTAATCTCGAACCTCCCTCCTGGCTCAGGTGTGCGGATGCTAGATGTGACATTGTTAGCTGCCATCTCTTCGGGCACTAACATTGCCCTTACAACTTGTGGATTCTGTTGTTGCTCCGGGAATGTTTGTCTGAGCAATTGCAGCTTTTTCTGTAGAGCTTCTCTCCTTTGACGATGAAATTATCTTTCCGGCTCTACATATGAGTCCACCAGCTCCTTGTCTCTTGCCAGTGTTCAACAGAAATTAGTATCTGCAAAATATAGGCTAAGACCAAGTTGTCAACACTAAGAAGAAATAGTAAACTAACACTTAAGAAAAATTTACCAATTGCCAGTCCCCGGCAACGGCGCCAAAAACTTGTTCGGCTTGTTGGGTATAATTGCACGCAAGTGCATGTGGTCGAACAAGTAGTAAAGTGGCTCAAGTAAGCCAAGTATCGATCCCACAGGGACTGGACTAAGGTATTAATCTAATCAAGTGTCAATGAATGTTAACTCTAAAATGCAGACAACAGTGTGAAGAAGATTGTGATATTTTGTTTCCTAATTTTATACTAAGTCTAAAACGAATATACAATTTGAGTCTGAACTATAAGTATGAGCATGCTGAGGCTAAAATTAACATGTAGAGAAATAAATTATCGATACACTTTGGTTAATCTTTCCTCCGGTTACTAGTCAAGAATTATTGCCTATGGATTAAAACTCTCGTATTTAACCCAAATTAAGAATCATGAACCTTCCACCTACATCTCTGTGCTAAAAAGAAATTCATGTTCTAGCCATACAAATCCGATTCCTTAATTGACTAATACCACTTTCAGGTATATCTCTATCCTGAAGGTAAATCAATTCTCAATTTTCCCAAACTAAGAAAATATCATATCCTATCAATTCATCACTTTCCAATTTCTTGCTCTCTCGAGTGAAACCGGACTTTTTAGATATACATTAACGTTGGCCACACATTAACGCAGTAAGAACAAGAATCAATAGAACAACCTGGAAGAAAAGATGAAAACCAATTTATCGATAATCACATTTCAATACAATGTTCTTAACCTCAGCAAGAAGGGAATTTAGCTACTCATTTGTGGATTAAACATCGTTAAATGAGTGTTAATCATAAAATCAATTGAAATAAAAAAGAAGGAGATAGAGAAAAACCCTGAGATTTTCGTCCCCTCAACTGCTTGTAACCCACGTTCTTGCTCCACCAAGTTAGAATAATTAAAAATGAACCTAAGTGTTCTATTTATACTAGTGGGAATTTTTCGCGGAATAACAAGCAACATGTCACGGAGTGCATCGCGGAGCACGGCCTCCGTGACAAGCCACCAACGCAGACCCTCACTGGAATCCGGTCGTCCAGGTATTAAGGCCTAATGTGGCACGGTGTGCAACGCGGGGCTAGGCCAACGTGCTACGGCCCCAATGCGCACCTGCACTGGAATTCGGCAAAATCTCCGCATCCAGGAAGAATGCATTCGCGATGGTAGCGTGACACGGCTCCATCGCGGAGCCCCTTTAATTCGTGCTTTCCCTTGCTAGCTTCCGAGTCCAATCCCGATCTCTCCCAACATGCATCCTAGCTCCATAACTTTATATATTTCCTGCAAAACAACGCTAATCATGTTGGTTAGCATAAATTCACATTTTATTACAATTCACATGAGAATGTACAAACATCGATAGATAAACAAGGCAAAATGACATATTTGAGTATCACTTGGGCATATAAATTTGCCTAAGATCAGTGGTGATGACCACGACTCGTGACCTCACCCGTGGTCAACCTCAAGCCCAAAATTCCAACCAAGTCCAACCTCCTCCCCATGAGTCATTTCACATCTCATGGCACACCGAATGGATCACTAGACGACTCGTCTTGTGACCTGGTGCAAAAAATTCTATTTTCTCCATTTCAACCCTTGGGTTTGATCTTACGGCTTTCGGGATATTACAACCTCCTTCACTAACTCTTTCCTTTCCTCATCCATGTGGGTCACTCTCTCCATAAAAAGCCTGGTAAGAGCGTCTGCCACTACATTTCCCTTGCCCATATGATAAAGAACGCTCATATCATAATCTTTATGATGCTCTATCCACCTTCTTTAATGTAGGTTTAGATCCTTCTGGGTGAACACATACTGTAGGATTTTGTGGTCCATAAATACATCTACATGGACCCCATATCGATAGTGTCTCAAAATCTTCAAGGCAAATACTATCACCGCCAACTCGAGGTGATGAGTCGAATAGTTCTTTTCGTGGACATTCAGCTACTATGAGGCATAGGCTACAACTTTACCATGCTGCTTTAATACACAACCAAGACCGATCCTTGAGGCGTCACCATATACCATAAACCCATCTGTTCCCTCAGGTAGGGTCAACACTGGTGCTGAGATGAGTCAAGTCTTCAACTCTTGGAAGCTCTTCTCACAGGCCTACAGACATTGAAACTTCCCTTTCTTCTAGGTCAACCTAGTCAAGAGTGCTGCAATGGATGAAAATTCTTCCATAAACCTCCTTTAGTAATTATCTAAACCTAAGAAACTCCTAATATCTGAAGGACTAACTGGTCTAGGCCAATTCTTCACAGCTTATATTTTATGAGAGTCTACCGTACACCCTCACTTGACACCACATGATCCAAAACACCACTGAGTTTAACAAAAACTCGCCCTTATTGAACTTAGCATACAACTGGCGATCCTTAAGAGTTTGTACCAGCACCCTCAAATGAGAAGCATGCTCCTCTTTGCTCCCAGTGTATATGAGAATATCATCTATGAACATGATCACGAACATATCCAAATATTGATTGAACACCCTACTCATCAAATCCACAAAAGATGCAGGAGCATTCATTAGTCCAAAAGACATAAATACAAACTCATTGTGAATATACCAAGTCCTGAAGGTTTATATGGAATGTCACTCCTGAACCCTAAGCTGACGGTATCCGAATCTGAGGTCTATCTTGGAGAAGCACTTAGAACCCTGAAGTTGGTCAAAAAAGTCATTAATCTTGGGGAGGGGGTACCTATTCTTGATGGTGAACTTTTTCAATTGTCAGTAGTCAATGCAAATCCGATAGGAATCATCCTTCTTCAAGACAAAGAGGACTGGTGCACCCCACGGGGATTTGCTTGGTCTAATGAAACCTTTGTCTAAGAGATCTTTTAACTACTCCAACTCTTTTAACTAAGCTGGGGCCATTCTATAAGGAGGATTAGATATAGGCTGCGTATTGGGAAGAAGGTAAATACCACAATTGATCTCCCTCTTGGGAGGAATTCACGATAAATCATCTGGAAACACTTTTGCATATTCACACACAATAGGAATTGACTGGATAGTCGGGGTTGCGAATGTAGCATCCTTAACCCTGACTAGATGGTACACGCAGACCATAGAAATCATCTATCCTTAAGGTAGGAAATGAAGCTACCTATAGGCACAAAAGTTACCCTTCAATTCTAGGACTGGCTCACCCGAAAATCGGAACTCTACTGCACGAGTTATACAATTTACTGAGGCATAACACGCATGTAGCCAATCCATGCAAAAGATAACATCAAAATCTATCATGGCTAGCTCTTCTAAATCTGTAGGGGTGACTTTCTAAAGGACTGTGATAGGGCAATTTCTTTATACCCGTCGAGGTGTAACTGAATTACCGATTGGAGTAGAGATTGAGAATGGTTCTGATAGGATTTTGGGACTGACTCCAAAACTACTAGCAGCGCAAGGTGTTACAAAAGATAAGGTATCCCTTGGATCTAACAATGCATATACATTAAGGAGGAGTACTCGTAATACACGAGTGACTACATCTGGAGAGGCCTCCTACACCTGATGAGATGCGAGGGCATAGAGTTTGTTCTGACGCTAACCACCACCCATACTAGTGGAGGCTCCTTGCTGAACTGAGCATGCTGGTGGGACTGCTGAGCTAGAGGTTGGGCCTCGGCCCCTATCATGGCCTTGTTGGCTACTGGACAATCTCTGAGCATATGTTTGGTCTTCCTACTCCCGAAACAAGCACCTAAACCGACTAAACACTGACCCGTGTGCCTCTGGCCACACCTTTCACAAGATGGAGTGCTGGACTCCACAAATCTGCTCCCTTGATCTCGAGAGCCTAATGCTCGTCCTCTCTGATTGAACCTAGATCTAGATGGTACACTCGCTGTTGAGAGCGTTGAAGCGGTGTCACAACCCGAATAGGGGCCCCAATCATAACACGGGACAAGGAGCCCCGAGAGACCCCAAGTCGACCCATGACATAAACATACATCTAATCTCAATCAAGAAACTAAATAATCGATAAAATAATCGTAGTGGAAGTCAAACTTGAACATAACATCAAAATATGAAATCTAAAGCTGAATACATACATATGTCTGAAAAGCCTCTAAATCTGACGAGCTGATGGGACAAGATCCCAACTAGCTCAAACAACTGAAATTGAAATATGCAAAAGAAGTTTGAGTAATCTAGTCCTCAGGAGATGAGGACTAACCCACAATATGAATGCTAACTCTGATACGCTGACTACGAGCGGGGCTGAATTTGAGATCTGGGTCCTGTATCATGAAATGATATAACATAGAGTATGCGGTCAGTACGTTGAATGTACAAAGTATGCAAGGTAAGTAAAACTGCTAAAGTAAATTAAATCTTTTAAAGACAATGCATAATGTAAACGTAAACATAAGAATGTGAGAGTAGGGCTTGCATGCATTCTTTCTGAAATCATGATCTCTTCATAACATACCATAACATAACATCATAACATCATAACTGAATCATTGACTCAAGGCTAAATTCTAACATTTATAAGTAAAGCTGAATATTGAGTCAAACCTGCTTTAGAACATGTTTCTACATAAATCTCATGAGTAATGAAACATGAATATCTATAATCATGAGGAACAATGGGAGACTCATCTCTTAACTGACATACCACGATAGAGCTTACTTAGTCCAAATTATCACAGTAAAGTGGGTTGATCTGTCCAAATTCTTTCCTGGGTTAGGATATCGGGGTTGGACTCGGATGCGAGCAAGGGACAAGGCATTGGACAGCATAAAATAAAGGGGCTCCGCGATGGAGCCGTGTCACGCTGCCATCGCGGAGGCCTTCTACCTGGATAGGGAATTTTCGCCCAATTTCCAGAGAGGGTACGTGATGGGTCCGTGGCACGGTGGCATGGCTCCGCGTTGCATGCCGTGCCACATTGGGCCTTATTTCCTGGACCCCCAGTTCTAGTGAAGGTCCGCGTCGGTAGCGTGTCACAGAGGCAGTGCTCCGCGATGCACTCCGTGACACGTTGCTCGTTATTCCAAGAAAAATTCCCACCAGTAGAAATAGAACACTTAGGTTCATTTTTCAAGATTCTGACTTGGTGGAGCAAGAACGTGGGTGACAGGCAGTTGAGGGGACGAAATTATCAGGGTTTTTCTCTCTTTCCTTCTCCTTGTATTCAATTGCTTGTATCTTTAACACTCATTTAAATATGTTTAATCCACAAATGAGTGGCTAATTCATCTTCTTGTTGAGGTTATGAACAATTGTAATGAAATGTGATCATTGATTCTTTGGTTTTTCATCTTTTCGTCCATGGTTGTTCTATTAATTCTTGTTCTTACCGCATTAATGTGTGGCCTACATTAATGTACATCTAAAAAATCCGGTTTCACTCGAGAGAGCAAGAAATTGGAAAGTTGTGAATTAATAGGATATGATCTTTTCTTGGTTTGGGAAAATTGGGAATTGATTTACCTTCAGGATAGAAATATACTTGAAAGTCGTATTAGTCAATTTAGGAACCGGGTTTGAATGGCTAGAACATCAATTGCATTTAATCACAGAAATGTAGGTGGATGGTTCATGATTCTTAAGTGGGGTTAAATACGAGAGTTTTAATTCCTTGGCAATAGTTCTTGACTAGCAACCGGAGGAAAAGACTAACCAAATTATGTTGATAATTAATTTCATTACATGTTCGTTTAGCCTCAGCATGCTCTCATTCATAGTTCAGACTCACATTAGATAGTTGTTTTAGATTTAGCATAAAAATTATATAAATCAAAATATCAAACTTTTGGTTACGCTGTTGTCTGCATTTTTAGAATTAAAATATAGTACACTTGAGCAGATTGCACTTCATCCCAGTCCCTGTGGGATCGATACTTGGCTTACTTAAGCCACTTTACTACTTGTTCGACCACGTGCACTTGCGTGTAGTTTTATACCCATAGCAAACAACCGAATAGTATACATCAAACACCTCCACCTTGTCGTGTGCTCGCAGGGTTGGCTGCCCTGCAGCTACATCAATAAGTGCTTTCCCGGTAGCCAAGAAAGGATGTCCCAACATAAATGGGACTTCTGCGTCTCGCTCAAAATCAGGACGACAAAGTCTACTGGGAAGATATGGGAGCCCACTTGCACCAGCACGTCTTCCATAATGCCATCAGGTCTGGCTAGGGAACGATCCGCCAGCTGCAAGATCACTGTTGTTGGTCTTGGACTCCCTATCCCCAACTTCTTGAATATCGATGTCGGCATCAAGTTAATGCTCTCTCCCAAATCACAAAATCCACGCGCTCGGATACTCTGCCCCATTGTAATTTGAATTGTAAAGCTCCCAGTGTCCTTGAGCTTTGTGGGCAACCTGTTTTGTATCCGTGAAGTGCACTCCTCCGTAAGAGCCATCGTAGCGTACTCAGTTAACCTGCTTTTGTTCGCCACGATGTCCTTAATATACTTTGCATACTTCGGCACTCCCTGCAAAACATCAATAAGAGGTAAGTTATTGTGTACCTATTTAAGCACCTCTATGAAGATTTTGAAACACGCCTCATCCTTGTGTTTATTTAATCATTGAGGGAACGGGGGTGGTGGTCTTTCTGGTTCAGCCTCCTTTTTCTTCCCCCTCTCATCACTTTGCTCCCTCTCAGTTTCTGCTGCTCCCGACTATTGAGGTGGTCTTTCTGGTTCCACCTATTTAAGCTGTAAACCACTCCGTGTGGTCACTACATTCACTTGCTTGGGGTTGGGATTAGTGTCACTCGGAAGTCCTCCTCTAGGCCTGGTGTTTTGGGCTCCAGCAAATTGCGTAAACTGGTACTCCAACGCCTTGGTAGCTAACTGATTGTTCTTTACCTCGGCTGCCAATTTCACATAATCATCCTGCAATTGAGCTTGCTTAGCTATCATTGTCTTGAACATCTCCTCAATGCTGGGTGATGGTTGTGGAGGAGGTGCATTGTTGCTTCTGTATTGTGACTGACAGTTCTGCTGCCCTCCTTTGATTTCTCTGCGCCCCCTGACTCGAACTTTGCCCTTGATGGTTGTTGCTACCCCAAGAGAAAGTCGGGTGATTCCTCCTGTTGGAATTGTGGCTGTTGCCATACTGCAGGTGGTTGTTTCTCTATATATTACCAACAAAGTTCACCGAATTAGGATTTGCTCCACAACACTCAGCTGAGTGTTCACTACTCCCGCACACTTCACACAAAATCTTTTGCACTACATTCACTGAGGCTTGAGACTAGTTCATGCTCATGTTACTGAAGTAGGTGTTGAGTTAATTCTGTAACACAGCTATCTGTGCAGCAATAGCTGTAAAGCCATCCACTTCTTGGACTCCTGCTTCTTTCCTTGTTCCTCCTCTTGACGAATCCGCATTCCACTCCGAATTTCCCTGCGAAATACAATTTAACAAGGTATACAACTCTTCATATGTCTTCTCTAATGCTTGTCCCCCAGCTGCTGAGTCTAGCAAGATTTTTGTGTGGGGTTCCAAACCCTCTATGAAAGTATGCACCAGCACATCATTGGATTGGTGATGATGAGGACAATCCCGCAGCATAGATTTGAATCTCTCCCAGGCCTGATATAGATTCTCTCCCTCTCTCTGTTTAAAACATAGAATTTGGATTCTAAGTCTTGCTGTTTTACCGGATGGAAAGAACCGTATCAAGAATTTCTTTGCAAGATCATCCCACGTGGTGATAGAATTTGGTGGCTCAGCTTTCGACCACCTCTTAGCTTCTCCCAAAAGTGAAAATGGGAACAATGTAAGCCTTACATAATCTGATGACACTCCAGCGGGGATGTAAGCATCACTTATCTCCAAGAAATTTTGGAGATGGTGTTGTGGATCCTCATGAGGGAGACTTGTGAATTTCCCGCTGTTGTGCAACAATTGCACTATGTTTTATTTAATCTCGAACCTCCCTCCTGGCTCAGGTGTGCGGATGCTAGATGTGACATTGTTAGCTGCCATCTCTTCGGGCACTAACATTTCCCTTACAACTTGTGGATTCTGTTGTTGCTCCGGGAATGTTTGTCTGAGCAATTGCAGCTTTTTCTGTAGAGCTTCTCTCCTTTGACGATGAAATTATCTTTCCGGCTCTACATATGAGTCCACCAGCACCTTGTCTCTTGCCAGTGTTCAACAGAAATTAGTATCTGCAAAATATAGGCTAAGACCAAGTTGTCAACACTAAGAAGAAATAGTAAACTAACACTTAAGAAAAATTTACCAATTGCCAGTCCCCGGCAACGGCGCCAAAAACTTGTTCGGCTTGTTGGGTATAATTGCACGCAAGTGCATGTGGTCGAACAAGTAGTAAAGTGGCTCAAGTAAGCCAAGTATCGATCCCACAGGGACTGGACTAAGGTATTAATCTAATCAAGTGTCAATGAATGTTAACTCTAAAATGCAGACAACAGTGTGAAGAAGATTGTGATATTTTGTTTCCTAATTTTATACTAAGTCTAAAACGAATATACAATTTGAGTCTGAACTATAAGTATGAGCATGCTGAGGCTAAAATTAACATGTAGAGAAATAAATTATCGATACACTTTGGTTAATCTTTCCTCCGGTTACTAGTCAAGAATTATTGCCTATGGATTAAAACTCTCGTATTTAACCCAAATTAAGAATCATGAACCTTCCACCTACATCTCTGTGCTAAAAAGAAATTCATGTTCTAGCCATACAAATCCGATTCCTTAATTGACTAATACCACTTTCAGGTATATCTCTATCCTGAAGGTAAATCAATTCTCAATTTTCCCAAACTAAGAAAAGATCATATCCTATCAATTCATCACTTTCCAATTTCTTGCTCTCTCGAGTGAAACCGGACTTTTTAGATATACATTAACGTTGGCCACACATTAACGCAGTAAGAACAAGAATCAATAGAACAACCTAGAAGAAAAGATGAAAACCAATTTATCGATAATCACATTTCAATACAATGTTCTTAACCTCAGCAAGAAGGGAATTTAGCTACTCATTTGTGGATTAAACATCGTTAAATGAGTGTTAATCATAAAATCAATTGAAATAAAAAAGAAGGAGATAGAGAAAAACCATGAGATTTTCGTCCCCTCAACTGCTTGTAACCCACGTTCTTGCTCCACCAAGTTAGAATAATTAAAAATGAACCTAAGTGTTCTATTTATACTAGTGGGAATTTTTCGCGGAATAACAAGCAACATGTCACGGAGTGCATCGCGGAGCACGGCCTCCGTGACAAGCCACCAACGCAGACCCTCACTGGAATCCGGTCGTCCAGGTATTAAGGCCTAATGTGGCACGGTGTGCAACGCGGGGCTAGGCCAACGTGCTACGGCCCCAATGCGCACCTGCACTGGAATTCGGCAAAATCTCCGCATCCAGGAAGAATGCATTCGCGATGGTAGCGTGACACGGCTCCATCGCGGAGCCCCTTTAATTCGTGCTTTCCCTTGCTAGCTTCCGAGTCCAATCCCGATCTCTCCCAACATGCATCCTAGCTCCATAACTTTATATATTTCCTGCAAAACAACGCTAATCATGTTGGTTAGCATAAATTCACATTTTATTACAATTCACATGAGAATGTACAAACATCGATAGATAAACAAGGCAAAATGACATATTTGAGTATCACTTGGGCATATAAATTTGCCTAAGATCAGTGGTGATGACCACGACTCGTGACCTCACCCGTGGTCAACCTCAAGCCCAAAATTCCAACCAAGTCCAACCTCCTCCCCATGAGTCATTTCACATCTCATGGCACACCGAATGGATCACTAGACGACTCGTCTTGTGACCTGGTGCAAAAAATTCTATTTTCTCCATTTCAACCCTTGGGTTTGATCTTACGGCTTTCGGGATATTACAACCTCCTTCACTAACTCTTTCCTTTCCTCATCCATGTGGGTCACTCTCTCCATAGAAAGCCTGGTAAGAGCGTCTGCCACTACATTTGCCTTGCCCATATGATAAAGAACGCTCATATCATAATCTTTATGATGCTCTATCCACCTTCTTTAATGTAGGTTTAGATCCTTCTGGGTGAACACATACTGTAGGATTTTGTGGTCCATAAATACATCTACATGGACCCCATATCAATAGTGTCTCAAAATCTTCAAGGCAAAAACTATCACCGCCAACTCGAGGTGATGAGTCGAATAGTTCTTTTCGTGGACATTCAGCTACTATGAGGCATAGGCTACAACTTTACCATGCTGCTTTAATACACAACCAAGACCGATCCTTGAGGCGTCACCATATACCATAAACCCATCTGTTCCCTCAGGTAGGGTCAACACTGGTGCTGAGATGAGTCAAGTCTTCAACTCTTGGAAGCTCTTCTCACAGGCCTACAGACATTGAAACTTCCCTTTCTTCTAGGTCAACCTAGTCAAGAGTGCTGCAATGGATGAAAATTCTTCCATAAACCTCCTTTAGTAATTATCTAAACCTAAGAAACTCCTGATATCTGAAGGACTAACTGGTCTAGGCCAATTCTTCACAGCTTATATTTTATGAGAGTCTACCGTACACCCTCACTTGACACCACATGATCCAAAACACCACTGAGTTTAACAAAAACTCGCCCTTATTGAACTTAGCACACAACTGGCGATCCTTAAGAGTTTGTACCAGCACCCTCAAATGAGAAGCATGCTCCTCTTTGCTCCCAGTGTATATGAGAATATCATCTATGAACATGATCACGAACATATCCAAATATTGATTGAACACCCTACTCATCAAATCCACAAAAGATGCAGGAGCATTCATTAGTCCAAAAGACATAAATACAAACTCATTGTGAATATACCAAGTCCTGAAGGTTTATATGGAATGTCACTCCTGAACCCTGAGCTGACGGTATCCGAATCTGAGGTCTATCTTGGAGAAGCACTTAGAACCCTGAAGTTGGTCAAAAAAGTCATTAATCTTGGGGAGGGGGTACCTATTCTTGATGGTGAACTTTTTCAATTGTCAGTAGTCAATGCAAATCCGATAGGAATCATCCTTCTTCAAGACAAAGAGGACTGGTGCACCCCACGGGGATTTGCTTGGTCTAATGAAACCTTTGTCTAAGAGATCTTTTAACTACTCCAACTCTTTTAACTAAGCTGGGGCCATTCTATAAGGAGGATTAGATATAGGCTGCGTATTGGGAAGAAGGTAAATACCACAATAGATCTCCCTCTTGGGAGGAATTCACGATAAATCATCTGGAAACACTTCTGCATATTCACACACAATAGGAATTGACTGGATAGTCGGGGTTGCGAATGTAGCATCCTTAACCCTGACTAGATGGTACACGCAGACCATAGAAATCATCTATCCTTAAGGTAGGAAATGAAGCTACCTATAGGCACAAAAGTTACCCTTCAATTCTAGGACTGGCTCACCCGAAAATCGGAACTCTACTGCACGAGTTATACAATTTACTGAGGCATAACACGCATGTAGCCAATCCATGCAAAAGATAACATCAAAATCTATCATGGCTAGCTCTTCTAAATCTGTAGGGGTGACTTTCTAAAGGACTGTGATAGGGCAATTTCTTTATACCTGTCGAGGTGTAACTGAATTACCGATTGGAGTAGAGATTGAGAATGGTTCTGATAGGATTTTGGGACTGACTCCAAAACTACTAGCAGCGCAAGGTGTTACAAAAGATAAGGTATCCCTTGGATCTAACAATGCATATACATTAAGGAGGAGTACTCGTAATACACGAGTGACTACATCTGGAGAGGCCTCCTACACCTGATGAGATGCGAGGGCATAGAGTTTGTTCTGACGCTGACCACCACCCATACTAGTGGAGGCTCCTTGCTGAACTGAGCATGCTAGTGGGACTGCTGAGCTAGAGGTTGGGCCTCGGCCCCTATCATGGCCTTGTTGGCTACTGGACAATCTCTGAGCATATGTTTGGTCTTCCTACTCCCGAAACAAGCACCTAAACCGACTAAACACTGACCCGTGTGCCTCTGGCCACACCTTTCACAAGATGGAGTGCTGGACTCCACAAATCTGCTCCCTTGATCTCGAGAGCCTAATGCTCGTCCTCTCTGATTGAACCTAGATCTAGATGGTACACTCGCTGTTGAGAGCGTTGAAGCGGTGCCACAACCCGAATAGGGGCCCCAATCATAACACGGGACAAGGAGCCCCGAGAGACCCCAAGTCGACCCATGACATAAACATACATCTAATCTCAATCAAGAAACTAAATAATCGATAAAATAATCGTAGTGGAAGTCAAACTTGAACATAACATCAAAATATGAAATCTAAAGCTGAATACATACATATGTCTGAAAAGCCTCTAAATCTGACGAGCTGATGGGACAAGATCCCAACTAGCTCAAACAACTGAAATTGAAATATGCAAAAGAAGTTTGAGTAATCTAGTCCTCAGGAGATGAGGACTAACCCACAATATGAATGCTAACTCTGATACGCTGACTACGAGCGGGGCTGAATTTGAGATCTGGGTCCTGTATCATGAAATGATATAACATAGAGTATACGGTCAGTACGTTGAATGTACAAAGTATGCAAGGTAAGTAAAACTGCTAAAGTAAATTAAATCTTTTAAAGACAATGCATAATGTAAACGTAAACATAAGAATGTGAGAGTAGGGCTTGCATGCATTCTTTCTGAAATCATGATCTCTTCATAACATACCATAACATAACATCATAACATCATAACTGAATCATTGACTCAAGGCTAAATTCTAACATTTATAAGTAAAGCTGAATATTGAGTCAAACCTGCTTTAGAACATGTTTCTACATAAATCTCATGAGTAATGAAACATGAATATCTATAATCATGAGGAACAATGGGAGACTCATCTCTTAACTGACATACCACGATAGAGCTTACTTAGTCCAAATTATCACAGTAAAGTGGGTTGATCTGTCCAAATTCTTTCCAGGGTTAGGACGATACCATGATATCGATATTAGGCTGGAGGCCCATCCGGGAAGGGGAAGCTCACAAGGGAGGTCCCAAAGTCATAATGTATAAACCTATGTTGGCGCGTAGTTCTTAGGCATAGCGTGATCGACCCTTAGCCTACTCAGTGCTAGACATTACTCCCAAAACATGCATATGCTCTACATCATTTGATAATGAAGCTCAACATTGTCTATTGACGAAGCTCAATGATCAAATACATCTCAAATATGAAATCATGCATATGAAACGTTTTAGCTCAAGACATACCACAAGTTGAAAACATAATTGTGAGCCTTCGCTCTAAAACCATGTGGTAAGCTATACATAGGAAAACTTTAACTCAAAATATACCACAAGCTGAAAATATAACTGGGAGTCTTCGCTCCGAAACAATGTGGTAAGCTTAATTTCGGAAAATCATCATTCATACTTAACATGTGGGCATTTCCCAAAGCTTTATCATACATAGAAATACTCAATTCTCATCGAAATCATAATCATAAACATGGGCAGCTTCGAATTAGTCTTTCCATCATAATATCACATCATCATCACATATTCATCATAAATCTCATCTTTCATGAACATCTCATCCACGGGCTTTTAATTCATTAGGCTAGAATTATGATTTTAAATTGAAAACATTATTAAATTTGGCCATGCTTCATAATTCAGTAGTAGAATCATAATCAAATCATATCCATGTATAGATATAGAAGATTCATGCATTGGATTAAAACACCATAGATTCGACATAGATTTTCATATTTTAAAGAGGGATTAAGCATGGGTTTGAAGGGAATCACCCATTCATAACCTTACATACCTATTGGTAGCTGATTCTTACTCTCCCTTGAATGTCCAAAAGTAATTTGAAAGAATTTGAAGATCAGAAGATTGATCACCCTCTCAATTCTCTTCTACTTTGCATGCATGGATGAATAATGTCTAAAATGAACTTAACCCTTTTAAAAGTCACTATTCATAACCCAAAACATCGTAGTTTAGGCCCTAAGAACTTAGGAATAACGGAAAATCCCTTACTAAATTTGCACAAAATAACTACCAGGTGGCCCTAACGGGTGACCTGACGACTCGTTATGGGTGACCACGACTCATGGTCACCATTTGTGATGTACACTGCCTTGCCTAGTCAACTTTTACTCCAGGATTGCTAACGACTTACCCCACAAATCGTGGGGACTGTCCACGACTCATGGGGACCTCCCGTCAAGTATACTGCCCTTATTCTTTCCTTTTCCAAATACCCCTCCCCTGCGGCTGACCCAACGACTTGTGGGGCCTGACCACGAGTTGTGGTCTTGCCTGTGGGCTCTCATTTCTTCTAGCCTTCTCACTAAATACCTAGGCATTTCCCACGAGTCATATCACGACTCATGGGTAGTCCTCATGACTCTCCTCACCACTAATTTATAGTCTGCTGCAAAATTTCAACTTTTTCTCCATTTTAACTCTCGGGTCTGATCTTTAGGTTTCCGGGAGTATAACAATATCTCCCCCTTGGGAACATTCATCCCGAATACTGGAAAACACATAGAAAAGCAGAGATATGCAATTATCATATTCAAATACTAATCATTTAAACTGAAAACTGATGGAATGACTAACTCCGATTCAAACTACACCGCTGAACTGAATTTAAAAATTATACATACATCCACATACCTAAAAGAAACTTGCACACATGAAGTGAACATGAAACTAAATAGTGTTTTAGGGAAAAACTGATACCTCAAGCTGAAACTGAGCTAGTAAAGAATAAATATTGGTATCTAGTCATCATATCCGCTTCGGCCTCCCATGTAGCTCCTTCAACATGCTAATTTACTCCACAATACTATAACTGAAGCTACTTCCTTGTTTCTTAGCATTTGAACCTAACGATCCAATATTTCCACCAAAACCTCCTCATAGCTAAGGCTATCTTTCACACCGACACTGTCCATTGAGAAAACTAAGGCTAGATCACCCAAACACTTCTTCAAAAGCGATACGTGAAACACTGGATGCACAGAAGCTAATTCTGAAGGCAACACCAACTTATAAGCCACCTTGCCAACATGTGTCACTATCCGATACGGGCTGACATACCGGGGACTATGTTTCCCTTTCTTTCCAAATTGCATCACTCCCTTCATGGAAGACACCCTCAGAAATACCCAGTCATCGCCTTCAAATTCTAACTTTCTTCTTCTCACATCCGCATAAGATTTTTGGTAACTCCGGGCAGTTTTCAACCTATTTCTTATCAACTGAACATTATCCATTGTTTCATGAACCAAATTCATCCCTATCATTGACGCCTCACCAACCTCAAACCATCTGAAGGGCGATCTACATCACCGCCTGTAGAGAGCCTCGAACGACTCCATCAGAATGCTAGAGTGATAGCTGTTATTGTTGGAGAACTCGATCAGTGGCAAATTCTCGTTCCAACTATCTTTGAAGTCCATTACAAATGCTCTGAACATGTACTCGAGGGTCTGGATTATCCACTCCGCTTGACCATCCATTTGCGGGTGAAATGTTGTGGGCTTAATCTGCGTACCCAATCCTTTTTTAAAGGACGTCCAAAATTAAGAGGTAAATTGAGTACCTCGATCTGAAATGATGGACAAGGGAACTCCATGCAATCGAACCAACTCCCGGATGTATAGTTTGGCATAATCCTCTATTGAATCCGTGGTTTTAACCGGTAGAAAATGTCCAGCCTTGGTCAACCTGTCTACCACAACCTAAATGGAATCATATTGTTGACGAGTACGAAGCAGACCTGGGATGAAATCCATATTAATTTCTTCCCACTTCTAGGTAGGAATGCTGATATCCTGAAGCACACCTCCCGGTCTCTGATTCTCAACCTTTACTTGCTGACTGTTCAAACACTTGGCTACGAATTCAACAATATCCTTCTTCATGCCATTCACCAATAGATTTCTTGTAATTCATGGTATATCTTAGTGGCACCTAGATGGATAGAATACCTAGATCTATGAGCCTTATGCAACATCCGACTCCTCAAGTTGTCCATGTCAAGTACACACAAGGCGACCTTGGTACCGAAGCACACCATCTCCCCTTTGGGAGAATACCTCTACCTTTTGACTTTGAATGTCTTCCTTGAACTTTACCAAAATTGGATCCTCATCTTGTCTAGCTTTCACATCAGTCACCAAGGACGATTCTGATTCGTCCCAAACCACCACACCGCCATCGGTCGAGTCAACCAACCTAACTCCCAACCTTGTGAGTCGATGCACATGCCTCACCAATTCCTTTTTTCCTTCATCCACATGGGATACACTCTCCATATAGAGTCTACTAAGTGCGTCCACTACCACATTAGCTTTACCTGGATTATAAAGAACACTCATATCATAGTCCTTGAATAGTTCCAAGAACCTCCTTTGTTGAAGATTGAGATCTTTCTACGTAACACATATTGTAAGCTCTTGTGGCCCGTAAATACATCCACGTGAACCCCATGCAAGTAATGTCTCCATACCTTTAAAGTGAATACCTCCGCGTCCAATTAAAGATCATGGGTCGGGTAATTCTTCTCATGAAATTTTAATTGTCTAGAGGAATATTCTATCACTTTCCCACGTTGCATCAATACACACCCGAGTCCGATTCTCGAAGAAGCACAACACACCATGAATCCATCGGTACCCTCGGGTAGGGTCAAAAATTGTGCTGAAGTAAGTCGAGTTTTCAACACTTGGAAGCTCTTCTCACAACTCTTCGACCAATGAAACTTCACCTTCTTCTGGGTCAATTTGATCAAAGGTGCTGCAATAGGTGAGAAACCCTCAAAAAATTTTCGATAGTAGCCGGCTAAACCTAAGAAACTCCGAATATCTGAAGGATTCACCGGTCTAGGCCAATTCTTCACCGCCTCGATTTTTTGAGAATCTACCTTTATGCCCTCACTTGATACCACGTGGCCCAAAAAGTCTACAGAGTTCAATTAGAACTCGCACTTGCTAAACTTGGCATATAATTGACGATCCTTGAGAGTTTGAAGTACTACTCTCAAATGAGCAGCATGCTCCTCCTCACTCCTAGAGTATATAAGGATGTCATCAATTAATATAATCACGAACATGTCTAGGTATGGCTTGAAAACCCTATTCATTAAATCAATAAAAGCTACAGGAGCATTCGTTAGTCCAAAATACATAACTACAAACTTGTAATGACCATACCGCATCCCGAAGGCTGTATTTGGGATATCACTCTTCCGAACTCTGAGCTGATGATACCCGGATCTAAGATCTATCATTGAGAAACACTTGGCACCCTGAAGCTGGTCAAATAAATCATCAATCCTGGGTAGAGGATACCAGTTCTTGATAGTGACTTTGTTTAATTGAGGATAATTAATGCACATGCGAAGGGAACCATCCTTTTTTCGGAAAAGTAAGACTGGTGCACCCCAAGGAGACTTTCTCGATCTATTGAAACCCTTATCTAGCAAGTCCTTCAACTACTCTTTCAACTCTTTCAGCTCGGCTGGATCCATTCTGTAGGGAGGAATATTTATAGGCTGCTTGTCGGGAAGAAGGTCAATACCAAAGTCAATCTCCCGCTTAGGAGGAACACTTGGCAAATCATCAAGAAAGACCTAGGGATACTCACGTACTACTGGAATTAACAGGATAGTCGGGGTCCTGGACTCAACATCCTTAACCCTAACTAGATGGTACACACAACACTTAGAGATCATCTTCCTAGCCTTAAGGTAGGAAATGAAATGACCTAAAGGCGTAGCTGAACTACCCTTCCATTCTAAGACTGGCTCACCCAAAAATTTGAGCTCTACTGCCAAGGTTCTACAATTAACTGAAGCATTGCATGCAAATAGCCAATCCATGCCAAGAATAACATCAAAATCAGTCATGGATAACTCTATCAAATCTTTTGAGGTGACCTTCTAAAGGACTGAGACTAGCAACATCATACACCTGTCTAGCTATAATTGAGTCACCTACTGGAGTAGAAACTGAGAAGGGTTCTGACAAGACTTCAGGACTGAATCTGCAGATAATGGCCACATAAGGTGTCAAGAAATACAAGGTAGCCCCCGGATCTAACAAAGCATAAACATGAATATGAAAAACACATAAAATACTAGTGAACACATCTAGAGAGACCTCCTGCTCCTAGTGTGTTGCAAAATCATAGAACCTGTTCTGGCACTAACCACCAGTTCTGCTAGTATATTCCCACTGATGGGATGAGCGTGCAGGAAATTCTGATTACACAACCCTCTTGAATTACCAAAGGAAATTGGGGAAGAACTTGATGGATCCAAAGCTTAATCACGCTTAGAAACTACTAGGCTTGCATGCATGGAGGGGAATAGGCTTAGAATGAGTTAACCTTTTTAAACCACACCTATCTAAGCTTATAACAATGTAGTTTTGGTCTTAGAAACTTAGGAATTACAGAAAACCCCTTCCTAAATTCACAGGAAATACACACTACCAGTCCCATCGAGGGACTGGATGACTCGTTGTCAAGGACCATGACTCGTGGCCTACCTTTCATTGTTAACACTGAAACTTATCATCCTTGGTCACCACGAGGGACACCACAACTTGTGGTGTACCTGACAAGCCTTAGCAACTACTTTCCTACGGACCTTATTAAAAAAAAACAATGAAGAGAACAAGACACTAAGTTGTTGCGCTAACTCACTTGTGGTAATTAGCAATTTTGCACCTATTTCTTTGAATAGATTACTTGGGACACCTCATGTTGACCCACAACCCTTTATTAACATTGTGAAGAAACCATCATATAGAGACATTAGACATACTCTGTGTAGCCTTAACTCTGTCGCGAGGTGGAATTGCCACCAACAACTTGGGTATCATGTTTCGCTCCTAAAATTATTTGTGCTTGTTTAGTGCCCGAAAGCATGTACCCCATGTGACTAGGAAAAGAGTGTTTCTTGTCTATGCACTAATAACTGGGATGCCAATTAATGTGAGAGTGATCATTAAAAATGTGTTGAAGAGAGAAAGGGTAAAAAAGGGCCAAAACTTTAGGTTTGGGGGTCTCTTTACCTTATTTCTGCATGGGCATGATATTGAGGAGGTGGAGGCAGAATATAGACCTTCTTATGATCCTAGGGGTATTGATGTTACTAAGACTAAGGAACCCTAAGGTATAAATCGTATAGTCCTTTTTGTTAATGAGCGCAATGTGCGAATTGATAACATGTTGAGCAACTTTTACAGCATGCAAATGCTCCAGCTGAGGATTAATGGGGTGACTGAAGAGGAGCTATAGCAGCTTAACATGGATTACCCTCTGAGTGAACACCCACAAGCCTTTTGCACAATTGGACCTGGATTCGAGAAGCCCCTTGATGATGATGTGGCCACAGAGGATGAGATAGCTAGAGTAGACTCGGACATAGAGTCTAGTAATGATAATGAGGAGGATTCTAAGATGGGGGAAGCTTCTCTTGCCCCCATAAACTATGAGGAGTAGAGGCCCAGGGAGTTCTTCTTTCACTCTTTTACTTTATGCTTTATTTTTTTAGCACTGGGGATAGTGTTACTAATTAAGTGTGGGGTGGGAGAAGTGAACTTCATATTATCATGCATGCCTTAATTGCTAAATTTGCACATGGTAGGCCTAGTTTTTTTTTGATTTATGACTTATCTTGCATGCTTGTTGGTTTGTATAATTATTTGGTTTTATTTTATTTTGGGTTCCTCTAGTTTTAATTTTTGGTACTTTTTCGGTGGATAGTCTCTTAGAATTGACTAGAGAGTCTAGACTTTTGTATTTTCATTTTTTAGTCATTTAGTCATGACTTTGCCTGATGATGGATGGATGATGACTGTCTTAAGAGTAAATTAGTCATTGGAAAGAACAAGAACTTGAACCTTATGAATTCTAGGTGCTTCACTTTAGATATCATTGAGAATTTATAAAATTCACTCAAAAATGCATGAGAAAGATAGAAAAACTTAATCTTTTGGAACATGACTCTTGTACTTGAAAAAGTGAGCTTAATTATGTTATGCATGTAATATGGATATATATGTTTATGCGATCTTCATTACCATTGTTAACCATTTTGTGCCAATGTGTGAGGAATTTTTGATATAATCTATGCTTGTGAATTGATGTCTAGAACTTGCCCGATGTGTGTGCAAAGAGAAATAAGAATGATAGATTTAGGAAGCGATATAGGAGCTTCTTTGGTAGCCTTGTTTTTATCCTATTTTACCTACCTTGATGTAATTATCCTGGTTAGCCATGTTAAGCCTTAGCCTATTCTTTTGATAGCCATATTACAAGCTTAAATCCCTTTTTGTTCTATTGACTTGTATTTGATCCAAATGACTCCTGGAACACTTTAATGAAAATCCTGCATGAAAGGAGCATAAGTGGAAAAGTGAAGGGAAAAGACAAAAAAGTGTTGAAATTAGAAGAAAAGAAAAGGGTGAAATTTACTAAACAAGGGAGGTGATATTAGTGGGAAAACAAAAAAGAAGAAAGATCTTTGAAAAAATGATGATAAAAAAATGTGTGAATGATCCTAATGTTGAAAAAAAATCCCCACTAGTCACCTAGGGTGAGAATTTGAATAATAAAAGGAGCTATAAGGAGAAAAATAGGAGATTGAGGAAAGTGCTAAAAAATCAAAGTATTGTGAAGTATTAAAGTGCTTAGGGAGATTAGTCACTATCTTGGCAAAATAGTCCCTACCTGTCCCTTAGCCTACATTATAACCATGTTAAGTCCTAATTGATCCTTGATTCAAAATTCTATATTAGTTGATTATTACACTAAGGGCGCATGTATGTTGAGTTTTTTGGGAGAGTGAGCGGCTTTTGTTATATTTTTGCCCAAGTTAATACTGTATTATATCTTGTGTGTGAAAGGTAATTTCTTCAAATTGTGAGGGGCACAATGGTAGGACTTTGATAAATCTTAATTGCCAAATTACATATGATTCATGTTGGCCCAAAATATATATTGATGAGTTAGTTTTCAAAGGCTAAATGATTTCGAACTTAGATATTTTAATGTAGATCCTATATGCATGTGAATGAATCATTGGAGCTTTATTGATTTGTCTCATTATCCTAATTAAAATAGACCTATTCGTAGGATGAATTTTGTGCATAAATTTGAGAAGGGAAGTAGTAGATTATTTGAGGATGAAAAATAGTTTAAGCGTGGGGTGGTGATGAAGGGAATATTTACTCACTTCTTAGCCATATGTTTCCCATACTTTACTATGTTTTGAGAATAAATTATGTGTGTTTGGATGTATTATGAGACATATCGTGAAAAGAGTTAACACACATGATTAGATATTTTTAGGGGTAGAAATGATAGATTTGGGTGCATTAGAGGCTTTTGGAACGAAGGTGAAGAAGTTGGGTTGCACAAAATGGAGATTGAAACATTAGCACCACTAGTTACATTAGCACAACGAGCAGCGCAACACACTACCATGCAAGTGAGATCGAAGGCGCAAGGTACAGACCCTTTAGCGTGATGACAGGCGCGAGGCGCCTTCCTGCCCGTGCAACCAGCCATGCGACGCAGCAACTAATGTGGTGCGATGCCCTGCGTGATGCACCAACCTTCTCTAGATGCCAACAAGTCTATCGTACTTCAACTAGGAAAAGGAGTAACAAATCCCAAATCAAATCCGTAAAGGAAGAATAAAGGAATAAATCTACTGTTATAATACCCTTTATTTTTATGTAATTTGAGGAGAACTTTTAGAGAACTTACAACATAGAATTGAGAGTTAGTAATACATTGAGATCCTTGTTGTTGAATTGTTCTTCCTTATTTTTGAAATAATCAAGTGACATTCTTCCTATCATCATTGTAAGTATTAATTTATGTCTTTGTCGATGAATGCTATTAATTTACTTATAAACATGATAGGCTAAAACTTCCACAACTAGGGTTGTGGGAACCATGGTGAATTAACGAACTAGGATTTACACGATGTGATTGCAAACCAATACTAAATGCTTGTATTGTATTCTCTTTATCTTTAAATATTTCTTAATGGTGCGCAACGTTTGGACTTGCCTGAACTCTCTACTTGCTTGAGCCTAGAGAGGTAGCGATTGGGAAAAGCGAAGTACAATAAAGCCTTGATCCTTTATGATCATTGTATTAACTTGAGTGGTGGTTGCAAGATAGTTAAATTTGGGACAAACTGATAATGGTTAAATTGAAATTGCTCATGAGACCTAACTTGGTGATTGAGAATAGACATCCAATAGGGAAGACCCAGTCATTTGGATGAATTCTAGTTATCAGTACTACAAGTAATGTATTGGAATAGATCTCAAGTATAAAACCCAAAGTTGTTATGAATCCATGGGGAAAACATACCCTAGTTAGTTGGATTAATTTTGAATCAACATTCAGTTTCTCAACAATATTACTTGTTACTTTTACGAAACTCCCTAGGAGATAACTGACTCAAAAGCTTAAATACTAGTGCTATTCTATATCCTTCCATATTCCCTGTAGGATCAGTCCGAACCTTTGTTGCGTTCTTTATCGACAACATTTCCTTCATAGTTTGACAAGATGTCTGAGTTTGAGCATTATCACCAAGAAGCTCATCTGGAAATACATTCAGAAATTCACTGACCGGGGGAATAGACTGAAGAATCGGGGATTCTGCCTGCATATCCTGAACCCTAACAATATGGTAAATACAACCCTTCACGATCAGCTTCCTCACATGAATATAGAATACAAACCTACCTTTTTGCATAGCTGCATTACCTTTCCATTCTCACACTACATCTCGGAAAGTGAAATTTGACAGTCTTGGTCCACCACTCCACATTGACATAACATGACACTATCCGTTCCATGCCAATAATTACATCAAAGTCGATCATTTATAGTTCCACTAAGTCTTCTATAATCTGGCGACCAATAACCTCTACTATACAACCTCGATAAATCCTCTTAGCAATAATAGAGTCACCAATGGGTGTGGATATAGGAAATAGTCTCTGAAGCAATTCTAGTGTTATACAAAACTTTTGTGCCACTAGTAGAGTGACATAAGACAAGGTAGAACCTCGATCTATCAAAGCATAAATTGGATAAGGCTGACATTCAGCATACCTGTCACAATATCCGGTGATGACTTCGAATCCTGTCTCCCTGGTATGGCATACGTACGATCCAGACCACTTCCAAAAATGGATTCCCCTAATCTACCTCTATATCTGCCCGTTAGTGATGAGGGCCTATGTCCTGCCGAAGATGCTTGAGCATGTGATCTTGCTGAGGACATATTCTACTGGTCCCAATCCCCTGATATCTGGCTGGACAATCCCTTATCATATAACCCTCTCTCCCACAAGCATAATAAGTAGTAGTGTCCTACCTACACCTCCGAAAATGGTGTTGATTGCAAATGCTACAATGCGGTACGACGGGCCTGCTCTGATCTGAACCTCTCTGCTGCTGTGAGCCTGACGATCGTGAACTCTCACTAGGACCTGACTGTCCGCGGTGATCTAACCTGCTGCCTTGCTGCTGTGGAGGAAAAGGCCTAAGTGGCCTACATGGCAATCGAGGTTTGGGCCCACCTTGAAAATCTACCTGTAAATCAGTGGGTCTAGCCCTCCGGTGCTACTCCCGACTTTCCCTATCATCATCATACTGGAATTGCCTAATTCCCTCTATTTTCTAAGAAAAATACTGAACGCACAAAATATCCATGTCCTCGCGCAAGGTAGCGGTAATATAGTCCTCCACATACTCTGTGGCAAGCCCCATAATGAATCGGTGTACCCTAGCTGGTGTCATATCAACATAAGTTAGCACATATCTTGCCAAAGAGTAAAACCTTAATGCATACTCCCGAACTATCATTCTGCCCTACTCAAGATGTAAGAACTGATCCACCCAAGCCTGCCGGATCTCTAAAGGCAGATAGTGATCTAGGAAGGCCTCTGAAAAACCAGACAGAGTAGGTGGGCATACATCTCTGCCTCTGGACCTTTCCCAATTTTCGTACCACAAAACTGCTATATCTCGTAGATGAAACACTGCCAACTCAACTGACTCTGTGCATGAAGCATGCATTATCCTGAATATTTTCTGTAACTAAACTAAGAAGTCTTGAGGATCCTTTCTATGGTTTGTCCCCATAAACTGTAGAGGACTCAAGGCAAGAAACTCATGAACCCTCAAACTTCCCGACCCCTTAGTAGGTTCAACAATAACTAGTGCCATCGGTCGACGCTGAGCAGCCATCATTTGAGCCAACATGTAAATTGCAATCCTAAGCTCCTGATCTAATGGTATAGCTAGAAGCGCCTAAGACTAGAACGGTGATTTAAAAATGGAAGTTGGTAGAATTTGGGAAATTTCCATAGAATCACTCATGTAATAGATCATTGGTCCAAAGAACGATCCGCGGGAAGCATTTGTGGTGATGTTTGATCAGGTGGCAGTTGGAAGTAACGGGTCACATAATGACTTGTGGTTTGATACCATGAGTCATCGTTTGAGGTCATGGGGAGACTGGTCCTTAGCCTGAGAGGAAGTAATGGGTCATGGAACGACCCGTCGTGACTAGTAACGAGTCATGGGATGACCCATCGTGAGTTGTAATGGATTGTGGTCAGCAATCGCAAGGAGTAGGAAAACCTCCATTCCAGGTAACGGAAGGAAACCACGACTCATTGGAAGGAGGAATGATTTGTGGTGTGGCTTGTGGAAAGGCCTGGTGCAGGTTATCAGGGGGGAAACAACAGACGATATAATGGACTTTCGTATGATGCAACGACTCATCCTGTCAAGTCGTGGGATCTAATCTGAGATGTTGAAAATGGGCAGTGGATGCAACGAACGGATACCATGAGTCATGGTATCAAGGCACGACTAGTTGGATCGCCCATGGTCTCAAGTAGTGCAGAAATTTAAGGAAATTCTTTAAGGGCATTTTTGCCATTCTTAAGTCCTATGGTCCTAAAATACGTCATTTAAGGCTTGAAATAAAGTGTTTTATGAGGTTAAAAACTATTCTAGGCTCATTGATATCTATGCATGCATATTGAAGGGGTTTAGGAGGTGATGAAGTAAGAGTTCCTCAAGTTTTCCTTCAATCCTTCATTGGGCTTTCAAAGAGGTCTAAGAATCAGCTTTAACTAGGTATGTAGGGTTATGAATGGGTGGATCCATTCACACCCATGCCCAAACTCTTTCTAAATCATAAATTTCCTATATTGACTCTATGGGGTTTTAACCCGATGCATGAAATTTCGAATCCTCTACATGGCTATGATCTGAATGAGTTATTATTAATGCATTATGAATAATGGCCAAGTTTTATGTTGTTTGCGATTAAAATTATGTTTCAATCATTTAACATTAAAATTCCCATTTATGAAAAGTTCATGAAAGTTAAGATTTATGATGAATGTTCATATATGATGAAGTGTTGATGATGAAAAGTATGTTTTCAAGTTACCCATGTTTGTAATCGTGTTTTCAAGTGAGTTGAGTATTTCAAGCATGTTAAAGTATTGGGCAATTCCCATATGTTCAAGTATGATTTATACTTTATGAAACAGATTTCATGATTGGTCGAATTATGATGTTGGACGACTAAAGGGCCCTTGATTCATGCATAAACATATATGTAAATGGAGATGAACGATGTTAAATGGATATATAGCCGACCATTAATCTCATGAATTATGTTTATGATTTACGTACGAGCCTGATGTGCATGTCTTTGGGATCACTATCTAGGACCGATAGCCCGATATTCAAAGGAATACGCTGGTGTCTCATAACTATGTGCCACCGTAGGTTCACGATGATACATTACAATGATAATGGATCCCCTCTTTCGTGATATCATATAATGCACGTCCCTTGCCTGGCAAGCCAAGGACGGCTCAACCCTCTTGAGCGAGATTTTTGGGGCATCATTTAAGGATCTACCATGATGGTGTTGCTTATGAAGATTCCTCCCATTGTTCCGCATGTTTTTATGCATTATTATGTTTATGTTATTTTGTCTCAAGTGATGATTTATAAAGTTCTCTTATGACTATGATAATGAATGGATTAAGAATGATTTGTGTTCGGTGCGTTTGTTGGGGTTATAAAACTGACATGCAAGTGCACGTGGTCAAACAAGTAATAAAGTGGCTAAGTAAGCCAAGTATCGATCCAAGGAGGCTCAGGGTATGTAAAAATCGCCTAAGTATACGATATTTTTATTTTACTTCTAACTATGCTAACAACAACGTAACCAACAGTTAATTGAGTTTTTGTTTATAAAATCTATACTAAAACTATTAACAATTATTTACTATGAATTTAAACTATGGATATGAGCATGCCAAGGTTAAGAACGAGTAATGAATTTGATTGTAATAATAATTCGGTTAATCTCTTCTTCATGTTGCTAGCCAAGAACATTAGCCTAGAAATTAAAACTCTCGTATTTAATTTCACTTAAGAATCATAAACCATTCGTCTACATTTCTGTGATCAAATGCTATTTACGACCTAGCAATACAATTCCGGTTCCTAAATTGACTAATACGGCTTTCAAGTATATTTCTATCAGGAAAGCACATCAAAACCCAATTTTCCCAAATCAAGTTAAGAACAATACCCTATTAATTCACAACTTTCCAATTTCTTGCTCTCTCGAGTGAAATTGGACTTTTTAGATGTACATTAATGTCGGCCAAGCACTAATACAGTAAGAACAAGAATTAATAGAACAACATGAAAGAAGAAGAAGAAAACCATATCATTTACAATCAAAATTCACTACACATGTTCAAAACCTTAGCAAGGAAGAGAATTAGCCACTTATTTGTGGATTGATCATCCTAAAACAAGTGTAAATCATACATACAATTGATTGAAAGAAGAAAGGAAGAGAAGAAATCTCTTAGCTTTTTCGTCCCTCAACTGCTGCTAACCCACGTCCTAGCTCCACCAAGTCTAAACTAAAACTGAACTAATTAAAATAAACCTAAGTGTGTTATTTATACTAGAGGGAGATTTTTCCCGGAATAACAAGCAACCGGTCACGGAGGTCAACGCGGAGCACTGCCTCCGTGACACGGCGTGGACGCGGACCTTTACTGGAAATCCAGGGTCCGGTAAATTATCCTCAACGTGGCACGGAGGCCAATGCGGAGGCCTATCTCCGTGCCATGGAGCTGTCGTGAGGCCTCACTGGAAATTGCCATTTAATTGCCTCTCCAGGCAGTGTGCCTCCGCGATGGTAGCGTGGCACGGCTCCATTGCGGAGCCCCTATACTTTGCGCATTCCAATGTCTTTCCCACGCTCGTATCCAAGTCCAACTCCAATATAGTTCCAACATGCATTTTAGCTCCTAAAAATCATATTTTCCTGCAAAACAAATGCTAATCATGTTGGTTAGTATAAATTCACATTTTTTTACCAATTACATGAGAATATATACATATTGCACACAAACAAGGCGAAAATAATACGTTTGAGTATCACTTGGGCATATAAATCAGCCCAAGATCACTTACCTCACACTTAAATCCTTGTTCGTCCTCGAACAACACATACACAACTCATGCAAATTACATCCCAACCTTCGTCACTATGGTGTGACCATTTACACTACGGTCATACCGATTATTCAATTTTTGCAAATCATCACGAAAACATGCTTGGTCTTACAATACAATGACCTTTAATACATCAAGACTTCCTAGACTTTAAGAATTGATTCTTGATATCGGCAAACTCATGCAAATCAGCTAATCAAGAAATCCGACACCAAAATCAATCTTTCATCAAGCATGTGCCCTCACAACTCAAGAGAATCTTCCCCTTTTTGTTCATGCAACACACAAACATTCAAGTAGGGGCATATAAAAATTAATTTCACTCACTCTCCCAAAAGAATTCACATGCATCATGTCATGACCCATAGCTTGCCCTTAGTGTATTACTCCACTAATATAAAGAAATGCAATATAGGATCACGTAGGACTTTAATGGGTTGTAACGGGGCTATGGATCTAGTATATATATTGGATTAGCCAATAATAGTCGCTATCATCCTTAAGCGCCTTTTCAACACATTCCCATCGACTCATGGACATTGTTCCTCTCTTTTCTCTTTTTCTCCCATTCATGTTGGTTTACTTTCGTACTGCCCATTTCATCAAACACACTTGACACAAAACAAAGGGTTTTCATGTACCGTCAATATCATTTAATTATAACAAGTGCCTCTTCAACATCATCTTTTCTTTCCTCACTCTGCTTTTCTTTTTCTTTTCACTCTTTTCACTCTTTAACACTTTGGGAAACATTTTCTTGTCTTTGTAAGCGATTAAGAGTTTCGTATAGACTGTAAGGCTAATGAAAAGAAGGAATAAAGCTTAGTTTATACAATTTTGGACAAAAGAAAGAAAGAAATCGGCTAAAGGCTCAATGGGCTGACTAGGGTATACAACATATAAAAAGGTAGAATTTGACAAGAAAAAAAAATGGAAACTATCGGTTAAAACCAAAGAAATGCCTACATCCTTTCCAACACTACACCAGGCAAGTTCTAGACAATTCACAATGGCATGGAATAACAATACTGTTCGCGGCTTGTACTGCTCGGGTTGGTATTAAATATTATCAACCGACACGCAAGTGCACGTGGTCAAACAAGTAATAAAGTGGCTAAGTAGCCAAGTATCGATCCAAGGAGGCTGCTCTAGATATGTAAAACTGCCTAGTTTACTATATTTCTATTCTATCCCTAACTATGTTAACAACAATCCAACCAAGAGTTGAGTGAGTTTTTGTTTCTAAACTATTTATATACTACAATTAATAACAACTATTTACTTTAGAATTTAGACAATGGATACGCACATGCCAAGGTTAAGAACGAGTAATGAACTTGATAATCATGATAATTTGGTCATCCTCTTCTTCATGTTGCTAGCCAAGAACGTTGCCTAGAAATTAAAACTTTCGTATTTAATTTCACTTTAGAATCATAAACCATCCGTCTACATTTCTGTGATCAAATGCAATTTATGACCTAGCACTACAATTCCGGTTCCTAAATTGACTAATACGGCTTTCAAGTATATTTCTATCAAGAAAGCACATCAAAACCCAATTTTCCCAAATCAAGTTAAGAACAATACCCTATTAATTCACAACTTTTCAATTTCGTGCTCTCTCGAGTGAAATTGGACTTTTTATATATACATTAATGGTGGCCAATCAATAATGTAGTACGCACAAGAATTAATAGAACAACATGCAAGAAGAAGAAGAAACCATATCAATTATCACCAAAATTCATTACACAAGTTCAAAACCTCAGCAAAGAACGGAATTAGCCACTCATTCTTGGATTAATCATCCTAAAATGAGTGTAAATCATGCATACAATTGAAGGAAAGAAGAAAGGAAGAGAAGAAAACTCTTAGCTTCTCTATTCTTCAACTGCCACAAACCCACGTTCCTGCTCTCCACTTCTGAACTCAGTCTAAAAAACTAAAAACTGATTAAAAATAAACCTAAGTGTGCTATTTATACTAGTGGGAAATTTTTCCCGGAATAACAAGCAACGTGTCACGGAGGCCAACGCGGAGCACTGCCTCCGTGACATGGCGTGGACGCGGACCCTCTCTGGAAATTGCAGGGTCCGGATAATTGGCCTCAACATGGCACGGAGGCCATCGCGGAGTCCTATCTCCGTGCCACGGAGCTGTCGCGAGGCCTCACTGGAATCTGCCAATTAATTTCCTCTCCAGGCAGTGTGCTACCGCGATGGCAGTGTGGCACGGCTCCATCACGAAGCCAGTGTAAAATGTGCCATCCAAGGTCTTTTCCACGCTCGCATCCCAGTCCAACTCCGACATAGTTCCAACACGCATTTTAGTTCTTAAAAATCACATTATCCTGCAAAACAAATGCTAATCATATTGGTTAGTATAAATTCGCATTTTATTAACAAATACATGATATTATATACACATTGCACAACAAACAAGGTAAAAATGATACGTTTGAGTATCACTTGGGCATATAAATCTGCCCAAGATCAAATACCTCACTTCACACTTCGTGCACATGCTCGAATCAAGATGCATTCACAGACTCTCTAATTAGCCAATCACATGAATTCAAAATTAAGCCTCAATCATACTGAATCAAATTCTATAGCCTATGTAACTCAACATATTTACCAAATTGCATGCTTTCAAACGAATCATTTTCACATTTTGAACATCAGTCACACACGCAATGAAATTTTTGCAACCATAAAGCAACTACAGTTCATTGATGCAATCCACCAAAGAAAAATTAAAAACAAATTAAAATCCTACTCCTACCGACTACATTTCCCTTAAGACGGTCGTCATCCATCCATCATAGGGAACGGTCACTAACTATGACATCGGTTCAATGGGACTATTCTCGGTAAAAGAACCGAAAACAAACTCCGAGAAACCCAAAAAAAAATAAAAACCGAAAATTTTTGCAACACATCGATCATTTCGATAGAAAGAAAATATTTACAAGTGCAAAATATTCTCGAAAAAATTTTGAAAAATATCGATCATCTCGATAGAAAAAAATATTTACACTGGCAACCATAACTTTTCATACCACACATCATTAACCACACAAACAAATATATACAGATACAACACAAATCAGTTCATAACAGGGAAAGCACAAACATACATACAAACCAAGGAAAAACATACAGCAAATTAGAGCCCAAGTTCCAGCACCTAGCTACTCCCCACCCCACACATAAATCGAACACTGTCCCCAGTGTTCACAAAAATTACAAAACAGAATTTCGGGTGGTGGAACTCCCTGATCAGTCGAAATATTCGACTTCTTCATCTGGTGCTGCTGCCTCGTCGCCCATATCTGAGTCAGCTCCATCGTCGTCATCGGACTCCACATCGGAGTGCTCACGGCGTGTCTCCTCATCAGTAGGGACATCATCATCCGTCGGCTCAACGAAGGCTGGTCCCACTAGGCATAAGGCTCTGGCATTCTCACCAAATGGGTAATCCAGCTCCAGCTGCCATAATTCTTCCTCGATGGCTGGTCTCCCACCAATCCGTAGCTGCAGCATCTGCATGCCGAACATACGTGCCATGTACTGATCGTCACGAGCATGTCGCTCGCCCAAAGTCAGCACTGGCCCGTGTGTGGTGTCGGGGGCCTTAGTTTTTGTCACATCGAGGGCCCTCCGCTCCAACTGTGGAATATAGTCCAAAGCCTCTTCCTCAATGTCGAGGCCTCGGAGGAAGGTGGTGATTAGTCTGCCAAACCCATAACTGTGGCCCTGGTGCAGTCTGGCTCTCTTCATGTCGGATATAATGACCGCCCCAACATTAATCTCAAGCCCTTTCATAAGGGCATACACCAAGAAAACACGGTCCCGGGTCACATCCGTCATGTGAACTCCCGGGATCAAGCATGAACATACAATTTTCAGCCATATTCTCACCTCCCTGTTCATCTGCGAATAAGGCAGAGTCTGGTGGTAACCCCTCTCCTTATGTCTACTCCATCGGGCTGTGGATCGAGCCCCACACAACGTACGTCTGATGTCGGCGTACGGTGGGGTGATGTTTAGCTGGCGGAGAATGTGAGCGTCTGTGTCCCGCGCTCCAACGATGGCATTAACTTGGTGGGGTTCCAGAGTGACAATCTGCCCTCTAATTTTTATTGTGTGGCTTCTGATGGTCGGGTTCCAATTTGCGTAGAACTCGAGGACCAAATGAAGGTTGCACTCCTTGGGCTCCTGAAATATAAAGCTGAGCCCAGCTGCCTCGATTCTCTGCACAATACATGGGAACTCCTGTGCAAGTGGTTCCCGTGCAATATGTTCCTCGGGGAAGTACTTGTTTTCTTTATGTTTCGCGTACCACTTCTTCCCTTCATCGGTTACCCATCTTGTTCTGTATTGGCGGCGTTGGCCGCGTGGAACAGCTGGTGCAGCTGGGACTGCAGTGCCCAACCTCAACCTTTTCTGTCCGGTGCCTGAGGTAGAAGCACCCTTGCCCTTGTCCTGTCGACTTGCCATTGTACCTGTCAATATACATAAACAAGCACAAAGTTAAGCTTAATACAAGTTAACTTAGGCTAAGGTCGGGTTAAACTAAGTTTACCCCACACTTAGTCCTTAACTATATTTACAATACTTCGGCAAGGATTACTCTATTTACAACCCCAAACACAAGCAACTATAAGGTATATTGCTTAGTGCGTTCACGAAAAATTTCGACAGCATAACGGTTAGCGTACTACTCAGACTTCATACAGCTACTCCCAATCCTACTATCGATAGCAATCCAATCATCGCACTTAGCAACAAAACAAAAAAAAACAAAAACAACAACGAAAATTCTATTTACATACAAATCTAAACAAACAAACCAATTTACAAAATTTTCGCATTTTCCCCAACAATTCGAGAATTTGTCGTCTTTTAACATTCATACAATATTTACATCGACTTATCTATATTTACAACCACACCCCAGCATCTAATTCATCAAACTATCAAGTTCCCCAATTCAATTTCAATAACTCAAGCCCTAGAATGCAATATTTTAATCAAATTCGAATTATTCACATAATCGACAAGTTCAAACGCTAACTACAACAATCCGAACCTAATCAATCACAAAATAATTCAACATCATGTTTAATTGCTACTTGGGGTGATATATTTCACCTCACATGCTCAAATTCGACTAAAATCGCCAAAAACTTGAGAGAAACGATGAAAACATACCTTTTAGTTGAAGAACCGAAGAAATTTGACGTTTTCCTTGCCTATTAGCGTGGCACGTTGGTTGGGGAGGGGGAATTGGGTGTTTTGGTCGTGGAGGAGGAGAGAAATGGGGAGAAAAGAGGCAAAATCGGGGTTAATTTAAAGAAAAACACGTGGGTCACCCGGCAACCCGGTGTGACCCGGCACTGAATAAAGGGCAACGTGTAACGGAGGGTAACGCGGAGACCCTCCTCCGTGACACGGAGCCAATGCGTTGGCTCTCTGGAAATTTTAAAAAAATCTGATTTTGCCTTCAACGTGTCACGGAGGGTAACGCGGAGCCACTCCTCCGTGACACGGAGCCAACGCCCCAGTGCACTGTTTCTTCAATAAAAATTATTTTCATACCTTGCCTTATTTTTCCCACTTCCATGCATATTTTTCTCCGTTAGACCTGAAAATCACCTCACTAAACGAAATTGGTTAAATTAATAGGTTTTCCTAACTACCATGAAAAAAATACTAACTAAAACGAAAAAATTTGTACGAAATCAAGAAAAAAGAAAAAAGAAAAATAAAAAAATACAAATTATGTACACTATACTAAAAGAAGAAAAATAGAATATTTTTGTTTTCGCGGGTTGCCTCCCGTGCAGCGCCTGGTTTACCGTCGCGGCTCGACGTCCATTATGCTCAATTATCTACTAGGGTGAGGGACGATTTTTCATGATCCTTGTCCTCCCCCCAGTAGTGCTCAACCTCATCTGGTGGCCTTCCTGTTAACTCTCGGGAATCATTCATTATATCAGCATTCCCATGATCAATCACATTGATCACCGAGAGTTCCTCATTTTCAATCGGGAGCTTGGGTGCTTTGTACACGTTTAATACTTCTATCTTGTCATGTGCCCGCATTGTAAGTTTACCTGCAGCTACATCAATTAATGCTTTTCCGGTTGCCAAAAAGGGACATCCCAAAATAAATGGGACTTCAGCATCTGGTTCAAAGTCCAGAACAATAAAATCGACCGGAAAAATGAGGGAGCCCACTTGCACTAACACATCCTCAACAATACCATCCGGTTTAGCTAAGGACCTGTTCGCTAGCTGCAAGAGTACTGTGGTAGGTCTAGGACTCCCTAGACCTAACTTTCTGAACACCGAAGATGGCATCAGATTTATACTTTCCCCCAAGTTGCATAATCCATGAGCTCGGATACTTTGCCCAATAGTCAGCTGGATAGTAAAACTTCCAGGGTCTTTCAGTTTCGTTGGCAGTCTATTCTGAATCCAGGAAGTGCATTCCTCCGTTAAAGCCACCATGGTATACTCAGTCAAACGACTTTTGTTAGCCACGATGTCTTTAATATATTTTGCATACTTTGGCACTCCCTGCAAGACATCAACAAGAGGTAAGTTAACATGTACCTATTAAAGCACCTCCATAAATTTCTTGAAACACGCCTCCTCCTTGTGTTTCTTAAGTCGTTGAGGGAACGGGGGCGGAGGCCTTTCTGATTCTGCTTCTTTAGTCTTCCCCCTATCAGAACTTTGTTCCTCCTCAACATCTGCTGCTCCTGACTTTTGAGGCGGTCTTTCCGGTTCCACCTCCTTCAACTGTAAACCACTCCTCGTGGTCACCGCATTAACCTGTTTCGGATTAGGATCCGTGTCGCTAGGTAGTCCTCCTCTGGGTCTTGTATTTTGGGCACTAGCAAATTGCCCAACCTGATATTCAAGAGCATTGGTCGCCAACTGATTATTCTTCACTTCGGCTGCCAATTTAACATAGTCAGCCTGCAATTGTGCCTGATTAGCGATCATGGTCTTGAACATCTCCTCAATGGTCGGTGATGGTGGTGGAGGAGGGGCATTGTGATTTATGAATTGAGCTTGATAGTTTTGTTGCCCTCCTTAATTTCTCTGCATACCCTGACCAGAACTTTGGCCTTGTTGGTTGTTGCTACCCCATGAAAAATTTTGATGGTTCCTCCAATTCGAGTTGTAGCCACTACCAAATTGCTGCCGATTTCTCTGTGCATTGCCCACAAAGTTAACAGAATCAGGATTTGCACCACAACACTCAACTGAATGCTCACTACTACCACACACTTCACACCACATCTGCTGGACTGCATTGACTGAAGCTGAAGGCTGGTTCAAGTTCATATTGCTGAAGTGATTGTTTAACTGATTTTGCAAGGCAGCTATCTGTGCAGCGATAGCTGTAAATCCATCCACTTCAACCACTCCCGCTGCTTTCCTTGCTCCACCTCGAGATGAATCTGCATTCCATTCTGGATTGCCTTGTGAAATTCGGTTGAGCAAAGTGTACAACTCCTCGTAAGTCTTTTCCAGCGCTTGCCCTCCAGCTGCTGAATCTAACAGAATTTTAGTGTGGGGTTCCAAACCCTCAATAAATGTGTGTACCAACACCTCATTGGACTGATGATGATGAGGACAGTCCCGCAACATGGATTTATATCTTTCCAGGCTTGATATAAATTTTCTCCCTCCCTCTGTTTAAAACTTAGAATTTGACTTCTAAGTCTGGCTGTTTTACCAGAAGGGAAAAATCTAATCAAAAACTTCCGTGCAAGATCATCCCACGTTGATATAGAATTGGGTGGTTCAGCTTTTAACCACCTCTTGCCTTCACCAAGTAAGGAAAACGGAAATAAGGTGAGCCGGACATAATCAGGTGACACTCCAGCGGGTATATAAGTGTCACTTATCTCCAAAAAATTTTGGAGATGTTGTTGTGGATCTTCATGAGGGAGACCAGTAAATTGCCCGCTTGTGTGCAAGAGTTGCACCATATTCTGCTTTAATTCAAACCTCCCTCCAGGCTCTGGTTTGCGGATGCTAGAATGTACATTGTTAGTGTGTGGGATTGCCACCTCGCGAATCGGCCTTGCTGCTGCTTCATCGGGCACTAACACTGCCCTCACAACTGGTGGATTTTGTTGCTCCATAATAGATTGTCGGAGCAACAGCATCTTCTTTTGTAGAGCTTCTCTACGTTGACTATGAAATTCACGTTCAGGCTCTAAGTAAGATTCCACCAGCTCCTTGTCCCTTGCCAGTGTTCACAGAAACAAAATCTGCAAAATACAGGCTAAGACCAAGTTGTTAACACTTAAGAAAATAAAAATAAAAATACAGTAAATTTACACTAAACACAATTTCACAAATTGCCTAGCCTCCCCGGCAACGGCGCCAAAAACTTGTTCGGTGCGTTTGTTGGGGTTATAAAACCGACACGCAAGTGCACGTGGTCAAACAAGTAATAAAGTGTCTAAGTAAGCCAAGTATCGATCCAAGGAGGCTCAGGGTATGTAAAAATTGCCTAAGTATACTATATTTTTATTTTACTTCTAACTATGCTAACAACAACGTAACCAACAGTTAATTGAGTTTTTGTTTATAAAATATATACTAAAACTATTAACAATTATTTACTATGAATTTAAACTATTGATATGAGCATGCCAAGGTTAAGAACGAGTAATGAATTTGATTGTAATAATAATTCGGTTAATCTCTTCTTCATGTTGCTAGCCAAGAACATTACCCTAGAAATTAAAACTCTCGTATTTAATTTCACTTAAGAATCATAAACCATTCGTCTACATTTCTGTGATCAAATGCAATTTACGACCTAGCAATACAATTCCGGTTCCTAAATTGACTAATACGGCTTTCAAGTATATTTCTATCAGGAAAGCACATCAAAACCGAATTTTCCCAAATCAAGTTTAGAACAATACCCTATTAATTCACAACTTTCCAATTTCTTGCTCTCTAGAGTGAAATTGGACTTTTTAGATGTACATTAATGTCGGCCAAGCACTAATGCAGTAAGAACAAGAATTAATAGAACAACATGAAAGAAGAAGAAGAAAACCATATCATTTACAATCAAAATTCACTACACATGTTCAAAACCTTAGCAAGGAAGAGAATTAGCCACTCATTTGTGGATTGATCATCCTAAAACAAGTGTAAATCATACATACAATTGATTAAAAGAAGTAAGGAAGAGAAGAAATCTCTTAGCTTTTTCGTCCCTCAACTGCTGCTAACCCACGTCCTAGCTCCACCAAGTCTGAACTAAAACTGAACTAATTAAAATAAACCTAAGTGTGCTATTTATACTAGAGGGAAATTTTTCCCAGAATAACAAGCAACGTGTCACGGAGGTCAACGTGGAGCACTGCCTCCGTGACACGGCGTGGACGTGGACCTTCACTGGAAATCCAGGGTCCGGTAAATTATCCTCAACGTGGCACGGAGGCCAACGCGGAGGCCTATCTCCGTGCCACGGAGCTGTCGCGAGGCGTCACTGGAAATTGCCATTTAATTACCTCTCCAAGCAGTGTGCCTCCGTGATGGTAGCGTGGCACGGCTCCATCGCGGAGCCCCTATACTTTGCGCATTCCAATGTCTTTCCCACGCTCGTATCCAAGTCCAACTCCGATATAGTTCCAACATGCATTTTAGCTCCTAAAAATATCATATTTTCCTGCAAAACAAATGCTAATCATGTTGGTTAGTATAAATTCACATTTTATTACCAATTACATGAGAATATATACATATTGCACACAAACAAGGCGAAAATAATACGTTTGAGTATCACTTGGGCATATAAATCTGCCCAAGATCAATTTGAAAACCTTGAGCCTTATGTTATATTAAGACATCTATGTTATGAGCATGTTGTTCCATTCTTATGATCTCTTATGAACTTTTATGTATTTTTTATGCCCGTTTGACTTACCTTACATACTTGGTACATTTCATGTACAGACTGCATACTCTATGCTTTGTCATTTCATGATACATGCTCCGATCTTCAGACCCAAAAACGTCATTAGCTCATTCTCGGAGTTAGCATCCAACTCATTGGTGAGTCCTCATTCTACGAGGGCCAGTTGACATTATTTATCTCTTTATGTTCAGTTTCTAGACTTGTTGGGTTAGTTGGGGGTGTTATCCCATCAACCCATCTGGTTTGTTAGAGGCTTTTAGACTATGTGTAGTATTCCGCTGTTATGTATGTAGTACGTTCTGCTTTCTATGTTATGTCATATTTATGCTTATGCTATGTCTTCATGCTAAGTATTTCGATTTATTGTTATTGAGTTAGATGTATGTTCATGTCATGGGTCAACTTGGAGTCTTTTGAGGCTCCTTGTCCTGTGTTATGAGCCGGGTCCATGTTTGGGTCGTGAAAAACTTGGTATCAGAGCCATAAGATTAAAGTGTCCTAGGGTGTCTGAAATATGCATTAAGTAGAGTCTTTTTCATGGGTGTGAAGTGAGCCACACCTATGACGAAGAGACTACGAGACGTTTAGAAAATATTCTCTTCTTTCATGATCTATGTTGACCGATGAAATGTCTCCTTATCCTTTTAACTCATGCTATTCGCGATTGCAGAAACATGGATATCCATAGAGTAAATGGTAGGAGGAACGTAAATGGAAACGACCACGAGCAGGGCAACGGAGACGTGCACCAGCAAGCCCAACTAGTCAAGGAGCACTATGCACTGGAACTGGTTGCCCATGCTATGTTTTTGGAAGCTATTTAGATGCTTGCGTAGGCCTTGACCGCTCAGGTCAATTTGTAGGCAGTGGAGCATATTATGCAAAATGGAAATGCGGCAGCAGCTCGAGTCAGAGATATCTTGAGAATGAACCTGCCAAAGTTCCTTGGGTTAAAAGTAGATGAGGACCCACATGAGTTCATTGATAAGATTGTGAAGATCACCCAAGTCATGGGGGTGAATAGGGTTTAGTGTGCTGAGTTGGCTTCATATCAATTGAAAGGGGTCGCACACATCTGGTTTCAACAATGGAAACATAATTGGGCTACCAAAGCGGGCCCTGCCACTTAGGAGGAGTTCCATGTTACATTCCTAGATCGGTTTTTCCTTCGTGAAATGAGGGAGTTGAAGGAAGCCGAGTTTGTGAATCTTAAACAGGCGAGGATGACGGTACAAGAGTATGCCCTTGAGTTCACTCACTTATCAAAGTATGCCCCAGAGTTAGTGGTTGATCAGAGGGCGCGAGTGAGCTAGTTTGTTCATTGGTGGCGAGCTAGTTGGACAAAGATTACAGGACCGCTATGCTCCACCAGGATATGGATTTTCCTCGTATAGTCTTTTACACCTAGTAGATGGAGGTGGCACATGCGAGGGAGAGAGAGGCCAAAAGGGCCCAGACAGATAGCTATTTGTTTACTCAACAGAGATCCGGTGGTGGTCATCGCCCTCAAATTCAGCAGAGGTCACTAGCTCCAGCACTATCATCAGCTAGTGCTCCATCAATACCCAAGGGTGATAAGAGGAATGGGGACTCAGTTTCTAGGGATCAGAGGGGCATGCAGGTAGAGTTCCCCTTTCTAACCTGCGGGAAGTGCAGCAAAAGTCATGCCGGAGAGTGCTTTCTCGGCTCAAATATTTGTTATGGGTGCGGTAGATTTGGCAACATGCCTATACAGGATGATGATAGAGTCCATGCACAAACTACCAGGTCAGCAACATCTCTAACACGTTCAGCTCCGCTGGGGGCATCCACTAGTAGGGGTGGTGGACAAAGCCAAAACTGATTCTATGCCCTCGCCTCGCGTCATGAGCAGGAGACTTCACCGGATATGATTACTAGTATGTTACGAGTGTTTCACCTTGATGTTTATGTGTTTTTAGATCCAAGGCTACCTTGTCTTTTGTGACACCTTATATTGCTAGTAGCTTTGGAGTCAGTCCCGTAATTCTGTCAGAATCATTCTGAGTCTCTACTCCCATTGGCGATTCAGTTGTACATAGGAAGGTGTATAGAAGTTGCCTGATCATAGTGTTGCATAAAGTCACCTCTGTAGACCTAGTAGAGGTTAGCCATGACTGACTTTGATATTATTCTCGGCATGGATTGGTTGTATGCATGTTATGCTTTTGTTAATTGAAGAACCTGTACAGTGGATTTTTATTTCGGGTGAGCCAGTTTTAGAGTGGAAGGGTAGTATAGCCGCTCCTATAGGTTGCTTCATTTCCTATCTTAAGGCTACGAAGATGATTTCCAAAGATTGTGTCTACTATCTAGTTAGGGTTGAGGATGTTGTGACCGAGACCCCGAGTATCCAGTTAGTTCTGATAGTATATGAGTATCCAGAAGTGTTCCCTGATAATTTATCAGGTGTCCTCCCGAGAGGGAAATCGATTTTGGTATTGACGTTCTTTCCGACACCAAGCCTATATCTATTCCTCCATACAGAATAGATCTAGCCGAGCTAAAAGTGTTGAAGGAGCAGTTGAAGGATCTTTTGGATAAGGGTTTCATCAAACCTAGCCAGTCGCCATAGGGTGCAACAGTTCTCTTTGTTCGAAAGAAAGATGGTTCTCTACGGATGTGTATTGATTATCGGCAATTGAACAAGGTCACCGTCAAGAACAAGTATCCTCTATCCAGGATTGATGAGTTATTTTACCAGCTTCAGGGGGCCAAGTGTTATCAAAGACAGATCTTAGATCAAGGTACAATCAGTTCAGCGTTCGGGAGAGCGACATCCTGAAGATATCTTTCAGGATGCGGTATGGTCATATGGGTTTGTAGTTATGTCTTTTGGACTAACGAATGTTCCTGCAACTTTTATAGACTTGATGAATATGGTGTTCAAGACATACCTGGATATGTTCGTGATTGTGTTTATTGATGACATCTTGATATACTCTCGGAGCGAGGAGGAGTACGCCGCTCACTTGAGGGTGTTGCTACAGACCCTCAAGGATCTCCAACTATATGCTAAATTCATCAAGTACGAGTTTTGGCTAAACTCAGTGGCGTTTTTAGGCCATGTGGTATTGAGTGAGGGCATAAAGGTCGACTCTCAAAAAATAGAAGCGGTGAAGAATTGGCCTTGACCGATGAATCCTTCGGATATCTTGAGCTTTTTGGGCTTAGCGGGCTGCTATCGGAGATTTGTTAAACGTTTCTCATCTATTGCAGCACCCTTGACAAATTGACACAGAAGAAGGTGTAATTCCAATGGTTGGAGGCTTGTGAGAGGAGCTTTCAGGAGTTGAAGGCTCGACTTACTTCAGCACCAGTGTTGATCCTACCCGAGGGTACCGATGGGTTTGTGGTGTATTGTGATGCTTCAAAGATTGGACTTGGGTGTGTATGGTGTAGTAGAGAAAATTTATAGCATATGTCTCCAAAAATCTAATAGTTCATGAGAAGAATTACCCAACCCATGATCTTGAATTGGCCGCGGTTGTATTTGCCTTGAAGATATGGTGACATTATTTGTATGGGGTCCACGCGGATGTGTTTATTGACCACTTTTGTTTACAATATGTGTTTACCTAGAAGAAACTTAATCTCTAGCAAAGAAGGTGGTTGGAGCTACTCAAGGACTATGAAATGAGTGTCCTTTACCATACGGTAAGGCCAATATAGTAGTAGACGCACTCAGTAGACTCTCTATGGAAGTGTGTCCTATGTGGGTGAGGGGAAGAAAAAGCTGGTGAAGGATGTGCATCGACTTGCAAGGTTGGGAGTTCGGTTGGTTGACTCGACCGATGGCGGTGTTATTGTTCAGAATGGATCAAAATCATCCTTGGTGATTGATGTAAAATCTAGGCAAGACGAAGACACCACTTTGGTAAAGATAAAGGAAGTCGTTCAAAATCAGAAGGTAGAGGTCTTCTCCAAAGGAGGAGATGGTGTGCTTTGAATTAGGGTCGTTTATGTGTTCTGGATCTTGATGATTTGAGGAGCCAGATGTTGCATGAAGTTCATGGATCCAGGTATTCTATCCATCCAGGTGCCACAAAGATGTACCATGACTTACCGAAAGTCTATTGGTGGAATGGAATGAAGAAGCACATCGTGGAGTTTGTAGCTGAGCGCCCAAACTGTCAGCAAGTAAAGGTTAAGCATCAGAGACTAGGAGATGTGCTTTAGGATATCAGTTTTCCTACTTGGAGGTGGGAAGAAATCAATATGAACTTCATCATAGGGTTGCCTCGCACTCGAAAACAATATGACTCCATTTGGGTGGTTGTGGATAGGTTGACCAAGGAAGCTCATTTTCTACCGGTTAAAAAAGCACGGATTCAGCGGAGGATTATGCCAAGATATAAATCTGAGAGCTAGTTTAGTTGCATGGAGTGCCCTTGTCTATCATATCAGACAGAGGTACCCAATTTACCTCTCAGATTTGGAGGTTGTTTCAAAAGGGGCTAGGTACTCAGGTTAAGCTCAGAACAACATTTCACCCGTAAACGGATCGTCAAGTGGAGTAGACAATTCAGACTCTCGAGGACATGTTGAGAGCGTGCGTGATTTAGTTTAAAGGTAGTTGGGATGATCATTTTCCTCTTATCGAGTTTTGATACAATAACAACTACCATTCCAGTATTCAGATGGCTCCGTTTGAGGATCTCTACGGGCGGAGATGTAGATCACCTATTGGCTGGTTTGAAGTTGGTGAAGCAGCAAAGATAGGGCCAGATTCGGTCCATGAGGCTATGGAGAAGGTTCATCTCATACGGGACAGGTTGAAAACAACTCAAAGTCGCCAAACGTCCTATGCTGATGTGAGAAAGAGAGAATTAGAGTTAGAAGTGGATGATTGGGTATTTTTGATGGTGTCTGATAACGGGCAAAAATATATGCCCGAGATACTCTTTATTACTTCAATTAGTCTTGTTTATCTAAGTTACTATATACATTTTCATGTAATTTTATATAATGTGGAGATATGTGCTAACCAACATGATTAGCCTTTGTTTTGTAGGTTTTGATGATGTTTGAGTAACTAATCCATGAGTTGGTGAAGTAGAAGCTTGGAAACGGAATTAACACGCGAACGTCGGCAAGGAAGAGGCACAAAACAGCCCACCGGTGCGTCGACAAGGTGCCACGGCAGGCAGGCCGCTCAAAACAGCCCACCTGCGCGTTGGCAACGTGCCACGGCAGGTGGACTCCGCGACCATGGGGCTACAACGCGCTGCCCAGGCAGCGTGACACGTTGCCAACGCGGCAAGGTGCTGCCTGGGCCGATTTTGGGTGATTTTCCAGAGAGCCTGCGCGTTCGTAGCGTGTCACGGAGGTCGTGCTCCGCGATGCACTCCGTGACACGTTGCTTGTTAATCCGGGAAAGATTCCTACTAATATAAATAGCACACTTAGGTTTATTTTTCAAAATTGAAGACTTGGTGGAGCAAGGACGTGGGTTAGGAGCAGTTGAGGGACGAAAAAGCTAAGGGTTTTTCTCTCTTTCTTTCTTCTTTCAATCAATTGTACGTATGATTTACACTCATTTGAGGATGATCAATCCACAAATGAGTGGCTAATTCTCTTCCTTGCTAAGGTTTTGAACATGTGTATTGAATTTTGATTGTGAATTATATGGTTTTTCATCTTCTTCTTTCATGTTGTTCTATTAATTCTTGTTCTTACTGCATTAGTGTGTGGCCAACATTAATGTACATCTAAAAAGTCCAATTTCACTCGAGAGAGCAAGAAATTGGAAAGTTGTGAATTAATAGGGTATTGTTCTTAACTTGATTTGGGAAAATTGGGTTTTGATGTGCTTTCCTAATAGAAATATACTTGAAAGCCGTATTAGTCAATTTAGGAACCGGAATTGTATTGCTAGGTCATAAATTGCATTTGATCACAGAAATGTAGACGAATGGTTTATGATTCTAAAGTGAGATTAAATACGAGAGTTTTAATCTCTAGGCTAATGTTCTTGGCTAGCAACATGAAGAGAAGAATAACCGAATTATGATTACTATCGAATCCATTACTTGTTCTTAACCTTGGCATGCTCTTATCCATAGTTTCCATTCAAGTAAATATTTGTTAATAGTTTTAGTATATAGTTTATAAACAAAATTATTTAACTTTTGGTTACATTGCTGTCAACAAAATTAGAAGTAAACTAGAATATAGTATACTTAAGCAATTTTACTTATCCAGAGTCTCCTTGGATCGATACTTGGCTTACTTAGCCACTTTATTACTTGTTTGACCACGTGCACTTGCGTGTCGGTTTTTAACCCCTACCAAAGCACCTAGCAAGTTTTTGGCGCCGTTGCCGGGGAGGCTAGGCGATTTGTGAAATTGTGTTAAGTGTAAATTTACTGTATTTTTGTTTTATTTTCTTAAGTGTTGACAACTTGGTCTTAGAATTTGTTTTAATTCTTTGTTCATTTTAATTTTTCTCTCTTTCGGATACCCTCATTGACATGACATCTTGGAATATAAATGGTGGATACGCATATTTCGGCGAATCTTGCATGAATTGCGGAGGACCCCACTTGTGGCAAAACTGTAACACGTGCAATATATGTGGGTGTCAATATGGCCATTGGGGTGATTGTCCAAAGGCATATTCCCCTCCCCCAAGCCCCTACTATGATCCTTCTGTTGTTTTTGCTGAATATAGGCATGTTGAAAATGAGGACTTGGGACGCCAAGTTCAAATAGAGGACATGATGAAACAACTCCTGGAGCAATCAGAAGCAATGAAGGATTCGGTGGCAGAATTGATAATTCAGCAAAAGGAGAATGCAAAGGCTGTAAGCAGGATGAGCGTCAAACTCACAGAGATGTGTGCTGAGGCTGAAGCTTGTGATAATTTGCAGGTGACAGTTTTACCCGATATTCAAGAGGAACTACAAGAGGAATACAAGGGTGAATTTTTGGATGAAGCCCAACAATTAGAATCTCTTGAGTGTCTCCGTGATCGGCTCACACCTATAGAAATTCCATTCATGGAAGAAGAAAAAGAATATCTCCCATTTGACCTTAATGGAGAAAGAGATGTCGATGTTGAAAAGGTGTACACAAGTAAGGAAGTCAAGCACAAAGAAATTTCAGAGTTGAGGTGTATTGGACCACACTCTACGCATTTTTCGACATTAAGTTTGGTTGACAACATAGAAATAGAGTCTTCCAAGTTTATAGAGAAATGTCTAGAGGAGGACCAAGCCCCATATATTCTGAAATTTGCTAACTCAGAGAGACAAAATGACTTTGCTTACTTAAGGACCAATAAATGCAAAAGGCAACATCTACTGTTTGGTCCTTACAATTTTTCACCACCACCCCTGGAGCATAAGAGGAAATTAGAGAAGAAATTAGGGGTGAGATTCATATCCTCAAGGTGGAGGAAAAAGTGGTCAAACTTGGTACGTCGTGCCGCGATGTAAAATTAGGCGCTGTTTGGGAGGCAACCCAACGGTACCATAGGTACCATTTTAATTTCTTGCAATTGAGTTGATTTTTGTTTATTTTCATCTTGTGTTGTTTTGGTGGAAAGTTAAGCGCAGATGGAGGGGAAGTCTGACTACCCGTGGAGGAGGAAGCTAACAAGCATGGAAGAGAAAAAGTGTGGGGTTGAACACCCACTTGTGCAAAGTCGAAGAAACGCATGCTGTTAGCTAAGCCTAAAGGCCCCAGGGAGTATTTCTCACCCTTTGTAAATTTTAATTTGATGCTATGAGGACATAGCATGATTTAAGTGTGGGGTGAGGGAAATTTCAAGGGAAATTTCAAAAATTTTTGTTGTGCTTAACGATTTTTGGTCAATGTAATGCTTGTGAAAAATTTGAAAAAATTTGAAAATTTTTTGTGAATTAAGCATGACTTCATCACCCGTTGGTTTTTCTTTTCGGTTCTTTTCCAACGGGGGGTATTTGAACCGAAGAATAAAATTTTATATATTTTTTTTCTTTTCTTTTTTCTTTCTTTCCTTGGTCTGTATATAAAGTTTTTTTAGTCATAGCTAGGGACTGTTTCCGACGATGGATGGATGACGACCGTCTTGAGGAAAATTAGTCGATAGGTTTTGGGTTTTGAAACCATAACTAATTGGTGCTGGATGTTCTTGTTATGTGCTATAAATGTTTGTAAGATGCAAGTATGTTCAGCATGAAGCATGCAAGTGTATAACTTTGTTTGAGACACTTAGGCTCTTGAATTTGACTCAATATGTTTGAAGCTTAATTCCGAATTCTTGTGATTAGCTGAGTAAGAGTCTACTGATTGTGTCTTGATTTGAGCATGTTCCATGAGTGTAAGGTTTTTGAGTATTCTATGCTATTGTGGAATGTCTAGAACTTGCCTGGTGTGTATATAAAACGAAATGAAGGATCTGAATTGTAGGAGATGATTTAGGCATTTCTTTGAATGAACCAAACTTTTATCCCTCATTATACCTACCTTGAAAAATTAATCCTAGTTAACCCCATTGAGCCTTGAGCCCATTCTTTGACAGCTGCAACATAAGCTTAATCCTTTTTCTGTCATTAGCCTTGAATTTGATCCAAAACTCCGAAGCGCTTAAAGAAAAAAAAATCCGAAAGAGTAAAGGAGTGAGAAGAATGAAAAAGAAGGGAAAGTAGCAATTGTAATAGTTGAGAAAAGGAAAAAGGTGCATTTGTGTGAAAATGGTTGGTTATTAGTAGGGAGTAAGAAAAGGAATGAATGAAACATATTGCTTAAGTACTCCTTACTAATAAGCTAAAAATGCCGAAAGAAATGGGGGAACAAAAGAGGAAAAAGAAAGATGAAAAGAGAAAAAGGTGAAGTGAGGGAAGGGAAGTTTGTAATGAAGGCGTGATGTATTAAAAGCGTTTAGGAAAGATAGTCACTATTACTGATCATAATAGTACCTACCCGCACCTGAGTTACATTACAACCTAAAAAGTCCTACTTGATCTTACATTCACACATCCTTATATTAGTTGAATAAAACAATAAGGGCAAGCTTATGGGTCATTACATAATGCATGTGAATTCTTTGTGAGAGTGAGCGTAATTCTATTCATGTACCCACACATGTTGTGATGTAAAAAAATTGTTTTTGCGTGTGATTGGGTAACTCTCTTTCCGTGAGGGGCACATGTTGAAAGAAGGATATATTTCATGTGGGATTTCTTAATCAGATGATTTGCATGAGTTTGCTAAAATTGAGAGTCGATTCTTGAGGTTAAGAAGTCTTAACATGGTTGTACTTCATTTCAATGATCAAATCAGGCATGCTCTATTTTTAGCTTGTATCTTATCGAGTTTTGATACAATAACAACTACCATTCCAGTATTCAGATGGCTCCGTTTGAGGATCTCTACGGGCGGAGATGTAGATCACCTATTGGCTGGTTTGAAGTTGGTGAAGCAGCAAAGATAGGGCCAGATTCGGTCCATGAGGCTATGGAGAAGGTTCATCTCATACGGGACAGGTTGAAAACAACTCAAAGTCGCCAAACGTCCTATGCTGATGTGAGAAAGAGAGAATTAGAGTTAGAAGTGGATGATTGGGTATTTTTGATGGTGTCTGATAACGGGCAAAAATATATGCCCGAGATACTCTTTATTACTTCAATTAGTCTTGTTTATCTAAGTTATTATATACATTTTCATGTAATTTTATATAATGTGGAGATATGTGCTAACCAACATGATTAGCCTTTGTTTTGTAGGTTTTGATGATGTTTGAGTAACTAATCCATGAGTTGGTGAAGTAGAATCTTGGAAACGGAATTAACACGCGAACGTCGGCAAGGAAGAGGCACAAAACAGCCCACCGGTGCGTCGACAAGGTGCCACGGCAGGCAGGCCGCTAAAAATAGCCCACCTGCGCGTTGGCAACATGCCACGGCAGGTGGACTCCGCGACCATGGGGCTACAACACGCTGCCCAGGCAGCGTGACACGTTGCCAACGCGGCAAGGTGCTGCCTGGGCCGATTTCGGGTGATTTTCCAGAGAGCCTCCGCGTTCGTAGCGTGTCACGGAGGTCGTGCTCCGCGATGCACTCCGTGACACGTTGCTTGTTAATCCGGGAAAGATTCCTACTAATATAAATAGCACACTTAGGTTTATTTTTCAAAATTGAAGACTTGGTGGAGCAAGGACGTGGGTTAGGAGCAGTTGAGGGACGAAAAAGCTAAGGGTTTTTCTCTCTTTCTTTCTTCTTTCAATCAATTGTACGTATGATTTACACTCATTTGAGGATGATCAATCCACAAATGAGTGGCTAATTCTCTTCCTTGCTAAGGTTTTGAACATGTGTATTGAATTTTGATTGTGAATTATATGGTTTTTCATCTTCTTCTTTCATGTTGTTCTATTAATTCTTGTTCTTACTGCATTAGTGTGTGGCCAACATTAATGTACATCTAAAAAGTCCAATTTCACTCGAGAGAGCAAGAAATTGGAAAGTTGTGAATTAATAGGGTATTGTTCTTAACTTGATTTGGGAAAATTGGGTTTTGATGTGCTTTCCTGATAGAAATATACTTGAAAGCCGTATTAGTCAATTTAGGAACCGGAATTGTATTGCTAGGTCATAAATTGCATTTGATCACAAAAATTTAGACGAATGGTTTATGATTCTAAAGTGAGATTAAATACGAGAGTTTTAATCTCTAGGCTAATGTTCTTGGCTAGCAACATGAAGAGAAGAATAACCGAATTATGATTACTATCGAATCCATTACTTGTTCTTAACCTTGGCATGCTCTTATCCATAGTTTCCATTCAAGTAAATATTTGTTAATAGTTTTAGTATATAGTTTATAAACAAAATTATTTAACTTTTGGTTACATTGTTGTCAACAAAATTAGAAGTAAACTAGAATATAGTATACTTAAGCAATTTTACTTATCCAGAGTCTCCTTGGATCGATACTTGGCTTACTTAGCCACTTTATTACTTGTTTCACCACGTGCACTTGCGTGTCGGTTTTTAACCCCTACCAAAGCACCGAGCAGTGTCTCCAACGAAAGGGGTGATGAAGTTTGGAGAGAAAGGAAAACTCAACCCTCGTTATGTTGGCCCCTATTGGATAGTAAGATGGGTTGGCAAGGTGGAATATGAATAGGAGTTGCCCTCAAAATTAGCTTAGGTGAATCATGTATTCCATGTATCACTCTTAAATAAGTGTTTGGGTGATCTAGTTCAAGTTTCCCCGATGGACAGTGTCAGGGTGAGAGACAACCTTAGATATGAGGAGGTTCCGGTGGAAATACTAGATCATCAAGTTTGAAGGCTAAGGAACAAGAAAGTGGCTTCAGTTAAAGTGTTATGGAGGAATCATCATATTGAAGGAGCTATGCGGGAAGCCGAAGCAGATATGATGGCTAGATACCCACATTTATTCTCTACTGGCTCAATTTTAGCTTATGCGATTAGTTTTGCCCTAAAAATATATTTAGTTTTCATATAAGGTCATGTGCCCTAATTTCTTTCATGTTTGTGGATGTGTATATGATTCATGATTTCAGTTCATCCATATAGTTTGAATCGGAGATAGTCATTCTGTCGGCTTTCGTCTTAAATGATCAGTATTTGAGTATGATGATTGCATTTCTCTATTTTCTGTATGTTTTACAACATTCGAGGAATAATGTTCAAGGGGGAGATAGTTTAATACCCCGGAAGTGCCTAAGAGTAGACCCGAGATTTAAAATTGGAAGTTGGAAGAATCACAAAAATTTGCACAAAATGGGTCACGTAATGGATCATTGGTCCAACTAACAATCTGTGGGAAGCATCCATGGTGAGGTTCAGCTGGGTGGCAGTTAGAAGTATCAGGTCACGTAATGACTCGTGGTTTGATACCAAAAGTCATTGTTTGAGGTCGTGGGGAGACTGGTCCTTAGCCTGAGAGGAAGTAACAAGTCATGGGACGACCCATCATGAGTTGTAATGGATCATGGTGAGCAACCATGGGAAGGAGTAGGAAAACTTCCAGTTGATTTAACGGAGGGAAACCACGACTCGTTGGAAGGAGGAAGCAGTCGTGGAGTGGCTCGTGGGAAGGCCTGATGCAGGTCGTCAAGGGGGAAACAATAGACGATATAACGGACCATTGAATTATGCAAGGAGTCATCCTATAGAGTCGTGGGATTGAATCTAACATGTTGAAAAAGGGCAGTGGATGCAACAAACGAATAGCATGAGTCATGGTATCCTAAGTCCTAGGGTCCTAAAATATGTCGTTTAAGTCTTGAAATGCAGTGTTTTATGAGGGTAAAACCTATCCTAGGCTCATTCATATCTATGCATGAATATTGAAGGGGTTTAGGAGGTGATCAAGTAAGTGTTCTTCAAGTTTTCATTCAATCCTTCATTGGGCTTTCAAAGAAGTGTAGGAATCAGCTTTAACAGGTATGTAGGGTTATGAATGGGTGGATCCGTTCACACCCATGCCCAAACTCTTTCTAAATCATGAATTTCCTATTTTGACTCTATGGGGTTTTAACCCGACGCATGAAATTTCGAATCGTCTACATGGGTATGATCTAAATGAGTTGTTATTAATGAATTATGACTTATGGGCAAGTTTTACGTTGTTTTCCATTAAAATTATGTTTCAAACTTTTAAAATTAAAAAACCCAAATATCAGAAGTTTATGAAAGTTGAGATTTATGAAGAATGTTCACATATGATGAAGTATTGGTGATGAAAAGTATGTGTTCAAGTTACCCATGTTTATAATCATGTTTTCAAGTGAGTTGAATATTTTCAAGCATGTTAATGTATTGGGCAATGCCCATATGTTCAAGTATGATTTATACTTTATGAAACGGATTTCATGATTGGTCGAATTATGATGTTGGCCGACTAAAGGGCCCTTGATTCATGGATAAACATATATGTAAATAGAGATGAATGATGTTAAATTGATATTTAGCCGACCATTAATCTCATGAATGATGTTTATGATTTATGTACAAGCCTGATATGCATGTCTTTGGGAGCACTATCTAGCACTTAATAGCCCGGTGTTCAAAGGTCTACGCTGGTGTCTCATAACTATGTGCAACCATAGGTTCCTGATGATACGTTCAATGTTAATGGATCCCCTCTTTCATGATATCACATAATGCACGTCCCTTGCCTGGCAAGCCAGGGACAGCTCTGCCCACTTGAGCGAGATAGTGTGGACATCATTTAAGGCTCTACCATGATGGTGTCAGTTATGACGAGTCCTCTCATTGTTCCAAATGTTTTTATGCATTATTATATTTATGTTATTTTGGCTCAAGTGAAGATTTATAAAGTTTCTCTTATTACTATGTTAATGAATGGATTACGAATGCTTTGAAAACCTTAAGCCTTATGTTATATTAAGATATTTATATTATGAGCATTTTGTCCCACTCTTACGATCTCTTATGAGCTTTTATGTATTTTATTTATGCCCATTTTACTTACCTTAAATACTCGTACATTCCATGTGCTGGACGCATACTCTATTCTGTATCATTTCAAAATACAGGATTCGATCTTCAGACCCAGCATCGTCATTAGCTCATTCTCAGAGTTAGCATTCAGCTCATTTGATGAGTCATCATTCTCCGAGGGCCAACTGACATCCGTTATCTCTTTATGTTCAGTTTCTAGACTTTTTGGGTTAGTTGGGGGTTGCCCCATCAACCCATCTTCTATGTTAGAGGCCGTCAGACTATATGTAGTATTCAGCTGTTATGTATGTAGTACGTTCCGCTTTCTATGTTATATCATATTTATGCTTCTGCTATGTCTTCATGCTAAGTATTTCGATTTATTGTTATTGAGTTAGATGTATGTTTATGTCATGGGTCGACTTTGAATCTTTTGAGGCTCCTTGTCCCATGTTAAGAGTCGGGTCCACGTTTAAGTCGTGACATGTATTAGTTGCCCTAGGAGGCTCTAGGGGTGACAGAGAATGCGGGGGAGATTGAGGTGATGCCTCACACTTGCCCTCAGGTCGGGCCGTCTCCGACTGTGGCACTCTTCTAGTGCCCTCTCCTGCCATGGTATCCAACTCCCGACTAGCCATCGTCTATCATGCATCGGACATTTTCTCTGTAGTTAAGCAGAATAATGTAAGCATAAGGACTCAACCCTATACAGTTAGCTCGATAGAACAATTTGAGAAGGAAGGTGGGTAACTACTTTATCATGCTCCGTAGCCTCCTGCTTATAGAATGTGGTGCAAAACACATCCATAAACAAGACTCTACTTGACATGACTTGCAGACTCCCTAGGATATGACGTTGCTCTTATAGCAAGTTTGTCACGCCCCACCTCGGGAAGCATGACTGGCACCTAGTACCACACTGGACTGTGAGCTGACCTAGTGATAACGTCCAAAATATACTCTTCATGCAAAGAGCATAAATGGTCGTTGTATAAAAATAAATATCTCAACAGATGTCGGGGTCGAATCCCACGGGGACTAGTGAATGATATGCACGAGTGTCATTTGAGAAATTTATTTTAGCTTGTACCACATGAAAATAACATGAAAATAAACATGTTGGGGAGATTGAAATTTAAAAGAGAATATAACTTCTAGTTTTTCTAACTATGATAGCATAATTACCAAGGTTGTTGACAAGAATGTGAAAGAATAGAGGTGTTGTGTGGATGATATGCTAACTAAATACGGTCATGCTAGGTCATCTCATAAGTTCAATTTGTGTAAATAATCTGGGGAAAGTGGGCATTTAATACTTTTCAGCCTCATAAATACCTCTTGCTAGAGTTCTTTCAAACCCCCAGACACCATTAACTCAACCCGATCATAGTTGGATTAATAGCTGCACTAGTTTCTAGCTATAAGCTATTAATTAGGAGTGAAAATGTAATTTTAGCTATTTCGAGCCCAATTTCACAATCTCCCATGTATGTCCACCATTAAATTCTCTCCGAAAACTCAATTCTTCTTTTGCAAGAAAAAATCAAGTAAGAATAGTTAGACCCACATCAACAACAATGGATCTTCAATATAGATTGGAGAAAATCTGATAGATTTACACTAATTTAACAATATTGAGATAACTCTAGAAATACCCACTCTAATTAAGCATTCATCACCACACACCTCTAGTTAATGATTTAGCTACTCATAGTAAAGAAATTCAAAAGCACATTTAATAATAAACTCATTGAATTCAATAATAGGAGTAGGAAAATCAAGTTCAACAAGAAGTCTTCGACAATGGCAGTGCCTTGCTAGGAAGGAAGAAGAAGAAGACAAAGAAAACAGTTCTTTCCAGTTTCCACTAATCAAATTCTTACTTTTTTCTCTACAAAGAGAATGTTCTAAAAGCTAAAAATTGAGATCTGATGAGCACACAATACTTTTCTCTAGACTATATACAAAAAAAGGGCATCCACCTATCTCTTTATTTGTGTTGGACATTTTTACCCCTGATCAGCATTCTAGCACTTACGTGAGTACCGACGGTTTGCCGATTACATTCTGTGAACCACCGGCTCTAATTAGTTCCCCCTCTACTGAGTTCCAGTGGCCTTAGGCAATTCCTCCGATGTTTTGCCGGTCTCCACCCATGAGTCACTAGTCTCTACCAGCGTGTTGCCGGTCTCCACCTGCGTGCCGACGATTCTTTTCTCTTCAATCAAGAAATTTCAGGTGTCAATTGGAGGAAGTACCAGTGAGTCGTTGGTTGAAGTCCGCATCCGCCGGTTGCTATCATTCCCGAAGGTAGTGTTCATCAGCTCTTGGTCGGCGTTTCACCGATCTCCTCCGGTGAAGCATCAGTTTTCACCTGATTCCCTTCTTTTTGCCTCCTTTCTTGCTCTTTTCTCCAAATTAGATATCTGCACACAATAAGGCAAAAAAGGGCATAAAATCCATCTAAATGACTTGAAAATTAGACTAAAGTTCATGCTTAAGAACCTAATGAGTTGGTAAATTACCAACTCATCAAACCCCCAAACTTGAACCATTATTTATCCTCAAGTAATACAGTTATTATCAGGTAGAAAACATGACACTTCACATAAATGTATGCATTAATGACCACTTGACTTCAGACAACCCAAAAAATGCTCACCGGCTCACTAAAGAAGAGAAGCAAATTCCCCCAAAACAACAAAGATGGAAACATTTAAAGAGGCTACCACCATTCAAAAATGTTATTCACAAGAGCCTTCTTTTTGCAAAACAAGGGCACAACTCATCCATTTGCAATCAAGGGAATAACTCATACATGAGGTACATATAGCATCTCAATTTATAATCATTGCACATTCAAAGCTTGCCTTAGAGCTTAAATTTCTCACGCCCTATGCACAAATTTACCATTAATGCAATTGTGTCCTCAAAAGGGATGATGCCACTCACTGAAGAGAAAATCCCTATTTTCTTCATGAACTCAATGCATTCACACAAGGCGTTGCACAAAGAGAAGGTTGTACTCACTCTCCCAAAAGAAATCTGCATCCACCCGACTCGACCCATAGGCTTGCCCTTTTTTGTAACTTGCCACTAATGTAGAGGAACTGCACTTAAAATCACATAGGACTTGTGGGTCAAAATGTAGGATAGGGTTAAGGATAGGATAAATGTTTAACTTTAGTGAGTAATGCCTCCCTAATACCTTTATAAACACTTGCAACATCACATTATCTTATTGAGATTACTCCATCTTATTTCTCCTTGTTCTTCATCTTCATTATTTGTGTAACACAAACCACCCCTTTAACACCCATGAATTCCATAATTAGCCTTATATATGCAAAAGATAGCACCTTTCTACTATCCTTTTCTCTACTGATGATTCGACGTATTCCAACCTATTGATTCATTCATTTCATCACAAATTTGGTGATACCTCACATTGAAGTTCTCATTTTTTCCCTTCTCTGGCAAACCCCCAAACTTAGGCTTTTGCCTCATCTTCACATTCATTTCCTTATCGCTCCCCATTTCATGGGCTTCAAGACCCATTTTTCATTATTTTATTACAATCAATTAGGGAGGATGGTGCCAAAGAGAAGGATTAGAAATCGTCATTAGGCTTGTAATGTGATTTTCAAAGAAAGGGTCCAAGGCTCAAACGTTGGCTATCAAAGATTAATGTTCAAGGAGGTCATTTTGGGTGAAGTGACTTAACAAAAAAAGGCCTATGATCATGTTCTAAGTGCAACTACATCTAGGATTTTGCATGGAGTCACGCTTGGGGAAAGTTCTACACAAGAAATTGAGCATGGGATTCACAAAAGTCCTTACCACACAAGACATCACACCTAAAGAGTCCACAAAAGTCATTATCCACATAGAATCTTGAGTTAAGACATCAGAACATGAAATTTCATAAGTCAAGTGAGGAATCTACAAAGTATGACAAAGAGTGTTATGTTCTCGATTGAAACATCTGCTCATTATTTCTAATTTTCATGCCCATTTTTGTCACGACCCGAACTTAAACCAGGATCGTAAGACGGGACAAGGAACCTCGAGAGGCCCCAATTCGACCCATGTCATAAGCATACATCTAACTTCACTCACTTTAAGCGAAAGAATGAACGTAAGGCATAGAGGAAAGTAAACATAATGCAGCATATCATAACATAAGGAATCACTAAACATACACGCAAGTTGAGGACTACATATTGTTTGAATGCCTCTACTGCATAAGATGGGTTGATGAGACAACACCCCCAACTAACTCAGGCAAGTACTAAAACATAAATAACATAAATGTCTAGTCAGACGGCCCTCGAAACATGAGGACTCACCAACAAGCTGAAAGTGATCTCTGAGATGATCTAAAGTTGAGGATGAGCCTAAGAGCCGCGACATCGTGATCATAAAACAATAAGCATATAAAGTATGCCATCAGTACGCGGAATGTACCGAGTATGTAAGGTAAGTAAAACGGTCATTCAAAATATGTAAAACTCATAAAACATCATAGGAATAGGACATCATGCTCATACCATAAAATTGTAACATAACATAAGGCTCAAGATTTTCGAAGCATTCATAATACAATCGTAATTATAAGAATGATAGTAGAGTATGTTGAACATAAATTGAGCCAACATACATAATTTTAAACATGCATTAATCATGAGGAACCGTGGGAGATTCTCTTAACCGACATATCCCATATGAGCACACATGGAACCCAACATGTAAACCTAGTCGGGAGGCTGTTTGTACCTTGCCAAGGGTAGAACCATGAAAGGCGTGATCACACATAAAAAGGGCCATTTAATCTAGGGACATTCACAAGGGAGGTACTGACATACCTAAGGTGGCACATAGTTTATGAGATCCGGGGCAGAACATGGGCCCCGAACCTACTCAGTGTTCGATACTGCTCCCAAAATATATACGTTGTGCTCATAGTATAATATTCATGAGTTCATGGGCTAGTGAAATCATGATAGTCATAAACATTCTTGTAAATACGTGGTCTAGCCATCAAACAAGGCCCTTGAGTCAGCCTAAGACATATTTCATGAATCATAGGTTCCATAGATACTTGTAGATTATGCATATAGCTTGAAAATCATCAAATCATGATGTGTAATTGAACAAATTCATATTTCAAATCATAAATCATGTTGAGCTTGTAAGTATTAGCAATTGAAGCGAAGATCATAAATCGATTCATCATAGATCATGCTTAAATAGGCTTATTTTAGTAGAAATCGAAATCAATAATTTTATAAGTAGAATAAAATTGTAAATTCTGATCAAAATCCATAAAATATGATGAAATTCATAAATCATAAAATCCCATTACCACAGCATAAAATTTTCACAAGAATTAAATCAAAACCCCAATAGATTTTTGGTAAATTTCCATAAATTAATAGAGAATGGGTATGGGTGTGAATGGAAACACCCATTCATAACCCTACATACTTGAGTAACATCAGATGTCAAAGTTCTTGAATGCACAAGTTGAATTGATAGGGAAAAGCTTGAAGAATAGATTGATCTCTCTAAAATTATTCTAACTTGCATGCATGGGAATGAGGATAATTAGAGGGTCTTAATCTATCTCAACATGCCTAGAAAAATACATGAAACATCGTTGTATATGGCCCTAGAGCATAGAAAGGTCGAAAATACCCTTAATGAAATAAGCCTAAAAATCTGCACAGGTCAATCCAATGGGCGCACCAATGAGTCATTGGAAGCTACAACGACTCGTGGAATGGACCATCATATACACTACCAGGTCCTTGCTTCAAGAAACGTACCATGGCTCGACAGGATGACTCATCCTTTGATCTGATGGAACATGGGTACGGTCATTGCTTGCCTCCTGAATACCCTGAGTCTTTCGTCACAACGAGACCCACCACGACTCGTTGTTTCCTCCTATGAGTCGTGGTTCCAATCTGTTAAGAACACTGGAGATTCTGATAACCTGGAAAATGATTGGTGACAACATATCATCATTACTCATGATGGGTCATTGGATGACCCGTTATTTCCCCAACTTCCAAAGTCCAAAGATACCCACGAGTATAAACAACGACTCATTGTTTTGAGCAACGAGTCATTACTCAACTTCCACTAGGGCTCCAAAAACAAGGACTTCATACAAAGACTCATGGTTTCCCATCATGAGTCGTGACATGGCTTGTCCTGAGCAATTTTTTTCCAATTTTCAGCCAACTCCCACTTCTGATCCCAGGTTTGATCTTAGGCACTTTCAGGGTATAACAGTTTTAAAATTCCATTTCAACAAAAAAAATTCTGGTGGTGCCTCTTAAATCATCTCCATAAAAGACTCAAAAACGACATGACATTATCCCTTAAGAAAGTCACCACTCAATCTATCATCGGAAAGTGCCAACCCGGTTCGACAGCAAAAAGGAAAGGAAAAACCAAGAAATGCTCCTCGGGAAAGAACCATCATATGAAGAAAAACTTTGGAGTTTGATTGCTAGTCTATTATTTACCCATTGAATAAACAAAGGACTTGGGTCCTGAAGGAGTAAACAATTCAAGACAAAAACCCCATTGTCATTATTAGCGACTAACGTTCATCCAAAAATTTCAACCATGTAGTTCAAAAAATTCAACCAAATCATTCAACATCATAGGACTGGCAAGGGTAATCATCAACAAAATTAAAAAATCGAGCCCAACAAAGGCTCACAATCCATCACAAATAATAATACAAAAACATAAAAGCCCGAAAAGGGCTACTTGAACTCATCTTTAAAATAAAACATCAGTGACCCCAAATAAACAATCGTCCCCTCCCCAAGATAATATAATACATTGTCTCGAATGTATGCATTCAAAATAAAGGGGTAAGAGACTCCCTGAGCAGCCATTCCTCAACCTCATCATCCGCAACTTCCCCTGCTCCTGTGGAACCAGCAAAACCAGCCTCTCCCAGATCCTAAGTGTCATCCCCCAAGCCTTCAAACAAATTATCATTTGGTCCTCGAACAGTGGAAGGAGCAACCATTGCAGCATCGAAGCTCTTATGTCAGGCACTTCCATAGGTGTCCAAATTTTCCACTTGGCACCTCGGTTCGGAGAGAAGTAACAGCCCCCTCCACTGCATACACCCATTTGCATAAGGTTGTAAGGCTCTCATACATTGATTTTAGCTCCCTTTTGACTGTTTGAGCAATAATCCTGGGGAGACTTCTAGCAAACTTTTAGAGTTGTCTCTCATGAGAGTTGGTCATTTCCACGAGCTTATGGAAACCACTTGGCCTGGAGGATGTAGGATGAGGAGATGCTCCCCTGCGAGGTGTGTCATCGGAGGTTTGGCCTGTAGCTTCTTGATGGGACACATTCAAATCTGGGGCCTGCGGTTACTGCTCTGACCCATGGGATAATGATCCCTCAGCTAGCCAAAAAGTTTTCAATCTCTTACTCTTGACTTCAGGTGCCTTGACATCTCTTTTCCTGTCCAAGGCTATCAATCCTGAGGTAGGGAAAGGGGTCTCATCAGGGAACAATGCCACACCTGCTTGTAAACATAGCTGGGAAATGAGGACCGCATAAGGCATGGAGGTGCTAGCCTGTCATGCCTTTCGCTTCATCTGCTGAGCCACAATATGCCCAAAGTTAATGGGAACTCCAGACATAATGTAGGCAATGAGAATTGTTGACTCCAAGTTGATCCGCTGCTCATTTTTTGAAGGAAAGATGCGGCCAGAGATAAAATCTAACCATAAATTGGCCTCGAACTTCAGGTTATGGGGAAAAATTTTTCCACCCATGGAGGCCCATAGCGGGGTGTCAACTGCGATGATAGGAGCTATCCAGGTGAACTGATTCCTCATGTCTACAATCCTGGCCATATACTTTGTGCCTAAGTAAATTTCATCTACCCAGAACAAATAGTTGATTGCAGTCGGACTGATGTCTACCTCTACCCCACGTACCATGACTGATGGTAGGTGATCTTGGGCAGATTTATATGCCCAAGTGATACTCAAAAGTATCATTTTCGCCTTGTCTATCTAGCAATGTGTATACATTTTCATGTAATTGGTAATAAAATGTGAATTTATACTAACCAACATGATTAGCATTGTTTTGTAGGTAAAATGTGATTTCGAAGAGCTAAAATGCATGTTGGAGGATATCGGAGTTGGACTTGGAATCGACCACGGAAAAAGGCATTGGACTGCACAAATTAAAGGGGCTCCGCAATGGAGCCGTGTCACGCTACCATCGCGGACGCATTCTGCTTGGAGGGTGAAAAATCTCACAATTTCCAGTGGAGGCTCGCGACAGCTCCGTGGCACGGTGGCCAGCCTCCAGGTTGCACGCCGTGCCACGTTGGTACTTTATTCCTGGACCCCCAATTTCCAGTGAGGGTCCGTGTTCACGGCGTGTCACGGAGGCAGTGCTCCGCGATGCACTCCGTGACACGTTGCTCATTATTCCGGGAAAAATTCCCACTAGTATAAATAGAACACTTAAGTGTATTTTTCATAATTCAGAGTTGGTGGAGCAAGGACGTGGGTTACAGGCGGTTGAGGGACGAAAAGTTCAGGGTTTTTTCTCTCCTTCTTTCTTCTCTAATTCAATTGTTTGTATGATTAACACTTGTTTTAGGATGATTAATCCACAAATGTGTGGCTAATTCCCTTCCTTGCTGAGGTTATGAACAATTGTGATGAATTTTGATTATTGAATTATATGGTTTTTCATCTTTTTCTTCCATGTTGTTCTATTAATTCTTGTTCTTACTGCATTGGTGTGTGGCCTACATTAATGTATATCTAAAAAGTCCGATTTCACTCGAGAGAGCACGAAATTGGAAAGTTGTGAATTAATAGGATATTGTTCTTTACTTGATTTGGGAAAATTGAGTTTTGATGTGCTTTCCTGATATAAATATACTTGAAAGCCGTATTAGTCAATTTAGGAACCGAAATTGTATTGCTAGGTCATGAATTGCATTTGATCACAGAAATGTAGACGGATGGTTTATGATTCTTAAGTGAGATTAAATACGAGAGTTTTAATCTCTTGGCTAATGTTCTTGGCTAGCAACTGGAAGAAAAGATTAACCAATTTATGATGATAATCAGTTCATTAGATGTTCTTTAACCTCGGCATGCTCATATCCATAGTTTAAATTCAAAGTAGATAATTGTTAGTAGTTTTAGTATCGGATTTATAAAACAATTTAATCAATTTTTGGTTACGTTGTTGTCAGCATATTTAGAAGTGAGATATAGTATAGTATACTTAAGTAATTTCACTTATCCAGAGTCTCCGTGGATCGATACTTGGCTTACTAAAGCCACTTACTTCTTGTTCGACCACGTGCACTTGCGTGTCGGTTTAGATACCTATAACACACAGCCGAACAAGTTTTTGGCGCCGTTGCCAGGGAGACTTGGCAATTGGTGAAATTGTGTTAAGTGTAAATTTACTGTATTTTTATTTTATTTTCTTAAGTGTTGACAACTTGGTCTTAGCCTGTATTTTGCAGACTTAATTGCTGTGAACACTGGCAAGAGACAAAGAGCTGGTGGAATCTTATATAGAGCCTGAACGCATATTTCATAGTAAACGGAGAGAAGCTCTACAAAGGCAGCTGCAGTTTCTCAGACAGACTATTATGGAGCAACAAAATCCACCGGTTGTGAGGGCAGTGTTAGTGCCCGAAGAAGCAGCAGCAAGGCCGGTTCGCGAGGTGGAAATCCCACATGCCAACAATGTTACATCCAGTATCCGCAAACCAAAGTCTGGAGGGAGATTTGAACTCAAGCAAAATATGGTGCAACTGTTGCACAGAAGCGGGCAATTTACCGGTCTCCCTCATGAAGACCCACAACAGCATCTCCAAAACTTTTTGGAGATAAGTGACACTTATATACCCGCTGGAGTGTCACCTGATTATGTTCGTCTTACATTATTTCTGTTCTCATTACTCGGAGAAGCCAAGAGGTGGTTGAAAGCTGAGCCACCAAATTCTATTTCAATGTGGGATGATCTTGCACGAAAGTTCTTGATAAGGTTTTTTCCCTCTGGCAAAACAGGAAGGCTTAGAAGTCAAATTGTAAGTTTCAAATAGAGGGAGGGAGAAAACTTATATCAAGCCTGGGAAAGATTTAAATCCATGTTGCGGGACTGTCCTCATCATCATCAGTCCAATGACGTGTTGGTGCACACATTTATTGAGGGTTTGGAACCCCATACCAAAATTTTGCTAGATTTAGCAGCCGGAGGGCAAGCGCTGGAAAAGACTTATGAGGAGTTGTATACTTTGCTAAACCGGATTTCATAGGGCAATCCAGAATGGAATGCTGATTCATCACGAGGTGGAGCAAGGAAAGCAGCAGGAGTGCTTGAAGTGGATGGATTTACAGCTACCACTGCATAGATAGCTGCCTTGCAGAATCAATTGAACAACCACTTCAGCAACCTGACTTTGAACCAGCCTGCAGCCCCAGTTAATGCAGTCCAGCAAATGTGGTGTGAAGTGTGTGGAAGCAGTGAGCACTCAGCTGAGTGCTGTGGAGCCAACCCTAATTCGGTTAACTTTGTGGGCGATGCACAAAGAAATCATCAGCAGTATGGGAGTAGCTACAATTCAAATTGGAGGAACCATCCAAATTTTTCATGGGGTAGCAACAACCATCAAGGCCAAGGTGCGGGTCAGGGTATGCAAAGGAATATAGGAGGGCAACAGAACTACCAATCTCAATTCAGAAATAATAATGCCCCTCCTCCACCACCATCACCCAGCATTGAGGATATGTTCAAGACCATGATCGCTAATCAAGCACAATTGCAGGCTGACTATGTTAAATTGGCAGCCGAAGTGAAAAATAACCAGTTAGCGACCAAGGCTCTTGAGTATCAATTTGGGCAATTTGCTAGTGCCCAAAATACAAGACCCATAGGAGGACTGCCGAGCGACACGAATCCGAATCCGAAGCAGGTAAATGCAGTGACCACTGTTCGGGTGTTCCGGTATGGGTTAAAAACCGACACGGAAGTGCACGTGGTCAAACAAGTAATAAAGTGGCTAAGTAGCCAAGTATCGATCCAAGGAGGCTCAAGATATGTAAAGTTGCCTAGTTTACTATATTCCTATTTCACTTCTAATTATGCTAACAACAATGTAACCAACAGTTACTTGAGTTTTTGTTTCTAAACTATATCTACTACAATTTATAACCACTATTTACTGTGAATTTAGACAATGGATATGAACATGCCAAGGTTAAGAACAAGTAATGAACTTGATAATCATGATAATTTGGTTAATCTCTTCTTCATGTTGCTAGACAAGAACATTCGCCTAGAAATTAAAACTCTCGTATTTAATTTCACTTTAGAATCATAAACCATCCGTCTACATTTCTGTGATCAAATGCAATTTATGAGCTAGCACTACAATTCCGGTTCCTAAATTGACTAATACGGCTTTCAAGTATATTTCTATCAGGAAAGCACATCAAAACCCAATTTTCCCAAAGCAAGTTAAGAACAATACCCTATTAATTCACAACTTTCCAATTTCTTGCTCTTTCGAGTGAAATTGGACTTTTTAGATGTACATTAATGTTGGCCAAGCACTAATGCAGTAAAAACAAGAATTAATAGAACAACATGGAAGAAGAAGAAGAAAACCATATCATTTACAATCAAAATTCACTACACATGTTCAAAACCTCAGCAAAGAAGAGAATTAGCCACTCATTTGTGGATTGAACATCCTAAAATGAGTGTAAATCATACGTATAATTGATAGAAAGAAGAAAAGAAGAGAAGAAATCCCTTAGCTTTTTCGTTCCTCAACTGCTCCTAACCCACGTCCTTGCTCTCCACTTCTGAACTCAGTCTAAAAACTAAAAATTGCTTAAAATAAACCTAAGTGTGCTATTTATACTAGTGGGAAATTTTTCCCGGAATAACAAGCAACGTGTCACGGAGGCCAACGCGGAGCACTGCCTCCGTGACACGGCGTGGACGCGGACCTTCACTGGAATTTCAGGGTCAGGAAAATTAGCCTCAACGTGGCACGGAGGCCAATGCGGAGGCCTCTCTCCGTGCCACGGAGCTGACGCGATGGCACACTGGAAATTGCCATTTTAATTCCTGTTCACGCAGTGTGCTACCGCGATGGTAGCGTGGCACGGCTCCATCGCGGAGCCCCTATAAAATGTGCATTCCAATGTCTTTTCCACGCTCGCATCCAAGTCCAACTCCGATATAGTTCCAACATGCATTTTAGCTCCTAAAAATCACATTTACCTGCAAAATAAATGCTAATCATGTTGGTTAGTATAAATTCGCATTTTATTACCAATTACATGATATTATATACACATTGCACAACAAACAAGGTAAAAATGATACGTTTAAGTATCACTTGCGCATATAAATCTGCCCAAGATCACTTACCCCACACTTAAATCCTTGTTCCTCCTCGAACAACACATACACAAATCATGCAAATTACATCCCAACCTTCGTCACTATGGTGCGACCATTTACGCTACGGTCATACCGATTATTTAATTTTTGCAAATCATCAAGAAAACATGCTTGGTCGTACAATACAATGACCTTTAATACATCAAGACTTCCTAGACTTTAAGAATTGATTCTTGATATCGGCAAACTCATGCAAATTAGCTAATCAAGAAATCCGACACGAAAATCAATCTTTCCTCAAGCATGTGCCCTCACAACTCGAGAGAATCATCCCCTTTATGTTCATGCAGCACACAAACATTCAAGTAGGGGCATACAAAAATTAATTTCACTCACTCTCCCAAAAGAATTCACATGCCTCATGTCATGACCCATAAGCATGCCCTTAGTGTATTACTCCACTAATATAAAGAAATGCAATGTAAGATCACGTAGGACTTTAATGGGTTGTAACGGGGCTATGGATCTAGTATATATATATTGGATTAGCCAATAATAGTCGCTAGCATCCTTAAGCGCCTTTTCAACTCATTCCCATCGACTTATGGACATTGTTCCTTTCTCTCCATAATAGTCTCCCATTCATGCTGGTTTCCTTTCGTACAACCCATTTCATCAAACACACTTGACACAAAACAAAGGGTTTTCATGTACCCTCACTATCGTTTAATTATAGCAAGTGCCTCTTCAACATCATCTTTTCTTTCTTCACTCTGCTTTTCTTTTTCTTTTCACTCTTTAACTCTTTGGGAAACATTGTCTATTCTTTGTAAGCGCTTAAGAGTTTCGTATAGACTTTAAGGCTAATGAAAAGAAGGAATAAAGCTTAGTTTATACAAGTTTGGACAAAAGAAAGAAAGAAATCGGCTAAAGGCTCAACGGGCTAACTAGGGTATACAACACATAGAAAGGTAGAATTTGACAAGAAAAGAAAATGGAAACTATCGGTTAAAACAAAGAAATGCCTACATCCTTTCCAACACTACACCTCCTTCATTTCGTTTTGTATACACACCAGGCAAGTTCTAGACAATTCACAATGGCATGGAATAACAATACCTCACTTCACACTTCATGCACATGCTCGAATCAAGATGCATTCACAGACTCTTTAATTAGTCAATTACATGAATTCAAGATTAAGCCTCAATCATCCTGAATCAAATTCTATAGCCTAGGTAACTCAACATATTTATCAAATTGCAAGCTTTCAAACGAATCATTTTCACATTTTGAACATCAGTTACATAGGCAACGAAATTTTAGCAACCATAAGCAACTACAGTTCATTGATGCAATCCACCAAAGAAAAATTAAAACAAATAAAAATCCTACTCCTACCGCCTACATTTCCCTTAAGACGGTCGTCATCCATCCATCACAGGGAACGGTCACTAACTATGACATCGGTTCAATGGGACTATTCTCGGTAAAACAACCGAAAACAAACTCCGAGAAACCCAAAAAAATAAAAATCGAAAATTTTTTGCAACACATCGATCATTTCGATAGAAAGAAAATATTTACAAGTGCAAAATATTTTCGCGCAAATTTTTTGAAAAATATCGATCATCTCGATAGAAAAAAAAATATTTACAAAATTTACAAAATATTTACACTGGAAACCATAACTTTTCATACCACACATCATTAACCACATAAACAAATATATACAGATACACCACAAATCAGTTCACCACAGGGAAAGCACAAACATTCATCCAAACCAAGGAAAAAAACATACAGCAAATTAGAGCCTATGTCCCAGCACCTAGCTACTCCCCACCCCACACTTAAATCGAACACTGTCCCCAGTGTTCACAAAAATAACAACACAAAAAATTCAGGTGGTGGAACTCCCTGATTAGTCGAAATATTCGACTTCTACATCCGGTGCTGCGGCCTCGTCGCCCAAGTCTGAATCAGCTCCATCGTCGTCATCGGACTCCACATCGGAGTACTCCCGACGCGTCTCCTCATCAGTAGGGACATCGTCATCCATCGGCTCCACGAAGGCTGGTCCCACCCGACATAAGGCTCTGGCATTCTCGCCAAAGGGGTAGTCCAGCTCCAGCTGCCATAATTCTTCCTCGGTGGCTGGTCTCCCACCAATCCGTAGCTGAAGCATCTGCATGCCAAACATACGGGCCATGTACTGATCGTCACGAGCATGTTGCTCGCCCAAAGTCAGTACTGGTCCGTGTGTAGTGTCAGGGGCCTTAGTCTTTGTCACATCGAGGGCCCTCCGCTCCAACTTCGGAATGTAGTCCAAGGCTTCTTCCTTAATGTCGAGGCCTCGGAGGAAGGTGGTGATGAGTCCGCCAAACCCGTATCTGTGGCCCTGGTGCAGTCTGGCTCTCTTCATGGCGGATATTATTACCGCCCCAACATTAATCTCAAGCCCTTTCATAAGGCCATACACCAAGCAGACACGGTCCCGGGTCACGTCCGTCATATGAACTCCCGGGATCAAACACGAACACACAATCTTCAGCCATATTCTGGCCTCCCTGTTCATCTGTGAATAAGGCAGCGTCTGGTGGTAACCCCTCTCCTTATGTCTACTCCATCGGGCTGTGGATAAAGCCCCACACAACGTACGTCTGATGTCGGCGTACAGTGGGGTGATGTTTAGCTGGCGGAGGACGTGGGCGTCTGTGTCCCGTGCTCCAACGATGGCATTCAGCTGCTGGGGTTCCAGAGTGACAAACTGCCCTCTGATTTTCACTGTGTGGCTTCTGATGGCCGGGTTCCAGTTTGCGTAGAACTCTCGGACCAAGTGAAGGTTGCACTCCTTGGGCTCCTGAAAGATAAAGCTGAGCCCAGCTACTTCAATTCTCTGTACAATGCGAGGGAACTCCTGTGCGACTGGTTCCCGTGCAATATGTTCTTCCGGGAAGTACTTGCTCTCCTTATGTTTATTATACCATTTCTTTCCTTCCTCGGTTACCCATCTTGTTCCGTATTGGCGGCGTTGGCCGCGCGGAACAGCGGGTGCAGCTGGGACTATGGTACCCAGTCTCATCCTTTTCCTACGGGTGCCTGAGGTAGAAGCACCCTTGCCTTTATCTTGTCTGCTCGCCATTGTACCTGTCAATTTACACAAACAAGCACAAAGTTAAGCTAAAAACTTGTTAACTTCGGCTAAGGTCGGGTTACACAACATTTACCCCACACTTAGGCCTTAGCTACTTCTACAAATTACGGCAAGGATAACTCTAATCACACCACAGACAACACTATACACTTCATGCTTAGTGCGTTCACAAAAAAAATTTCGACAGCATAACGGTTAGCGTACTACTCAGACTTCATACAGCTAATCCCAATCCTACTATCGCTAACAATTCACACATCGCACTTCGCAACAAAAACAACAACAAAATAAAAACAACGATAAAAACATTGTATATACAATCTAATCCAAACAATCTAACTAATTTACACACTTTTTGCATTTTCCCATAAAAATTCGAGAATTTGTCGTCTTTTAACATTTACACAATATTTACCACGACTTCTCTCAAATTACAAACACACCCCGGCATCTAATTTGCTGACTTATCACGTCACTCAAGTTAAGTTCAACAACTCATGCCCTAGAATACAATTCTATAATCAAATTCGAATTATTTACGAAATCGATAAGTTCAAACACTAAATACAACAATCCAAACATATATCAATCACAAATAATCCAACATTCATGTTTAATTTCTACCTAGGGTGATATATCTCACCTCACATGCCCAAATTTGACTAAAATCGCCAAAAAATTGAGATAGACGATGAAAACATACCTTTGAATTGAGAAACCGAAGAAACTTGACGTATTCCTTGCTTAGGAACGTGGCACGGTGCTTGGGGAGGGGGAAATAGGTGTTTTGGTCGCGGAGGGAAGAGGGAATGGGAAGAAATGGGGCGAAATCGGGGGTTTTAATTTAAGAAAACACGCGGGTCACCCGGCAACCCGGTGTGACCCGGCACCAATTACACGGCAACGTGTCACGGAGGGTAACGTGGAGACCCTCCTCCGTGACACGGAGCCAACGCGTTGGCTTACTGGATTTTTGAAAAATCTGGATTTTGCCTTCAACGTGTCACGGAGGGTAACGCGGAGCCCTACCTCCGTGACACGGCGCCAACGTGCCAGTGCACTGTTTCTTTAATTAATTTGATTTTTCATACCTTGCCCCATTTTCTCGATTCCATGTATATTTCCTCCGTTATACCTGAAAATCACCTCACTAAACAAAAATTGGTTAAATTAATAGATTTCCCTAACTAAAATAAAAAATACTAACTAAAATGAAAATCTAAACCTAATCAAGAAAAGAAAAAGAAAAATAAAACTTGGAAATAGAAAATAAAAACAAAAATAAAGATAAAAATTACCTACACTGTGCAAAAAGAAGAAAAATAAAATATTTTTCTCACGGGTTGCCTCCCGTGCAGCGCCTGGTTTACCGTCGCAGCTCGACGTCCTTTATGCTCACTTGTCTACTAGGGTGATGGACGATTTGTCCCGATCATGGTCATCCCCCCAGTAGTTCTCAACCTTATCCGGTGGCCTTTCTAGTAACTCTCGGGAATCACTCTTTCCATTAGCATTCCCATGATCAATCACATTGATCACCAAGAGTTCCTTATAAACAGTCGGGAGCTTCGGTACCTTGTACACATCGAACACTTCGACCTTGTCATGTGCTCGCATCGTGAGTTGACCCACAGCTACATCAATTAATGCTTTTCCGGTTGCCAAAAAGGGTCATCCCAAAATAAATGGGACTTCAGCATCTGGTTCAAAATCCAGAACAATAAAATCGACCGGAAAAATGAGGGAGCCTACTTGCACTAACACATCCTCAACAATGCCATCCGGCTTAGCTAAAGACCTGTATGCTAGCTGCAAGATTACCATTGTAGGTCTAGGACTCCCTAGACCTAACATTCTGAATACCGAAGATGGCATTAGATTTATGCTTGCCCCCAAGTCGCATAATACATGAGCTCGGATACTTTGCCCAATCGTAAGCTGGATAGTAAAACTTCCAGGGTCTTTCAGTTTTGTGGGCAACCTATTCTGAATACGGGAAGTGCATTCCTCCGTTAAACCTACCGTGGCATACTCAGTCAAACGACTTTTGTTAGCCACGATGTCTTTAATATATTTCGCATATTTTGGCACTCCCTGCAAGACATCAACAAGAGGTAAGTTAACATGTACCTATTTAAGTACCTCCATGAATTTCTGGAAACACGCCTCCTCCTTGTGTTTCTTCAGTCGTTGAGGGAACGGGGGTGGAGGCCTTTCTGGTTCAGCTTCTTTAGTCTTCCCCTTATCTGAGATTTGCTCTCCCTCAACATCTGCTGCTCCTGACTTTTGAGGCGGTCTTTCCGGTTCCACCTCCTTTATCTACAAACCACTCCTCGTGGTCACAGCATTTACCTGCTTCGGATTAGGATCCGTGTCGCTAGGTAGTCCTCCTCTGGGTCTCGTATTTTGGGCACTAGCAAATTGCCCAAACTGATATTCAAGAGCCTTGGTCGCCAATTGATTATTCTTCACTTCGGCTGCCAATTTAACATAGTCAGCCTGCAATTGCGCCTGATTAGCGATCATGGTTTTGAACATCTCCTCAATGGTAGGTGATGGTGGTGGAGGAGGGGCATTGTGATTTCTGAATTGAGCTTGATAATTTTGTTGCCCTCCTTGATTTCTCTGCATACCCTGACCAGAACTTTGGCCTTGTTGGTTGTTGCTACCCCACGAAAAATTCGGATGGTTTCTCCAATTTGAGTTGTAGCCACTACCAAAATGCTGCTGATTTCTCTGTGCATTGCCCACAAAGTTAACAAAATCAGGATTTGCGCCACAGCATTCAGCTGAATGCTCACTACTACCACACACTTCACACCACATCTGTTAAACTGCATTGACTGAAGCTGAAGGCTGGTTCAAATTCATATTGCTGAAGTGAGTGTTTAACTGATTTTGCAAAGCGGCTATCTGTGCAGCGATAGTTGTAAACCCATCCACTTCAATCACTCCCGCTGCTTTCCTTGCTCCACCTTTTGAAGAATCTGCATTCCATTCTGGATTGCCTTGTGAAATTCGGTTGAGCAAAGTGTACAGCTCCTCGTAAGTCTTTTCCAGCGCTTGCCCTCCAGCTGCTGAATCTAACAGAATTTTAGTGTGGGGTTCCAAACCCTCAATAAATGTGTGTACCAACACCTCATTGGATTGATGATGATGAGGACAGTCCCGCAGCATGGATTTAAATCTTTCCCAGGCTTGATATAGATTTTCTCCCTCCCTCTATTTAAAACTTAGAATTTGACTTCTAAGTCTGGCTGTTTTACCAGAAGGGAAAAATCTAATTAGAAACTTCCGTGCAAGATCATCCCACGTTGATATAGAATTGGGTGGTTCAGCTTTTAACCACCTCTTGGCTTCACCAAGTAAGGAAAATGGAAATAAGGTGAGCCGAACATAATCAGGTGACACTCCAGCGGGTATATAAGTGTCACTTATCTTCAAAAAGTTTTGGAGATGTTGTTGTGGATCTTCATGAGGGAGACCGGTAAATTGCGCGCTTGTGTGCAAAAGTTGCATCATATTCTGCTTTAATTCAAACCTCCCTCCAGGCTCTGGTTTGCGGATACTAGAATATACATTGTTGGTGTGTGGGATTGCCACCTCGCGAATCGGCCTTGCTGCTGCTTCATCGGGCACTAACACTGCCCTCACAACTGGTGGATTTTGTTGCTCCATAATAGATTGTCGGAACAACTGCAGCTTCTTTTGTAGAGCTTCTCTATGTTGACTATGAAATTCACGTTCAGGCTCTAAGTAAGATTCCACCAGCTCCTTGTCCCTTGCCAGTGTTCACAGAAACAAAATCTACAAAATACAGGCTAAGACCAAGTTGTTAACACTTAAGAAAATAAAAATTAAAATACAGTAAATTTACACTAAACACAATTTCACAAATCGCCTAGCCTCCCCGGCAACGGCGCCAAAAACTTGTTCGGGTGTTCCGGTATGGGTTAAAAACCGACACGCAAGTGCACGTGGTCAAACAAGTAATAAAGTGGCTAAGTAGCCAAGTATCGATCCAAGGAGGCTCAATATATGTAAAGTTGCCTAGTTTACTATATTCATATTTCAGTTCTAATTATGCTAACAACAATGTAACCAACAGTTACTTGAGTTTTTGTTTCTAAACTATATCTACTACAATTTATAACCACTATTTACTGTGAATTTAGACAATGGATATGAACATGCCAAGGTTAAGAACAAGTAATGAACTTGATAATCATGATAATTTGGTTAATCTCTTCTTCATGTTGCTAGCCAAGAACATTCGCCTAGAAATTAAAACTCTCGTATTTAATTTCACTTTAGAATCATAAACCATCCGTCTACATTTCTGTGATCAAATGCAATTTATGACCTAGCACTACAATTCCGGTTCCTAAATTGACTAATACGGCTTTCAAGTATATTTCTATCAGGAAAGCACATCAAAACCCAATTTTCCCAAATCAAGTTAAGAACAATACCCTATTAATTCACAACTTTCCAATTTCTTGCTCTTTCGAGTGAAATTGGACTTTTTAGATGTACATTAATGTTGGCCAAGCACTAATGCAGTAAAAATAAGAATTAATAGAACAACATGGAAGAAGAAGAAGAAAACCATATCATTTACAATCAAAATTCACTACACATGTTCAAAACCTCAGCAAAGAAGAGAATTAGCCACTCATTTGTGGATTGATCATCCTAAAATGAGTGTAAATCATACGTACAATTGATAGAAAGAAGAAAAGAAGAGAAGAAATTCCTTAGCTTTTTCGTTCCTCAACTGCTCCTAACCCACGTCCTTGCTCTCCACTTCCGAACTCAGTCTAAAAACTAAAAACTGCTTAAAATAAACCTAAGTGTGTTATTTATACTAGTGGGAAATTTTTCCCGGAATAACAAGCAACGTGTCACGGAGGCCAACGTGGAGCACTGCCTCCGTGACACGGCGTGGACGCGGACCTTCACTGGAATTTCAGGGTCCGGAAAATTAGCCTCAATGTGGCACGGAGGCCAACGCGGAGGCCTCTCTCCGTGCCACGGAGCTGACGCGATGGCACACTGGAAATTGCCATTTTAATTCCTGTTCAGGCAGTGTGCTACCGCGATGGTAGCGTGGCACGACTCCATCGCGGAGCCCCTATAAAATGTGCATTCCAATGTCTTTTCCACGCTCGCATCCAAGTCCAACTCCGATATAGTTCCAACATGCATTTTAGCTCCTAAAAATCACATTTACCTGCAAAACAAATGCTAATCATGTTGGTTAGTATAAATTCGCATTTTATTACCAATTACATGATATTATATACACATTGCACAACAAACAAGGTAAAAATGATACGTTTAAGTATCACTTGGGCATATAAATCTGCCCAAGATCAACCACAAGGAGTGGTTTGCAGCTGAAGGAGGTGGAACCAGAAAGACCACCTCGAAACTCGGGAGCAACAGAAGTTGAGGGGGAGCAAAGTTCGGAAAGGGGGAAGACCAAAGAAGCTGAATCAGAGAGACCTCCACCCCTGTTCCCTCAACAACTCAAGAAACACAAGGAGGAGGCGTGTTTCAAGAAATTCATGGAGGTGCTTAAACAGCTACATATTAACTTACCTCTTGTTGATGTCTTGTAGGGAGTGCCTAAATATGCCAAATACATTAAAGACATCGTGGCCAACAAAAGTCGTTTGACTGAGTATGCCACGGTAGCTTTGACGGAGGAGTGCACTTCCTAGATCCAAAATAGACTGCCCACGAAGCTAAAAGACCCTGGAAGTTTTACTATCCATCTTACTATTGGGCAGAGCATCCGAGCTCGTGGATTGTGTGACCTGGGAGCGAGCATAAATCTGATGCCATCTTCGGTATTCAGAAAGTTGGGTCTAGGGAGTCCTAGACCTACAACCGTAATCTTGCAGTTGGCGGACCGATCCTTAGCTAGGCCGGATGGCATTGATGAGGATGTTTTAGTGCAATTGGGCTCCCTAATTTTCCCGGTAGATTTTATTATTCTAGATTTTGAACCAGACGCGGAAGTCCCATTTATTTTGGGACGACCCTTCTTGGCAACCGGGAATGCATTAATTGACGTAGCTGCGGGTCAACTTACAATGCGAGCACATGACAAGGTAGAGGTGTTCGATGTGTACAAAGCACCCAAGCTCCCGATGGTGCATGAAGAACTCTCGGTGATCAATGTAATTGATCATGGTAATGCTAAGCAGATGAATGATTCCCGATAGTTGATGGGAAGACCACCGGATAGGTGTAAGCACTACTGGGGGGAGGACAATGATCGTGAGAAATCGTCCATCACCCTAGCGGACAATTGAGCGTAAATGACGTCGAGCCGCGATGGTACACCAGGCGCTGCATGGGAGGCAACCCGTGAAAATTTGTTTTTTTTCTTTCATTTTGTAAAGTGTAAATAGATTGTTCTTCTTCTTTTTCTTTGATTAGAAATTATTTTTTTTAGTTAGTATTTTTTATTTTTAGTTAGGGGAAACCTATTATTCTAACCAATTTTATTTAGTGAGATGATTTTCAGGTTAACGGAGAAAAATGTGCACGGAATCGTGAAGGAAAAGGCGAGGTATGAAAAAGTAATAAAATGTAGAAGACAGTGAGCTAGGGCGATAGCTTCGTGTCACGGAGGAGGACCTCCGCGTTACCCTCCGTGACACGTTGAGTTGTAATCCAGAAATTTTAAAATTTCCAGAGGGCTATCGCGATGGCTCCGTGTCACGGAGGCAGTGCACCGCAATGCACTCCGTGACACGTTGCTGTGTAAATTGTGACGGGTCACACCGGGTTGCCGGGTGACCCGCGTGTTTTCTACTTTTTAAACCCCGATTTCTCCCTCTTTTTTCCTCATTCTCACTTTCCTCCGCGACCAAACATCCCAAAATCCGTCTCCCATCAACGTGCCATGGCTTAAGGCAACAAATTACCAAGTTTTCTTCGGTTCTTCAACTTCGAGGTATGTTTTCCGATTATCTCTCAAGTTTGTGTCGATTTTATTCGAAATTAAGCATGGGAGGTGAACTAAATCACCCTAAGTCGAAATTAAGCATGAATTCAAGTTATTTGTTGATTGATAAATGTTCGGAATGTTGTAATGAGCGTTTGAACTTGTCGATTGCATGAATTATTCGAATTTGATGGAAGAAATCAATTCTAGGGCTTTGTTGTTGAATTTGAAGTTGGTAATGTGTTGAATTCGTGAAATATATGCTGGGGTGTACTTGTGAAATGAGATAAGTCGTTGAAAAAAATTGTTTGAATGTAATAGACGACGAATTCTCGGGTGTTGGGAAAATGTTGAAATTTGTTCAAATTGGGTTGGTTATATAGGTTCATGCGTATATAATTTTTGTTGTTGTTTTTGTTTCGTTGTTTTTCTTTGCTAAGTGCGATGGTTGAAATGCTAGCGATGGTAGTGATTGGGATTAGCTGTACGAAGTCTGAGTAGTACGCAAAAGTTATACCTTCGAAATTATTTTGTTGAACGCACTAAGCATGAATTGTATGGCTGGTATTTTGGTGTAAATAAAGTTATTCTTGCCGTAGTATCGTAACTGTAGCTAAGGACTAAGCGTGGGGTAAACTTAGCGTAACCCGACCTTAGCCGAAGTTAATATTCATTTAGCTTGACATTGAGCTTGTTTACTTGTGTTGACAGGTAAAATGGCAAGCAGGCAAGATAAAGGTAAGGGTGCATCAACTTCAGGCACCGGAAGGAAAAGACTTAGACTGGGCACAGCAGTCCCAGCTGCACCAGCAGTTCCACGCGGCCAGCGCCGCCAATACAGAACGAGATGGGTGACTGATGAGGGGAAGAAGTGGTATGCTAAGCACAAAGAGAATAAATACTTCCCCGAGGAGCATATAGCACGTGAGCCATCAGCACAGGAGTTCCCCAGAATAGTTCAACGGATCGAGGCAGCTGGGCTCGGCTTCATATTTTAGGAGCCCAAGGAATGCAACCTACACCTGGTCCGGGAGTTCTATGCTAATTGGAACCCGGCAATCAGAAGCCACACCATCAAGATTAGAGGGCAGATAGTCACTCTGGAACCCCAACAGCTAAATGCCATCATCGGAGCGCGGGACACAGACGCCCACGTTCTCCGCCAGCTGAACATTACCCCACCGTATGCTGACATCAGACGCACACTGTGTGGGGCTCGATCCACAGCTAGATGGAGCAGACATAAAGAAAGGGGCTACCACCAGACTCTGCCATATTCTCAGATGAACAGGGAAGCCCGAATCTGGCTGAAGATAGTCTGCTCGTTCCTAATCCCGGGGGTACACATGACTGATGTGACCCGGGACCGTGTTTGCCTTGTGTATGCCCTGATGAAAGGGCTGGAGATTAATGTTGGGGCGGTCATTATATCCGCCATGAAGAGAGCCCGATTACACCAGGGCCACATGTATGGTTTCGGTGGACTACTCACCACCTTTCTCAGAGGCCTCGATGTCGAGGAGGAGGCTTTGGATTACATCCCGCAGTTGGAGCGGTGGGCCTTGGACGTGACCAAAACTAAGGCTCCCGACACCACCCACAGGCCAGTGCTGTTACTTGGCTAGCGACATGCTCGTGATGACCAGTACATGGCGCGAATGTTTGGGATGCAAATGCTCCAGCTCAGGATCGGTGGGAGACCAGCCACGGAAGTGGAGCTATGGCAGCTCGAGCTGGATTACCCGTTTGGCGAAAATGCCCGGGTTCTATGCCGAGTGGGGCCAGCCTTTGTAGAGCCCACAAACGATGATGTCCCCACGGACGAGGAGACACGCCGGGAGGACTCCGATGTGGAGTCCGATGACGACGACGGAGGCGACTCGGACTTGGGAGATGAGGCAGCAGCACTTGATGAAGAAGTGGAATACTTTAACTGATCAGGGAGTTCCACCACCCAATTTTGTGATTTTTAATTTTTGTGAACGCTGGGGACAATGTTCGGTTTAAGTGTGGGGTGGGGAGTAGTTAGGTGTTGGGCTGGGCTGGTTTGCTTGTATGCTTTCCTCTGTATTTTTGTATGTGTGTTTCCCTGTGTGTTTGTGAATTGCAAACTGTTCTGTATTTGTACATATTTGTGGAATTGATGTGTGTTGTGGAATGTTGATGTTGCCAGCTGAGTCTGTAAAATTTTTCTAAATATTTTTTTTGCTTATTGAAATGATCGATATTTTTAAAATTTTGCAAAAATATTTTGTTCATATTTAAACTATTTTGTAAATGATTTTTCCATCAAAATGATCGATGTTTTGCAAAATTTTTCAATTTTTTTATTTTGGGTTTCTCGGCGTTTGTTTTCGGTTCTTTTACCGAGAATGATCCCATTGAACCGACGTCATAGTTAGTGACTGTTCCCTATGATGGATGGATGACGACTGTCTTAAGGGAAATGTAGTCGGTAGGAGTAGTTATTTTAAGTTATTTTCAGTTTTTTTCTTTGGTGGATTGCATCATGGAACCTGTAGTTACTATATGGTTGTGAAATGTTGGTTGCGTGTTGTACCTGATATTCAAAATGCAAAAGTGATTCGTATGAAAGCATGCAATTTTGTAAATATGTTGAGATACCTAGGTTGTAGAGTTCGATTCGGTGTGATTGAGGCTTAATTTTGAATTCATGTAATTAGCTGATTGAAGAGTCTGTGAATGCATCTTGAATCGAGCATGTGCATAAAGTGTGAAGTGAGGTATTGTTATTCCATGCTATTGTGAAGTGTCTAGAACTTGCCTGGTGTTTGTACAAAACGAAATGAAGGAGGTGTATTGTTGGAAAGGATGTAGGCATTTCTTTGTTTTAACCGAGAGTTTCTATTTTTTTCTTGTCATACTCCCCTTTTATGTGATTGTATACCCTAGTCAGCCTGTTGAGCCTTTAGCCTATTATTTCTTTCTTTTGTCCAAAAAGTATAAACTGAGCTTAATTCTTTCTTTTTATTAGCCGTAAAGTCTATACAAAACTCTTAAGCTCTTAAGAAGAGAAAATAATTTTCCCAAAGTGTCAAAGAGTGAGAATGGTGAAAAGAAAAAGAAAAGCAGAGAGAGGAAAGAAAAGAAAAGGTTGAAGGTGCACTTGCTATAAATAAATGATAATGAAGGTGCATGAAAAATCCTTTGTTATTGTGTCAAGTGTGATGAATGAAATGGGCCATACTAAAGTAAATCATCAAGAATGGGATAATGAAAAAAAGAAAAGAGAGAAACAATGTCCATGAGTTGATGGGAATGTGTTGAAAAGGCGCTTAAGGATGCTAGTGGCTATTATTGGCTAATCCAATATATACTAGTTTCATAGCTTCCATTACAACCCATTAAAGTCCTACGTGATCTTACATTGCATTTCTTTATATTAGTGGAGTAATACACTAAGGGCAAGCTTATGGGTCATGACATGATGCATGTGAATTCTTTTGAGAGAGAGAGTGAAATTATTATTTTTTTACATGCCCCTACTTGAATGTTTGTGTGTCACATGAGCAAAAAAGGGGAAGATTCTCTTGAGTTGTGAGAGTACATGCTTGATGAAAGATTGATTTTCATGTCGGATATCTTGATTAGCTGATTTGCATGAGTTTGCCGATATCGAGAGTCGATTCTTAAAGTCTGGGAAGTCTTAATGTATTGAAGGTCATTACATTGTTGAGACCATGCAAGTTTTCTTGATGATTCGCAATATTGAATGATCGGTATGACCGTAGCTTAAATTGTCGCACCATAGTGGCAAAGGTTGGGATGTAAATTGCATGAATTGTATGTTTGTTGTTCGAGGACGAACAAGGATTTAAGTGTGGGGTAAGTGATCTTGGGCAGATTTATATGCCCAAGTGATACTCAAAAGTATCATTTTCGCCTTGTCTATCTAGCAATGTGTATACATTTTCATGTAATTGATAATAAAATGTGAATTTATACTAACCAACATGATTAGCATTGTTTTGTAGGTAAAATGTGATTTCGAAGAGCTAAAATGCATGTTGGAGGATATCGGAGTTGGACTTGGAATCGAGCGCGGAAAAAGGCATTGGACTGCACAAATTAAAGGGGCTCCGCGATGGAGCCGTGTCACGCTGCCATCGCGGAGGCATTCTGCTTGGAGGGTGAAAAATTTCACAATTTCCAGTGGAGGCTCGCGACAGCTCCGTGGCACGGTGGCCAGCCTCCGCGTTGCACGCCGTGCCACGTTGGTGCTTTATTCCCGGACCCCTAATTTCCGTGAGGGTCCGCGTTCACGGTGTGTCACGGAGGAAGTGCTCCGCGATGCACTCCGTGACACGTTGCTCATTATAACGGGAAAAATTCCCATTAGTATAAATAGAACATTTAAGTGTATTTTTCATAATTCAGACTTGGTGGAGCAAAGACGTGGGTTACAGGCGGTTGAGGGACGAAAAGTTCAGGGTTTGTTCTCTCATTCTTTCTTCTCTAATTCAATTGTTTGTATGATTAACACTTGTTTTAGGATGATTAATCCACAAATGAGTGGCTAATTCCCTTCCTTGCTAACGTTATGAACAATTGTGATGAATTTTGATTATTGAATTATATGGTTTTTCATCTTTTTCTTCCATGTTGTTCTATTAATTCTTGTTCTTACTACATTGGTGTGTGGCCTACATTAATGTATATCTAAAAAGTCCGATTTCACTCGAGAGAGCACGAAATTGGAAAGTTGTGAATTAATAGGATATTGTTCTTTACTTGATTTGGGAAAATTGAGTTTTGATGTGCTTTCCTGATAGAAATATACTTGAAAGACGTATTAGTCAATTTAGGAACCGGAATTATATTGCTAGGTCATGAATTGCATTTGATCACAGAAATGTAGACGGATGGTTTATGATTCTTAAGTGAGATTAAATACGAGAGTTTTAATCTCTTGGCTAATGTTCTTGGCTAGCAACTGGAAGAAAAGATTAACCAATTTATGATGATAATCAGTTCATTACATGTTCTTTAACCTCGGCATGCTCATATCCATAGTTTAAATTCAAAGTAGATAATTGTTAGTAGTTTTAGTATCGGATTTATAAAACAATTTATTCAATTTTTGGTTACGTTGTTGTCAGCATATTTAGAAGTGAGATATAGTATAGTATACTTAAGAAAATTTCACTTATCCAGAGTCTCCGTGGATCGATACTTGGCTTACTAAAGCCACTTACTACTTGTTCGACCATGTGAACTTGCGTGTCGGTTTAGATACCTATAACACACAGCCGAACTGTAGGCAGAGGACTACATCGATTTTTCCTTTGTTCCACATGAAGTGCTGTCTAGCTTGGTAGGAGGCGTAGAATTCCTGCACCAGGTTTGGGTAACAGTACAGGAGAGGATTGGCAAAAGCATGCCATTTTTTTCTGTGAACTAAGTAGTAATGTTGGGAAATTCCCCGCGCAGTCCCGCCAAGTCGAACCTTTTCTCCACCATTATCGATCAGCCTTTGCATATAGTGTACTACACTTTCATGTAGGGCAAGCAGAAGATGATAGCCTCCCTAGAGTCAGCAAGCGTTGTGGAGGCTTTGGCCTTGCCCTTGCCTTTGCCTTTGTTCCTAGATGATGACATTTTCTACAAACGTGATGTTAGTGGCATCCATAATTATTGGAATAAAATAACTGAACATTAAACTAAAATTGAGATGAGAAGCAAAGATGAAGAAGTTATCATTAAAGAATAGGCAGCACTAGCGGAGCACGGGCATGCCGTCGAATGATATCCGCAGAGCGTCGCTGGCTCGCCGATGCAAAGTAGTAAACTGGGCTCACAACAATTCCACCGATGATATGGTGGTGAGGCACCGGTTCTGATCTATGAATCGCCAATGTAATGCAGATACCAAGCAGTGGCCTGAAGCCAACTGGAGGTTGGACCGATGTTCCATCGGCGTTTCACCGAACCCTATTGGCGAATAGCCGAATGTCGTCATTCCCAAAGCAATTCCAAGAACTTAGTGGCACCAAATTACAAGCACCCACTCACATTATATTAAAGTAGCAATTCGACACAGAGGTAGGACTAAGATGATGATTTACACTTAAGAAAGGTGTCACCCAATCTATCATCGGGCAAAGCATGACTTTTCAATCTATTTGGGTTACTCAGACTTCACCCCATTTAAGACTACACATATATCATGACTACCCATACCTCTTCCCCTATTTTTGACAAATAAAGCATCCACCATGATAATAATGGGAATGAAGGGCATTAGCAAGGAGGATAATGTATATTAAATCCATGTGAATATGCAATCACGGTTCCATTGATCAAAACATTCAAAGAATCAAAGATACATTACCACACTTAGCAGAAAATTATGCAGAGAATAACAGTGGTATCTTGATAGTGCTCAACAATGACACTCTTACGACTTGTGTAGTGGAGAGGGAGAATGTGAGTGTAGTGAGAATATGTGAAGAGAGTGAGGAGTTTTATAGGTGATAAACTTAGAGTGGGGGTAGTTGGGGAGAAAGTGGGATAGTAATAGTGAATTACTGTGTTGATGGGAAGTGGAAAGGTGGGAAAGAGGTGAATGTGGGAAAGTGGAAAGGTTGAGTATTGGGAAGACAAAAAAGGTTGTGGGAAAATGGAAAAAGGGAAATATCACGACCCGAGAGTACACCCGGATTGTAAACTCGGGACAAGGACCCCCAAAAGACCCCAAGTCGATCCATGGCATGTGCATACATCTAAACTATTCACATAAAGTATAAGATTTAACATAACAACATGAAATAAAGGAAATCATGATATGAAATAGGAAAGGCGATGATACAAGATTCATATATAAACGCTGACTATTGCATACAGTCTGAAAAGCCTCTAGTCATAATAGATGGGTTGGAGGGACAAGAACCCAACTAGCCCTAGCATAATGAAACTGAAAGAAAAATAAAGTCTGAACACAAGGCCTTCGAAACATGAGGACTCACCAACTGGAATCGAGGGATGATACCGAGAGCAAGTTAGAAGCGAGGTTGAGCCTAAGAAGCAGTTACTATATCATAAAATGATACCACATAGAAAGTATGCGGTCAATACATGGAATTTACCGAGTATGCAAGGTAAGTAAAACAGACATTTAAAACATTTGTAAAAATCCATAAGTAATCATAAGAGTAGGACAACAAACTCGTATTTGTAAATTATCATAACACATCATACGGCTTAAGGTTTTCCAAACATTTGCAGCATAACATAATCATAATTGTAATAGAAGAGCTTTAATTTACATAACTTGAGCCAATATACATAATCATAACATGCATAAATCATGAGGAACGGTGGGAGATTCTCTTAACCGACATACGTCACATAAGCACACATGAAGCCCGAATTATGACCCTAGTTGGGAGGGTGTTCGTACCTTGCCAAGGGTAGGAACCATGAAGGGCATGATCACACCTGAGAAAGGGCCATTTGGGCTAGGGAAAAACATGATAGGGGTCCCAACATACCTGTGGTGGCACGTAGTTCATGAGATCCTAGGATTAAATGTGAGCCCCGAACCTATTCGGTGTTCGATACTACTCCTAAAACATATATATAGTGCTCATAGTATATCATGCATGAGTTCATGGCTAGTTATATCATGATAGTTAGAAGCATGCGCGTAGATAAGTAAATTATCCATGAGGAAAGGCCCGTGGGTCAGCCAAAAACATAATTCATTCTTAATAACATACATACATACTTGTAGATCGTGCATATAGTTTAAATTTCCATAAGATCATAATAAATAACATAATAAATAAATGATTTAATTCATAATACATGCTAGGCTTATTGAAACATCAATGGATCAATGGATCATAAATTAGTATTTCATGGGGTATGAATCGATTTAAAAATTTCCATGAGTTTTGATAATTTATAAGTAGGGTGATAAAATAGGGGCATGGGTGTGGAAGAATCCACCCATTGAAGAACTTATATACCTTGAAAAGGATTGATTTCAATGTTCCTTGAATACCCACAAAGGAATTGATGGAAACTTGGAGAAGAAGACCTTGAATCTCCCTAAAACCTCTCTGAAAGCTCTTGCATGGGAATGGGCATGCATTAGTGACTTAACCCATCATATCACACTCAAAAAATACACAAAACGACGTAGTTTAGGGCCTTATATAATGAAAAAGTCAAAAATACCCTTAATGAACCTGCCTTGAAAACTGGCAAGATTGATCCCACGGATGGGACTAACGGGTCATTGGAACCAACGACGACCCATCATGTCCATCGTTGAAAGCACTACTGATAGCCCATTCTCAGAACCAAACAATGGATCATCAGGATGACCCGTGCCTTCAACCAACGAATCGTCACACCCCCCGTGGTTAGCCCCCTGAACCTTGGCATCTCATTTCCTAACGAGTCACACCATGACCCCTCACTATAAAAATGGACCATTCTTTGATACCATGAGTCGTTCCATGGTCCGTCCTGTGATATTTTGCCAGTTTTTCGCACTTCTCAAATTCAAAACCCGGGTCTATTCTTAGGCCTTCCTAGGGTAATAAAGGAAACCTAAGGGAATATTATTTAGATTAGGGAGACTCAAGCTGGTAGTAGGTTTCAGGTGGGTCCATATTTAAATTAGATTCTGAAACTAACTGGTGCCTCGATCGGCGTTACACCGGCGATCGCTGATATGAGCAGGCACTTAGCTGCCTTACCATTTGTGCTCGAATTCATTCCTAGTTCACTGTTTGAAATCCGGCAACAAATTGGCAATTCACGAGTAGAACTGGCGTTCTGCCGATTGGTCGCCGCTTGGGCACCCAATGCTCAGGTAATTTGTGAGGGACCGGTGGTACACAATTCAGAATTGGCGGTCAACCAATTTTACTACAGGTCGAGCACTCATGCTCCCAACATTCTTCTTTTAAATTTAGGGATGCAGAGGTTTGCACATTTGGACCGGCAATTTGCCGATCCAGTGCGTTTCCTACCTTGTTTCCTTTTTGTGCTTTCCCTCCTTCCATCTTACTTCAATGGTCCTACAAAATCAAACACAACAATTACATACAATAAATCAAATAAAGCACTTGTGTTTCCTCTTAAGAAGTGCCTTAGTTAATGTCGTGGCACGATGTAGCTCTAGCAATCCTCATATGAAGGATCATTCTCTGACTCATACCTCTCCATCTCAACTCTGCTCTCCTCATTTCCTACATGAAACACTCCTATCACCTTGCATTCTTTGGGAGATTCTGCTAATGGACACACCTTAAAGGTTACTTCTTCACTTTTTACTCGGAACTTGAGCTCCCCTAGCCCCATATCAACTAAAGCTCTACCAGTGGCGAGCAATGGTCTTCCCAAAATGATTGGCACTTCAACATCCATTTCACAATCAAGTACTACAACGTCAGCTGTAAAATGAATTTATCCACCCTCACCATTACATTTTCTAATACTCCCATAGGCTTCTTTATGGAAAGATCCACCATTAGCAACCTCATTGATGTGGGTTTGGTGCTTCCAAGTCCCAACTTATCGAAAATGATGAGAGGCATTATATTTATGCTTGAACCGAGATTGCAAAGAGCATTCTTAAACTTACATATCCCAAATGTACAAAGAATTATGAAAGCTCCTAGGTCTTCCTTCTTGGGGGAAAGATTGCTCATCATCATCGCACTACAATGGTGCGTCATCTCCCTGCTACCTGCATCAACTACCTTCTTCTTTTTCAGCAACTCCTTCATGAATTTGGCATATCTGGGCATTTGGAGAAGGGCATCCACCAACAGTATTATAATAGATAATTTGTTGAACATGTTAGTAAATTTGCTAAACTGGTCATCCTTCTTTTTCTTATCCAACCATTGTGGATAACGAGGTGAATCTCTTTCTTCAACCTTTTCATCATTTGAGGCCTTCATGCCCAACGAATGAGGGAACTTCATCATCCTTCCCCTCACCTTCAAATTAACTCTTTTCACCACTCCTTGTTATCTTTGGCATCTCGTCAACTTCATTTTACTGATTTGATTTGGGAGCACTAACTTCCTTGTGCTTCACTCTCGCATCTCCAACCAATTTACCACTCCTAGTAACAATAGCCATGCATTGACTATCTTTCTTCGTGTTCGAAATTGTATCACTTGGGAACATTCCCTTCATTCGGGGATTTATTTAAGTGGACCAGTGATTCTTTTGAGCTTCCAAATGCTTAATGGAGGCTGAATGAGAGCTCATCGTCTGGGCAAGGTTAGACACCTCCCCTTTCAATTCCTTCACCCCACTGTCGGTTGATTCCACTTTCTTGATGACTCTTGCTAACATCTCTTCAATTTTTGAGCTACCTGCATCGCTCACACTGGGTTCACATTGGGAGTTTTTAGCTATCGGGGGAACATTTGGGTTTTAACGTTGGTGGAAATGATCTCCCTCTCTATTTTTCTCTCTGTTGCCCCATCTTTCATTTCTTTCAGGCCATCCTTGTGCATCATAGTTTCTCCAGCCTTGGTTCTCTTCCCTTTGGTGCCAAGGACCTTGCGTAGTCCCTTAAAACCCAGGCGAGGATCCCCTATCTAATTTCCCATGGATTGTCATTCCTCATAGTACCTAGATGGCGATGATTCTCCTTCAAATTGCAACGGACCTTGCATACCTATAGCATTCACCACTTTAGGCCCTACCCGACATCACATGTTTGGTCATTTGTTCTAGCTACGTCATCATTTTGGCAAGATTTTCATCTCTCTCTTCATCTCTTTTTCGCAACTCAGCCGCCAATGCATTAGAGCTAATGTCGTGTGTATATACATTTATCTTCGTGTTCCATGTCCTATTTGTTGTTGTCATTCTGTCCAAAAGGGCTTTATCCAACCATATGTCTGATCCATAATAGACCCTCCAGATAAATTGTTGGCAATGTATTTGTTGAAAGAGTTGAGGGCTCGGTAAAAACTTTGGAGAAGCACTCCATCAGGAAGCCCATGGTTGGGACAAAGCGAAACCTTCTTTCTAAACTGTAGCCATGCTTCTTACAATGGCTCTCCAAAATCTTGCCTAAAATTTTTTATGTCATCCTTGAGCTGCAATATTTTTGACGGAGGGAAGAAATGATCCAAAAAGACTTCGATTAATTCTTGCCAAGAGGTAATACATCTAGGAGGCAGTTCCTCTAACCACATCATCGCCTCTCCCGTTAGGGAAAATGGGAAGAGTCTTAGCCTGATAGACTCTTGACTTATATTTGTGATGTTGAAAGGCTGACATATCTCCAAGAAAATTTTCAAATGACAATTTTCGTCCTCATATGGTTTTCCCCAAAATAGTACTTTCATTTGCAGCAAATGTAGCATTGTACTTGTGACGTGGAACACTGCATTCCCTACCATAGGCGGTAAGCAAATGGCTCCCGCCACTTCGAGCATCACTGGGTTATCTTCCTCATGCTCCATATTTCCCTCTACTAGCTATCTCCTTCTCGTGAATGATGACTCGTATCACTTTATCCTAACAAGAACAACAAACTTTATGTCAACACCTATGATGCATGTCTAGTTCAAATTAATAATCAACACTAGAGTATCAAGGGCTAGTCCTCGGCAATGGCGCCATTTTAGATAACATCAAAAATATACTCTTCATTCAAAGAGCATAAACGATCATTGTATCAAAAATTGGGATCGAATCCCAGAGGGACTAGTGAATGATATGCATGAGTGTCGTTTGAGAAATTAAATTTAGCTTGCACCACTTAATAATAACATGAAAGAAACGTGTTAGGGGAGATTGAAATTTAAAAGAGAATATAACTTCTAGTTTGGATACCTATGATAGCAAAATTACCAAGGTTGTTGACAAGAATGTGAAAGACTAGAGGTATGGCGTAAATGATATGCTAACTAAATAGGGTCATGCTAGGTCATATCATAAATTTAATTTGTTTAAGTAATCTCAAAAAAGTGGGCATTTAATGCTTTTTGGCCTCAAAAATACCTCTTGCTAGAGTTCTCTCAAACCCCCAGATACCGTTAACTCAACCCGATAAGATTTGGATGAATAACTACACTATTTTCTAGCTATTAGCTATTAATTAGTAGTGAGAATGTAATTTTGACTATTTTCAGCCGAATTTCACAATCTCCCATCCATGTCCACCATTAAATTCTCTCCCAATACTCAATTCTTCTTTTGCAAGCAAAAATCAAGTAAGTACAATTAGATCCACATCAACAACAATGGATCTTCAATTATAGATTGGAGAGAATCAGATAGATTTAAATTAATTTAACAATATTGATATGACTCTAGCAATATCCACTCTAATTAAACATTCATCACCACACACCTCTAGTTAATGATTTAGCTACTCATAGTAAAGAAATTCAAAAGCGCATTTAATAATAAACTCATTGATTTAATAATAGGACTAGCAAAATCAAGTTCAACAATGGTAGTACCTTGCTATGAAGGAAGAAGAAGAAGAAAAAGAAAACAATTCTTTCCAATTTCCACCAATCAAATTCTTACTTTCCTCTCTGCTAAGAGAATTTCCTAAAAAGCTAAAAATTGAGATCTGATGAGTATACAATACTTTTCTCTAGAATATACAAAGAAATGGGTATCCACCTATCTCTTTTTCTATGCTAGACATTTTTACCCCTGATCAGCGTCAGGCACTTGGGGGAGTACCGGCAGTTCACCGGTTACATTTTGCGAACTGCCGACTCTAATTAGTTCCGCCTCTAGTGAGTTCTAGTGGCCTTAGGCGATTCCTCCAGCATTTCAATGGTCTCCACCCGCATGAGACCAATTCTTTTCTCTTCGATCCAGAAATTTCAGGTATCAATCGGCGGAAGTACCGGCGAGTCGTCGGTTGAAGTCCGCGTTCGCTAGTTGCTATCATTCTCGGAGGTAGTGTTCATTAGCTCTTCAATGGCGTTTGGCCGGTCTCCTTTGGTGAAGCGCTAGTTTTCACCTGATTCCCTTTTTTTTCACCCTTTCTTGCTCTTTTCTCCAAATCATATATCTACACAAAAAAAGGCAAAAAGGGGCATAAAATCCATCTAAATGACTTGAAAACTAGACTAATATTCATGCTTAAGAGCCTAATGAGTTGGTAAATTATCAACTCATCACCTAGCTGGGCATATGCACTTTTGGTGCCTGCTAGCAACACATAATCAAGAAAATGAACAATTATGTCTCGTATGTATACATAACCTCAGGCAGACAAGGCCGCACAATGAACCTGCATAAAGACAACTAACCCAGCAATCACAATAATAAGAGGATTCTATGCGGGCCGACAAGACCACCATGTTGTCTAAGTCATAGCAGAAGGGAGGCAGGCAGTTATATATAAGCTACAGCCAACAAGGCTGCTACAGATATTTACAATAGGCCCCATATGGACAACATACAAAACGTAACATATATCGGACCCACACGACCATCAATGAACAACTAGCTAGGAATTATAGTACGCAAGCCTCTAAGAGTGAAATAGTGATCGGGGCTACCCCAAAACTATACAATAAAAATAAGAAAACCTTCTCTAACAGGAAACTCCGAAGGAAGGGAGCTGACCAATTAGCTGACCTTGAGTAGCTGCTAAGGAGGTCCTGAAACTCGTTTGTCCGAACCAGCAGGAAAGTATGCAGCATCCCAAATATGGGAGTTAGTACAATATGTACCGAATATATAAGGAAACAATAAAAATAGATGAATGAAAGATATTAAAATAACGAGAAGTAATCTATAATAGGAATAAGAATCTAACCTGCGCAATGTCATAATAATAAGCAATAACTAGCAGATAATACTCAAACAAGAACCTAACTGGGCCCCCATTAGCCTAGAAGGTACAGCCAACACAATTATAACCTACCTAGGCCCCCATAAGACCCATCAAGCGCCAATTAGTCTATATACCCCTATTGGTACCCCTAAGGCCCCACATGTGACTGCAATTGCATCTCGGGTACACCAGGCCCTAGTTAGGGTCGGTAGTGCCATCATGGCATAAAAGGAGTTCATAGGAAACTCCAGTGTGGCCCTGAAGGCTTCACTTTAGTCCTTTTAGACAATAAGTAACTCCATAAGCAACTCAAGTTCATAGCCCTAAAAGTGGTCTATAGTTCTATAGATGATAGCAACATCGTAGCTCCGTAAGCAATCTATAGCTCCATAAGAAATAGTAGCATCATAGCTTTGTGAGAAGTTTATATCTTCGTAAGAAATTCATACTACTAGCAGCCCCCTATCTATTCGAGGCGAGAGGTCATACGAAAAACGATCAACCCCAACTAGGAATACTGCGCTACAATCTCAATTCTGTTCGTATCGATTAACTACAACATTCAAATTCTTAAGTTGTTAAAAAAGTGCAAGTTGTAAAATTTTTATGACGAGAGCAACTTGCAGAAGAAGTTAGCCTTAAAATACCTTAATTGTCAATTCTTGTTCACCCAACCAGTTCCAACCTAAAGCGGTGATTCCTCCAAATTGCAGCCCTAATGTTTAATGAATAAAGCTATTTTCAATTTGAGGAGACGACTAATAATAATATCCTTTCATATTTTTAACGGTTACCTAGGGGAATTTTCATATAATTCTAAGATCCAAACTCCTAAACTATGTTGTTTTGGGGTGTGGTTAGAAGGGAATTAGGGGAATTAATAGACATTCTCCTCTTTTTCTCTCCCAAACTTACAGGAAATGTACGTAGAAGCTCAAACAAGGATTCTCAGGGCAAGAGTTAGGGTTCTACTTCTTCTCTAGATTTCCTAGAGTTTCCTCAGAGGATTCTTCTACAGGTATGTGGGATTTCAATAAGGGTATCCTTTTGCCCTTATGCCCAAAATATCCAGACCCTAGATTTCTTGCAAGTTCCATAGCAATAATATCTTATTACTTTAATGTTCTCTAATCTCTTGAGATTTCTAGTATGTGATATTCATGATTTTACAAAATTCGGTTATAAATGATAATTTTATGACAAATGTCTACATGATTCATGTTTAGTTATATAAAAATGCATGAATTCATATTTCAGTCTTTCTGATTATATCATGATTTCAACATACAAATGTCAATAGCATAATCAGCATTTTCAGGTTCTATAGGCTTTCAGAATACTATCAGATAAATTTTTTGACTTAGCTTTAAGAACATTGGTTTTTGGTCTATCTATAAATTATCAGTAAATTAATCAATTGGGAGTAGCTTAGCACCGAGCTGGTCTAGGGCTCAACACACCCAAGACCTAGAACTATGTGCCACCATAGGTTATTAGCTCGAATTGGAATAAATTTTAGTGATCACATCAGACATGCCTTTATACACTAGTAAGATATATTTGGTCCTATGGATGGGCCATATACATCGAACTCCATGGTTAGCTCCCATAGATTTATGTCTGTTAATAGAATCTCCCATCATACAGTATAGTTACAGTCTCAATTGCAGTTACAAACTATGTTTTTAGTACATGTACCTGACCCTTAAATTAGTCTTATCAGTACTTTTAATACATATTTTTCGGACTACTATTTCATAGAAATATTTATGTATCTAAGTAAGGGTTATGGTACTTCAGTTCAGTTAGGAATTTTAGTATAGTTTTTCAAATTATTAGTATGTTCTATATATTCAAATTGCATATCTCATATACTCAGTACATTCAAAGTACTGACCGCATATTTCTTGTGCTATATTGTTTTATCATATAGGCTCAGGATCTCAGGCTCAACAGCGTGGTTAACTTCTCTTTTAGGCTTATTGCAGCAGAGATCTATTAGTGTGTCCTCATCTTCTAAGGACTAGAGTTTTCATCTTCAGCATTTGTCATTTTCAGTTTTAGTTTCAGACCCTACAGTTAGTTGAGGAAGGGGGGGGGGGGGGGGGGGGAAGTTGTCCCAACATCTCATCAGTTTCTTTTACAAGGCTTTCAAATAGAATATTTTGGTTTTAGCTTCAGTTCCATTGTTTGAGCAAATATCGATAATTTATTAGATGCTCTTTATTAATTTAGTATTCGGTTATTGTTTTTAAACAACTTCCGTTTAATAGTCTCTTACAGTAGTTCAGTCATTATAAAATTATGCCATTCCATGGGTTTTCTTGGGGTCACTTATGAGCCTAAGTACCATGTCACGTCCAAGGTGCAGACTCGGGTTGTGACAATATAATTTCAAATGATTTTCAATACTACATATCATAGCTGTAGAATCAACACAGTGTTTTCATAGCTAGTCCAGTACTTCAAGAATTTTAGTAATTTACATGATTTTAAAGTAATCTATGCAAAATTTATTAGATTCAAATGCAATTACAAGCACCTATATATGATTAAGGAGTAGTATTTAACACCAAGAAGATATGGGTTCAGATAACCCACGCCCCACAACTACATGTCACCATAGGTTAAAGGGTACTCACCAATTGAGAGTGTCTCTCTTGCTCAAATAGGCTCACGAGTGAATTCACGCCTTCTTGGTCCTTAACCTTGGCAAGGTAAAGAGAACCTCCTGACTAGGGTACATGTTGTGCTCCATGATGTTCACTTGGAGTATGTCGGTTATCATAATCTCCAACAATCATGAATATACTACATGCATTACTTTTTAGTATTGTGTATATGGCCATCGATCAATATATATATATAAACTTGTTTTATGATCTAAGACATGCTCAACTTTTTATCTATGCTTTAAACCTTGGGTCATTGTACCCCACCTTATGATAAATCTCATGTTTTCTTACTATAACATGATTATGATTTTCAGCATGATGTCCTTATCCTCATGTTTTACTTATTTGACATACTCAGTACACTCAAAGTATTGACTGTATAGCTTATGTTATATCATCTCATGATATAGGTTTAGATGCTCAGTCTCAGCTCACTGCTAGCTAAGTTCCATTCCCTGATCAGCCTAGAGTTGGTAAGTCCTCATCATCCGAGAATGAGAGTTCATTTCATGATTTCTCTATTATTTTAGTTTTCAGTTTAAGTACAGCTAGTTGGGAACCTATCCCTTCAGTTCATCAGTTTTTAGAGTCTTTTAGATAGATATGTTTAGATGTTAAACATGTTGGTCCCTGTGTTGTTTTAGTTTAACAGTTATTGATATTCCAGATCTATTCAGACTTATGATATATCTCATTGTTAGCTTCCGCTTAGTTTGTTAGTATATTATGATGTCATGCTTGTACCATGGGTTATCTTGGGACCTTTGTGGTTCTAAGTCCTGTGTAACTTCCAGGTTCTTGATTCAAGTCCTGACTCTTTCTTTTAGCGATGCCAATAACGATGACTCTCTAGTTTTCTATACAACTATGCCCTATTTTCATAATCCAAAACTCGGACTCCTACAATGGCTAATCTATGAACGCCTTTTGATACCTCCTACTAATCAATTGGCTAATATGCTAGACCGCCCATAAAAAGTCGACCAGGTTCATCTACTAAAACATTAGCTCTATCTAGGTGGTAGATATTGTCGATATCATAGTCCTTTCACAAATCTAGCCACCTTTACTGTATTAGGTTTAGTTCTCTTTGCATGAAGAGGTATTGTAGGTTGTTATGATATGTAAATGTAACAACATATACTCCATATAAATAATGTTGTCATATCTTAAGTGTGAATACAACTATTGCATGATCTAAATCGTGAATGGGGTTATTATGTTAATCTTTTTCAATTCTCAGGGATCCTTCCCATGTTGCATCAAGATGCGACCTAGAAAACGCTTGAAACATCACAGCAAACAACAATTCCCTTTGCTAAGTTTAATAATGGAGTTGTAGTCATTCAATCCTTTTATTCCTAAGAACTTCTTTCACATGCATCTAACCATGGAAACTTAGTTGCTTTCTATGTTAGTTTAGTCAATGGGGATGAAATTGAAGAAAATCCTTCTGCAAACATTATGTAATAATTGGTTATCCCTAAGAAGCTACATACCTCTGTCAGAGTGCTAGGTCAAGGCCAACTCATCACAACCCCTATTTTCTAAAAAGTATACTTTTATGCCTTAACCAAACAACAAGTTGCTAAGAAAATCCACGGAGTTAGACCGTAACTCACATTCAGAAAATATAGCATCTAAGTGGTGCTCTGAGTGTCTACAATAGTAATCTCAAATGGTCTATATTCTCTGCTTCATCACATAAATATATCACAATATAATCTATAAACACTATGACGAAAGTATTAAGGAATGGTTTGAAAACCGTATATATGAGATCCATAAAGGCTGTGGGGGACTTCGTTAGTCCGAACAACATGACGAAAAATTCAAAATGCCCATATCTAGTTCAGAAGGTTGTCTTGGGAATATCTATTTCCCGAATCTTTAACTGATGACACCCGAACCTTATGTCAATCCTGGAAAAACATTTAGCTCCTTACAGATGATTATTAATTAGTTAAATCAATTGAATATTACAATGTGATTGTTAGATAGACCATAATCTTACATTGATATCATCCCCTCGATAATGTAAAAGTTTGTTCTTTCTTGGTTAAAGTTCATTATTTATTTTCTTTTCATTTTAGTTAGTTTATAATTATAATAATTGGTTTTATATCTTATTTATATAATTCTCAGTAGTTTAATTTAGTTAATGGTTAATCACAACTCTCTCTAGTTTCGACATCTAATTTTGAGTAATTTTATTACTTGAAGATCATATACCCTTTCATGTCATTAGCTATGCCTTCGGTGAAGACGATCATACAAGTAGTAAAGTGGCTCTTGCGAGCTGGATGTCGAACCCACAGGGACTAGAACTTTCAATGAATGCTCAAGCTCAAGTATAAATCTAAAAATTCGAAAGTGCAAGTTTCAAAGATTTAAATGTTTTGTTTGTTATTAAAATCTAAGAGTGATCACAATTTAAATGGAAAACAATAATGAGAAGAATCCAGGGTTAAGGCCAAACAATAATGTTTAACTTAAATTCACATTGGTTCAACTATTTATCTACATTATTGTCTTACAAGATAAATGCCATGTTCATGGTCTTTCAAGTCTCTAAACATATCTTTGTATTATCCTTACACCTACATCATTGAGCAGGGATGTGACAACCTAGTTCATATGTATTAATCTATTGGAGTGTTGCGTAGTTAATGCCCTTGGTTATGGACTTTCTAACCTCTAACCATTTAACCTAGAATTAACTTCACAAATATATCTATAATTGGTGATGTGATAATTCAATTCTAAGTTGTCTTGCTATCTTCCCATTTATTAACCAAGCGAGGTTAATGAGGTATATTTCTATCCTAAATATGAATCAAGTCTTGAAGACAAGAACTCACTTCTTGCATTTCATAGTCTATTCTCATGTTTTGTCCTTTTAGGATTTACACAAGAATCCTAGATACATTCTAATGGTGATCAAGCAATAGAATAGTAAAACACAAATGCAAGACAAACAACAATTAAGAAACTTAAACTCATAATGATAATTACATACGCTAATACGTTCATGTCATGTGGCCTTAACGTTAGAAGAAGGGTCTTAGCCACTCATAGTTTTACATGAAATCATAGTATACTTACAATCCATGTAGAAACAAGAGTAAAAAAGATAAGAAATATAATCCTAGGAAGAGTCTTCTTTGTTCTCCTCTTCTTCTCTGTGTTTTCTTAAATATGACATGATATTCCCACAATAATGCCTAAGTGTGCAATTTATAATATTGGAAAATTTTCCCATGGTGAACTACCTCAGTTTCATGTAGGTGAACACAATGTATTGCGTCCGTGTCAGATTGGTGAATGTGGAGCTTTTCTTTCATGACACGCTGCCAACTCACTGCTGCACTACTTCAATCAAGTGATGTTTTCCTTGGTGTGGCACGCTGTCCAGCGAGCCAAAGTGCCTCCATGACACGCTACCAATGTGGATGATCATTGTTTTATAGTCCCTTAACATCCCAACTTTCACCCTTGGTCTGTGACACAGTTCTGAACGCCCTACTTAATCTTCGTAGCATGTTGATGACTCTAAATGCCACTTTTATCTTGCATTACAATCTATAAAAAAGGCTAATCACAATGTTAGTTCATGAACACCATTTCAATAAAAATAGATGAGATTATAATAGAATTGATTCATAATGTAAGCTATAACATGAGCATAAAATGACACTTTGATGTCTAAATACGCCCAAGATTACCATACCACAATAAAAGTCTTGTTCGTCCTCAAATAAATCTTTTACAACTCATGCACATAGAAAGCTCACTATGTACCATATGAATAAAGATTACTCGATTTAGCGCTATCATGACTGACTTAGATTGCAAGTACATATAATGCATGTTCGGAATAACACAGTTAAATTCATGAACAACTCAGTCAAGACTTCCTAGCTTCATGAACAACTCAGTCAAGACTTCCTAGCCTCAAGAACTGACTCTAGAGCCCCAACAAACTCATGCAAGTTAAACAATCAAGAAGTCATATATGCCTTCTGTCTTTCATCAAACATGTGCCCTCACAATAAGAGAGTTACCCATTATCACTCCAAATATACAATTTATAACAAGTATGGGTATATGAATAACAATTATACTCACTCTCACAAAGAATTCACATGCAACACATAATGACCCATTTTCTTTCCCTTAGTGTATGAATCAACCAATATAGGAACATCTAAAAGTATAAATAAATAGGACTTTAAAAGTTGTAATTTAGGCTAAGGGACGAGTAGGTACTGTTCGGGCTTTATAGTGACTATCTTCCTTAAGAGCTTTTAATACATCACATTAAGCACACTCTTTTCTTTTACTTCTTTCCCTACTATTTTATCTATCACTTTCCCTTTTGTTTCCCCATTTCTTTAAGCATATCTATACTATTAGTTGGGAGTACTGAAGCATTAGAAACTTTTTCATTCTTTAATTCTTTTACACTCCCTACCAACACTTATTCATTTTTGTAACACCTCAAAAGTTTCTAAAACTAGATTCAAGATTGGAAATATGATCAGCAGAAAAAGTTTTAAAAATATCTCAGAACGACTTGTTATATGAATCATGTTATGAAGTAATAGGTCATAGGACTGAGTCGTGGTAAGTTTCTACTTGATAGGTCCTGGACCAATGAGTCAAGGTACGACCTGTTGGTTTATTAAATGGCTCGTGGTCACGAGTCCTGGTTAGTATCTACAGAAGAAGGCCCAATAGCAATGGGCTAGGGTACGACTCATAGGTCCCTATGAAGGGTCATGATCTAGAGTTGTTGTTTATTTTTGGGATGTCAGAGTTTGATGGCATGAGTCGTGGTACGACTCATTGTAGGGAATTATAAATCATGGTTCGTACTCATGGGAAGGAGAAGAGGAGTTGGAAACAGTAGCAACGGATGGGTCTAATGATCCATTGTCACTAGGTACGACCTGTTGTTTGGGTCTGTTGGGAGAATTTCAGAAACTATGCATGAGGTTAATAGTGACAACGAGAGAAACTGAAGAGTCATTGTGACTAGTAACGACTCATCCAGTCTAGCCGTTGTTTGAAGGTTTGCATCTGGTAAAAGTGGACGATTGTAACAAGTGATGGCACGAGTCGTGGTATGGGAGGATGGCTCGTGGTATGAGTTGTGGCATCTGGCAGTGAGGTTTTTCCAGTGAAATTAGTAAGGGTATTTTCAAAAATTCTAATCTCTTAATCTTAAACGACATCATTTTAAGTCTTGAAAGGAGTGTTTTAAGGGGGTTTAACCTTTTCTAATGCTTTAGATTCCCATGCATGCGAAGTTTAGAAATTCCCTTTGAAGATCAAGAATGAATCCCTCAATTTCATCCCCAATTCTCTTAGTGTTTCAAGGATAGTTAGAGAATCAATCTACCCAGGTATGTAGGGTTATGAATGAGAGTTTCCTTTCACTCTCATGCCAAAATTTCTCCTAAAATTCATTAATTCAAGTTCTAATTTAAGTATATGGTTCTATAAGGTTTTAACTCAATTTTATGAAATTCTCTATGATATGTCTACGGGTAAATTCCCTCATGTTCCAAGTCATGTTTTATGAGTTATTTGCAGATTTATACACAAATTGAAAATAAATCCATGATTTCATGTCTTTAGAAATTATGCCCTATAATGCAAGTTTTATGAAAAGTCAAGTTTATGATTCATGATTTCAAGTATGATGAGATGTCTGAATGAGGCTCAAATTCTGTCACCTTGATGTGGATATGGTATCCTTCTCCGTGGTCGAAAATGGCTATAAATTACCCTTGAGTAAATCTATGATTTTGACTTGTGAAGTCTATTTCAAGTATGCATGATTTTAAGTTTTGGGGTAAGCCCACACAAGTTATGTATGTTTTCATGATTTATCTCAAGTTGATAAGATCAGCTTACAATATGCTTGGTGTCAATACTCCTAATTCAAGTTATGGTATGTTCAGAGCTAGGACTCCCAAATGTTCAGATTTCTGACTATGCATGTAATTATGATTTCAGCTTCGTTGAAAAATTGATGGGAGCATTATGCATGTTTATGAGAGTAGTGTCTAGCACCGAGTAGTCTAGGGATTCAGGTAAACCCAAGTCTTAGAACTATGCGCCAAAGTATATACATTGGGACCTCCCTAGAGAGTTTTCCCCTACCCCTAAAGGGGCTGCAACTTGCCTCCCGTGCAGCGCCTGGTTTACCGTCGTGGCTCGACATCATTCAGTTTCACTGCTTTTTCCTCCACCTTGTTGATATGAATCTCACCCCTAATTTCTTCTCTAATTTCCTCTTATGCTCCAGGGGTGGTGGTGAAAAATTGTAGGGACCAAGCAGTAGCTGTTGCCTTTTGAACTTATTGGCCCTCAAGTAAGCGAAGTCATTTTGTCTCTCTGAGTTAGCAAATTTCAAAATATACGGGGCTTGGTCCTCCTCTAGACATTTCTCTGTAAGCTTGGAAGACTCTATTTCTATGTTGTCAACCAAACTTAATGTCGAAAAATGCTTCGAGTGCGGTCCAATAAACCTCAACTCTGAAACTGCATTGTTCTTGACCTCCTTACTTGTAAACACCTTCTCAGCATCGACATCTATCTCTCCATTAATGTCAACTGGGGGATACTCTATCTCTTCTTCCGTGAATGGATTTTCCATAAGTGTGAGCCCATCACGGGGACACTCAAGAGATTCTAATTGCTGGGCTTTATCCAAAAATTCACCCTTGTCTTCGTCTTGTAGTTCCTCTTGAATATCGGCTAAAACTGTTACCTGCAATTTATCACAAGCTTCAGCCTCAGCAATCATCTCCGTGACTTTGACGCTCATCCTTTCTAGAGCCTCTACATTCTCTTTTTGCTGAATTCTCAATACTGCCATCGCCTCCTTCATTGCTTCTGATTGATCCAGGAGTTGTTTCAGCATGTCTTCTATTTGAGCTTGGCGTCCCAAGTCCTCATTTTCAGCATGCCTATATTCAGCAAAAACAACAGAAGGATCATAGTAGGGGCTTGGGGGAGGGAAATATGCATTCTGACAGCCATCCCAATGGCCATCTTGACCACCACATATATTGCACGTGTTACAGTGTTGCCACAAGTGGGGTCCTCCGCAATTCAGACAATATTCACCAAAATATGAGTATCCACCATTTAAACCATTTGTATTCAACGATGTCATGTCAATAAGGGTATCTGAAAAAGAAGAAAAAAAATAATAATAAAAAAGAATTAAAACAAACACTAAGACCAAGTTGTCAGCACTTATATAGAATTTGTAAACTAACAGTAAGAAAATAATTTTACCCACTGCCAGTCCCCGGCAATGGCGCCAAAAACTTGTTTGCGTCTGCTCTGGGTATTTACTACATGCAAGTACACGTGGTCGAACAAGTAGTAAAGTGGCTTAAGTAAGCCAAGTATCGATCCCACAGGGACTGGGATAAGGTAACAAATTACTTAAGTGTTACTATACTTACTCTAAAAATGAAGACAACAGTGCAAAGAAGAGTTTGATATTTTGATTTCTAATTGTATGCTAAGTCTAAAACGAATATCTAATGTGAGTCTGAGCTATGAATGTGAGCATGCTGAGGCTAAGTGAACATGTATAGAAACTAATTATCAATACAATTTGTGGTTAATCTTTCCTCCGGTTGCTAGTCAAGAATTATTGCCAATGGATTAAAACTCTCGTATTTAACCCAACTTAAGAATCATGAACCATCCACCTACATTTCTGTGATTAAACGAATTTCATGTTCTAGCCATACAAAACCGATTCCTTAATTGACTAATACGACTTTTGGGTATATTTCTATCCCGAAGGTAAATCAATTCTCAATTTTCCCAAACTAAGAAAAGATCATATCCTATTGATTCACAACTTTCCAATTTCTTGCTCTCTCGAGTGAAACCGGACTTTTTAGATATACATTAACATAGGCCACACATTAATGCAGTAAGAACAAGAATCAATAGAACAACCATGGAAGAAAAGATGAAAAACCCAATTGATCAATAACTACATTTCAATACAATTGTTCTTAACCTCAGCAGGAAGAGGAATTATCCACTCATTTGTGGATTAAACATCGTTAAATGAGTGTTAAACATACAAGCAAATTGAATGAAAGAAGAAGGAGATAGAGAAAAACCCTGACGATTTCGTCCCCTCAACTGCCTGTAACCCACGTTCTTGCTCCACCAAGTCAGAATAATTAAAAATAAACCTAAGTGTTCTATTTATACTGGTGGGAATTTTTCCCGGAATAACAAGCAACGTGTCACGGAGTGCATCGCGGAGCACTGCCTCCGTGACACACCACTGACGTGGACCCTTAATAGAAATTGATTGTCCAGGTAATAATGCCCAACGTGGCACGGCTTGCAACGCGGGGCTAGGCCAATATGCCACGGCCCCAATGCGCACCCTCACTGGATTTTGACACAAAAATCCCTATCCAGGCAGAAGGCATCCGCGATGGCAGCGTGACACGGATCCATCGCGAAGCCCCTTTAAATTGTGCCTTCCGATGTTTTTTCCCTTGCTAACATCTGAGTCCAACCCCAATCTCTCCCAACACGCATTTTAGCTTCCCAAAATTATATTTCACCTGCAAAACAACGCTAATCATGTTGGTTAGTATAAATTCACATTTTATTATCAATCACATGAGAATGTATAAACATTGATAGCTAAACAAGGCTAAAATGACACCTTTGAGTATCACTTGGGCATATAAATTTGCCCAAGATCAGAACCTCTTCATAAGCCAGCTCTTCCGTAACCTGGACATCTTGAACTGGGACAACTCTGGAGGGGTCTCCTATATACTTCCTCCACATAGACACGTGGAAAATTGGATGAACAGACTCTAACTATGGAGGCAAGTTCCACTCATATGCCACTTGGCCTATTCTTCGACGAATCTGATAAGGCCCAAAAAATCTCGGGCTGAGCTTACCGTTCTTGCCGAATCTCATCACCCCTTTCACCGGAGAAACTTTCAAAAACACCAGTCATTCACATTAAATACCAGGTTCCTGCGCCGCACATCAGCATATAATTTCTAGCAGCTCTGAGCAGTCAGTAGGAATTCTCTGATAAGCTTTACCTTTTCTTCTGACGGATGAATAATATACGACCCAATCAGCGCTGACTCTCCTACTTCAAACCAGCCGACCGACAATCTGCATTTTCACCCACACAAAGCCTCGTAGGGCGCCATTTGGATAGCTGAGTGGTAACTATTATTATAAGCAAGCTCAATATGTGGTAAATGCTCATCCCAGCTTCCTCCAAAGTACAACACACACGCTCGCAACATATCCTCGAGCATCTAAATAGTGCATTCTGCCTGCCCATTTATCTAAGGGTGGAATGCTGTGCTCAGAATAATTTGTGTTCCCAGGCCTCTCTAAAATGATCGCCAAAATTTAGTTGTGAATTACGCCCCTCTTTCAGAGATGATGGATACTGGAACATCGTGCATTCTGACTATTTCTCTGATATACAACTCAGCATAATCTTCGGCAGAGAAAGTAGCCCTTACTGGCAGAAAGTGGGTTGATTTTGTCAGTCTGTCAACAATTACCCAAATCGAGTCATTTCTATGTCTTATATGGGGTAATCCTACTACAAAATCCATATTTACCGCTTCCCACTTCCAAAGAGGCACAACTATGTCTTGAGTTAATCCGCCTGGTTTCTGGTGTTCCACTTTTACTTGCTGGCAGTTAGGACACTGAGCTACGCATTCTGCTATTTCCCTCATCATACCTGGACACCAGTAGATTTCTTTAATATCATGGTACATTTTCGTCGTGCCTAGGTGGAGAGAATAGCGGGCATAATATGCCTCGCTCATAATCTTCTGGCGAAGCCCTGAAATATCTGGAACACAAAGGCGGCCTTTACATCGCAATACTTCATCCTCAGTTACCTGGAAATCCGGCGCTTTTCCTTGTTGAACTCTGTCCCTAAGCCGAATCAGGTCAGGATCTTCATACTGCCGTTCCTTTACCTCCACAACTAATGTCGACACTGTGGTGTTCTGAATTACCGCTCTGTTGTCCTTTGTTTCTGCTACATGAACGACTAAACTGGCTAACTAGTGTATTTCCTGGGCCAATTCCCGCTGCTCGGGCTGTAAGTACGCCAAACTCCCCATGGACTTACGGCTAAGGGCATCTTCTATTACATTGGCTCTGCCTGGGTGATACAAAATATATAAATCATAATCTTTCAACAATTCCAACCAGCGACGCTGCCGTAAGTTCAACTATCTCTGGGTCAAGATATATTGCAGGCTCTTATGGTTGGTGAAAATATCCACATGAATGACATACAAGTACTGTCTCCATATCTTTAGGGCGTGAATCACTGCCGCAAGTTCCAGGTCATGGATAGGATAATTCTTTTCATGTTTCCTCAGCTGTCTGGAAGCATAGGAAATTACTTTACCATGATGCATCAACACACATCCTAACCCGATACTCGAAGCATCACAATAAAATACATAACCCTCTGTACCTTCTGGCAATGCTAACACTGGGGCGGAGGTCAACCTGTCTTTCAATTCCTGGAAACTCTACTCACATGTCTCTGTCTATTGAAACTTTACTGCATTTTGCATCAACTTAGTCAGAGATGCCGCTATGGTGGAGAATCCTTCAACAAATCTTCTGTAGTACCCTGCTAATCCCAGAAAACTGCGAACTTCAGTCGGAGTGGTAGGTCTGGGCCATGTTTTTACTTCTTCTATTTTCTGCGAGTCTACCTATATACCAGCATTCGACACAATATGCCCCAAGAAGCTACAGTGTTCAGCCAGAATTAACATTTAGAAAAATTGGTTTACAACTGACGGTCCCTGAGAATCTAGAGCACTGTCCGAAAATGATCCCGGTGGTCAGACTCTGAGCAAGAATACACCATGATGTCGTCAATAAACACTATGACGAACAGGTCCAGGTATGGTCTGAAGATGCTGTTCATCAGGTCCATAAATACTGCTGGGGCATTCGTTAGCCCAAAGGACATAACTAAGAATTCAAAATGGTCTTACCTGGTCCTGAAGGCAGTCTTTGGAATGTCCCTTTCACGAACTCGAACCTGATGGTATCCGAACCATAAGTCATGGCCCCCTGTAACTGATCAAACAAATCATCCATTCTAGGAAGCGGATACTTATTCTTGACTGTAACCTTATTCAACTGTCGGTAGTCTATACACATGTAGAGTGAGCCGTCCTTCTTTCTCACAAATAGAACCGGCGCACCCCAAGGTGAAGTACTCGGCCTGATAAAGCCCTTATCTAAAAGATCTTTCAGCTGCTCCTTTAATTCTCTGAGTTTAGCAGGAGCCATACAATACAGAGGAATTGATATAGGCTGAGTTCCTTGTAGTAAATCAATTGCAAAATCTATTTCCCTTTCTAGGGGAATACCAGGTAACTCAACTGGAAATACATATGGGAATTCATTCACCACTAGAACGGACTGGAGAGTTTGAGGCTCTACTCGAACATCCTGAACTCAGACAATGTGGTAAGGGAACCCCTTAGCTATCAACTTTCTTGAATGAAGATAGGAAATAAACCTACCTTTTGGCGTAATTGTACTGCCCTTCCACTCTCATACTGCCTCCCCTAGAAAGTGGAATCGGACTGTCTTGGTCCAGCATTTTACATTTGCATAGCACGGAGCCAACCAATCCATACCTATAATGGGGTCAAAATCAACCATTTCTAATTCTACCAGATCTACTGTGGTCTGATGATCAGCAACCTCTATTGGACACCCTAGATAGACCCTTCTGGCTATAATGGAGTCACCGATGGGTGTAGATACTGAAAAGGGTTGCTGAAGCAACTCTAGTGCAACACTAAACTTCCGAGCCACAAATGGAGTAACGTACGACAAAGTAGATCCTGGATCAATCAATACATAAGCAGGGTATAAGCAGATACTCATCATACTTGTCATAACATCAGGTGATGCTTCTGAATCCTTCCTCCCTGGTAAGGCATATGTGCGGCTTGGACCCGCACCAACACTGGAGGCACCTGATCTGCCCCGGGCTCTGCTTGCTGAAACTGAGGGTCTGCGCCCTACCGAGGATACTGAAGCTCGTGACCCTGCGGATGCCCTGTCCTGTCTATCCCGGTCCTCCTGACCCCTGGCTGGACAATCTCTAATCAGATGGCCCTCCTTGCCATAAATATAACATCCGGTGGAGCCATACCTGCATGCTCCAGAATGGCGTCGACTGCATATAGGGCAAAGTGGTAGGGTATACCTACTATGCTCCGTCCTCCTCTATAGTGGTGAATCTGCAGTCTGGGAGCCTCTGTTGGTATCTTATTGCCCCCTGCGGCTAAATTTGCCCCTCTACGGCTGTGGTGGAGGCGGTGGTCTGGGCAGCCTATCTAACAATCGTGGCCTGGGTCCTCCCCGAGCCTCCCTCTATAACTCAACTGGCCTATCCCTGTGGCGCTGTTCCTGAATGGTCCTCCTGATCTCCCGCTGCCACTGCCTGATGCCCTCAATATTCTGGGTGAAGCATGAACTCGGGCAATATCCATGTCCTCCCGTAGTGTAGTCGTAATACAAGTCTCGACATATTCCGGATTCAACCCCATGATGAAGTTGTGTACTCTGGATGCCATGGTAAAAACCAAAACCTGGTGCATACGGGGCCAAAGAATCAAACCTTAAGGCGTATTCCCGAACACTCATGGCCCACTGCTCCAAATGTAAAAACTGATCCACCCGGGCCTGTCGAATCACTCGTGGCAAATAGTGATCCAGAAAAGCTCCTGAGAAGCTGGACCAGGCCAAAGGGGAAACATCTCTCCCTCGGGACTTTTCCCAACTTTTATACCACAACACGACGATGTCCCGTAACTGGAATGCTGCCAATTCAACCGATTCTGTAGGCCTGGCATGCATAACCCTGAAAATACTCTGCATCTGATCTAGGAAATCCTGGGGGTCCTCTGTCCAATCCGTACCTGTAAACTGTGGGGAATTTAGAGCCAAAAATTCTAAAACCCTCGAACAACCGGGGCCTCCTGATCACTCTACAACTGCAGACGGCATTGGCTGATGCTGAGCAGCCATCATTTATGCTAACATGACTACCGCACTCCGGACCTCCTGGTCGGAAGGTATCGGTATAGGAACTGCTGGAGGTGGTGTCATCCCAAGTGGCTCCTGAAGTGGTAGAGGTTTCTGGGAAGGTTGGGATGATGCCTCTGTATTGCCCTCTGATCGGGCTATTTCTAAATGAGGGTGAGGCATCCTGTTGGTGCCTTCCCCTGCTGCAATATCCAAGCTCCAGCCTGTGATAGGATGTCACTGGTCTGACATTTTATCTGTAACCAAAGAATATAGTAAGCTCTAGGGACTCAACCCTATACTGTACCACTCTACAGCACGACTGAATGAGAATAAAAAGCAACCATCCTATCATTCCTTGCAGCCTCCTGCCTATAGTATGTGGTGCACAACACATCCATAGGCAAGACTCTACTTAGCTCGGCTTGTAGACTTCCTGGGATACGACCTGCTCTGGTACCAAGTTTGTTACGCCCCGCCTTGGGAGGCATGACTAGAACCTGGTGCCCTACTAGGACCTGGACTGTTGGCTAGCTCAGCCTAAGCACTTCTGGTGCTAGGCTGGCTCTAACTCTGGATTCAAGAAAATGACGGGCTATATAACAGCTGTAAATACAGCCTCTGGCCGACTAGGGCTATAGCCACCTGTAAGCAAACAACAGCTACCCAGAACAACTACATTAATACGGAACCTATATGGGCCGATAAGGCCACCATGCTATCTAATTATTTCTGAATCAAGAAAACAAGTGCTAAATTGCTACATCACCAGCAAGGTCACCACTACAAACTTAATAAGGCCCCACACGGCCATCATAAACACACTAAAACATACACACGGCCTCACACGGCCGATACAGCTAACCACAGGGAATGTACAATCTGCAAGTCTCTAAAAATACTAATACGATGGTCGGGACAAGGCCCCAACCTACCAATACTTTCAACAAAGAAAAGGAATAAACCTCTAGTTGTCTAGCTCCGGATGACTGGAGTTGATGACTCTGTGTGCTACATAGAATCACGGGGGATCGGCTCCTCGTCTATGAGTACCTGCAGGCAAGTAATGCAGCACCCCAAATGGCCATCAGTACCACTGGTACTGAGTATGAAAGCAACAACTAGAAAATAAATGAAGACAACCAATATAACTGATAGAACTGAAATAGAAAGAAATAGACTGTAACTGACTGAAAGTATGAGTTTAAGACTATTCTAAAGTATGCTGAAAGGAGTAGGAGTCGTACCTTGTAACGTTACATTCTACTATCTGCCTACTCATAACTAACATAACATGGTATAATATAGCATAACATAACATAGCATAGCACACATAAACCTTACCCGGCCCCCATAAGCTGGGAGGTACAACCAACACGAAATCTATACCCCTACCCCGGTCATCCCATCTCCCATAGTAATTATAAGGATCCTGTCGGAACCCTGGGTATGCACTTGGGCCTTCTAAGCCCCTTACTATAACTGTACCTGAGTCCGGAGGACTCCTGAATCAACACCCCGGGCGTACCCGCTCGACGGGGGTGTATAAAACCCGACCAAGGCAAAATATGGGGAAACTGGCATCCTATCGTCGTCCTAGGGGATGGCATGCCACTCCGTAGAGAGACGTAACCTCAGCCTCTGGCGGATGAGTCGATACAGCTATTAACCCTGGGGCGGTCATGAATGCTAGGTATTCCAGCCCAAAACAATACAATCAAGTCTCAACTAATAATACTAACTACGTATATTGCATGCTGAAACTAGTGATAATAATGTGTATGTATATAATACATGGTGAAACTAATGATAGTAGTATGTATATATATAATACATGCTGAAACTGATAATGGTATATATATAATTTATGTCATACTGTGCTGAATCTGATACTAAAATGAGATATAATATTTCTGTTGAGAATCATGCTGTATAACTAAGTTTCATGGTAACATGACTTACTATTTCCAACATGCTTTCTATAATTCATTTTAAGCTACTATCCTATTTCTGAAATACTTTACAGGAACTTATATTGCTTTAGTAAGTTTCGGCTGAACACGATAATGTCCTAACATACCTCACTAAATTACATAGTGGACATGTTGTACTGGTTTTGAAACCTCCTACTAAAATTGATATTGTGCTAGTAAGTTTCATGCTACGCATAACATGATGTTTCTAACATCATACTAAAATTCATACTAAACATAATATGTAGCTTCTGAAACATTCTACTGGCACTTGAACTATTTGGCTACACCGGAACTACTAGCTTGCCGAAGAAACTAGCCTTACATACCTTGTCCGTTAACTTTCTGGGTATCTGGCGTAACTCGACTAATTTTCAGCTATTTCTTCCAAATGCATTCATATTCATAGCAATTAGAGCTAAATTCATCGATATTCTGGAAGAAAATACTACTTTGAATATATATATAGCCCAAACTTTGATTTATCGAAAAAAAGCCAAGAACTCGCTATTTCTCAGAAGTCCAGAAGGGAGAAATACTCACTTTACGGCTAGGAATATATTGACACTAATTTGGAGCAATTCCACTTACCTTATCTCGGAAGGACGATGATTCACCGACCGAATTTCAGGAAACTAACTCAGCAGGAATGCTCTTTGAAGCTTTATACTCCAGTATCCTGGGTTAATTTAAGTTTGGACTGCGTTTGATGGTGTAATCGAATGAATTTTTATATTGAAACCTCGTTCCTCTCTGTTCTCTATTCGTTTCTGGAAATTAAAAGTGGAGAAATGAATTTTAAAATGAAGTGGAGCTTTATATAGTTGGGTCTGGACACCACCCTCCATGGAACGTTGGCCATCACGGAGGGGCTTCCTCCGTGGCACGTTGCCATTGCGGAGGGGGTCTGCCTGACCTCCTCTTACGATGGTCCGATGCGACGCTTGTCCGGTCTTCCCCCGGGCCTTTTTCTAGCATGTATGGCATTCTAAAACTCTTAACAAACATGTGAATAGGCCATCTACATGTCAAGAATTTATGGGGTGTAACATCTACCCACTTGAGTGTAATAGTTGGGACCACGTAAGCTCTATCATGGTATGTCGGCTAAAAGACGAGTCTCCCTTTGTTCCTCATGATTTCAATTATGCATGCTATCATTCATGTTATATAGTCCTATATATTTTCTAAAGCAGCTTTGACTCAATGTTCAGTTTTACTCATGACTATCAGATTTCAGCTTTCAGTTAACTGATTCAGTTATGATGTTAGGTGATGTTATGACGGGACCATGATTTTAGAAAGAATGAACGCAAGCCCTACTCTCAGATTCTAAATGTTTATATTTTACATTATGTGTTATCTTTAAATGATTTTACTACTTAAATAGTTTCACTTACCTTGCATACTCGGTACATTCCATGTACTGACTGCATACTCTATACTATATCGTTTCATGATATAGGACCCGACTCCCTGGATCAACTCCGCTCGTAGTCAATCTTCTGAGATAGAATTGTATGTTTTTGGTAAGTCCTCATCTCTCGAGGACTAGACATATTTAGATTTTATCTATGTACTTTTAGTTTCAACTTTATTAAGTTAGTTGGGGTGTCCCATCAACTGGTCTTATTTAGAAGCTTTTTCAGACATATAGATGTATTCAACTTTAGATTGTGTATTCTGATGTTATTTTAATCTAGACGTCCACTATGATTATCTTGATGATTTAGTTTTATTGATTGATTTAGATGTATGCTTATGCCATGGGTTGACTTGGAATCTCTCGGGGCTCCTTGTCCCATGTTACGATTTGGGCCTCTATTCGGGTCGTAACATTTTGGGTATGTTAAGCCCAGACACATGCTTAGATATTGCCCATCGGCTAGACAGGGCAAGGATAGAGCCAGTGCTCCAGCCACTAGAATAACAACTCCAGCAGCTCTCCCATCTCAGCAGAGTGGGTTACATAGTGTAGCTGGCGGCCAACAATAGATATAATCACCGGTATGTCACGAGCCTTTCGTGTTGATCCTCGTATGTTGTTAGACTTAGTATTGATGGTATAATAAGAAGCTTTTTAGTTTTTGTTTTTGTTGTTGAAATAGATATTTTATGTATATACTCATAATTCATAATAAGGTGGGTGCTTATATAAATACTATGCTGAATAAGGAGGTCACCTTTGATGTTTGCCGGTTAATGAAGTAGCCCAATGAGTTCAGGGTTGTATCAGCAATCGGGGAGGATTTTGACTGTCTTGATGAATTCTGAGTAGTCAGGAGACTTGTGTAGTGCCATAACATTAAATCAGACACTTCTTGGGAGGCAACCCATAAGGTGGTTTGGTGACATCCTAGCCTGGGATTTTTCCATAGATAGTATGAAATGCTTATAGGTATGAAGCCTTTAGTGATAACTATAGGGGCGAATGGAAAGTCAGGAATTAGTGAGGTAGCCCAGCCTTAAGAAAAGATCAAAAAGCCCTACAATGATGGCCTTAAGCTAAGGGGGAGATGATAAGTTGAAAAGTCAAGTCAAGTTTTGAGTGCTTTGGTAGGGAAGAACCGGGTATAATGTCTTTGGGATGTCAATCCATCCTATTCAGATGTTTTCTTTATGTTTCAATCAATGCTACGTTCTACTTATGCTTATGTTTAGACTCCTAGAATTTATAGATAACTACTTCAGACGGTGATCTTAATCTTCTTCTATGATTCTACAAAACTCATCTTCATGTCATAACCCTCGTTATGTATGTAAACTCATGTCTCTCAGCATGCTCTGCTCTATGAACTCAATCTCTAGGATTTGCCTTAGCGGCTCATAAGATCATGCTATATTAGGTATATGCCCAGCTTAGATTTCTTGAACAATTTTTTTTCACGATTTCCTTACTCTAGACCCAATCTATGTTTCCCCATGATGGAAATGATGGTTACAATGTGTACATTTAGGATACCTCTCTATTCATGTCATAGGTGCCAGGTATGGAGACGTGCATGAAGAGCAGTTATTAGTAGCCAATCCTGGAAGATAGGGGAATTCTTGAATAACTTTAGCTACAAGGAGAAATGGGATAACCATAAGTGATAGGCTCGAATAAAGTGGTGATGTATAGGTAGACTATAGTATGGTGTGGCTGGTGACTCTTGATTAGAGCTTAAACTTGTACGACTTTCTTTTTTAAGGGGAAGTAATGTTCTTAGCGGATAGCGCTAGGTGGCCAGAGAACGAAATGGTTTTTTTTGTATTTTGATGCCTCTAGGGTTGATATCAGTTGTGTATTGATGCAACATGGTAAGTGTCATTGCATATGTCTTTAGACTACTTAAGACTCATGAGAAGAATTACCCAACGCATGACCTAGAACAAGCAACTATGGTGTCTTCTTGATGATTTGGAGGCACTACTTATATGGGGTGCAAATGGATGTGTGCACAAATCACAAGAGCCTTTAGTATGTGTTCACATAGAAGGACCTGAATTTACGACAAAGGAGATGGCTAGAGCTTCTCAAGGACTATAACATGAGTGCCCTTTATCATTCAGGCAAGTCCAATATAGTGGGGGATTCTCTTAGTAGGCTGTCTATGGAGAGTATGTCTCATGTTGAAGATGGAAGGAAGGAGTTGGTGAAGGATGTGCATTGGCTTGCTCGTTTAGAGATTCACCCTGTTAACTCGACAAATTGTGGTGACATTATTCAGAATGGGTCAGAATATTCATTGGTGACTGAGTTTAGGGCTAGGAAAGATGAGGATACTATCTTGGTAAAGCTAAAGGAAGTTGACCGAAATCAGAAAGTGGAGATTTTCTCTTAAGGGGGGATGGTGTACTTCGATATCATGGTCATTTATGTGTTCCTAGTGTTGATGATTTAAGAGAATGGATGTTGCATGAGGCTCGTGGTTACCGATATTCTATCCATCTAGGAGCCACCAAGATGTAGTGTGACCTTCGGGAAGTTTATTAGTGGAATGCCATGAAGAAGGACATAGTGGAGTTTATAGTGAAGTGTCTGAATTGCTAGCAGGTGAAGATAGAACATCAGAGACTTGGGGGTATGCTTCAAATATTACTATTCCTTCTTGGAAATGGGAAGAGATTAATATGGACTTTATTACCGAATTGCCTCGTTCACGTCGATAGTATGACTCTATATGGGTGGTTGAGGACATGTTGACTAAAGCAGCTCATTTCTTACTGATCAACACTACCGATTAAGCTGAGGATTATGCAAGATTGTATATTGAGAAGTTAGTTCAGTTACATGGAGTCCCCTTGTCCATCATCTAAGATAGAGGTACCTAGTTTACCTCATAGTTTTGGAGATCGTTTCAGAAAGGACATGATACCTAGGTAAAGCTTAGCCAGCTTTTTATTCGTAGACAGATGGTCAGGCCAAGCGGACTATTCATACTCTCGAGGACATGTTGAGAGTGTGTGTGATTGATTTCAAGGGTAGTTGGTATGATCATTTGCCTCGCATCGATTTTTGTTTCAATAATAGTTACCACTTCAGTATTCAGATGGCTCCTTTTGATGCTCTTTATGGGTGGAGGTGTAGATCACATATTGGTTTCTTTGAGGTAGGTGAAGCTACCTTGATAGCGCCAAATTCAGTTCATGAGGCCATGGAGAAGGTTTAACCTATTAGATAAAGGCTGAAACAGCTCAGAATCAGCAGAAATCTTATGCGGATGTTAGACGGAGAGAGCTTGAGTTTGAAGTTGATTATTAGGTATTTTTGAAGGTGTCTCCTATGAAGGGAGTTATGAGGTTCGGAAAGAAATGGAAGCTTAGTCCCTGATATGTTTGTCCTTATAGGATTCTAAGGCGAGTTAGCAAAATGGCCTATGAGTTGGAGCTACCAGCGTAGTAAGCTTTTGTGTATCTGGTGTTCCATGTGTCCTTGTTGAAAAACTACATCGGTGATCTGACCTTGATTGTTCCAGTAGAGAGCATTAGGATGAAGGATAACATTAGTTTTGAGGAGGTTCTGGTTGAGATCCTTAATCATCAGGTTCGGAAAATGAGGAACAAGGAGGTGACTTCAGTAAAGGCTTTGAGGAGGAATCAACTTGTTGAGGGAGTTCTGTGGGAAGCCAAAGTAGATATGATGGCTAGACACCTGCATTTATTCCCTTCAAGTTTCGTTCCATCTTGATGTATCAGTTTCCTCCCTAATACTCTATTTAGTTTCATGTCAAGTTCATGTCTCTCAATTCATTTCATGTTGTAGCATGTATATATGTTTCATGAATTCAGTTTAGTCATGTATATCAGTCCGGAGTCAGTCACTCCGTTTGTTTTCAGCTTCAGATATAAAGTATTTGGGATTGTAGTTCTTTCCCCATCCTTTCTGTATGCATGATCCACATTTGAGGACGAATGTTCCCAGGGGAAGATAATGTAACACCTCAAGAGTTTCTAAGACTGGATTTAGGATTGGAAATATGATCAGTAGAAAATGTTTGAGAAATTTCTTAGAAGGACTCATTATATGAGTCGTGGTGAGAAGTAATGGTTCGTAGGGCTGAGTTGTGGTAAGTATCTGGATGAAAAGTTCTGGACCAACAAGTCATGGTACAACCATTGGTTCATTTAACAGCTCGTGGTCATGCATCGTGATCAGTATCTCTAGAAGAAGATGTAGTAGCAATGGGCCATGGTACGATTCATAGGTCCCTATAATAGGTCATGGTCTGGAGTCATTGTTTGTTTCTAGGATATTAGGGTTGGATGATATAAGTCGTGGTATGACTCGTTCTAGGGAATAACAAGTCATGGTTTGTACTCAGGGGAAGAAGAAAAGGAGTTGGAAGCCGTAGAAACTAATAGGTCCACCAACCATCATCACTAGGTATGACCCGTTGTTTGGATCTCTTGGGAGGATCCAGAATCTATGCATGAGGTCACTGGTGAAAATGAGAGGAAGTGACAAGTCTTTGTGACAAGTAATGACTCGTCCTATCTAGCTGTCACTTGAAGGCCTGACAAATGGGGAAAAGTGGATACGAGTGATGCTACAACTCATGGTACTGGAGGACAACTTGTGGTATGAGTCATGGCATCTGGCAATAAGGTTTTCCCTGCGAAATCAGTAAGGGTATTTTCATATATCCTAAGCTCCTAAATCCTAAACTACGTCATCTTAAGCCCTGAAAGGAATGTTTTAAGGGGGTTTAACCTATTCTAATGGTTTTGACTCCCATGCATGCAAAGTTTAGAAATTCCCTTTGAAGATCAAGCCTGAATCCCTAATTTTATTCCCCAATTCTCTTGGGCTTTCAAGGATACTTAGATAATCAATCTACCCAGGTATGTAGGGCTATAAATGAGAGTTTCCTTTTACTCTCATTCCCAAGTTTCTCCTCAAGTTCATGAATTCAAGTTCTAATTCAAGTATATGACCCAATTTTGTGAAATTCTCTATGATATGTTTATGGGTCAATTACCTGCATGTTCCAAATCATATTTTAAGATTTATGGGAAGATATTATACACAAATTCATTATATATCCGTGATTTCAAATGTTTTGAAATTATGCCCTATTATGCGAGTTTTATGATAAGTCAAGTTTATGATTAATGATTTCAAATATTATGAGATATCTAGCATGAATGAATGTTTATATATTACCCATGTATGAACCTATGATTTTAATTTAGGAAGTCTATTTTAAGTATGCATGATTTTAATATTTGGGGTAAGCCCACACAAGTTAAGTATGTTTTCACGATTGAGCTCAAGTTAATAAGATCAGCTTACCATATGGTTTGGAGTCAATATACCTAATTCTGCTTATGGTATGTTTTGAGCCAAAACTCTCAAATGTTCTGATTTCAGACTATGCATGTAATTATGATTTTAGCTACGTTGAATAATGATGGTAGCACTATGCATGTTTTTAGGAGTAGTGTCTAGCACCAAGTAGGTCAGGTGTTCAGGTAAATCCTGAATCTAAGAACTATGCACCAATATAGGTATACATATACATTGGGACCTCCCTTGAGAGTTTTCCCCTGGCCCCTAAAGGGGCCTTATCTTGGTATCGATATCGTGGTATCTTCCTTAGCCCTGACAAGATTTTGGATGGCTCTGGCCACTTGAGTGCGATAGTTGGGGCATGACATAAGCTCTATCATAATGACATCAGTTATGTAGAGTTTCCCATTGTCCCTCATGATTTCAGTTATTCATGTTCATAACTTATGATATTATGTTTTATCACAGGTTTGACCCAATGATCACTTTCTGAGCTTTTACTTACCATTCCAGGTATGAAAAGTCATATGATTTCTATTTCTAACCTTAGGTCACTATATTTAGTTATGATACTCAGCTTATGACTATGGATGTCTCAGATTCAGTTTTTATCATGCAGTCCTTACTCTCATATACTAATGATTTATATTGTTATACAATATTTAAGATAGCATTTACTCAGCATGTTTTACTTACCTCACATACTTAATACATTCGAAAGTACTGACCGTATATATTTTATTGTATCATTTCTTGATACATGTCTGATCCATCAGACTCAGTTTGGCCATTAGTCCGGCCACCCTGCAGTCCAGCTCAGTTCTTATTAGTGGTGAATCTTTATCTTCTAAGGACATTCAGTTTAGTTTTTGATTATGCTATTACCGTCACATATATTAGCAAGCTAGTTGGATGTATTGTCCCATCAACTCGTCAGATAGTGTAGAGGCTTATAAGATATTATGTAGACTTTCAGCTTTATCGAGTGTTGACTTAGTTTATGATTGGTGTTATACGTTAAGTTATTCATACTTCAACTTATTCATGTTTAAGATACCAGTTTCAACATTAATATATGATCTTTAGTTTCTATGTTCATGCCATGGGTCATCTTAGAGCTATTCGTGGTTCTAGGTCCCGTGTCTCGGTCCGAATCCATCTCGGGTCGTGACAATTTTGGACAATGCACCCTTAGTTTCTTCTTCACTTCACAACTAACCATCTTCCTCTTTTTCAATATTCTACTCCTTTAACTCTTGTGCATTCTTCACTTAAGAACTTAGGAGTTTTGGATCAAATTCAAGTCTACTAAAAGATTGGGATTAGGCTTCCAAGGTGGCTAACAAAGAATAGGCTAAAGGCTCAATCAGATTAACTAGGATTATGCATCAATGGTAGGTAAAAAAAAAGATGAAAACAAGATTATTAAATGAAATGCCTATATCATCTCCTACAATTGACATCCCTCATTTTGCTTTGCGAACACATTGAGAAAGTTCTAGACATTATATGATAGCATGGAATACAAAAGAAACATTGCACTTACTGCATATTTTCAACTCCAAACAGTCCTATATAGAATCTCAATACAGAATCGCATAAATACAAAATTTAAGCATAAAGTATATATTTCATATTCCTGATCCTAGATGTCTCAAACCATATCATGCAATTTCCTCAACATTCTTCTCAATAAAAGGTTACTTTTCTCTTGCAAACATGTGTAGCACTTAACAAAAGCATCAAACATTTAATCAGTTAAGGGTTTAAAAGAAAATCTTATTGACAAATTTTCTCTCAACACAGGTCTTCATCCATCCATCATTGGGAAAAGTCCTTAACTATGACTAAAACAACTGTTTACAAACAACCTCAATAAATTTTTTTATTCTCGATTCAAAATGCTCCTCTTCAGAAAAGAACCAAAAAGAAAAATCAAAAGGTAGGTGAAATGTGCTCAACTAAGGCTTTAAAATTACACGACTTCAGATCAAACACATAATTCACCCTCATTCAACATCAAAAAAGTTTTAAATTCCCTCACCCCATGCATAAATATATTATATGTCCCCAAAGCATCAACCAAAATTTAAACATGGGTTAGGGATACTTCCTGAGGCCTCTAGGCCTAGCCAGTAGCATGGTTTCTCTATTTTTGCATCACAAGGGTAATTGACACCACATTCATGCTTTATCATGCTCATTAGCTTTCACTTCCATGCGTACTCGTACTTCGCCTTAATCTGTGCTTAATAACAAAAAATAAAACAAAAGTGATAATAAACAGATTAAAAATAAAGAGAAAAATCATAAATGTAGTACAACTTAGGTTGCCTCCAAAGCAGTGCCTGATTTTGTGTTGCAACACAATGCAAATCACACCCTTTTTAGGATGTCCTCAACCTCTTCTTCCCTTTTGGAAACCATCTACTCTTTTTTTACTTTTGAGGGAATAGCCTCCACACTTTCTCTCTTATCCTCAATCCCTTTCTTTACTAGCTCAACTTTCCCTCTTCTCAGTTGCCGACATAGGTTTTCTTTTTAAGGGATCTTTCAGATGTGGATTTTTCATATTTCCCTCCTCCACACCACACTCATTCTTTATCATTATATTGATTTTATAGAGATCTCTGTAGTGTCTTGGGTTATTGACGGCTTGGTACACTCTGAAGCTCTCTTTTTCATCATTTACCCTCATCTTCTACTTGCAAGCCCTAACATCTATCATTGCCCCTCCTGTGGCCATGAATGGAAATCCCAAGATGAGGAGTACCCTGTCATCAACCTCAAAGCATAGGATAATAAAGTCTGCAGGGATTATGAATTTCCGTACTTTGATGAGCATAACCATCTTAGACTTCTCAGCCAACTACAACATCACTCTGGTAGGCCTTTGTTTTCCCAAACCAAGTATATTGAACAGTGGTAGGGGCATTAAGTTCACTGTTGACCCTAAATCACACAAGGACCAATAAGCTCACTTCCACCTACTTGTAATGGGAGGGTGAAACTCCCTGGGTCTTTAAGCTTCTTTGGCAGCTTGCTCGTCACCCTAGAGCTGCACTCCTCAGTGAGTGTCACTGTCTCCATATCCACCAGCCTCCTCTTGTTAGCCACCTAATCTTTCAAGTGTTTGGCCTACTAAGGCATTCCATGCAAAATATCAATAAGAAGCAAATTTATATGATGTTCTTTTAAAATGTAAAAGAACTTCTTGAAACAAACATCCTCCTTGATTTTCTGAAGCTTTTGGGAGAATGGTGGTGATGGTCTCTGTATGGTCTACACTATCGATTGTGCCTTATGATCTGCTGCTTTCTTTTCATTGCCTTATTAGCTGATAGGCCTAGTCTAATTAGCTCTGGTTGCACCTCATTTTTCTTCTCTTTTATTAGTGCATCAGCTAACTCTCTCCCACTATTCAGACTAATGGCCATGACCTTCCTTTGGTTTGGATCAGTTTCAATTGGTAAACCCCCCCTCCGGTCTAGTGTTCTAAACTACTACTATCTACCTCATTTGCTTTTCCAAATTCCTAGTGGACAACTACTAATTCTTTAGATCAATTGCCATTTTTTCTTAATTACTTGTCATCTGAGTTTTGTTGGCCATTATTTTCTACAACATCTCCTCTAGGTTGCTTGATTAGCCACTAGCCTACCTACCTTACTGCTGAGGCTGCCGAAAATTCTGACTCTACCCCTGATTTCCACCTCAAGAGAATTTAGGGTGATTCTTCCAGTTCCTATTGTAGGTATTATCATAGTTCTGATTGCCTCTGCGCACATTACCTACAAAATTCATTGACTTTAGATTTGCTCCGCAAGAGTCTGCATCATGCCCTATGTTTCCATATATCTCACACACTATATTTACCTGTACCTACCTTTATGCCATACTCATCTATCTAAAATGAGTCATCATTTGATGCTTGAATGAGGCCAACTGAGCTGCCAAAGTGTTTACACTCTCTACCTCGATTACCCTGGCTACTTTCCTAACTGTTCCCTATGATGCATCACTGTGTTACTCTGGATTTCCCTATGCAATCCTATTCAACAGAGTGTACAACTCATCTTAAGTTTTCTCCAATGCTTTCCCACCTAATGCAGAGACTAACAAAATTTTAGTATGGGAATCAAGACTTTCCAAAAATGTGCGGGCTAGCACTTCATTGGACTACTGGTGATGAGGGCAGTCACTTGGAAACAACTTGAATCTCTCCTAAGCAAAGTATAAATTTTCCTCAGGCCTCTTCTTGAAAAGTAGTATCTCATTTTGTTGTTTTAAAGTCTTGCCTAATGGGAAAAATCTTATTAGGAACTTCCTTGCCAAGTCATTCCATGTTGTGATGGGGTTTGGTGGTTCTGCCTTCAACCACCATTTTGCTTCTCCCAATAGTGAAAAAGGGAAAAGAGTAAGTTGAAGATAATCAGTTGACACTCTAGTGGGATAAATATGTCACTAGCTTCCAAGAAGTTCTGCAAGTGCTACTATGGATCCTCATAAATCATCCCTGTGAATTGTCCACTTGAGTGTAGCAACTGCACCATGTTTGCTTCAGCTCATAATTACCTCCATGTTCTAATCTGTGGATACTGGAAATGACATTTGTCGCGAGTAGGATTGCTACTTCACGAACTGGTCTTGCTGCTATCTATGCTTGTGCAACCTCTTCCTATTGAACCTACTGGATGGGATATAGAGCATCACCGTCCCTTCTCAACTGTGTTGTCCTTTCATGTTTGGGGTATGGTTTTACCAACTCTCAATTCCTTGCCAGTTTGCCGGAAGGACCAACCTGTACCTGCAAATTTGGTGACTAAGACCAAGTTGTCGACACTTAGGAAAATATAAAACTAACACAAAAATAAGAAATTCACTAATGTTGCCTGTCCCTAGCAACAGAACCAAAAACTTGCTACATCTCCTGCGCGCGCGATCGTAAAAGTAGTAAAATGACTCTTGCGAGCTGAATGTCGAACCCAAAGTGACTAGAACTTTTAGTGAATACTCAATCTGAAGTATTACTCTCAAATTTCAAAGGTGCAAGTTTCCAAGATTTAAATGGTTTATTTATACTAAATTCTCTGAGTGATTACAATTTAAATTGAAAACAATAATGAAAAGAATCCAGGGTTATAGACAAACAATAATGTATAGCTAGAATTCACATTGGTTCAAGTATTTATCTATATTTTTGTCTCACAAATATAAATGCCATGTTCATGCTATTTCAAGCCTCCAAACATATCTTCAAATCAGCCTCATGCTATTGAACGGGGATGTGACAACATAATTCATATGCATTAATCTTGTGGAGTGATTTATGGGATTAATGCCCCTGGTTATGGATTTTTGAACCTCCAACCATTCAACCAAGAATTAACTATACAACAACATCTATGAGTGGTGATGTGACAATTCGTTTCAAGTGTCTATCTATCTTTCTGTTTCTTAACCAAGCGAGGCAAATTAGGTATAATTCTATCCTAAGTGCTAATCAAGTCTTGAAGACAAGAACTCACTTCTTGCATTTCTTAGTCTATTATATTGTTTTGTCCTATCCGGTTTTACACAAGAATCCTAGATATATTCTAATGTTTATCAAGCAATAGAAAAGTAAAATACAAATGCAAGATAAACAACAATGAAGAAACTTAAACTCAAAATGATAATTATGCTAATAAGTTCATGTCATGTCGCCTTAACCCTACAAGAAGGTTCCTAGCCACTCATAGTTTTACGTGAAACCATAATATACTTACAATCCTTTTAGAAACGTGAAAAATATAAGAAAAGATAACCCTAGGTAGAGTCTCCTTCGTTGTCCTCTGCTCCTCTCCGTGTTTTCTTAAATATGATGTGATATTCCTACAATAATGCTTAAGTGTGCTATTTATAATATTAGACATTTTTCCCATGGTGAACTGCCTCCGAGTCAAGTTGGTGAATGCGGCATATTGCCTCTGTAACATATTGGTGAATGCAGAGTTTTGCCTCTATGTCACGCTACCAAAGCGTTGCTATGCTACTTCGATCAAGTGATGTTTTGCTTGGTATGGCATACTAGCCAGCATGCCAAATTGCTCCCGTGACACGCTAAAAACTCGGATGCTCACTGTTTTGTAGTCCCTTAATGTCCCAACTTGCATCCTTGCTCCGTGACATGGCTCTAAACATCATACTTCATCTCTATGGCATGTTGATGACTCCAAATTCCACTTTTAGCTTGCATTCCAGCCTACAACAAAGGCTAGTCATATATGTTAGTTCATGAACACCATTTCAATCAAAATACATGAGATTATAATTGAACTAATTCATAATTTATGCTAGAATGTGAGCATAAAATGATACTTGGACGTGTAAATACGCCCAAGATTAGTGTTTTTCTACAAAAACACCTAACCCCTTCTTAAAATTCTTTCAAAAATTTGTTGTAAATGGAGCACTCGGTATGAGAAAATTGAAATTAGTGTCCTATACAGTCTAATGATTTCTTGAATGTACAATTTGGCAGAATCTTCTGGAGAATAGGTTATTTTGACTAGTAAGAAGTGTGCTAACTTCGTGCGTCGGTCTACAATAACCCAAATCGAATTATGTTTTTGAAGTTACAAAAGTAAAGCTAACAGAAAATCCATGTTTATTATCCTCATTTCTACATGGTAAATGATATATATTGAGACAAACTACTGCATCTCTGGTGCTTGATCGTAACTTGTTAGAAATTTCGACCCTTAGCCACATAATTGGCCACATTTCTCTTTGTATATTCCATTAATAAATTTCTTTAAGGTTATGATACATTTTTATAGAGCTTTGGTAGATAAAGTATGTCGAATTGTGAGATTCAACCATAATTCTCCCTTTGAGATCATCGACATCCAGAACACATAATTTTCCATAGTAACATAAAGTACCATCTCCCCCTTATGCGAAATCCATGATTTTATTCTTGTGAACTCCTTCCTTGAGCTGGAGCAAGATGGGGTGATTAAACTATGTAACACCCCACAAATTCCTGAGATTAGCCTTTAGATTTAAAACTTGATCATGTAGAAAACTAGGAAAAAGACCTTAGTATGTGTCATAGTACGAATTGTATAATTATGGTACAAGTTGTACTTGAACTCATAACATGAGGGTTGGAGGAAAATAGTAAGTGTGGTTGGAGAAATCACGAGTGCATGTTATGACTCATACCAAGATGGTATGGATCGTATTGATAAGTCGTGCATAAGTAAAGAGAAATGATCAGGGAAACTATAGTTAACCACGAGTCAAGGAATGACTCCTATATGCAGGTATAGACTGTATACTGGGTTGTGATTGAATCATAGGAAAGTTCAGGAGTAAACCATGGACCGTAGTATGACTCGTAGGATGCTTGTATGGATCGTGGTAGATTTTAGTGGAAAACTTTAGAGAAATGGTATGGAGCACGACCCCTAGCCACGAGTTAAGGTACAAACCATATGATCCTAGTTGAATGGTAACACCTGCCGAACAGAAATTTTAATAACTGTTTCAGGGTATTTTTGTAAAACCCTATTATCCTAACCTCTAAAATATGTGATATTAAGCCTATTTTGAAGGGGATTTAGAGGATTAGTCGACCCTCTCTCGTCATTCTTTCCAAAATAACTCAGAAGTCACATAAGAACTCAGACAGACTTTAGAGCCAAACAGGGCTTCTTCTCTTCCTCAGATTTTAGGTGCCTTCTCGTAGAAATTCTACCCAGGTATGTGGAATTCCAACAATAGAATTTCTTTCATCCTTGTGCCCAAATTCTTATAGAAAACCTTATAAGTTCTAGCACCATGAAAGATCGAAACTAGGGTTGTTCTTTAGACATATTATAACTCTTCTCCTTGTTATAATTCTTGATGTTTCTTCTAAAATTATTACTAGTTGTAATTCATGCTTAGAATGTCATTTCATGCAGTATGTATTTAGCCACGATCTTTAAATGTTATTTTGAATGAGACTTGCATGATTTAGAGTCCAGATATGATCATCGGTTTGTCAGGACAATTTATTTAAAAATCACGAATATTAGTACAAAAATATGATCAGAAGTTAGTCTTTTAGTGTATTTAGTCTCAGAGTCTCAGTAAACATTTAGTATTCTCAGTATTCTATAGAAATGTCAGCTGATCAATTTGACTATAGTCAGTCTTTAGGAGTTCAGTAAAAATTTGTAGTCTCAATTGTCAATTATCATATGTTCTTTGGATGGTTACGACGCATACAGATAAAGTAGCTCTGACAAGTATGAGAACACCAGTAACTCAGTTATCAGGTCCTTCAGACACTCAGGGTGCTTCCAGATAAGTAGTCTTGACTTAAGTCTTAGAACATCAGTTTCAAGATATAAGGCATTTTTAGGAAAATTCCCTTTTATTCATAAATCTTATCATACGTAGAGTTTTAAACTCTAATACACCCTCCTAAATCCTGCTTTATCCTTTTTAGATAATGATGCCTCTAAAAAGAGGAAATAGAGGAAGGACCGGTAATAATAATCGGCTAGCCCAACCAGCTCCTGTAGCTTCCCAAGACGATCAAGTGTCCCACGTGGAATTTCGGGCCACCATTCAGATGCTGGCATAGACGATGACCAATCAGGTAAACCAGCAGGTCGTTGTGCCAGCGAACACAAATGGGTCTACAGCTAGGGTCAAGGATATCACGGGGATGAATCCCCCAACTTTTCACGGGTCTAAGGTAGAGGAGGACCTGCAGGAGTTAGCGGACGAGATTCAGAAGATCACCCAAGTCATGGGTGTTACCTCCACAGAGAGTGTTGACTTTGCTGCCTACCAGTTAAAAGTTGCGGTTCAGATTTGTACAAGCAGTGAAAGGAGGGAGACAAAATGGAGCAGGTCCGGTAGAATGGGACGAATTCGTTAAAACATTTTTGGGGAGGTTCTTTCCCCGAGAATTAAGGGAAGCTAAGGCTGCCGAGTTCATGAAACTAAGGCAGAACAACATGATAGTAGAGGAGTACGCACTGAAGTTCACTCAGTTGTCGAGATATGCTCCAGAAATGGTTGCTGAGCCGGGGGCTCTCATGCTCAAGCATGTTACAGAGTCTTGGAATTGGTACTCAAGGAATGTAGGACCACCATGCTCATCAAAGATATAGACCTCTCTAGTCTCATAATTCATGCGCAACAACTAGAGGCCCAAAAGTTGAAGGACGTGGAGAGGGAAAGTAAATGAGACAGAACTGGTCAATTTGAGTACTCCAAGCAGAGGTCAGGCGGTGGTAATCACCCCCAGCATCAGCAGAGGCATCCAACACCTTCTTCAACAAGCGCTCCGTATTCTAGGCCCCGCAAATATAGGAAGGGTAGGACATCAGGATCCCAGTCCCAGAGTCATGTCTCCAGCAGCCGCTCTTTTCTAGCATGTCCTAAGTGTGATAACAATCAGCCTAGTGAGTGCCATCTAGGGAAATAGGGTTGTTTTGGTTGTGGCCTGCTGAGTCATAGGTTGAGAGAGTGCCCGTTAGAAGGATGGGGAAAGGACTATTCTTCTACATTAGTAGCCCCGGTAGGTCGCTTAGCTAAACAGGGTAAAACTTCAGGTATAAGTGGTGGTCAACGCCAAAATCATTTCTACGCTCTATCTTCCAGGCAGGACCAGGAGTACTCACCTAATGTGGTTACTGGTATGTTACGCCTTTTCCACATTGATGTATATACTCTTCTAGATCCAACAGCCACACTTTCCTTCAAGACTCCTTACATTGCGGTTTAGTTTGATAGTAGTCTAGAAATCCTCTCAGAATTGTTTTCAGCTCCTACTCCGGTTGGTGAGTCAGTTAGAGCTAGCCGGGTGTATAGAAATTGTCCAGTCTCAATGTGGAGTAAATTTATCCCAATCGTCTAGTAGAGCTAGATATGGTCAACTTTGACCTTATTCTTGGCATGGACTGGCTGCACCCTTGTTATGCTTGCAAAATCATGGTTGTTAGGATTTGGTTTACAAACGAGCCAGTTTTAGAATGGAATGGTCGTACTTCAGCGCCTAAGGGTCACTTCAATTCATACCTTAAGTCTAGGAAAATGATATCCAAGGGATACATCTATCACTTTGTTAGGGTCAAAGATTCCAGTTTTGAAACCCCAATCTTCCAGTCAGTCCCAGTGGTGAATGATTGTCAGGATATGGTTCCCATGATCTCCTCGGAGTTCCTCCAGAGCAGGAAATTGACTTCGGCATAGAAATTCTTCCCGATACCAAACCCATCTCTATTCCTCCCTATAGAATGGTTCTAGCTGAGATTAAGGAATTGAAGGAACACCATAAAGACCTTCTAGATAAGAGCTTCGTCAGACTCAATATCTCTCCATGGGTGCCCAGTCCTTTTCATGGGAAAGAAATATGGTACACTCAAAATGTGCATCTACTACCGTCAGCTGAACAATGTCACTGTCAAGAATAGATATCCTCTACCCAGGATCGATGACTTATTCAATTAGCTTCACGGATCTAGTTGTTTCTTCAAGATAGATCTCAGATTAGGATATCACCAACTTAGGGTCATAGAATGTTACATTCCAAAAATAGCCTTTAAAACTTGGTATGGTCACTATGACTTTGTAGTTATATCTTTTGGACTAACCAATGCTCCTGCAGCATTTATGTATCTGATGAATAGGGTATTCAAGCTTTTAGATACACATGTTCGTCATTGTCCTTATAGATGATATTCTGATTTATTCTAGAACAGAGGAGGAACATGCAGACTATCTGAGAATAGTTTTACAAACTATCAGGGACCGCTAGTTGTTCGCCAAATTCAACGAGTGTGAATTTTGGCAAAAATCAATTGCCTTCCTTGGGCATGTGGTCTCCAGAGAGGGTAATGAAGTGGATCCTCATAATACAGCGGCAGTTAAGGACTGTCCAAGACCTACAATCATGACCCAAGAGGGGACCCAAATCGTACACACGAGATATAGGACCCCAAGACACCCCAAGTCAATCCACGACATAAACATTCACTAACTTGTCCAATAAAGATGAAGGAAACATAAATATAAACTCAGCGGAAGTCTAACTTAACATAACAACAAAATGAACATCTGAAGTTGAATACATATCTAAGTCTGATAAGCCTCTAATCTGGACGAGCTGATGGAACAACAACCCCAACTAGCTCAGAAATACTAAAACTGATAATACACTCAAAATAACTGAAAGTCTAGTCCTCGGAGGATGTGGACTCACCAAGAAAGAAAATTCTAACCCTGATAGGCGGCTATGAATGGGGCTGAACCTGAGAACCCGATCCTGCATCATGAAATGATGCAAAATAGAAAGTATGTGGTCAGTACGTGGAATGTATCGAGTATGAAAGGTAAGTAAAACCGCTAGAGAAATAATAATATTTCAAAACAAGTCATACATATATGATAGCCTTTAAGGGTAAGAAAAGATCACAAGCATTCATTTTGAAATCATTCTTATTTAAGACATGGTCATGCATGGCTTTATAACGTCATGAATAAATTGAATGGCTCAAGGCTAAATCACAACATTTATATCAAAAGCTGAACAATGAGTCAAACCATGTTTTTCAAGCATGCATGCAGAAGATAATCATCATGAGTAATAGATATTCATATTCAAATGATATAGATAGTGGGAGACTCGTCCTGGCCCTCTTGGTCTCTCTCTCTCGAATGTGCCACCTCCATCTGCTGGGCATACGACACCATCTGAGGGAAGTCCATATTCTGATGGAGCATAGCAATCCTGCATTCCTTATCCAAGTAACTTGCTATCCCATGCACAAACCTGCTCAGTCGCGCCCTCTGGTCAGCCACTACTCAGGAGCATACTACGATAGGCAAGTGAACTCAGGGCAGTACTCTAGTACCGTCATCCTCCCTTGCTTCAGATTTACGAACTCAGCTTCCTTTAGCTCCCTCATCTCCCGAGGGAAGAAAATCGTTCAAGGCGTGCATCCTGAAACTCCTCCCAAGTGACCGGAACTGCTCCAGTGAAGCAGCTATCCTTCCATTGACGGAACCAGATATGCGCAACCCCCTTCAACTGGTAGGAGGCCAACTCTGCGCACTGAACACTGCTCACCCCCATAACCTGGGTGATCTTGACGATCTCATCAATAAAATCATGTGGGTCCTCACCTACCTTGGACCCCAAGTACTCCGGCGGATTCATCCTCAAGAAGTCCCTGACTCGAGTCGCCGCTGCATTGCCATTTTATGGAACATGCGCAACAACCTTCTAATTAACCTAAGCGGTCAAGGCCTATGAAAGCATCTAGATAGCGGCCTGGAACTCAGCGTGAGCGGCTGGCTCCGGTGCTTGAGGCTCCTGAACTGGTGGGACTTTCTAATGCCCACGACCCATGCAAACCTCGTGGCCTTGACCATCTCCATTTCTCCTTCCATTAATCCTTCGAGAAGCCATGATTCTGCAATCACAAATAGCACGAATTAGAGGGGTAGAAAGACTCTTCATCGCACGACTAAGATCATGAAAGATGGGAACATTTCCTAGAATGTTTCATAGCCTTTTCTTTAAAAGTGCGGCCTCCTTCACACCAACGAAATCTACTTAACGCAGCTTTCAGACTCCCCAGAACACTTCAAACCTATTGCTCTGATACCATGTTTTTCATGATCCGAGAGGGGACCCAGATAGTAGACACTGGACAAGGGACCCCGAGAGACCCAAGTCAACCCATGGCAGAAGAATTCACTAATTCGTTCAATAAACATGAAGGAAACATAAATATAAACTCAACAGAAGTCTAACTTAATATAACAACAAAATAAACATCTGAAGCTTAATACATATCTAAGTCTAATTAGCCTCTAATTTGTACGAGCTAATGGGACAACACCCCCAACTAGCTCAAAAATAATGAAACTAAAAATACGCTTAAAATAACTGAATGTCTAGTCCTCGGAGGATGATGACTCACCAAGCAAGAAAATGCTAACTATGATAGGTAGCTACGAACGGGGATGAACCTAAGAACCCAATCCTATATAATGAAATGATACAACATAGAATGTATGCGGTCAGTACGTGGAATGTACCGAGTGTGCAAGGTAAGTAAAACTGCTAGAGCAATAATAGTGTTTCAAAACAAGTCATACATATATGATACCCTTTAAGGGTAAGAAAAGATCACAAGCATTCATTATAAAATCGTTCTTATTTAATACATGGTCATGCATGATTTTAGAACGTCATGACTAAATAGAATGACTCAAGGGTAGATCATAACATTTATATCAAAAGCTGAACAATGAGTCAAACCTTGTTTTTCTAGCATGTATGCATAAGATAATCATCATGAGTAATGGATATGCAAATTCCAATGATATGGATAGTGGGAAACTCGTCACTTAACCGACATACCACGATAGAGTTTACGTGGTCCCAACTATCACACGCAAGTTGGTAGAGCTGTCCATAACCTTTCTAGAGCGATGGATGATACCATGATATCGATATCAAGCTCAAAGGGCCAATCGGGACGTAGATAGCTCACAAAGGAAGTCCCAATAATATGATGGAATCAACCTACGTTGGCGCGTAGTTCAGGGGCATAGGGTAGCCGACCCTTAACCCGCTCGGTGCTAGACTTCTCTCCCAAAACATGCAACGCTCTACATCCTATAAATACAAAGCTCAACATCGTCTAGTGACGAAGCTCAACATGAAGTCATGCATAAATTCAACATCGTATGACGAAGGTCAACATTGTCTATTGACAAAACTCAATATGAAATCATGCATGCATTAGACATCATATAAATATGAAGCTAAACAATGTCATCTCGACCAAGCTGAGAATGGAATCATGCTTAAACTCAACATCATGTGAAATGAAGCATAATGGCGACATACATCTCAATTATGAATTCATGCATATGAGAAGCTTTACTACGATAATACCACAAGATCAAGAATAGTGGGAGGCTTTTATCCAAAATCATGTGGTAAGGCTACTTTAGAAATATCACTTCGTTATCATCAACATAGGGACCTTGCCCAAAATCTTATCATGCCTTGACCCATTCAATTCAACTGAAAACATTATAATTTGGGAGATTTCACTTCAAAACAAGTAATAAAAACAATTCAAGAGAAATCATCATCCATACTCAACATTAGGCACTACCCAAAGCTTCATTACACTGGAGTCAATCCAACCTTCTTTGAAAACATGCTTTTCATCATCTATTCTATCATCATCACATTCTATTAGGAACTCTCCGCACATGGGCGTGATAGATTAAAATTTTATAAAATAATTTTGTAAAAGAAATTAAGTTAGAATCCGTCCAGGCACGACAAATCATTAATATCAGCTCAATTGATCATACCCATGAGTAGAAATGTAAGAATCATGCAATTGAATAAAAACCCATACTTGATCATTTTAATTAAATCACAAATTGACAGGGAATAGGCATGGGTGAGGAAGAAAGCACCCACTCATAGACTTACATACCTGGGAATGAAGAATCCTAATTCCCTAATTGCCCTGCAGAGATTTCCGTTGAAAATGTTGAATTTGTCCTCACTTTCTCCTCCTCAAGCTCTCACCCTTGCATGCATGAAGAAAATGGCCTAGATGGGTCTTTCTATGCTTAAAACCCTCTATTACGAGCTTAAATGACGTAGTATAGGCCCTTAGAACTTTGGAATGACAGAAAAGCCCTTACTGAAATCGTTTGAAAATAACTATCAGGGGGTCCTAACGAACGACCTGAAGACTCGTTACTAGGGCTCACGATCTGTTGGTTCACCCGTCACGTACACTACCTCGTTATTCTTAAAAACTCCACTGGCTTGGTAACGGCCCACCTAACGGGTCGTTAGGACTGACGATGAGTCATTGGGTGCCATTTGTCAAGTACACTGGACAAGCTTCACTGTCCTTCTCTAAGAACATCCCATAAATGACTTGAGGACACATGGTGACTAACCACGAGTCGTTACATCGCCCATGAGGACCTCGAGTCCTCCATTATCTTAGGCCTTCCTCACGAGTCACTTGACGACTCGTTTGGCCTCTTCACGAGTTGTTAAGTAACTTGTTCTTCAACTGCTGCAACATTTTCCAGATTTTCTCCTGACTCATTCCCAGGTTCGATTCTTGAATCCCCGTGGTATAATCATATCTACCCCTTGGGAAAATTCATCCTTGAATGTTGAAACAAGAAGAAAACCCATAAACAAACAATAAAACTGACGGAACGACTACCCCCGAAGAGAACCACATAGCTCGTCAGAGTTCAGACATCACATACATCTACCATATCATAAAACAAACTTATTGTCAAGAATAGAACATGAAAAATTGAATAGAGATTTAGGGAAAATTTTTGATACCTCAAACTAAAGCTGAGCCGGTAGGGAACAAATCAGGGTATTTATCCATCATATCCCCTTCGGCCTCCCACGTGGATCCCTCGACATGCTGATTCCTCCATAACACCTTTACTGAGGCTACTTACTTGTTCCCCAGCCTTCAAACTTGTTGATCTAAGATTTCAACTAGAATTTCTTCATAACTGAGGCTGTCTTTCACACCAATGCTAACTATCGGAACCACCAAGGATGGATCACCCAAGCACTTCTTCCAAAGCGATATGTGGAACACGGGATGAACTGAAGCTAATTCTTAAGGCAAGTCTAACTCATACTCCACCTTACTGAGTGAGTTTACTATTCTTTCTGAACCGCATGACTCCCTTCATGGGAGATACCTTAGAAACACCCAGTCGTCAACATAAAACTCCAATTCTCTTCTTCTCACATCAACATACGATTTTTGATGACACTAAGCGGTTCTCATCCGGTCCCTTATAAACTAAACCTTCACCATCACCTCATGAACTGAATTTTGTCCTACCACAGCTGACTCACCAACCACAAACCATCCGATGGGAGATCTGCACCTTCGCCCGTAAAAAGACTCGAATGGTGCCATCTGGATACTAGAGTGGTAACTATTATTATAAGTAAACCGATCAAGGGAAAATGATCATCCCAACTACCTTTGAAATCCATAGCAAATGCCCTCAACATATCCTCAAGAGTTTGAATGGTTCGTTCTGCTTGGCTGTTCGTTTGAGGGTTAAAAGCTGCCTGAGCCATTTTTGAAACGAACTCCAGAATTGAGAAGTAGACTGAGTACCTCGGTGTGAAATAATAGACAAGAAAAATCCATGAAGCCGAACCAACTCCTGAATATACAACTTAGCATAATCATCTACTGAATCCGTGGTCTTGACCAGTAGGAAGTGTGCAGCCTTGGTGAACCTGTCCACCACAACCCAATTGGAGTCGTATTTCCAGTGAGTATGAGGTAGACCTATAATGAATCCATATTATTTTCTTCCCACTTCCAAGTTGGGATAGAAATATCCTGAAGTACACCTCCAGGACTTTGATGCTCGGCTTTTACATGCTGATAGTTTGGACATTTTGCTACGAACTCTGCAATATCCCTTTTCATACCATCCCACCAATAGATTTCTCGCAAATACCGATACATTTTTGAGGATCCTGGATGAATAGAATATATGTTACATGTGCCTCATGCAATACCTGAACTCTCAAATTATCAACGTCCGGAACACATAGCCAACCTTGGTATCATAGCACACCATCTCCCACTGGGGAGAAAACCTCCACTTTCTTACTCTGCACCGCCTCCTTCAGTTTTCTCAATATTGGATCCTCAACTAGCTTGTATTTAACATCAACTTCCAAGGACGATTTCTACCCGTTATGTACAACAACACCGCCATCGGAAAAATCGAGCAATCTAACTCCCAGCCTCGTAAGCTGGTGAACTTCTTTCACCAATTCCTTCTTCCCCCCATCCATATGGGTCACACTTTCAATTGAGAGTCTACTAAGCGCATCCACAACCACATTAACTTTGCCAGGGTGGTAAAGGAAACTCATGTCATAATCCTTAAGCAACTCCAACCACCTCCTTTGTCCAAGATTTAGATCTTTCTGTGTGAACACATATTGCAAACTCTTGTGGTCCGTAAATACATCCACGTGGACCCCATACAAGTAATGCTGCCATATCTTCAATGTGAACGCCACCGTAGCCAATTCAAGGTTGTGGGTCGGATAATTCTTTTCACTCACTTTCAGCTGTTGAGAGGCACAAGCTATCACCCTCCCACACTGAATCAACACACACCCTAGTCCAATTCGGGAAGCATCATAATACACTGCGAAGCCATCATTACCCTTGGGTAGGGTCAATACTGGTGCTGAGGTAAGTCGAGCGTTCAACTCTTGGAAGCTTTTCTCACAAGGCTCCGACCACTAAAACTTCACCTTCTTCTAAGTAAACTTAGTCAAAGGCGCTGCAATGGTTGAGAAACCCTCTAAAAAGCTCTGGTAGTAGCCAGCTAAGCCCAAGAAACTCCGAATATCCAAAGTATTTACCGGTCTGGGCCAATTCCTCACCACCTCGATTTTCTGCGAGTCTACTCTTATGCCTTTGCTAGACACCATATGGCCCAAGAATGCCACAGAGTCCAACAAAAACTCACACTTGCTGAACTTTGCATACAATTGGCGGTCCTTTAGGGTCTGGAGCACTACAATTGGAGCGTCATGTTCCTCCTCGCCCGAGAGTATACCAAAATGTCATCAACGAACACGACCATTAACATATCCAAATAATGCATGAACACCCTATTCATTAGGTCCATAAAATATGTAGGAGAATTTGTCAGTCCAAAAGATATAACTACAAACTCATAATGACCATACCGTGTTCTACATGTGTCTTTGGGATATCAGTCTCCCAAACTCTTTGCTGATGATACCCAGATCTGAGATCTATCTTCGAGAAACACTTCACACGCTGAAGCTGATCAAACATATCATCGATCCTAGGTAAGGGAATCCTGTTCTTGATAGTGACTTTGTTCAACTGTCGATAATCAATGCACATACGAAGGGAACCATCTTTCTTCCAAATAAATAATATCGATGCACCCCATGGGGACTGGCTCGGTCTAATGAAACCCTTATCTATCAAATCCTTTAACTGATCCTTCAACTCTTTTAGCTCGGCTAGAGCCATCCTATAGGGTTGAGTAGATATAGGCTGCGTATCGGGAAGGAGGTCAATACCGAAATCAATCTCACGCTCGGGAGGGATACCTGGCAAATCATCAGGAAAGACTTCTAGATACTCGCGTACCACTGGTACTGACTAGATAGTTGGGGTTTTGGACTCCACATCCTAAACCTAACTAGATGATACATACAACCCTTAGAAATCATCTTCCTGGCCTTAATGTAGGAAACGAATCGACCTACAGGCACAGCTGAACTACCCTTCCATTCTAACACTGGCTCACTCAAAAATCTAAACTCTACTGACCGAGTCCTGCAATTAGTGGAAGCATAACAAACATAAAACCAATCCATACCGAGAACAACATCAAATCGGTCATGTCTAACTCTATCAGACCTACTGAGGTGACCTTATAGATACCAAGACCGGGCAACCTCTATACAGCCGTCTAGCTATAACTAAGTCACCTACTAGAGTAGAAACCTAGAAGGATTCTGACAAGACATCGGGACTGACTCCGAAGCTACTAGCTACATAAGGTTTCACAAAGGACAAGGTGGCCCCTGGATCTAAAAATGCATAAAAATCAACATGGAAGACTTGTAACATACCAGTAACCACGTCGGGGGATGCTACGACATAGAATCTGTTCTAGCGCTGGCCGCCACTGCACTGGTAGATGCCCCCTAATGAGCTGAGTGAGGGGGTGGGTCTGGTAAGCTAGAAGCTGGGCCACGACCCCCAACCTGATTCTATATTGCCACTGGACAATCTCTATGGATGTGTCTGAGTTCTCGCACCCGAAACATGCACACGACTGTGCCAAGTACTGGCCTATATGCCCTCGGCCACATCTTCGACTCTTTGAAACAACTAAATCTGCGGTCCTGCTGCTCTGACCCCTACAGCCTGACGCTCGTCCTCTCTAATCATGCCTAGGCCGAGATGGCACACTCAAGGCTGATGAAGATGGGGTGAATGATCTCTAATGGGTCTGCTGACTGTGCCCACCACTGGGCCTCTGTTGGGAGATTCGGTGGACCTCAGCCCTGGTCCTCTTGGCCTCTCTCTCTCTCTCAAACGTGTCGCCTCCATCTACTGGGAATACAAAACCATCCGAGGAAAGTCCATATCCTAATGGAGCATATCAATCCTGCATTCCTCATCCAAGTAACCAATTATCCCATGCACAAACCTACTCACTCGCGCCCTCTGGTCAGCCACCAACTCAGGAGCATACTTCGATAGGTGAGGGAACTTAAGGGACTAATCTAATACAGTAATCCTTCCTTGCTTTAGATTTACGAACTCAGCTTGCTTTAGCTCCTTCATCTCCTATAGGGAAGAACCAATCAAGGAATGCAACCTGAAACTCCACCCAAGTGATCAGACCTGCTCCGGCGACCCTGCTATCCTTCCATTGACAGAACCAGATATGCGCAACCCCCTTAAACTGGTAGGAGGCCAACTCTACGTACTCAACACTACTCACCACCATAACCTGGGTGATCTTGATGATCTCATCAATGAAGTCATGTGGGTCCTCACCTACCTTGGACCCCAAGTACTCCGGCGGATTAATCCCTCAAGAAGTCCCTGACTCAGGCCGCCGCTGCATTTCCATTCTACGGAACATGCACAATAGCCTACTGATTGACCTGTGTGGTCAAGTCCTGTGCAAGAATCTAGATAGTGGCCTTGAACTCAGTGTGAGCGGCTGGCTCCGGTGCTTGAGGCTCCTAAATTGGTGGGACTTGCTGATGCCCAAGACCCATGCCATCCTCGTGGCCTTCACCATCTCCATTTTTCCTTCCATTCATCCTTCGAGGAGCCATGATTCTGCAATCGCAAATACCATGAATTAGAGGGGTAGAAACACTCTGTATCGCATGATATAGATCATGAAACATGCCAACATTTACTAGAACGTTTCGTAGCCTCTTCTTCATAAGTTTGTCAGCTTCATACCCATGAGAAAGAATCTAGTTAACGCGGCTTTCAGACTCCCTAGGACACTTCAAACCTATTTCTCTGATACCAAGTTTTTCACGACCTAAGAGGGGACCCGGATCATAGACATGGGACAAGGGACCCCGAGAGACCCCAAGTCAACCCATGGCATAAGCATTCACTAACTCGTCCAACAAACATGAAGGTGATCTTGGGCAGATTTATATGCCCAAGTGATACTCAAAAGTATCATTTTTGCCTTGTTTATCTAGCAATGTGTATACACTTTCATGTAATTGGTAATAAAATGTGAATTTATACTAACCAACATGATTAGCATTGTTTTGTAGGTAAAATGTGATTTCGGGAAGCTAAAATGCATGTTGGATGATATCAGAGTTGGACTTGGATGCGAGCAAGGAAAAAGGCATAGGACTGCACGAATTAAAGGGGCTCCGCGATGGAGCCGTGTCACGCTGCCATCGCGGAGGCATTATGCCTGGAGGGTGAAAAGTCATCCAATTTCCAGTGGAGGTTCGCTTCAGCTCCGTGGCACGGTGGCTAGCCTCCGCGTTGCATGCCGTGCCACGTTGGTGTTTAATTTCCCGGACCCCCAGTTCCAGTGAGGGTCCGCGTTCATGGCGTGTCACGGAGGCAGTGCTCCGCGATGCACTCCGTGACACGTTGCTCATTATTCCGGGAAAAATTCCCACTAGTATAAATAGAACACTTAAGTTCATTTTTCATAATTCAGACTTGGTGGAGCAAGGACGTGGGTTACAGGCAGTTGAGGGATGAAAAGTTCAGGGTTTTTACTCTCTTTCTTTCTTCTCTAATTCAATTGTTTGTATGATTAACACTAGTTTTATGATGATTAATCCACAAATGATTGGCTAATTCCCTTCCTTGCTGAGGTTATGAATACTTGTGATGAATTTTGATTATTGATTATATGGTTTTTCATCTTTTTCTTCCATGTTGTTCTATTAATTCTTGTTCTTACTGCATTGGTGTGTGGCCTACATTAATGTACATCTAAAAAGTCCGATTTCACTCGAGAGAGCACGAAATTGGAAAGTTGTGAATTAATAGGATATTGTTCTTAATTTGATTTGGGAAAATTGAGTTTTGATGTGCATTTAGGATAGAAATATACCTGAAAGTCGTATTAGTCAATTTAGGAACCGGAATTATATGGCTAGAACATGAATTGCATTTGATCACAGAAATGTAGACGGATGGTTCGTGATTCTTAAGTGAGATTAAATACGAGAGTTTTAATCTCTTGGCAATTGTTCTTGGCTAGCAACTGGAAGAAAAGATTAACCAATTTATGATGATAATCAGTTTCATTACATGTTCGTTAACCTCGACATGCTCTTATTCATAGTCCAAATTCAAAGTAGATAATTGTTCTTAGTTTTAGTATAAAAATCTATAATACAAAATATCCACTTTTTGGTCACTTTGTTGTCAGCATATTCAGAAGTAAAATAGAGTAAACTTGAGCAAATTGCACTTAACCCAAGTCTCTGTGGGATCGATACTTGGCTTACTAAAGCCACTTACTACTTGTTCGACCACGTGCACTTGCGTGTTGTTTTATATACCCATATAACAAACAGACCGAACAAGTTTTTGGTGTCGTTGCCGGGGACTTGGCAATTGGTGAATTTGTTTTATGTGTTAATTTACTGTATTTTTATTTTCTAAGTGTTGACAACTTGGTCTTAGCCTATATTTTGCGGACTTAATTACTGTGAACACTGGTAAGAGACAAGGAGCTGGTGGAATCTTATATAGAGCCTGAACGTATATTTCACAGTAAGAGAAGATAAGCTCTACAAAGAAAGCTGCAGTTGCTCAGACAGACGATTATGAAGAAACAAAATCCACCGGTTGTAAGGACAGTGTTAGTGCCCGAAGAAGCAGCAGCAAGGCCGGTTCGCGAGGTGGCAATCCCACATGCCAATAATGTTACATCCAGTTGTTCGGGTCTTTCGGTTGGTATTATATATTATAAACTGACAGGCAAGTGCACGTGGTCAAACAAGTAATAAAGTGGCTAAGTAAGCCAAGTATCAATCCACGGAGGCTCAGGATATGTAAAATTTGCCTAAGTATACTATATTCTTATCTTACTTCTAATTATGCTAACAACAACGTAACCAACAGTTAAATGAGTTTTTGTTTATAAAATATATACTAAAATTATTAAGAATTATTTACTGTGAATTTAAACTATGGATATGAGCATGCCAAGGTTAAGAACAAGTAATGAATTCGATTATAATAATAATTCGGTTAATCTCTTCTTCATGTTGCTAGCCAAGAACAGTAGCCTAGAAATTAAAACTCTCGTATTTAATTTCACTTAAGAATCATAAACCATTCATCTACATTTCTGTGATCAAATGCAATTTACGACCTAGCAATACAATTCCGATTCCTAAATTGACTAATACGGCTTTCAAGTATATTTCTATCAGGAAAGCACATCAAAACCCAATTTTCCCAAATCAAGTTAAGAACAATACCCTATTAATTCACAACTTTCCAATTTCTTGCTCTCTCGAGTGAAATTGGACTTTTTAGATGTACATTAATGACGGCCAAGCACTAATGCAGTAAGAACAAGAATTAATAGAACAACATGAAAGAAGAAGAAGAAAACCATATCATTTACAATCAAAATTCACTACACATGTTCAAAACCTTAGCAAGGAAGAGAATTAGCCACTCATTTGTGGATTGATCATCCTAAAACAAGTGTAAATCATACATACAATTGATTGAAAGAAGAAAGGAAGAGAAGAAATCCCTTAGCTTTTTCGTCCCTCAACTGCTGCTAACCCACGTCCTAGCTCCACCAAGTCTGAACTAATTAAAATAAACCTAAGTGTGGTATTTATACTAAAGGGAAATTTTTCCCGGAATAACAAGCAACGTGTCACGGAGGTCAACGCGGAGCACTGCCTCCGTGACACGGCGTGGACGCGGACTTTCACTGGAAATCCAGGGTCCGGTAAAATAGCCTCAACGTGTCACGGAGGCCAACGCGGAGGCCTATCTCCGTGCCACGGAGCTGCCGCGAGGCCTCACTGGAATTTGACATTTAATTTCCTCTCCAGGCAGTGTGCCTCCGTGATGGTAGCGTGGCACGGCTCCATCGCGGAGCCCCTATAATTTGTGCATTCCAATGTCTTTTCCACGCTCGCATCCAAGTCCAACTCTGATATAGTTCCAACATGCATTTTAACTCCTAAAAATCATATTTTCCTGCAAAACAAATGCTAATCATGTTGGTTAGTATAAATTCACATTTTATTACCAATTACATGAGAATATATACATATTGCACACAAACAAGGCGAAAATAATACTTTTGAGTATCACTTGGGCATATAAATCTGCCCAAGGTCACTTACCCCACACTTAAATCCTTGTTCGTCCTCGAACAACACATACACAACTCATACAAACTACATCCCAACCTTCGTCACTATGGTGCGACCATTTACGCTACGGTCATACCGATTATTCAATTTTTGCAAATCATCACGAAAACATGCTTGGTCTTACAATACAATGACCTTTAATACATCAAGACTTCCTAGACTTTAAGAATTGATTCTTGATATCGGCAAACTCATGCAAATCAGCTAATCAAGAAATCTGACACGAAAATCAATCTTTCATCAAGCATGTGCCCTCACAACTCAAGAGAATCTTCCCCTTTTTGTTCATGCAACACACAAACATGCAAGTAGGGGCATATAAAAATTAATTTCACTCTCTCTCCCAAAAGAATTCACATGCATCATGTCCTGACCCATAAGCTTGCCCTTAGTGTATTACTCCACTAATATAAAGAAATGCAATGTAAGATCACGTAGGACTTTAACGGGTTGTAATGGGGCTATGGATCTAGTATATATATTGTATTAGCCAATAATAGTCGCTAGCATCCTTAAGCGCCTTTTCAACACATTCCCATCGACTCATGGACATAGTTCCTCTCTTTTCTCTTTTTCTCCCATTTATGCTAGTTTACTTTCGTACTGCCCATTTCATCAAACACACTTGACACAAAACAAAGGGTTTTCATGTACCCTCAATATCATTTAATTATAACAAGTGCCTCTTCAACATCATCTTTTCTTTCCTCACTTTTCTTTTCTTTTTCTTTTCACTCTTTTCACTCTTTAACACTTTGGGAACATTTTCTTTTCTTTGTAAGCGCTTAAGAGTTTTGTATAGACTTTTACAGCTAATGAAAAGAAGGAATAAAGCTTGGTTTATACAATTTTGGACAAAAGAAAGAAAGAATTGGCTAAAGGCTCAACGGGCTGACTAGGGTATACAACATATAAAAAGGTAGAGTTTGACAAGAAAAAAATGGAAACTATCGGTTAAAACAAAGAAATGCCTACATCCTTTCTAGCACTACACCTCCTTCATATCGTTTTGTATACACACCAGGCAAGTTCTAGACAATTCACAATGGCATGGAATAACAATACCTCACTTCACACTTCATGCACATGCTCGAATGAAGATGCATTCACAGACTCTCTAATTAGCCAATCACATGAATTCAAAAATTAAGCCTCAATCATGCTGAATCAAATTCTATAGCCTAGGTAACTCAACATATTTACCAACTTGCATGCTTTCAAATGAATCACTTTCACATTTTGAACATCAGTTACACACGCAACGAAATTTTTGCAACCATAAAGCAACTACAGTTCATTGATGCAATCCACCAAAGAAAAATTAAAAACAAATTAAAATCCTACTCCTACCGGCTACATTTCCCTTAAGATGGTCGTCATCCATCCATCATAGGGAATGGTCACTCACTATGACATCGGTTCAATGGGACTATTCTCGGTAAAAGAACCGAAAACAAACTCTGAGAAACCCAAAATAAAAACCGAAAAATTTTGCAACACATCGATCATTTCGATAGACAAAATATTTACAAAAGATTTTGATAAGTGCAAAATATTTTCGCGAAATTTTTTGAAAAATATCGATCATCTCGATAGAAAAAAAAAATATTTACAAAATATTTACACTGGCAACCATAACTTTTCATAACACACATCATTAACCACACAAACAAATATATACAGATACAACACAAATCAGTTCATAACAGGGAAAGCACAAACATACATACAAACCAAGGAAAAGCATACAGCAGATTAGAGCCCAAGACCCAGCACCTAGCTACTCCCTACCCCACACTTAAATAGAACACTGTCCCCGGTGTTCACAAAAAAAATACAAAACAACATTTCCGGTGGTGGAACTCCCTGATCAGTCGAAATATTCGACTTCTTCATCTGGTGCTGCTGCCTCGTCCCCCATGTCTGAGTCAGCTCCATCATCGTCATCGGGCTCCACATCGGAGTCCTCCCGACGTGTCTCCTCATCAATAGGGACATCGTCATCAGTCGGCTCCACGAAGGCTGGTCCCACCCAGCATAAGGCTTTGGCATTCTCGCCAAATGGGTAATCCATCTCCAGCTGCCATAATTCTTCCTCGGTGGCTGGTCTCCCACCAATCCGTAGCTGAAGCATCTGCATGCCGAACATACGTGCCATGTACTGATCGTCGCGAGCATGTCGCTCGCCCAAAGTCAGCACTGGCCCGTGTGTAGTGTCGGGGGCCTTAGTTTCTGTCACATCGAGGGCCCTCCGCTCCAACTGCGGAATGTATTCCAAGGCTTCTTCCTCGACATCGAGGCCTCGGAGAAAGGTGTTGATGAGTCCGCCAAACCCGTATCTGTGGCCCTGGTGTAGTCTGGCTCTCTTCATGGCGGATATAATTACCGCCCCAACATTAATGTCAAGCCCTTTCATAAGGGCATACACCAAGCAGACACGGTCCCAGGTCACATCCGTCATGTGAACTCCCGGGATCAAGCAAGAACATACAATTTTCATCCATATTCTGGCCTCCCTGTTCATCTGCGAATAAGGCAGAGTCTGGTGGTAACCCCTCTCCTTATGTCTACTCCATCGGGCTGTGGATCGAGCCCCACACAACGTACGTCTGATGTCGGCGTATGGTGGGGTGATGTTTAGCTGGCGGAGAACGTGGGCGTCTATGTCCCGCGCTCCAACGATGGCATTAAATTGCTGGGGTTCCAGAGTGACAATCTGCCCTCTGATTTTTATTGTGTGGCTTCTGATGGCCGGGTTCCAATTTGCGTAGAACTCTCAGACCAAATAAAGGTTGCACTCCTTGGGCTCCTGAAAGATAAAGCTGAGCCCAGCTGCTTCAATCCTTTGTACAATACGGGGGAACTCCTGTGCTAGTGGTTCCCGTGCAATATGTTCCTCCGGGAAGTACTTGCTCTCCTTATGCTTAGCATACCATTTCTTTCCTTCCTCGGTTACCCACCTTGTTTCGTATTGGCGGCGTTGGCCGCGCAGAACAGCTGGTGCAGCTGGGACTGCGGTGCCCAGTCTCATTCTTTTTCTACCAGTGCCTGAGGTAGAAGCACCCTTGCCCTTATCCTGTCTGCTAGCCATTGTACCTGTCAATATAAATTAACAAGCACAAAGTTAAGCTATAAAGATGTTAACTTAGGCTAAGGTCGGGTTACACAACGTTTACCCCACACTTAAGCCTTAGCTACTTTTACAAAACTACGACAAGGATAACTCTATTTACACCAAACACAACAAGTATACACTTTATGCTTAGTGCGTTCACAAAAAAATTTCGACAGCATAAGGGTTAGTGTACTACTCAAACTTCATATAGCTAATTCCAATCCTACTATCGCTAACAATTCAATCATCGCACTTAGCAACAAAAACAACAAATAAAAAAAACAAAGACAAAACATTCTATATACAAACGAATCCAAATAATCAAACCAATTTGCACAATTTTCGCATTTTCCCCAACAATTCGAGAATTCGTCGTCTTAACCTTCATACAATATTTACAACGACTTATCTCTATTTACAAACACACCCCAGCATCTAATTTACCGAATTATCAAGTCACCCAAGTCAAATTCAACAACCCATGCCCTAAAATACAATTCTACAATCAAATTCGAATTATTTACGCAATCGATAAGTTCAAACGCTAATTAGAACAATCCGAACATATATCCATCACAAATAACTCAACATCATGTTAAATTGCTACTTAGGGTGGTATATCTCACCTCGCATGCCCAAAGTCAACTAAAATCGCCAAAAATTTGAGAGAAACGAGGAAAACATACCTTTGAATTGAAGAACCGAAGAAACTTGACGTATTCCTTGCCTAATAGCGTGGCACATTGGTTGGGGAGGGGGATTTGGGTGTTTTGGTCGCGGAGAGTAGAAGAAATGGGGAAAAATTGGGCAAAATCGGGGTTAATTTAAAGAAAAACACACGTGTCACCCGGCAACCCGGTGTGACCCGGCACTGAATAAAGGGCAACGTGTCACGCAGGGAAACGCGGAGCCCCTCCTCCGTGACATGGAGCCAATGCCCCAGTGCACTGTTTCTTCAATAAAATTAATTTTTTTTTTCATACCTTGCCTTATTTTTCCCGCTTCCGTGCATATTTTTCTCCGTTTGACCTGAAAATCACTTCACTAAACAAAATTGGTTAGATTAATAGATTTCCCTAACTAAAATGAAAAAAATATTAACTAAAACAAGAATCTAAACCTAATCAAGAAAAGAAAAATAAAAACATAAATTATTTACACTAAAAAAAGAAAGAAAATATTGTTCACGGGTTGCCTCCCGTGCAGCGCCTGGTTTACCGTAGCGGCTCGACGTCCATTATGCTCAATTATCTACTAGGGTGAGGGACGATTTTTCACGATCCTTGTCCTCCCCCCAGTAGTGCTTACATCTCTGCCCATTTACCAAGAACGTAGCACTTCTATCTTCTTGCCACAGTTCTACTGCCCCGTGAGGGGTCATTCTTACCACTTCAAATGGTCTAGACCATTTAGACCTCAGCTTACCAGGAAACAATTTTAATCTTGAATTAAAAAGCAAAACTTGCTTTCCTGGTTCGAAAATACGATGCACCACATTCTTATCATGCCATCTTTTGGTTCTTTCCTTGTAGTACTTCGCACTCTCATAGGCATGCTAGCGAAACTCATCAAGTTTGCTAAGCTGCATCAGTCTCTTTTTGCCCGCCAGCTCTGAGTCCATATTTAACTTTCTGACAGCCCAGTAAGCTCGGTGCTCAAGTTCTACCGGGAGATGACATGCTTTGCCGTAAACCAATCGGTATGGTGAAGTTCCAATCGGTGTCTTATAAGCAGTTCGGTAGGCCCACAATGCATCATCGAGTTTGCTAGACCAATCATTCCATTGTGTGTTCACCGTTTTCTGAAGAATCTGCTTCACCTCCCTATTTGACACCTCTACTTGCCCACTAGTTTGTGGGTGATATGCTGTTGCCACTTTATGGCGCACCCCATACTTGGCTAGTAATTTCTTGAAACTTGCATTGACAAAATGAGCTCCTCCGTCACTGATAATTGCTCGGGGTGTCCCAAACCTTGTGAGGATGTGTTTTTTCACAAACTTCGTTACTACCTTGTTGTCATTTCTGGGGCAAGCTATTGCTTCCACCCATTTAGATACATAATATACAGCCACCAAGATGTAACGATTTCCAAATGACGGTGGGAATGGACCCATGAAATCAATGCCCCATACATCAAAGGGCTCAACTTCCAGTATGTTCTGCAAAGGCATCTCTTTTCTTCTGCCAATCGATCCTGTCCGCTGACATCTATCACAAATTTAGACATACGCCATAGAGTCTCTGAACAGTGTTGGCCAAAAGAAACCTGACTGAAGAACCTTGTGTGCTGTTCTCTCACCTCCGTGATGCCCTCCATACAACGAAGAATGGCAGCCCCTTGACACTTCTGCTATCTGACTCTCTGGGATGCATCTTCTCATCACCTGGTCTGGTCCCTGCTTGAACAAATATGGCTCATCCCATACATAATGCCGGCTGTCATGCCTCAGTTTCCTTCTTTGCTGGTCTGTTATTTCAGGTGGGTAAACTCTGCTCACTAGCAAGTTGACTATGTCAGCATACCAGGGAACTTCAGCTTCCCCCACTGCCAAGAGTTGCTCATCTGGGAAGTCTTCATTTATGTCATCACTTTCCATCACATGCGACCGACTTTCCAGTCGTGATAGGTGATCTGCTACTTGGTTCTCACTCCCCTTTCTATCTCTAATCTCAAGGTCAAACTCCTGTAACAATAAGATCCATCTAATCAATCTGGGCTTAGCATCCTTCTTGTTGAATAGGTATCGAATAGCTGCATGATCAGTGTGCACCACAACTTTCGAACCCACCAAATAGGACCTGAATTTATCAAATGCAAATACCAGAGCTAGCATTTCCTTTTCTGTAACTGTGTAATTGCTCTGAGTAGTATTCAGTGTCTTGCTTGCATAATAAATAGAATGAAAAACTCTATTTTTTCTTTGTCCCAATACGGCTCCCACAGTCACATCACTGGCATCACACATCAGCTCAAATGGTTGTTCCCAATCAGGAGAAGTAAGTATAGGTGCTTCTATCAATTTCTGCTTCAATTTTTCAAATGCTGTAACACATTCATCGTTCAACTCAAACTTTACCTCCTTTTCTAGCAGTCTGATAGTGGTCTAGAAATTTTGGAAAAGTTTTTGATGAACCGTCTGTAGAATCCTGCATGCCCCAGAAAGCTGCGTACACCTTTCACTGACACTGGTGGTGGCAATTTTTCAATGACCTCAATCTTAGCACGATCGACTTCCAACCCCTTTTTAGACACTTTGTGGCCCAGGACAATCCCCTCCTTCACTAAGAAGTGGCATTTCTCCCAGTTTAACACAAGGTTGGATTCTTCACATCGAGCCAGCACCATGTCAAGATTCTGCAAACAAGTAGCAAACGAATTACCGAAAACAGAAAAATCATCCATAAATACCTCAACAAAATCCTCAACCATGTCATGGAAAATAGCCATCATGCATCGCTGGAATGTGTCGGGTGCGTTGCATAACCCAAACGGCATCCGCCTGAAAGCATATGTCCCATATGGACAGGTGAAAGTCGTCTTCTCTTGATCCTCAGGAGCTATGGCTATTTGGTTATAGCCTGAGTACCCATCAAGAAAGCAATAATACTCCTATCCTGCCAACCTATCAAGTATTTGATCAATTAAAGGGATGGGGTAATGATCTTTCCTCGTAGCTTCATTTAGCTTTCTGTAGTCCATACAAATCCGCCAGCCTGTGACAGTTTGAGTAGGGATCAACTCATTTTTTTCGTTGGTGATTACAGTCATACCCCCTTTCTTAGGGACACATTGAACGGGGCTGACCCACTCACTGTCTGAAATTGGATAGACCACACCTGCATCAAGCCACTTGATTATTTCTTTCCTTACCACCTCCTTCATTGCTGGATTAAGTCTCCGTTGCGGGTGAACGGTTGGTTTGGCTCCTGTCTCCATGAATATCCTATGTGTGCAGAAGGCTGGATTGATACCCTGAATGTCAGACATTTGCCAACCCATTGCTTTCTTCCTCTTTCTGAGAACACCCAATGCTGCCTTTTCCTGTGTCTCCATTAAGTCTGCAGAGATGATAACTGGTAACGTCTCTCCATCCCCCAAAAAGATATATTTTAGATGGGGAGGCAATTCTTTCAGCTCCAATTTCGGTGCCTCCTCAACAGACGGTTTCGGCAACGGCTCTAGGGATCTCATCAATGACTGAAATTCCTGTCTCCTCGGATGATTAGGTGCTCCATTCAACAATTGGACCATTCCACAAGCTTCTCTATCCCCAAAATGATCAGAATGCGTCAATGCTCTTTACAATGGGTCTTAAGATTCAACAACCTGCCTAATTTCTCCATGTTCAACCACACTAATTTCCGACAGCTCCTCATTTATAGTTGGCAGCTTCATGGCTTTTAACACGTCAAAAACCTCTACCTTGTCATGTGCTCGCATTGTAAGTTGACCCGCAGCTACATCAATTAATGCTTTTCCGGTTGCCAAAAAGGGTCATCCCAAAATAAATGGGACTTCAGCATCTGGTTCAAAGTCCAGAACAATAAAATCGATCGGAAAAATGAGGGAGCCCACTTGCACTAACACATCCTCAACAATGCCATCCGGCTTAGCTAAGGACCTGTCCGCTAGCTGCAAGATTACCGTTGTAGGTCTAGGACTCCCTAGACCTAACTTTCTGAATACCGAAGATGGCATCAGATTTATACTTGCCCCCAAGTCGCATAATCCACGAGCTCGGATACTTTGCCCAATAGTCAGCTGGATAGTAAAACTTCCAGGGTCTTTCAGTTTCATGGGCAGTCTATTCTGAATCCGGGAAGTGCATTCCTCCATTAAAGACACCGTGGCATACTCAGTCAAACGACTTTTGTTAGCCACGATGTCTTTAATATATTTTGCATACTTTGGCACTCCCTGCAAGACATCAACAAGAGGTAAGTTAACATGTACCTGTTTAAGCACCTCCATAAAATTTCTTGAAACACGCCTCCTCCTTGTGTTTCTTAAGTCGTTGAGGGAACGGGGGTGGAGGTCTTTCTGCTTCTGCTTCTTTGGTCTTCCCCGTATCAGAACTTTGTTCCTCCTCAACTTCTGTTGCTCCTGACTTTTGAGGCGGTCTCTCCGGTTCCACCTCCTTCAACTGTAAGCCACTCCTCGTGGTCACCGCATTAACCTGCTTCGGATTAGGATCTGTGTCGCTAGGTAGTCCTCCTCTGGGTCTTGTATTTTGGGCACTAGCAAATTGCCCAAACCGATATTCAAGAGCCTTGGTCGCCAACTGATTGTTCTTCATTTCGGCTGCCAATTTAACATAGTCAGCCTGCAATTGTGCCTGATTAGCGATCATGGTTTTGAACATCTCCTCAATGGTCGGTGATGGTGGTGGAAGAGGGGCATTGTGATTTCTGAATTGAGCTTGAAAGTTTTGTTGCCCTCCTTGATTTCTCTGCATACCCTGACCAGAACCTTGGCCTTGTTGGTTGTTGCTACCCCACGAAAAATTTGGATGGTTCCTCCAATTTGAGTTGTAGCCACTACTAAACTGCTGCTGATTTCTCTGTGCATTGCCCACAAAGTTAACAGAATCAGGATTTGCACCACAGCATTCAGCTGAATGCTCACTACTACCACACACTTCACACCACATCTGCTGGACTGCATTGACTGAAGCTGCAGGCTGGTTCAAGTTCATATTGCTGAAGTGATTGTTTAACTGATTTTGCAAGGAAGCTATCTGTCAGTGATAGCTGTGAATCCATCCACTTCAAGCACTCCCACTGCTTTCCTTGCTCCACCTCTTGATGAATTTGCATTCCATTCTGGATTGCCTTGTGAAATTCGGTTGAGCAAAGTGTACAGCTCCTCATAGGTCTTTTCCAGCGCTTGCCCTACAGCTGCTAAATCTAACAGAATTTTAGTGTAGGGTTCCAAACCCTCAATAAATGTGTGTACCACCACCTCATTGGACTGATGATGATGAGGACAGTCTCGCAACATGGATTTAAATCCTTCCCAGGCTTGATATAGATTTTCTCCCTCCCTCTGTTTAAAACTTAGAATTTGACTTCTAAGTCTGGCTGTTTTACCAGAAGGGAAAAATCTAATCAAAAACTTCCGTGCAAGATCATCCCACATTGATATAGAATTGGGTGGTTCAGCTTTTAACCACCTCTTGGCTTCACCATGTAAGGAAAACGGAAATAAGGTGAGTCGAACATAATCAGGTGACACTCCAGCGGGTATATAAGTGTCACTTATCTCCAAAAAGTTTTGGAGATGTTGTTGTGGAACTTCATGAGGGAGACCGGTAAATTGCCCGCTTGTGTGCAAGAGTTGCACCATATTCTGCTTTAATTCAAACCTCCCTCCAGGCTCTGGTTTGCGGATGCTAGAATGTACATTGTTAGCGTGTGGGAATTCCACCTCGCGAACCGGCCTTGCTGCTGCTTCATCGGGCACTAACACTGCCCTTACAACTGGTGGATTTTGTTGCTCCATAATAGACTGTCTGAGCAACTACAGCTTCTTTTGTAGAGCTTCTCTACGTTGACTATGAAATTCACGTTCAGGCTCTAAGTAAGATTCCACCAGCTCTTTGTCCCTTGCCAGTGTTCATAGAAATCAAGTTTGAAAAATACAGGCTAAGACCAAGTTGTTAACACTTAAGAAAATAAAAATAAAAATACAGTAAATTTACACTAAACACAATTTCTCAAATTTGCCTAGCCTCCCCGCAACGGCGCCAAAAACTTGTTCGGGTCTTTCGGTTGGTATTATATATTATAAACCGACACGCAAGTGCACGTGGTCAAACAAGTAATAAGGTGGCTAAGTAAGCCAAGTATCGATTCAAGGAGGCTCAGGATATGTAAAATTTGCCTAAGTATACTATATTCTTATCTTACTTCTAATTATGCTAACAACAACGTAACCAACAGTTAAATGAGTTTTGGTTTATAAAATTTATACTAAAACTATTAACAATTATTTACTGTGAATTTAAACTATGGATATGAGCATGCCAAGGTTAAGAACAAGTAATGAATTCGATTATAATAATAATTCGGTTAATCTCTTCTTCATGTTGCTAGCCAAGAACAGTAGCCTAGAAATTAAAACTCTCGTATTTAATTTCACTTAAGAATCATAAACCATTCATCTACATTTCTGTGATCAAATGCAATTTACGACCTAGCAATACAATTCCGGTTCCTAAATTGACTAATATGGCTTTCAAGTATATTTCTATCAGGAAAGCACATCAAAACCCAATTTTCCCAAATCAAGTTAAGAACAATACCCTATTAATTCACAACTTTCCAATTTCTTGCTCTCTCGAGTGAAATTGGACTTTTTAGATGTACATTAATGTCGGCCAAGCACTAATGCAGTAAGAACAAGAATTAATAGAACAACATGAAAGAAGAAGAAGAAAACCATATCATTTACAATCAAAATTCACTACACATGTTCAAAACCTTAGCAAGGAAGAGAATTAGCCACTCATTTGTGGATTGATCATCCTAAAACAAGTGTAAATCATACATACAATTGATTGAAAGAAGAAAGGAAGAGAAGAAATCCCTTACCTTTTTCGTCCCTCAACTGCTGCTAACCCATGTCCTAGCTCCACCAAGTCTGAACTAATTAAAATAAACCTAAGTGTGCTATTTATACTAGAGGGAAATTTTTCCCGGAATAACAAGCAACGTGTCACGGAGGTCAACGCGGAGCACTGCCTCCGTGACACGGCGTGGACGCGGACTTTCACTGGAAATCTAGGGTCCGGTAAAATAGCCTCAACGTGGCACGGAGGCCAACACGGAGGCCTATCTCCGTGCCACGGAGCTGTCGCGAGGCCTCACTGGAATTTGACATTTAATTTTCTCTCCAGGCAGTGTGCCTCCGCGATGGTAGCGTGGCACGGCTCCATCGCGGAGCCCCTATAATTTGTGCATTCCAATGTCTTTTCCACGCTCGGATCCAAGTCCAACTCCGATATAGTTCCAACATGCATTTTAGCTCCTAAAAACCATATTTTCCTGCAAAACAAGTGCTAATCATGTTGGTTAGTATAAATTCACATTTTATTACCAATTACATGAGAATATATACATATTGCACACAAACAAGGCAAAAATAATACTTTTGAGTATCACTTGGGCATATAAATCTGCCCAAGATCACCAGTATCCGCAAACCAGAGCCTGGAGGGAGATTTGAACTCAAGCAAAATATGGTGCAATTGTTGCACACAAGCGGGCAATTTACCGGTCTCCCTCATGAAGACCCACAACAGCATCTCCAAAACTTTTTGGAGATAAGTGACACTTACATACCCACTGGAGTGTCACCTGATTATGTTCGTATTACATTATTTCCGTTCTCATTACTCGGAGAATCCTAGAGGTGGTTGAAAGCTGAGCCACCAAATTCTATTTCAACGTGGGATGATCTTGCACGAAAGTTCTTGATAAGGTTTTTTCCCTCTGGTAAAACAGCAAGGCTTAGAAGTCAAATTCTGAGTTTCAAACAGAGGGAGGGAGAAAATTTATATCAAGCCTGGGAGAGATTTAAATTCATGTTGCAGGACTGTCCTTATCATAATTAGTCCAATGAGGTGTTGGTGCACATATTTATTGAGGGTTTGGAACCCCACACCAAAATATTGCTAGATTCAGCAGCTGGAGGGCAAGCACTGGAAAAGACTTATGAGGAGTTGTATACCTTGCTAAACCGGATTTCACAGGGCAATCCAGAGTGGAATGCTGATTCATCACGAGGTGGGACAAGGAAAGCAGCAGGAGTGCTTGAAGTGGATGGGTTTACAGCTATCGCTGCACAGATAGCTTCCTTGAAAAATCAATTGAACAACCACTTCAGTAACATGACTTTGAACCAGCCTTCAGCTCCGGTTAATGCAGTCCAGCAATTGTGGTGTGAAGTGTGTGGAAGCAGTGAGCACTCAGCTGAGTGCTGTGCAGCCAATCCTGACTCGGTAAACTTTGTGGGTAATGCACAAAGAAATCACCAGCAGTATGGTAGTAGCTACAATTCAAATTAGAGGAATCATCCTAACTTCTCATGGGGTAGCAACAACCATCAAGGCCAAAGTTCGGTTTAGGGTGTGCAAAGGAATCAAGGAGGGCAACAGAACTACCAATCTCAATTCAGAAATAACAATGCACAAATAACAATGCACCTCCTCCACCACCATCACCCAACATTGAGGAGATGTTCAAGACCATGATAGCTAACCAAGCTCAATTGCAGACTATGTGAAATTGGCAGCCGAAGTAAAAAACAATCAGTTAGCTACCAAGGCTCTTGAGTATCAATTTGGGCAATTCGCTAGTGCCCAAAATACAAGGCCTAGAGGAGGACTGCCAAGCGACACGGATCCGAATCCCAAGCAGGTAAATGCAGTGACCACAAGGAGTGGTTTGCAGCTGAAGGAGGTGGAACCAGAAAGACCACCTCAACATTCGGGAGCAGCAGAAGTTGAGGGGAAGCAAAGTTCGGAAAGGGGGAAGACCAAAGAAGCTGAATAAGAAAGACCTCCACCCCCGCTCCCTCAACGACTCAAGAAACACAAAGAGGAGGCATGTTTTAAGAAATTCATGAAGGTGCTTAAACAGGTACATGTTAATTTACCTCTTGTTGATGTCTTGCAGGGTGTGCCTAAATATGCCAAGTACATAAAGGACATTGTGGCCAACAAAAGTCGGTTGACTGAGTATGCTACGGTGGCTTTAACGGAGGAGTGCACTTCTCGGATCCAAAATAGACTGACCACAAAGGTAAAAGACCCTGGAAGTTTTACTATCCAGCTTACTATTGGGCAGAGCATCCGAGCTCGTGGATTGTGTGACTTGGGGGAAAGTATAAATCTGATGCCGTCTTCGGTATTCAGAAAGTTGGGTTTAGGGAGTCCTAGACCTACAACCGTAATCTTGCAGTTGGCGGATCGATCCTTAGCTAGGCCGGATGGCATTGTTGAGGATGTTCTAGTGCAAGTTGGCTCCATAATTTTCCCAGTAGATTTTGTTGTGATGGACTTTGAACCAGACGCGGAAGTCCCATTTATTTTGGGACAACCCTTCTTGGCAACCGGGAAAGCATTAATCGACGTAGCTGCGGGGAAACTCACAATGCGAGCACACGACAAAGTAGAGGTATTTGATGTGTATAAAGCTCCCAAGCTCCCGATGGTGCATGAAGAACTCTCGGTGATCAATGTGATTGATCATGGTAATGCTAAGAAGATGAAGGATTCCCGAGAGTTAATGGGAAGACCACCGGATAGGTGTAAGCACTACTGGGGAGAGGATAGTGATTGAGAGAAATCGTCCATCACCCTAGCGGACAATTGAGCTTAAATGACATCGAGCCGCGATGGTAAACCAAGCGCTGCACGGGAGGCAACCCGTGAAAAGTTTTTTCTTTCATTTTGTAAAGTGTAAATAGATTTTCTTTTTCTTTTTCTCGATTTATTACAAAATTTTTCATTTTAGTTAGTATTTTCTTTTTTTTAGTTAGGTGAAACCTATTATTCTAACCAATTTTGTTTAGTGAGATGATTTTCAGGTTAAACGGAGGAAAATGTGCATGGAATCGTGAGGGAAAAGTCGAGGTATGAAAAATTAATAAAATGTAGAAGACAGTGAGCTGGGGCGATAGCTCCGTGTCACGGAGGAGGACCTCTGCGTTACCCTCCGTGACACGTTGAGGTGTAACCTGGAAATTTTAAAAATTTCCAGAATGCTATCGCGATGGCTCCATGTCACGGAGGCAGTGCACCGCGATGCACTCCGTGACACGTTGCCTTGTATATCGCGACGGGTCACACCGGGTTGCCGGGTGACCCGCGTGTTTTTCTACCTTTTAAACCCCGAAAACTCACCTTTTCCCCTCATTTTCGATTTCTTCCGTGACCAAACGTCCAAAAACCCCTCTCCCATCAACGTGCCACGGCTTAAGGCAACAATTTTCCGAGTTTTCTTCGCTTATTCAACTCCAAGGTAAAATGGCAAGCCGGCAAGATAAAGGGAAAGGTGCATCAACTTCAGGCACCGGAAGGAAGAGACTCAGACTGGGCATAGCAGTCCCAGCTGCACCAGCAGTTCCACGCGGCCAACGCCGCAAATATGGAACAAGATGGGTGATTGACGAGGGGAAAAAGTGGTACGCCAAGCATAAAGAGAACAAATATCTCCCCGAGGAGCATATAGCACGGAGCCTTTGGCACAGGAGTTCCCCAAAATGGTTCACCGAATCGAGGCTGCTGGGCTAAATTTCATATTCGAGGAGCCCAAAGAATGCAACTTGCACCTGGTTCGGGAGTTGTATGCTAATTGAAACCCGTCAATCAGAAGCCACACCATCAAAATCAGAGGGCAGATAGGCACTCTGGAGCCCCACCAGCTAAATGCCATCATAGGAGCGCGGGACACAGACGCCCACGTCCTCCGACAGCTAAACATTACCCTACCGTATGCCGACATCAGACGCACACTATGTGGGGCCCTATCTACAGCTAGATGGAGCAGGCACAAGAAAAGGGGTTACCACCAGACTCTGCCATATTCTCAGATGAATAGGGAAGCCTGAATCTGGCTGAAGATAGTCTGCTCTTGCCTCATCCTAGGGGTACATATGACTGATGTAACCCGGGATCGTGTTTGCCTGGTGTACGCCCTGATGAAAGGGCTGGAGATAAATGTCGGGGCGGTTATTATATCCGCCATGAAGAGAGATTGGCTACACCAGGGGCACAGGTATGGGTTCGGTGGACTACTCACCACCTTTCTCTGGGGCCTCGATGTTGAGGAGGAGGCCCTCGATTATATCCCGCAGTTGGAGCGGCGTGCCTTCGATGTGACTAAAACTAAGGCTCCCAGCACCACCCACGGGCCAGTGTGGACACTTGGCGAGCGACACGCTCGTGATGACCAGTATATGGCACGGATGTATGGGATGCAGATGCTCCAGCTCAGGATAGGTGGGAGGCCATCCACGGAGGAGGAGCTATGGAAGCTCGAGCTAGATTACCCATTTGGCGAAAACGCCAGGGCTCTATGCCGAGTAGGGCCAGCCTTTGTAGAGCCCACTGATGATGACGTCGCCACGGACGAGGAGACACGTCGGGAGGACTCCGATGTGGAGTCTGATGACGACGACGGAGGCGACTCGGACATGGGAGATGAGACAGCAGCACCTGATGAAGAAGTGGAATACTTTGACTGATCAGGGAGTTCCACCACCCGATTTTATGCTATTTAATTTTTGTAAACACTGGGGATAGTGTTCGGATTAAGTGTGGGGTGGGAATAGTTAGGTGCTGGGCTGGGTTGTTTTGTTTGTATGTTCTCCTCTGTTATTTTGTATGTTGTGTTTCCCTGTGTTTGTGAATTTTCAAACTGTTCTGTATTTATAAATATTTGTGGAATTGATGTGTGTTGTTGAATGTTGCCAGCTGATTCTGTAAATATTTTTGTAAATATTTTTGCTTATCGAAATGATCGATATTCTTTTTAAAATTTTTTTTTTGAAAATATTTTGTAAATAATTTTTCTATCGAAATGATCGATATTTTGCAAATTTTTCAACTTTTTAATGTTGGGTTTCTTCGCGTTTGTTTTCGGTTCTTTTATCGAGAATGGTCCCATTGAACCGACGTCTTAAGTAGTGACTGTTCCCTATGATGGATGGATGACGGCCGTCTTAAGGGAAATGTAGTCGTTAGGAGTAGATATTATTTTTTCAATTATTTTTAGTTTTGTTCCTTTGTGGATTGCACCCCAAAACCTGTACTTACTATATGGTTGCGAAAGTTTGGTTGCGTGTTGTGCATGATATTCAAAATGCAAAGGTGATTCTTATGAAAGCATGCAATTTTGTAAATATGGTGAGATACCTAGGCTGTAGAGTTCGATTCGGTGTGATTGAGGCATAATGTTTGAATTCATGTAATTAGCTGATTGAAGAGTCTGTGAATACATCTTTAATCGAGCATGTGCATAAAGTGTGTAGTGAGGTATTGTTATTCCATGCTATTGTGAAGTGTCTAGAACTTGCCTGGTGTGTGTACAAAATGAAATGAAGGAGGTGTATTGTAGGAAAGGATGTAGGCATTTCTTTGTTTTAACCGAGAGTTTCTATTTTTCTTGTCATGCTCCCCCTTTCTGTGATTGTATACCCTAGTCAGCCCTTTGAGCCTTTAGCCTATTATTTCTTTCTTTTGTCCAAAAAGGGTAAACTGAGCTTAATCCCTTCTTTTCATTAGCCGTAAAGTCTATACAAAACTCTTAAGCACTTAAGAAGAGAAAATAATTTTCCCAAAGTGTCAAAGAGTGAGAATGGTGAAAAGAAAAAGAAAAGCAGAGTGACGGAAGAAAAGAAAAGGTTGAAGGTGCGCTTGTTATAAATAAACGATAATGAAGGTGCATGAATAATCTTTGTTATTGTGTCAAGTGTGCTTAATGAAATGGGCCATACTAAGGTAAATCATCAAGAATGGGATGATGAAAAAAAAAGAGAAACAATGTCCATGAGTTGATGGGAATGTGTTGAAAAGGCTCTTAAGGATGCTAGTGGCTATTATCGGCTAATCCAATATATACTAGTTCCATAGCTTCCATTACAACCCATTAAAGTCCTACGTGATCTTACATTGCATTTATTTATATTAGTGGAGTAATACACTAAGGGCAAGCTTATGGGTCATGACATGATGCATGTGAATTCTTTTGGGAGAGAGAGTGAAATTGTTTTTACATGCCCCTACTTGAATGTTTGTGTGTCACATGAGCAAAAAGGGGAAGATTCTCTTGAGTTGTGAGGGCACATGCTTGAGGAAAGACTGATTTTCTTGTCGGATATCTTGATTAGCTGATTTGCATGAGTTTGCCGATATCGAGAGTCAATTCTTAAAGTCTAGGAAGTCTTAATGTATTGAAGGTCATTGCATTGTTAAGACCATGCATGTTTTCTTGATGACTTGCAATATTGAATGATCGGTATGACCGTAGCTTAAATTGTCGTACCATAGTAGCAAGGTTGGGATGTAAATTGCATGAATTGTATGTTTGTTGTTCGAGGACGAACAAGGATTTAAGTGTGGGGTAAGTGATCTTGGGCAGATTTATATGCCCAAGTGATACTCAAAAGTATCATTTTCGCATTGTTTATCTAGCAATGTTTATACACTTTCATGTAATTGGTAATAAAATGTGAATTTATACTAACCAACATAATTAGCATTGTTTTGTAGGTAAAATGTGATTTCGGGAAGCTAAAATGCATGTTGGATGATATCGGAGTTGGACTTGGATGCAAGCAAGGAAAAAGGCATAGTACTGCACGAATTAAAGGGGCCCCGCGGTGGAGCTGTGTCACGCTACCATTGCGGAGGCATTCTGCCTGGAGGGTGAAAAGTCATCCAATTTCTAGTGGAGGTTTGTGTCTGCTCCGTGGCATGGTGGCTAGCCTCCGCTTGCACGCCGTGCCACGTTGGTGTTTAATTTCCCGGACCCCCAGTTCCAGTGAGGGTCCGCGTTCATGGCATGTCACGGAGGAGGTGCTCCGCGATGCACTCCGTGACACGTTGCTCATTATTCCGGGAAAAATTCCCACTAGTATAAATAGAACACTTAAGTTCATTTTTCATAATTCAGACTTGGTGGAGCAAGGACGTGGGTTACTGGCAGTTGAGGGACGAAAGGTTCAGGGTTTTTTCTCTCTTTCTTTCTTCTCTAATTCAATTGTTTGTATGATTAACACTCGTTTTATGATGATTAATCCACAAATGAGTGGCTAATTCCCTTCCTTGCTGAGGTTATGAACACTTCTGATGAATTTTGATTATTGATTATATGGTTTTTCATCTTTTTCTTCCATGTTGTTCTATTAATTCTTGTTCTTACTGCATTGGTGTGTGGCCTACATTAATGTATATCTAAAAAGTCCGATTTCACTCGAGAGAGCATGAAATTGGAAACTTGTGAATTAATAGGATATTGTTCTTAACTTGATTTGGGAAAATTGAGTTTTGATGTGCATTCAGGATAGAAATATACCTGAAAGTCGTATTAGTCAATTTAGGAACCGGAATTGTATGGCTAGAACATGAATTGCATTTGATCACAGAAATGTAGACAGATGGTTCATGATTCTTAAGTGAGATTAAATACGAGAGTTTTAATCTCTTGGAAATTGTTCTTGGCTAGCAACTGGAAGAAAATATTAACCAATTTATGATGATAATCAGTTTCACTACATGTTCGTTAACCTCGACATGCTCTTATTCATAGTCCAAATTCAAAGTAGATAATTGTTCTTAGTTTTAGTATAAAAATCTATAATACAAAATATCCACTTTTTGGTCACTTTGTTGTCAGCATATTCAGAAGTAAAATAGAGTAAACTTGAGCAAATTGCACTTAACCCAAGTCTCTGTGGGATCGATACTTGGCTTACTAAAGCCACTTACTACTTGTTCGACCACGTGCACATGCGTGTTGTTTTATATACCCATATAACAAACAGACCGAACAGAAGGAAACATAAATATAAACTTAGCGGAAGTCTAACTTAACATAACAACAGAATGAACATCTGAAGTTGAATACATATCTAAGTCTGATAAGCCTCTAATCTAGACGAGCGGATGGGACAACACCCCCAACTAGCTCAGAAATACTCAAACTTAAAATACGCTCAAAATAACTGAAAGTCTAGTCCTCGGAGGATGCAGATTCACCAAGCAAGCAAATGCTAACTATGATAGGCAGCTACGAACGGGGCTGAACCTGAGAACCCGATCCTTCATGATGCAGCATAGAAAGTATGCGGTCAGTACGTGGAATATATCGAGTATGCAAGGTACGTAAAACAGCTAGAGAAATAATAGTTTTTGAAAACAAGTCATACATATATGATTGCCTCTAAGGGTGAGAAAAGATCACAAGCATTCATTGTGAAGTCATTCTTATTCAATACATGGTCATGCATGGCTTTAGAATGTCATGACTAAATCAAACGACTCAATGCTAAATCATAACATTTATATCAAAAGCTGAACAATGAGTCAAACCTTGCTTTTCAAGCATGTACGCATAAGATAATCATCATGAGTAATAAATATGCAAATTCAAATGATATAGACAGTGGGAGACTCGTCACTTAACCACCATACCACTATAGGGTTTATGTGGACCCAACTATCACATTCAAGTGGGTAGAGCTATCCATAACTTTTCCAGGGCGATGGACGATACCATTATATCGATATAAAGCTCAAAGGGCCAACCGGGCCGGGGATAGCTCACAAGGGAGGTCCCAATAATACAATGGAATCAACCAACATTAGGGCGTAGTTCTGGGGCATAGGATAGTCAACTCTTAACCTGCTCGGTGCTAGACTCTTCTCCCAAAACATGTAATGCTCTACATCGTATAAATACAAAGCTCAACATCGTCTAGTGACGAAGCTCAACATGAAGTCGTGCATAAACTCAACATCGTAGGACAAAGCTGAACATTTTCTATTGACAAATCTCAATATGAAATTGTGCATGCATTAGAAATCATATAAATATGAAGCTCAACAACATCATCTCGACAAAGCTTAGAATAGAATAATTCTTAAACTCAACATCATGTGAATATAAGCTTAATGGTGACATACATCTCAATTATGAATTCATGCATATGAGAAGCTTTACTTCGACACATACCAAAAGCTCAAGAATATTGAGAGGCTTTTCTCGAAAATCATGTGGTAAGGCTACTTTAGAAATATCACTTCATTATCGTCTACATAGGGACCTTTCCCAAAACCTTATCATGCTTGAACCCATTCAATTCATTTGAAAACATTATAGTTTGGGAGATTTCACTCCAAAATAAGTAATAAAAACAATTCAAGAGAAATCATCATCCATACTTAACATTGGGCACTACCCAAAGCTTCATTACACTAGAGTCAATTCAACCTTGTTTGAAAACATTATCAAAATCATGGGTAAGTTTTGAAACATGCTTTTCATCATCTATTCCATAATCATCACATTCTAGTAGGAACTCCCCAAAAATGGGTGTTTTAGATTCAATTTTTAAAAAGTAATTTTGTAAAAGAAAATAAGTTAGAATCCGCCCAAGCTCGATAAATAATCAATATCAACTCAATTAATAATACCCATGAGTAGAATTGTAAGAATCAAGCAATTGAATCAAAACCCATACATGATCGTCACAAATAAATCACAAATTGATAGGGAATTGGCATGGGTGTGGAAGAAAGCATGCACTCATAGCCTTACATACCTGTGAATGAAGAATCCTAACTCTTCCTAATTGCCCAGCAAAAGATTTCTATTGAAAACCTTGAATTTCTCCTCACATTCTCCCCTTCAAACTCTCACCCTTGCATGCATCAAGAAAATGGCCTAGATGGGTCCTTCTCAGCTTAAAATCCTCTATTACTAGCTTAAAATGACGTTGTATAGACCCTTAGAACTTAGGAATTACGGAAAAGCCCTTTCTAAAATCGCTAAAACTAACTTTCAGGGGGTCCTAATGGACGACCTGACGACTCGTTACTAGGGCTCAGGATCCGTTGGTTCACCCGTAAAGTACACTACCTCATCGTTCCTGAAAACTCCATTGGCTTTGTAACGGCCCACCTAACGGGTTGTTAGGACTGACGACGAGTCATTGGGTACCATTTTTCAAGCACACTGGACATGCTTCACTGTCATTCTCAAAGAACACCCCACGACTGACCCAATGACTCGCGGTGACTGACCACGAGTCGGTACATCGCCCGTGAGGACCTCGAGTGCTCCGTTATCCCAGGCCTTCCTCACGAGTTACTTGACGACTCGTTTTGCCTCTTCACGAGTTGTTAAGTGACCTGTTCTTCAACTGCTGCAACATTTTCCAGTTTTTCTCCTGATTCATTCCCGGGTTCGATTCTTGAATTCCTGAGGTATAACAATATCTCTCCCTTGGGAACATTCGTCCTTGCATGTTGAAACAAGAAGAAAACCCAGAAACAAACAATCACCATAAATATGTAGATGCTAATCATTGATTTTCAAGTAGAAAACTGACAGAGCGACTACCCCCGAAGAGAACCACATAGCTGGTCAGAGTTCAGACATCACATACATATACCATATCATAAAACAAACTTTTTCGCATGAATAGAACATCAAATACTGAATAGATATTTAGGGAAAAAAATTGATACCTCAAACTAAAGCTAAGCTGGTAGGGAACAAACGGGGGTATTTAGCCATCATATCCGCTACGACCTCCCACGTGGCTCCCTCGACATGGTGATCCCTCCATAACACCTTTATTGAGGCTACTTCCTTGTTCCTCAGCCTTCGAACTTGTAAATCCAAGATTTCAATCGAAATTTCTTTATAATTGAGGTTGTCTTTCACACCAATGTTGTCTATCGGAACCACCAAGGCTAGATCACCCAAGAACTTCTTCAAAAGCGATACATGGAACACGGGATGAACTGAAGACAATTCTGAAGGCAAGTCCAACTCATACTCAACCTTACCAACTCCTCTCACAACTTGGTATGGACCAACATAGCAGGGACTGAGTTCACCTTTCTTTCTGAACCGCATGACTCCCTTCATGGGAGGTACCTTTAGAAAGACCCAGTCGTCAACATCAAACTCCAATTCTCCTCTTCTCACATCAGCATACAATTTCTGACGACTCTAAGGGGTTTTTATCCGGTCCCTTATCAATTGAACCTTCACCATCGCCTCATGAACCGTATCTGGTCCTACCACAACCGCCTCACCAACCTCAAACCATCCGATGGGAGATTTGCACCTTTGCCCATAAAGAGCCTCGAACGGTGCCATCTGGATACTAGGGTGGTAACTATTATTATAAGCAAACTCGATCAAGGGAAAATGATCATCCCAACTACCTTTGAAATCCATAACACATTCCCTGAACATATCCTCAAGAGTCTGAATGGTTCATTCTGCTTGGCCGTTCGTCTGAGGGTCAAAATCTGTACTTAGCTTAACCTGAGTCTCGAGCCCTTTTTGAAATGAATGCCAGCATTGAGAAGTAAACTAAGTACCCCGATCTGAAATAATAGACAAGGGCACTCCATGAAGCCGAACCAACTCCTAATTATACAACTTAGCATAATCATCTGTTGAATCTGTGGTCTTGACTGGTAGGAAGTGTGCAGCCTTGGTCAACCTGTCCACCACAACCCAAATGGAGTCGTATTGCCAGTGAGTACGAGGTAGACCTGTAATGAAGACCATATTGATTTCTCCAAATGGGGATGGCAATATCATGAAGTACACCGCCAGGTCTTTGATTCTCGTCTTTTACTTGCGGACAGTTAGGACATTTTGCTATGAACTCCGTAATATCCGTTTTCATACCATCCCACCAATAGATTTATCGCAAATCTCGATACATTTTTGTGGATCCCGGATGAATAGAATATCTGGTACCATGTGCCTCATGCAATATCTAAACTCTCAAATTATCAACATCTAGAACACATAGCCGACCCAGGTATCGTAGCACACCATCTCCCCCTTGGGAGAAAACGTCCACTTTCTGACATCGCACCGCCTCCTTCAGCTTCCTCAATATCGGATCCTCATCTTGCCTGGATTTTTAACATCAACGGCCAAGGATGATTCCGACCCATTATGCACAACAACAACACCATCGGTCGAATCGAGAAATCTAACTCCAGCCTAGCAAGTCGGTGAACATCTTTCACCAATTCCTTCTTTCCCCATCCACATGGGACACACTCTCCATTGAGAGTCTACTAAGTGAATCCACAACCACATTAGCTTTGTCCTGGTGGTAAAGGACACTCATGTCATAATCCTTAAGTAACTCCAACACCTCCTTTGTCGAAGATTGAGATCTTTTTGTGTGAACACATATTGCAAACTCTTGTTGTCCGTAAATACATCCAGGTGGACCTTATACAAGTAATGCTGTCATATCTTCAATGCGAACACCACCATGGCAAATTCAAGGTCATGGATTGGATAATTCTTTTCCTGCAATTTCAACTGTCGAGAGGCATAACCTATCACCCTCCCACGATGCATCAACACACACCCAAGTCCAACTCGGGAAGCATCACAATAAACCACGAAGCCATCATTACCCTTGGGTAGGGATAATACTTGTGCTGAGGAAAGTCGAGCCTTCAACCCTTGGAAGCTTTTCGCACAAGCCTCCGGCCGCTGAAACTTCACCTTCTTCTGAGTCAACTTAGTCAAAGGCACTGCAATGGTTGAGAAACCCTCCAAAAACCTCCAGTAGTAGCCATCTAAGCCCAAGAAACTCTGAATATCCAAAGGACTCACCGGTTTGGGCCAATTCTTCACCGCCTTGATTTTCTGTGAGTCTACTTTTATGCCTTTACTAGACATCACATGGCCCAAGAATGTCTCGGAGTCCAACTAAAACTCACACTTGCTAAACTTTGCATACAATTGGCGATCCTTTTGGGTCTGGAGAACTACTCTCAAGTGAGCGGCATGTTCCTCCTCGCTCCAAGACTATACAAAAATGTCATCAATGAACACGATCACGAACATATCTAAATATGGCTTGAACACCCTGTTCATTAGGTCCGTAAAAGATGCAGGAGCATTCGTTAGTTCAAAAGAAATAACTACAAACTCATAATGACCATATCGTGTTTTGAATGCCGTCTTTGGGATATCACTCTCCAGAACTCTGAGTTGATGATACCTAGATCTGAGATCTATCTTCGAGAAACACTTTGCACCCTAAAGCTTATCGAATAAATCATCGAGCCTGGGTACGGGATACCTGTTCTTGATAGTGACTTTGTTCAACTGTCGATAATCAATGCACATACAAAGGGAACCATCTTTCTTCCGAACAAATAATATCTGTGCACCCCATGGGGACTGGCTCGGTCTAACGAAACACTTCTCTAGCAAATCCTTTAACTGATCCTATAACTTTTTTAACTCGGCTGGAGCCATCCTGTAGGGTGTAATAGATATAGGCTACGTATCCGGAAGGAGGTCAATACAAAAATCAATCCCCCGCTTGGGAGGGATACTTGGCAAATCATCAGGAAAGACCTTTGGATAATCACGTACTACTAGAACTGACTGGATAGTTGGGGTTTTGGACTCCACGTCCTTAACCCTAACTAGATGATACATACAACCCTTAGAAATCATCTTCCTAGCCTTGAGGTAAGAAACGAATCGACCTACAAGCACAGCGGAACTATACTTCCATTGTAAAACTGGCTCACTCGGAAATCTAAACTCTACTGACCGGGTTCTGCATTTAAATGAAGCATAAAAAGCATCCAACCAATCCATGTCGAGAATAACGTCAAAATCGATCATGGCTAACTCTATCAGATCTGCTAAGGTGACCTTATGGAGAACGAAGACCGGGCAACCTCTACACACCCGTCTAGATACAACTGAGACACTTACTGGAGTAGAAATCAAGAAGGATTCTGACAAGACATCGGGACTGACTTCGAAGCTACTGGCTATATAAGGTGTCACAAAGGACAAGGTGGCCCCTGGATCTAACAGTGCATAAACATCAATAAGGAAGACTCATAACATACTAGTAACAACGTCGGGGGAGACCTTCTTCTCCTGACGGGATGCTAGGGCATAGAATATGTTCTGGAACTGACTGCCAGCTGCACTTGTAGATGCCCCCTGATAAGCTGAGTGTAGGGGTGGGGCTGCTGAGCTAGAAGCTAGGCCACGGCCCCCATCCTGATTCAGTCTCTCCATTGGACAATCTCTAAGCATGTGTCCACGTTGCCCGCACCTAAAACACGCTCCTGAACCTGCCAAGAACTGGCCTGTATTCCCTCGGCCACATTGGCGACATGCCGAAACACCTGAATTTGAGGTCCTGCTGCTCTGACCCCTCAAGCCTAATGCTTGTCCTCTCTAATCATTCCTAGGCCGAGATGGCACACTCAAGGATGATGAAGTTGGGGCGGATTACCTCTGGTGGGTCTGCTGACGGTGCCCACCGCTGGACCTCTGCTAGGAAAATCTATGGTCCTTAGTCCTAGCCCTCTTAGCCTATCTCTCTCTCGAAAGTGCCGCCTCAATCTGCTGGGCATACAACATAATCTGAGGGAAGTCGATAACCTGATGGAGCATAGCAATCCTGCATTCCATATCCAAGTAACCTGTTATGCCATGAACAAACCTGCTCAGTCGCACCCTCTAGTCTGCCACTAACTCAGTATCATACTTTTATAGGCGTGTGAACTCAAGGGAGTACTCTAGTACCATCATCCTTCCTTGCTTCAGATTTACAAACTCAGCTGCCTTTAGCTCCCTCTTATCCCAGAGGGAAGAACCGATCAAGGAGTGCTGCCTGAAACTCTTCCCAAGATACCAGACCTTCTCCGGTGACCCTGCTATCCTTCCATTGACGGAACCAGATATGCGCAACCCCCTTAAACTGGTAGGAGGCCAATCAATGCACTCAATATTGCTCACCCCTATGACCTGGGTAATCTTGACGATCGCATCAATGAAGTCATGTGGGTCCTCACCTACCTTGTACCCTAAGTACTTTGGCAAATTCATCCTCAAGAAGTCCCTGAGTCAAATAGTCATTGCATTGCCATTCTGTGAAACATGTGCAACAACATACTAATTGACTTGAGCGGTCAAGTCCTGTGCAAGCATCTCGATAGGGGCCCAGAACTATGCGTGAGCGGCTGGCTACGGTGACTGAGGCTCCTGAAACTGTGGGACATGCTGATGCCCACGACCCAGGCCATCCTCGTGGCCTTCACCATCTCCATTTCTCCTTCCATCCATCCTTCGAGGAGCCATGATTCTGCAATTGCGAATAACATGAATTAGAGGGGTAGAAAGACTCTTTATCGCACGACATACATCATGAAAGCTGGGAACATTTCCTAGAACGTTTCATAGCCTCTTCTTCATACGTGTGGTGCGCTTCACACGCATGAAAAGACTCTACTTAACGCGGCTTTCAGACTCCCTAGGACACTTCAAACCTATTGCTCTAATACCAAGTTTTTCACGACCCAAGAGGGGACCTGGATCGTACACGCGGTATAAGGGACCCCAAGAAACCCCAAGTCAACCCTCCGCATAAGCATTCACTAACTCGTTCAATGAACGTGAAGGAAACATAAATATAAACTCAGTGGAATTCTAACTTAAAATAACAACAGAATGAACATCTAAAGATGAATACATATCTCAGTCTAATAAGCCTCTAATCTGGACGAGCTGATGGGAAAACACCCCCAACTGGCTCAGAAACACTGAAATTGAAAATACTCTCAAAATAATTAAAAGTCTAGTCCATAGAGGATGTGGACTCACCAAGCAAGCAAATGCTAACTCTGATAGGCAGCTACGAACGGGGCTGAACCTGAGAACCCGATGCTACATCATGAAATGATGCAGCATAGAAAGTATGTAGTCAGTACGTGAAATATATCGAGTATGCAAGGTACGTAAAACCGCTAGAGCAATAATAGTTTTTGAAAACAAGTCATACATATATGTGGTTTATGTCGTCACTTAACCACCATACCACACTAGGGTTTATGTGGTCCCAACTATCACATTCAAGTGGGTAGAGCTGTCCATAACTTTTCCAGGGCGATGGACGATACCATTATATCGATATCAAGCTCAAAAGGCCAATCGGGCCGGGGATAGCTCACAAGGGAGGTCCCAATAATACAATGGAATCAACCAACATTAGCGAGTAGTTCTGTGGCATAGGCTAGTCAACTCTTAACCCGCTCGGTGCTACACTCTTCTCCCAAAACATGCAATGCTCTACATCGTATAAATACAAAGCTCAACATCGTCTAGTGACGAATCTCAACATGAAGTCGTGCATAAACTCAACATCATAGGACAAAGTTGAACATTTTCTATTGACAAATCTTAATATGAAATTGTGCATGCATTAGAAATCATATAAATATGAAGCTCAACAACGTCATCTCGACAAAGCTTAGAATAGAATAATTCTTAAACTCAACATCATGTGAATATAAGCTTAATGGTGACATACATCTCAATTATGAATTCATGCATATGAGAAGCTTTACTTCGACACATACCAAAAGCTCAAGAATAGTGGGAGGCTTTTCTCGAAAATCATGTGGTAAGGCTACTTTAGAAATATCACTTCATTATCGTCTACATAGGGACCTTGCCCAAAACCTTATCATGCTTGCACCCATTCAATTCATTTGAAAACATTATAATTTGGGAGATTTCACTCCAAAACATGTAATAAAAATAATTCAAGAGAAATCATCATCCATACTCAACATTGGGCACTACCCAAAGCTTCATTACACTAGAGTCAACCTTGTTTGAAAACATTATCAAAATCATGGGTAAGTTTTGAAACATGTTTTTCATCATTTATTCCATAATCATCACATTCTATTAGGAACTCCCCAAAAATGGGTGCTTTAGATTAAATTTTTAAAAAGTAATTTTGTAAAAGAAAATAAGTTAGAATCTGCCCAAGCTCGATAAATAATCAATATCAACTTAATTAATCATACCCATGAGTAGAAATGTAAGAATCATGCAATTGAATCAAAACCCTTACTTGATCGTCACAAATAAATCACAAATTGATAGGGAATTGGCATGGGTAAGGAAGAAAGTATGCACTCATAGCCTTACATACCTGGGAATGAAGAATCCTAACTCTTCCTAATTGCCCAGCAAAAGATTTCTGTTGAAAACCTTGAATTTCTCCTCACATTCTCCCCTTCAAACTCTCACCCTTGCATGCATGAAGAAAATGGCCTAGATGGGCCTTTCTCAGCTTGAAACCCTCCATTACAAGCTTACAATGACGTAGTATAGACCCTTAGAACTTCAAAATTACGAAAAAGCCCTTACTAAAATCGCTGAAACTAACTATTGGGGGTCCTAATGGACGACTTGATGAATCATTATGAGGGCTCACAATCCGTTGGTTCACCCATCAAGTACACTACTTGATTGTTCTTGAAAACTCCACTGGCTTGGTAATGGCCCACCTAACGGGTCGTTAGGACTGACAACTAGTCGTTGAGTGCCATCCGTCAAGTACACTGGACAAGCTTCACTGTCCTTCTCTAAGAACACCCCACGTCTGACCTGACGACTCGTGGTGACTACCATGAGTCACTACATCGCCCTTGAGGACCTCGAGTCCTCCATTATCCTAGGCCTTTCCCACGAGTCACTTAACGACCCGTTTGGCCTCTTCACGAGTCGTTAAGTGACCCTTTATGCAACTGCTGCAACTTTCCCAATTTTTCTCCTCATTCACTCCCGGGTCCGATTCTTAAATTACCGAGGTATAACACCTACCTCTCCGATAGAGATAAGGAGCTTCTTGGGTCTAGCTGGTTATTACAGACGATTTACTGAAGGGCTCTTCTCCATTGCCTCCCCTTTGACTAAACTAACTTAGAAAAAGGTGAAGTTTCAGTGGTCTGATGAATGTGAGAAGAGATTTCAAGAGTTAAAGACTCGACTCACTACAACCCCAGTTTTGACTCTGCTATAAGGTCCTTACGGGTTCATGATCTATTGTGAAGCCTCCAGAGTTGGCCTTGGTTGCATTCCAATGCAACATTGAAAAGTCATAGCTTATGCCTCTAGATAGCTCAAAGTTCATGAGAAGAACTATTCAACTCATCATCTTGAATTGGTAGTAGTAGTGTTTGCGTTGAATATTTGCAAACATTATCTTTATGGGGTTCATGTGGATGTTTTCACTAATCACAAGAGCCTTCAGTATGTGCTCAGTCAGAATGACTTGAATCTTAATCAGAGAAGATGGCTAGAGTTGTTGAAGGACTATGACATGAGTGTGTTGTATCACCCAGGAAAGGCCAATGTAGTTGTTGATTCCCTCTACAGGATGTCTATGCGAAGTGTTCCTTATGTCAAAGAAGGTAGAAAGGTTCTAGGAAAAGATATTAATAGATTGTCTTAGTTAGGAGTACTGTTAATCAGCTGATAGTGGAGTCGTAGTCCAGAGTGGCTCAGAATCCTCTCTGGTGGTGGAGGTTAAGTCAAAGCAAGATGAAAACCCAATTTTGCTCAAGCTGAAGGAAGTAGTTTTAAGAAAAGAGGTGGAAGCATTCTCCAAAGGAGGAGATTGTGTGCTCCATTACAAAGGGCAGGTATGTTTTCAAGAGGTGGATTATTTGAGGCAGCGGATACTAATGGAAGCTCACAGCTCCATGTATTCTATCCACCCAGGTGCCACAAAGATATACCGTGATTTATAGGAAGTCTACTGGTGGAATGGCATGAACAAAGACATTGCAAATTTTTAAGCTAAGTGTCTGAATTGCTGTAGGTCAAGGTTGAATATCTGAGACTTGGGGGTATAACTCTGGATATCAACATTCCTACATGGAAGTGGGAAGAAGTGAATATGGACTTCATCATAGGGTTACCACGTAGTCACCGACAGCATGACTCAATTTGGGTGGTTGTACACCGGATGACTAAGTCAACACATTTTCTACCAATTAAGACCATAGACTTAGTAGAGGATTACACTAGACTATACATCTGGGAGTTAGTCAGACTTCACGGGTTCCCTTTTCCATTATCTCAAATTGCGTTATCCAGTTCACCTCACACCTCTGTATATCTTTTCATAAAGGACTTGGTACTCAAGTTAAACTCAATACAAATTTCCACCCGCAGTCATATGAACAGGCTGTGCAGATTATTCAAACTATAGAGGATATGTTGAGGGCTTGTGTGATTGACTTTAAGGGATGTTGGGATGATCATTTACCTCTCATCTAGTTTTCATAGAATAATAGCTACTACTCTAGTATTCATATGCCCCCGTTCGAGGTGTTATATGGTAGGAGGTGCATATCTCCTATAGGGTGGTTTGAGGTTGGTAAAGCCACCTTGATAGGTCCAAATTAAGTACATGAGGCTATTCAGAAGGTTCAACTTATCAGGGAACAATTAATAGCTCAAAGCCAACAGAAATCATATATAAATGTGAGTAGAAGGGAGTTGGAGTTTGTTGTGGATTATTACGTATACCTGAATATATCACCTATGAAGAGGGTGATGAGATTCGGGAAGAAAGGAATGCTATGTCCAAGATATATCGTCCCTTACAGAATCCTGAGATGCATTGGCAATCTGGCTTATAAGCTGGAGTTGCCTACGAAACTAGCATTGGTGCACCTAGTCTTTCATATGTCAATGTTAAAGAAATTCATTCGTGATCTGACATCAATAGTGTCATTAAAGAGTGTTGGTGTCAAGGAAAGCCTCTATTGTGAAGAAGTTCTAGCTCAGATCCTCGACCGACAGGTTCATAGGCTGAGAGATAAGGAAGCCGCTTCAATAAAGGTCTTATGGAGGAAATAACTAGTTGAGGAAGCTACATGGGATGTAGAAGCAGACACGGTGGCTAAATACCCTCACTTATTCCCTTCCAGCTTAGCTTCAGCATTAGATACTTAAATTTATCCTTATTTCTCTATTTTGTTCGATACTCGTTTGCTTTATTCATGTTTGAAATATGGACCCTAGTTGCATATGTCCAGGTAGTATGTTAACCTGAGTTGGGAGTCAGTCACTGCTTCAATAGTTAGTTTGTAGCTTTTAGTGCGGGATTTAAGCTCTTTCCCCTAGTCTTTCAGCTTATTTAGCCTTCATTCGAGGATGAATATTCCTAATGGAGAGATAATTTAACACCCCAGAAATTAAGACTAGCTTTTAGATTTAAAACTTCATCATGTAAAAAACTGGGAAAAAGGACTTAGTACTGATCTTGGGCAGATTTATATGCCCAAGTGACACTCAAAAGTATCATTTTCGCCTTGTTTATCTAGCAATGTGTATACATTTTCATTTAATTGGTAATAAAATGTGAATTTATACTAACCAACATGATTAGCATTATTTTTTAGGTAAAATGTGATTTTCGGAAGCTAAAATGCATGTTGGATGATATCGGAGTTGGACTTGGATGCGAGCAAGGAAAAAGGCATAGGACTGCACGAATTAAAGGGGCTCTGCGATGGAGCCGTGTCACGCTGCCATCGCGGAGGCATTCTGCCTGGAGGGTGAAAATTCATCAAATGTCCAGTGGAAGTTCACGTCTGCTCCGTGGCACGGTGGCTAGCCTCCGCGTTGCACGCCGTACCACGTTGGTGTTTATATTCTCGGACCCCCAGTTCCTGTGAGGGTCCGCGTTCATGGCGTGTCACGGAGGCAGTGCTCCGCGATGCACTCCGTGACACGTTGCTCATTATTCCGGCAAAAATTCCCACTAGTATAAATAGAACACTTAAGTGTATTTTTCATAATTCAGACTTGGTGGAGCAAGGACATGGGTTACAGGCAGTTGAAGGACGAAAAGTTCAGGGTTTTTTCTCTCTTTCTTTCTTCTCTAACTCAATTGTTTGTATGATTAACACTCGTTTTATGATGATTAATCCACAAATGAGTGGCTAATTCCCTTCCTTGCTGAGGTTATGAACACTTGTGATGAATTTTGATTATTAATTATGGTTTTTCATCTTTTTCTTCCATGTTGTTCTATTAATTCTTGTTCTTACTGCATTGGTGTGTGGCCTACATTAATGTACATCTAAAAGGTCCGATTTCACTCGAGAGAGCACGAAATTGGAAAGTTGTGAATTAATAGGATATTGTTCTTAACTTGATTTGGGAAAATTAAGTTTTGATGAACCTTCAGGATAGAAATATACCTAAAAGTCGTATTAGTCAATTTAGGAACCGGAATTGTATGGCTAGAACATGAATTGCATTTGATCACAGAAATGTAGACGGATGGTTCATGATTCTTAAGTATGATTAAATACGAGAGTTTTAATCTCTTGGCAATTGTTCTTGGCTAGCAACTGGAAGAAAAGATTATCCAATTTATGATGATAATCAGTTTCATTACATGTTCTTTAACCTCAGCATGCTTTTATCCATAGTCCAAATTCAAAGTAGATAATTGTTTGTAGTTTTAGTATACAATTTATAAAACAAATTATTCAATTTTTGGTTATTTAGTTGTCAGCATATTTAGAAGTAAAAATATAGTATACTTGAGCAAATTGCACTTATCCCAAGTCTCTGTGGGATCGATAATTGGCTTACTAAAGCCACTTTCTACTTGTTCGACCACGTGCACTTGCGTGTCGGTTATATAATACCCATAAAACGCACCGAACAAGTACGAATCACAGTATGACTCGTATAATCATGGTACAAGTCGTACCTAGACTCGCAACAAGAGGGTTGGACGAAAAATGTATCTGTGATTGGAGGAATCACAAGTGCATGTTAGGACTCGTATCAAAATGGTAATGATTATACTAACTAGTTGTGGATAAGTTCAACTTGGTTCGGGAGTTCTATGCCAACTGGAACCCGTCAATCCGAAGCCACACCATCAAAATCAGAGGGCAGATAGTCACTCTAGAGCCCCACCAGCTCAATGCCATGATAGGAGCCCGGGACACAAACGCCCACGTCCTCAGACAGCTGAACATTACCCCACCGTATGACGACATCAGACACACACTGTGTGGGGCCCGATCCACAGCTAGATGGAGCAGGCACAAGGAAAGGGGCTACCATCAGACTCTGCCATATTCTCAGATGAACATGGAAGCCCGTATTTGGCTGAAGATAGTCTACTCTTGCCTCATCCCGGGGGTACATATGACTGATGTAACCCGGGATCGTGTTTGCCTGGTGTACGCCCTGATGAAAGGGCTGGAGATAAATGTGGGGGCGGTTATCATATCCACCATGAAGAGAGCCCGATTGCACCAGGGGCACAGGTATGGTTTCGGTGGACTACTCACCACCTTTCTCAGGGGCCTCGATGTAGAGGAGGAGGCCCTCGATTATATCCCACAGTTGGAGCGGCGGGCCTTGGATGTGACCAAAACTAAGGCTCCCGACACCACCCACGGGCCAGTGCTGACACTTGGAGAGCGACACGCTCGTGATGACCGGTATATGGCGCGGATGTATGGGATGCAGATGCTCCAGCTCAGGATAGGTGGGAGGCCGGCGACGGAGGAGGAGCTATGGCAGCTCGAGCTTGATTACCCGTTTCGCGAAAACGCCAGGGCTCTATGCCGAGTGGGGCCAGCCTTTGTAGAGCCCACTGATGATGATGTCCCCATGGACGAGGAGACACGTCGGGAGGACTCCGATGTGGAGTCCGATGATGACGACGGAGGCGACTCGGACATGGGAGATGAAGCAGCAGCACCCGACGAAGAAGTGGAATACTTTGATTGATCAGGGAGTTCCACCACCCGATTCTGTGCGATTTAATTTTTGTGAACACTGGGGACAGTGTTCGGATTAAGTGTGGGGTGGGAGTAGTTAGGTGCTAGGCTGGGCTGGTTTGTTTGTATGTTCTCCTCTGTTATTTTGTATGTTATGTTTCCCTGTGTTTGTGAATTTTCAAACTGTTCTGTATTTGTACATATTTGTGAAATTGATGTGTGTTGTTGAATGCTGCCAGCTGATTCTGTAAATTTTTTTTTTAATTATCGAAATGATCAATATTTTTAAAATGTTTTTTTGAAAATATGTTTTTCATATTTAAAATATTTTGTAAATAATTTTTCTATCGAAATGATCGATGTTTTGTAAAAATTTTCAATTTTTTAATTTTGGGTTTCTCGGCATTTGTTTTCGCTTCTTTTACCGAGAAGGGTCCCATTGAATCGACGTCATAGTTAGTGACCGTTCCCTATGATGGATGGATGACGACCGTCTTAAGGGAAATGTAGTCTTTAGGAGTAGATATTTTTTTTTCAATTTATTTTTAGTTTTTTTTCTTTGGTGGATTGCATCCCAGAACCTGTAGTTACTATATGGTTGCGAATCTTCGGGTGCGTGTTGTGCATGATATTCAAAATGCAAAGCTGATTCGTATGAAAGCATGCAATTATGTAAATATGTTGAGATACCTGGGCTGTAGAGTTCGATTCAGTGTGATTGAGGCTTAATGTTTGAATTCATGTAATTAGCTGATTGAAGAGTCTGTGAATACATCTTGAATCGAGCATGTGCATAAAGTGTGAAGTGAGGTGTTGATATTCCATGCTATTGTGATGTGTCTAGAACTTGCCTGGTGTGTGTACAAAACGAAATGAAGGAGGTGTATTGTAGGAAAATATGTAGGCATTTCTTTGTTTTAACCGAGAGTTTCTATTTTTTTCTTGTCATACTCCCCCTTCCTATGATTGTATACCCTAGTCAGCCCTTTGAGCCGTTAGCCGATTATTTCTTTCTTTTGTCCAAAAAGTGTAAACCGAGCTTAATTCTTTCTTTTCATTAGCCGTAAAGTCTATACGAAACACTTAAGCGCTTAAGAAGAGAAAATAATGTTCCCAAAGTGTCAAAGAGTGAGAATGGTGAAAAGAAAAAGAAAAGCAGAGTGAGGGAAGAAAAGAAAAGGTTGAAGGTGCACTGGTTATAAATAAACGATAATGAAGGTGCATGAATAACCTTTGTTATTGTGTCAAGTGTACTTAATGAAATGGGCCATACTAAAGTAAATCATCAAGAATGGGATGATGAAAAAAGAAAAAAAAAAGAGAAACAATGCCCATGAGTTGATGGGAATGTGTTGCAAAGGCGCTTAAGGATGCAAGTGGCTATTATTGGCTAATTCAATATATACTAGTTCCATAGCTTCCATTACAACCCATTAAAGTCATACGTGATCTTACATTGCATTTCTTTATATTAGTGGAGTAATACACTAAGGGCAAGCTTATGGGTCATGACATGATGCATGTGAATTCTTTTGGGAGAGAGAGTGAAATTGTTTTTACATGCCCCTACTTGAATGTTTGTGTGTCACATGAGCAAAAAGGGGAAGATTCTCTTGAGTTGTGAGGGACATGCTTGAGGAAAGACTGATTTTCGTGTCGGATATCTTGATTAGCTGATTTGCATCAGTTTGCCGATATCGAGAGTCGATTCTTAAAGTCTAGGAAGTCTTAATGTATTGAAGGTGATTGCATTGTTAAGACCATGCATGTTTTCTTGATGATTTGCAATATTGAATGATCGGTATGACCGTAGCTTAAATTGTCGCACCATAGTAGCGAGGGTGGGATGTAAATTGCATGAATTGTATGTTTGTTGTTCGAGGACGAACAAGGATTTAAGTGTGGGGTAAGTGATCTTGGGCGGATTTATATGCCCAAGTGATACTCAAAAGTATCATTTTCGCCTTGTTTATCTAGCATGTGTATACATTTTCATGTAATTGGTCATAAAATGTGAATTTATACTAACCAACATGATTAGCATTGTTTTGTAGGTAAAATGTGATTTTCGGAAGCTAAAATGCATGTTGGATGATATCGGAGTTGGACTTGGATTCGAGCAAGGAAAAAGGCATAGGACTGCACGAATTAAAGGGGCTCCGCGATGGAGTCGTGTCACGCTGCCATCGCGGAGGCATTCTGCCTAGAGGGTGAAAATTCATCAAATTTCTAGTGGAGGTTCGCGTCTGCTCCGTGGCACAGTGGCTAGCCTCCGCGTTGCACGCCGTGCCACGTTGGTGATTAAATTCCTGGACCCCCAGTTCCAGTGAGGGTCCACGTTCACGGCGTGTCACGGAGGCAGTGCTCCGCGATGCACTCCGTGACACGTTGCTCATTATTCCGGGAAAAATTCCCACTAGTATAAATAGAACACTTAAGTGTATTTTTCATAATTCAGACTTGGTGGAGCAAGGACGTGGGTTACAGGCAGTTGAGGGACGAAAAGTTCAGGGTTTTTTCTCTTTTTCTTTCTTCTCTAACTCAATTGTTTGTATGATTAACACTCGTTTTATGATGATTAATCCACAAATGAGTGGCTAATTCCCTTCCTTGCTGAGGTTATGAACACTTGTGATGAATTTTGATTATTAATTATGGTTTTTCACCTTTTTCTTCCATGTTGTTCTATTAATTCTTGTTCTTACTGCATTGGTGTGTGGCCTACATTAATGTACATCTAAAAAGTCCGATTTCACTCGATAGAGCACGAAATTGGAAAGTTGTGAATTAATAGGATATTGTTCTTAACTTGATATGGGAAAATTGAGTTTTGATAAACCTTCAGGATAGAAATATACCTGAAAGTCGTATTAGTCAATTTAGGAACCGGAATTGTATGGCTAGAACATGAATTGCATTTGATCACAGAAATGTAGACGGATGGTTCATGATTCTTAAGTGAGATTAAATACGAGAATTTTAATCTCTTGGCAATTGTTCTTGGCTAGAAACTGGAAGAAAAGATTAACCAATTTATGATGATAATCAGTTTCATTACATGTTCTTTAACCTCAGCATGCTTTTATCCATAGTCCAAATTCAAAGTAGATAATTGTTTGTAGTTTTAGTATACAATTTATAAAACAAATTATTCAATTTTTGGTTATTTAGTTGTCAGCATATTTAGAAGTAAAAATATAGTATACTTGAGCAAATTGCACTTATCCCAAGTCTCCGTGGGATCGATACTTGGCTTACTAAAGCCACTTACTACTTGTTCGACCACGTGCACTTGCGTGTCGGTTATATAATACCCATACAATGCACCGAACAAGTACGAATCACAGTATGACTCGTATAATCATGGTACAAGTCGTACCTAGACTCGCAACAAGAGGGTTGGACAAAAAATGTATCTGTGATTGGAGGAATCACAAGTGCATGTTAGGACTCGTATCAAGATGGTAATGATTATACTAACTAGTTGTGGATAAGTTCAAAGAAACGATCAGGGAAATTATGGGTAACGACGAGTCAATTACGATTCATGGTATGCTAGTACAGATCATACACTATGTTTTAAGATGAATCAGAGGAAGCTATAGGAGTAAACCACGGACAGTAGTATGACTCGTAGGATGCTTGTACAGGTCCTGGTAGATGTTAGTGGAAAACTTCAGAGAAATGGTATGGAGCAGGGCCCCTAACCACAAGTGAAGGTACAGGCTTTAGGATCCTAGTACTACTCCTAGGTTGAGTCGTACCACCTAACGAGTAGAAAATTTAATAATTGTTTCAGTGGCATTATTGTAAAATCCTATATTCCTAACCTCTAAACTACGTCGTATTAAGACTATTTTGAAGGGTTTTTAGAGAATTAGTCAACCCACTCCCCTCATTCTTTCCAAAACAACTCAGAAGTCAAGTAAGAACTCAGACACACTCCCCAGAGCCAAAGCTAGGGCTTCTTCTCTTCCTCGGATTTTAGGTGCTTCTCAAAGAAATTCTACTCAAAGTATGTGGGATTCCAACAAGGGCATTTCTTTCACCCTTGTGTCTTAAAATTCTTATGGAAAACCGTATCAGTTCTAGCCTTGTGAAAGATCCAAACTAGGGTTGTTCTTCAGATAGATTATAACTCTCCTCCATGTTATAATTGTTGATGCTTCTCCTAATAGTACTACTATTTGTAAGTCATGCATGACATCTCATTTCACGCAGTATGTATTTTAGCCCTTATTTTTAAATGTGATCTTGAATGAGACTTGCATGAATTAGAGTCTAGATATGAATATTGCTTTGTTAGGACAATTTATTTAAAAATCACGAATGTTAGTATAGATACATGACCAGAAGTTAGTGAGTTCAGTAAATCTTCGTAGTCTCAGTCATCATACATCAGATGTTCTTTAGATTGTTACGACGCTTTCAGATAAAGTAGCTCTGACAAGTCTTAGAACACCAATAACTAAGTTATCAAGCCTTCAAACTCTCAGGGTGCTTCCATATAAATAGTACTGACTTATGTCTTAAGACATCAGTTTCGAGCTATTAGTCTAGTAGACACAATTAGAATTTCCAATGGGAGTAGAACTTGGTACTGAGCGGGCTGGGTTCAGCGAATCCAAGTTCCCAGAACTATGTTGCCACCGTAGGTTATTAGCCCAAATGGGCCTCAAAAAGTGATCACCCAACTCAACCACTATACACTGGAAAGGTACGGTGGTCTTTCTTTGATAGGGTATGTACATCGGACTCTATGTTTCGCTCATGTTGTTACATGTCAGTTATAGTCTCTCCCATAATATAGTATAATACAACTCAGTCTAGTACAATCATAGTCTCCAGCTCAGTTTAGTTCTCCAATATTCAGGATATGTTTATGACCTTCATACAGTTATTATTACTTACAATATGATCAGATTTTTAGATACTTCAGTATTTATGGTTCTAGCTATAGTCATTGCATGCCCTATAAGTATAGTTTACAGACTTTTAGTATTTTTTTAATATTTATTTCAAATCTCACTTGCTTAGTACAGTCGAAGTACTGATGCATGCTATCAATGTTGTATCTTCTTATGATACTGGTGCAGGTTCTCAGTATCATTATCGCTAGTTGTTCTCCTCCGGCACTGGTAGTGTTTAGTGGTTAGTACTTATCTTCTGAGGAGGAGGACTGTGTTCTTCTTATCAGTATTATTTTAGCTTTCATACCTTGGAGTTAGTTGGGGGCTTGTCCCAATAACTTATTAGTTCTTAGATGGCTTTCAGATAGAGTTGTAGTTTAGTTTGTTTTGCAGCAACTGCATATATTTCAGTATCTTATCAGATTTTTTTGTTACTTAAAAAGTATTTTCATTCAGTTATGTTTTCAAAGATTTTGTTGGCAGATTCCATACATTATTAAGGGTATCAGTATTTGGCTATGTCCTGGGTTAGCTAGGGACCACTTATGGCCGTAAGTATTGTATCTCGTCTAGGGTGTAGACTCGGGTCGTGACAGACTATTTTTCTTTCACTTCAGTAACTAGGGACAATTCAATCCTGTTGTACATTATCACATTACCATCCTCAAAATCCAAAATACAAACTAATTAGCTTTTCAAACTCTAAACATCTTTCATCATCTCATTCTTCCCTTCACCCATGAGCTAACTCCTCAGGGATACTAGGTTAAGGGAATCAGCTACTTCATTCTTCAAAACGTACTAGAGTAACTTGAATCTCTTATGCCTGAGGTTCAACTCTTCTTGCTTGAAAATGTACTGGAGGATTTTATGGCTAGTGAAAATATAAATATGCACCCTATATAAGTAGTGTCGCCAAATCTTTTATGCAAACGCAACAACTGCTTGTTCTAAGTCATTGATTAGATAATTCTTTTCATGATTCTTATGCTTTATGGAGGTATAAGCTACTACTTCACATATTGCATTATGACACATCCTAGACAAAAACTTGAAGCATTGGAATACATTACGAACCTATCAATTCCCTTTGCTAGAGTTAACGCTGGTGCAGCAGTCAACTTCGCTTTCAACTATTGGAAACTTTTTCAAAAGCGTTAAACCATTAGAATTGGGTGTTGTTCTGAGTCAATTTAGTCAATCCAGCTACTATGGAGGAAAAATCCTCTGCAGATCTTCAATAATAACCTTCCAAATTGAAGAAACTCCTAATATTTGTTGGAGATGTGAGTCTACGTCAATTCTTTATAACTTCAATCTTTGAGAATCTACTTTATACCCTTGATGGAAAATATATGTCCCAGAAAACCAATAAATCTAACAAAACTTTACATTTCAAAAGCTTTACATAAATATAAAAATCCTTGAGTATCTACAACACAATTCTGAGATGATTTACATTCTCTCTCTCGCTGCGGGAGTATACCAAGATGTCATCAATAAAGACAATCACAAAAATACCAAGATAATTCCTAAATTCCTTGTTCATGAGATCCATGAAAGTTGATAGAGTATTATTCAACCCAAAAGACATCAGAAGAAATTCTTAATGTTTATTTCAGGTTCTTAAAGTCGTTTTGGAAATATCCTCTTCCCTAACTTCCAATCGATGATACCTTGACTTGAGTTCAATCTTGAAGAAATAGTTTGCAACTTAAAGTTGATCAAACAAATCACTAATTCTTAGAAGTGGATATTTCCACTTAATGGTGACCTTATTCAATTGAGGGTAGTGAATGCACATTCTTAACGATCCATCCTTCTTTTGGGAAAAACAAGATCCGTGCTCCTTAAGATGACACACTTGGTCGAATAAATACCTTATCAAAAAGATCTTTCAACTGGTCCTTCTATTCTTTTTAACTCCGTTAAGGCCATTCTATATGGCAGAATAGATATTTGTTTAATATTGTGAAGTAAGGTAATTCATAAGTGAATCTCTGGTGGGGACGAACTCTTAGAAATTCATCCAATAATTCATTAACAATTGGAACAAAATGAAGAGTTGATGCCTCAACATCTACATCCCTTACTCAAAATAGGTCATAAACCTACCCTTCAAAAATCACATTCCTCGCCTTTAGGAAAAAAATAAATCTATCCTTGAGAATTACTACATTACCCTTTTATTCTAAGACAAGTTCTTTAGGAAATTCAAATTTTATAACTTCTATGTGATAGTCAAGAGTAGCCTAACATGATGACAATCAGTCCATGCCTATAATGAAGTCAATCATCTCTAGCTCAACTAAATCAGCTAAGGTTTTTCAATGGCATATGGTAACCGTATATTGATGAGTTGGTAATTTACCAACTCTTTAGACTTTAAACATGAGCTTTAGCTTAGTTTTCAAGTCCTTTAGTTGGATTTCATACCTTTTTCCCTTTGGATTTATAGGTATCTAACTTGAAAAGGAGCATGAAATTGAGCAAAATAAGGAAATTCAGGTGGAAACTGGTGCTCCACCAGAGGACACCAGCTGACCGCAGGTATCCATTGGAATGAAGAAAATATGCAACCGGCGAACTGCCGGTGAAAAATGCCGAGCTGCCCTGGACTTCACTGGACACTAGGCTCAACCAATTGGTGTCCCACGGATGGACACCAATGAACCGCCGATTCCATCACAAGTGAAAAACGCCTAAAAGGGGCAAAAATGTCCAGCCTTGAAAAAGAGGAAAATTTTATGACCTACTTTTGTACATATTCTAGACAAAGTACTCTGAACATATCATTTATTATTCTCATTACATTTAAGAGAGAGAGAACTCTATTGGAAAAGAGAAGTAATATTTGAATATTACTTTTTCATCTTCATCTTCTTCAACAAGGTATAACCACCATTGTAGAGATTTTTTGAGCTTGATTGAGCTTACACTTAATGAAGAAATTGTTTAGTTTATTGATAAATATGCTCTTGTGTTTTTCAATTATGAGTAGCTAAATCTATATCTAGAGGTGTGCGATGATGGGTGGTTGATTTAATTGGGTATTGCTAGATTTATCTTGTTATTACTGAATTAATGTAAATATATATAATTCTCCTCAAATTATAGTTGATTGCTCATAGTTACAAATATGGTTATTTTTTTCTTACTAAATTTTTGCTTGAAAAAAGAAGAATTAAGTAATGAAGGAGAACTTAATATTGGATTGGGGTTTGACTATAGGGGTTGGGCTAGAAATATCCAAAACCCATGGTTATAATCCCTTTAGAGGTTGATGGCCAAAAATAGCTCAGCCCCTAACACAAATCATATTGGACTAGTTGAGTTGCACCTTGAGGTTCGAAAGGACATGAAGATAAGGTGCCCAAGTGGTTGAAAGACATCTGGATCCCTCTTTTCCAAGGTTATTTACATATATTAGTAATAACTTGATTGTCTAGTAAATCCCGATTAGATTGGAATCCTATCTACACCACACCTCTGCCGTTTGCTCATTTTTGTTTCTCAATTTTGGTTATCTTGCTTTCTTGATTAGATGATATTATATATTATAATCTTGTTGCATTCACTTTCCCAAAAATTTACTTTTACGTTTTCATTACTTAGATGTGAATCAATTCAATTCACTAAACAATTCTTGTGTAAATGATTCCCTAATCCTTGTGGGATTTGACCCCGACACCCATTGAGTTATTTATTCTGATACAACGATCACTGACATTTTCTCTAACAAGGAGTATATTTGAGAGTTATCAAAAATGGCATCATTGCTGGGGAATAGCGCTTAATGTCCTTGATTTGTTTGTTAATTTGAATTGATTAAGACTTTTATTTTTTTTTGTTATTCTTCTTGCTATTGGTCATCTAGGGTTTATTCATATGAGCCGACATTTTCAAGTGGAAGATAGTTCGATGGAAGGAAATATGTAACATGAAGAGGATAACCCTGTCATGCCTAAGGTCGCAGGTGCCATTCGCCTACTAGCTACAATGGGGAATGCGGTGTTTCACGTCACTAGTATGATGTTGCACCTATTGTAGATAAAAGGGCTCTTCGGTGGTAAATCGAGTGAGGATGCAAACCGACATTTGAAGAACTTCCTCAGGATTTGCCAACCTTTTAATATAACTAATATAAGCCAAGATTCTATTAGGTTGAGGATCTTCCCATTCCCCTCAATGGGAGAAGCGACTATGTGGTTGGAAGAATTGCCTTCGAATGCATCACATCATGGAAAGAGTTGACAGAAGCATTTTTGGATCGATTTTTCCCTCCTTCAAGGAAGATGTAGTTGAGGGATGACATTACAAACTTTAGGTAAGAGCTAGGTGAGCCTTTGCATGAATCATGCTTGAGGTTCAAGAAGTAGGTGTCTTTTGTCCCTAACTATGGTCTTCCCGATAAAGTGTTACTTCAAAGTTTTTATTGAGCCCTAGACTCCATCAATAAATCAGTTGCCGGTAACCTAGCTGGAGGCTCAATCATGGACCAGACGTATGGTCTAGCTAAATCCCTTTCAAATAGGATGCGAAGATGAATAGGGTGTGGCATAAAAGGGAGACAAATGTATCTTCACATGATGCTTGTTCTAGTTTGCTAACAGCTGAAATGAGAAAGAAAGATGAAGAGCAAGATGAAAATCTTGCCAAATGATGACTTATCTAGAGTTACTGACTAAGAATGTGATGGGAGACGGGCCTAAGGGGTGTAAATGTTGTGGGAATGCAAGGTCCAATCCATTTCCAGGGAGAGTCTTCGCCACCAAGGTATGAGGAGGAGTTACAATATATGAAAAATCAAATGGGGGATGCTCGACTCAAGTACCAAGGGAATAATCAACACCTTTTTCTCCCAACAGAAGAGAATCAAGGTTGGAGGAATTGTGACGCACAAGGGTGGCCTGATCAGAATGAGAGATGGGGTAATAGAGAGAAAAATCATGGGGAGAACCACTACTGTAGAAGCGTAAATCCGTATATTCCCCCTCCTAAAGCTGAGATTGCCTAATCCCAACTAGGTGTGAGCAATGTAGGGAACTCAAAAACTGAAGAAATGTTGGCAAGAGTTCTCATGAAAGTTGAGTCAATGGATAGCAACGTCAAAGAAGTTAAAGGGGAGGTGTCTAACATTTCCCAAACAGTGAGTTCACACTCGGCTTCTATCAAGCATTTAAAAGCCCAAATGAACTACTTATCTTCTCAACTGAACCCCCAGATGAAAGGAACACTTCCTTATAATACAATTCCTAATACCAATATGGATAATTAGTACATGGCTATTGTCACTAGGAGTGGCAAGATCCTGGGAGATGCGGGTGTTAAGCCCAAGGATGTTGTTGCCCCAATGGTAAGTGATATAAAAGAATCAGATGAGGTTCCACAAGCACCACATGGTTGTGATGCTGTTAAGGATCAAGGTGAAGGAGATGTTGACGAGACACCCTCAAATGATGAGGAAGCAGATGCGGGCATGAAGGCCTGGAGTGAGAAAGAGAAAGAATCAAGATTTCTACCTCCTTATCCACAATGATTGACCAAAAAGAAAAAGGATGATCAATTTAGCCAGTTTATAGATATGTTCAGCAAATTGTTCATAAATATACCACTGGTGGATTCTTTACTCCAAATGCTCGGACACACAATGTTTTACGAAAGAGCTACTAAGGAAGAAGAAGGTAGCGGTGGGCACCAGAGAGATGACACATCATGCAGCGCCATGATGATGAGTAACCTTTCCCCAATATGGGAGGATCTGGGAGCCTTCACAATCCCTTGCACCATAGCTTTGTGTGTGTTCAATAAAGCCCTTTGTAATCTGGGGGAGAGTATAAATTTGATGACCCTTATAATCTTCACGAAGTTGGGGCTTGGCAACACCAAACCTACCTCGATGAGATTGTTAATGGCTAATCGATCTATCAAGGAATAGGTGAGTGTTTTCGAGGACTTTGTGGTGTTAGATCGTGAGATGGACGTGGAAGTTCCAATCATATTAGGGAGACCATTGCTCGCCACGGGCAGTGCCTTGGTCGATGTAGAGTTAGGTGAGCTCAAGTTTCGTGTGGGAGGTGAAGAGGTTACCTACAAAGTATGCCAAACTGCTGAGCCTCTAGATGAATGTAACGTGATTAGAGTGTTGAATGATTAAAGTGAAAATGGAGGAAGTTGATATGGAAGAGGACGATTCAGAGGATAATCCTTCAAAAAATGGAATATAAATGATAAATACATCATGCCACGGCGTTAACTAAAGGCTCTCCTTGGTAGGTAACCCAAGTGTTTTATTTTGAGCACTTTTTTGTTTTGTTGTTTTTGACTTTGTAGGTAACTTGGATATATAAACAATGGAGAAGAAAAATAGGTTGGGCATGGCGTAGGCCGGTTATATACCGATGCTAACATGCAAAATGCCACTCTATCGTAGGTCATGAACAAAAGAAGGGAAGAAGGAAGAGGAGACCAGCAACTCACTGGTGAAACGTCGATACCAATTCGCGAACAGCTGGTGAATCACCAGATCAAAGTAATGCACTGGAAGTTTAAGGGAATTTGGCGATTCAACTGGAGAACCAGCAGTTCCAATCTACAACTCGCCAGTCAACTGCCGTTCGATAATCAGTGAACTAGAAAGGTATTGGCCACCGACCTTAGAGCAGACGAACCACTGATCACTATTGGTGATTGTTGGTTAAGCACAGGTGCAAGTAAGTTCATTATTTTAGATTTTTAACTGATCCATGGATCGACCTGACTTGAAAATTTAAAAACTCCGATCAAACCCCTGCAGATTCCCATAAACCCCCTTCTTTCTCCTTTACACTTTCCCATTACACCTTTTTCACCTTCCCCATATACCACCTTCCCGCTATTAAAACCACATTTTCACCAACCAATCCCCTTCCCTCCTTCTCTCTTATAAAACTCACATTCCATCCTTCATCTTCTTTACTACTCACTCTACTCTCACATACACTAAAGAAAGAACAAATTTTGTGTAGATTTGTTGTGCAAAATTTGATCTTTCTCATCTTTTTGCTTTACAATCCATCTGGTATGTCATTCCCGATCTGTTTTTAACTATCAATTGGCACAATATAAATGCTTTTGAGATTTGGGACTGCTGAGATATCCCCAAATCAAGTATCCCCATTACAATCTTACTTTTGCTGGATGCTACTTTGCTAATGGTCTTTCTTGAGTATGTGGAGGTAGTGATATCATGTGTATACCAATGTGGGGTTGTCCTTTGATAAAATGCTGGTTCCTTAGTATGTAGAATTTTAGTTGAGGGTGAAGTCGTGGTAAGCCCATGTGTGCTTATAATACACAATCTGCCTGATGATAGATGGAGTGACGTCTTTCTTAAGGATAGATTGTCAATTTTATCTTGCTTTGTTGCTGTTATATTGAGTGGGTGATCTTTAAATTTGAGTGTTCTACTATTTTTCTAATATTGGGATGAATTTGACCTCCAGGCATCTACTGGAGAAACGGAAGTTAAAGCACCGGCTAGGGCTCTGGGCTTCACATCACTATCCAAGACCTGCATTACACTGGCGTTGCATGAGTTGAGACTAGAGAAAGGCTAGTGTATCACCGGATGATCTTCTTAGTCTCAGTGTTCTGTTTATAATATGCGGACACCCCGGTGTTTCGCAGATCCCCTTTTGCGTTTCGTTGATGTCTCACCAGCACTGTCAGTGCTTCACATTTCAGAAATTCTACTTGTTTGTCATACAATAGTTACATTTCGTTTTATTAGTTTAGAATAGATGCTTGTTCTTATTAATTATGCTTTATTTTTTTTATCATTAATGATAACACAAAAAGGAAATATGGTTGTTAGGCACTAACATTATTTTCTGCATAATATGACTTCATCCAGGTACCTAAGCAAGGGCAAGGCCCCAGCCTCCTCTTCCAAAAAAGGAAAGGGGAAAGCAAAGGCATCCGCAGCACCTACCAACTCTCTAGAGGCCATAATTTTCTTTGTGCCCGACATGAAGGGGCACTATGCCATTTGCTAGGGTCGTTCAATCACAATCGAGAAAAGGTTTGACTTGGTGGGCTGCGAGTGACCTCCCTAGAATCACTGCTTAGTTCAATGAGAGGCAATGACATGTTTTTGCTAATCCACTCTCTTCATACTACCCTAGCCTCATCTTGAAATTTTATGCTTCCTACCTGGCTAGGAAGGAGAGCATGCATCATAAGTGCAAGGTAGACAAATTTCCCTGCCTGACTTAGGTTAGGGTGCAAGGTGTAGAGGTGGAAATCACTCCAACATCCATTAAATATCTATTTTGAGAGGATGAGCTTGACGTCGGCTCGGAATATATGAAAAGAATTGTTGACAAAGAGAACCAGTTCTCATGGATAGCACCAGTCATTGGCATAGACACACCCTTCTAGGCCACAATGGGTGGTGAGACTTCTCGCCATGATCTCAAGCTTGAGGCCAAGCTATTGTTGGATTTCATTTGTGGCTGGATCATTCCTTCATAGAACGAGCACTAGGTCAGCTTGGAAGCAGCTATCCTTATCACTTGCATCATGACAGAGGTCCCCGTAAACTTTGGGGAAATTGTGGCTGTTCAAATGAAGAAAAAATCAAGGCAAACAAGCACCTCCATGCCATATGTTGTGGTCATCTCATAGCTTTCCCTGCAAGCCCAAGAGACACTATTCCAGATGAAGCTCCTAGCTCCGCTACTTGTGTAATCACAGTAAATGAAAAAAGGAATGCAGATGCACCCAAGATTAAGTGGAAGCAGATGCAGTCCTGTCATTTGCCAGAAGGTTCATTCTCCCATGGTTCTGAGTAGGCTCCACTGGCTCCGAATCTGAATATGCCATACCTAGAGGCATCGAGACAAGCCTCAGGTAAAGCCCTTATAGGGGAGCATCACCTCCTCCAACATCCTCCCAATCAAGCAGTCTCCATAGGCCTTTGAAAATGACTAACTCCCATGAGAGCTGATAAGTTGGTGATTTACAAACTCATTAAGCTCTTAAGAATGAGCTTTAGTCTAGTTTACAAGTCATTTAGATGGATTTTATACCCTTTTTGCCTTTTTTGTACAGATATCTAATTTGTCGAAAAGAGCATGAAAGGGAGCAAAAAGAAAGGAATCGGGTGAAAATCGGTGCTTCATCGAAGAAGACCGGTGAAATATTGGCCAAACGTTGAAGACCACTACCCCAGGGAAGCAACTGGCAGTGGTGGACACCAACCGCTGACTCGCCAGTTGAATCGCCTACCGATTCCTGAGAGTGCTAGATCCCAGAGAAAGAAATTTTCAGAGAATGATTGGAAACTGGCAAATCATCGAAAGAAACGTCGAAGTACACTGAAATTCACTATAGGAGCATCTCTTTGGTTTTTTCTTGTTGTCAAAGAATTGAAGATTGGTTTTTTCGTGTTGTCAAAGATTTGAACAATGAAAATAGATGGAGAGTGCCTGATCGAATTGATCAGGTCATGTAGGAACAAGGTTCAAGTCTACCGGTCTGTTAGGATGTCTCAGCTGCATACATCACTGAACTTCCACTTGACACCTATCGTAATGATAAATGAATCATCTCGTCGTGGCCTTCTCTTGAATTCTCAAAAGAACTTCTGTCGCTCCATTCCCCGCAGGAGCAGAGAACCCGTCATTGTCTCAGCTGTGCTACCGGAAGCTTTGGGGAAGTCGGAATAGGAGAGCACTCATCTTGGGGTGCGCTTACTAATTAGATGCTTTCAGCAGTTATCCGCTCTGCACTTGGCTACCCAGCGTTTACCGTCAGCATGATAATTGGTACACTAGAGGTGCGTCCTTCCCGGTCCTCTCGTACTAGGGAAAGGTCCTCTCAATGCTATAACGCCCATACCAGATATGGACCGAACTATCTCACGAGATTCTGAACCCATCTCATGTACCGCTTTAATGGGCGAATAACCCGACCCTTGGAACATACTACAACCCCAGGTGGCGAAGAGCCGACATCGAGGTGCCAAACCTTCCTATCGATGTGAGCTCTTAGGGAAGATCAGTCTGTTATCCCTAGAGTAACTTTTATACGTTGAGCGACGGCCCTTCCACTCGGCACCGTCGGATCACTCCTGCTCGACGGGTGGGTTTTGCAGTCTAGATTCCTTCTTCCTTTGCACTCCATGGCCAATCTCCATCCAACCCGAGGAAACCTTTGCACGCCTTCGTTACCTTTTGGGAGGCCTACGCCCCATAGAAACTATCTACCTGAGACTGTCCCTTGGCCCGTAGGTCCTAACACAAGGTTGAATTCTAGCCCTTCAAGAGTGGTATCACATTGATGGCTCAGGCCCCCCCCCCCCCCGGAAGGAAAGGCCCAAAGACAATCCCAGGGAACAATGAAGCTCATAGGGTCTTTCTGTCTAGGTGCAGGTAGTCTGCATCTTAATAGACATGTTTATTTCACCGAGCCTCTCTCCGAGACAGTTTCCAGATCGTTACGCCTTTCATGCGGGTCGGAACTTACCCGACAAGGAATTTTGCTACCTAAGGACCGTTATAGTTACGGACGCCGTTCACCGGGGCTTCGGTCATCGGCTCCCCTGTCATCAGGTCACCAACTTCCTTGACCTTCCAACACTGGGCAGGCATCAGCCCCCATATATGGTCTTACGACTTTGCGGAGACCTATTTTTTTGGTAAACAGTCGCCCGGGCCTGGTCACTGTGATCCCCTTTGTTAGGAGCACCCCTTCTCCCGAAGTTACGGGGCTAGTTTGCTGAGTTCCTTAGAGAGAGTTGTCTCGTGCCCCAAGGTATTCTCTACTTACCCACCTGTGTCGGTTTCAGGTACACATACCCTCTTGCTCAAAGTCGTTCGAGCTTTTCCTGGGAGTATGGCATGGGTTACTTCAACGCTGTAGCGCTTGGTATTTGAACATTGTCTCGAGGAATTTTCTCTACCCCTTCTTACCCTAAAAAAGCAGGGACACCTTATGTTCTTGAACCGATAACCATCTTTCGGCTAACCTAGCCTCCTCCGTCCCTCGGGACCAACAAGGGGTAGTACAGGAATATTAACTTGGTGTTCATCGACTATGCCTTTCGGCCTGATCTTAGGCCCTGAATAACCATCCATGGACGAACCTCGCAGAGGAACCCTTAGGTTTTTAGGGCATTGAATTCTCACCAATGTTTCCGTTACTCAAGCCAACATTCTTTCTTCCGCTTCGTCCACCACCACTCACACAGAGGCTTCTCTCTAAGGCGGAATGCTCCCCTATCGATGAATTTTTACATCCCAAAGCTTCGGCAGATCTCTTAGCCCCGTTCATGTTCAGTGCAAGAGTGCTCGATCAGTGAGCTATTAGCACTCTTTCAAGGGTGGATGCTTTTAGGAAAACCTCCTGGCTGTCTCTGCACCCCTACCTCCTTTATGATTGAGCAGTCATTTAGGGGCCTTAGCTGGTGATCCGGGCTGTTTCCCTCTCGACGATGAAGCTTATCCCCCATCATCTCACTAGCCGACCTTGACCCTTATTATTTTGTGGTCCTATCTAGTATTCAAAGTTTGCCTCGATTTGGTACCGCTCTCACAACCCGCATCGAAATAGTGCTTTACCCTAAGATGTCTAGTCAACAGCTGCACCTCAATGCATTTCAGGGAGAACCAGCAAGCACTGGGTTCGAGTGGCATTTCACCCCTAACCACAACTCATCCACTGATTCTTCAACATCAATCTGTTCGTCCCTCCACTTAGTTTCACCCAAGCATCATCCTGGTCATGGATAGATCACCCAGGTTCGGGTCCATAATCAGTGACAATTGCCCTATGAAGACTTGCTCGCGCTACGACTCCAGTGGGTTCCCTTAACCAAGCCACTGCCTATGAGTCGCCGTCTCATCTTCAACAGGCATGCGGTAAGAGCCCTGGCTCCTCCCACTTCATGGGAGCTTACGGTTTCATGCTCTATTTCACTCCTCGATGGGGATTCTTTTCACCCTTCCCTCACGGTACTACTTCACTATCGGTCACCATGGAGTATTTAGCCTTGCAAGGTGGTCCTTGCTGATTCACACGGGATTCCACGTGCCACATGCTACTCGAGTCAGAGCGTAAGTTAGTGATGCTTTCAGCTACTAGATTTTCACCATCTAGGGTGCAGCATTCAGGCTACTTCGCTTAGTAGCACGATGCTTGTATTGCTCTCCCACAACCCCATTTTCACGTTTTAGGCTGCTCCCATTTCGCTTGCCGCTACTACGGGAATCGCTTTTGCTTTTGTTTCCTCTGGCTACTAATATGTTTCAGTTTGCC